>CM035842.1:357727932-360127932 GCA_020510985.1 Pholidichthys leucotaenia | reverse complement strand
AGATGTCAACTAAATTCATGGAGGATATCAAGTTGTTTAAGACCGTAGAGGCGGCTGAAGGAGACTGGCTAGTGTGAGCTGACCTATCCAAGAAACTGACAAGTACACAATTAAAATCACCCCCAATGATCATGTGTGTATCAGAAAAGTTGGCCAATAAATTGAATGTTTTGCTAAAAAAAATTTGGATCATCAAAGTTTGGACCATAAACATTCAAAAGAGTAACGTGAAACGAGTAAATGTAGCCTGTTACCAGGAGATGTCTGCCTTTTGGGTCACTTACAATGGAAATATGTCTAAATGGGATGGTTTTGCAAATCAAAATTGCCACATCACGAGCTTTACTAGAAAATGTAGATTGAAAGGTCTGACTAGCCCAGCTACATCTAAACGACAGCTCTAATGGGCTTAATGTGTGTTTCCTGGAGAAATACAATATCAGCAGATAGAGACCTTAAATGACAAATCACTTTTGCTCGTTTCAATACGTGCCCCAATCCCCGAACATTCCAACTAGTAAATGTGATGCCACCACCTCTCAAAGAAAGACTAGGATGCATGTCTAAGTGAGGTAATGCCAGAACACATTTTTGGCACCCTTATAACACTAAACACATAAATACATAACACAAAACAGTGTTTAAACTGAGACATAAATAACTTTACCCCCTCCCCCTGCCCCGCATTCCCAAACAGAGTGAGGACATGCTCCCCAAACCTTCACATAGAGGTCGCCGGACCATAGGAAAAACTAAGCTATAGCGTGACTAACATTATACTATCAATAAATCCTGGCACTCCCTCTCCATATTAACGAGAGAAAAAAAATATTAAATAACAAAGGTCATATCACTGTCTCTGTCAGCGCGGAAATACAGTTCAGTGTCACATACCATCATATGCCGGACCTGTAGTATTCAGGACAATGTCTCTGCAAAAGCCTCAGCTTCACGCGGGGATGAGAATATCTTCTCAGAGTCACCCAGAGAGACCCGGAGCTATGCCGGGAAGATGAAACCGATCCTCGCGCCAGCATCCCTCAGCTTCTTACGGACATCACCATAGTCCTGTCGCTGCTTCATTACCTCCGCCGTATAATCAGGAAAAAAGTGGAAAGGCTTGCCCTTGTAGTTCAGAGGAGACAGCTGATGAGACAACTGTAATATCTTCTCCTTAACTTGGAAATGATGAATCTGGGCTATTATCATGCCCGGTCGTGCGCTCTCACCAGCGGGCTGCCTGCCAAGACGATGCGCCCAATCTACCACCAGTGGCTTAGGCATGTTACTAGCACCAAGCAGCTCAGGGATAAACTTCAACAGGAACTCGACGGGACGTCTATTCTCGGTCTTTTCAGGTAGGTCAACAATTTTAATATTCTGTCACCTAGAACGTGCCTCAACGTCAGTCACTTTCAGGCGTAGTGCTTCATTCTTGACACACATTTTCATACATGTCTGCTCAACTTGTGTGAGGCAGCAGTCATAAGCCGAGTTGGCTTCTTCAATTTCTGTCAAGATGCTTCCCCAAACTCACCAGAGATGCTTGGGTGGGTATTAGAGTTGCCTCTAATGTGTCAAATCTTTCAGTCATCATTTTATTCATGCTCCTTATCGCCAGAAGAATGTTTGTGGCCTCTGAGTCAGGCTCGACGCTTGATGTTTGTGCTGCTGTAGCATGGTTTGCTAGCTCACAAGGTGGCTGGGCTTCAGTCTCATTAGGTCATTTGTCCGGCTTCTTTCCGCGGTCTGTTTTGGGTTTCATCATCTTACAGTAGATCTTTGTAAAAGTATGAGAGCTTGAGGTGAGGACGATTAACCCAACAATTGTTAAGCAAATGACCATTTAATTTATACTGTGGAGAGGAGCTCAGGAGAAGTACGTCTACTCCATCTGGTGCTCACTAGCAGCCCCCAGTTTTTTAACTTTACTACATTTCTTTAATAAAAAGTCAGACGCTATGGAGCCAAATCTTTTGATGGCTGTAGCTGAACAGTGTGGAGATCTCCAGTAGAGACAGAACTACAGGTAGCAGCGCCAGAGGAAGTCAGTGGTGTTGGCGTGCGTACCTGTTGCTAGCAGATACTGGTGGAGGAAAAGAAATGGGGAATTTATTCCTGATGGATTGAGGGACCTCTGGTCTGGGTACCACAGTATGACAGGATATTTTGTCCCCGGGCCCAGATCAGCTCAGCTTGCATCTACCCTCTTCTCACTAATAAGCATGAAGGTAAGAAGAAACTTTTGTTATTCTCTGCTGTTTCTTAATTTTGACAGTTGTGCACTGTGTGTGTGTGTGTGTGTGTGTGTGTGTGTGTGTGTGTGTGTGTGTGTGTGTGTGTGTGTGTGTGTGTGCGCGTGCGCGCATATTTTTATTTTAGTTACTATAAATCCCACAAGCTAGTAGGAATTTTAGCCATTAGATGGTGTGGGGAGCTGCTGATTTTGAGCTAACATAACACACTGATTACTGCATCTGTATGCTGTACTGCTCTGTGAAAACAGTGTTGTTTAGGTTTATTTCATTGGAAAATTTAGCACTTGGGCAGCAAAATTTATTTTTCTTCATGTTTAATAGTTTTTGTATCTTCTAGTATTGTGTTTATTTATTTTGCATTTAAGTAACATTTGCTAGATCCATGAACACTGTCTGCAAATCGTAGTGAAAAAAAAAAAAACAGCCCAATATGACCCATACTCGGCATTCAGTACCTCTACCTCCCTCTTTGCACTGTGGGAACATCACATGGCTGTGTTCCGTGACCTCCAATTTTACTAATTAATATATATATATTAAAATTATACATATACACACCTATATTAGTGGTGTTGGCGTTATCGCATTAATCACCTGTTAATGCTTCGCCCCGTTAACGGCGACAAACTTTGTGATTGCGGTTAACCGCAGTTAACAGCAGAAAGCACAAACAGTACTTTTTTGGCCTAGCTCCACTCCGTACGGAACTACGGAAGCCACTCTGGCCATACAGACACTGTGCGCAGCATGGATGCAGACATTGTGAAGTCAAACAAGCTGAATCACAGCCATGGAAATCCCCAAAACGCTGTCATGTTTAAGTTTACAATGTTATCTGTTGGAGCTCTCACCTGGATAATTGTCACAGCCTCCCCCAAAACTTCACCTGGATGCCGGTTGTTTTTCTTTGGAAGCCGGCTAGCTGGCTAGGAGTATAAACAGCTACGTGCTATGGATGTAGCGGCTACCAGCAGCTGACGTGGACAAATACTCGCCTGTGTCATCTTCATAGCTTTGGGTCTAACTGTCAGTAGGTGAGTACCAGTCTAAAATTCTCAATGCAAAATTATCAATTAATGCTTTATTAATCGCAATTAACTCAACATTCCAAAAAATCAATCACAATTAGAAATTTTAATTGTCCAACACCACATGCCCCCTCAAGATTGCCCACCCCCACCCCCAACAATGAAATGAAACATCGGCCCTTGGTTATGGTCTTGACTACAACACAAGTGTCCACATTCTCAAACAATAAAGACCACACATTACATCACGAGCTTGGCCAGGATCCTTCTCATTTTCCCCCTAGATTTATAGGGGTGTGTATCATGAATTTTTCTGCAGTGGTCAGGAGTACCAATGTTGAACTCTACTGTAATGCCCAGATTCATCTATTGCAGAATATTCATATTAAATAATCTAAACTGTGGTGCGTGCCTTTGTGCACCACCCACACTGTGCACCTCCTCTTCCATAATGTAAAATTTAGATGTAAGTGATGGAGTGGGTAGTGTGATACGAGATCCCATCATCAATTTCTGCAAAGTGGTTTTCAACGGTTGTTGGGATAGTAAATTTACAGAAAAGAAGAACTTACTCTTCAGCTGGTTCGGCAGCAGCAGAGGCTGAGGCGCTGGCTGCAGTGTCCCCTGGAGGAGGCTGCAGAGTGGGAACAGCGTTTGAAGATTTGGCTGGAGTCGACGTTGGAGAAACATTGTTTGTGGGGGACCCCTTCAAGACAGATAAACCCAATTTTCAATGATGCAGCAGACAAGAAGAACTTCACTAAAATTAATGACTGTTGTGAGTGTACATCTTACCTTTGTTGGTGACCTGAAAGCAAAAGAGCAGAAGGAATTATTTGCTTAAAATAGAACTGAAACTAAACTGAACAAACAGCCAAAATTGACCTCATCACATGTGATCATATGAAGAGCTATTTTCCAAAGTAAGCGTAGCATATTGAACATATATGATAAAAAGGACAAAACCAAACAAATCCAATTGATTAAAGGTCTGTTTTTATTTTCTTTATGATTAATTTAACCTGGAAACACGGCCCTTCATATACTGATTCACACTGAATACTGAGATGTAACATTACACATGTAGTGGCCTACTGAATATAAGAACATGTGTCTCCCTAAGAGAACACACATGATCACACCGATGCACACACTTCCACATATGAATCAGTGTGGCCATATATCACAGTGTGCACCTGGATGATTCACACGTGAATAATGTGTCAGATTTACCCGAGGGTGGGGTGGGGTGGGGTGGAGAGGGGAGACATGAAGTACATTTACATCGTTTCAACTGTTAAACTCCAAACAAAACACACGGCATATGCTCACCCTTCACTGGTGTTTCCAAATCAACATAAAGGAGAATAGAAGAGAGGACGGGTTAAAGAAAATTACAGAAACAGAAACCTTTTTCTTCCTGTATTTTTTTTTTTTTTTAGAGAGAGAGAGAGAGAGAACTCACGAAAACAAAGGAGATTATAAAAGGACTTTCACAGTCATCATTCATCTTACGAATATTATGTGATATATCTCTTTGTACTGCAGGAGTCAGGAAGTTTTGGCCAAAACAATTTATATGGAATCACAAAACACACATACAGCGGGGAAAATAAGTATTGAACACATCGACATTTTTCTCATTAAACATATTTCTGATGGAGCCACTGACCTGAGATTTTCACCAGATATCAGTAACAACCCAAGTAATCCATACATGCATAGAAATCAAGGCAACTGTGTTCACAAAACAAGTTATATTTAATAAAGTATAAAATACTTATACCCCACAGGGAATAAGTATTGAACACACTTGGTAAAATTCATTTACTATTTAGTAGAAAAGCCTTTGCTGGTAATAACAGCTTCCATATGCCTCCTGTATGGAGAAACTAAGCACAAGTATTGCTCAGGAGTGATTTTAGCCCATTCTTCCACACAAACTGTCTTCAAATCTTAAGATAAGGTAAGATAAGATAAGCCTTTATTAGTCCCACAACGGGGAAATTCCAGGATTGCAACAGC
The DNA here is from genome assembly GCA_020510985.1 of Pholidichthys leucotaenia. Classification (NCBI taxonomy): domain Eukaryota; kingdom Metazoa; phylum Chordata; class Actinopteri; order Cichliformes; family Pholidichthyidae; genus Pholidichthys; species Pholidichthys leucotaenia. The sequence goes on along the minus strand of CM035842.1, from coordinate 360,122,621 downwards.
ACAGGGATAGCAACACTCAGAGCAACAATCAGAAGGCAAGAAAAAAAAACAAAAAAAAAAACAAGCAAGCAAGAGCAGCTAATATACATATGTACATATTACTATAAAATATATATATATATACACACACACACACAGACACACAGTGCAGAGCATTGTAGCTGGATGGAATAAATATATGAATATATGAACACACAGTGCAGAGCATTGCAGCTAGGTGGAATAAATATGCAAGTATATAAACACACACAGTGCGGAGCAATGTAGCTAGATGGAATAATATGTAGATATATAAAAACACAGTGCGGAGCATTGTAGCTAGATGGAATAAATATATAGATATATAAATATAAACACACCCAGTGCTGAGCATTGTAGCTAGATGGAATAAATATATAGATATATAAATATAAACACACCCAGTGCAGAGCATTGTAGCTAGATGGAATAAATATGTAAATATATAAACACACACAGTGCAGAGCATTGTTGCTAGGTGGGATGAAACAGCATAACCGTCTATTTAGTTATCCTACATGGTATGATTATGTGCCCATACATATTCTCACCCTCCATAGCGACCGGTATGTTCCTAGTTGTATGCCGGAGAGGACCATTGTGTAAGTCTATTGCATCTTTTGCATTCAAAAAAAACTTGAAGGATCTTGAAGGATCCTGTCTTCTATGAACTCCGATCTTCATTTTGTTCCATAGATTTTCAGTTGGATTCAAGTCAGGTGACTGACTGGGCCATTTTAGCAGCTTTATTTTCTTCTCTAGAGGCAGCTGAGAGTTTCCTTGACTGTGTGTTTGGGATCATTGTCTTGCTGAAATGTCCACCCTCGTTTCATTTTCAGCATCTTGGTAGATTGCAACAGGTTCTTATTAAGGATGTCTCAGTACATTTGTCCATTCATCTTTCCTTCAGTTATATGAAAAACACCCCCACACCATGATGGGATGTGCAGTGTCTTTTCTCCTCCAAACAGCTGTGTGATGTGGCATCCAAAAAGTTCAATTTTGGTCTCATCTGGCCAGACTATATTCTCACGGTATTTTACTGGCTTGCTCAAATGTTGTGCAGCAAACTTTAAACGAGCTTCAGCATGCTTTTTCTTCAGCAATGGAGTCTTGTGAGGTGAGCGGGCATAAAGCCCATGTCAGTTGAGTGCATTACTTATTGTTTTCTTTGAAACAGCAGTACCTGCTAATTCCAGGTCTTTCTGGAGCTCTCCACGAGTGCTCTTTCGCTCTTGGATAACTCTTCTGATAATTTTTTTGATTCCTCTGTCAGAAATCTTGCAAGGAGCTCCTGGTTGTGGCCGATTTATAGTAAAATAATGTTCTTTCGACTTCCGAATGATGGCTCCAACAGTGCTCACTGGAACATTTAGCAGTTTAGAAATGCACCTGTAACCAACACCATCATAATGTTTTGTAACAATGAGGTTGTGAAGGTCTAGATGAGCTCTTTGCTTCTACCCATCATGAGTTCTTTGTGGTGTGACAATCTGATATTCACAGACCTTTTTAAAGGCTATCAGTAAAGACTTAACCAACTGAAATTCGTTTGCAGTGATGGGGGATGGGATGACTTCCTAAATTCTGATGTATTTCAGCTGGTTTCTTGATTTTCTATGCCTTTTTGCACCTCTTTTTCTTCATGTGTTCAATACTTATTCCATGCCATTCCATGTTATTAAATGCAACTTGTTTTGTGAACACGGTTGCCATGATTTTTTTGTATGTATGGATTACTTGGGCTGTTACTGATATCTGCTGAAAATTTCAGGTCAATGGTTCCATTAGAAATATGTTTAATGAGAAAAATGTTGACGCATTCAGTACTTATTTTCCCTGCTGTAAACCTTTTAAATAGTATGCGCTCTTTCTTCTGTAAATGTGCAACTCTTTGTGCCTTTTCTTTTAAATGTGCATCTTTTTTACTCAAACCAAACATTTCTCTGGTGTATTTGTGAGTTTGTGTTAAAGCTACAGGGAGCCACTGGTTATGTGCAAAAGAGATGCATGTGGCTCAGGAGCCTCAGGTTGCAGACCCCTGCCCTACTACATAATACAATTAAAATAAGTCACACCAAACACTGTCTTACCCCTTCTTTCCACCTTTTGTATCCTCCAGACTGTTCATGTGTGTTTCCAGAGACTCCAGGATACTGCTGGGAGCCTGACAAAATAAAGAAAAACGTTTTTTTGTCATCAATAAATAACGTCAGATATTAAGATCTTTTGATATTAAGCCCATGATTGTCACACTGCAACACCCACATGCAGGTAAAACACATACCAACAGTTGTGATATGCACATCTGACGGGTTTGTCAAATTAAATTAGGCTCAACATGCCAACACTTCATCCTGTAATCAGGCACTCAGCTAGAGCAGCGCTTGTTTCTGTGGTTACCGGGTCCTCGAGGGGTTTAAAGGGGCAGTCTTCATCATCTGAGTCTGCTAGATCCACCACCACCCCGGGGTGGAGACACTAGGTGGGCGAGACATGACGACCAGGCCGTAAATACGTGGCCATTCTCTCTGTGCATGTGTGTGGGTATTCATTCTCGCTCACAAACCTTCCAGGGACCAATAAATAACAGCAGTGAAACTTACGTAGTTGATGTCTGGAATGTCGTTCTTGTCAACCCCAACTGTCTGTTAATGTAAAGAAATAATACACCCCAAATAAGCAAACTTGCAACTATCATTACAGTGGTCACACTAATTAGGAAAGTCACCCTCTTACCTCAGCCAGCTTCATGAATTCTCCGATCTTTGTCACCCTGGTCAGGAATCGCTTGTAGATCTCCAAGGCCTCCTTACAGTCACTCTTCTTCATCTTGAAGAATTTCTCTGCGCACAGAAGAAGAGTTTGGGAGATCTGTAAGTGACCCAGTCAGTGCTTCACCAGTAAAATAAAAAGCTCCTGGAGTACTGACCTAGAAGGTTGATGATTCCATCATTGTAGGATGCAAATAACTTGACCAAGTCCTTGAAGAGAAGCATAAATGCAGCATTGATAATCCCATTGTTCAGCTCTTTGGGATGAACCTAATGGGAAACAGGATAGAAACGATAGAAGAAAATGCCTATCAAACACTCCAATCATCGGAGCAAAATTTGGGTCAAAAGTGTGCAAAACAAAGCTAAATACACACGTCAAACTCCAGGAGTGTGTCGATCTGGGTCTGCAGAACAGGCATGCCTTTGAGCAGCTTCTCAGTGGTCATGGTTCTCATCACTCCGTCGGCTCTAAGGAGATACAATACAACAGAAAGAATGTTCACACATGAGAGGAGCTGCTGAGCATAGCGCACGTTTACTGTGTACATGTACAGCAGTGGGATTGTTGACTTAAAAGGTCCCATATTGTACACAATGGCATTTTTATAAGTTTCACCTTTATAAAATACAGATGTGTCACAGGTATAGCGTTTAAACAGTAAAACATTCAGGTGACAAAGAAATACAAACTGCTTTTATTTAGCTCCACTTTCAGTGTTTTTATGGCATCACAAGCCAACAAGCTCCGCCTTCAGATTGGGTGCGCATTAATATTATTAAGCAGGCTTCTGAAAATCGACTCTTTCAGAACATCAAAAACAGCTTTTTCGATCACTAGTGCAGAAACGTTTTTCGGTCTTTTAAACTACACACAGTATTTTTCCTTGAGGATGTCAAAACTGAAAAGGAATGCCTGGAAAAAGCACAACATGGGACCTTTGAAAAACCTGCAAAGAAGAGCCATCTAGAGGAAAACACAGAGGGACTGTGGACATCATGTCTGTCGTACCCTTTCTTGACTCTGGTGAAGTCAAATGCCATCTGGCGGTAGGCAAAGGCTTTCTCGTTCAGGTATCGTCCATACCGCCTGATGAATGTAGACATGTCGTACCCTAAAAAGGAAGAAACTGGGAATATTAATGTGTTAACTTTTTTGATTAATGTAGGCCAGTTAACTCATTAAAAAATGGATGCTGTCAGGTCACTCTCTCAGGTGGTGTTGGCAGTGGTAACTGGTTTGCCTCAGCAGCTGGCTCAGCTTAAAAGAAGAGTAGGTCTTGTTTTTCAGCATTTAAATTTACACAACACTAAACTGATCCTCCTGCGCTCAGGGTGACCTCATCCTGCACCATGTATACATATTGCACACCAAGCATCTCATGTAGTATGGTTTTTCAGTATTTTTGTCAGACACTTCTCTTTGTGTAAATTCCTCCTGTTTCTTTTCAATTTGTCCTCTACTGACAAAGTTTGGCAATACAGTAAAAGTCTTTAAGACAGAAGATCAATTTACATTTGGGGCATAACAAAATATTTCAAACTCTGATGAGAGTTTATGTTCTTACCGTGGGAGCCAGTTTTGTCAATAAAGTTGCTGAGGTTGAACAAGGAAGTTCTGGAAGCCAAATATTGAATAAACCTCTGAGAAAAAAAGGAAGAAAAATACACAGTAAGTTATTTAGTAGAGACGAATTTTGACAAATATGTAAGACAAGAATTACATATCAAAAATGGACTGATTTCATGGAAATAAACTGTGACAAATAGCCATGGGGTCATGCAGAGTACCTGGATCATATTTTGAGTAATTTGCTACATTTCTTTAAAATGCTCTGAAAGTCTCTTTAGCTTCATGAATCCCATTTCTGATTGTTTCCCTTATTGTTTTTGAAGCTGCTTATTTTCATGGACAGAGTCTCTGGTTTGTTGTGCAAAATCTGGCAACACAATTCAAAGTTGAAGAAGTTGCTAAAGTGTGTGCTTTATATTTTCCCAGGATGACAGTAAGTGTCTCAGTTAGCTGATAAGGAGCCCTATTTAAGATCTGAATAAAGATCTTATACCCACAGGAGAACAAACGACAGCTAAGGTAAATTAAACATATTTAGAGGCCCATTTAACACAATACACATGGGCAGAATTAGCTAATCACAACTAAGCGTTAATTTCCTAGAATGGAAACGTAATCTAACATTATTTTTTGAAGTTGATAATGTGATGATATAATGAATTACTCGAACTATAAAACTGTAGTTTTAAAAATTGTTCTAACTCAAGTGGATGGCAGAGTCCACACTTATGGTTATCGCTGTAGTATGGACACTGCCATCCACTTGAGTTAGAATGATTTTTAAAACTACAGTTTTCTAGTTATCATTATCTTTATAGTGCTTGGTGTGGATGGCCCTTAAGCCAGTAGGTGCCCCTTTACACAGATGGAGATCATTCCGTGACCACTGAGAGACCAAGAGAGATCATTGGCAGATCGATAACATAGTTAAATGGTCAAGAAGTGCTTAATGATCTCAATAATCTCCCAATCATCTCCCTATGATTTTTCAAGGATCTCTCAGCAATCTTTCAATGAATGCCTAATTTTTCCTCCCCAAAGGTAGTGATGGCTCAAAGATCAGTGAGGGATCACTGAGCCTTCCTTAAGCCTTCGTGTTCTGAACTGAGTCAATGCCTTGGTGACCGTGGAGTTTACTGAAGATCACTGAGAGATCTTGGAGACCGCTGAGAGCTCATTGAAAGATCATTGAGAGATCTGGACAATTTTTCTTCACATCTCTCAAAGATCTCCACCCCTCTGTAAAAGGTGAATAACCTAACAGCGTACTAAAAAAAAAAAAAAATTCCCCAACATTGATGACAAACAGAATCAGAGGGCTGCATTTGAAGTTCATATAAGTGTAACCAGGTGGACGGGCAATCAAGCCCCAACTGGCGACGTCCAGCCGGGGGATTCAAACTCACAACCTCCAGTTTCAAAGTCCAGCATTCCATCTGTGTCGCCAAGAGGGTCGACCCACTTGGCAAGCCAAGTAGGAATGCTTTTATTGACACTGCTACAAAAAAATCTGCAGACCCACTGTTTCTAATGGTTCCCACTCAAAGCCTTTCAAATTTCCAGCTCCTTGGCACTGGTAGCAGCCATTATTCAGTGGACACGTGTGGAATCAGCACAGGATGAGGTTGATTCAGTGGAAAATTACACATTTTCTAACAGTGCTTTGTTGTGATTTGATGCTTTTTCCGTGGCACTCGTACATGTTGGACTTATGGGACACATTTCATTTATGTGAGCAGTGGTTGCCACATCCTTTACTTGCCTGTAAAACAATTTCCAATAATGGCCTCTGAAGACCAATTCCCCCTCCGAACAATGCTGCCTCAAAACATTTAAAAGTCATTCATTTTAAGAAGCAATGACCACACAGAGGCCTATTTCACAACGACTGTTCTGACCTAAAACAGTAGGCAAACACAGTTGTCATTCATGAGATTAAAGCAAAACATTGTGATCTATTTAAATATTTTTGCTAGGACTGCCCCTTTCATGTCAAACAGATGGTGGGTTGAAAAAACAGATTTTAACGTGTACTGCGGCAGATCTGATTTGCCTCTCCGGCTCTCACCAACCTCATTCCCGTGGACACACATGTGATGGGTGGTGACGAGGGCCTTGAAGACGACCACCCAGCTGGCATTGGTGGCTCGCTCAAACAGCGTGTCAGCCATCTGAGGGATGTTCACGTTGGTGGTGTTGGTGGCTGACACCAGGTCTGCAAAACAGCCAGAAAGAGGCTCTTAGTTTTTTTCCACAGCTGCTCTGAGCAATAACAAAAAGTCTCTTTATAGTTTGACTTGAGCTAAAATGAGGTTGTCCCTAGCTTAATCTTAGATAAATGCCCTCGCAGCTTTCACCTCTCACTTGTCTGCTCTGATTAAACTTTGATTTAGAGAGCGGAGCTGTTCCAGACACCTTTGAGAACAGCAGGACCCGATGCCCATACCAAAATGTTGGTGCAGGGACCCACATCCTGTCCAAACAAGCAGACGCACATGCTGACGATGCAGAAAGAAAAGAGGAAATAACGCTTTGTCATCTTCCCTCTCTGGCCGCCAGTTTAGATGCTCAGACAGACCGAGAGGTCTCCAAAAGGAAGCAGTCAAATCTGCTGTGTCACTGCAAAACTGAATATAAGGAATGCATGTGCTTTGAGATTTGCAGAAACGTCAGATTACAGGTCTCATAGGTCAGATTAAAGTGTGCAGTGAAACTCAAACGATGATTAACAATGTTGCTGTTTAAAAATTACTATTTTTATGTTTTAAAGACCAAACAATCAAGGAACAGGGCCATTTCCTGCTTTCACGGGGCCCCCACGCAAGATTGCGTTTGGAGGTTCCTGTTTTTGGAAAGCAGAGGAAGATGTTTCATGGCAGCACATCAGTCTGGAACACTTCAAGAAGAAAACAGGCTAGATTTGTCAATCTAAAATTCACATTAAAGATCTCAAGTTGATTTAAGCAATTTAAACCTGCAGAAAATAATACTAGTGCCTCTCAATAAATTTGAATATTATGATTTGTTATTTCAAAAATTATAACCATAATCATCAAATGAAGACGGGTATTTTTAAATTTCTTTCATTCATTCATTCATTCATTCATCTTCAACCGCTCAATCCTTTTCGGGTACCAAAGGACAATTTAGAATCCCCAGTTGATGCCAATTAACCTAACCTGCATGTCTCAATCTCTCTCTCTCTCTCTCTCTCTCTCTCTCTCTCTCAAAAACATGCAGCTGCAAGGGCTGATGGGAAATGTTGAATGTTGGAAAATAAGCATTATCTCCGTAGCTCGACTGTGTTTACTGTGTGTTACTGTTGTTGGAAGTTTTTGTTGCTAGAATATTTGAGTTTTAGATAACTTTTGTGATTGGCACCATGAGTGTAACTGCTATGGTAGTGATGCAGACTGCCATAGCAGCTCCCCCTGTCCCTCTACCACAGTGGCAACTGACGCGCTAACACTGAAGCTATATTTGTAGCTTGTGGGGCCCCTCAGTCACCAGGGGCCCATAGCAAGAAAAGGAAATGACTGTGCAGCTATGCCAAATGTTTTATGTAAGTTGTTATGTACTACAATGTGGTGATAATCCTTATTAAAAATAATACAGCAAGTAAAACTTGAATGGAAGTTTAGGGTGAAGAAGATACATTTAACTCTTTTTATATAACTTAGTTTACTCAGTTGAAAAAATTAGGTGTGCTTGAATGGTTTGAGTTAACAAACTTAAATGATTCAAGGCAATTGGTTTCCTCAAACACTTTGTGCCGTATTACAAGGACGCGGTCAGTCATCAGTTGTCAGAGGTACAGGATGCGTTTTGGGGCATTTCTAAGTTCATTTTGCTATCACAGCCATGCAAAACCAAATTTTCCACTGGGTGCAAAGTTGGAAAATGCTGTCCTAACACTCTTAATTCTGAGGTGTGTTTATGGCGTAATGCAAAATAAACCAATCACTGCCTTTGCTATCATTCGCTTTAATAAACAGGGATGCAAGATCAAAGCCGCAATAGTAATATGAAAACGTTTAAATGGGAGAACAATTCTGTTTTGCGCTGAGGACACTGCGGGTGCATGAGATTAGAGGCCGCCACACCTCTTTGAAATGAGCACCACTCCTCCCAGCGCAAAGCCGGCGCTCTCTCTACTAGTACTAGCAAAGCATAAAAGACAGGCAATGCGCTGACAGAAACTAACAAAACCACAGGCGTAATGCGGGAAGTCTGGCGTAAAAATGCATTGATGACCATCAAAATATGGCCCTTTGAGTTGAACCAACTCATCAGGTTTTACAGTGTATACACATACAGTACATACGCTTAAAAAAAGTTAGATTTAACTTACATGCTCCTTAACCCAACTGAAAAAGGTGTAGGCTGAAGCCTTTGCTTATTCTACCTACCCTATTTACATTCCTCATTTTGTGCAGATCAATTACAGTATATTAATGTACTTAAGGAAATCAAAAAAGAAATGGAAGAGACAGCAAAAGAAAAATATTCCATAACAAAATTCATACCTCATCCTTATAATTATTATTTTCTGCTTAATTAAAAAAAAAAGCTACTCAAAGTTTTACACGTTTCCTTTTCATCATCAAATGTGTTCCATAAATTAATTCCTGTGACTGACACATCTTTTTTTTTTAGCACTTATTCTAATCTTTGCTTTTGTGAACATAGAAATTTCTCTGTTCAGATCGATTTTGTCTGTTTTGGAACAACTTTTGGGCACAGTCTGGAAGCAAATTATTCTTTATTTTAAACATGATCTGGGCGATGCTGAAGTCTACCAGGTCTTTAAACTTTAAAGCATTTGTATTAATGAATAAACAATCTGTGCATTCATAATGGATAGCTTTGTTCACAACCCTTAGTGCCCTTTTCTGCATTATAAAAACAGGATTTATGTGTGTTTTATATGTTTTCCCCATACCTCCACACAGTAAGACATGTATGGAACTATAAAGGAGTTATGCATGTAGTGTACATATGTAATGAATTTATGTTTATAATGTCCTTAACTTTATTAATAATGGCTTGGATTTATATGACACTTTACATGTCACCTTAAAGCGCTTACAGTGAGTTAATTATTCATTCACTCCAGACAGACACTGATAGTGGTAAGCTACCTCTGTAGTCACAGCTGCCCTGGGGCAGACTGATGGAAACGTGGCTGCCAGTCCATGCCAACAGCCTCTCCAGCCACCACCAAACATTTACTCACATTCCTACACCAGTGTCATGGACACTGAACTGCCAACCCTCTGGTTACCGGACAACAACTCTACCTCCTGAGCCACTGCCACCCAACTTTATGTAATACTGCAGTTGACTGTGACAATTTTGTCTTTACATATATTGCATGATGTTTCCAACATAATTTATGATCAATAACAACTCATAAAAATCTGGGGTTATAAACTCTATTTCAATAATATCTATTGTTAAGTTTACTCCCTTTTCAACAGCTCTATTTCCAAATATCATAATTCATCATATATTTCTTGAAATTTCAGTGTACTGTGTTCCAAAAATATGGAGAATTTTATATGACATAAGAATTTGGGACAACAGTTTTTTTTTAAGGATTAACTGTGTTTGCATTAATGAAGTGACATCAGAATATAATTTAAGTGTCTATTTATTTTACTATTACTTCTCTCTGAAAAGCTCCTCTTCCTTGGATTTACACCCCCCTCTGCAACTGGGTGCTAGACTTCATGACAGACAGACCCCAGTCAGTCAGAGTTGGAAAGTGACCATCAGGCATTAAGAGTGTCAGCACAGAGACCCCCCCCAGGGTTGTGTGCTGAGTCCGCTGCTGTATACCCTCTTTACCTACAGTAAGACTGCATGGCGTCTTAGACTAACACCAGCATCATAAAGTTTGCGGATAACATGACAGACATCAGGCTGATCACCAGTGGGGAGGAGATAGCGTACAGAAGGCAGGTGACAGAACTGGTATCGTGGTATCAGGAAGGCTCTCCAGTGTGTGATTAAATACTGTACAATCCATATCTGGAGAAGTCACCCCATCACTCACAGAAATCTACACCACGAGGGTCATCGGGGGGGCCCACATCATCATCAAGGACCATATCCATCCTCAGTACAGTCTGTTTTTAGTCCTGCCATTAGGAAGGCACTCAGGAGTGTGAAATCCTGCACATCCAGGGTGACGAACAGCTTCTACCCACAGGCCATCAGGCTCCTGAACACTAACCAAATGAAAACTAGTTAGCCCAATTTGTATATACAGTATATTCCCTGATATTGATTAGCATGAAAAAACTATTACAGAAAAAAAAACAATTGCTACATAAAAAAGAGAAGTTACATTAATTCTGAAACATAAAACACAGTTCCTTCATCAAAAGACTGCACTGCTTATAAAACTTCTAAAAAAGCATCACAACATAGTAGATGGTGGAAGTGCAGATTTACAGCCAGGTAACAAAGATTTGTTACTTAGTTTATGAAATACACAATTAAAATGAAATTTCTTCCACTTTTTAATGCTTAAAAACAACCAAAATGTGCAGCATAGGGAATTTTTAAGCTAAGATACTGTATGTAAATTTGGGGGAAAAAAGTGATTGTGCAAACTACAATCAAACTTTTTTTTAAATAGACATTTACAGTGGGGCAAAAAAGTATTTAGTCAGCCACCAATTGTGCAAGTTCTCCCACTTAAAAGATGAGAGAGGTCTCCAATTTTCATCATAGGTATACTTCAACTATGAGAGACAAAATGAGAAAAAAAAATCCAGAAAATCACATTGAAGGATTTTTAAAGAATTTATTTGCAAATTATGGTGGAAAATAACTATTTGGTCACCTACAAACAAGCAAGATTTCTGGCTCTCACAGACCTGTAACTTCTTCTTTAAGAGGCTCCTCTGTCCTCCACTCGTTACCTGTATTAATGGCACCTGTTTGAACTCGTTATCAATATAAAAGACACCTGTCCACAACCTCAAACAGTCAGACTCCAAACTCCACTATGGCCAAGACCAAAGAGCTGTCAAAGGACACCAGAAACAAAATTGTACACCTGCACCAGGCTGGGAAGACTGAATCTGCAATAGGTAAGCAGCTTGGTGTGAAGAAATCAACTGTGGGAGCAATTATTAGAAAATGGAAGACATACAAGACCACTGATAATCTCCCTCGATCTGGGGCTCCACGCAAGATCTCACCCCATGGGGTCAAAATGATCACGAGAACAGTGAGCAAAAATCCCAGAACCACACAGGGGGACCTAGTGAATGACCTGCAGAGAGCTGGGACCAAAGTAATAAAGGCTACCCTCAGTAACACATTACGCCACCAGGGGCTGAAATCCTGCAGTGCCAGACATGTCCCCCTGCTTAAGCCAGTACATGTCCAGGCCCGTCTGAAGTTTGCTAGAGAGCATTTGGATGATCCAGAAGAGGATTGGGAAAATGTCATATGGTCAGATGAAACCAAAATAGAACTTTTTGGTAAAAACTCAACTTGTCGTGTTTGGAGGGGAAAGAATGCTGAGTTGCATCCAAAGAACACCATACCTACTGTGAAGCATGGGAGTGGAAACATCATGCTTTGGGGCTGTTTTTCTGCAAAGGGACCAGGACGACTGATCTGTGTAAAGGAAAGAATGAATGGGGCCATGTATCATGAGATTTTGAGTGAAAACCTCCTTCCATCAGCAAGGGCATTAAAGATGAAACATGGCTGGGTCTTTCAGCATGACAATGATCCCAAACATACTGCCCGGGCAACGAAGGAGTGGCTTCGTAAGAAGCATTTCAAGGTCCTGGAGTGGCCTAGCCAGTCTCCAGATCTCAACCCCATTGAAAATCTTTGGAGGGAGTTGAAAGTCTGTGTTGCTCAGCGACAGCCCCAAAACATCACTGCTCTAGAGGAGAGCTGCATGGAGGAATGAGCCAAAATACCAGCAACAGTGTGTGAAAACCTTGTCAAGACTTACAGAAAACGTTTGACCTCTGTCATTGTTAACAAAGGGTATATAACAAAGTATTGAGATGAACTTTTGTTATTGACCAAATACTTATTTTCCACCATAATTTGCAAATAAAGTCTTTAAAAATCAGACAATGTGATTTTCTGGATTTTTTTTTTCCTTATTTTGTCTCTCATAGTTGAGGTATACCTATGATGAAAACTGGAGACCTCTCTCATCTTTTAAGTGGGAGAACTTGCACAATTGGTGGCTGACTAAGTACTTTTTTGCCCCACGGTATGTGAATATAAACAATGCAACACAGCTGACATTTGGTAATTACGCAGTTTCTGATCACTTTTTTAAGGACACACAATAAAGTATTGGGTGCATTTTTCAATACGGTACATATATTCCACTAATGTTTTAAGCCTATGTGATGGGAGCCTTACAGTACAGTACAGTAAATTATTCACAACACTTCACTTTTTCTACATTTTGTTATGTTACAGCCTTATTCCAAAATGGAATAAATTCATTTTTTCCTCAAAATTCTACACACAATACCCCATAATGACAACATGAAAAAAGTTTTTTGAGATTTTTTGCAAATTTAATAAAAATTAATTAACTAAGAAATCACATGTACATAAGTATTCTCAGTCTTTGCTCAATACTTTGTTGATGCGCCTTTGGCAGCAATTACAGCCTAAAGTTTTTTTTTTTAATATGATGCCACAAGCTTGGCACACCTATCTACGGGCAGTTTCGCCCATTCCTCTTTGCAGCACCTCTCAGGCTCCATCAGGCTGGATGGGAAGTGTCGGTGCACAGCCATTTTCAGATCTCTCCAGAGATGTTCAATTGGATTCAAGTCTGGGCTCTGGCTGGACCCTCAAGGACATTCACAAAGTTGTCCTGAAGCCACTCCTTTGATTTCTTGGCTGTGTGCTTAGGGTTGTCGTCCAGCTGAAAGATGAACCGTTGCCCCAGTCTGAGGTCAAGAGCGCTCTGGAGCAGGTTTTCATCCAGGATGTCTCTGTACATTGCTGCATTCATCTTTACCTCTACAGTTAGGCCCAGAAATATTTGGACAGTGACACAATCTTCATGATTTGGGCTCTGCATGCGACCACATTGGATTTGAAATGAAACAACTACAACAGAACTGAAGTGCAGACTTCAAGGTTTAATTCAAGGGGTTGAACAAAAATATATGATTAAACATGTAGGAACTGTAGCTATTTTTATACAAACGCTCCTCATTTCAGGGGCTCAAAAGTAATTGGACAAATAAACATAACCCTAAGTAAAATGTTACTTTTCAATATTTTCTTGAGAATCCTTTGCAGGCAATGACTGCCTGAAGTCTGGAACCCATGGACATCACCAAACGCTGGGTTTCCTCCTTTGTGATGCTTTGCCAGGCCTTTACTGCAGCTGTCTTCAGTTGTTGCTTGTTTGTGGATCTTTCTGCCTTAAGTTTTGTCTTGAGCAAGTGAAATGCATGCTCGATTGGGTTGAGATCTGGTGATTGATTCGGCCATTGCGGAATATTCCACTTCGTTGCTTTAAAAAACTCCTGGGTTGGTGAAGCGCCGTCCAATCAACTTTGCTGCATTTGGCTGAATCTGAGCAGAAAGTATATCCCTATACACTTCAGAATTCATCCGGCTGCTTCTGTCTTTTGTCACATCATCAATAAACACAAGTGACCCAGTGCCATTGGAAGCCATGTATGCCCATGCCATCACACTGCCTCCACCATGTTTTACAGAAGATGACAGGTTGATCTTAGTCTCATCTGTCCAAAGAATGCTGTTCCAGAACTGGGCTGGCTTCTTTAGGTGTTTTTTGGCAAAGTCAATTCTGGCCTTTCTATTTTTGAGGCTGATTCATGGTTTGCACCTTGTGGTGAATCCTTTGTATTTACTCTCATGAAGTCTTCTCTTTATGGTAGACTTAGATACTGATACACCTACTTCCTGGAGAGTGTTCTTCACTTGAGTGGATGTTGTGAAGGAGTTGTCCTTCACCATGGAAAGGATTCTGTGATCATCGACCACTGTTGTCTTCCGTGGACGTCCAGGCCTTTTTGAGTTCCCAAGCTCACCAGTGCACTCTTTTTTTCTCAGAAAGCACCAAACTGGTGATTTGGCCACTCCTAACATTTCTGCTATCTCTCTGATGGATTTCTTTTTTTTTTCAGCCTCAGGATGGTCTGTTTCACCTCCATTGAGAGCTCCTTTGACTGCATGTTGTGTGTTCACAGCAACAGCTTCCAAATGCAAACGCCACACCTGGAATCAACTCCAGACCTTTTAACTGCTTAACTGATGACAGGTTAATGAGGAAAAGAGCCCATGCAGCCTTATTATTTTTTTTTTTTTTTTGCAGCCTTCTGAGTCAATTGTCCAATTACTTTTGGTCCCTTGAAAAAGAGGCGGCTACGTATTAAAGAGCTGTAATTCCTAAACCCTTGCTCCAATTTTGATGTGAATACTCTCAAATTACAGCTGAGAGTCTGCACTTTAAGCCCATATTGATTATATAATTTTATCCTGAATATGTTTTCGTAAACAGCTAAAATAACAAAACTTGTGTCACTGTCCAAATATTTTTGGGCCTAACTGTACGCTGACTAGTTTCCCAGTTCCTGCCACTGAAAAACATCCCCACAGCATGATGCTGCCACCACCATGCCTCGCTGTAGGGATAGTATTGGCTTGGTGATGAGTGGTACCTGGTTTCCTCCAAACATGACGTCTGGCATTCACGGCAAAGAGTTCAATCATTGTCTCATCAGACGAGAGAATTTTGTTTCTCATGGTCTAAGAGTCCTTCAGGTGCCTTTTGGCAAACTCCAGGCGAGCTGCCATGTTCCTTTTACTAAGGAGTGGCCTCCATCTGGCCACTCTACCATACAGGCCTGATTGGTGGATTGCTGCAGAGATGGTTGTCCTTCTGGAAGGTGTGTGCCTTTCCAGATCATGTCCAATTAACTGAATATACCACAGGTGGACTCCAATTAAGCTGTAGAAACACCTCAATGATGATCAGTGGAAACAGGATGTACCTGAGCTCAATTTTGAGCTTCATGGCAAAGGCTGTGAATACTTACGTACATGTGATTTCTTAGGTTTTTTTTATTTTTAACAAATTTGCAAAAATCTAAAAAAAAAAAAAAAAAAAAAAACTTTTTTCACATTGTCATTATGGGGCATTGTGTGTAGAATTTTGAGGGAAAAATGAATTTAATCCATTTTGAAATAAGGCTGTAACATAACAAAATGTGGAAAAAGTGAAGTGCTGTGAAGATTTTCTGGATGCACTGTAGGCAATTTTATATACAGTACTTAAAGGAAATATATAGAGAACAGAAAAAAACATTGTTTCATTCAATGGTCTCATAAGCTATCATGAACATAAACCTTGAGTGAAGTTTTAGTTTTCTCTTCTCATTCTGACAATGGAGCATTAAGGACATTCCCGAGTGCATCCATATAGATGGAAATTCAGCAAATATTGGCAGGAATCTATAGTAATGGAAGGAGAGGAAGGCCACTGCATTGAATAGGCCTTGGACTCGCTTCAAACATACACCAAGCTGCAACTCACAAATACAGCAAGGTGATGAACAAAGGATGACAGGAGGGAGGAGAAAGATCGAGGGCACAGCAGGGGGGGCTGATGAATGTGAAAGAAATAGTGACATGGGAGTCTGAGCAGTGGCTCTGGGGCTGTTCAAGGTCACTACAGGGCAGCTGGCTGAGTGGGGGGCTGGGGAGGGGTCTTCAGAGGTTCTAAACAGATTCATACTAATCACTCGTCCTGTTTGTTTTTCCAGTGGGGGTAGTCTCATTTGTTTTTCCAATGGGGGTAGTCTCATATATCCCCTTAGAGTAGATAATACGTTACACACCTTGTATTATACACTGTTCATCATAGCACATCTCTGTGATCAGTTCTTTGACAGCAGCGTTATCTATCTATAAATGCAAGAAATCTCTTGTCTGTGTGTTTGTGTGTGTGTCTGTCTGTTCCACGCATATCTCTTCAACCGTTCGTCAGACTGACCTCAGATTTTAAACATGGTTTCCTGAGGTTACGAGGGTGTGCATCCCCGAATATGGAGTCACTGAGTCAAAATATGTAATTTTATCAATAAAAGTTTTAGCCACCACTCTGCCTCTTCATGAGCTGGCTTTAAGTGTGGGCGGGGTTTCAGATTGACTCTGTGCCGATTGGACAATACGCGGCATCACGACCTGTCATGTCACCACAGGCTTCCCGGGATAAAACAAGGAAATGAAAGTCAGAAAGATAGAAAAAGATAATACTGAAGATTTAATGCTTAAAAAATTATACTATAAAGTTGCCGTGATTGCATGGGTCTAAAGGATAATTTGCCATATGTGGAGAATGAGGTGCACGAGCAGACTCAGTTGAACGTCAGCGGGGACCAGGTCTGACAAATCAACACAGAACATGCCGGGAGAAGCAGCGGCCAGACCTGCCTGAAAGGCACGCTAACTGATGGCGATAAAAAAAAAGTTATTTTCAATAAAGTGAAAAAAAAAGATAATGCATGGAGTGTGCTTTTGCCCTGAGGCTGATATATCATGGAAAACAGTTGAGCTCTATGGTTCAAGCGATCAGCTGATTGGATCCACCGGTGTTCTGACGGCATATCTATCAGAACAGCTGATATACGTGCAGGACATACAGGAGAATTGAAATGGTGTTTCTCTCTCTCTTCAGTGGTGTGCAGAATATAAAAAAAGAAAAGAAATAAGGCTGGAAAAACAATAACAGCAGTCCATGTACAGTAATGCTACCCATAGTGCAAATAGCAATGGGCAATGGGCTGCACGGTGGCGCAGTGGTTTAGCACTGTGGCAGCACAGTTTTACCCTCGGCCGGGGGACCGCGGGGATCATGAGATCGTGGGTTCGATCCCAGCCCCCGACCAACAGTGAGCTGTGTGGAGTTTGCATGTTCTCCCCGTGTTGCGCGGGTTTACTGCGGGATTTCTCCGGTTTCCTCCCGCACACCAAAACATGTAGGTTTAGGGCGCTCGCGCACGCAGCGACCAGCAGCTGGTGGCTTGTCACCAGACTGCAAACCAAGTCTACCTACGGGTACAAATAAGTAACAAAAAAAAAAAAAAAAAAAAAATAGTGCAAATTGCGACAAAAGATAGACTTAAGGTTTAATGCTTTAAGAATTATACCGTAAAGTTGCTATGATTGCGTAGGTCTAATGGATAATTCGGCATGAAGAACACCAGGTGTGCCGAGGGGGAGCAGCCGCTGAACCGGTGGATCACAGTCCTTCGGAGGCACACGGGTAAAGCAGCAGCCAATGGGTCTCAAATATTTGTAAACGTATCCTGTTATTTATTTAGCGAATGCAAAGTCCTTAAGCCAAGCAGTTGCCTCCTGGTTTGCTGTATGGAGGGTGTGTAATCCTCCTTCCAGTCTTTGGAGCGGGCAAGCCTCTATGATGTGTTCCATAGTTTGCTCCTCTCCACATGCGCACAGTGGGCTAGGGCTACTGCCCCATCTGTGAAGGCTGGCCAAGCAGGGGCCATGTCCAGTCCTGAAGCGATTGAGTGTAGACCACTGTCTCCTTGGGAGGTTGGTGCCCGGGACCTGTTGGTTGGGGTTTATCACCAGCTGTTTGTTTGGGACCTCCTTGGTCTCCCATTCCTCTTGCCAAGCTGTCTGGATGGTAAAGTCAGCTGGGGGAGGGTTTTTCCAAATCAGCCGTCTGGATGAAAGTCGGGCAGTGAGTGGGGTGTAGATATCTGCATGGATTGGTAAGTGAGGAAAATCTTTAACTTTTTGGAGCATCCTTTGAGTTAATGCTGCTCGCCGGATGGGGGCAATGGATCAGCGTTCTCGTCGCGCCCTCCGCCAGTACCCGGGCTCGCCTGGGGAAGCTAATGATCCTACCAGCAGACTAAATTCGAAGAGACGACGCCTCTGTGCCAAGTCAAAGAAGAATCCTAGTCACAGTCCTAAAGCCGAAAGCAAACAGCCCCAAGAGCACTTTGTGGTAGGATCTGCCCTTCGCATATTACAACTAAACGTATCCTGTTATAGTACTGCATGAGTTTATTGGCAATACACAGAAGAAATTCAATATTACACTGAACTCCATCACTGAACAGTGATACAAACTAAAATAATTATGATGACTGAACAACTCCCATTCCCCAAAGTGCAAGATACACTATTGTCTTGAGTAAGTGATAAAAGATCAGACAAATAAGTGATCTGACAAACAAATAAACAAGGAATCTGAAACAGTCGGCAACATTGGATGTCCCATTCATTTTCAATAATTAGGTATTCTGTAATTAATATTCACACAATCAAATAAATCTTAGTGCCATTTACTCACTTTTATATTTGTCAAAGTCTAACATGTGATTGCCTACATATAGCCTACACCTCTTTGTATTCCACTTTCAAACACAGCCTACATTTGGGTCTGTAAAGCCTTATTGGAATACCTTTTTCAGACAGGAACACTTGCGTTCTACGGGCAATGCACTAGTCATAAATGAAGTAACAAAGACTAGACTGGACTCTATATACTGGCATTATCAATATAAAGATAAAGCAGAATTCATCTGCAATGTGAATGTGTTCTTTCAGACTTTTATCTGCTGGTCTTCCTTTGATCTTTATTGAACTAATTATTCTCTGATCCGTCTGTATGAGCTTGACCAGATGGTAGCAGCCACACTGCAGCTGCTCTAATAACGTCTGATATTTTTAATAACGGCGGCAGTGGCAACAAGCTTTCTTCCACTGAGTTGATTAAGTATTTTCAAAAATATGACCATTTCCACTTATCACCCTTCCACTTGTTGTGTTGTTTGGTCAACATACAGCCTCACATATCTGTAAAATAGGTAAAAATTTCATTCCTCTGCAGCAGTCCCAAATGACAGAGACATGATCCATGTTGGCTGAATGATTATATAACATCATCATATCACTGGCACAGCTACAAATCACGCTTTCTGTCAGCATCATGATCGTAGCTCTGTCCATCACCACTTTCCCAGATTTTAAACACAGAGCAACCGGGTGTGCAAAGACAAAACTTTACTTGTTCTGGGGTGTTAAAATGTGTTTTTGGCTATTGGTGCATGCTTTCTGTTGTGCTATCATAACCTTAAACTAACACACACTGACATACAACTGGTATGGGAATGGGGGGGGGGGGTGGTAATGAGGATTGGCCGAGCTAAATAAAGACTCTTACGGTAATCCAAGGCCCAGAGTTCTAAGAATGAACATGCTGTGCATGGCTGTGTCTGGGTAACTGTGTGTTTTCTACTCTGTGCCTGAGGCTGTCTGTGATAATTGTGTTTCACTGTTACACAACAAATCAATCAAGAATTGATGAGAATATTCCGGGCAAAGGTAAATGGAGCACACCTGTTTGTGATGCTAATGTGCATGTTGATATAAATAAAAAGGCATTATGGTACCTTACAAAACATACATACATGCATGCAAAGTAGTTTATTATGAGCACTGCTTTGGTTTCAAATACAAATACATGGAATTGCTCAAATAATAATTCAAAGTTTGAATTAGGTTATTTAGGAGTGATGAACTGAAATGAGTAAAAAGCCTCTTACATGAGATTCACCACGTATCAGTGAATGTTTGAACAAATTAAAATTTGGTTTAACATTTTCAGAATTACAGCTCCAGAAAAAAATAAGAGACCACTGCAAAATTTTTCCTAAATTAGTATCTCTACACGTGAGTATCTGCTGAATTCCAACACAAAGACACCTTACTCTACTTAAGGGGGTACTGATTATGTGATCCTCTCAGCATGGTAAGATGCATGAAATCTGTGAATAATAATCAGTTATTATTCCATAAATAAAGGTTTCTGAGCTAAAACTTAAGTACTGTAGTGTTTAAGAAAGATCACAAACTTGTTTTCTTTGCATTATTTGATCTAAAAGCACATCAAAAAGCAACATCTTTTTTGTTGTTTTGGCCAGCTGTCATTTTCTGTAAATACTGTAAATGCTCTAAATGACAATATTTTGTCTTGGAATTTGGCTGACTTGTGTTCAGTAGGCTAGAGAATAAAACAAAATTGCTCATTTTACTCAAACACATACAGTAGTATGTATAAATAGTAAAACCAGATAAAGTGATGATTTTGCAGTGGTCTCTTTGGGCTTTTAATTTTTTTTCCGAAGCTGTACACCTGTTTTCTGAGGGGTTTACTGTGTTTCATTTGAACTCAGAGCTCCAGATGTTCTCTGTCCGAAGTTTAGAAGGAATGTCCCAGGGGTCAGATTATTAAATTTCAAAATTGAACAGTTTCCACCTGCCACAAGATCAAAATCCAAGATGGCTGCAATTTTTGTTCTGGAATGCATTCAGCTCAGACATGACACACAAAATTATACACTCAGCAGCCACTTTAATAGGTACACCTTACTATTACTGGGTTGGATCTTTGCCGCTTTCAGAACTGCCTTAATTATTCAAGGTATAGATTCAAGAAGGCACTGGCAACATTCCTCAGAGATGCTGGTCTATGTTGGTATGCTAGCCTCACACAGTTGCTGCACACCCATGATGCTCCATGCATGAATTTACACATTTTTTCACGTTGTTTACGCCAAATTCTGAATGTTGAAGGAAAAGTAAAGAGTCAGACCAGGCAGCATTTTTCTAATATTCTATTGTCCAATTCTGGCAACCCTGTGTGCATTGTAACCTCAGTTTCCTGCTCTTAGCTGCCAGGGGTGGCACCAGCTGAGGTCTTCCACTGCTGTAGCCCATCGGCTTCAAGGGGCAATGTGTTGTGTCTTCAGAGATTCTCTTCTGTGTACCTTGATTGTAATGAGTGGTTATTTGAGTTACTGCTGCCCTTCTGTCAGCTCGAGCCAGTCCGGCCATTCGCCTCCGACCACTGACTTCAACAAGGCATTTGGACCCAGAGAACTGTTGCTTACTGGTCTTTTTCAGACCATTCTCTGTAACCCTAAAGATGGTTGCATGTGAAAATCTCAGTAGATCAGCAGTTTCTGAAAGATCAGCCTGTCTGGTACCGACAACTATGCCACATTTAAAGTCATCGTTTAAAGTCACCTTTCTTCCCCATTCTGAAGCTTGCTTTGAAATTCAGCAGCTCATCTTGATGATGTCTACACGCCTAAATGCAGTGAGTTGCTGCCATGTGATTTGCTGATTAGATATTTGCATTAACAAGTAGTTGAATGGGTGTAAAGTGGCAGGTGAGTGTATAGTACCACTCTCGAGCCTGCATGTTAATGAGTTATTGCTCTAATTTTAAAAGGTATATCAGGATTTTTTTTGTTTCTTTGTTTGCTTGCTTGTTTGTTTGTTTGTATAACACATTACCAAATAAACTACATTCATTTGTATTTTTATACTAAGTATTTTCTAGTCTTTGCTGATCAATCAAAGTGCATTCCCACTAAGGGCTGTAAGCACCTGCAGCCAATTAGGACTGGCCAAATAACCAAACATGCATGTGGGCGGAAATTGGAGCACCTGCAGTAAACCCACACAGAGAAAGGCCTCTTGCTAACTCAGGTTTACACCAGGAACTTACAGCTGTGAGACAAAAGAGATGACTCCTGCTATACCACGCCACCCCATTATTGACTATAACTGCTGTAATAAAAAGCAGCTATAATTTTTTGTCAAAGATAACTATTGTTTCACAGCAATACCTACTAAAACAAGCATGCTAACCAGCTAGCACCAGCCGGTACCTTAGTCTGTATGTCAAGAAATGAGTAAATCCTCTGCCTATTCTGTTCTGGGTACAGCATTTGATGAAGAACAGGGAGTGCTCCAAACATATTGCCTTTTTCTTTGACACAGTCTCTGATTCTGACCCCTTGCTAATAAACAAACCATTAAATTGACTTATGGCTAAAGCTCTTTGTGGGTGAGATATTGTTTACACCTTTACACAGTCAAATGCTTTTCACGCTACACCTATTCACACAAGCACTACCTACAGCGTCTCGCACCTCTGCATAGCAATGAGGTCAGCTGGGGATTGGAGACCTGATCCTCCAAAGGCACAGCTGGGATGACATATCGAGCAGATCATCATCTGTGCTGCAGCAGTGTTTGCTGGTTTCCACTATAAAAATTTACAGAGCCTTTGGGTCAGTTTTTGCATTATTACGTGCATTAGGATAAACGTGACTTCTGAATCTTGGGGCATTTTCAACAGGAAAAAGCATTCCTTTACACTATACTGTTTTTATCCATCCATCTTCTTCCGCTTAACCCTTTTCGGGTTGCAGAGGGGCTGGAGCCTACCCCAGCATCTTTGGGCAAGAGGCAGGGTACACCCTGGACAGATAGCCAGTCCATCGCAGACAGACAGACAACCATTCACTCTCACAGTCATACCTAAGAACAATTTAGAATCCCCAGTTTGATGCCAATTAACCTAACTTGCATGTTTTTGGCATGTGGGAGGAAACCGGAGAAATCCCGGAGTAAACTCACGCAGACACGGGGAGAACATGCAAACTCAATTTCAATTTCAATTTATTTATTTATATAGCGCCAAATCACAACACAGGTCTTCTCAAGGCACTTTACAGAAAAGAGTGGATTTAGGCCACACTCTTAGTTTACAGAACCCAGCACAGACCCCTAAGAACAAGCACTGCAGTGACACAGGCGAGGAAAACCTTCCCTTTAACGGGCAGAACCATAGCTTATAGAGGACGGCCATCCGCCTTGACCAGCTGGGTTGAGTAGCTACATTCAAAAACAAACATATAAATACAACATTCAAAGCCAAACAGTCCAGTACCAAGCCTGGCCAGGCTGCACATGCAAGCGAAGGCCTGGCAGGGGCAACATTTCTGACTAAAGGCCTTATCAAAGAGAAAAGATTTCAACTTGCTCTTGAATAAAGAGAGAGTGTCTGCCTCCCAAACTTAACTGGGAAGATGGTTCCACAGGAAGGGAGCTTGATAGCTGAAAGCTCTACGTCCCAATCTACTTCTAGATACCTTGGGGACCACTAGTAGTTTGGATTTTTGGGAGCACAGAGCTGGATGAGTTGGATGATAGGGAACTAAGAGTTCTTGCAGGTAAGAAGGAGCCATACCATTAAAAGTTTTATAGGTTAAGAGCAATATCTTGAATTCAATTCTATATTTTATTGGGAGCCAATGTAAAGAAGCTAAAACTAGAGTAATGTGATCTCTTCTCCCTGTTCTCATAAAGATATGTGCAGCTGCATTCTGAATGAGTTGGAGAAACTTTATGGACTTATTTGGCCAACCTGATAAAAGTGAGTTACAATAGTCAAGTCTAGAGATGATAAAGGCGTGAACTAGTTTCCCTGCGTCTTTACGAGACAGGATGGACCTAATTTTAGTAATATTACACAGATGGAAGAAGGCAGTCTTAATGGTTTGCTGTATATGAGAGTTGAAAGACACATCTTGGTCAAAGACAACTCCAAGATTCCTAACAGAAGATGTAGAAGCCAGTGCAATGACATCTAGTGTTGTTATCTTGCTAAAAAGAGTACTTCTAGCATGTTTGGGGCCAAGAACGATGACTTCAGTTTTATTTGTATTCAGCAATAGAAAGTTGTAGTTCATCCAGGTTTTGGTATCCTTAAGACACTCCTGGAGTAAACCCAACTCGCTGGGATCATCTGGACTGATGGATAAATACAACTGAGTGTAGTCAGCGTAACAATAAAAATGAATAGAATGCTTCCTCATAATGTCTCCCAAAGCCAGCATATATAATGTAAACAATACTGGTCCAAGTACTGATCCCTGCGGAACTCCATAGCTAACCGTGGTCTGAGTAGAGGACTTGTTATGGACATGAACAAACTGGGAACGATCTGATAGATAAGACTGGAACCATCTTAGCGTTGTTCCATTCAAGCCAATTTGCTGTTCAAGTCTCTCTAGCAGAATACGGTGGTCAATGGTATCAAAGGCAGCGCTGAGGTCCAATAAAACAAGGACGGAGACAAGTCCTTTGTCAAATGCCATAAGGGTGTCATCAGTAACTTTCACTAAGACTGTCTCTGTGCTGTGATGTTTCCTAAAACCTGACTGAAATTTCTCAAATATAGAATTTTTTTCTAAAAAGGTACATAGTTGATTGGTGACTACTTTTTCGAGGATCTTGGAAAAGTAAGGGAGGTTAGATATTGGTTTATAATTGGTCAAAATCCCAGAATCAAGTGAAGATTTTTTAAGTAGAGGTTTAATTACTGCCACTTTAAATGACTGTCCTGTCAATAGGGACATATTAATTATGTTCAAAAGAGATGGACTAATCAGAGATAGCGATTCCTTCACTAGTCTAGTGGGGATTGGATCTAAAAGACAGGTAGTTAATTTAGAGGCTGACACTATTAGGGCTAGATCAGAATGATTAATATGAGAAAATTTAGAAGAGTGGAGTTCCGAGCCTGTGGACACAGCAGTGTTAGGTAGAGGCTTGGTATTTTTAGGGGAGTTATTTTTTGGAATATTATTCTTAATACTGACAATTTTATCATTAAAAAATTCAAAAAGTCATCAGCACTAAGAGTTGGAGGGATGTAAGGATCTATGGCATTTTGGCTCTTGGTTAGCTGAGCCACAGTGTTAAAGAGAAATCTGTGGTTGTTTTTATTTTCTTCTATCAAGGATGAATAGTACTGTCACCTAGCACTACGGAGAGATTTCTTATAGGTGGTAAGGCTGGCATTCCAGGCTGAACAAGATTCTTCTGTCTTATTTGCACACCAAAGCCTTTCACAGAATCTAACTTTCTGTTTTAACTTACGGGTGTGAGAGCTGTACCATGGAGCTATGTCTCCTATTTTTAATAGTTTTCTTTTTGAGAAGGGCTATGGAGTCAAGTGTTGACTGCAGTGAGGCTGCAATACTACCAACTAAAAGGTCTAATTCTAATGGATTCAATTAGTCAGTGCTGTCTGCTATATTGAGACATGGTAATAGAGTAAGTGCTGAAGGGATTAATTCTTTAAAGTGAGCCATGGCACTATCAGATAAGTATCTGGTAACTATATTTCTGCTTGATGCTGTGAAATCGGATAGCACAAATTTGAACGTTATCAAACAGTGGTCAGTCAGTGTAGGACTTTGAGGGATGACAAGCAGCTCATCGATTTCTACACCATAGGCCAAAACCAGGTCAAGGGTGTGATTATGATGATGAGTTGGTTTACTAACACACTGAGAAAAACCAGTTGAATTTAATGCTACACTATGACTATCATTATCAACGTCTATATGAATATTAAAATCACCAGCTATGATAATCTTGTCTGAACTAAGCACTAAGGTTATTAAGAACTCAGAGAATTCAGACATAAATTCAGCAAAAGAAGCACTGGGAGGGCGATATACTGTGGTAAATAAAATAGGCTGCTCTGACCTCCAGGATGGATGTGCTAAGCTAAAAATTAAGGATTCAAAAGAGTTACAATTTGAGTTTACCCTAGGCTGAGGGTTCATTGGTAATGTGGATTCATATATTACCCCAACACCACCACCTCGGCCAGTGTTTCTAGGAATATGAATATTAGCATGGCTGGGGGGGTGGCCTCATTGATACTAACAAAGTCATCGGGGTGTAGCCATGTTTCTGTGAGAAAGAGTATATTTATATTGTAATCTGTGATCATATCATTAATTAAGGTTGCTTTATCTGACAGACATCTTATATTCAGCAGTCCGCATTTAATTATTTTGTTTAACTGTGGTAAATTAGAGGTTTTAATCTTTATCAAGTTATGTTATGTTTGTCTTGGGTTATAATGTTTTGGGCAACGAGAGACAGACACAATCTCTCTAAGCTCCACACAGATCACTGTTGGTTGGGGGCTGGGATCGAACCCAGGATCCCCCGGCCATGGGTGAGGTGCTGTGCTGCCGCAGTGCTAACCAATCCGCCACCGCGCTGCCCCATACTGTTTCTAATGTATCATAATTTGAAGTTAAAGGGGTCATTGAAAAATTGTGCTTTTGTATGTTTCAGCCTTCTAAATGCATCTACTGGCCACATGATTATCAAAAGAATATCAAAACGCTTATTTCTCTTAAAAACACAGAATGTGTTTATATCGTTTCTGTGTCCAGTAGGTCATCTTGGCTCTTCTGGATTTGCCATGGAATGCCATAAAATGGGAAACCCAGCTCAGCGTCATTCTAGGCAGTTGGACAGGCTGCCTGGTGTTAGCTTAACTGTTCATCTATCTGGTTTTGATTGCTATTTTCTAAAAATTCTATTCACCCTGACTTGAATCCTTGTTCATCTACATCACTTGACCATATATGTCATCTTAAGATGCTATTTTAGCTTATTTTCTTGTAGTATTATCTATAACCACGAGCAAAGGCAGCTAGCTGAAGCTAGCAGTTTAGCCATTCATTCATGAATATTTTTGTGCTTACTGAATCCCAAACTCTCTGTCAAGACGAAGACGGCAGTGTACAATGCCTGCGTCATCAGCACACTGCTCTATGGGAGTGAGACGTGGACAACATACGCCCGACAGGAAAAGAGACTGAATTCCTTCCACTTGCGCTGCATTAGCCGTATCCTGGACATATCCTGGCAGGACAAAGTGCCCAACACAGAAGTTCTGTCCCGCGCCGGCCTTCCCTCAATGTTCACTCTACTCAGGCAGCGCAGGCTCCGCTGGCTAGGCCACGTTCACCGCATGGAGGATGGCAGAATCCCCAAAGACATCCTCTACGGAGAACTGGCGACTGGCAGGAGAGACGTTGGCCACCCACAGCTGCGCTTTAGAGACATCTGAAAGAGAGACATGAAGGCCCTGGAGATCAACACAGAGCGCTGGGAGGACCTTGCAACGGACCGCTCCAAATGGAGAGGCACCCTGACCAGACAGCTCAAGGCGGGTGAAGAGAGATTGACTGCTGCAGCAGATGAAAAAAGGACCTGCAGGAAGAACCGCCACAGACCCAGCAGCACGGAGACCACCCTCAAGTGCGACCTGTGTGACAGGGACTGCCATTCGCGCATCGACCTGTTCAGCCACAGGCGGTGCTGTTCCAGCAGAGTAGACGTTTAGGATTCTCTTCCATGGTCATCATAGACCGACGGAGGCCGACGGGCATGAATATTTTTGTGCTTATTGTACTCAGGGACCGGTCAAATCCTATGGACCGCTGAAACCACACACCCCTGCCCTCCAGTGATCCATTATTCATAGTTTTCGATTACATGACTTCCGGCAGGATCACCGGCCATTTTGGGGGGATAATCACATAGGAAAATGGAACAAAAAAAAGTGAAAATGTCCAAAATTCATTATGAAACTTGTATATGAATATGTGTGTCTGGGATGCCGTGCCCACCCACAGGGTGACGTCAGGCAGGCACGGCCCATTCTGTATATAAACCCCAAGTTCTGTGCAATAAAGTTAGCTGTTTGCTGCATGAAGACTCGCCTCATTCGCCATCATTTATCAGACATAACATTTGGCGACGAGGAGTTTAATGGAGGTGTGCTGGTTGCCTCGGCCATTGGCGCCATTTCTGGAGCATGAGGGGGAGCCGGTAATCCTCTGGCCGGAGTGGAGAGCCTCGGTTGAGGAGTATATTGGGGCGCTGGGCCTACACAGGCTGGACGGGAGATGTCGACGAGCGCTCCTGGCCCACAATCTCGGCACGGAGGGCCGAAGGATCCTCGGTGCTCTGGGTGGCACGGACCTCTACGAGGATGCTGTCGAACAGCTGGCCAGACACTTCGATGGTCAGACGAGGGCCGTGAAGCTGCGTGTGATGAAGCTCTTGGTGCCAGGAACTGACGGGCTAGCTGATAGGCTAAATGTGCACCAAGATGAGGCTAAGGGCGCCAAGCTGGGCCTCGAGGCGGGACCAGGACCGCGAGTAGAAGAGTCCCCGGTCGCCGAGGTCAGCGAGCCAGCCATGGAGCCCAGCTTGACCCGGGACCATGGCGCAGGAGGGTCGGATGGTGCGGTGTCCAAGAATGGTGGAGAGGTGGTGCAGCAGGACGCAGAGGCGACGCACCAGGAGTCGGCCCCGCTGTTGGAGGCTGTACAGCAGGTGAGTGGGACCGTGCAGGCCGAGGGCTTCAGGGAAGAGCTGCAGCCGGACATGATGACGGCGCAGCAGAGCACAAACACCGAGAGCACCAAATACAGTGGTGAGGAGCCCAGGTTGGTGAGTGGGCCAACAAGGGTGGTGGTGCGTGTTCCGGAGGTGAGCAGGAGCCAAATATGGAGGCTACGCAGCGGGACACGTGGAACAAGGGAGTCGAGAGCTGCATCGGGGTGTCTGGACCGGAGAACGGTGCCGGTGAGGACAACACTATGAGCCCCATAAGTGAACGACAAGAGCCGAAGCGAAGATGGGAAGAGCCCGAGTTAGGCTCAACCAACAACGGTGGAGAGGTGGCGCAGCAGGAGTTAGCCCTGCTGCTGGAGGCCATACAGGGGGAGAGCAAGTTTGGCGCCGCGCGCCGCCACCTCGGGATGGACCCGATGCCGGTTCCCAGGTTGCCCTGGACGAGGGTGCTGGACGGCACGCGGGGACCCCCGGGGTGGCTTTTAAAAACGAGGTGCCCACGTCAGAAGCGGGCAAGCGGGGCCAGGCAAGCTGAAGGCCCCGGGGAAGAACAGCAGCAGCTGGTTGCAGAGACAGCGCAGTGGAGTGGCTTGCCAGGCATGGAGAGGTGGCGCACCGAATGTCAGTATGGCGGGCCCAGAGGGAAGAAGTGCCGACGGCCGGGTGTACAGATGCCATGGGGCTGCCCAGGTCCTCCGTGGCAGGCTAGAAGATAGTGGCTGGCCCGAGACACTGGGGTCACTTAAAGCATGTACTGTATTTAATGTAAATATTTGTGTACATATTTGGAAAATGTGCACTTTGTACATAGCTGATGTGTATGTGAATCTATGTATAATATGGGATTATTTTGTATTTTAAAGAGACATGGTCCGATTTTGAGTTGTTTTGTGTGAATGTGATAGGTTTGTTCTAATGCAATATGTTATTCCCCTGTTCTTAGTGTGTGTGATTTGGGTTACCAAATTTGAGTGGGTTTCCTGTATCCCTTAGATGCATGACCAACCAATTCCAACACTCTTCCATGAGTGTGGTTAAAATGACCCCAACTAGAATGTGTGTGTTTTATGCTGTAAACTTAAGAAATTTCTTTCATTTTGGTTAAAGATTATTATTTTTCTTATATTTTGGGTGATTATTATTATTATAATTATTATTATTATTATTATTATTATTATTATTATTATTTTAAATTATATTTTGGTCAACAAAAGAAGGGGACAGCTTTTGACCCCAGATATGGAAAAGTGTGGTACTCATACAAAAAATGCAATTAAAAAATATAACAATTAGATACAAATCCAAATGGCCTCATGTCAAAGACAACCTATTTGAGGAATACATGGAAGATTAAATGATAAAAAATTAGCAATACCTACATTGTCCTCACTGTATACACTGTATTGTTCTCATCTGTTTACCCTCTCTGTTTACCCTTGGCATCCAGTCTGAGATGCTAATTGCAGCATCTACAGTGTTACTGATAACCGTGGTGAGATTCAAAAGGAGACAGCTGTGGAAAAGCTTGGCGTCATTTTTGACCCCACATATGGAAAAGTGTGGTACTGATACAAAAAATGCAATTACTTAAAAAATATAACAATTAGATACAAATCCAAATGGCCTCATGTCAAACACAACCTATTTGAGGAATACATGGAAGATTAAATGATAAAAAAAATAAAATTACAAAGATATTGCAAAAAAAACAACCGCTGGGGTCATTATTACCCCTCTTATGCATCTAAGGGGTATTCTTGACATTTTTTTTTAGGGGGGGGGGGGAGTATTGTGTATGAATATGTGTGTCTGGGATGCTGTGCCCACCCACAGGGTGACGTCAGGCGGGCACGGCCCATTCTGTATATAAACCCCAAGTTCTGTGCAATAAAGTTAGCTGTTTGCTGCATGAAGACTCGCCTCATTCGCCATCATTTATCAGACATAACAAAACTCTTGATAATGACAGACGGCGGTATGATGTCAAATGAGTTTCAATTGAGAAACAGGCCCCCAATCTCATTTCAAAGCAAAACTGGCCAAAAGACATACAGAAGTGGGCTAGCATCGCCTATCCAGACATGTACAAAGTTAAATATATTTCTTGATCTTCATAACACTTATCATGCATGTTTATCCACATCAGCCCATAAATTATTCACAGAGCCCCCAACTTAATTTTTTCCTGTTTGATTTTCTCTATTTTTTTATATGTGATCTAATTTGATTTAGCATTAGCTAAAGGCTGGCTTCATTCAGCACACTCACCTGTCCAGGTGCTTTCAGATGAAGTTAGACACCGTTGTCTTGGTGTCTAATTGTTATCCCTTATTAATAACAATAAGCATTTGATTTGTAGACTCCCAGCTACTTATAATCCTCAAAGCCACAGGCTAATTAGCCGGTGTTCTAACATTTTGGCATCAGAACAGCAAACCTTGGGTTACTACTCCGTTATTTTCTTCAGTTGTTGTTCAGAAGAATTAAGACTTCCCAAGCGAGTGACACTCTTGAATGTTGGTGAAGTCTGGATCTCAGTGTCTTTCTCGAAAAGCCTTAACTCCAGCTAAGGTTAGCTTTAGCAGCTAGCTTGTTCAAGCATGGAGTGTCCCCGATTTGTGGTTTCCTGCCAGCAGCCTCAAGAATAAAGCTGTGTTGTTTTTCTCCTCTTTGGATCCTTCTTTCATCGGAAAGGTAAACAGGAGGTGAGCAGGATCCAGGTGTGGTGAACACGCTTCGCCCTCGGGTCCGTACGGAGGTCTAATCAGCTGGAATGATTAGAAGCATCTGTGTAGCTGAGTGGAAGGAGACATTCTGTGTTTCAACTGTGTAGACACAGCTGATTTTACAGACTGCAGTCAAAGGTAAGAACTTGGCAAGGAGGGCTAAATAGTGATTTGGATCTTCATAATATCCTGTAGCTTGAAAGTGTGACACTTAAGTTGGCTTGGATCCCCGGTAGGTTCCGTTTGACGAACAAGTACGTTTGTTTAGCTCTGTGTGTGTGTGTGTGTGTGCTGCTGGCAGCAGCTGAGCTGATCAGAACAGGGAGCTTATGAATCTGTGAAAATGTCCACAGATCATCACAGACTCTTCAACAGTATTATTAGTCAATTATTTCTACAAACTTATTAAAAATGGTCAGAGCACCCGCAAGTTGGAATACAAGGAAGGCGCCATGTCAGCTCTACTAACACTAATAGAAGAAAGTCAAATTCTCCTCCGTTTCTCTGATAGTTCCCGAGTTGACTCGCCTTGGTCCAAAATAATTGCAGGAAATCAATAAAACACTTTCTCCTTCCCACCAGTGTTTGTACAACCAATTATTCCACAGTAGTCCATTATATTTACATACTTTTTGGCTTTAATGAAATAGAATCACCCCCTGCAGCTTCCCTCCCAATATGGCCGCCCACATAGTGACTGGCAACCGTGTGACGTCATCTTAAAACTATGAATTTCATACATTCTTTGTGATAATTTTGCATTAGATGGCTCAGGCTAGATACAAGCTAGGAACTGAGGTTAGCGATAGTGATGAAAGAGGGAGGGTGGCGTTAAACGCGGTCTCAGAGATTTAGAGAGACATGCACTGAACCAGGTGTTTAAGAAAGGCTGCAAAAGATGATTAACAAATTACGCAACGACAATTAAATACAGAAAATACGACCAAAATATGTCACAAACATTCCACTAAATCTTGAGCTGTTAAAATGTGGAAAAAGTACAATGATCCCTTTAATATAACAGTTTTACATTTGCTGATATGCAGATGTTTTTGGCAGTGTCAAATAGTCTGTGACTTTAAAAAAAGCACAGCACCACTGACTAAAAAACTAAAACTGAAGTGTGCACACTTTCTCATTTAAATACTGTACGCTAAGTCTCTTCAAAGCAACTACTGTTACATAGTAAACGTTGCCTCAGATATCTGAAACCCATTTCCTTCAGTGCTGAGTGAATGTTTTCATACTGGCTTTCTGTGGACACATGTTCTCTGGACATGTGTTACAGACATCCAATACAGTCTCGCTACATCTGCTTTCAGGCAAGTAAATAATGCATATATTTTAGAATAACCATAACAGCACGGTGGTACAGTGGTTAGCACTGTCGCCTAACAGCTAGAAGGTTCCAGGTTCAAATCCCCAGGCTGGCAGGGGTAGGAACCTTTCTGCGTGGAGTTTGCATGCTCTCCCTGTGCTGTGTGGGTTTCTTCCCACAATCCAAAGACATTCATGTTAGGTTAACTGGTCATTCTAAATTGTCCCTAGGTATGTCTCCTATAGGCCTTTAGAATAGAGGGTTAGTGCTTTGAGTGGTCTTTGAGACTAGAAAACGAGCTTTATAAGTACAGGTCCTTACCCCTAATTAACAAGTTTGACATCAGAGTTTTATTCCTACATTCTAGACACAGAAAAAATGTTGAAGGAAAGTCATGCATATAAAGGTTAATACATATGTTTGTTGTTTTAATTGATACTTCAATTATAGGTCAAAAGTCATCAAAACATTGAACACAGCCACTGAATAAACAAATGCTTCAACCTCAGACTGCTCATTATTTATATTATCCTACTTCCATTTCAAAGATTAACTATTTCTGAATAAGAAACACAGCAGCATTTCTCTCAGGGAACTAAATGATCACTGTCTCTGCACGGCAGCAATGACAGCTCTGTCATTTGGCCTCTTCCTGGTCACACTTCTCCCCTGTCATTACAGTTCAGCCCCTGACAATTCCAATATACTCTATATTGCCATGGCAACTGCACTGAACTACCACCCCCAAGGGTCAGCGTGAAACTGATACACAAGCAATACCTCTGCCTTGTCCAGATATGTGTTTTATCATATACTAACAATCAAATATGGTACAGCAGTAGGTGCATTATTTGGAACTGAAAATGACTGGAGTAGTGTTATTTATGGAAATTTATTTTTTTCTTCTCTGCTTCTTCAAATATCTTGTTGGTCTTACTGGAATTGGTGAGGAGATTCCTCCTGTCTAGACTGCAAGAGAAGCACACTGGCCTACATACAAGAACCCTGTTGAATCACCCTAGAAATAGACACAACGTAGCCCAGTAAATTTAAAAAGAATCTAATGGGTGGCGCTTTTTTTTCCAGCTAGCAAAAGCATTTTTGTACATTTGGAGAGATGATGAATTTCAGCAGGAACATGAATCCAAATCTGCACAGTTGGATATTAAAAGCACACGGCACAGTAGAGGACAACGCTCTCCAGTGTGTTCTAGCTTTGGTGTTGTCACCTTTGGCTGAGTAAATAATGCAAGGAAGTCATTGGCTGATTATTTTGAATTATTCAGCAGGCGAGCGGATCACAAGCTACAAAGTCCTAGCAGAAGACATAGGACCAGACCTGACCACACACACACACACACACACACACAGAGACTACCTGTCATCGGTATTCAGTGCCACGCCACAGCTTTGGTTTGACTCATTATTGTGGTAGATGACATCAACTAATCATGATTTGCCATAAGGTGGCTCCCGCTGTCGTCTGTAGATGTGTTAATAAAGCTGGAAGGTTTTCATGATCTTACTTTATTACCCTGGAAAACCCCCAGACAGCCATCAGTAGTTGGTGCTGTTTGGATAGAAGTATTAAGAGCAACGTTCAGCAACCTCTGCTACAGAAACGCCATTTTGAGCAACCTTTTACCATGACAACATGAAAAGAGCTGCAAAAAAATTAAGCCATAAGATGAAACTGCAGATGAGTTATAAGGCTGAACTGGTCTGTAACCATTAGTAACAGACACGTTTTTCCTCCTAAATTTGCAGTTTATTATTTTATGTAATGTTGTGTTACTTATAATGTTGCGAACTTTTTCTTGCAAATTAGTAACTTGTTTTTTTTTTGTAAATTTTGTTTTTTCTATTAAATTTGCACCTTCTTTTATTGAAATTTGTGAAGGGAGGGGTTTACCCAAACTTGCTGATTTTTATTTGAGTCTACAACCTTTTTCTCCTGAATTTGCCACTTTAAAAAAAAAAAAAAAATCCTTTTTTGGAAATCTGTGACTTTTATATAAATTCAAGACAGGTAATTAGTTTTAGCCCTCTTTTTTTCTCATTAACCAGTATCTCACAGAGTGGTGAATGCTGATGAAAATTACAGTTTTTTATCTCCAGCTATTCTGATGAATGTTTGTGAAAATCAGGCATGGCCTCTGTCATTAGCAGCATTTAGTGACAATTGGCAACATTTCCCAAAGTGTTTGCGAAAGACAGTTGGCTACTGTTAGCAAATGTTAGTGGCAGTGTTTGCTATGATTAGCAACAATTTGCCACTCTTTTGCCACTGTTTGGGAATGTTTGGGATCCTTTGCCAGCTCCAGGTAAAACACCAGGCAAATGTCAGGTGAATCCTGGAGCCAACCCTATAAAAAGAGTGAGCAAACCCTGCCCAGCATTCAGAGTTCTTGGATTTGAAAATGTTCTTAAACAGTTGTTAGTGTTCACTATTGGCAAACCAAGAAGAACTTTAGACACAGGTGTTGCAACTGCAAACGTTTACAACTATTTTGCAAAGTTTGCAACTGTTTGCAGAAAAATACATTTTTAACATGTTCAAAACTTCTTCTTTTTTTGTATTTTGTATACTTTATCGATCCCTAGAGGGAAATTCAGGGCATCCACCTGGATGGATGAGGCAGCCATGGAACAACGCCAATCCCTTCACCATTCACACCTAGGGCCACTTTTAGAGTCTCCAATTAATCCAACTTACATGTTTTTGGCCTGTGGGAGGAAACCGCAGTACCCAGGTGTTGTGAAGCCGCAGCTTAAAAGAGACTGTGTGGCTGTGATGTTGGACGCACAGGTGACGTCATCACGCCGTGCCTGCACAAGGGGACTGTTGGCGGGACACGGCCTCTTTGGCACTCTGCCTCTGTGTCAGTGACAGCCTGTACTGGTCAACAGTTAGATTGTTAGTTAGCACACTGCAACACGTGCTGTTAATAACTATCCTGTAATAAAGTTATTGTTCAAGATTCAATTCAAAGATTCAAAGACTTTATTTGTCAGTACTACTATGCATACAGGACATGCAGGAGAATTGAAATGGTGTTTCTCTCTCGCTTCAGTGGTGTGCACAATATAAAAAAAAAGAAAAAGGAATAAGGCTGGAAAAACAACAACAGTCTATGTACAGTAATGCAACCCGTAGTGCAAATGGCGACAAAAGATGGACCCAGACCTCCCATTGTGCAAATAAAGATAAACGATGATGAAACCCAGCAGTCCTATATACATAAAAGTAGAGCTGTAATACCCATAGCTGCAAGTTCAGTGCGGTAGTGTAGATGCAGACAGTGACAGATAGGACTACACATGATCAGTATTGCAATGACAGACAGCAGCATATATGACATTTGTGCAAATGATTGCAGTAAAGTGCAGAGACATACAGCAGCAGATGTATTACTGTTGGTGTGCCAGTCTTTCTGTGCCAACAGCTGAGGTAGTTATCGTGCGGGTGAATGCGTTACGGTCCGGGGTGGGGGTGGGTGGACAGAGTTCAGGGTTGGTACAACTCCTGTCTCCGCTGTTCCGTTTCCAGACATAACACCGGGGTAAACCCACGCAGACACATGGATATCTTACAAACTCCACAGAGAAGGGTCACCAATGGTCAGGGGTGGGATCGAACCCACAATGGTCAGGGGTGGAATCGATCCCGTGACCTTCTTACTGTGTTGCCACAGTGCTAACTGCTGCTCCACCGACTTTGCGACAAGAAAAAGTGTCTGCAAACTGTTTCACAACCTTTTACAAATCCTGAGGATACCCAAAAATCGCAATGTTCATCAGCATTCGATGCTGTGTGAGACACTGAATTTTCTTCTTCTTCTTTTAGATTTGACTGGCAGTTGGCAACCAGCTTACAGGTGCATTACTGCCACGTACTTCACTCTACATCATCACTCTATCTGGTCAGGCGCTGTAGTCCTTACCGCCACGTACTTCACTCAGTAAACATCACTCTATGTATCAAAAGTCAGAATTCTTCTCCTTCTTCACTCTATATCTTTGTGTAAGAAGTTCTGAACAATCTTCTTCTTCAAACAGTGAGATTTCCATGTCTACATGATGTTTATAACACTATCTGGTCCCACTCTATATTCTTCAGGTCATCACTCCATCAACCTGAATTTTATTCATCTTATTTTACTTTTTGTTAGGGTTTTTTTTTTGTTTTTTTGCAAATAAGTAACTTCTCTCCAAATTTTGAAATAAAATTCTTATATTTTTTCAGAAATTTTTCCCCCTCAAAACCACAGGAAGCCTCTGGATATGGTTAACGGAGCCACATGTTGCCCCAGAGCTGCAGGCTGCAGAGGTAAACATCTGTTACCACTTGTTAATGCGTAAAGGTAAGTAGTGGCTCTACAAAGACACCGGGAGGGTCAATAAAAACCATCCCGCCAGTCTACCTCCTGTGACCCCCCCTCCAGGTTTCCCCGTTGCAAAGGGTCACCAGAGGGGTCATCGTCACTGTGGCCACGTCACTTCATCGTGGCGTCAACAAAGCAAGAGGAGCTGACGGCGGGCTGCTCGCACGTACGGACTGGAAGCCTTTTCAATCAACCTGTGCAGTAGGTTAGAGGAAGCAGCACTACACTTACATTCCAGGTGCTTCTTCTTGGGCGCCATCACTTCGTGAGTGGTGGCTTTGCAGACAGCCCGGGCCATGTCTGATCCCGTCAGCTGGTACTGCGCAGCGGCGATGCGATCCGTCAGCGTCTGCCCCGACATTTTCCCTCTCTCGGCCCTCTTCTCTTTCTCCTCTGTTGAATTTAATTCACCGGGTGCGAGACACGGCAAATCGGTTGATGGGAACCCTCTTCGGTCCAGATGGATACCGCGGGCCTGTGACCTTCTGCGTGGGCGGAAAGGAAACGGACAAAATGAGGCAGATGAACGTTTTGGTTGTTTTTTTTTTTTTTTCGCAGTAAATCGTGCGGTCACGTTGATAATATTCGCCGTGGCATGAGTGGACTTACACAAGGTTGCGGATTGCCCTCGGCTCGTCCCGTTAGGCTCCCGGCGTTGTCTTCAGCACCTCGGACAGCTAAAGCCACCTGGTTATGTAACAGCCTGGCGATGGGTGCTGTTCTCCCACCCCGCAGAAATTATTATAGGCCAGAGGGGAACAACTGCTGCAAATCTTTTTTAGTCGTCGAGAATTAATTCTGGGATGCAGGCAACCATTGCATAGGTTGGTCAAATATCCAGTTTGTAGGAAGGGGGCATTTGGTTTGGTTTCCGTTCCTCCCGCTACGTTGCAGCGATATATATATAAAAAAAAAAAAAACGGCTTCCAAAATTATAATTAAAAACCCGCAATGTCCTGCTCGGATGTCAGATTGCGGTGCTTTTCTTTCCCTCAGCTTCGCTCAGAAATGCCGCTACCGATTCTGCGGTCCTCTCCACAGACAGACGGAAAATGCGCACTACTGCGCAGCGCAAGATACTCAGGAACAGGAAAAGAGAGGAGGGGATTTCCTTTATCTCCTTCCTCCCCCCCTTCTGCTGCTCGTCTGTTTATGTATGTGGCCTATGTAATGTGTCCATCCAGATACTCCAGCGTCTTCTTTGGACACAGTCGGACGGCGCAGAAACAGCAACGCGTTCCAGCTCTAATGAAAGGGGTGTGGCCAAGGAGCCGCTGCACCCAAACAGTCGAGGCCTAAAGGGTTAATCCACGTCACACAGGTCTGCGCGCACAGCACGCCGAGTGACAGTTTGTCGTGATGAAGATGAAACAGCATTTGATCAAAGTACATGCCAGTTTAGTTTTTGTCTGTTTTAAGTTTTTTTTGTGTGATAAGACTGTTATATAGTTATTTATATGGTTTATGTTCTATATTCTTATTTGTGTGGCTCGGGGTGGCGGCTCTGCGTTTCGGTCACGCCACCACCCGGAACTATAAAAGGGCTGCAGGCAGGAATTCAGCTAGGCGGGATGGGGGCGGAACTAGGCGAAATGGAGGTAGGAAGCGGGGAAGAGGAGGTTTGGAGCTCGGTGGAGTCTAAAAGAAGCGAACGTAGACGTAAAGAAAATCAATCAAGAGTGTTGTCAAGTGCTGATGAATCAAGGTGAACAATCCCGGAATAAACAGGAGTGTAAAGTAATCATTAAACTTAGTCAAGAAGGAGCATCATTTCGTGAGTGGAACCCAATTAAGCTCACAATGCAATTAATAAGTTCTTCTTCTTCTTTTAGATTTGATTGGCGGTTGGCAACCAGCCTACAGGTGCATTACCGCTACTGACTTGATTATCATCACTCTATATCTTTGTATAAGGAGTTCTGAACAACTCCTTATGTGTGGAAAAAAATTATCCGTCCTTGGACTGTGTCCTAGGTGCGGCTCTCTCTTGGAGAAGTTTTAAATGCAACAATTCTTCGTAGTGATTCGTTATGTGGCGTGTGTAAATGAAGAGGCGTATTCATTTCAGACGATGTATTACACACACATCTCACAAGCAAAGAACAGACTGACTGGTCACATCAAGCATTCCTCTCTCTATATCAAGTCACACCTCACAAGGTTCAAGGCACTTCCTCATACACAGCATGACATCTACACTACACTTCATTCAACCCCCTCTCACCCACTTGGGCATTGTTCTCCCATGTGTATTCATTGTCTCTGTCTAAGGTGTGAAATAATCTGAGGCCCACACCACCACCCCCAGCATCTTAGATAGAACAATAGAACATCAGTCCACATGCTGTTTCGGCTTCAGTCTCCTCCCATATCTGCTGTAACTGGGGTTTACCGCCTCCGTGGCACTGCTGTGCCGGTGGGGGGCTGCTGGGAGTGTGTCCGACTGCGGGTGAGCCATGGAG
Source organism: Pholidichthys leucotaenia (assembly GCA_020510985.1). NCBI lineage: Eukaryota > Metazoa > Chordata > Actinopteri > Cichliformes > Pholidichthyidae > Pholidichthys > Pholidichthys leucotaenia. Next base: position 360,083,251 of record CM035842.1, on the reverse strand, counting down.
AGGGGGGGGGGGTTCACTCTGTCCGTGTGGTTGCTCTGATGAATCGTTCCCCTGGGGAGGTCTCCGTGGGGATCTTCCACGCCAAGGGGCCCTCGCCAACAAAGGCGGGTTTGAGTCTGTCTATGCCAGTTCTCTCCCATCTACCCCCCAAGTCTAGCACAAAATGCTTATCCCCTGTTTCCAACACTCTGAATGGTCCATCATAGGGTGGGCGCAATGGAGGGCGGTGGGCGTCGTGTCTGACGAACACGAACTCTGCTTTCTTCAAAGTTTTAGGCACGAAGGTACGCGGAAAACTGTGGTGGGCAGGGCCCGGCAGCGTGCCTGTGTTTGCGCTACGCTGCAAAAGCTGAGACGGGGAGCTGTCCGGCGCGGGATTGTCTGGTAGAAATTCCCCGGGCAGCCGTAGGGGCTACGCGAAAACGGGCTCTGCCGGGGAAGCTTCCAAATCCTCTTTTGGCGTGGAGCACAACCCCAATAAAACCCACGGCAGCCTGTCTACCCAATTTGCATCCGTCAGTGAAGCCCTGAGTGCTGCTTTCAGTGATCTATGAAAACGCTCGCATTGAAATCGCATGAAAAGGCTCGCAACCATTGGCCTGTGGGTTGTACGCGGTTGTGTGATGAACTGTAACACTCAGGCTGCGGGCCATCGCAGACCAGAGGTCGGAAACAAATTGCGGGCCCCTGTCGGACGTAATGTCCGACGGGACTCCAAAACGCGCCACCCATGTTGTTAAAAAAGCACATGCTACGTCCACGGATGTGGTTGCCGCCAGCGGGACTGCCTCTGGCCAGCGCGTGGTGCGGTCCACCACTGTCAGGAGGTGCGTGCACCCCTGTGATGGCGGGAGGGGGCCCACAAGGTCCACGTGCACATGGTCAAACCTCTTAGCCGGTACCGGAAACGGCTCCAAGGGAGCCTTCATGTGCCTGTGTACCTTGGCTCGTTGGCACGCCACGCAGGCTGCAGCCCACTCTTTTACTTGTTTGCGTAGGCTCGGCCACACAAACTTCTCTCCCACCATTTTGACAGACGCGCGCACTCCTGGGTGCGCCAGAGTGTGAACCGACTCAAACACGCGGCGGCGCCATGCGACCGGGACTACCGGACGCGGGCGTCCCGTGGAGACGTCGCAGATTGGGGGGGGGGGGGGCGCCATCTTGCAGCACCCTGCTCTCCAGCCTTAACCCTGTTGGTCCAGACTGGAGCATGCGCATGTCTGCATCGCTAATCTGCTCCGCGGCCATGGCTGCGTAATCTATCCCCACGTAGACTGGGGCCACCACGGCGCGCGAGAGGCAGTCCGCCACCACATTCAGTTTACCCGACACATGCTGAATATCGGTAGTAAACTCTGAGATCGCGGCCAGCTGTCTCTGCTGCCGGCCCAACCACGGTTCTGAAACCTTGGCCATCACCAACGTTAGTGGCTTGTGGTCTACGAACGTAGTGAAGCTGCGCCCTTCCAGCCAGAACTGGAAGTGGCGTATGGCCAGATGGAGAGCCAGCAACTCTCTGTCGAACGCGCTGTATTTACGTTCGCTGTCGCGCAAAGTTCTGCTGAAAAATGCGAGCGGCTGCCAAGCCCCGGCGACGCGCTGCTCCACGACCGCCCCTATGGCCACGTCTGAAGCGTCGGTGGTGAGCGCTATCCGGGCCGTCGGGTCCGGATGTGCCAGCAGTGCGGCATTTGCCAGGGCTGCTTTAACTTCCGAGAACGCCCACTCTCGCTCCGGGGTCCATTCGACTCTATCCACGGGTTTCTGTCTCTTGAGCGCGGCGTACAATGGTTGCATGAGCCACGCCACGCGGGGAAGGAAACGGTTATAAAAATTCACCATCCCCAAAAATTCCTGCAGTGCCCTGACCGTCTGAGGCCGGGGAAAATCTGCCACGGCGCGCACTTTGTCGGGCAACGGGATCGCTCCTTCCGGAGAGACGTGGTGCCCCAAAAAATCAATCTCCGTCACGCCAAACTGGCATTTCGCCGGGTTGATTATCAACCCGTGCTCCTCCAACCTCCGGAAAACCGTCCTGAGGTGGTTTTCATGTTCGTCTTCGGACGTACTGGCTACCAGGATATCGTCCAGGTAGACGAACACGAACGGGAGATCACGCAGCACTGCATCCATCATGTGCTGGAACGTCTGTGCCACGCCTTTTAACCCGAATGGCATGCGCAGGAACTCGAATAAACAGAACGGAGTTATTACCGCTGTTTTGGGTACGTCCTCCGCGCGCACTGGGACCCAGTGGTAACCGCGGACCAGGTCTATTTTAGAAAAAACGCGCGCTCCGGCGAGGTGAACGGAAAAATCCTGTATGTGGGGAATTGGGTAGCGGTCGTGTGATGTGGCGTTGTTCAACCTGCGGAAATCACCGCACGGTCGCCACACTCCCTCAGCCTTAGGGACCATGTGTAGCGGGGATGCCCATGGGCTGTTTGATCGCCTGATGATGCCCAACCTTTCCAGGTTGGCGAACTCCTCGCACGCTATGGCCAGTTTAGCTGCGTCCAAGCGCCGAGGTCTTGCAGAAACGGACGGCCCGGTGGTGGTGATAAAGTGCTCCACCCCGTGTTTAGCGATGGCCGCCGAAAACGTCAGGACCGTGAGTGCTGGGAACTGAATGAGCAGTGCGTGGAACTTACCGCCTGGAGTTGTGACGCTGGCTTGTGCTGTTGGCCGGGTCCCTCGAGCTATACAGGGGAGAGATTCAAAGGACAGTGCATTAACCAGGCGCCTGTTAGCAACATCCACAAGTAACTCATGTGCACACAGAAAATCAGCGCCCAGGAGCAGGCAACACAGTGCTGATATGATAAAAGTCCACTCATACGAGCGGCCATGTAGAGATAAGGTCAGTGTTCTCTCACCGAACGTCTTGTTCTCCGAGCCGTTTACTGCCACCATTCCGGGGCCACTAGGTCCTGCCAGCTGGTCAGCGTAGGACGGCAGGATGACGCTCTTCTGGGCTCCGGTGTCGACGAGGAAGCGTCTCCCCGAGCGCGAGTCCATCACGTAGAGCAGCTTGTTCTCTTCACCGGCAGTCGCAGCTGCTACCGACTGCCGGCCTTGGCGTTTCCCGAGCGTTCGAAGTGGCACGGTGGCGCGCATCTTGGTTCCGGTTCCGCCGGACCGGTGGCACCACACGAGTAGGCTGCCCGTTGCAACAGCCTTTTTTTTAATCTTCCTTCTTCTTTCTACACCTTTCACTCTGTATATATATCACGGACGCACGGATCGCCCCGGGGGTCTCCCGGGTCGGCGGACGGAGCCACGGTTTGCAGCGGGAGACGCTACAGCGGGGAGGAGCTAGTGCTAGCTAGCACTTGGCCGCCGCCCGGTGCTAATGGGAAACTCGACATACTGGGAGCTGTAGCGAAAACGACGCGGGTGCCGGGCTGGAGTTTAGGCGGCGTGCAAGAAATATAAGACAGAATAATAAAGAGCAATGGCAAGAACCAAGCAGACCGCCCGTAAAATCTACTGGAGGAAGAAGCCCCCCAGGAGACAGCTAGCCACCAGGGCTGCTCGGAGAGGCGCTCCGGCCACCGGCAGAGTGAAGAGGCCTCGCTGTCACAGGCCCGTGGCTCTGAGAGAGATCCGTCGCTGCCAGAAATCCACGGAGCTGCTCATCCGTAAGCTGCCCGTCCAGCGCCTGGTGAGGGAGATCGCTCAGGACTTCAAGACCGTCCTGCGTTTCCTGAGCTTCGCCGTCATGGCTCTGCAGGAGACCAGCGAGGCCCACCTGGTGGTCTCTTCTTCGCTAAGGGGGTCACCATCATGCCCAAAGACTTCCAGCTGGCCCGCCGCATCCGCGGAGAGAGAGCTTAGACTTTCTGCTGCACATTCACCAACCAACCATAATGCTGTGCACTGGGTGTCTATATATACATTTATAGTAATATGGACATATGTTTACTAGATGTTGTTTTTTCTTGCCTTCTGATTGTTGCTCTGAGTGTTGCTATCCCTGTGCTGTTGCAATCCTGGAATTTCCCCATTGTGGGACTAATAAAGGCTTATTTTATCTTATCTTATCTGCGCGCGTTCCCTCCAAAGCGGCGGTGGTAGAAGCAGAGCGTGTCTTTCTGGCGCTCCTTGGCCCCCGTTGCCACTACCGTCAGTGGCTCCTCGCCTACCCTGGTCCTCTTGCTGGGCTCCGCTGCCGCCGCGTTGACTGTGATTGCCCTGGTGGTGAGGATGATCCGGTCTGCCTCCTGGGCTAGCGCACGGTAGTCTCGCGCGGCCAGCAACGGCGAATTGGCCAGAACCGCTCTTGCTTCTGTTGGCAGGTTCCGGAGGAAAAGGTGGACAAACAGAAAGTGCCCGTCGCCCTTGCCCATCAACACCAGCATCTTCTCCATCAGGACTACGGCCGACCCATCTCCTAACTCAGTCCGCGCCAGGAGCCTCTCCGCTCTCTCACATTCCGAGAGCGTGTATCGCCGGATGAGCGCAGCCTTGAGCGCCTCATATTTGCTGCTGGCTGGTGGCTGATCGAGCACCCCTACCTGCTGGGCTGTGCGGGAGTCCAGCGCTGCTACCACATGGTAGAACTTGGTGTCGTCTGAAGTTACTCCCCGGAGGGCGAACTGGGCCTCGGTGTGGTGGAACCAAGAGCGCGGGTTGTGCTGCCAGAAATCCGGTAGCTTGACTGAAACTGCACACGTGTTGCTGGGGGTTCCAGTCCTGGCTGTCTGCGGGTTGGCTTCAGCGTCTCTGGGGCTTCCCGACTGGGCCGGCTCCGGGGTTCTTGCCTCGTGTTCCATAATACGTCTTGGGTCACCAGTGTGGAGTGTGTAAATGAAGAGGCATATTCATTTCAGACGATTTATTTCACACTCACATCTCACAAGCAAAGAACAGACTGACTGGTCACATCAAGCATTCCTCTCTCTATATCAAGTCACACTTCACAAGGTTCAAGGCACTTCCTCATACACAGCATGACATCTACACTACACTTCATTCAACCCCCTCTCACCCACTTGGGCATTGTTCTCCCATGTGTATTCATTGTCTCTGTCTAAGGTGTGAAATAACCTGAGGCCCACAGTTACTAGTTACATGTAAAGATAGTGTTCAACAAGGAAAAGCAATCAAAGTCAATAGGATGGAGGGTAAAATGTGCAGTGTTCAGTAATGGAAGGAAATAAGGCAATGAGAGGAGTGATATCAGGCATTTCAGCGGCTGTCTCAACTGATGAAATAATGAAAAACGTAAAGGTGGAATCTATAAAAATTTTATGAAAACAAAGATTTTTAAAAAAATAATACATCAACAAAGCGTCTAGAAACTTGCACAATGAAAGTCTTAATGTTCTTCAAAAAAATTAGTATATTGATGAAAAAAAAATTGTAATTTTTTTCCAGACCGATAATAATGTAAATATTTATATTCCAGAAGATTTTTTTTAGACAGAAAGTTGTTCCATCCGGATTCCAGATCCAATACAATGAATCTGTTGATGTCACGTGCTATTGCATTTGCGTAAAACCGGGGGTTCCCAGAGGCAGCCATGGCTGCTTCTGAAAGCAATGGCTCATTCCGTTATCCTTCTCAAGTAAGAAGTAATAAACGAAGGGGCAAGACCAGAATAAGTATTGGTTCAGCTTTTGATCACTGGTGCAATCTGAAGAACCATAAAGGTTTTAAAATCCATACTGAGGTCACCTATTTGCTACTTGACCACTAAGCTAACTAGTGTTTGCATAGCTATCTGTAACCTACATTTTGTCTATGAGATGTTCCTGTTATTAATATGACTGTGTGATGATATCAACTGGTGTATGGCGATAGGATAGACCACAGGAATTGCTCGGTAATCCTTTCCAAACAGTAATTTTTCCACTCTGGTCTAGTTTAGATACAGTTAGCATTAGCTTCCGATACCGTGAAGGAAGGAACTTCCAATTTTTTCTAACGAACGTTATGAGTTTGTAAAAATACATTAGTTTTACATTGTGTTCGATGATCTCCCACACACTTGTGGCCATTTATCTAAAGAAGCCGTTTTTGCCCGTTATTTCAATGTGGTCTGATTTCGCCAGAATCAAAATTAGTTTATGATACGTCGAACAAAGGATTTTTTGTTTACGTGATCAAATGTTTTTGAGGTTTATAAAATGCTTTTACATTGTGTGAGATGATATTCCCCAAATGTATCCCCAGTGTCTTTTGAAAGCAGAAACAGAGCCAAAACCTTCTCCGGGTTAGCTTAGTTGTCATCTTACATCTGTATGTAATTTTTTAAACTTTTTGGTGTCTGTGAAAAGTATTCCCAACAGTTTTATAAACATTCTTGTTCTAATTCTAATTCTCATTCTAATGTATGCCAGCAAAAGGTTCTCCTGTGGCCCATGTGGATATGAGACCCAGACCTTTTCAGCTGCACTGGACCATAACCAGCACAGGGACCATGTAGTGTTTTGTGCCATCAAAACATTTTACGCAGTAATCTATAAACTGTAATATTAGGATTATACATTTAAAAAAATTTTGAGGGGGAGGTAATTTATTAATTTTAATCCTGTAAATTTTACAGAAAGGATTGTTTTTGTTAATATTTAGTGAATACTCTGTTACATCCATCCATTCATATTTATTTATCATTTTTCATAATGAATTAATTAGACTTATGACAACATTCCACCCCTTCTGGCCCGCACTTTTTCAAAGCGCCTTTCTGCAGATACAGTCCTGCCACAACATGGACAACTGCACCCAGAGAACCCATGTACACTTGGCCTTGTTCCTGCAGAACCACCGTTACCAATGGAAGGGCTGACGATACAAGCTAGGATAGGCCGAGGTACAGGTACATCTCAAAAAATTAGAATATAATGAAAAAGTTCAATATTTTTTGTACTCATTTCAGAAATTGAAACCCATGTAATATATAGATTCATTACACAGAGAGTGATATATTTCAAGTGTTTATTTATTTTAATTTTGATGATTATGGCTTACAGCCCATGAAAACCCCAAATTCAGTTTCTCAAAAAATTACAATATTACATAAAATTAATTAAAAAAAAAAAGTTTTCTAATAGAAATGTTGGCTGACTGAAAAGTATGTCCATGTACACACTCAATACTTGGTCAGGGTTCCTTTTGGATTAATTACTGTATCAATGTGGCGTGGCATGGAGGTGATCAGCCTGTGGCACTGCTGAGGTGTTATGAAGGTCCAGGTTGCTTTGATAGTGACCTTCAGCTCATCTGCATTGTTGGGTCTGGTGTCTCTCATCTTCCTCTTGACAATAGTCCATAGATTCTCTATGGGGTTTAGGTCAGGAGAGTTTGCTGGCCACTCAAACACAGTGATGCCATGGTCATTAAACCAGGTTTTGATACTTTTGGCAGTGTGTGTGTGTGTGTGGGGGGGGGGGGGGTACCAAGTCCTGCTGGAAAATGAAATCAGCTTCTCCATAAAGCTTGTCAGCAGAGGGAAGCATGAAGTGCTCTAAAATTTCCTGGTAGACGACTGCGCTGACTTTGGTCTTAATAAAACACAGTGGACACAGGAGTATTAATGCACTACAAATAATTTCAAGAAGTGAGCTTATTGAAGAGAATGCTCTGCATATGTCTAATCAGGTATGTATAACTGAAGTTCTCAGTAATTTTACAAGGTTGTACAAAGGTTGGCAGTGTTTCAGTTGTGCATTGAGGATAGGTAAGCCATCACTTGGTAAATCTAACAATGAATCAGCAACACCCTTTACATATAAAGTAGAAAAGGCACAAACAATATCAGGCATCCATTTTACAATAATTTATTTTAATAGTTCATTCACCTTCTTCTGCTTAATCCTTTTCGGGTTGCGGGGGGGGGGGGGGCTGGAGCCTATCCCAGCATCTTTGGGCGAGAGGCAGGGTACACCCTGGACAAATCGCCAGTCCATTGCAGGGCCAACACAGAGAGACAGACAACCATTCACTCTCACATTCATGCCTAAGGACAATTTAGAATCCCCAGTTTGATGCCAGTTAACCTAACTTGCATGTTTTTGGGGTTTTTTTTAGCATGTGGGAGGAAACCGGAGAAATCCTGGAGTAAACCCACGCAGACACGGGGAGAACATGCAGACTCCCCACAGATCACTGTTGGTCGGGGGCTGGGATCGAACCCAGGATCCCCCGACCAAGGGTGAGTTGCTGTGCTGCTGCAGTCCTAACCACTCCGCCACCGCACCACCCTATTTTAATATTTAATAATATTTAATATTTAATTTAATGTGAAGCCAGCAAAAGAGCAGCAGAAATTCAGCAGATAAAAGTCTTCCAGGGATTAACATATGCAGAAGCTGCGAAAAAGGTGCCAGCTAAAAAAGTGGGAGTGGACTCTAACAGGGAAAGTGTGCAGACTTGCAGTGCATGCAGTAGAATTAAGGAAGATACTCTGGTTTTGAAGGAAAATAATTTTGTCTTATTTGTGGTAGATGTGATAAACTGCACTGCGCAGACTTCCAAGAAAACAGAAAAAATCAAAATCATTGTGAAAGAAGCAGAAAAATATCTTGGTATTAAGCGGCTTCATTGGGAAGCAGTTGAGGACTTGTTAAGTGGGGTATCTTTAAGTTCACAGACATCATGGGCTGGTGGATCAACTGCCAATCAAGTCTAAAAGAAGAGTGAGATGAGATGCAGATACGGACTACAGCTCCTGACCAGATAGAGTGATGATATTGAGTGAAGTACATGGCGGTGGTGCACCTGTGGGCTGGTTGCCAGCCGCCAGTCAAGTCTAAAAGAAGAAGAAGAAGACAATTGTTCAGAACTCCTTATAAGAACTCCTTATACAATGATATAGAGTGATGATAATCAAGTCAGTGGTGGTAATGCGCCTGTGGCCTGGTTGCCAGCTGCCAATCAAATCTGAAGAATGAAAGATGATATAGTGGCTACGGCCAAGATATACAGACATGGACAAAATTGTTGGTACGCCTCTGTTAATGAAAGAAAAATCCACAATGGTCACAGAAATAACTTGAATCTGACAAAAGTGGTAATAAATAAAAATTCTATGAAAATTAACCAATGAAAATCAGACAGTGTTTTTGAATTGTGGTTCAACAGAATTATTTTAAAAAACAAGCTCATGAAACAGGCCTGGACAAAAATGATGGTACCCTTAACTTAATATTTTGTTGCGCAACCTTTTGAGGCAATCACTGCAATCTGTAACTGTCAATGAGACTTCTACACCTCTCAGCAGGTATTTTGGTCCACTCCTCATGAGCAAACTGCTCCAGTTGTCTCAGGTTTGAAGGGTGCCTTCTCCAGACGGCATGTTTCAGCTCCTTCCACAGATGTTTAATAGGATTTAGATCAGGGCTCATAGAAGGCCTCTTTAGAATAGTCCAATGTTTTGCTCTTAGCCATTCTTGGGTGTTTTTAGCTGTGTGTTTTGGGTCATTATCCTGTTGCAAGACCCATGACCTGTGACTGAGACCAAGCTGTCTGACACTGGGCAGCACATTTCTCTCTAGAATACCTTGATAGTCTTGAGATTTCATTGTACCCTGCACAGATTCAAGACACCCTGTGCCAGATGCAGCAAAGCAGCCCCAGAACATAACAGAACCTCCTCCATGTTTCACAGTAGGGACAGTGTTCTTTTCTTGGTATGCTTCATTTTTGCGTCTGTGGACATAGAGCTGATGTGCCTTGCCAAAAATTTGCAGCTTTGTCTCGTCTGTCCATAGGACATTCTCCCAGAAGCTTTGTGGCTTGTCAACATGCAGTTTGGCAAATTCCAGTCTGGCTTTTTTATGATTTGTTTTCAACAGTGGTGTCCTCCTTGGTCATCTCCCATGAAGTCCACTTTGGCTCAAACAACGACGGATGGTGCGATCTGACACTGATGTACCTTGACTTTGGAGTTCACCATGAATGTGTTTAGAGGTTGTTCTGGGCTCTTTTGTTACCATTTGTATTATCCGTCTCTTCCATTTTTCATCAAGTTTCCTCCTGCGGCCACGTGCAGGAAGGTTGGCTACAGTCCCGTGGATCTTAAATTTCTGAATAATATGTGCAACTGTAGTCACAGGAACATCAAGCTGCTTGGAGATGGTCTTATAGCCTTTACCTTTAACATGCTTGTCTATCATTTTCTTTCTAATCTCCTGAGCCAACTCTCTCCTTTGCTTCCTTTGGTCCCTGTTTAGTGTGGTACACACCATGCCACCAAACAGCACAGTGACTACTTGTCACCCTTTAAATAGGGCGACTGACTGATTACAAGTTTGTAGACACCTGTGGTGTTAATTAGAGGACACATCTTGGTTGAACATGTCCCTATGGTCACATTATTTTCAATCTTTTCTAGAGGTACCATCATTTTTGTCCAGGCCTGTTTCATGAGTTTGTTTTTTAAAGTAATTCTGCTGAACCACAATTCAAAAGAATTGTCTGATTTTCATTGGTTAATTTTCATATAATTTTCAGTTATTACCACTTTTGTCAAATTCAAGTTATTTCTGTGACCATTGTGGGTTTTTCTTTCATTAACAGAGGAGTACCAACAATTTTGTCCACATCTGTATAGAGTGATACAAACATATAGAGTGATGATAATCAAGTCAGTGGCAGTAATGCACCTGTGAGCTTGTTGCCAACTGCCAGTCAAATCTAAAACAAGAAGAAGAAGAAGGTTTTGAAAAGGGAGAAATACTATGGATTCCATTTTGCACCTAGAATCTGAAATTAGGAAGGCCCAGGTAAATAGGGAAAATGTGATAGCTGTATTCTTTGATGTAGAAAAAGCATATGACAGGCTGTGGAAGGAAAGGCTGCTGATTAAATTAAATCAATTTGGTATTGAAGGTAATTTATACAATTGGGTATTAGATTTCCTGTATGATAGAACGATTGAGGTAAGAGTTGGTACAGAGTACTCCAAAATATATCAAGTTGAAAATGGCACCCCCCAAGGCAGCATGTGTAGCCTTGTTTAATGTTATGATTAATGACATTTTTGAAGGAATCGATAGGGGAATAAGGAAGGCCTTGTATGCAGATGATGGGGCCTTATGGATTAGGGGACATAATCTTGTGTACATTCAGAGTATAATGCAGGCAGCAATAGATCAGGTTGAACAATGGGCAAACCGGTGGGCTTTTAAATTATTGGTCTCAAAGACACCAATAATTTGCTTCTCTAAAAGTCACAAAGAAATCTCTTTAAAACTTTATGGCCAAAAGTTAGAGCAAGTAAAGGTAGTTCGGTATTTAGGTGTGGTTATTTGATGAAAAACTAACCTGGAAGCACCATATTGAAAAAACTAAAGAAAATGTAAGAAAATAAATAATATTTTGAGATGTCTGGCAGGACGGGACTGGGGGGCCCCTCTGTTGAGGGTGTATCGAGGACTAATGAGAGCGACACTAGACTATGGCTGTGTTGCGTTCATGTCGGCTGCTGATTGTCACCTGAACCAACTGGACATAGAGCAGACAAAGGCTCTTAGGATATGTTGTGGTGCATTTAAAACTTCTCCAGTATCAGCGATCCAAGTAGAGATGGGCAAAATGCCCTTAAGATTAAGAAGAACCAAATTAATGCTGGCATACTGGATCAACTTGAAGGAGCATAAGTGGTCACATCCTGCAAAAGCTATTCCAAATGATTGCTGGGAACACAATGAGTCCAACATTGGTAGCTTTGGATGGATAAGTGATGCCATTGCTGAGCAGGCAGGATTAAAACACATAGACTGTAGCCCAGTGGTCCTGTGGTCTGTTATTCCTCCATGGCTGTTTAAGATGCCACTGGTAGATTTTGAAATACAACTGAGGAGGCAACATAAGCAATCAGCAACAGATTATATAGTGCATAAATATATTGAACAGAACTTCAGAAACATGCTGATAGCATTTGCAGATGGTCCCAAGGATCCTACAATTGGTCGTAGTGGTGCTGTGGTATACATTCCTCAGTATAAAATATCTATCAATAAAAGAACCAGCAATCACTTATCAGTATACACAGTTGAGCTAGTTGCCATTATATTAACTTTACAGTGGTTGGAGATCAATTACAGGAATAATGCAGTCATTGCTTCAGATAGTTGGGCAGCTCTCAAGAGTGTTCAGTCACTGCAGTTGTGTAGGCAGGACCTAACTGTAGAAATCCACACCTTAATTTACAACCTCTACAGTAAAGGCCAGTCAGTAAGCTTTCTTTGGGTTCCAGCCCACGTTGGAATAGAGGGTAATGAGGATGTGGACTTATTAGCAAAACAATCATTAAAATTTGAAGCAATAAATCTGGAAATCTCACTCAGTAAGGCAGAAGGCATATCAATAATTAAAAAGTATATAGTGGAAAAGTGGCAAGAATATTGGGACTCAATAGATACAGGAAGACATCTTTATGACATTCAAAAGCGGGTGGACTCTGGAATGGGAGTTGGCAGAAACAGGAAAGAAGAGATACTCAACACCCGATTAAGAATAGGACACACTACTTTAAACCAGACACTACATAGAATAGGTAAACACCCAACTGGTAGCTGTGCACATTGTGGTTCTCCGGAAACAGTTCAGCACGTTTTGTTGGAATGTCAGGGATACCAGGAACAAAGGAAACATCTGATTGCAGTAATGGAAAGGGCATTTTTTTTTCCACAGTATTTTTTATTGAACCTTTTTTTTTTTACAACATAACACAAACAATCAAACACTAACACTAAAGTAATTTAAAAAAAAGAAAAAAATATACTAAAAACACCAACAACCACTAACAAAGGCAAGTCTTCAACAATGCTCCTCTGTTTAGTCTAGGCAATCCATTACATAAGTATACATATTATACATTCATCAAATTGGAATTTACAAGGTCCACACACATCATTCACCTTCTTCTTCAAAAGTTATGTTTAATTTCTTTACATAATCAATGAAAGGTCTCCATATATTCTCAAACACATTTTCCTTTGATTTCAGTATGTATGTTATTCTTTCTAGTGGAAGGTTTGTGCTCTCCGTTTAAAGAGCTCTCTCTTGCAGCATTATGCTCCCTATATGCTCTACAGCCTGCCTGAAAATGCTCCCTATATGCTCTACAGCCTGCCTGAAAATGCTTACTGTCACGCCGCGCCATTCATCAGCGGCGCCACCTGCTCACGCACCTGATAATCATCAGCGGCGAGGGATAAAGGCCGTCTCGCCCGGAGGCTCGGCCTGAAGCCGTCAGACTTCGTCCCTCACCGTTGTGAGCATACTTCCCTTCAGCGTCACCATTTTGGTAAGAAGATCGCTTACCTCTTTTCTTCAGTCTTCTTCCCTGTGCACAGGTGGATTCCCCAGCGGCGGACATCTCCACTCCATCGCCCAATCCTCGCTGCTGTACAGAGCTCTCCAGGTGGCTGTCTTCCGGGCTTCGCCCCCTTGTTGTGCCAGCTGTCCTGACCCACCAAGTAAGTCCTTCTCTCGCCATAAATCCCTCCTGTGTTGGTGTATGCCCGTCACCCTCTCCCTGTGCTCTCTCCATAGGGTTGCTCGGCTGTACGGTCACCTGCCTCTGTGCCTGGAGCAGACACCATCACCAACACATTTACATCCCGCAGACACGCACTCATTCACTCCTGCTGTTAATAAACTCTTTGAACTACTCTAAGCCTGTGTGTGTGCGTCTCCTGAGCCGTGCGTTATGTCAGTACGGCTTCAGCAGAGCGGCTCGGCGGACGGCGGGCTCGCACACCGGTTTTCCACTCTCGAGGCTAGAGTGGATCAAATAGCTTATCAACAACAGGTGATCTTTAATCAATTATTGAATTTAACTAACCGGTTGGGCCGCTTGGATCCTCAACAGCCGTTCCCCCCGGCTCGTCAGGGTGGCGCGGCTCCTGCTGTTCCAGCGGCCGTCCAGCCGGCTCCGGTGGCACCGGTTCGGCTCACACCGATTCCGACCCCCGCCCGCTTTAGCGGTAAGCTCGGCGGAGCGCGGGGGTTCATTATGCAGTGTGAGTCCGTGTTCCACCGTGTGCCCGGAGATTTTCCCTCGGATCACAGTCGGATTGGTTACATAGGGAATCTTCTGGAGGGGCGTGCGTTAACTTGGACCTACGCCGTAATGGCGAGGCCCAGTTATGCCACCCTCACCTATGACCAGTTCGTGAGGCGCTTTCTGGAGGTCTTTGACCATTCTCAAACCGAGACGGTCCAGGTCGATCGGCTCCTCGCTCTCCAGCAGGGAGGCCGGTCGGCAGCGGACTACTCGGTCGACTTCCGGGTAGCGGCGGAGGAATTGGGCTGGGAGGAACGCTCCCTCTGTGGCCTGTTCCTCCGCAGCCTCAATAGTGATCTGAGGGATGAACTGGCTGGACGGGATATCCCTGGGACGCTAGCGGAGCTGACATCCTTAGCGATAAGTTTGGATAACAGGCTGCGCGAGCGCTCCTCGGGGCGGAAGTCTTCTTCTTCTCGCCCTCGTGGAGTCTCGCCGCACCTGTTCCAAGCTCGCCCCCTGGCGGCGCCGCCAGCATTGTGCCCCGAGGAGTCGGAGCCGATGGTGACGGGCTGGACCAAGCTTTCCCCTGCGGAGAAACAACGCCGCCGTGAGTTGGGCCTCTGCATGTATTGCGGAGGTGACCAACACACTGTGGAGCGTTGCCCGCGGAAAGCCAGTCGGCGGGGTCCGCGAATCGCTGTAGGGAGCCTCGCGGATCCCAACCGGTTAGACTCTCTCACTCAATTAAAGCTGCCCATCCGTTTTTGCCACAATCCCACTGGGCACCTCACCCACGCACTGGTGGATTCGGGCGCAGAGGGCAGCTTCATTTCACAAGGCCTGGCAACCCGATTGGGCATCCGCTGTCAGGCATTAAAACACCCCATCTCCCTGGTCCATCTCTCCCGTGCCTCCCTTGGGAGAGTTTCTCACCAAACCATGCCTGTCCCAGTCATCATCTCAGGGAACCACCGGGAGGAGATGATATTTTACGTCCTGCCCAACTCTGTGTCGCCCGTCATCCTGGGGTATCCCTGGCTACGCCTCCACAACCCTGTCCTGGACTGGAGGTCCGCTGGGGTATCGGCATGGAGTACCTTCTGTATGGGCACCTGCCTTCAGTCCGCTGCCTGCTCCCCATCCGCGGCTCCCCCTGTGGCGGATACAGCACCTCCGGACCTGTCACTGGTGCCTCCAGAATTTCACGACCTGGGTATGGTATTTAGCAAATCGAAAGCTATGTCTCTTCCCCCGCATCGACCATATGACTGTGCCATCAACCTCCGCCAGGGGGCTCCCCTGCCATCTGGTCGGCTCTACAGCCTGTCGGCGCCGGAGAAGGAGACCATGAATACATACCTGAAGGAATCTCTGAGCGCTGGGATTATTCGCCCATCGTCGTCACCCGTGGGGGCAGGGTTTTTCTTTGTCGGGAAAAAGGACGGATCCCTCCGCCCCTGCATAGACTACCGAGCGCTGAATGACATCACTGAGAGGGACCGTTACACCCTGCCCCTCATGGACACTGCCTTTCACTCCCTCCAGGGGGCGACCTGGTTTACCAAGCTGGATTTACGCAGCGCTTACCACCTCGTCCGGATCCGGGAGGGAGATGAATGGAAGACAGCCTTCCGTACCCCGAACGGCCACTTTGAGTATCTCGTCATGCCGTTCGGGCTGACCAACGCTCCTGCCGTCTTTCAGCGCCTCATTAATGACGTCCTCCGGGATTTCATCGGCCTTTTTGTGTTCGTCTACCTGGATGACATCCTTATCTTCTCCAGGTCCAGGGACGAGCACCAGGTCCATGTGAGGCGGGTCCTCCAAAGACTGCTGGAGAATCGTTTGTACGTGAAGGCTGAGAAATGCGAATTCTACGCTAGGACCACATCCTTCCTGGGATTCATCATCGCTCAAGATCAGGTGCTCCCAGACCCAGAGAAGGTGAAGGCGGTGGTGGAGTGGCCTACTCCCGCATCCCGGAAGCAGGTGCAACAGTTTGTTGGCTTCGCCAATTTTTACCGCCGCTTTGTCCCAAATTTCAGCTCGATCGTCGGACCGCTGACCCGCCTCACGTCCCCGAAGGTCCCGTTCCGGTGGACTGAAGAGGTCGCTGCTGCCTTTAGGGCGCTGAAGGCGGAGTTCTCCTCCTCCCGGGTCCTTCGCCAGGTCGACCCCGCGCTGCAGTGCATTGTGGAGGTGGACGCATCGGACACGGGAGTGGGAGCAGTGTTATCCCAGCGGTCACCTGACGATGGCGCCAAACGGCCGTGCGCCTTCTTCTCCCGGCGCCTGTCCCCGGCGGAGAGGAACTACGATGTGGGGGACAGAGAGCTCCTGGCCATTAAACTCGCCTTACAGGAGTGGCGCCACTGGCTAGAGGGGGCGGACCTGCCGTTTGTGGTCCTGACGGACCACAAGAACTTAGAGTACTTACGATCTGCCAAGCGCCTGAATGCCCGCCAGGCGCGCTGGTCTTTGTTCTTCGCCAGGTTCCGCTTCTCGATCACCTTCAGGCCGGGCTCCAAAAACGGCCTGCCTGACGCCCTCTCTAGGCAGTTCACCCCCGTGGAGGCTGAGGAGACGCCCCACACTATCCTGCCCAGGTCGTGCGTCCTCGGTGCCATCTCTTGGGACATTGAAGACAAGATCCGGAAGGCGCAGGAGGTGGAACCTGATCCTGGCGGCGGACTGGAGGGAAGACTGTTCGTCCCATCTGCGGTCCGAGGAGAGGTCATCCACTGGCTCCACACCTCCCGGCTCACCTGTCATCCCGGCACCTCTCGGATGATCAGCCTCCTCCAACGGTCCTTTTGGTGGCCAGGCCTGCGGAGGGATGCAGCCCGCTACGCCCGGGCTTGCCCAATCTGTGCCACCAGCAAGTCGGGAAATGCCCCCCCAGCGGGTCTGCTCCAGCCTCTGCCCGTCCCCGGCAGGCCCTGGTCGCACATCGCACTGGACTTCGTCACCGGACTCCCCGTTTCCAACTCCTTTGACACCGTCCTGACCATTGTGGACCGTTTCTCCAAGGCTGCGCACTTCATTCCCCTGCGAGGTCTCCCTACTGCCCTGGAGACGGCGGGCCTCCTCGTCCAACACGTGGTCAGGCTGCACGGGATTCCGGTGGACGTGGTCTCGGACCGGGGTCCCCAATTTTCATCCGAGGTTTGGAGATCCTTTTGTAACGCCATCGGAGCCAAGGTGAGCCTCTCCTCCGGCCATCACCCCCAGTCTAACGGGCAGTGTGAGAGGACCAATCAGGAGCTGGAGGCTGCGCTCCGCTGTGTTACTAGATCCAAGCCGACGTCCTGGAGCAACCATCTCGCCTGGGTGGAGTATGCCCACAACACCGCCCGCTCTTCTGCAACGGGGATGTCCCCCTTCAAGGCGTCCCTGGGTTACGACCCCCCGCTGTTTCCAGCGCAGGAGAACGAGGTGACTGTCCCCTCTGTTAGGGCGCACCTTAGGCAGTTCCGCTCCACCTGGGCTGCCGTGCGTCATGCGCTTTTACGCACGGCGGAGCGCAACAGGACCGTGGCGGACCGGCACAGAAGACCTGCCCCGGCGTACAGAGTTGGGCAACTCGTGTATGTGTCTACCCAGGACGTCACATTAAAAGGCGAGAGGAGGAAGCTGGCACAGCGATTCATGGGTCCCTTTCCCATCACCCGGATCATCAACCCGGTGGCTGTGCGCGTGGCTATTCCCCCCTCCCTCCGCATCCATTCCACTTTCCATGTGTCGAAGGTGAAACTGGCAGTCACTGACCCCCTTTGCCCTCCTCCTGCAGCGCAACCCGCGCCCCGGATGATTGGTGGCCATCCGGCCTGGTCCGTCTCCTCCATCCTGGACTCCCGGCGCCGAGGTCGTGGGTTGCAATACCTGGTGGACTGGGAGGGCTATGGGCCCGAGCATCGACAATGGGTGCCCCCGTCGTTTGTGTTGGACCCATCGCTCATCGCGGACTTCCACCGAGCGCACCCGGATAAGCCATCGCCAGGAGGCGCTGCTAGAGGGGGGAGTACTGTCACGCCGCGCCATTCATCAGCGGCGCCACCTGCTCACGCACCTGATAATCATCAGCGGCGAGGGATAAAGGCCGTCTCGCCCGGAGGCTCGGCCTGAAGCCGTCAGACTTCGTCCCTCACCGTTGTGAGCATACTTCCCTTCAGCGTCACCATTTTGGTAAGAAGATCGCTTACCTCTTTTCTTCAGTCTTCTCCCCTGTGCACAGGTGGATTCCCCAGCGGCGGACATCTCCACTCCATCGCCCAATCCTCGCTGCTGTACAGAGCTCTCCAGGTGGCTGTCTTCCGGGCTTCGCCCCCTTGTTGTGCCAGCTGTCCTGACCCACCAAGTAAGTCCTTCTCTCGCCATAAATCCCTCCTGTGTTGGTGTATGCCCGTCACCCTCTCCCTGTGCTCTCTCCATAGGGTTGCTCGGCTGTACGGTCACCTGCCTCTGTGCCTGGAGCAGACACCATCACCAACACATTTACATCCCGCAGACACGCACTCATTCACTCCTGCTGTTAATAAACTCTTTGAACTACTCTAAGCCTGTGTGTGTGCGTCTCCTGAGCCGTGCGTTATGTCACTTACTACTCCCACTTATACAATTTTTAATGGCCAATGCCTGTAGATGCCCCCATGTAAAAATGAGCTCAATTGGATCAGGTCCCTAGGACAAGTGCGTTAAAATGCAAGGTGTGACTTTTTTTCCGAATTGGAGCGGTGAACTGAGAGTTTTTAAGGGAGTTTATTAATCATATCGCCATCACGAGAACTCACTCCAGCGCCGTGCATGCGCGCCGGAGCGAGCCCGGAGGCTCTCCTCAGCAGATACAGGCAATGCGTGCAGTCAGATGAGCAGTGAGAGAGAGAGAGAGTTACAGAGCAATGCAGTTTTTATACCCAGTTACAGACAATACATGAAAGGCATGGGACATTTGCATCACAGTGAGAGCAGGAAGCATGAACGTTTGCGTTTGAGTCATACATATCAACAGCGGAACTGGCAGGAAGAAGCTAGACAAAGTGCGGCTGCCTATTGATATCAATACACACATCCCATTGTTCTGCTAATTGCCCCAGCTGAGCGCTCTGCTTGTTCGTGGCTGTTGTGGGGGTTACTCATACACTCCCCCCCAGAGCGCTCAGCGGGAAGCTGAGGCCTCGATAGTCCGGCTTTGGGAGCGAGCTGCGGGGGAAGCTCGCTGCAGGCGGCGGTGGGGAAGGGGGGGGGGGGGGTAGCAAGTGCTGGCCTGGGACGGCGAAATTGTCTGGGCTGCGCAAAAATTGCCTGTGGATCCGCGATGTTGAGGGGCTGTCCCGTGAAACGTGCGGAGGTCCACAGCAGCTGTAAGAAGAAAAATTTGTCTCTGACTCCTCTCGCGGCCATGAAGAAAAAAAAGGAGCTGCAGCTGTGAGGGACTTGGCGTGTTGACTTTAGGTGCGCGCGCAGCCCTAAAGTCCTCGGGGATAGCTGACGTCTGAATTCCATTGTGCGCCGTGGCTGAGACCATTAGAAAATCCTGTGAGTGAGCTGCGTGTGTGCTTCAGGTGTGTGAGCAGCCCTGAAGGTTCTGTGTGCAGCGGCGAAGGACGATGGCGGTCTGTGTGGAGCCGGTATTGTCCCGTGCGTGGTGCGCTGTCCTCATAACCCCCTGGTGTGCGTGCGGGGTTCAGTGCATGGCAGGTCCGCTGTAGAGGCAAGTCAGGGTCAGGGAGCTTGCTGGAGATCAGCGTCGTCGGTGCCAATGGTCATCCCTGTAAGCTGTTGCGTCGTTCGCTGTGTCGGGTTATGGTGCGTTGGAGCGGTGAGAGGGAGGAGACGATCTCTGTCCCTTGGGCTCGTGCGGATGCGTTGGAGCGGTGAGAGGGAGGAGACGATCTCTGTCCCTCGGGCTCGTGTCGATGCGGAGGAGCGATGAGAGGGAGTAGGCGATCTCTGTCCCTCGGGCTCATGCAGATGCGTTGGAGCGGTGAGAGGGAGGAGACGATCTCTGTCCCTCGGGCTCGTGTCGATGCGTTGGAGCGGTGAGAGGGAGTAGACGATCTTTGTGTCCCTCGGCCGGTTCCAGCGTGGATATCCAGGTCAGAAGGTTGCTGCACAAAGCGTGTGCTTTCTTCGGGGTCACCAATGTGGCTGTCCAGACCAGAAGGTTGCGTTGCACAAAGCGTGTGCTTTCTCGGGGTCACCAGTGTGGCGGCATGAAATAATAAGCGATGAACTGAGAGTTTTTAAGGGAGTTTATTAATCATACCGCCATCACGAGAACTCACTCCAGCGCCGTGCATGCGCGCCGGAGCGAGCCCGGAGGCTCTCCTCAGCAGATACAGGCAATGCGTGCAGTCAGATGAGCAGTGAGAGAGAGAGAGAGTTACAGAGCAATGCAGTTTTTATACCCAGTTACAGACAATACATGAAAGGCATGGGACATTTGCATCACAGTGAGAGCAGGAAGCATGAACGTTTGCATTTGAGTCATACATATCAACAGCGGAACTGGCAGGAAGAAGCTAGACAAAGTGCGGCTGCCTATTGATATCAATACACACATCCCATTGTTCTGCTAATTGCCCCAGCTGAGCGCTCTGCTTGTCCGTGGCTGTTGTGGGGGTTACCCATATTAACCACTGAGTCACATCTGGTCTACGAGTCTTTTTCCACAGTAGTGCAATACATTTTTTGGCATTAAGCAAACTGAGGTCTATGAATGCTCTTTCACTCTTATTAAAGTTATGCTTTTCTGGATACAGACCCAACAAAAACAAATTAGGATTCAATATAATATGAATTGTTTTGAAATTATTTTTTCAATTGTTACCCTCACCTCTTCCCAAAACATTCTAAATTTTCTACATTCCCATAAACAACTAGAAAAGCACTCGGAGAGCGCAGACCTCCGCCAAGTGCCACAGTTCCCCCCCATACAGTGTTTGTGTGTACGTTTTCAGATTCCTTGACCATGAAAACATATGACTAGCAATTGGATTCACAATGATAGGATTAGTGGTTCAGTAGTAAAAGCATTACCTCCTTGGCGGAGGTAATAAACTCAAGTGTTGCTGTTGTGTCCATCTCCTCCATCTCCAAACTCCCAGGCTGCGGGCGTTGCAATTCATCATACAACCGCGTACAACCCACAGGCCAATGGGTTATGCGAGCGTTTTCATAGATCACTGAAAGCAGCATTCAGGGCTTCACTGACGGATGCAAACTGGGTAGACAGGTTGCCGTGGGTTTTATATTGGGGTTGCGCTCCGCGGCAAAAGAGGATTTGGAAGCTTCCCCGGCAGAGAGCTTGTTTTTGCGCAGCCCCTATGGCTGCCCGGGGAATTTCTGCCAAATAATCCCGCGCCGGACAGCTGCCCGTCTCAGCTTTTGCAGCATAGCGCAAACACAGGCACGCTGCCGGGCCCGGCCCACCACTGTTTTCCGCGTGCTTTTGTGCCTAAAACTTTGAAGAATGCGGAGTTCGTGTTCGTCAGACACGACGACCAGCGCCCTCCATTGCGCCTGCACACATGTTGAAAATGGCCGTATCTCACAATGTTAAAGAATCCTTTAAAAAATTCCTGGATCCAGACAGTGATCCGGATCATCCCCAAAATTTAATCAGTTCTTCCTTGTACCATTTCCAACAACGCCTGAAAGTTTCATCGAAATCCGTCCAAAACTTTTTGAGTTATCTTGCTAACCAACAGACAGACAGACAAACCCCGGCAAAAACATAACATCCTCGGCCTGCGGCCTGGCGGAGGTAAATATTACAAAACAAGCCAGAATAGTACCTAGAAATGAGTAGCCATAAAAAGAGTGGTAGTTAAGCCAAGATAACCTTGGCTAGTAGCATGATTACAAGGCCATGCTGGCCAAAACATAACAAAACTAGAAAAGCACTCGGAGAGCGCAGACCTCCGCCAAACGCCACAATTCCCCCCATACAGTGTTTGTGTGTACGTTTTCAGATTCCTTGAGCATGTAAACATATGACTAGCAATTGGATTCACAATGATTATTTGTTTATTTGACAGGGACAGTGCAATAAACACACAATTAATCAATGACAATCAATCTGATAGTGATAGGATTAGTGGTTCAGTAGTAAAAGCATTGCCTCCTTGGCGGAGGTAATAAACTGAAGTGTTGCTGTTGTGTCCATCTCCTCCACTGACGGATGCAAATTGGGTAGACAGGTTGCCGTGGGTTTTATATTATATTGTAACGTGCTGCTCGACATGGCGACGTCCCACCGGGAGGTTCGAACTCACGCCTCCCGCTCTGGAGTCCCGCACTCTACCTGTGTCGCCAATAGGGCCAACCCACTTGGCAAGCCAAGTAGGGTGCTCATATTGAGTTCGCTACAATATTATTTTTTGGGGGGTTGCGCTCCGTGGCAAACGAGAATTTAGAAGCTTCGCCGGCAGAGAGCTCGTTTTTGCGCAGCGCCTAGGGCTGGCCGGTGAATTTCTGCCAAATGCGCAGCTCCTATGGCTGGCCGGGGAATTTCTGCCAAAGAATCCGTCGGCGGACAGCTGCCCGTGTGAGGTTTTGCAGTTGCGCGCAAACACAGGCACGCTGGCGGGCCCAGGCCAGCAGTGTTTTCCTCGTCCTTTTGTGCCTAAAACGTTGAAGAACGCAGAGTTTGTGTTGCAGACACGACGACCAGCGCCCTCCATTGCGCCTGCGCACATGTTGAAAATGGCTGTATGTCACAGTGTTGAATGAAAAATGCTTTAAAAAATTCCTGTATCCAGACGGTGAACCGGATTACCTCCAAAATCTAATCAGTTCTTCCTTGTACCATTTCCAACAACGCCTGAAAGTTTCATGGAAATCCGTCCAAGATTTTTTGAGTTATCTTGCTAACCAACAGACAAACAGACAGACAGACAAACAAACACACAGACAAACCCCGGCAAAAACATAACCTCCTCCTGGCCTTTTCGGCCTGGCGGAGGTAACAAAGCCCTTGGTGGAGGTATGCGCTCTCAGATCATCACCAAAATCTAATCATCTGTTCCCTGTGCCATTACACACCTTTCCTGAAAATTTCATCAAAATCCGTTGATAGCTTTTTGAGTTATGTTGGTAACAGACAGACAGACAAACCCCGGTAAAAACACAACCTCCTTGGCGGAGGTAATTATTACCAACATATGATCCATAATGATGTAAATGGCACTTCAGGCCAGAGGAAATGCAGTCTTATGGGGTCAAGTGTTCTTCACTTTGAACTAAAATAAATAAAAGGAATGCTTAGCTTTGGAAGGAAGCAGTTTTTTAGCAATGGCTGTACGCTTGTTACAGATACGGCTCAAGTCTGATTGGCCAGTTGGTGTCACATGACTCTGCATGCCATAGCCCATTCAAATTCAAACGTTTATTTCAAACTAACTAACTAACTAACTAACCTGCACTTACATAGCGCTTTTCTAGTCACAAAGACCACTCAAAGCGCTTTCATTAATACTAACCCTCTATTCTAAGGGCCTATAGGAAACAGATATCTAGGGACAATTTAGAACAGCCAATTAACCTAACATGCATGTTTTTGGCATGTGGGAGGAAACCGGAGAAATCCCGGAGTAAACCCACGCAACACGGGGAGAACATGCAAACTCCACACAGATCACTGTTGGTCGGGGGCTGGGATCGAACCCACGATCCCACGATCCCCACAATCCCCCGGCCAAGGGTAAACTGTGCTGCTCAGGGTTCATATTACAAATAGATAAATAAATAAAGTATATACAGATCAGCAGACACTCGGCGCTCTTGTAACAACAAAAAACACTAGAAAAGCACTCGGAGAGCGCAGACCTCCGCCAAGCGCCACAATTCCCCCCATACAGTGTTTGTGTGTACGTTTTCAGATTCCTTGAGCATGTAAACATATGACTAGCAATTGGATTCACAATGATTATTTGTTTATTTGACAGGGACAGTGCAATAAACACACAATTAATCAATGACAATCAATCTGATAGTGATAGGATTAGTGGTTCAGTAGTAAAAGCATTGCCTCCTTGGCGGAGGTAATAAACTGAAGTGTTGCTGTTGTGTCCATCTCCTCCACTGACGGATGCAAATTGGGTAGACAGGTTGCCGTGGGTTTTATATTATATTATTTTGGGGTTTCACTCCGCGGCAAACGAGAATTTAGAAGCTTCGCCGGCAGAGAGCTCGTTATTGCGCAGCGCGTATGGCTGGCCGGGGAATTTCTGCCAAATGCGCAGCTCCTATGGCTGGCCGGGGAATTTCTGCCAAATGTGCAGCGCCTATGGCTGGCCGGGGAATTTCTGCCAAATGCGCAGCTCCTATGGCTGGCCGGGGAATTTCTGCCAAAGAATCCGTCGGCGGACAGCTGCCCGTGTGAGGTTTTGCAGTTGTGCGCAAACACAAGCACGCTGGCGGGCCCAGGCCAGCAGTATTTTCCACGTGCTTTTGTGCCTAAAACGTTGAAGAACGCAGAGTTTGTGTTGCAGACACGACGACCAGCGCCCTCCATTGCGCCTGCGCACATGTTGAAAATGGCCCTATGTCAGTGTTGAAAAATGCTTTAAAAAAATTCCTGTATCCAGACGGTGAACCGGATCACCCCCAAAATTTAATCAGTTCTTCCTTGTACCATTTCCAACAACACCTGAAAGTTTCATGCAAATCCGTCCAAGACTTTTTGAGTTATCTTGCTAACCAACAGACAAACAGACAGACAGACAAACACACAAACACACAAACCCTGGCAAAAACATAACCTCCTCCTGGCCTTTTCGGCCTGGCAGAGGTAACTAGAAAAGCACTCGGAGAGCGCAGACCTCCGCCAAGCGCCACAGTTCCCCCCATACAGTGTTTGTGTGTACGTTGTCAGATTCCTTGACCATGAAAACATTTGAGCAGCAATTGGATTCACAATGATAGGATTAGTGGTTCAGTAGTAAAAGCATTACCTCCTTGGCAGAGGTAGTAAACTGAAGTGTTGGTGTTGTGTCCATGTCCTGCATCTGCAAACTCCCAGGCTGGGGGCGTTGCAATTGAATGAATGAATGAATTAATCTTTATTTTGAATAGATTAAGAGTACAGGTTAAAAGAAAGTGAATAATATAACAAAGGGGGTAATAAAATCCAACAAGGTCAAATTAGACAATAGCTCCTCCGATTATACAATTCAACATAAGTTATCCAAAATATGTGATGGCTGAATCCGCAGCTTATATTGCCCACCCATGTTCCATCCAAGAATTCAAAAGAAAAAACAAAAGAAGTCATGACACAACTGCGTACAACCCACAGGCCAATGGGTTATGTGAGCGTTTTAGATCACTGAAAGCAGCACTGAGGGATGCCAATTAGGTAGACGGGTTGGCGTGGGTTTTATTCAAAATTCAAACGTTTATTTCAAAGTCAGGGTTCATATTAAATGCAGAACTAAAAGGAGTAGAAAATAAATAAATAAATAAATAAAAGTATATACAGATCAGCAGACAGTCGGCGGTCTTGTAACAACAATAACATACAATATTGGACTCAGTATAAAATGGAACGCCACCACTTCCAAATGCTGGAGTGAAGTGTGAGTGACGAGTTGACAATTGCTGATATAAGATGATTGTTACATGGCAGCAACCTTCTCATCAAACTGTAAACATTGTTACGTATCAACTCGCCAAAAGACGGAATGTTCACAGACACAAACATCTTGCTTGCACTCGACCTTCGTGGTACATCTAATCTTTATCTTTATTGGGGTTGCGCTCCGCGGCCAAAGATGATTTGGAAACTTCCCCGGCAGAGAGCTTCTTTTTGCGGAGCTACTATGGCTGACCGGGGAATTTCTGCCAAATAATCCAGCGGCGGACAGCTGGCCGTCTGAGCTTTTGCAGCGTTGCGCAAACACAGGCACACAGCACGCTGGCGAGCAGCTCGTTTTTGCGCAGCGCCTATGGCTGGCCGGGGAATTTCTGCCAAATAATCCGGCGGCGGACAGCTGCCCGTCTCAGCTTTTGCAGCATCGCGCAAACACAGGCACGGTGGCGGGCCCAGCCCACCAGTGTTTTCCGCGTGCTTTTGTGCCTAAAACGTTGAAGAACGCAGAGTTTATGTTGGTCAGACACAATGACCAGCGCCCTCCATTGCGCCTGCGCACATGTTGAAAATAGCCGTATGTCACAGTGTTAAAGAATGCTTTAAAAAATTCCTGTATCCAGACGGTGATCCGGATCATCCCCAAAATTTAGTCAGTTCTTCCTCGTACCGTTTCCAACAACGCCTGTAAGTTTGATGGAAATCCGTCCAAGACTTTTTGAGTTATCTTGCTAACCAACAGACAGACAGACAGACAGACAGACAGACAAACACACAGACAAACCCCGGCAAAAACATTACCTCCTCCTGGCCTTTTCGGCCTGGCGGAGGTAACTAGAAAAGCACTCGGAGAGCGCAGACCTCCGCCAAGCGCAACAGTTCCCCCCATACAGTGTTTGTGTGTACGTTTTCAGATTCCTTGACCATGAAAACATATGACTAGCAATTGGATTTACAATGATTATTGGTTTATTTGACAGGGACAGTGCAATAAACATAGACAATTAATCAATGACAATCAATGTGATGGTGATAGGATTAGTGGTTCAGTAGTAAAAGCATTGCCTCCTTGGCGGAGGTAATAAACTGAAGTGTTGGTGTTGTGTCCATCTCCTCCACTGACGGATGCAGATTGGGTAGACAGGTTGCCATGGGTTTTATATTATATTATTGGGGCTGCGCTCCGCGGCAAAACAGAATTTAGAAGCTTCCCCGGCTGAGAGCTCGTTTTTGCGCAGCGCCTATGGCTGGCCGGTGAATTTCTGGCAAATGCGCAGCGCCTATGGCTGGCCGGGGAATTACTGCCAAATAATCTGACGGCGGACAGCTGCCCGTGTCAGGTTTTGCAGCTGCGCGCAAACACAGGCACGCTGGCGGGCCCAGGCCACCAGTGTTTTCCGCGTGCTTTTGTGCGTAAAACGTTGAAAAACGCGGAGTTTGTGTTGGTCAGACACGGCGACCAGCGCCCTCCATTGCGCCTGCGCACATGTTGAAAATGGCCGTATGTCACGGTGTTAAAAAAATGCTTTAAAAAATTCCTGTATCCAGACGGTGATGCGGATCATCCCCAAAATTTAATCAGTTCTTCCTTGTACCATTTCCAACAACGCCTGAAAGTTTCATGGAAATCCGTCCAAAAGTTTTTGAGTTATCTTGCTAACCAACAGACAAACAGACAGACAGACAGACAAACACACAGACAAACCCCGGCAAAAAACATTACCTCCTCCTGGCCTTTTCGGCCTGGCGGAGGTAATGAAATAGGGTTCCTTTACTTTCCATACATTTTGTTTGTTTGTTTGTTTGTTTGTTACTTATTTGTACCCGTAGGTAGACTTGGTTTGCAGTCTGGTGACAAGCCACCGGCTGCTGGTCGCTGCGTGCGCGAGCGCCCTAAACCTACATGTTTTTGGTGTGCGGGAGGAAACCGGAGAAATCCCGGAGTAAACCCGCGCAACACGGGGAGAACATGCAAACTCCACACAGCTCACTGTTGGTCGGGGGCTGGGATCGAACCCACGATCTCATGATCCCCGTGATCCCCTGGCCGAGGGTAAAACTGTGCTGCCACAGTGCTAAACCACTGCGCCACCGTGCAGTGGTTTAGCAGTGGTATTAGTGATTAGTGATTAGTATTAGTGATATTATATATCAGTGGTATTTTGTGCATGTATCT
Organism: Pholidichthys leucotaenia; assembly: GCA_020510985.1. Lineage (NCBI taxonomy): Eukaryota > Metazoa > Chordata > Actinopteri > Cichliformes > Pholidichthyidae > Pholidichthys > Pholidichthys leucotaenia. The sequence continues at coordinate 360,055,518 of CM035842.1, read as the reverse complement.
GGTATGTTTTTATTATATCTATTTAACTCCACCGGTGTAACATACATCCGCATTAACCATTTAAAATGTATCAATTTAAGACGTGCATTTATTGATTTGGTTTGAGCTTCTGAACAAGCCAATTCCCATTGTTTCTCTAAAATTTCAGTTTGCATGTCTTCTTTCCAATAATTCAGTCTTTTCTGTGAGTTTTCACTTGAGGATAGTGTCAATGAGTTATAAAACTCTGAAATAATACCCTTTCTCTTACTATCTTTCATCAAAATTTTTTCCAAGGATGAATAAGTAGGTCAGGTGAGAGCATTATTTTGAATTGATCGAATAAAATTCCTAAGCTGAAGATATTTAAAAAAATGTGTTCTATTAAGATTAAATTTGATCCTCAGTTCTTCAAAAGACATTATGTTATCTGAACATGACAAATATAAGTCTTGAATCTTTTGAATCCCTTTTAAATTCCATACTTTAAATACAGCATCCGCTCTCCCTGGTTTAAAATATTGATTACCCCATATTGGGCTAAATTGTGACAATAAGTGTGGTTCTTTTAAATATTTTCTGGTTTCACACCATATTTTGATCATATGCTTTACAATTGGATTTTTAACTTGTTTCTGTAAATTTTTAGCCGAGTCTGAGTATATGAATATGGGAAGAGGTAAAGGTAAATTGTATGATTCCATTTCAGTCCAGTGAGGGAGATCATTTGATGAAAAATAATATGTCATAGACCTCAGTTGTGCTGACCAGTAATACAACATAAAGTTTGGACATTTCAGACCTCCACGATCAAATAGTAAATATAGTAAGGACAGACGTAATCTAGCCTTCCTATTGTTCCATATAAATTCCACTAACTTTTTTTTAATTCTTGAGAATAGATCTGAAGGTGGTGGTAAAGGAATGTATTGAAATAAATAAAGTATTTTGGGTAAGATATTACTTTTAAGTATATTAATTCTCCCGATCATCGACATTGGTAGTGACATCCATCTCTGAAGTAACTCATTAATGTCTGTCATTAAGGCTTCATAGCTGGCACTGGCAACTGATTGTAGCTTAGGCACAATTTGAATTCCTAAATATTTAAACTGATTTACAACATTGAATTGATTTACCTCAGGAGCTGGGTGATTTCTCTGGGTCTCATTTAGCATTAATATTGAAGATTTAGTTTTATTTATTTTATATCCTGATATTTCCCCAAAGTTCTTTATTAAATTTAACAAGGTCGGAATTGATTTTTTAAGATTCGACATAAACAAAATTATGTCATCGGCATACAGGGAGATTTTATGTTCTGTTGGTCCTACTTTAATTCCATATATTTGTGGATGTAAACGTACTGCCATCGCTAAAGGTTCAATTGCCATAGTAAACAGTAAAGGTGAAAGTGGACAGCCTTGTCGACATCCTCTATTGATTTTTATTGATTTTGAGATATTGCTGTTTGTTAGGATTTCTGCTGTAGCATTATTGTATATTATCTGAACCCATTTTATGAAATTATTTCCAAGTCCAAACCTTTGTAGAACTTCAAAAAGAAAGGGCCATTCGACTCTATCAAAGGCCTTTTCGGCGTCCAATGATAGGAGAGCTGTATCCGGTGCTTCTTTATTAGAATAAATAATATTAAATAGTCTTCTTACATTATGGAAGCCTTGTCTTCCCATTATAAAGCCATTCTGATCTCGGTTAATAATATTTGGTAATATTTCTTGTAGTTGTCTTGCTAAAATTTTACAGATTATCTTAAGATCAGCATTTAATAGGCCTATTGGTCTCATGTTTTCATATTTATTAGAGGGTTTACCTGGTTTTGGCAACAGTATAATTAAGGCATTATTCATGTATGGTGGTAAATTACTATTTTGAAATGCTTCTAAAACCATTTCCAAAAATGGTTTTATTAATTTATTCTTAAGTTTTTTATAGAGGTCAACTGGAAGACCATCTGGTCCTGCACTTTTTCCTGATTTCATATTATCAATGGCTAGCCCAACTTCTTGTTGACTAATTTTAGACTCCAGCATCTCCCTGTTTTCATTTGGAATACACGGTATAGATAATCCGTCCAAAAATCCATTTAGTTTTGTTAAATCAGTTTCATTTTTTGTATCATATAGTTTTTCATAATAATCTCTAAAGACACTATTAATTTCTAAAGGATCTACAACTGCCTGTCCGTTACTTAGGAAAGGGCAAATTTAAGTTTTGGTTTGGAAAACATGTTAGGAACCTCAGTCAAAGAAATTTATGTAGGTCTATTTAGATATTTAAGTGCAACTGGATTAATTAAAAGAATTTAGTTTTTTTTTTTTTTCTTTCCTGCCATTCTCTTGTCCACACTCCAACCCGCTGGGTGGCGGTGGTGCACCTGCGGGCCGGTTGCCAGCCTGCAATCAGACCTAGAAGAAGAAGAAGAAGAAGAGTGATATGAAGGGAAGTATGTGGGAGTATTGCACCTGTAAGCTGGTTGCCAACCGGCAATCAAATCTAAAAGAAAAAGAAAAAGAAGAAGGGACAACCTCTCGGCCATTTGCTCTGACTGGTGACCATGTGTGGTGCATCTGTGCTTACCTTAAATAAACGTGTGTTCTGTTCGACACCTGGCCTTGTCCTTCCAGCTCCAAACCCAGACACAACATTTTGGCGACAAGAATTAAAGTGGAGAAAAGGTATGGAAGCATGTGGGTTTAGAGTTTGTCCGTTTCTGGAGCTCCTGGGTAGGCCACATGTCTCCTGGCCAAGACAGTGCACTTCCTTCCAGGCTTACTTGGTGGCGCTGAACCCAAGAAGGATGGACAAATTGAGGGCGCACACGTTGTTGTTGCACAATTTAGGAATGGAGGGACAGCAGGTTTTGAGCAAGCGCAGTGACTCTGACAGCTTCAACGACACAGTCAAGCTGATGGCGTGCCATGTTCGCACCCTGGACAATGTCACCGTCTAGGGAAGCAAGTTTCAGCAGCATCGTCAACAGGTGGGCGGGCTCACTCAGCAGTTTGGAGCCAACTTGAAACTATGGGATAGTGAGTGTCGGTTCGGACCATTGGAGATGGAGATGGGGCACGACCAGCTGACGGAGCATATTAACAGCGCCGAAATGAAGATAGAGCTGCTCATTTTACTGGGTGACTTAACGTTCATGATGAAAGCTAGAACAGGGCTCCAGTGTACCCTGCAAGGTATGGGGTTACCGGGGCCCCACCCTGGAGCCAGGCCTGGGGGAGGGGCTCGATGACTAGCGTCTAGTGGATGGGTTTCTGCCCATGGGACCCGGCCAGGCTCAGCTCGAAGGAGTTACATGGGTCCGCCCTCCAGTGGGCTCACCACCTGCAGGAGGGGCCATGGGGTCCGGTGCTATGTGGATCAGGTGGCGGTCAAAGGTGGAGACCTTGGCAGTCTGATCTCAGGCTTCCAAAACTGGCTTTTAGGACATGGAATGTCCCCTCTCTGGTGGGAAAGGAGCCTGAGCTGGTGCATGAGGATGAGCGATACTGGCTTGATATAGTCGGCCTCACCTCAACGCACAGCTCCAGTTCCGGAACCAGTCTCCTTGAGAGGGGTTGGAGCTTGGCCTACTCTGGAGTTGCGCCCGGCGAGAGGCGACGAGCAGGGGTGGGTATTCTTGTATCCCCCCACCTTGCTGCCTCTATTGGAGTTTTCCCCGGTGGACGAAAGGGTTGTTTGCTTGCGCCTTCGGGATGGGAAACAGGTCCTGACCATCATTTGTGCCTATGCACCAATTGATGGTTCAGAGTACCCACCCTTTTTGGAGTCTCTTGACTAGGGTGCTGGAGGGTGCCCCTCTTGAAGACTCCATTGTCCTTCTGGGGGACTTCAATGTGCACGTGGGCAATGACGGGGTGGCAACCCCCGAGCCAAGTGGTGGACACCGGTGGTGAAGGGGGGGCCATTAAGCTGAAGAAGGAGTCCTATCGAGCTTGGTTGGCTTGTGGGACTCCCGAAGCAGCTGAGGTATACCGGCAGGCCAAGCGGAGTGCAGCTCGGGTGGTTGCTGAAGCAAAAACTCTGGCATGGGAGGAGTTTGGTAAGGCCATGGAACAAGACTTTCGGTCAGCCCCAAAGAGATTCTGGCAGACTGTCCGGCGGCTCAGGAGGGGGAAGCAGCTCTCTGTCCACGCTGTGTATGGTGCGGATGAGGCGCTGCTGACTTCGACTGGGGATATCGTCGGGCGGTGGAAGGAATACTTCGAGGATCTCCTCAATCCCACTGATACGCCTTCCGCAGAGGAAGCAGGGCTTGTGGACGAGGGAGACGACTCGCCTATCACAGGGGCTGAGGTCACCAAGTTGGTTAAAAATCTCTTTGGTGGCTGGGCCCCGGGGTGGACGAGATTTGCCCTGAGTACCTCAAGGCCCTGGATGTTGTTGGGCTGTCATGGTTGACATGCCTCTGCAACATTGCGTGGAGATCAGGGGCAGTGCCTTTGGCATGGCAAACCAGGGTGGTGGTTCCTCTCTTCAAAAAAAGCGGACTGGAGGATGTGCTCCAACTTTAGAGGGATCAGACTCCTCAGCCTCCCTGGGAAGGTCTATTCCAACGTACTGGAGAGGAGAGTCTGGCCATTGGTTGAACCTCGTATTCAGGAGGAGCAATGTGGTTTTCGTCCTGGCCGTGGCACATTGGACCAGCTGTTTACCCTCTCAAGAATCCTTGAGGGTTTGTGGGAGTTTGCCCAACCAGTTTACATTTGTTTTGTGGACTTGGAGAAGGCATTCAACCGAGTCCCTCGTGGTTTTTTTGTGGGGGGGTGCTTCGGGAGTATGGGGTATCAGGCTTGTTGTTACGAGCTATTCGGTCTTTACAGCCGTTGTGAGAGTTTGGTTCGTATTGCCAACACTCGGCCGGACTCATTCCCAGTGAGAGTTGGACTCCGCCAGGGCTGCCCTTTGTCACCGATCCTGTTCATAATTTTTATGGACAGGATTTCTAGGCTCAGCCAGGGAACGGAGGGTGTCATGCTTGGTGACCACAGGATCTCATCTCTGTTGTTTGCAGCTGATGTTGTCCTGCTGGCTTCATCCAGCAATGACCTACAGGTCTTACTGGGACGGTTTGCTGCTGAGTATGAAGCAGCTGGGATGAGAATCAGTACCTCCAAGTCTGAGTCCATGGTCCTCAGCCGGAAAAAGGTGGATTGCCCTCTCTGGGTTGGGGACAAGCTCCTGCCCCAAGAGGAGGAGTTTAAGTATCGGGGTCTTATTCATGAGTGAGGGGAAAATGGAGCGAGAGATTGACAGACGGATCGGAGCAGCATCTGCAGTGATGCGGACATTGTACCGGTCTGTTTTGGTGAAGAGGTAGCTAAGCTCTAAGGCAAAGTTGTCGATTTACCAGTCAGTCTACGTTCCTACCCTCACCTATGGTCACGAGCTTTGGGTAATGACCGAAAGAACGAAATCTCGGTTACAAGCGGCTGAAATGAGCTTTCTTCGTAGGATTGTTGGACTCACCCTCAGAGACAGGGTGAGGAGTTCAGTCATCCGGAAGAGGCTCAGAGTAGAACCACTGCTCCTCCACATTGAAAGGAGCCAGTTGAGGTGGTATGGGCATCTGATCAGGATGCCTCCTGGACACCTCCCACTTGAGGTGTTTCGGGCACGTCCCTCTGGGAGGAGACCCCGGAGCAGACCCAGGACTCGCTGGAGAGACTATGTCTTCCAGCTGGTCTGGGAACACCTTGGTGTCCTCTCACAAGAGCTGGAGCATGTGGCTGGGGAGAGGGAAGTCTGGACTTCTCTGCTTGAACTGCTGCCTCCATGACCTGGCCCTCCAGGGAAAAATCAAATCAAATCAACCTTTACTGTCATATTGCTGTACATACAACTGTAGTGCGGGCAAGATGAAATTGTGTTTCTCTCGGCATCCATATAAGTAAAAGAACATGATTTAAGACACACTCACACACATCCTCACCCCCCCACCCCACCACATCCATTCACACATCCCTGAGACATACTTGAAAAAACTAACCAGAACTATAATATACAAATAATATACATAATGTCCGTAGGTACAGTAGTATGTATGAGAGATTCCGGATCAACTGTTCAGCATCCTAACAGCTTGTGGAAAGAAGCTGTTAATCAGTCTGGTGGTTCTGCCTCTGATGCTCCGGAATCGTTTGCCAGATGGCAGAAGTTCAAAGTGTTTATGCAGAGGGTGAGAACGGTCCTTGACAATGTTCAGTGCCCTGCTCCTGCAACGGTTCTGAAAAAGTTCTTGGACAGAGGGGAGGGAGACTCCAGTTACCCTCTCAGCTCCCTTGACTATCCTCTGCAGGGCTTTTTTGTCTGACATACTGCAGCTGCAGTACCATGTAGCAATGCAGTACGTCAGAACACTCTCCACCACACCTCTGTAGAAGGTCCTGAGGATGCAAATGGGGAGAGAGGCCTGTTTGAGTTTCCTCAAGAAGTGCAGTCTCTGCTGGGCCCGCTTCCTGATCCCCAAGGAATTCTTGCTCCAGGTCAGATCCTGCGAAATCTGCACTCCGAGGAACTTGATGTTCTCCACTCTCTCCACTAAACGGCCGCCGATGCTGAGGGGGACGTGTTCAGGCTGTGACCGCCGGAAGTCGATAATCATCTCCTTCATTTTGTCCACGTTGAGCACCAGATTGTTCTCCCTGCACCAGCCATCCAGGTCTCTCACTTCTTCCCTGTACATTGATTCCTCATCCCTCTGAATAAGTCCCACCACCGTGGTGTCGTCTGCAAACTTAATAATCTGGTTCCCCTCGTGTCTGGATACACAGTCATGTGTTAGAAGTGTAAACAACAGTGGACTGAGTACGCAGCCTTGAGGGGATCCGGTGCTCAGCGTGACAGAGTTGGAGATGTTGTTTCCAACCTGGACAGACTGAGGTCTCTCAGTCAGGAAATCCAGGATCCAGAGACATGTGGCAGTGTTCAGACCAAGAAGGAGTAATTTCTCCATCAGTCTCTGGGGAATAATGGTGTTGAATGCTGAACTGAAATCAATATACAGGAGTCTGGCGTAGGTGTCTTTCTGATCCAGGTGGGTGATGACAGAGTGCAGGGTGGTGACTATAGCATCCTCCGTGGAGCGGTTTGAACGATATGCAAACTGGAGCGGGTCATGTGATGCAGGGAGGCAGGCTGTAATGTGTGGTTTGACAAGCCGTTCAAAACACTTCATCACAATTGGTGTCAGTGCAACAGGACGATAGTTATTCAGACAGGACACAACTGGTTTCTTTGCCACCAGTACTATGATAGAGGTCTTGAAGCATCTAGGAATGATGGCCTGACTCAGGGAGATGTTATAAATGTCAGTCAGTACATCCGCCAACTCGCTCACGCAGTCTCGGAGCACACGTCCCTGGATGTTGTCCAGACCTGCAGCTTTGCGTGGGTTGACCCTGGTTAGGGTCCTCCGTGTGTCCGCTGTATTGATGGTGAAAGCTGGTCCGACCGATGGTGGGGATGGGCCAGCCCTCCCTCTGATTGTCGGGTTTGATGCTTCAAAGTGTGCAAAGAAGTTGTTGAGCCTGTCTGGAAGCGAAGCGTCGTCATCATCGACCCCCTGCCTAGACTTATAGTCTGTCAGTGTCCGAACTCCCTGCCACATCTGCTTGGTGTTCCTAGTGTCACAGAGGTGTCCCTGGATTTTCTCCGCATAGGCGCGCTTCCCCGTCTTAATTCCCTTTGAGAGCGCAGACCTGGCTGAGCGGAGGGCGATCCTGTCCTTCGCTCTGAAGGCTGCATCTCTGGCTGTAAGCAGCAAGCGCACTTCTGCGGTCATCCAGGGCTTATGGTTTCCCCGTACAGTGATGGTCTTCACTGTAGTGACATCCTCTGTGCACTTCACGATGTAGCTGGTGACCATTTCAGCATACTCCTCCACATCTGTCTTTTCTTCCTGGGAGGCTGCTATTTTAATGACCTCCCAGTCTGTGTGCAGAAAACAGTCTTTCAGTGCAGAGGTTGCACTCTCTGGCCAAATCCTGATTTGTTTCACTACTGGCCTGCTGCGCTTCAGTAGAGGTTTGTAGGCAGGCACCAGCATCACTGATATGTGGTCAGAAAGGCCGAGGTGGGGGCGGGGTATTGCTTTATATGCATCTGTGTTTGTGTACATTCAGTCCAACATATTCTCTCCTCTGGTCTTAAAGTCTACACATTGTTTAAACTTGGGGAGCACAGTCTTTAAGCTGGTGTGGTTAAAATCCCCCGCAACCACCACAAAACTGTCTGGGTGTGAAGTTTGGATTTTACTAATAGCATCGTGCAGTTCCCCGAGTGCCTTCTTAGCATTAGCGTTAGCACTCGGCGCTATGTAAACAGCAGCTACAAACAAGTTACTGAATTCCCTCGGCAGATAATATGGCCGACAATTTACAATAAGGAACTCCGCCAACGGAGAGCTGTGTTTAGATACTAACGTGGTGTTAACGCACCAGTTCTTGTTAACATAGATGCATAGCCCACCCCCACGGCTCTTACTGGAGCTCGCCGTTTCTCTGTCTGCCCGGAACACCGTCATATCTTCTAGTTGAATGGCCTCGTCAGGGATGTTGTCGTGGAGCCAAGTCTCCGTGAACACAAGCACACAGCAGTCCCTCCACTCCCTCCGGGTTTTTCTCAGCAGACTCAGCTCATCCAGCTTGTTGTCAAGGGAGCGGACGTGAGAGAGAAGGAGGGACGGTACTGCTGGTCTGGAGGGGTTAGCCTTTAGCCTAGCATGAATCCCAGCCCTTTTTCCACGCTTTTGCTTGCGTTCCCTCCGCTTACGCTTCCTCCTCTCCAGTGTAGCCTCCAGCAGGGACTCCGCCAGAATTCCATGCTGGTGTAGAATGTCTCAAGTCACAACCGAGCGCCGCGATTCTTGCAGCGTGCAGTACCTTGATGTTTAATAAGGTCTCACGGTTGTAAGTTTTACAGAATGTACGTCTGGGATGATCAAAACTCTCACACTCGCTGATGCCAAGAGGGGCCGCTGCGTCTAGGCGCGCCGCCATCTCCTTTTGAAGCGGTAGAAGATGGATGGATGGACTTAACACTAGCCACGGCCATTGAGTTAGTGCTTCATTTGGAGACAGCAGATAGGCTGGCTTTGGAGCTGAGTGAGCGCTTGTCACAGCAACAGCTGAAGTGTCCGATTACCACACAAGTAGTGGACCCGAACAACAATGGGAGCGTGAAAGAAGATGCGGGAGATGCCAATGCTGTGACATTGAGGTCTGCCCCAGGGGAAGCCCATGCGTATGCGTATGGGCTGTGGGTCCACAACGTACCGCTCCAAGGCAAGCGATTGCTCGGCAAGAGCATATGTTGCAACAGGTATGGTTGCTTAAGCCACTATGCAAGGTGTAGTGTATAAAGATGGCGCTGGATGTAGTGGGAGGTGATGGCCCACCTTCCCAGTTCCGCCATTACCTGGGGTATAAATGGCACGGCCGGAAGAGACAAGGTCTCTTCGACCATCGACCATCTTATTGTACGGAGCGCTTGGTATTATCTGTGTGGTTCATAATAAAGTAACGTTCAACTGTATCTACGGCCTCCTCCTTGAGTACCGAGATTAAGACATAACATTTGGCGACAAGGTAAACAGGTATGGAGCAGGCTTTTTCTGATTTTCAGTTGTTTTTGGAGGTTCCGAGCAAGCCGCCGATCCCCTGGGCTAGGTGGTACGCGGCTTTCCAGAATTTTCTGGTGGTCTTTAACCTTGGCGACCTCAAGAAACAGCGTGTGAGAGCAATTTTGGTCCACAATCTCAGTATGGAGGGTCAAAGGATCCTGAACACACTAGGAGAGGCTGACAGTTATGAAGATGTGGTGGAGCTGATGGCGTGCTACTTTCGTGCCCCGGAAAACGTGATAGTCCGGTGAATTCAGTTTTGGCAGTGCCGCCATTGGACAGGAGAGATGGTGCAATGTTATGTTGTGGATCTATGTCAGCTGGCGGGAGTGTGCCAATTTGGAGCCCTTGAGGAGGAGATGATCTGTGACCAACCGGCAGAGCACACTCTCTGCTCAGCAGCACGCTCGAGACTCCTGACATCTGCGGGTGAATTAACGCTAGCCATGGCTATTGAGATAGCCCAGCAGGTTGAGGCAGCAGAGAGGCTGTCTGAAGATCTTGGTGAGAGAAGCATGCTGCGGGATAGCAAACCATGAGTGAAAGCACTGGCTGTGGACCCGGACAGTGAAGACGGCGCAGATGAAGAGGAACACGCCGCCGCTTTAAGAATTAGGTCCGCACTGGGAACACCAAGACGTTATGGCTGCGGGTCCACCAGGCACAGGTACAAGGCAAGAGAGGGTCTGGCGAGGACCAAGCGGTGCAGGAAATGTGGTCTTCTGTATCACTTCGCCAGAGCCTGCAGTAATTTTGAGTGGGAGGACCGAAGATATGGAGCGGATCTCCCTGTTGTGGATCCTACAGTTGTTCATACCGTCTCTCCCAGCACAGATGGGCACATATTCTGCAACGTGTTGCTGGACGGTGTGGAAGTGTCGTTGCTGGTGGACACGGGAGCAGTGGCTTCAGTGTTGAGCTTGCCCATTGTGAAGAAGCTGTTTCCACACTACCCCCTGAGGGAGTTTACAATGCTGTGCTATGGCTATGGAGGAAGCAAGATGAACATTGTGGATTTGTTGGAGTTGACGGCGAGGTACAAGTTGGCGGTGATGACCAGAGTCCAATTCGTGGTGACTGCCTCTGGGTCGAACATCTTAGGATGTGATTTGTTCTACGGCCTGGGGTTCAAGATCGCCAGCGATGCTGGAGAAGAGTGGTTGGGCTGTGGATTATGGGACCGGCCTGCTCCGCATGTGGAGGATGACGCGGTCTGGGACAGCGATTGGCCTGGTGATTTGGGAAGTGATGAAGACTGGCACCGCGGAGACCCAGCACGGGAGGGTTCTGATGCCAGTGTCCAAGCGGCCCTGGATGTGGGAGCTGGCACAGCAGAACCCCCAGGACGGCTGCTGGTTTTAGGGTGAAGAAGAGAGAGGCAGGACCTGCCAGCGCGGTTTTACGGAGCGCTGGACATCGTCATTCAAGGGGAGTTCGGATCGGGTTGGCGGGATGGCTCAGCCCAGGAAAGAAGCCCAGTCATGACGTCGTGAACACACAAGACTGAGTCAGGCAACCCTGTGGGTCGGGGACGAGGTCCAGCCCGGGGGGAGGCTCGGGCGAGAGGAATGCTTGACCGACGAAAGTGATGTGATGACCAGGAGCGGCTGCGAGTGGTGGCTACCCGGGAAGACGGCTACTTGGGGCTGTCTGATGAGTCTTGGAGGCACCCTAATGAGCTGCAGCATGTGGAAGAGAGGAGGCGCCAGCGCAGCTCGTCCCCAGAGAAGAAGAGGTGAAGACGCTTGAGGTGGGATCCATGAGACGAGAATCCAAGGGGTGAGCCTCCGGGGGGACTAAGAGATGACTTGAAAGGGAGTATTTATTGGCATGTTGTTTTGCTGTTTGGTTTATGTGCCATTTTTCTCCCTGAAGTCACATAGTTAATATGTACGTATTGCTTTTGCCCAGTGTGTTTAAAAAAAATGTTATCCCTCAACACTGTTTGTATCACATTATCTGTTGTAAGTTGCCCGAGTTCTGGGGTGGGGGCTGGCAATGGAAGAGAATGTACATATTAATTGTTATATTCCTGGTTCTTTGTGTATATAATTTGGTATGCTATGGGATTAATTTCATTTTAGGAACACTTCTGATTTTATTTTATGGACTTTTTCTAATTCCAAAGATGGCAGAATAACCCGTCTGGCCGTGTGAGGTGGGTCGGCAGTCTACCTGGCCCCCTCTAGTTTATTTTGGTGTGAATGGATAGACCTGCTTATTTATTTCTGTACATTGGTGTTTTGCTGTTGGCGTATGAGTCGGGTTTAAATTTGGGAGGGCCTAATTGGTGTGGTTGACATTTTTCTAAGGGGAGGGGAAAATGTAGTGTATAAAGATGGCGCTGGGTGTAGTGGGAGGTGACGGCCTGCCTTTCCGGTTCCACCGTCACCTGGGGTATAAAGGGTATGGCCGGAAGAGACAAGGTCTCTTCGACCATCGACCATCTTATTGTACGGAGTGCTTGGTATTATCTGTGTGGTTCATGATAAAGTAGCGTTCAACTGTATCTACGGCCTCCTCCTTGAGTACCGAGATTAAGACATAACACAAGGGTGCGCCACATGTTTGAGTGAGGGAGCCCGCAGAAGAAGTTGACCTCTCCTGCCCCGATGGTTGTCCACTTTGTGCCCCGAACACCGATGGGTACATGGTCTGCACGGTAGAGTTGGATGGTGTGGAGGTGCCCTTGCTAACTGACACGGGGGCGGGGGGTACCCTGCTGAACTGGGCTACAGCGAGACAACACTCTCCCGCAGTGTGGGATGAAAAGTTACCCAGCAGCCTGGAAAGTGGGCAGGCCTTCTTTCACTCAAGTCACCGCAGGATGGCCCTGGTGCCAGAGCCCAAGTAGCCCTGGACGAGGGTACTGGGCGGCACGGCGGGGCAGCTGCAACAATGAGCGTCGCCGAGAGGATGGTCCCAGTCATTCCGGGAGCTCGGCTAAAGTGGGCCAGCAAACGTGGGGCCACATCGGTAAGGATCACAGCGGATGGGACAGCTGGGCGTGTAGGGGTGGGACAGCAGTCCACCTGTCCTCTCCTAGTTTTTAGTTGTTTTGTGTGACTGTGATAGGCCCCTTTTAGTAACTTAAGTTTAGTTTTCTTAGTGCGTGATTCGGGTTCTAAATTGGGGAGGGTCTCAATTGTATGTGCGTGTTTTGGAATTTTTGAGGGGGAGGGATAATGTTAGAAAGTTATTTATATGGTTAAAGTTCAATGTTCTTATTTGTGTGGCACAGGGTGGTGGCGCCACCTTACCGTCACTCCACCACCTGTGACTATAAAAGGGCTGCAGGCAGGAGGGACGGCCTCTTGGCCATTTCCTCTGCCTGGCGGCCATGTGTGGTGCATCTGTGCTTACCTTAAATAAACATATCTGTTCGACGCCTGGCATCATCCTTCCAGCTCCAAACCCAGACATAACAAAGACACACCATATTAAAGGGGTTTATTGTCTGACTTGTGAACAAACAGCTACTCCTTATTTCTTAAAAAAGTCAATTAAATATTACTCTTCAAAAAAATGAATAAAGAAAACATAAAAAAGCAAAAATTTGACAACCAGATGTTGTACACTCTACACATGTAAAAAAACTGAAAATACATAATAATAATAATAATAATCACACGATAGATAATCAGCATTAATGTTTTTATTATATTTAGAGCCGTCACAAAAAGAAGAAAAAAAAACACCTGGAGAAAACACATAGCTAATAGATAGATAGATTTAAATAATAAAATCTTCACCACAAAGACGAAAACAAGCATAAAACTGAGAAACATGCAATTTCCCTTTTCCTTTTTGTTCGTTTTCTTTGAAGATTTAACAAAATTGTGAAAATCCAGGATACCGTATGGGGGTTTGGTGTGTCTGTGTTAGTGAAACGGTGGTGAAAACAATTTATGAAAATATGATGCTGCAGTCCTGTATGAAGCAGATTTTTTTTTATATAAGACTTTATTTAACCAAGTGCAATCAATTGCAATCTTCAGCAGAAAAAAAGGAACAAAACAACAGTAAGGGGTGTCACAAAAAACTGCTACAGAGTAATGTTTAAATCTTTACAAATGTCCAATGTTTTCATAGCTTTGCTATTATTTAGCCCTTGGAGTGTTTCTAAATAATGTCCAATATGAATCTTAAATTGTTGTATGTGTGGGGTGGTGTTGGTCCATTTACATTTGTGAATGATAAATTTTCCAAATAAAAAGATTTAAAACACTGATTAAGAAAATTAAGAGACAATGATAATCCATATTCACACACATGGTAAGAATAGTTCTTTTGATATACCATGTCAAAGTACTTTAAAAAAAAAATAAGCAAAACAAACAAAAACTTATGACTGACTTGAGTAGACATCAATTATCCCCAGTTGGAGGAAGTCATTTGACACAGAGTGAGGATACTCAAACTCTGAAAATATGCCATTATGCTGAACATAAACTACAAGAGATGGAGAATGATATTGATCCTGATAACCACTTTTTCAATAATATTCATAACCATTGTGAATATTACACTGAAAAGCAATTCAAAAGTCAAGTGCAACTAGATGGTAAACTATCAATAATACACTTCAACAGCAGAAGTCTTAACAAAAACTTTCCACAGATTCAGGACTATTTAAAACAGCTAGACAGAAAATTTACAGCTATCGCAGTCTCTGAAACTTGGCTTAATGAAGAGCAGGCTCCTCTGATGGCAATAGAGGGATATCAGATGTTTCATATTAACAGATCTCAAAAAAAGGGTGGTGGTGTTGCACTGTATATTGATGACCTGTATAGGTGTACGCTTGTAAATGGAATGTCCTTTGCACTACCAGGGATCTTGGAATGTGTTACTGTCGAGACTGACCAAGATAAAACAAAAAATCTAATTATAAGTTGTATATATAGAACGCCGGGAACTTGCATTGAGACATTCAGAGATAAATTAGTTGAGCTGTACAATAATATCACTAGTAAGAAAATGGTAGCAATTTGTGGAGATTTCAATATTGATTTACTAAATCCACATCAACAAAATGTAATTACAGAGTTCATGAACTCTATGTACAGTATGAGTCTATATCCCACAATAACACATCCCAGTAGAATCACAGTTCACACTGCTACACTTATTGACAACCTGTTTGTTAATATTATTGAAAAGAAAATAGAAAGTGGATTATTGATAAATGATATAAGTGACCACTTGCCAACCTTTGCACTTATCCATGGCCACACGGGGGCCAATACAAAAAATTTTTTAAAATCGTTCAGATACAAATCACCAAATGCAATCAGTTCTTTTAAAGAGGACTTGCTCAAGCAAGACTGGACAGAAGTCTATGTATCAGATGTAAATGAAGCCTATGACACATTTATAAACATTGTAACCGCTCTTTATGAAAAAAACTGTCCATTAGTAAAAAAAAAAGCTTAAACATAAATTTGCCGATAAGCCATGGTTAACCAAAGGATTACAAAAGGCGTGTAAAAAGAAAAATTTATTATATAAAGCTTTCCTAAAGAAAAGGACAAAAGAAGCAGAGCAGTGGTATAAAACATACAAAAATAAGTTAACATATATAATAAGATGTAGTAAGACAGACTATTACAGTAAAGAACTGGAGAAAAACAGAGACAATATTAAAAATACATGGACAATACTTAACAGTATTCTTGGAAATAAAAGCAGAAATACAAGCTACCCAACCGATTTTTCAAAAAATAATAAAACGACTCAGAGTGTGAATGCAGCTTCACCTGCAGATGAATTTAATAACTTTTTTGTTAACATTGGTCCTAATTTGGCTCGAGAAATACCCACTACGGCGCCTACAGGTGATACAATATGCAATAACACTGCTATAAAAGACTCCATTTTCGTAAAGAACACAGACGAGAGAGAGGTCATTGAAATTGTTAAATCATTTAAAAGTAAAACATCTACGGACTGTGATGGTATTGACATGCTCTTAGTCAAATTTTTTTTTTTTTTTTTTTTCTCTCGGCGCCACACGAGTCGGCTGCCTTTTGCAACAGCGGCTCGATTCCGAGTCTTTTTCCCTTCCTCTCTCTTTTGATCCGTCTTTTTTTTTCACCCCACTTATATCACGGACACACAGATCGTCCTAAATGTCTCCTGAGCCGGTGGACGGAGCCACTGTCTATAGCAGGATACGATACAGCAGAGAACAGCTGCTAGCATTCAACCGCCACCCGGTCCCATTGGAAAAACTCGACATACCGAGAGAACTGAGGCGAAAACGCCGCGGCTGCCGGGCTGGAGTAAGGCGGAGGACAAAAAATATAAGGTACAGACCCTCCCTTCCATCTGTTGTCATGGGAAATGTACGGTCGATACTGGGAAAGTTAGATGAGCTAGCGGCTATCTCCCGTTATGATAGCACATACCGGGAGTGCTCTCTCCTTTTGTTTACTGAGACGTGGCTAACTGAACTAGCAGCAGATGCTAACATTGAGCTGGAGGGTTTTCACATGATACGAGCTGACCGAACACCAGACAGTGGCAAGGCTAGGGGCGGTGGAGTGATAATGTATGTTAACAACAACTGGTGCAGACCGGGACATATCACTGTTAAACAACGACACTGCAGCAAAGACATTGAGTTGCTAGCTGTTAGCATGAGGCCTACATATCTCCCGAGAGAACACTCACACGTGATCTGCATTGTTGTTTATGCAAATCCGACGGCGAACGCTGGGACAGCACGTGACGTCATCCATTCAGTAACCAGCAGGCTGCAGACAGAACACCCAGATGCTCTTCTCCTCATCTCAGGCGATTTCAACCATGTTTCACTGTCTCCCATTCTACCCACGTTCACCCAGTATGTCACATGCCACACTAGAGACAATAAAATACTGGATTTATTCTACGCAAACACTAAGGAGGCGTACACCTCATCACAACTCCCCCCACTCGGGAGATCGGATCACAACTTGGTTCATCTCCGGCCGGTGTACAAACCCCTAGTGCACAGACAACCTCCGGCCATGCACACTGTGGAGTTATGGTCTGAGGAGACAATGGACACCCTAAAGGGCTGTTTTGAAGCCACCGCCTGGAAGCAGCTCTGCGATCCACATGGTGAGGACATCGATGGCCTCATTCACACCTTCACGGGCTACCTCAGCTTCTGTGTGGACAAATCCGTTCCCACCAAGACCATACGGCGTCACTCAAACAACAAACCCTGGATCAACCCTGAGATAAAAACACTTCTGAGAGAGAAGAAGAGGATCTTCAGGTCAGGGAACAGGGAGATGCTGAAGTCCGTACAGAGGGAGCTGAGGAGAAAGATCAGAGAAGGCAAGGACAGCTTCAGGAAGAAGATGGAGGACAAGCTGCAACAGAGCGACATCAGCGGGGTCTGGAGAAACCTCAAAACCATCTCGGGGCTCCAGAATACCTCCCCCCAGGCCACAGGGGGCAGGGAGTGGGCGAACAACCTGAATCTGTTTTTCAATAGATTTGACCAACCGCCCTCCCCCCTGACTGCACAACAACCACTGCTGCCTCTAAAGAAATCAAGTCCTGCTGCCCACTCCCCACTCCACCAACACCCCCCCACTCCCAACACACAGCCCCCCATCCTGACCCTGACCAGGACCCAGGTGAGGACGGAGCTGAGGAAGATCAAGGCGAGGAAGGCGCCGGGACCGGACGGCATCAGCGCAAAGCTCCTCAAGTCCTGTGCAGACCAGCTGTGTGGGATTGTGACGTATATCTTCAACATGAGCCTGAAACTGGGGAGGGTACCACAGCTGTGGAAAACATCTTGTGTGGTACCTGTACCAAAAACTTCCCACCCCAAAGACCTGAACAGCTACAGACCGGTGGCCTTGACGTCCCACTTGATGAAGACCCTGGAGAGACTGCTCCTTGCTCACCTCCGCCCCCTGGTGGAACCAGCGATGGATCCACTCCAGTTCGCCTACCAGCATGGCATTGGGGTGGAGGATGCGGTGATCTTCCTCCTTCACCGTTCTCTGTCCCACCTGGAGAAGCCCGGGAATATGGTGAGGATCATGTTCTTTGACTTCTCCAGTGCTTTCAACACCATCCAACCGATGATCCTGAAGGACAAGCTGCTGCGCGCAGGGGTGGACCAGCACCTGTCATCATGGATCCTGGACTACCTCACGAACCGGCCTCAGTTTGTGAGAACCCGGGACTGTGTGTCCGACACGATCATCAGTAGCACGGGGGCCCCCCAGGGAACGGTGCTGGCTCCCTTCCTGTTCACTCTTTATACTGCGGACTTCTCACACAACACAACACACTGCCATCTACAGAAGTTCTCTGATGACTCTGCGATCGTTGGCCTCATCTCCAATGGAGATGAAGCTGAGTACAGAGGGCTTATCCAGGACTTCGTGGACTGGTGCCATCGGAACTGCCTCCAGATCAACGCGAGGAAAACTAAGGAGCTGGTGGTGGACTGCCGCAGGCATGGGCAGCCCCTCACAGTACCAGTAAATATACAGGGAACAGACATCGAGATGGTGACATCCTATAAGTACCTGGGTATTCATCTGAACAATAAACTAGACTGGTCACACAATACTGATGCACTCTACAAGAAGGGACAGCGCAGGCTGTTCCTGCTGAGGAGACTCAGGTCTTTTGGTGTACAAGGGGCGCTGCTGAAGTCATTCTATGACACGGTGGTGGCATCAGCCATCACTTTTGGAGTGGTCTGCTGGGGCAGTGGCATTACTGCAGCCGATAGGAAGAGACTGAACAAACTGATTAAGAAAGCTAGCTCTGTCCTGGGGCAGCGCCTTGATCCGATGGAGGAGATAGGAGAGAGAAGGACGGTGGCTAAACTGTCATCTCTGCTGGAGTCCGAGTTCCACCCTATGCAGGACATACTGAATGCACTGAGGAGCTCATTTAGCAGCAGACTACATCATCCCAGGTGCACAACCGAGAGGTTTCGTAGGTCCTTCCTACCAACGGCTGTCAGACTGTACAACCTAAGCAGGGCTGCTCGCAGAGATAGCAAAAAGACGTAACAAACTAATAGTTTTTTGAATGCAAAAGATGCAATAGACTTACACAATGGTCCCCTCCGGCATACAACTAGGAACATACCGGTCGCTATGGAGGGTGAGAATATGTATGGGCACATAATCATACCATGTAGGATAACTAAGTAGACGGTTATGCTGTTTCATTCCATCTAGCAACAATGCTCTGCACTGTGTGTGTTTATATATTTGCATATTTATTCCATCTAGCTACAATGCTCAGCACTGGGTGTGTTTATATATTTATATATCTACATATTATTCCATCTAGCTACATTGCTCCGCACTGTGTGTGTTTATATACTTGCATATTTATTCCACCTAGCTGCAATGCTCCGTACTGTGGGTGTTTATATATTTACATATTTATTCCATCTAGCTACAATGCTCTGCACTGTGTGTTCATATATTCATATATTTATTCCATCCAGCTACAATGCTCTGCACTGTGTGTCTGTGTGTGTGTGTATATATATATATATTTTATAGTAATACGTACATATGTTTATTAGCTGCTCTTGCTTGCTTGTTTTTTTTCTTGCCTTCTGATTGTTGCTCTGAGTGTTGCTATCCCTGTGCTGTTGCAATCCTGGAATTTCCCCGTTGTGGGACTAATAAAGGCTTATCTTATCTTATCTTATCTTAATTGAAAGCTTAGTGAAACCACTGACGTATATCTGTAACCTGTCTCTCCAAACAGGTATATTTCCCAATGCAATGAAAATAGCTAAAGTAATTCCGATATACAAGACGGGTGACAGAGGGGAATTCTCAAACTATAGACCAATTTCACTATTGCTGCAATTTTCCAAGATACTTGAAAAAATATTCTATGAGAGAATTGACAACTTCATACTGAAGAATAATTTATTGTGTGAGCAGCAATATGGGTTCAGACACAAGAGGACAACTGCATTTGCTCTAATGGAATTTATAGAAAAAATATCAACTGCCATGGAAAATAAAGAGTATTCAGTTGGAGTATTCCTGGATCATAAAAAAGCATTTGATACAGTGGATCATAATTTATTATTAAAGAAACTACAAAATTGTGGTATTAGAGGGGTAGCACTGTCCTGGTTAAGTAGTTACTTAAAGAATAGATATCAGTATGTATGTGTTGGTAACAAAAACTCAGTTACTGAAGGTTACTTGTGGAGTCCCACAGGGTTCAGTTTTGGGGCCATTATTATTCAATATGTATATAAATGATATATGTAAAGTTTCAGAAAAAATGGACTTAATATTGTTTGCCGATGACACTAACCTGCTATGCAGTGGAAACAATTTGGAACAACTTCTGGATACACTCGGAAAGAAATTAGGAAAGCTTAAACTGTGGTTTGATTCGAACAAATTAACGCTCAATTTAAGTAAGACAAAATTTATAGTCTTTAACAACCATCACAACAACTCAGTATCTAAACTCAGTGTAAATGGTGTAGAGATTGAAAGGGTATCTGAAACTAAATTTCTTGGAGTAATAATTGATAATAAACTGTGTTGGAAGTCACACATTAATTATATTTAAGGTAAAATATCCAAATCAATTGCAATATTACACAGAGTGAAATATTTGCTGAATCAACCCACACTATATACCTTGTATCATTCATTAATACTCCCATACATGACATATTGTAATGAAATATAAAACAAACATATATCCACTCTTTATGCTTCAGAAGAGAGCTATAAGAATAATAAACAAAGCAGCTTACAGGGAACCAACAAACCCACTTTTTCTTAAACTAAAAGCTCTCAAGTTGAAAGATCTGGTTGACTTTAAAACAGCAATAATAATGTTTAAAGTGAAGAATCTATCACTGCCCGCAAATATCCAAAAGTTGTTCAAAATAAGGGAGAAACAATATCATTTTAGAGGAACATGTATATTTCAAAAACCTTCAGTGAGAACTACCACCAAGCAACACTGTGTTTCAGTGCAAGGAGTCAGATTATGGAATGATTATGGACCTGAATTAAAATCATGTACAACGCTTGGACAATTTAAACAAAAACTAAAGGAAGAAATACTCCAAACATATATACAGTGAGGCAAAAAAGTATTTAGTCAGCCACCAATTGTGCAAGTTCTCCCACTTAAAAGATGAGAGAGGTCTCCAATTTTCATCATAGGTATACCTCAACTATGAGAGACAAAATGAGAAAAAAAAAAATCCAGAAAATCACATTGAAGGATTTTTAATGAATTAATTGGTAAATTCCTCAGTAAAATAAGTATTTGGTCACCTACAAACAAGCAAGATTTCTGGCTCTCACAGACCTGTAACTTCTTCTTTAAGAGGCTCCTCTGTCCTCCACTCGTTACCTGTATTAATGGCACCTGTTTGAACTCATTATCAGTATAAAAGACACCTGTCCACAACCTCAAACAGTCAGACTCCAAACTCCACTATGGCAAAGACCAAAGAGCTGTCAAAGGACACCAGAAACAAAATTGTAGACCTGCACCAGGCTGGGAAGACTGAATCTGCAATAGGTAAGCAGCTTGGTGTGAAGAAATCAACTGTGCGAGCAATTATTAGAAAATGGAAGACATACAAGACCACTGATAATCTCCCTCGATCTGGGGCCCCACGCAAGATATCACCCCGTGAGGTCAAAATTATCACGAGAACGGTGAGCAAAAATCCCAGAACCACATGGGGGGACCTAGTGAATGACCTGCAGAGAGCTGGGACCAAAGTAACAAAGGCTACATCAGAAACACACTACGCCGCCAGGGACTCAAATCCTGCAGTGCCAGATGTGTCCCCCTGTTTAAGCCAGTACATGTCCAGGCCTGTCTGAAGTTTGCTAGCATTTGGATGATCCAGAAGAGGATTGGGAGAATGTCATATGGTCAGATGAAACCAAAATAGAACTTTTTGGTAAAAACTCAACTTGTCGTGTTTGGAGGAGAAAGAACACCATACCTACTGTGAAGCATGGGAGTGGAAACATCATACTTTGGGGCTGTTTTTCTGCAGAGGGACCAGGACGACTGATCCGTGTAAAGGAAAGAATGAATGGGGCCATGTATCGTGAGATTTTGAGTGAAAACCTCCTTCCACCAGCAAGGACATTGAAGATGAAACGTGGCTTGATCTTTCAGCATGACAATGTTCCCAAACACACCGCCTGGGCAACGAAGGAGTGGCTTTGTAAGAAGCATTTCAAGGTCCTGGAGTGGCCTAGCCAGTCTCCAGATCTTAACCCCATAGAAAATCTTTGGAGGGAGTTGAAAGTCCGTGTTGCCCAGCGACAGCCCCAAAACATCACTGCTCTAGAGGAGATCTGCATGGAGGAATGGGCCAAAATACCAGCAACAGTGTGTGAAAACCTTGTCAAGACTTACAGAAAACGTTTGACCTCTGTCATTGCCAACAAAGGGTATATAACAAAGTACTGAGATGAACTTTTGTTATTGACCAAATACTTATTTTACCGAGGAATTTACCAATTAATTCATTAAAAATCCTTCAATGTGATTTTCTGGATATTTTTTTTTCTTATTTTGTCTCTCATAGTTGAGGTATACCTATGATGAAAACTGGAGACCTCTCTCATCTTTTAAGTGGGAGAACTTGCACAATTGGTAGCTGACTAAATACTTTTTTACCCCACTGTACAAAATGACATGTAAAATCACATAAGGATTGTCATATCCAGCCTGTGTTGTGTTGTAGCTTAGTTTTTTTTCTGTCACACTTAATCTTAGCTTTGTTTTTTTGAATTGTAATCGCTCTTGTCTTGTTTTTTCTTTTGAATTCCTGGATGGAATATGGGTGGGCAATATAAGCTGCGGCTTCAGCCATCACCCATTTCGGATAACTTATGTTGAATTGTATAATCAGAGGAGTTATTGTCTAATTTGACCTTGTTGGATTTTCTTTCCCCCTTTGTTATATTATTCAGTTCCTTTTAACCTGTACTATCCGAAATAAAGATTCATTCATTCATTCATTCAAAATAAATATTTTTTTTACAACCAATTGTCAGAAAATTGTTTATCATGCATGTTTAATCATTTATCATTTTATAATTACTATTACTAACAAATCATTTTATAATTGTTAATCATTTTATAATTACTAACATCATTATCATTATCATTGCATAACCATCTTATATGATTAAAATGTATACTACATGCATCTTTATAGCATACTGTATTGTTTCTGGGTAATAAGTGGACCTATTGAGTGTCCTTCATTAAGATGTGCTTAGAAGTCAGTGTCTCACCAGACCAGACTATGTGCATGATAAGGGGTCTGGGAGTGAGGGAGAATTGACCTTGTTTTCTTGTAAAATGCTGTGACTATGATTAACTTGGAGCCTGGAGCACACCTGCAAGGCCATGTTGTTTTCGGTCCAGGCCAATGTTTTGTATACTTGTATTATGACTGAGAATTGTACCCAGCAGATGTTTGTATGACTGACTATGTATAAAAACTTCCTGATTGTTTTTTATTGCCAGTGCTAGATTTTGCTGTTACAAGTGTGCACTCCTGCGCAGTAAAGAGCTCATATGAGGAATATACTTGTGTCATGAATCTTATTTGAGGTAACGAACCAACATACGATCACTCAAAGTTTCCAGATTCTGACACCAATATCTTTTTTTATCATTGTTCTGATAGCTATTTAATGTTAAAAATTAAGGTGGAATATTATATATATTCTTAATTAATGGTGAATAACACGTAATATTGTGTTGGGTTGACCTTAGAATCGGCATAGTTCGCAGCCGAAGGTGACGTCACCTTCGGCTCCGACTAACTGTAAACAGGAAGTCGGTCATGTGTGTTTACCGCCGTCAGTTAACTTCAGCAGCAGTCACATGCATCCTCTGCCCTTGGTAGCATCGTGGGTATGTATTAATTGTTATTGTTTGTGTGCATTTCTGGATGATTTGTTTGAGGTCATGTTGGGTTTGATGATTTTAGACGCTAAAAGTGGTCTCCCGCGATTTACGTTGGCAACAGCCGTTGGATCGGTCGGAAGACATTGACAGATAATTTGGAGGGAAAAATTCATTGTGTGGCGGCGGGAGTTGTTGTGAACATAATTTTTTGTAATATCTGTACAACGGTCAAAGAGTGATTATGCCTTGTACTGTATGTTACAGTTTCACCTTTCCTTGTATCATTAAACCTGTGGACCGAGAGCTGTGTCTTCAGAGTCTTGATGTGAGGAAGGAGTTTAGCTGACTGTCCATTGGGCATGATAATGTGAACATGCTGGCAGACAGTGAGTAGATCATCGTCACACTCGACCAATAAACGATCAACACATCAGTGTCTATTCAAAAGTATGCTCGCAAACTGTGCTAGTCAGAAAAAAGAGCCATGTCAAAGACACACTCACACGCTTCTTCTGCGCACTCCAGTGTGTCATCTACAGAGTCTGCTGCATCCAAAGCAGGAGCACGAGTGGAAGCAGCAAAAGCTCGCCTTTCCTACGCTGAAGAGGAAATAAGCCTAAAACTAGAAAAAGCTAAGTTGGAAGCATCAATGCAAATGCTACAATATAAGAAAGAGACTGCTGCAGCTGTTGCTGAAGCAGACGCGCTGGAAGCTGCAGTTGACAGTGGTGAAAAACGAAGTCGAGAGTTTGTATTATTAGATTCTGCCTCCTTGACAGCCACACAACGCACTCAACAGTATGTTGCTGACCAAGCCAAAGTGTTGGAGGCAGAACACCAGCTATGTGTAGATGATGCCCCAATAAATTCAGACTCACACCCCAGCCCACAGCGGGTTCAGATATATAAGGATGAAAATGTTTGTGACCCACGACAAGTGAAATTTGAAAGCAGCAATATTACTCCAACACAGCACTCCAGATTTCAAAATGACTATTGTGGTACATTTCCCCCATCTTATCCTGTACCTCCTAATTCCAACCATAACAGCTCCACTCCAAATGACTTTGTGAGGTACCTTGCACGCCGTGAGCTTGTGTCTACAGGCTTGCTTCAATTTAGTGATAAGCCTGAGAATTACAGAGCTTGGAAATGCTCATTTCTGTCTGCAATCAGCGGCTTAGATCTAACAGCAAGTGAGGAGATGGACCTTCTTTTAAAGTGGCTCGGCAAGGAGTCAAAAGAACATGTTGAGCAGCTCAGAGTAATTCACATCAATCATCCGGAAGCAGGCCTGAATATGATTTGGGATAGACTCGAGCAAACTTACGGCTCGCCAGAGGCAGTAGAGGACGCTCTTTTCAAACGCATCGACACTTTTCCAAAGATAGGAAACCGAGATTACGCTGTGGAAGATGTGAAAATGACGAGGCAGCGTTCTTTCTCAGAGTCAACTTTATTCACATCTCCATCATTTCAACAGCAGAAAAAAGAGAGAATGAAACAGTAACTCTCGTCCTTAAATATCAGGGACTTCACACCTCATAGATCACATGTCCCACAGACCACTTTGCATAATAAAGACAGTCACAATGCATTTCACCACCTGGCATAATAAAGACAGTCACAATGCATTTCCCTCCATGATATCACTTACACTGTCTCCCACGCATCCTTTAATCGACCCCCCACAGTCTCCAGTCTTGCATAACAAGGCTAAGCTTCCTGCCTTTGTTCTGACCTGAAATGCGAGTCACAGAACCGGTCCAACAGGTCCATTGAGTGTTCACCACACAAGCCCCCCCAGCATTTTAGAAAAACAGAACAACAAGAAAATAACCACATGCATGCCGTGATAGCATCAATACACATCAGTCCACATGCTGGATAGGCTTCAGCCTCCTGCCGAATCTGCTGTAGCTGGGGTTCACCGTCTCTGCGGCGCTGTCCTGCTGGGGATTTGCCGTCTGGGGGCGGAAACCCTTCGTCAGTCTCTGCGGGTGTTCTGGGGAAACATTACTTTGGGAAACATTACTGTGTGAAACCCTCCGTGGTGGTCTACCTCGCCGCGGGGCCTTTGCCAACAGCACTTCCTCCTCTGCCACCACAAAAGCGGGTTTAAGTCTGTCTATGCCAATTTTCTCTTTCCTACCCCCCAAATCTAGCAAAAACTGCTTGTCCCCTGTTTCTAGCACTCTGAATGGTCCGTCATAAGGCGGTCGCAGCGGGGTTCAATGAGCATCGTGTCTAACAAAAACAAACTCTGTGTTCTTCAAAGTTTTAGGCACAAAAACGCGCGGAAAACTGTGGTGCGCGGGGCCGGGCAGCATGCTTGATTCTATGTTACTCTGCAACAGCTGAGACGGGGAGGCGTTTGGCGTAGGGTTATCTGGGAGAAACTCCCCAGGCAGCCGGAGTGGCTGCGCAAACACGAGCTCCGCTGGGGAGGCTTCTAGATCCTCTTTAGGTGCAGAACGCAACCCCAATAACGCCCATGGTAACTTGTCAACCCAATTTGTATCCGTCAGTGACGCTCTGAGAGCCGCTTTCAATGACCTATGAAAACATTCACATAACCCGTTAGCCTGCGGATTGTACGCGGTTGTGCAGTGAATTGTGAAACCCAGGCTGCGGGCCATTGTCGACCAAAGCTCGGAAACAAATTGAGGGCCTCTGTCAGACGTAATGTCCGACGGAACGCCAAAGTGCGCCACCCAAGCTGTTAAAAACGCGCGCGCCACTTCCTCGGCCGTGGTTGATGCCAGCGGGACCACTTCAGGCCAGCGCGTGGTGCGGTCCACCATTGTCAGAAGATATGTGCACCCCTGTGACAGCGGGAGGGGTCCAACGAGGTCCACATGAACGTGATCGAACCTCTTGGCCGGAATGTGAAACGGTTCCAAAGGAGCTCTCGTGTGCCTGTGTACTTTGGCTCGTTGACACGCCGTGCAGGCTGCTGCCCACTCTTTGACCTGTTTGCAGAGGCTCGGCCAAACAAATTTCTCTCCCACCATTTTGACTGACGCGCGCACTCTAGGGTGCGCCAAAGAATGAACCGAGTCAAAAACGTGGCGGCGCCACGTGGCCGGTACTACTGGACGCAGCCGTCCAGTGGAGACATCGCAGATTAGTGGGGGCATACCTTCTTGCAGCACCCTGCTCTCCAGCCTTAACCCTGTTGGTCCAGACTGGAGCGCGCGCACGTCCGCGTCATTAACCTGCTCTACGGCCATGGCTGCATAATCTAACCCTACACTGACTGGGGCCGCCACAGCACGCTAGAGGCAATCTGCCACTACATTGAGTTTGCCCGCCACATGCTGAATATCAGCGGTAAACTCTGATATCGCGGCCAGCTGTCTCTGCTGCCGGCCTGACCATGGTTCCGAGACCTTGGCCATCGCAAATGTTAGCGGTTTGTGATCAACGAACGCGGTGAAAGCGCATCCTTCCAGCCAGAACTGAAAGTGGCGTATGGCCAAATGGAGAGCGAGCAGCTCCCTGTCGAACACGCTGTATTGACGTTCGCTATTGCGCAAGGTCCTGCTGAAAAATGCGAGGGGTTGCCAAACCCCGGCTACATGTTGCTCCACGACCGCCCCTATGGCCACATCTGACGCGTCAGTGGTGAGCGCTATGCGGGCCGTTGGGTCTGGGTGTGCCAACAACGCAGCCTTTGCCAAGGCTGCTTTCACCTCCAAGAACGCTTGGTCCCGCTCCGGGGACCACTCGATCTTATCCGCGGGTTTCTTTTTTTTGAGCGCGGCATACAGCGGCTGCATGAGCTGCGCCGCATGGGGGAGAAAACGGTTATAAAAATTCACCATTCCCAAAAACTCCTGCAACGCCCTGACTGTCTGCGGCCGGGGAAAATCTGCCACAGCGCGCACTTTGTCAGGCAGTGGAACTGCTCCTTCGGGGGAGACGCGGTGTCCTAAAAAATCGATCTGCGCCACCCCGAACTGACACTTCGGAATTCGGAAAACTGTGGCCAGGTGTTTTTCGTGTTCGTCTTCGGATGCGCTGGCTACTAAAATATCGTCCAGGTAGGCGAACACGAAAGGGAGATCGCGAAGCACTGCTTCCATCATGCGTTGGAACGTCTGAGCAGCCCCTTTAAGTCCGAATGGCATGCGTAAAAACTCGAATAAACCAAACGGAGTTATTACCACTGTTTTGGGTATGTCCTCAGCGCGCACTGGGACTTGGTGGTAACCGTGGACCAAGTCTATTTTAGAAAAAATGTGCGCCCCTGCCAAATGAACCGAGAAATCTTGGATATGTGGGATTGGGTAGCGGTCGTGCGCTGTAGCGTTGTTTAACCTGCGAAAATCCCCGCAAGGGCGCCATGATCCGTCAGCTTTCGGGACCATATGTAGGGGGGAAGCCCACGGGCTGTTTGAACATCGGATAATGCCCAACCTCTCCAGGTTGGCGAACTCCTCGCGCGCTATGGCCAGCTTAACTGCGTCCAAGCGCCGAGCTTTTGCAAAAACGGGCGGTCCGGTAGTGGTAATAAAATGCTCCACCCCGTGCTTAGCGACTGTTGCCGAAAATGTGGGAACCGTGAGTGCTGGGAACTGAGTGAGCAGTGTGTGGAACTTACCGCCTGCTGTTGTGACGTTGGCTTGTGCTGTAGGCGGGGCCGCTCACACTGCACAGGGGACAGAATCAAAAGAAAATGCATTAACCAGGCGCCTGTTAGCGAGATCCATCAACAACCCATGTGAGCACAAAAAATCAGCCCCCAGCATATTGAAATTTACTGTTGCTACAACAAAAGTCCACTCATATGCACGGCCATGTAGAAACAGAAGCAGAGTCTTCTCACCAAAGGTTTTAATCTCTGAGCCGTTCGCCGCTGTCACCAGGGGACCTCCGGAACCCGCCAGTCTGTCCGCGTAGGAAGGAGTGATGAAACTCAACTGGGAGCCTGTGTCGATGAGGAACTGCCTCCCGGAGCGTGCGTCCGACAAGTAGAGCAGCTTGTTCTCTTCCCCGAGGGCCGCGGCTGCTATCGACCCCCAGTCTTGGCGTTTCCTGAACGCCCGAACTGGCACGGCGGTACACACTTGCGTGCCCTCTCTGCAAAGCGGCGATGGTAGAAACAAAAGACGTCTGGTCCACGCTCCCTGGCCCTTGCCGCCGTCGTCGTCAGTGAGTCTGGCACCGCTGTCTCTGGCCTCCTGTCGTCTGCGGTTGTCGCGCCGAGTTCCGCTGCAGCGGCCGTGGCTGCGCGCCGCTTGGTGGCGTTGACAATCCGCTGCGCCTCTCGGCTCAGCACGCGGTAGTCCCATAGGGCCAACAGTGGCGAACTGGCCAGAGCCGCTCTCGCTGCTGACGGTAGAGTTCTGAGGAAGAGGTGGGTGAAAATGAAGTGATCATCGTCAGAGTCTTTCAACCTCAACAACTTCTCCATCAGGCTCGCGGGCATGTCGTTTTCCCCCTCCGTCAGCGCCAGGAGTCTCTCTGCTCGCTCCTCCGCCGAGGGGGTGAATTGCTGGATGAGTGCAGCCTTCAACGTGCCGTATTTGTTGCTCTCCAGCGGCTGGTCGATCAGGCTGTCCACATGCTGGGCCATGTTGTTGTCCAGCTTTGCGACTACGTGGTAGAATTTTGTGACATCTACCGATATCCCCCGGAGGTTGAACTGCGCCTCAACTGCGTTGAACCAGGAGCGCGGATTGTTCTGCCAGAAGTCCGGTAGCTGGACTGTAGCGGCGTTCGCTTGGCTGGGGGCTCCTGACGCGGCTGGCCCGGGGGAATTTCTTTCTTCCATGATACGTCTCAGGGTCACCAGTGTGGAAGATGTGAAAATGACGAGGCAGCGTTCTTTCTCAGAGTCAACTTTATTCACATCTCCATCATTTCAACAGCAGAAAAAAGAGAGAGAATGAAACAGTAACTCTCGTCCTTAAATATCAGGGACTTCACACCTCATAGATCACATGTCCCACAGACCACCTTGCATAATAAAGACAGTCACAATGCATTTCACCACCTGGCATAATAAAGACAGTCACAATGCATTTCCTTCCATGATATCACTTCCACTGTCTCCCACGCATCCTTTAATCGACCCCCCACAGTCTCCAGTCTTGCATAACAAGACTAAGCTTCCTGCCTTTGTTCTGACCTGAAATGCGAGTCACAGAACCGGTCCAACAGGTCCATTGAGTGTTCACCACAACGCCAAACTGACTAAGTTGAGTGACCTTCTGATGGAACTTCTACCAGCAAAGGATGAAGGAGACTTACCTGGTCTCTCCTTCCTCGACACGGCAAGAGGTGTCAACCCAATCGTGCAGAAACTCCCCTTTCGTCTGCAGGAAAAGTGGGCTTCAGCTGGTGCATCTTATAAGCGACAAAAGCATGTGCCTTATCCTCCCTTTGCCTTTTTTGTAAAATTCATTAGCCAGGAAGCTAGCATTGCCAATGACCCAAGCTTCAACTTCATCACTCAGACAGACACTGCTCCCAGGGCTGAAAAGTTAGCATGGCAGCCAAACAAACATCAAAGAGTCTCAGTCTGTAAAACCGAGATATCCACCAGAGCTAATTCTGATTCTACTGACTCCTCATTAAAATCTAATGGCCATGATAAAATGTGTCCTATTCATGGGAAACCACACCCTTTAAGTAAATGTCGTGCTTTCAGAGAAAAATCCATTGAAGATCGTACGATGTTTTTGAAAGAGAACACTCTGTGTTTTAAATGTTGTTCATCTTCGTCACACATCGCTAAAAACTGCAAGGCCAAAGTTCAGTGTTCTGAGTGCAAGAGCGCAAAACATAACTCAGCCCTACATCCAGGACCCGCACCCTGGACAGAAGTGAAGGATCCTGATCCAGAGCATGGCGGGGAGGAGGTCGAAACCGTGCCTCAACCTCAATCTGATATTACGAACAAATGCACAAAGGTCTGCAGTGGAGATCTGACAGACAGATCCTGTTCCAAAATATGCCTCGTGAAAGTATATCCAGCCGGTCACAGAGACAAAGCAGTGAAGCTCTATGCAATTCTGGACGAGCAGAGCAACAGGTCACTGGTTCGTTCACAGTTCTTCGACGTGTTTGGCGACAGAAGTCCAAGTGCTCCTTACACACTGAGAACATGTGCAGGAATGAAGGAATCATCAGGAAGGAGGGCAAGCGGCTATGAAGTGGAATCTCTGGATGGGACAGTCCGCATTCCATTACCCAGCCTCATAGAGTGCAACGACATTCCCGACAACAGAGACGAGATTCCAACCCCTGAGGTTGCTCTTCATCATACACATTTAAAGACAATGGCGCACTTCATCCCAGATATGGACCCAAATGCCCAGATCATGCTTCTCCTCGGTCGGGACATTATCAGAGTGCATAAAGTTCGCAAACAGGTGAACGGCTCACACAACCAGCCCTATGCACAGCAATTAGATCTAGGGTGGGTTGTTGTAGGCAATGTGTGTCTCGGCAGCGTCCATAGACCATCAGTAATCAACGCCTTCTACACAAACACCACAGAGCTACGTCGGCCATCTCTCTTCGAACCATGCCCTAATGTGTTCTGTGTTAAGGAAAAGTACAGCACCGTCCAGGTCACAAACCACCCACCAGCATATTCTGTGGAGGAAGCTACCTGTGACATTGATCATCTTGGGTGCAGTGTGTTCAAGAGGACCAGAGAGGATAATCAAGTTGCTCTTTCAATTCAGGATGCTTCAATCATGAAAATAATGAATAATGGACTACAGAGAGACTCAAACAACAGCTGGGTAGCTCCATTGCCCTTTAAGAATCCACGTCGGCGGCTTCCCAACAACAGGCCTCAGGCACTGAACCGCCTCGTGTCCCTCACGCGAAATTTCGAGAGGAAGCCAGAAATGAAGGAACACTTCCTTAGCTTCATGGGACAGATGTTTAAAAATGGTCATGCTGAATTAGCCCCTCCCCTCAATGAGGAAGAAGAACGATGGTATTTGCCAACACTTGGTGTGTACCATCCTAAGAAACCAAAAAAGATTAGAGTGTTTTTTGATTCCAGTGCCCGATTCAATGGTGTGTCACTCAACGATGTGCTGTTGACTGGGCCTGACCTGAACAACACATTACTAGGTGTACTGATCCGCTTCAGAAAAGAAGCTGTCGCATTCACGGCGGACATTGAACAAATGTTCTATTCCTTTTTGGTTAGAGAAGAAGATAGGAACTTCTTGAGGTTCCTCTGGTTCCGTGATAACGATCTCTCCAAAGCTGTTGTTGACTATCGTATAACTGTCCATGTCTTCGGAAATAGCCCTTCCCCTGCAGTGGCTATTCACGGCTTGCACCAGTCCGTTCAGGTCAGCGAGTTTCACATTGACCCTGACGTAAAGCACTTTGTAATGCGAGATTTTTACGTAGACGATGGACTGAAGTCTCTGCCCACAGTCAAAGCTGCTGTCAACTTACTGAAAAAGACACAGGAAGTCCTCTCCAAGTCAAACCTGAGGCTACATAAGATTGCAGCAAACAATAAAGAGGTCATGGAAGCCTTTCCATCCAAGGACCATGAGAGTGACCTTAAAGACCTTGACCTCAGTGCAGACAAAGTGCCAATGCAACGCAGTCTCGGACTCAATTGGAACCTCCAAACAGATTGCTTTGTCTTCGTCGTCTCTGATGAGATAAAAACTTACACTCGCCGAGGTGTCTTATCCACCATCAACAGTCTCTACGACCCTCTTGGGTTTGTAGCACCGGTTACTATCCAAGGCAAGGCTATTCTTAGGGAACTCACTGTTGAGAATTGTGACTGGGATGCGCCATTACCTCGAGAAAAGGAGGAAGTCTGGACTTCCTGGAGAGCTTCTCTAAAAGAGTTGTCAAGCCTGTCAATCTCCAGGCCCTACACTGAAAATTCACCATCAGCAGCTGTCAGCAGGGAATTATGTGTCTTCTCTGATGCCTCAACAAAAGCAATCGCCGCAGCAGCATATCTCAAAGTCACGGACACTGCTGGAAATAATCATGTCGGGTTTGTTATGGGAAAGGCCAAGCTGGCCCCCCGTCCACAGCATACAATCCCGAGACTAGAGCTTTGCGCAGCAGTACTTGCTGTTGAGCTAGCTGACCTGATCTCATCAGAACTTGATCTCCATCTTGATGCAGTGACATATTACACAGACAGCAAAGTGGTTCTGGGTTACATTTGCAATGAAACCAGACGCTTTTATGTGTATGTAAATAACCGGGTCCAGCGTATTCGAAGATCCTCCAGTCCACATCAGTGGCGCTATGTAGCCACGAACCAGAACCCTGCAGATCATGCAACGTGTTCTGTTGCTGCAGGCCTGTTAAGCAACACTAACTGGTTTAGTGGACCTAGCTTTTTGTCCAAACCAGAGCAAGATGTCTCCGAAAGTACCTATGACCTTGTGGACTCAAGTTCAGATCCAGACATCCGTCCTCTAGTGTCCACTTTTAGCACTGCAACTGCATCCAAGCAGCTTGGTTCCCAAAGATTTGCCAAGTTCTCTTTGTGGAAGTCACTGACTCGTGCCATCGCGCACCTGAAACACATAGCTCGTTGTTTCAACACAGCCATGATGAACAACTCTTGTAAAGGCTGGCATCTCTGCAAGGCAGAATTTAGTGTTGAGGAACTCAACCAAGCCTCAGCTATCATCATTCAAACGGTGCAGGAAGAGGTTTACAATGAGGAAATCAAATGTAGCAGAATGCACAAAAAGATCCCTAAAAGCAGTCCCCTCAAAAATCTGGATCCGTTCGTCGACACACACGGCCTGTTAAGAGTCGGAGGTCATCTTCACCATTCAGGTCTTGATCAGAGCGAGAAGACTCCTTTGATCATTCCAGGCAATCATCATATTGCAACCTTACTCATTTGACAGTATCATGAACAGGTCCACCATCAAGGGCGTTTCTTTACGGAAGGAGCTGTCCGTTCAGCTGGCTTTTGGATAGTCTGCGGCAAGAGGAAGGTGAGCAGCATCATTCACCGATGTGTAACATGCAGACGACTCAGAGCCCCAACTAGTAGCCAAAAGATGGCCAGTCTCCCACCAGACCGCCTTTCATCAGATCCTCCCTTCACAAACGTCGAGCTCAACGTATTTGGCCCTTGGAGCGTTTCTTCACGCCGGACTAGAGGAAGCCTCTCACAAAGCAAACGGTGGGCTGTGATTTTTACATGTATGAGCGTAAGAGCCGTTCATACTGAAGTCATAGAATCCCTCGACACATCCAGCTTCATCAATGCATTAACCTCTTGCGCTCCGTTGTACCGCGGACGGGCAAGTCTCTGCGTCCTAGAGCGCACGACGGCGCTCTCGTGCGCTCTAGGACGCATGATGGAGATTGTGATGTAGGTGGTGTATGGCGTCCAAGCGCGCACTGAAAATAAAAGCTGCAGACACAGCCGCGAACAAATTAGTTCATCTGATTGACCTCTCATTCGACTAATGAGAGCCTTGAATTGGGTTTCTGAAACCTTGAAGGACCAATGACTGAAAACCTAGCCAGAAGGACCCGCCTCCCAACGCTGTGAATGCAGTGAGCCAATTGAAGCAGAGAAGTTCGTGAGCTGTTTTTTTTAAGGCTGGGTGAAGACTGGCTGCTGCAGCGGATCAAAAAAGGACCCGCAGGAAGAACCCCACAGACCCAGCAGCACGGAGACCATCCACAAATGCAACCTGTGTGACAGGGAGTGCCATTCGCGGATCGGCATGTTCGGCCACAGGCGGTGCTTATTTTGTTTTGGTTCCAGCAAAGTAGACGTTATGATTTCTTCCATGGTCATAGACCGACGGAGGCTGACGACGAAGGCTGAGTGACACACACGCCTTCGCCAGTCTTTTTTTAATTACTACTGTTATTTGTTTTGAAAAATTGTTCGCCAAAAACTGCAATCATGGAAGCACAAAACCGCAATAATGGAATTATGTTTTGATCGGGTCGCGAGACCAGAACCACGAGCGGACCAGCGTTGCGTTCGTCTGACAGTGAGGAAGAGAAGTTCGCCAGGACTCTGCTGCTGTGAAGAGGTAAGGTGTTATAAGCTAAATTATTATTTATCCCTGAAAATTGTAATCCAAAATGACTTTTGACCGATCGGTAAATTACAACTGTGCGGCGCGGCACAGTTCGTGCGCCGCGGTACAAGGGGTTGTTCGCCGCGTACAGACCGTGAACGCCGCCCCCCCCCCCCGCTATTCTTCTGTAGCGAGGGGGGGGAAGCCGCGGTGACTGCGCTGCTGTCCCACATCGCCACATGAGGCTAATCCGTTGTGTAGCGATGGCCGATGTCCATCCTCTGTAGCGGGGGGGGGGGGACAACCCCCCCCCCACACACACACACACAGACAGCCCTGAGTGTGACCTTTCATTAGAGCCCAAAAATGAAGCTTCTACACTGAATCATTCAAAAGTTACAGACGTTTTTCCAAACTGTGCCATTTGGCACAATTTGGCACAGTTCCAAAACGCCTGGGAACTACCTGAGTAAAAAGCTGTGTAATATATTCATTTTTTGTGGTATTGTTACAAAATTTGGACCTCAGCTGGATAACACTTGGTTCTACATTTCTGTTGCATTTTCCAGCCCGGATCTGAAGCTGTGTGTTATTTGCAAGCATTTGTATCCAAAAAAACACCCAGGCCAAATTTATTTTCTTCAAGTTCACTATGTTTAGATGACTGTAACTCAGTGGCCGGAGCACTTAGAGAGATTATGACTGTTTTGCCAAAAAATTCAAAGTGTTTTCTTTTAAATGAGACCAACCCCATGAAGATGCTGCAAAGGGTTGAAGAACAGCTTTTGATTTAATTTGGGCACGTTAATTTTTGGCATTTTTAGGGAAATTGACCGGAGTGCAAGGGGTTAAGACGGTTTCTAGCTGTGAGAGGACCGGCCAAAAGCATTCGTTCAGATAGAGGCACAAACCTTGTGGGTGCATGCAAGGCTTTGAAGATACCTTCTAACATCAACTACAAAAGTGTAAAATCTTACCTGTCGGATCAAGGATGTTCTTGGACTTTCAATCCTCCACATGCCTCCCATTTCGGTGGGGCGTGGGAAAGAATGATTGGTCTCGCTAAGAAGATTCTGGACTCCATGTTCCTCCAGCTGAAGGACAAACTTACCCATGAAGTTTTGGTAACCTTCATGGCAGAAGTAGCAGCCATCATTAATGCTCGGCCTCTTGTTCCTGTGACAACCGACCCCGACGAGTCATTCATACTCTCACCAGCTGCTCTTCTAACACAAAAGGTGAACTCTGTTCCTGCTCCTGCAGGAGAGTTTGGGCCTTCAGACCTCTACAAGTGCCAGTGGAGACAGGTTCAGCACCTGTCCAACACCTTCTGGGATAGATGGCATAAGCAATTCCTTCCAACACTTCAAGCACGTAGGAAGTGGCAGTCATCTCACCCAAACATTGAACCAAAGAGCGTTGCTCTCCTCAAGGACAGCCAAGTACCAAGGAATGAATGGCCACTTGGTCTGGTAACACAGGCCTTCCATAGCGAAGATGGGAAAGTCCGTCAGGTGGAAGTAAAGGTCATCAAGCCAGCCAGGAAAAGAAACTTTGTTTGTGAGACCTGTTACAGAAGTAGTACTACTTCTTCCCCAGATGCCTAAGTGGACTAGATGGACTAGACGGACTAAGTGAGGTGGCGTAGAATCACGCCAGGCGGGGAGTGTTCTGATAGCTATTTAATGTTAAAAGTTAAGGTGGAATATTATTTATATTCTTAATTAATGTTGAATAACACGTTGTAATATTGTGTTGGGTTCACCTTAGAATCGGCATAGTTCGCAGCCGAAGGTGACGTCACCTTCGGCTTCGACTAACTGTAAACAGGAAGTCGGTCGGAGTATTGAGAAAAAAGTCAGTTGTGTGTGTTTACCGCCGTCAGTTAACTTCAGCAGCAGTCACATACATCCTCTGCCCTTGGTAGCATCGTGGGTATGTATTAATTGTTATTGTTTGTGTGCATTTCTGGATGATTTGTTTGAGGTCATGTTGGGTTTGATGATTTTAGACGCTAAAAGTGGTCTCCCGCGATTTACGCTGGCAACAGCCGTTGGATCGGTCGGAGGACATTGACAGATAATTTGGAGGGAAAGCAATTCATTGTGGTGGCGGGAGTTGTTGTGAACATAATTTTATATTGTATTTGAGTTAAAAAGCAAAGTAATTCATATAATTTGTGGGAAGATAAAATATGATTTGTATTAGAAGCTGAGTTCATATATTTTCATTGTAATATCTGTACAACGGTCAAAGAGTGATTATGCCTTGTACTGTATGTTACAGTTTCACCTTTCCTTGTATCATTAAACCTGTGGACCGATAGCTGTGTCTTCAGAGTCTTGATGTGAGGAAGGAGTTTAGCTGACTGTCCAATCAGCAGAGGCAGTACAGTGAAACCACGACTTCCTAGCAGGCATGATAACGTGAACATGCTGGAAGACAGTGAGTAGATCATCGTCACACTCGACCAATAAACGATCAACACATAAGTGTCTATTCAAAAGTATGCTCGCGAACTGTGCTAGTCAGAAAAAAGAGCCATGTCAATGACACACTCACACGCTTCTTCTGCGCACTCCAGTGTGTCATCTACAGAGTCCGCTGCAGCCAAAGCAAGAGCACGAGCGGAAGCAGCAAAAGCTCGCCTTTCCTACGCTGAAGAAGAAATAAGCCTAAAACTAGAAAAAGCTAAGTTGGAAGCATCATTGCAAATGCTACAATATAAGAAAGAGACTGCTGCAGCTGTTGCTGAAGCAGAAGCGCTGGAAGCTGCAGTTGACCGTGGTGAAAAACAAAGTTGAGAGTTTGTATTATTAGATTCTGCCTCCTTGACAGCCACACAACGCACTCAACAGTATGTTGCTGACCAAGCCAAAGTGTTGGAGGCAGAACACCAGCTATGTGTAGATGATGCCCCAATAAAATCAGACTCACACCCCAGCCCACAGCGGGTTCAGATATATAAGGATGAAAATGTTTGTGACCCACGACAAGTGAAATTTGAAAGCAGCAATATTACTCCAACACAGCACTCCAGATTTCAAAATGACTATTGTGGTACTTTTCCCCCATCTTATCCTGTACCTCCTAATTCCAACCATAACAGCTCCACTCCAAATGACTTTGTGAGGTACCTTGCACGCCGTGAGCTTGTGTCTACAGGCTTACTTCAATTTAGTGATAAGCCTGAGAATTACAGAGCTTGGAAATGCTCATTTCTGTCTGCAATTAGCGGCTTAGATCTAACAGCAAGTGAGGAGATGGACCTTCTTTTAAAGTGGCTCGGCAAGGCGTCAAAAGAACATGTTGAGCAGCTCAGAGTAATTCACATCAATGATCCGGAAGCAGGCCTGAATATGATTTGGGATAGACTCGAGCAAACTTACGGCTCACCAGAGGCAGTAGAGGACGCTCTTTTCAAACGCATCGACACTTTTCTAAAGATAGGAAACCGAGATTACGCCAAACTGACTAAGTTGAGTGATCTTCTGATGGAACTTCTGTCAGCAAAGGATGAAGGAGACTTACCTGGTCTCTCCTTCCTCGACACGGCAAGAGGTGTCAACCCAATCGTGCAGAAACTCCCCTTTCGTCTGCAGGAAAAGTGGGCTTCAGCTGGTGCATCTTATAAGCGACAAAAGCATGTGCCTTATCCTCCCTTTGCCTTTTTTGTAAAATTCATTAGCCAGGAAGCTAGCATTGCCAATGACCCAAGCTTCAACTTCATCACTCAGACAGACACTGTTCCCAGGGCTGAAAAGTTAGCATGGCAGCCAGACAAACATCAAAGAGTCTCAGTCTGTAAAACCGAGATATCCACCAGAGCTAATTCTGATTCTACTGACTCCTCATTAAAATCTAATGGCCATGATAAAATGTGTCCTATTCATGGGAAACCACACCCTTTAAGTAAATGTCGTGCTTTCAGAGAAAAATCCATTGAAGATCGTACGATATTTTTGAAAGAGAACACTCTGTGTTTTAAATGTTGTTCATCTTCGTCACACATCGCTAAAAACTGCAAGGCCAAAGTTCAGTGTTCTGAGTGCAAGAGCGCAAAACATAACTCAGCCCTACATCCAGGACCCGCACCCTGGACAGAAGTGAAGGATCCTGATCCAGAGCATGGCGGGGAGGAGGTCGAAACCGTGCCTCAACCTCAATCTGATATTACGAACAAATGCACAAAGGTCTGCAGTGGAGATCTGACAGACAGATCCTGTTCCAAAATATGCCTCGTGAAAGTATATCCAGCCGGTCACAGAGACAAAGCAGTGAAGCTCTATGCAATTCTGGACGAGCAGAGCAACAGGTCACTGGTTCGTTCACAGTTCTTCGACGTGTTTGGCGACAGAAGTCCAAGTGCTCCTTACACACTGAGAACATGTGCAGGAATGAAGGAATCATCAGGAAGGAGGGCAAGCGGCTATGAAGTGGAATCTCTGGATGGGACAGTCCGCATTCCATTACCCAGCCTCATAGAGTGCAACGACATTCCCGACAACAGAGACGAGATTCCAACCCCTGAGGTTGCTCTTCATCATACACATTTAAAGACAATGGCGCACTTCATCCCAGATATGGACCCAAATGCCCAGATCATGCTTCTCCTCGGTCGGGACATTATCAGAGTGCATAAAGTTCGCAAACAGGTGAACGGCTCACACAACCAGCCCTATGCACAGCAATTAGATCTAGGGTGGGTTGTTGTAGGCAATGTGTGTCTCGGCAGCGTCCATAGACCATCAGTAATCAACGCCTTCTACACAAACACCACAGAGCTACGTCGGCCATCTCTCTTCGAACCATGCCCTAATGTGTTCTGTGTTAAGGAAAAGTACAGCACCGTCCAGGTCACAAACCACCCACCAGCATATTCTGTGGAGGAAGCTACCTGTGACATTGATCATCTTGGGTGCAGTGTGTTCAAGAGGACCAGAGAGGATAATCAAGTTGCTCTTTCAATTCAGGATGCTTCAATCATGAAAATAATGAATAATGGACTACAGAGAGACTCAAACAACAGCTGGGTAGCTCCATTGCCCTTTAAGAATCCACGTCGGCGGCTTCCCAACAACAGGCCTCAGGCACTGAACCGCCTCGTGTCCCTCACGCGAAATTTCGAGAGGAAGCCAGAAATGAAGGAACACTTCCTTAGCTTCATGGGACAGATGTTTAAAAATGGTCATGCTGAGTTAGCCCCTCCCCTCAATGAGGAAGAAGAACGATGGTATTTGCCAACACTTGGTGTGTACCATCCTAAGAAACCAAAAAAGATTAGAGTGTTTTTTGATTCCAGTGCCCGATTCAATGGTGTGTCACTCAACGATGTGCTGTTGACTGGGCCTGACCTGAACAACACATTACTAGGTGAACTGATCCGCTTCAGAAAAGAAGCTGTCGCATTCACGGCGGACATTGAACAAATGTTCTATTCCTTTTTGGTTAGAGAAGATAGGAACTTCTTGAGGTTCCTCTGGTTCCGTGATAACGATCTCTCCAAAGCTGTTGTTGACTATCGCATGACTGTCCATGTCTTCGGAAATAGCCCTTCCCCTGCAGTGACTATTCACGGCTTGCACCAGTCCGTTCAGGTCAGCGAGTTTCACATTGACCCTGATGTAAAGCACTTTGTAATGCGAGATTTTTACGTAGACGATGGACTGAAGTCTCTGCCCACAGTCAAAGCTGCTGTCGACTTACTAAAAAAGACACAGGAAGTCCTCTCCAAGTCAAACCTGAGGCTACATAAGATTGCAGCAAACAATAAAGAGGTCATGGAAGCCTTTCCATCCAAGGACCATGCGAGTGACCTTAACCTCTTGCACTCCGTTGTACCGCGGGCGGGCAAGTGTCTGCGTCCCAGAGCGCACAAGGGCGCTCTCGGACGCACGATGGAGCTGCGTAAGCTGCATTTCTGTTCTTCCACTGCAGACACAGCCGCGAACAGATTAGATCATCTGATTGACCTCTCATTCGACTAATAAGAGCCTTGAATTGGGTTTCTGAAACCTTGAAGAACCAATGACTGAAAACCTAACAAGAAGGACCCGCCTACCAACGCTGTGAATGCAGCGAACCAATTGAAGCACAGAAGTTCACAAGCTGTTTTTTGTAAGGCTGGATGAAGACAGACTGCTGCAGCAGATGAAAAAAGGACACGCAGGAAGAACCGTCACAGACCCAGCAGCACGGAGACCACCCACAAGTGCAACCTGTGTGACAGCGACTGCCATTCGCGCATCGGCATGTTCGGCCACAGGCGGTGCTTATTTTGTTTTTGTTCCAGCAGAGTAGACGTTATGATTTTCTTCCATGGTCATCATAGACCGACGAAGGCCGTCGAAGAAGGCTGAGTGACACGCACGCGTTCGCCAGTCTTTTTTTAATTACTACTGTTATTTGTTTTGAAAAATTGTTCGCCAAAAACCGCAATCATGGAAGCGCAAAACCGCAATAATGGAATTATGTTTTGATCGGGTCGCGAGACCAGAACCACGAGTGGACCAGCGTCGCGTTCGTCTGACAATGAGGAAGAGAAGTTTGCCAGGACACTGCTGTGAAGAGGTAAGGTGTTATAAGCTAAATTATTCTTTATCCCTGAAAATTGTAATCAAAAATGACTTTTGACCGATCGGTAAATTACAACTGTGTGGCACACGAAGTCTGAAGTTTGTGCGCCGCGGTACACGGGTCGTGCGCCGCGTCCAGACCGTGAACGCCGCCCCCCCCCGCTACTTTTCTGTAGCGAGGGGGGGGAAGAAACCGCGGTGACTGCGCCGCTGTCGCCACATCACCACATGAGTCTATTCCGTCATGTAGCGATGGCCGATGTCCATCCTCTGTAGCGGGGGTGGGGGGGAGAACCCCCCCTCCACACACACACACAGACACAGCCCTGAGTGTCAC
Organism: Pholidichthys leucotaenia; assembly: GCA_020510985.1. Lineage (NCBI taxonomy): Eukaryota > Metazoa > Chordata > Actinopteri > Cichliformes > Pholidichthyidae > Pholidichthys > Pholidichthys leucotaenia. Next base: position 360,014,031 of record CM035842.1, on the reverse strand, counting down.
CTTTCATTAGAGCCCAAAATGAAGCTTCTACATTGAATCATTCAAAAGTTACAGACGTTTTTCCAAACTGTGCCATTTGGCACAGTTCCAAAACGCCTGGGAACTACCTGAGTAAAAAGCTGTGTAATATATTCATTTTTTGTGGTATTGTTACAAAATTTGGACCTCAGCTGGATAACACTTGGTTCTACATTTCTGTTGCATTTTCCAGCCCGGATCTGAAGCTGTGTGTTATTTGCAAGCATTTGTATCCAAAAAAAACACCCAGGCAAAATTTATTTTCTTCAAGTTCAGTATGTTTAGATGACTGTAACTCAGTGGCCGGAGCACTTAGAGAGATTATGACTGTTTTGCCAAAAAATTCAAAGTGTTTTCTTTTAAATGAGACCAACCCCATGAAGATGCTGCAAAGGGTTGAAGAACAGCTTTCGATTTACTTTGGGCATGTTATTTTTTGGCATTTTTGGGGAAATTGACCGGAGTGCAAGGGGTTAAAGACCTTGACCTCAGTGCAGACAAAGTGCTAATGCAGCGCAGTCTCGGACTCAATTGGAACCTCCAAACAGATTGCTTTGTCTTCGTCGTCTCTGATGAGATAAAAACTTACACTCGCCGAGGTGTCTTATCCACCATCAACAGTCTCTACAACCCTCTTGGGTTTGTAGCACCGGTTACTATCCAAGGCAAGGCTATTCTTAGAGAACTCACTGTTGAGAATGGTGACTGGGATGCGCCATTACCTCGAGAAATGGAGGAAGTCTGGACTTCCTGAAGAGCTTCTCTAAAAGAGTTATCAAGCCTGTCAATCTCCAGGCCCTACACTGAAACTTCACCATCAGCAGCTGTCAGCAGGGAATTATGTGTCTTCTCTGATGCCTCAACGAAAGCAATCGCCGCAGCAGCATATCTCAAAGTCACGGACACTGCTGGAAATAATCATGTCGGGTTTGTTATGGGAAAGGCCAAGCTGGCCCCCCGTCCAGAGCATACAATCCTGAGACTAGAGCTTTGCGCAGCAGTACTTGCTGTTGAGTTAGCTGCCCTGATCTCATCAGAACTTGATCTCCATCTCGATGCAGTGACATATTACACAGATAGCAAAGTGGTTCTGGGTTACATCTGCAATGAAACCAGACGCTTTTATGTGTATGTAAATAACCGGGTCCAGCGTATTCGAAGATCCTCCAGTCCACATCAGTGGCGCTATGTAGCCACGAACCAGAACCCTGCAGATCATGCAACGCGTTCTGTTGCTGCAGGCCTGTTAAGCAACACTAACTGGTTTAGTGGACCTAGCTTTTTGTCCAAACCAGAGCAAGATGTCTCCGAAAGTACCTATGACCTTGTGGACTCAAGTTCAGATCCAGACATCCGTCCTCTAGTGTCCACTTTTAGCACTGCAACTGCATCCAAGCAGCTTGGTTCCCAAAGATTTGCCAAGTTCTCTTCGTGGAAGTCACTGACTCATGCCATTGCGCACCTGAAACACATAGCTCGTTGTTTCAACACAGCCATGATGAACAACTCTTGTAAAGGCTGGCATCTCTGCAAGGCAGAATTTAGTGTTGAGGAACTCAACCAAGCCTCAGCTATCATCATTCAAACGGTGCAGGAAGAGGTTTACAATGAGGAAATCAAATGTAGCAGAATGCACAAAAAGATCCCTAAAAGCAGTCCCCTCAAAAATCTGGATCCGTTTGTCGACACACACGGCCTGCTAAGAGTCAGAGGTCGTCTCCACCATTCAGGTCTTGATCAGAGTGAGAAGACTCCTTTGATCATTCCAGGCAATTGATTTGAGCAACAATTTGATTTGAACAATTTGATTTGAGCAATAATCTGGTGGGTTGGATTCTGGATTTCTTAACCAACAGAACGCAGAGAGTAAGGGTCAATGGTACATTGTCTGACCTAAAGTGCTCTTCTACTGGCTCTCCTCAGGGGTGTGTGTTGTCACCACTACTCTTCATCCTGTACACAAACATGTGCCGGAGCAGTCATGACAACAGACACATTATAAAGTATGCTGATGACTCAGTCATTGTCAATCTCCTCCAGGATGGTGACAGTGGCCACGGCCCAGTAGTTGATGATTTTGTTCACTGGTGTGAGGATTCCTACCTGCAGCTGAATACAACAAAAACGAAAGATATGATTATTGACTTTAGGAGGAAAACTCCCAGGCACAAAGTCACCACACTAAAAGGCCAGACCACCGAATGTGTACAATCGTACAAATATCTTGGGACAATTATTGATAGTAATTTAAACTTTGAAGTGAACTGTGAAAGGGTGCGTGAAAAGGGTCAGCAAAATTTGCATTGTTTGAGGAAACTTGCACGCTTCCAAATTGACCGAACCATAATGACAATGTTTTATCGGGCTTTTATTGAATCTGTTTTATCCTTTTCTTTAGTGTCATGGTTTGGTCAGATAAAACTGAAACAGAGGAAATCCTTGGATCAGGTAGTTAGATGGTCCAGTCGTTTGCTTGGTGAGTCACAGCTGAGCCTGACATCCCTGTACACCAGACAAGTACAGAGGATGGCTACCTCCATTTTAAATGATGACTCCCACCCTTTGCACTGCATCTTTCAGCTTCTTCCCTGTAGACGGAGGTTTGCTGTCCCAAAAAGTAAAACCCAGCACTACAAAAACAGCTTTGTCCCTGCTGCTGTCAAAGAGTTGAACAAGCTATAAAAATATATTGTACATATTTTATATTTACTTATTTTGTATGATGTCACTTGGGTTCTAAATATTTTATTGGGTTTTAGACCTTTGAGTTTTTTAACCTCTTACTAGTTTTTAACTTTTAACTTTAATATGATCCCTCTCTCTTACCTCTGGTTTCTCCCTCATCTCTTTGTCTTTTTATACCCTGTTTGATGGAGCCTTGAGTATTTTTATCATGTTTATAGTCAGCTTCATGTGTGCCTGTGTTTGTGTCTATGTTGAATGTAATTAGTGGCTTGTAAATATGGTTGTCACCAGACTGCAAAACAAATCTACCTACGGGTACAAATAAAGTAACCTGAACCTGAACCTGAATCATCATATTGCAACCTTACTCATTCGACAGTATCATGGACAGGTCCACCATCAAGGGCGTTTCTTTACGGAAGGAGCTGTCCGTTCAGCTGGCTTTTGGATAGTCTGCAGCAAGAGGAAGGTGAGCAGCATCATTCACCGATGTGTAACATGCAGACGACTCGGAGCCCCAACTAGTAGCCAAAAGATGGCCAGTCTCCCACCAGACCGCCTTTCATCAGATCCTCCCTTCACAAATGTCGGGCTCGACGTATTTGGCCCTTGGAGCGTTTCTTCACGCCGGACTAGAGGAAGCCTCTCACAAAGCAAACAGTGGGCTGTGATTTTTACATGTATGAGCGTAAGAGCCGTTCATATTGAAATCATAGAATCCCTCGACACATCCAGCTTCATCAATGCATTAAGACAGTTTCTAGCTGTGAGAGGACCGGCCAAAAGCATTCGTTCAGACAGAGGCACAAACCTTGTGGGTGCATGCAAGGCTTTGAAGATACCTTCTAACATCAACTACAAAAGTGTGAAATCTTACCTGTCGGATCAAGGATGTTCTTGGACTTCCAATCCTCCACATGCCTCCCATTTCGGTGGGGCGTGGGAAAGAATGATTGGTCTCGCTAGGAAGATTCTGGACTCCGTGTTCCTCCAGCTGAAGGACAAACTTACCCATGAAGTTTTGGTAACCTTCATGGCAGAAGTAGCAGCCATCATTAATGCTCGGCCTCTTGTTCCTGTGACAACCGACCCCGACGAGTCATTCATACTCTCACCAGCTGCTCTTCTAACACAAAAGGTGAACTCTGTTCCTGCTCCTGCAGGAGAGTTTGGGCCTTCAGACGTCTACAAGCGCCAGTGGAGACAGGTTCAGCACCTGTCCAACACCTTCTGGGATAGATGGCGTAAGCAATTCCTTCCAACACTTCAAGCACGTAGGAAGTGGCAGTCACCTCACCCACACATTGAACCAAAGAGCGTTGTTCTCCTCAAGGACAGCCAAGTACCAAGGAATGAATGACCACTTGGTCTGGTAACACAGGCCTTCCATAGCGAAGATGGGAAAGTCCGTCAGGTGGAAGTAAAGGTCATCAAGCCAGCCAGGAAAAGAAACTTTGTTTGTGAGACCTGTTACAGAAGTAGTACTACTTCTTCCCCCAGATGCCTAAGTGGACTAGATGGACTAGACGGACTAAGTGAGGTGGCGTAGAATCACGCCAGGCGGGGAGTGTTCTGATAGCTATTTAATGTTAAAAGTTAAGGTGGAATATTATTTATATTCTTAATTAATGTTGAATAACACGTTGTAATATTGTGTTGGGTTCACCTTAGAATCGGCATAGTTCGCAGCTGAAGGTGACGTCACCTTCGGCTCCGACTAACTGTAAACAGGAAGTCGGTCGGAGTATTAAGAAAAAAGTCAGTTGTTGTAGAAGAGCTTGGAATAACGAGGCGATGTGACTTATAAACCAAAGTTTATTATCAGCTTCGCTCCTCTAACAAGTCTCATCTCAGTGCAGAAGCAGAAGTAGAATAAGAGAGTGAACATGTGTTACCGTGCAGTATATATACCCAACTACAACAATACATAAAAGAGCATTCCCCCAGCAGTTGGTATGATCAAAGAGATAACAGAACAGGCACGAGACATTTGCATTTGAGAGACATATTGCTCTCGGTATCTAGGTCACAGTAAGGACAGGACGCATGAACACAATGCATGAAAGGCAACATTAACATCACAGAAGTGAGCCAGAAGAAGCGGGGCTGCCTGTAGACATTAATACACATTTCACTGTTCTGTTAATTGCTCTAGCCGAGCGCTGTGTCTGTCCAGTCTGTTTGTGGGGGTTTACACCAAACCGCCACAGTTGTGTGTGTTTACCGCCGTCAGTTAACTTCAGCAGCAGTCACATACATCCTCTGCCCTTGGTAGCATCGTGGGTATGTATTAATTGTTATTGTTTGTGTGCATTTCTGGATGATTTGTTTGAGGTCATGTTGGGTTTGATGATTTTAGACGCTAAAAGTGGTCTCCCGCGATTTACGCTGGCAACAGCCGTTGGATCGGTCGAAGGACATTGACAGATAATTTGGAGGGAAAGCAATTCATTGTGGCGGCGGGAGTTGTTGTGAACATAATTTTATATTGTATTTGAATTAAAAAGCAAAGTAATTAATATAATTTGTGGGAAGATAAAATATGATTTGTATTAGAAGCTGAGTTCATATATTTTCATTGTAATATCTGTACAACGGTCAAAGAGTGATTATGCCTTGTACTGTATGTTACAGTTTCACCTTTCCTTGTATCATTAAACCTGTGGACCGATAGCTGTGTCTTCAGAGTCTTGATGTGAGGAAGGAGTTTAGCTGACTGTCCAATCAGCAGAGGCAGTACAGTGAAACCACGACTTCCTAGCAGGCATGATAACGTGAACATGCTGGCAGACAGTGAGTAGATCATCGTCACACTCGACCAATAAACGATCAACACATCAGTGTCTATTCAAAAGTATGCTCGCGAACTGTGCTAGTCAGAAAAAAGAGCCATGTCAAAGACACACTCACACGCTTCTTCTGCGCACTCCAGTGTGTCATCTACAGAGTCTGCTGCAGCCAAAGCAAGAGCACGAGCGGAAGCAGCAAAAGCTCGCCTTTCCTACGCTGAAGAAGAAATAAGCCTAAAACTAGAAAAAGCTAAGTTGGAAGCATCATTGCAAATGCTACAATATAAGAAAGAGACTGCTGCAGCTGTTGCTGAAGCAGAAGCGCTGGAAGCTGCAGTTGACAGTGGTGAAAAACAAAGTTGAGAGTTTGTATTATTAGATTCTGCCTCCTTGACAGCCACACAACGCACTCAGCAGTATGTTGCTGACCAAGCCAAAGTGTTGGAGGCAGAACACCAGCTATGTGTAGATGATGCCCCAATAAAATCAGACTCACACCCCAGCCCACCACGGGTTCAGATATATAAGGATGAAAATGTTTGTGACCCACGACAAGTGAAATTTGAAAGCAGCAATATTACTCCAACACAGCACTCCAGATTTCAAAATGACTATTGTGGTACTTTTCCCCCATCTTATCCTGTACCTCCTAATTCCAACCATAACAGCTCCACTCCAAATGACTTTGTGAGGTACCTTGCACGCCGTGAGCTTGTGTCTACAGGCTTGCTTCAATTTAGTGATAAGCCTGAGAATTACAGAGCTTGGAAATGCTCATTTCTGTCTGCAATCAGCAGCTTAGATCTAACAGCAAGTGAGGAGATGGACCTTCTTTTAAAGTGGCTCGGCAAGGAGTCAAAAGAACATGTTGAGCAGCTCAGAGTAATTCACATCAATCATCCAGAAGCAGGCCTGAATATGATTTGGGATAGACTCGAGCAAACTTACGGCTCGCCAGAGGCAGTAGAGGACGCTCTTTTCAAACGCATCGACACTTTTCAAAAGATAGGAAACCGAGATTACGCCAAACTGACTAAGTTGAGTGATCTTCTGATGGAACTTCTATCAGCAAAGGATGAAGGAGACTTACCTGGTCTCTCCTTCCTCGACACGGCAAGAGGTGACAACTGCATAATCTTTAGGTGTGACCAGAATTTTGAATTTATTCAAAAACTCTGTATAAGTACTACATAAAAAGCCATTTTCATTAAATAATTGTTTCACCAAAAGAATGCCATTTTAATCCAATTGTCAATATATAGTGACTTGTTTTTATATTTAATATCTTCGTTGTTCCAAATTAAACATTTATGTGACATTTATGTATTTATGACATGCCAGCAACCTCTTCCGGCGGTACTTCCGGTGCTGCACTTGTAATGCTTGATATGAGCCGAGAATTTTAAGCAAAACCATCGGATTGCGAGGTTTTTTGGATGTAGGAGGCGGGGTCTGACGGACGTTTTTTGACGGATGGTCAGATCTCCGAAAGAGAGTCAAAGAAGTTTGTCGGGTGGTTTGGCAAGGAGGTTGGGTGACGAGACTGGAGTCTGCGGGCTTGGGAAAATGGAAAGGAGGAGCAGAGTAAAGACAGGTGTGGCGGGTCGGCGCAACAACGTTGTGAATGGGCCAGACTGGGGAGATTCTGACTTGTGGGACAGTGAAGATAGTATGGATACTGGGCAGGGAAGCGGGAAAGGGAAAGAGAAAAGGGAGAACAACTTTCCTGGTAATAATGCAAAGAAGGTTAGAAGTAGTGGAAGTGGTGGTGGTGCGGAGGGAGGAGGGCAGGAAGGAACCGAGTTAAAAATTATTGTAAGGTTTGAGGACGAAAAGGGGATATCCACAATGAGCCCAATTAAATTAACAACGATATTGAAAAATCAGGTAGGAGACATATGCATGGCAAAGGTACTGAGGGACGGAAATTTACTGATTGTGTGCAGGAGTGAGGAGCAAAGGGAAAGAGCTGAAAAAATGAGGGAGGTTGGGCGATTTAAAGTAAAAAATACAAGTATTATTGACAATGGGTCAAAGTGGAACAAGGGTGTAATTTGGGGGGTGCCGATAGGAATAACAATGGAAGAAATTAAAGCTAATTTAAAAGGGGGGGTAGTAAAGGCAGCTCGTAGGCTACAGGCCACCCGGGAAGGACAGAGGAGAGACACTGAGGGCGTGGTGGTTGAGTTTGAAGGAGAAGTGCTTCCCAAAAGTGTAAGTTTGGGCTTTTTGAGGTATGGGGTAAGAGAATTTGTCCCTAATCCAATTCGGTGCTATAATTGTCAAAGGTTTGGGCACATAGCTAACGCTTGTAGGTGGAGGAAAAGGTGTGCAAGGTGTGGGGGCAACCACCAGTACGGAGAATGTAAACAAGAAACGCCAAAGTGTTGCAACTGTGGCGGGAATCATAGTGTGGCCTATGGAGGCTGTGAAAGTATGATGAGAGAGAGGGAAATTCAGCGAGTTAGAGTACAAAGTAAAGTTTCATATGCTGAAGCAGTAAAAAGGACGGACCAGGGAGGAGGGAATGGGCAAAGGACTGGGGGGAGGCTGCCTGCAGGGGAAAGAGAGCTGGTACGGAATGGGGAAATTCAGGTTGATTTGAAGAGACTGGTTATCTTTATAGCAGGAGTTGTGAATGCCACGATGGAAGTAAAGTCTAAAACTGAAAGAATTCAAATAATAGTGAAGGCAGCAGCTAATCATCTTGGTTTCAGTGGTTTAACTTGGGAGGAGGTGAGGAGTGGGCTCAGTAGCCAGATAAGTCAGGATCAAGCATTGACTGGAAAGGAATTGTGAAGATGGTTATAGTGATTCAATGGAATGCAAGAAGTTTGGTGGCAAATGGGCAGGAATTTAAACGATATATTGAGGAACTTTCAGACAAACCAGATGTCATTTGTGTTCAGGAGACGTGGTTGAAACCTAATCTGGATTTTAAAATAGTGGGATATGTGTCTATTCGGAATGATAGGAAAGAGGGAATGGGAGGTGGGTGTGCAACTTTTGTGAGGGAGGGAATTCAGTTTAGAGAGGTAGGTAAAGGGGATGAGCTGGAATACGTGGTAATTGAAATTTGGACTAAAGAGGGAGAATTAGTAGTCGTTAATTTGTACAATCCTTGTAGGAGACTGACATTGAGTCAGTTATCCCAGATGGAGGGGATAGATGGGAGCAGGGTGGTAGTTTGTGGGGACTTTAATGCCCATAATGTGTTATGGGGGGCAAATTATACGGACATAAATGGTGAGATTATTGAGGAACTCTTGGAAGAGAAGAAGCTAGTGTGTTTGAATAATGGTAGAGCAACCAGAATTGATGTACATACGGGGGGTGGTTCGGTTCTTGATTTGACATTGGTGACTAGTAATATTGCAAGTGTGTGTGAGTGGGAGGTTTTGGAGGAGTCTTCAGTGGGAAGTGATCATTTTCCGGTATATTGTAATCTTTTTGTTTCAGTGAATAGGGTAAGTGGTCACAGGGAAGGGAGGTGGGTTTTTAGCACTGCTAATTGGAAATTATTTAAGTTTATTTGTGAGAGAGACCTTCCCCTAGTAGAGGTTAGTGAAGACGTGGAAAGCATGGAGGAAAGTATTAAAACTATTTTTCTGGAAGCAGCTAATCAGTCAATTTCTAAAAGTAAAGGGAAAAGATTAAAGAAAGCAGTGCCTTGGTGGACAGAGGAATGCACTAGAGCTATTGAGGAGAGGAATAAGAGGCTTAAGGTCCTAAGGAGAACTCACAATTGGCAAAACCTGATTAATTATAAGAGAGCACTGGCAAAAGCCAGGAAAACTATCCGGAGGGCCAAGAGAGAAAGTTGGCAGAGATACTGTAGCACTGTAGGTAGATCAACAGCCGTGGGAGATGTATGGAACATGATCAAGGCTATGAGGGGAGTCAGGAGGGAATGGCAGTACCCAATATTAAAAAGTGGGGAAGAGATTGCAATAACTGATGGGGAGAAGGCAGCAATGATAGCAAAGAGCCTGACTCAAATTCATAGCTCAGGTAATTTGACTGAAGAGGGTAAAAGAGGAAGAAGTAAGACGAGTTTAGCACACCCTGGGGTTTTGGAGGAAAGGTGTAATTTTAGTAGCCCTTTGGATTCTCCTTTCACTTTAGATGAAATAGAAAGAGCAGTAAACAAATCAGGATTAACATCCCCTGGGAAAGATAGTATCTGTTACATCATGGTGAAACACTTAGGGACTTTGGCAAGGAGGAAACTATTGGAAGTTTACAACAAAGTGTGGGAAAAGGGAAAGCTCCCAACTGCATGGAAAGAAGCTGTGATTGTTCCTATTAGGAAACCTGGAAAGGATCCCTCAGACCCAGCGAGTTACAGGCCTATAGCCTTAACGTCGCATTTGGGGAAAATAATGGAGAGAATGATCACAGATAGGATTGTTTTCTATCTTGAAAGTAGGGGAATTCTATCACCACATCAGAGTGGATTTAGAAAAGGAAGGGGAACTATGGATCCTGTTGTGTGTTTGGAGACTGAGGTACGGAAGGCTCAGGTAAACAAAGAGTCGGTAATTGCGGTATTCTTTGATGTGGAAAAAGCGTATGACATGTTGTGGAAGGAGGGGCTGATGATAAAGTTAAGTATGTTAGGAATATCTGGGAGAACATTTAACTGGATAAAGGATTTTTTGTTTAATAGGTACATCCAAGTTAGAGTGGGTAGAGCCATGTCAGATAGGTACTTGGTGGAAAATGGCACCCCCCAGGGTAGTGTTATAAGCCCAGTCCTTTTTTCTATTATGATAAATGATGTTTTTTCTGTTGTGAACAATGACATTGGCCGTTCTTTATTTGCTGATGATGGGGCATTATGGAAAAGAGGGAGTAATTTTAAGTATATAAGAGGGAAAATACAAGAAGCGATAAGCGCAGTGGAGGGATGGTCATATTCCTGGGGATTTAAATTCTCTGTTGAGAAAACAAAGGTGGTGGTGTTTACAAGGAAAAGGGTAGCGGATGCCCAGTTAACACTGTACGCTCAGGAATTGGAACAAGTCAAAGTTTTTAGGTTTCTGGGCATCTGGTTTGATGTTACTCTAACTTGGAGGGAGCATATTCAGAAGATGTCAGCTAGGTGCAAAAAAGTACTGAATGTGATGAGGTGTTTGACAGGGGTTGAGTGGGGTGCTAGCAGAACGGCTATGAGAAACATTTATGTTGCTTTAATTAGGTCTATATTGGATTATGGGTGTATTGTATATGGATCGGCTGCTAAAACTACGTTGAGCAAGTTGGACGTCATCCAGGCCCAGGCACTGAGGATCTGCTGTGGGGCTTTTAAAACAACTCCTGTTGCGGCCCTCCAGGTGGAAATGGGGGAAATGCCATTAAACATCAGGCGTAAGCAGATGATGATGAGTTACTGGGTCAATTTGCAGGGGCACGCTCAAAAGAAACATCCTACAGTCGGAGTGTTGTTGCCTTGTTGGGAGGGGGAAAGAGGGAAAGGGGAGAATTTTGCATTTCACGCTGGGAGAGTGGCGAGGGATATGAAGTTATGTGATAGAACGTATATCCCATCAGTTCCTTTGCCAGTCACTCCTCCTTGGTTTTTCTATCCAGTATCAGTTGATCTGTTTTTTTTGGAAAAGATGCGAGGGTGCAGAGAATTTGGAAACGCTGCAATTTTAGTAGAGGATCGGTTGGGTACGATATATCATTCCCTTACCCCAGTATTCACAGATGGATCAAAGGATCCTGACACGGGCTGCACTGGATTTGCTTTCCATATCCCTGCCTTAAAAATATCTGATAGTAGAAGAACATCTTCCCATCTGTCTGTATATACAGTCGAATTGTTGGCTTTGGTGGCTGCATTGCAGAGGAGTGAGGAGCTGATGGTCAAGGGTTTAGTCCTTTGTTCGGATTCCAGTGCAGCCTTGTTGTCAATAAAATCAGGGTCATCTGATAGCAGACAGGACTTGATTTATGAGTTATATGAGACTTTATATAGACTTGGAAACAAAGGGGTGGCTGTGGTGTTTATGTGGGTTCCAGCTCACAGGGGGGTTAAGGGAAATGAGGTCGCAGATAAATTGGCTAAACAGGCTCTGGGACACTGGGAGGTGCGGGATATTTCACTGAGTAAATCTGAGGCAAAAACGCTGATTAAAGAGTGTATTAGGCAGGAGTGGCAGCATAGGTGGGATACAGGGGAAACAGGGCGACATTTGCATGCTATCCAGAGTGCGGTTGGAGTTAAGGGCAGGATGGGGACAAGAAACACAAAGGAAGAGAATATTTTGTCTAGGATAAGGATGGGACACACTAGGCTAAATAAAACTTTGCATCTGGTAGGTAGGCACCCGACAGGGATGTGCGATTATTGTGAGAGAGAGGAAGAAAGTGTGGAGCATGTCATTTTCCACTGCCAGAAGTATACCCAGGAGAGAGACAGATTAGTGGAGGGAATTAGAGGATTAGGGGTGGGCGATGTTAACCTAAGCATGATGGTGGGAGATGGGGTGAGAAAGTTGTTGGTCTTCCTTAAAGATACGGGATTAATTAATAGAATATAGTGGGTTTCTGTTTTTTTTTTGTTTTTTTTTCTTTCCTCCCTTGGGGTATAATGTCTGGCCCACACTCCAACGTTGGATGGCGGTAATGCGCCTTTAAGTTGGGTGCCCCCGCCAAAAAACAGAAGAAGAAGAAGAAGAAGAAGAAGAAGAAGCAGCAAAACCATCAAAACCATCAAAATAAGGACTTCTGTTGGCTACCAACAAACGTGGGGAATACCCTTACGACCCAGTGCTGACCTGGTGAAGGTTCTGGTAGATCTGGCTCCGTTTCGCCCCGTTTCCGACCTCTAAAGGCTCGCCTCTGATGCTAACCCAGATGCTAACCCAGAGTAACTGCAGCAGTGAGAAGGTATTCTTTACATCTGGCCATCTGGAGCCGAGGAGAGAAGGATTTAAAAGGAGGACGAACCAACCGAGGCGGCGATTGGGAGCTCGGGCGCGGCGTTGGTGAGAGACGGGGGCCACCTGGATCCAGCAGGACAGTGGTCTGAACCGGTGCTCAATTGCGAGGCCCAGCCGAGGAACGACCAGACTGACGGCGGTCGGTGACGGGGCCTAGACGGGGCCCAGCGGAGGAGCCGCCTAGCCAGACGGCGACGAGTGGCTGTGATCGGTGGATTCCGGCTGCGCCGGCGGTGCACGACACAACTGGCCAGGTAGACGGAGGCAGGCGCCGGCGATAGACGGCGGTGATCTGCGGAGCTGAGCAGCGTCACTCGGCGGAGAAGCTGCGCAGGAGCGGCGGGTCCAGTAGTGACCGAGCTAGTTGAGGCCTAGCCGGATTCTCTGCTTATTTCTATCCACAGGTCAGTAAAATGCCACCCAAAAAAGAGGAAATGGAAGAAATTAAAAAAACTCTGAACTTTGTGTTAGATGAACTGGCCAAAGTGACTAGCCAGCAGGACAAAATATTAGACCTAATACAGGAGGTACAAGCCCTACATTCAATAATAAAAGAAAAAGACAAAAAAATTATGGACCTGGAGCAACGCGTTGAGGATCTTGAACAAGGTTGTCGCATTGATGACATAGTTATAAGTGGACTAGACATCAGATATCAGTCGTACGCCCATGCCGCTACAGGACTGAATGGTGAACATGCTTCCATAAGTGAATCAATGTCCTTAGAAAACCAAGTGCTTCAGTTCCTTAATGATAAAGACATTAAGGTAGAAGCCAATGCGATCTCAGCCTGTTATGCTTTACCGAAGAAAGATAACAAAACAAAGAAATCAATTGTGATGCGCTTTGTGAACAGGAGGGTGAAAAATGACATACTGAGGCAGGCCAAAAAACTAAAGGAAACTCAAGTTTACCTAAATGAACACCTGACAAAAAAAAAAACGCTGAATTAGCACGGCAGGCATGGATGCTAAAGAAACATAATAAGATACAGTCAACCTGGACAAGAAATTGTAGAATTTGGATTAAACTAAATGGAACACCTGAGCAAGCAAAAAGTATAATGATCAGAGATGCTACTGACTTAGATAAATACAAATGAACACTGACTATGAAACACAGAGTGAGGAAACTCAAACTCTAAAAATATGCCACTATGCTGAACATAAACCACAAGAGATGGAGAATGATATTGATCCTGATAACCACTTTTTCAATAATATTCATAACCACTGTGAATATTACACTGAAAAGCAATTCAAAAGTCAAGTGCAATTAGATGGTAAACTGTCAATAATACACTTCAATAGCAGAAGTCTTAACAAAAACTTCTCACAGATTCAGGACTATTTAAAACAGCTAAACAGAAAATTCACAGCTATAGCAGTCTCTGAAACCTGGCTTAATGCAGACCAGGCTCCCCTGATGGCAATAGAGGGATATCAGATGTTTAACATTAACAGATCTCAAAAAAAGGGTGGTGGTGTTGCACTGTATATTGATGACCTATATAGATGTAAGCTTGTAAATGAAATGTCCTTAGCACTACCAGGGATTCTGGAATGTGTTACTGTTGAGACTGACCTAGACAAAACAAAAAATCTAATCATAAGCTGCATATACAGAACGCCGGGAACTTGCATTGAGACATTCAGAGATAAATTAGTCGAGCTGTACAATAATATTACTAGTAAGAAAATGGTAGCAATTTGTGGAGATTTCAATATTGACCTACTTAATCCACATCAACAAAATGTAGTTACAGAGTTCATGAACTCTATGTACAGCATGAGTCTATATCCCACAATAACACATCCCAGTAGAATCACAGCTCACTCTGCTACACTTATTGACAACCTGTTTGTCAATGTTCTCGACAAGAAAATAGAAAGTGGATTATTGATAAATGATATAAGCGACCACTTGCCAATCTTTGCACTTATCCATGGCCACACGGGGCCCAACCCAGAAAAAATCTCAAAATCGTTCAGACACAAATCACCAAACGCAATCAGTTCTTTTAAAGAGGACTTGCTGAAGCAAGACTGGACAGAAGTCTATGTATCAGATGTAAATGAAGCCTATGACACATTTACAAACATTGTAACCACTCTTTATGAAAAAAACTGCCCATTAGTTAAAAAAAAGCTTAAACACAAATTTACTGACATACCATGGCTAACCAAAGGACTACAAAAGGCGTGTAAAAAGAAAAATTTATTATATAAAGCTTTCATAAAGAAAAGGACAAAAGAAGCAGAGCAGCGGTATAAAACATACAAAAATAAGTTAACATATATAATAAGATGTAGTAAAAGAGACTATTACAGTAAAGAACTGGAAAAAAACAAAGACAATATTAAAAATACATGGACAATAATCAACAGTATCCTTGGAAATAAAAGCAGAAATACCAGCTACCCAACTAACACTTCAAAAAATAATAAATCGACTCCGAATGTGAATATAGCTTCACCTGCAGATGAATTTAATAATTTTTTTGTTAACATTGGACCTAAACTGGCCCGAGAAATACCCACTACGGTGCCAACAGGTGATTCAATATGCAATAACACTGCTGTAAAAGACACCATCTTCATAAAGAACACAGACGAAAGAGAGGTCATTGAAATTGTTAAATCGTTCAAAAGTAAAACATCTACTGACTGCGATGGTATTGATATGCTACTAGTCAAAACTGTTATCGAATGCATAGTGAAACCACTGACGTATATCTGTAACCTGTCTCTCCAATCAGGTATATTTCCCAATGCAATGAAAATAGCTAAAGTAATTCCGATTTACAAGACAGGCGACAGAGGGGAACTCTCCAACTACAGACCAATTTCACTATTACCGCAATTTTCCAAGATACTTGAAAAAATATTCTATGAGAGAATTGACAACTTCATACTGAAGAATGATTTATTGTGTGAGCAGCAATATGGGTTCAGACACAAAAGGACAACAGCATATGCCTTAATGGAATTTACAGAAAAAATATCAACAGCCATTGAAAATAAAGAGTATTCAGTTGGAGTATTCCTGGATCTTAAAAAAGCATTTGATACAGTAGATCACAATCTATTATTAAAGAAACTACAAAATTGTGGTATCAGAGGGGTAGCACTGTCCTGGTTAAGAAGTTACTTAAAGAATAGATATCAGTTTGTATGTGTTAACAACAAAAACTCAGAGCTACTGAAGGTCACCTGTGGAGTCCCACAGGGTTCAGTTTTGGGACCATTATTATTCAATATGTATATAAATGATATATGTAAAGTTTCAGAAAAAATGGACTTAATATTGTTTGCTGATGACACTAACCTGCTATGCAGTGGAAACAACTTGGAACAACTTCTGGATACACTCGGAAAGGAATTAGGAAAGCTGAAACTGTGGTTTGATTCAAACAAATTAACGCTCAATTTAAGCAAGACAAAATTTATAGTCTTTAACAACCATCACAACTACCCAGTACCCAAACTCAGTGTAAATGGTGTAGAGTTTGAAAGGGTATCCGAAACTAAATTCCTTGGAGTAATAATTGATAACAAACTGTGTTGGAAGCCACATATTAATTATATAAAAGGTAAAGTATCCAAATCAATTGCAATATTACACAGAGTGAAAAATTTGCTGAATCAACCCACACTATACACCTTGTATCATTCATTAATACTCCCATACATGACATATTGTAATGAAGTATGGGGAAATACATATAAAACAAACATATATCCACTCTTTATGCTTCAAAAGAGAGCTATTAGAATAATCAACAAAGCAGCTTACAGGGAACCAACAAACCCACTTTTTCTTAAACAAAAAACTCTCAAGTTGAAAGATCTGATCGACTTTAAAACCGCAATAATAATGTTCAAAGTGAAGAATCTATCACTGCCCGCAAATATCCAAAAGTTGTTCCAAACAAGGGAGAAACGATATCACTTCAGAGGAACATGTATATTTCAAAAGCCTACAGTGAGAACAACCACCAAGCAACACTGTATTTC
Organism: Pholidichthys leucotaenia; assembly: GCA_020510985.1. Lineage (NCBI taxonomy): Eukaryota > Metazoa > Chordata > Actinopteri > Cichliformes > Pholidichthyidae > Pholidichthys > Pholidichthys leucotaenia. The sequence continues at coordinate 359,997,573 of CM035842.1, read as the reverse complement.
AGTGCAAGGTGTCAGATTATGGAACGATTTTGGACCTGAATTAAAATCATGTACAACGCTTGGACAATTTAAACAAAAACTAAAGGAAGAAATACTCCAAACATATTTACAAGACGACATGTAAACTCACATAAGGATTGACATTTCCAGCCTGTGTTGTGTTATAGCTTAGTTTTTCTTTTTTCTCTGTGACACTATGTCTTAGATTTGTTTTTGAATAGTAACCGCTTAACTTAGACTAGCTCAGTTTTCTTTTTCTCTCAGTCATATTTTGTCTTAGCCTTGTTTTAAATTGTAATCGCTCTTGTCTTGTTTTCTCTTTTTTCTCCGTTGAATTCTTGGATGGAATATGGGTGGGCAATATAAGCTGCGGCTTCAGCCATCACCCATTTCGGATAACTCACGTGGAATTGTATAGTAGAAGGAGTCTTTGTCTAATTTGACCTTGTTGTTATATTATACAGTTTCTTTTAACCTGTAATGTACTATCCGAAAATAAATAAATTCATTCATGTGGAGAAAAATTGTTTAAACAATTAACCATGACCATAGAGCCTGTTTATGGAAGTTAGACAGGTTGAGAGGGATCTTATCTATATCAAAATTACAATGCAGAAGAAGATTTATACCACCTACTTTTCCAAAAAATAAGTTCTGAGATAATATACCATAATTTGTTTTCCCTTTGCTATAATTCTTAATCCAATTGACCTTAAATGTAGTATTAGACGTTTTAAAATCTAAAACCACCTTGCTTATAAGAGTTACATAGATTGCTCTTCTATTAATAATGGGGTTTGTTCCTCCAAATAAAATAAAAAAGCTTTTTATCAATTTCTTCTGTATGAAGCAGATATGAAGCGGAAGAAAGCTTTCTGTCGGGCACATTTCACGTCATCACGTCAACGTATGAAAAGGAAAGGAATGTAATGAAAATGTCACTGCATAACAACTTAGAGTTCGCATTAGAAAACTTACTCAAAGACTCGGAAGACAACTTCAGACGTTTAAGCTTTTTTTTTTTTTTTTTTTTTTAAGCCAATGTACTGATCCACACTCCAGTCCGTTAGGTGGCGGCGCCTTACATTGTGTGCCAGCTACCAATCTATCAGAAGAAGACGAATTACGTCAACAATACACGTTGGCAGAAACAAGGTGTGGAGAGCTTTCAAAAAATTGGACAGGGCTCATTCTGAATACTAAAGTAAGTGAATGAAAAATAATCTGCTAAAAGTTTCTTTTTGCTTTGGTTTAAACGTATTTACGTTTTAGCGCTAGATATAACTAACTCGCTCGTACGGGTCTGTCAGACTTTTGAATGCTTTTGATTTGCCAATCTGGTTGTTCCTGTCAGATTGCATTTCGGATAAACACCGGAGTGGTTAGCACTGCGGCAGCACAGCAACCCAGCCTTGGCCGGGGGATCCTGGGTTCGATCCCAGCCCCCGATCAGCAGTGATCTGTCTGGAGTTTGCGTGTTCTGTCGTGCCGAGTTCTACTCGCTTGCCGAGGATCGCATCCCATCCCCTGCCTCTCGGCCAAAGATGCTGGGACAGGCTCCAGTCCCCCCACCGACCCGAAAAGGATTAAACGGAAGAAGAGGGATGGATGGACCACCTACACTTTCCCCTCTTACACTGAAGAGATGTACTTACTGAGTGTGTCTTTCTGTGGTTTTATTCGGTTTTCAAATATGTTTAAAACGTGTTTTTCCTTCCTGAAACCATTTACGTCTTTGTAGACTTTCCTCGCGTGGGCAGTAAAACTGCACAGAAACTTGAACTTTGCCCCAGTGTAGAGGAATATATTAACCATTTACAACCACGTTTCTCCTTATTACCCTTTAAACATTTGGCTACCAATGAATGTTCTCCAACCTGTTTTTTAGCCTTTCTAAAATAAAAAGAAATCATTGACAGCTGGAACCTCCAGAGATTACTAAAGTTCGGCGCTTTAGCTGTGTAGTATGTGATGTATGTACAAGGGAGGTACATTTATAATATAAAAATCTGAGGCTTCTGGGCATTTTAGGAAACGTTTCTAGAAGATTCTTTAGTGTTCTTATCTAGGCTTAGAACCCTGGCTTCTACCTTAAGGCGTGTATGGGGCGTGAGACTTTGCTCTGAATTAGTTTTTTTTAAAGTAAAGTTTGTACTTATTAAGTGAAACTACAGTAAATTTGTGTGTACGTACAAAAATGTAATTGATTGCAAAACTAAAAATAAGTCAAAATGTCCTGCAGCAATTAACAGATGAGCTGGGAAAATGCACACCAAAACTAGAGGGTACTCAGAGAGTGTATACCTCCACTAAGGTCTGATGCTACCCGTCTGTCTCTCTTTGAGCAAGATTGCACAAGAACTGGATGGATTTTGATTAAAAAAGTTTCAGTCGAGGTAGCCCTTGGGCTTCGGATGAACCCATTAGATGTTGGAGGTGATTTGGGCCAGGATGCATATTCTGGATCACTTTTTCACTTTCTTTAACACTGCAAGTGGGGGTCTTGGTAGAGGTGTGCACTGTTCGATCACCTCAAATCTAATAGATTCATCTGTAGCCCAAAGGCCACGTCTGGTGAAAATTTTGTCCAAATCTGTCCTGTAGTTTTAGCGTAATCCTTCTGCAAACAAACAAACAAGGGCCTTGGTGGAGGTATGCCTTTTTGGATCACCTCTAAAGTGTAATGGATTCATCCTTTGCACAAGGGCCTCTTGTTGTGAAAATTTTATCAAAATCCATGCAGTAGTTTTTGCACAATCCTAACAGACAAACTGCCCCGATCACATTAATAACTACTGTACTAATGGGGGGGCTATTGCAAGAGTGACTTGCAGGATGCATCCCCCGTAAATATGAAGAGAAACTTAACAATTAACAGATGTTTTTAAAAATGTGTATATATGCCCTAAAGCATCATTTACATTCATTTTTGTAGCAAAATTTTAACCTCCCACAAAATGCAACCGAGTCTTTCCATCATTAGAGGCACTGTTGGCAGGCTGGGCCAGCGCTGGCAATTATGGACCTTAACTTGAGTTTTGTTCGTGAAGAAATTAAAAAAGGGAAATCTGTACTAATACAGTTTAATACAAGGCAACACAAATGGGAATTGCTTATGTAAATCAGGTGGGTTTTTAGTGAATGGTTTTTATGCTCTTTTTGTTCCCAGAAGGGGGGGGGGGGGAACTGAGCTTTAGGAGGATAGAAAATGTCTAGAGATTTTTAAGCCCACGTTTTTCCAGACAAGCTTTATGAATGTGATAGGCAGTTGGCAGTTTGATACCAGTCATCTTATTGGGCAGTTCTCCCATTTTTTTTAATCTAACTTTAGTTGTCATCGTAGACCATAAATACAGACTGATAGCACACCACCACTTAGATCCATTGTCCAACTATAGAGCTCTACCTGGACTCACTATAGGCGCTTTGAGATGTCACTTGACATGCAAAGCGCCATATAAATCTAATCTATTTTTATTATTATTATTATTACTTCCTTGATTATGGGCACTACTATCTTGGATTCTAAGAGCCAGAGTCTGCGCAGTATTGACTGTGATGCGGAGCCCACCCAGTGTCAGGCTCGTGCCTGTTGCAGTACTCATAGCTGGTGGTGGATACAGCTGCAAGGTGGCTTTGTATGAAGGAATCAGGATGAAGCTTTCTCTTAGTTACCAGATGTCATTGGCAATGCTTCTTTTTTTTTAATTATTGAACAGTGACAGTTAAGAAATAGGGAATGGGTTGAATTGCAGGAAGAGTCATGCAGGAAGGATTGCTCTTTCAGGAAATCACGATGACCTCTGGCACAGCGCAGCAATATAGTATGTTTGTACATAAGCCACCACCAACTGAGCCACCACCGGAGTGGTGGCTCAGTTGGTAGAGCATCCGCCCCACACCCGGGAGGCAGGGGTTCAAATCCCGGCCGGGTCATGCCGAAGACCATATAAAAAGCGGAACTTCCTGCCGTCCAGCTTGGTGCTCAGCAATTATGGAATGGAGGAAGGAAATCTGTGGCGGCGCCTTGTATGGCAGCGGCCCTTCTGACTCTAGACATGAGGTGTGTGTGATTTACACTGTAGATAGGATAAAGCACAATTTCGTTCTACTGTACATGATTGGTTGTATGGTGGAATGACTAAAGGGTGATTTAATTTAATTTTTTTAAATTAAATTTAAAAAATAACAGGAAGTCTGTCATTTTGCTCTCCTTAGTCCAGTATAGAGTAGCTCTACACAATAACAGGATATTCCCTTCAACATACAGGTGCATATCCAAACATCACCCATACAGCAGCCCATCAGTCTATGCGGCAACTTAGAGGCAGCTCTTCAGTCCAGACCAGTCATGACCCCTGGTTTCTCACATCGAATAATTAATTAAAACTGATTTGATCTGAAAATGTAACACTTCTGCATGATATGAACTACTCAGGAGGACAGAAGCAAGCTTCTGGAGAGAAAAAAAATAGTAATATAATTTTAGCTTTCAGTTGGCAGGGTTTAATGATTGTATCACAGATGCAAAACTAAACCAAAACTTATCCTGAAAATTTAAGTGTTTTTTTTTTTTTTTTTCCCCAACTGTTTGTGTTTAAGGAACGAGTCTGGGGTGGCTCAACTTTTTATTGAGCAAGAATGGGGTGATTTAAAGTGTTGATGACACGTTTTTGACTTCCTCTAATTTTTCAACACTTATTACAATATGACAAATTAGGTTGGTCTGTGCAGTTCTAAGTCAAACAGGCTTTTTTTCACGCGAATATCCGATGTTTTCATGAGCGCCACGTCACCAATTACGTCAGTGGCTGGAAAACCCCGCTGCCATGTAGTCACGTCATCGGGAGAACACAGCGCTTGGCTGCTCATTGTACACACAGGATGGAAGCGGTTGAAAACATCGACGGTGGTTCCAGCACATGTAGTCTGGAATAGGTTTGTGTTGTCCAATCTTCAGATGATTATAGTTCAGAGGAACTGGATGACAATGAAGAATCTGGGGGCATCAGACCGTATAGGTTTGAGCCGTGCAAAGCGGGTCACACTCAGAGTGACGGTTGTGAGGCACACGTTTCCGCTGCAGCAGCAGTGACAAACACATGGCAGGGGAACACCAGTGTTATTCTTTTGTTACAGATATTGCAACAAATTATTTGTTCATAAATATAATTTATTTAAACCCGATTTTTCAATAAAATCATAGCAGTGTATTCTCTGTGGCTCAGGCATCGGGTTTATTATGGATTATATTTTGAGTTCTTGTTGTTTTTGTTTTGTACATGTTTTATGTGCGTTTTGAGCCACTTTCAGGTGGGCACTGTCCAAGATTCGCCGGTCCGAACACGCGCCCTCTCTCTTTGACAGTCAGCAGTCAAAGAGAGCTAAACTCTACAAAGCATGCATCATCTGCCGTGTTGTCAGCCAGCCAATATTGCCAACACTATCACGGCGTGTTAGCCACTCCACACAGCCGTGGTTCTGTTGCGCCCCTTGAAGCAGTGTCGCCCCTGGGGCGCAACCGTGGTTAACACGTCTCCTCTCCATGTTCGCTGGGCGATGTCGGCCCCGAACGGCAACTGTAAGTGTTTCTGTTTATTTTTGTAAGTCTTCACCTTTTTGGGAACTGTTGTCATCATTCTTATGTTCAATACATGTGCTGTGGTGAATTCTGCATGTAAATCCATTCATCATGACTCTCCGTGTGCTCTTTTGCAGGGCAGGGAGAAGGAGGATGAAATAACTAGGATTTACGTGCAGGGTTCACCACAGCACATTTAATACAGAAAGACAGACAATTCCCAAAAAGGTGAAGATGTACAAAAAACACAAACACACTTACTGATGGCGTTCGGGGGCTGGCATCGCCCAGAGAACGAATGAGAGGAGACGTGTTAGCCACAGGTGCGCCCCAGAGCCAACATTGCTTCAAGGACGCATCAGAACCACAGCGAACATGGAGTGACTAACACATCGTGAGAGTGCTGAAAATACTGGCAGACTAACAGCACAGATGACTGGCAAACGGCCGCGAAGTACACGCACTGCTGGTGATGGTGTGATGAGAAGCACCTGGGTGAAGACCGGGAAACATGATCAGCGGGAGTTTGAATCAGCTGGCGATAATGATAGAGGGGACGTGGCCGGACTGGCGAGAGTCAGCATGTGATCAGAGAAAGTAGGTCCAGGGATGGCAATTTTCCGCCGATCCGCGGATTTCCGCCGATTTACTTTCAAATTGATCATTTCTGTGAATCGTCTAAATCCGTTGAGAAAATTTTTAGGGGGGGTAAGGTACCTTATTGTTACCGATTTTAGCGAAAATCAACACGATTAGATAAGCGCTCGGCGCTTCCCCGGAAGTCGTCTCCCGCGATAACCCGGATGTGTTGTGTTCAAGCTACTGCTGTATTGCAGTAGCTTGACAGCCCTGCGATTTGATAGTTGCAAACGATTGGACCAATCAAATGGCTCGTTGTATGCTTTTTCAAAGATTCATGGCGGTGTGTTCTCAGGGATGTGATTTTCTGCTAATTCCCCGAATTCCGCTTTATTTTATCTTCCAGGAAGATAAAGTACGTTAAGTACGTTAGCGGCTTGTGGTCCACGAATGCAGTGAAGCTGCGCCCTTTCAGGCAGGACCGGAAGTGGCGTATGGCCAGGTGGAGAGCCATTAACTCTGTTACTGGCGGCGTACAACGGCTGTTTGAGCTGGGCTGCGCGGGGGATGAAACGGTAATAAAAGTTAACCATCCCCTTTTATGATTCCAAACAGTTTGAAATTGACAGTGCACAGTGGACATTGACTCATAACTTTTGAATATTTCTAAGACTTGGCTACATCAGTGATTGAGCAAAATGAACTGCTGAAGTCTCAATGGAGATTGAAACTGGTGATCTGAAATGAATGCTGAAATTATAAAAAGTAATAGTATGTTGGAATTTTATTTCTTTTATGGAATAGATAAAATTAACTGATTTTGATTTGATCAAGTGTTAAAGCATGTGATGGATAATGCTTGTTGGAATATTTTAGGAATGCTATCTTCTTGGAACACAAGTCAATATTATACAGTAGTAAGTGGCATTCAGCTGTTTGTTTTATGTCATTTAAGCACAGTTCTGGTACTTAAAAATCATAAAAACCCAGGAGCTTCGGGGGGCTTTGCCTTGCCCCCCCCCCCCACACCCACCGTCCCCCAGACCGCCTGCTGAATTTTCAGATAATTTCCCCAACCCCAAGTCACATCGCTGGTTCGTGTTAGAATTCTGAGCTTTCAGTATTGTTTTTAGCGGAATTATGAGATTTTTATCGAAGGATCAGGAGTCATCAGTGCTAGAGATCGACACAAGTATCAAAAATAAGTTCCAATGGAATTGGCTTGAGAGAAAAGTGACGGCAAAGGTGAAAATTGGCTCCAAGTTCGACGAGGTAACAGAAACACTCGGACAATTTCTGAAGAAACCAGAAAAGGAGATGAAGTTCAAAGTTCAGAGACTGACACAGCTTGCTGCCAAAAGGAAGAAAGTTTCACATTAGAAGTGACTTGGTGACCAGTGTAAATAGTGTAATAAACTCTTATAGAACTGTTAAATATGTTGGACTAAAGACAGTGAGACAACATTGAAGAAAAAGTAAGTTAACTTTTTATTAAATTTAATGATTTATCTAAGTCTAGTATTTCATTTTTTTTTTTTTATCATTTTTTTCAGTCTAAATTACTTCTGTTTTACTGAAAACCTCCCAGCTTCAGGGGGGCTGTGCCCCCCACGGCCGCCCCATAAGTCAATCGACCAAATTAGATTTCAGCTGAAATCAGAATTTCCTGTTGCCATCCCTGTAGGTCAAAGCTGCGCGTAAATCCATTAATCCTTCCCCTCCTCGTGCGCTCCTCCTGCATAAAAGTGCACGAGGAGCGCACAAGGAGGCTTATGACAGTTGGAGCTGAAGCGTGTGATGTGGTCTTTCACGCCTGCTGTGTATCTAAGCCTGCAACACAATGCGAAGGCACAGCCGTAAAATTAAAACAAGAAACCAGAGAAACTGTGAGCTACAAAGCTGCTGTCATTCCAGTCAACAACACCGGTGTCCATTCTCCCACTTACGTCATGGGGGTACCGCCCTTAACTCGGTGGGCGGCACCACAGTCCAGTCAGCGGCTGCAGTTTTTTGATAATAAGTTTATGCAGGCGCGGTTGTAAATATTATATTGATCATTGACAATGACTTTTGGGTTTACACAACATCCTAAAAAATGTCAAAATCGTGTCATCAACCTTTTAAGGAAAACTGCAAAAGGATTAGATGCAATATTTTATATACAGCTGAGTCATTTGCTTGACGTTCATTTGAATTGTGTATTTCTTATGTTATTACTCTCACCTTTTAGTGTGAAGGCAGATAGAAGTAGCGCTAGCGAATGTCTTGTTCTCCTTGAGTGGTTTTTGTGAACATGGTGGCTGTCTTTAAAGTTGTCAGCAAACGTCCTAAGTGTAAGGTTATTCTCAGTCAACAGGAACCACTCTTTCAGAACATTTCTTGAGTATTTCCTAAATGATGTAAATCCTGTAACCTTCAGGAAACCTTTATGGACACAACAAATTATTTTGTCAAATGTTCAGGATGTCTTTAGTTAAAGACACACTCAGGTGGATATAAATCCTCTATAAAAGCAAATCTACATTGTCTAAAATGGTGTCTTATGCCCTTTTTTCTACAAAAAAATCTGTCATTTTCTTACAGTTTCATGTAAAAAATCTTTTCACCTCCCCCCCCCTTTCAAATGCCAGAATCTGAGATTACTAGGCCCAACCACATACCATAAGGCTAATAGTGGCTAGCACTACATTATCAGAATAAATCCTCTGATAAAAAGACTTACCGGTTGGAGGACATGCCCAGTCGTATGCACAGTGGCCCAGGATAATGACTGAAACTGCACTGGTCCTTAAAAGCAGTTTAATGGTAAAACCCATCATAATTTGGGTCAAGTTTTCAAAGTACTTTATTAAAAAATGCTAACTAGCCTGGAGGATAATTTGAATTAGGCCAGAGTGTCCTGATTGGTTCAACACTACCTACAGTATGTGCCAGCACCAAGAATAGTTACGTCACCAAAAACATTGTGTCTCAATGCACCTTTTTTGGGGGTGGGTGGGGTGGGGGGGGCTTAAGTTAAACTTTACAGCAAAGAAACAGAGATATGAGACATTTAAGCGATTTAGCTCTTGATATGTCTTGTAAGTCATAAAAAACATGTTACAGACATGTTAACAAGGAAAATTTGAGTTTTGGCAGAGTGTCACTTTAATGTTCAAGCAACCTTACATTCCATTAGTTCACCTCAGAAGTTTTTGCTGAGTTATTTACAATTTAGTTTTCAGTGAAAATTTTATTCTTAAATTGCAATGGTTTAATCCAATATTGTTTTGTTACTACAAAACAGTTTATGCACAAAACAGTTTGTAGACAATACAGACATAACTCCTATTTTATTGCTGTTTTTAACTAAATACTTCATCTGTCTGTGTCTGGTCCCCTTGTTTGTGTGTGTGTGTGTGTGTGTGTGTGTGTGTGTGTGTTGTGTTTCAGCAATGGTACTTACTCAGGAAGTAATAGAGAAGTCCCTTTTGCACCCAAAGCCTCCAGGACTCGTTTTGCAGTATGGCACTGCTGGATTCAGGACTAAGGCCCAACTGCTGGACCACGTCATGTTCAGGATGGGTCTGCTGGCCACTCTCCGCTCCAAAAAGACCAGAGCCGCCATCGGAGTCATGGTGACGGCATCACACAACCCCGAGGTCAGACACAGATTCACATTTATGAACATCTTTGGTTGAGTTTTCAGATTTGCTGGGTTTATAGAAGAATTTATGGTTGGTCTGTTCTTGCTGGTCTTTTTTTTGTAGGAGGATAACGGAGTGAAGATGATTGACCCAATGGGGGAGATGGTAACGCCGACATGGGAGGAGCACGCCACCAGGCTGGCCAATGCTGAACATGAGGAAATTGTCACTATTCTGGAGACCATTAAGGATAAAGAGGCTATAAACTTAAACCAGGAAGCTGTCGTATTTGTGGGAAGAGATACCAGGTACACTCGATTGTGTGTTGTTTGTGAACTCCATGACAGCTCTGACATTTTTGATATTCACCAACACCACTGTCTCATGTGATTTTTGCTTTTACACAACAGTTCCGCAAACATCATTTAATAGTTGACAGTAATAATTAACAGATTATAATTTGTTTTCTTGTTTACTGCATCAGATGCTTTGATGAATAATTCCATGACCCTGACACTCGTGTTGTGAACCAACACAAACGGTGGGCATTGTTTAGAATGGCTTTGTCATTTTCCATAGCTGTACTGTACAACTACATTTGCAGCTGCCAGTCATGGTTTTTACACTCCTGATCAAAATCTTAAGATGGGGGGGGGGGGTGTTTACAAGTATTCACATTTCATGCTGGTGGATCATAACCAGGTTGTAAGTAAAGTTTCAAAATTCAAAAAGAAACAGGAGCAAGAGACAAAAACAGAGAGTAAGCAATTTATTGAAAACTGCATTTAAATTCAATCAGGCTGTTCATCAGCTGATCAAACATTTAAGACCACAGTCCACCCCCCCCAAAAAATGGAGCTAAAAGTGACAAAAAAAGGACTAGGGCTGTACAGTGCGGCATACAGTGGATATAAAAAGTCTACACACCCCTGTTGAAATGCCAGGTTTTTGTAATGTAAAAAGTGAGACCAAGATCAATCATTTCAAAACTTTCCACCATTAATGTGACCTATAACCTGTACAACCCAATTGAAAACCAAACTGAAATCTTTTAAGGGGAAAAATAAAAAACTCACCTGCTTGCATAAATATGCACACCCTTAAACTAATACTTTGTTGCAGCACCATTGGCTTTTATTACAGCACTCAGTCTTTTTGAGTAGGAGTCTTATCAGCGTGGTACATCTTGATGTGGCAGTATTTGCTCACTCTTCTTTGCAAAAATGCTCCAAATCTGTCAGATTGCGAGGGCGTCTCCTGTGCCCAGCCCTCTTCAGATCACCCCACAGATGTTCGATCACATTCAAGTCTGGACTGTGGCTGGGCCATTCCAAAACCTTAATCTTCTTCTGGTGAAGCCATTCTTCTGTTGATTTGGATGTCTGCTTTGGGTCATTGTTGTGCTGAATGATGAAGTTCCTCTTCATCTCCAGCTTTCTAGCAGAAGCCTGAAGGTTTTGTGCCAACACTGACTGGTATTTGGAACTGTTCATAATTCCCTCCACCTTGACTAAGGCCCCTGTTCCAGCTGCAGAAAAACGGCCCCAAAGCATGATGGTGCCACCACCATGCATCACTGTAGGTATGGTGTTCTTTTGGTGATGAGCAGTGTTGTGTTTGTGCAAAATATACCCTTTGGAATTAAGGCCAAAAAGTTTAACCTTGGTTTCATCAGACCATAACACATTTTCCCACATGTGTTTGGGAGATTTCAAATGTTTTTGCAAAATGTAGCTGGGCTTGGATGTTTTCCTTCGCAAGATAAAGCTTCCGTCTTGGCACCCTAGACAGGAGATTGTTGTGACATGTACTAAACAGCCAGTACTTGCCAGAAATTCCTGCAGCTCCTTCAATGTTGCTGTTGGCCTCTTGGCAGCCTCCCTGACCAGTTTTCTTCTTGTCTTTTCATCAGTTTTGGAGGGACGGCCAGTTCTTGGTAATGTCACTGTTGTGCCATATTTTCTCCACTTGATGATGACTGTCTCCACTGTGTTCCATGGTATATTTATTGCCTTGGAAATTCTTTTTTACCCTTCTCCTGATTGATACCTTTGAACAGTGAGATCCCTCTGATGCTTTGGAAGCTCTCTGCGGACCATGGCTTGTGCTGTAAGATGTGACTACAAAAATGTCAGGAAAAGCCTACTAGAACAGCTGAACTTTATTTGGGGTTAATCAGAGACACTTTAAATGGTGGCAGGTGTGTGCTGACTCCCATTAACATGAGTTTGAATGTGACTGGTTAATTCTGAACACAGTTACATCCCCAGTTGTTACACGGTGTGCATACAGTATTTATGCAAACAGGTTATTGTAAGTTTTTTATTTTTTATTTTTCCCCTTAAAAGATTTCAGTTTGTTTTTCAATTGGGTTGTACAGGTTATAGGTCACATAAATGGTGGAAAAAGTTTTGAAATGATTGATCTTGGTCTCATTTTTTACATTATAAAAACCTGGCATTTGTACAGGGGTGTGTAGACTTTTTTTAAATCCACTGTATGTGTCTATTTTTTGTCTCTTGCTCCTGTTTCTTCTTTTTGCATTTGAAGCTCTACTTACAACCTGGTTACAATCCACCAACAGGAAATGTGAATACTTATTTTTACCCCGATCTTAAGATTTTGATCAGGCGTGCATACATGCAGCCCTCCTTCTCCATCACGTTGGAGCCAAGTTGCTCACTCAATAACTGTGTCAGGAATTTCCAAATGAAGAAACAATTTTGTTATTATCATCAGGCAGCTATTCCGAGCGGATGGTAGGATGATAAATCCACCATCAGCTTGTCCATCATGGTGGCAAGGAACTTGTTTGCAACAAAAAATTGAGAATCGTAGTCTGTCTGTATGGCCTAGGCATCTAGCATCTTTTCTCTCCATTGACTTCTTAGTAGTTTAAGATGACATGATAGTCAGAAGCATGTATTTGTCTGCAAGGCCTTCATAGAAACTGTAGGAAAACTAGTTTAAAAGTATCAAAATGCAGCTAAGCAAGCTAATGCTTAGCATAAACCAGGAAAAACACAAGTAACTTCCCCACTGTGGAAAATAAAGTACAGTCTAAAGTACAGTCTACAGCTCTAAATTATTCTTAGATGATAAGAACTGAGTTCCAGTTGTAATTAATGATTAGAATACCTCTGAAGATATATGATACATATCATGTTAAAAGTCCCAAGGGTGTTGTCATCTCATATCAACGCTCCTGGAATACCCGTTGTCCAGTTATATTACTCAATCAGAGCTGCTGTATGAAAGTGAAATGTTAATTTGCTTTGTTTCTGAGATTGATTCTTCACATTAATATCCTTATGTCTCTTTTCTCTGTAGGAATAGTAGCCCCCGCCTTTCACAGTCAGTAATAGATGGAGTTTGTTGTCTCAATGGTCGCATCACAGGTGTGTTCTGACTTCGTTGAAGTAGCTTAGTGTGATGTACATTTAAAAGAAGTCCTGATTTCTGCTATATTGCGAATCCTTTTGTGTATCTTATGAGTTTATCCTGTGTCATCTGCACAGCCAGTGTTTTTTTTTTCTTTTAATTTTATTGTCGTGTTATCTCACCATTATTTACCAACAGCTTTTAACATAATGGTATAATGTAAAACGGGTGTCTGCAACTTGTGGCAAATTGACAGGAAGAAAAGAAAAGTCAAGGAAAACTAAAAGCTGTTAAATTACAAACTTTATGATAAAGTAGCAAATTTATCAGAAAACAGAGTTACATATTTAGAAGAAAATAGTTGTTAATTTAGGAGAAAAAGTATAAAATTTATTATATTTAATTTACAGTTGAGGATAGAATTATGAGCCCCCGGTGCCACACAAGTCGGCTACCTTTTTGCAGCAGCGGCTCAATGCTAAGTTTCTTTCTCGTTTTTATTTACTGTCTTTTTTCTTGCCACAACTTTATGATCCTGCAACCCCGTATCCATCACATACGCCAAGGACACACATGGCCTCGTTTGGCCTCGTTTCGCACGGTTCGGCCTCCTTTGTCCGCTTTTCCTTTCGGCACCGAATGGCCTAACAGTTCCGTTATTTCAGAACTGTTCCACTTTATCGGCACCCATAAAAGTAGGTCTGAAGGGTACCGGCACAGTTTCGTCACGCCACTGCTGGCCATTCATTGGTCTGGGCGTAGCGTCATGAGAGTGGCCGTTACGCTGACTTTCGAGAATCGCTTGCTGGTCGCCATTTGCAATTTTTCGTCAGTGAGCCCGCGAACAAGTGATATTATAAACCACAACGATAGAATGGCTTAACAGAAATCAGCAGAAATCTAACACCGCGGTCCAGCAGAGTTTCCTGTGCGTTTCGGCTGATGAGAGAATGCAGAGGGAAGCAGACTGAGCTTGCAGTGGGGCGCACAAACAGACCCACCACAAAATACACGGAGATGCACCGGGAATTAGACCTAGCCACCCGAATTGAATTGAATGTACAGCCGCGACGCACCCAACTTCAGCAGTTGAAGCTGTGATATACAGGACGGTGAGTGATGTGATATTCATGCTTTATTTTTTCCAACAATGGAAAGTTCACTTAGGACAGACGAAAACTTAATCGTGTTTAAACGATGACCTAGCTTAATGCTACGTCCGTCCTAGTATGTTGCTTTTTTGTGTTGACAATATCTGATGAAATAAGCTAGTTGCAATCCTGGTTAAAAAGTTTATTTTATTTATTTATTTATTTTTTACATGTTGCACTTTTGTGCTGTGCATGTACTTAATTTGTGTGTATTTCATTGTAGAGTCCAAACAGGATCTGCTCAGAATGGCGACGTTTTGACACCAATGTATTGTGACAGGAAACAACACATCATATTTATAGTCAAATCTTTTGCTTTTTAAAGCGAGGTAGTCGGATACGCAAAAGCCGATGGTGTATAGAACACGTATATTAGGATGTGAAATGTCGACATCAAAACTGCTGCCATTTAGCTGTAATTAACCACTTGCACTCCGGGCAATTTTCCTAAAAATGCCAAAAAATAACGTGCCCAAATTAAATTGAAAGCTGTTCTTCAACCCTTTGCAGCATCTTCATGGGGTTGGTCTCATTTAAAAGAAAACACTTTGAATTTTTTGGCAAAAAAAACATAATCTCTCTACGTGCTCCGGCCACTGAGTTACAGTCATCTAAACATACTGAACTTGAAGAAAAAAAATTTGGACACGGTGTTTTTTTGGATACAAATGCTTGCAAATAACACACAGCTGTACGATTCGGCTGGAAAATGCAACAGAAATGTAGAACCAAGTGTTATCCAGCTGAGATCCAAATTTGGTAACAATGCCACAAAAAATGAATATTTTACACAGCTTTGTTCTCAGGCTGTTCCCAGGCGTTTTGGAACTGTGCCAAATTGTGCCAAATGGCACAGTTTGGAAAAACATCTGTAACTTTTGAATAATTCAATGTAGAATCTTCATTGTGGGCTCTAATGAAAAGTCACACTCAGGGCTGTGTCTGAGTGTGTGTGTGTGGGGGGGGGGGGGTTTGGCCCCCCCCCCCCCCCCCCGCTAAAAAAGACGGGAGTTCGGCCCTCGCCACATGATGGATTACACTCCTTGCATGTTTTCACAGCGCCCCCCCCCCTCGCTACTGTGTGTGTGTGTGTGGGGTTGTCCCCCCCCTTGCTACTGTGTGTGTGTGTGGGGGGGGTTGTCCCGCCCCCGCTGCAGAAGACGGCCATCGCTACATGAAGGAATAGACTCATACGCTTCCCCCCGCGGACCGGGGGCGTTTGGACCGTGAACGCCCCCCCCCCCCGCTCCTCTTCTGCAGCGGGGGGGGGGGGGGGCGTTCACGGTCCGAACACGGCCAATGAACCGTTTATCGCGGCGCACGCACTTCGTACTTTGTGCGCAGTACAGTTGTAATTTACCGATCGGTCAAAAGTCATTTTTGGATTACAGTTTTCAGGGAAAAATAATAATTTAGCTTATAACACCTTACCTCTTCACAGCAGCAGAGTCGTGGCAAACTTCTCTTCCCCATTGTAAGACGAACGCGACGCTGCTCGGCTCGTGGATCCTGATCAAAACATAATTCCATTATTGCGGTTTTGGTGAATGATTTACGACCTTTGTCGTCGGTCTATGATGACGGAAGAGAATCCTAAACGTCTATTCTGCTGGAATGAGTGCAGGTCCCACTTGTGGGTGTTCTCCATGCTGCGGGGGTCTGTAGTAGATTCGTCCAGCGTTCTTTGTTTTCATCTGCTGCAGCAGTAAATCTCTCTTCACCCAGCCTGAATTTCTGTGCTTCAATTGGCTCCTGCGTTCACAGTAGGCGGGTCCTCCTTCCTAGATTTTCATTCATTGGCTCTTCAAGGTTTCAGAAACCCAATTCAAGGCTCTTATTAGTCGAATGAGAGGTCAATCAGATGAACTAATCTGTTCGCGGCTGTCTCTGCAGTTTTTTTTTGAGTGGCGCTTGGACGCCACTACATCACCATCACCACCATCATGCGTCATGCGTCCAAGCGCGCACGAGGGCGCTCTTGTGCGCCCTCATGCGTCCTAGGACGCAGAGACTTGCCCGCCCGCGGAACAACGGAGTGCAAGTGGTTAATATTCAGAAATGATATTTTCGGGAGGAAAGAATTCAATTTAAACAGCCAAGGACCAAAAAAACGTACATTTGCTCATGGAACAGGTCATTCATACTCGCAGATAATCATGCTATACAGTATGTGTCTGTAGGATTTTCTTTCCATGCACGCAAAAAAAGCATTTTTTTTCCCGGATCTGACTACCTTGCTTTAAGTTAAAGTTTAGGTAAAGTGCCAAATTTAAAGTAGCACAATTTCCACTTAACATGAAAGGGACTGAATTGAGATTTATTTGTGTGAATATTAATTACAGAGTAATTGAAAATGAATGGCACATCCAATAGTAGCCACCATAAAATAAACCGCTTGTTTATTTATTTTTATCAGGTCACTTCTGTGATCCTTTGAGTTATAGTCATAATAGTGTATCTTGCACCTTGGGGAATGGGAGATGTTCAGTCACCATTAGAATTTAGTTTATATGTCTATAGTATTTCATCTTTAAACTCATTCAGTAATAGAACACATTACAAATATTTGAGACCCATTGTAGTGCTTCCTTTTATATAAGATAAGATAAGATAAGATAAGCCTTTATTAGTCCCACAACGGGGAAATTCCAGGATTGCAACAGCACAGGGATAGCAACACTCAGAGCAACAATCAGAAGGCAAGAAAAAAAACCAAGCAAGCGAGAGCAGCTAATATACATATGTACATATTACTATAAAATATATATACACACACACACAGACACACAGTGCAGAGCATTGTAGCTGGATGGAATAAATATATGAATATATGAACACACAGTGCAGAGCATTGTAGCTAGATGGAATAAATATGTAAATATATAAACACCCACAGTACGGAGCATTGCAGCTAGGTGAAATAAATATGCAAGTATATAAACACACACAGTGCGGAGCAATGTAGCTAGATGGAATAATATGTAGATATATAAAAACACAGTGCGGAGCATTGTAGCTAGATGGAATAAATATATAGATATATAAATATAAACACACCCAGTGCTGAGCATTGTAGCTAGATGGAATAAATATATAGATATATAAATATAAACACACCCAGTGCAGAGCATTGTAGCTAGATGGAATAAATATGCAAATATATAAACACACACAGTGCAGAGCATTGTTGCTAGGTGGGATGAAACAGCATAACCGTCTATTTAGTTATCCTACATGGTATGATTATGTGCCCATACATATTCTCACCCTCCATAGCGACCGGTATGTTCCTAGTTGTATGCCGGAGGGGACCATTGTGTAAGTCTATTGCATCTTTTGCATTCAAAAAAAACTATTAGTTTGTTACGTCTTTTTGCTATCTCTGCGAGCAGCCCTGCTTAGGTTGTACAGTCTGACAGCCGTTGGTAGGAAGGACCTACGAAACCTCTCGGTTGTGCACCTGGGATGATGTAGTCTGCTGCTAAATGAGCTCCTCAGTGCATCCAGTATGTCCTGCATAGGGTGGAACTCGGACTCCAGCAGAGATGACAGTTTAGCCACCGTCCTTCTCTCTCCTATCTCCTCCATCGGATCAAGGCGTTGCCCCAGGACAGAGCTAGCTTTCTTAATCAGTTTGTTCAGTCTCTTCCTATCGGCTGCAGTAATGCCACTGCCCCAGCAGACCACTCCAAAAGTGATGGCTGATGCCACCACCGTGTCATAGAATGACTTCAGCAGCGCCCCTTGTACACCAAAAGACCTGAGTCTCCTCAGCAGGAACAGCCTGCGCTGTCCCTTCTTGTAGAGTGCGTCAGTATTGTGTGACCAGTCTAGTTTATTGTTCAGATGAATACCCAGGTACTTGTAGGATGTCACCATCTCGATGTCTGTTCCCTGTATATTTACTGGTGCTGTGAGGGGCTGCCCATGCCTGCGGCAGTCCACCACCAGCTCCTTAGTTTTCCTCGCGTTGATCTGGAGGCAGTTCCGATGGCACCAGTCCACAAAGTCCTGGATAAGCCCTCTGTACTCAGCTTCATCTCCGCTGGAGATGAGACCAACGATCGCAGAGTCATCAGAGAACTTCTGTAGATGGCAATGTGTTGTGTTGTGTGAGAAGTCCGCAGTATAAAGAGTGAACAGGAAGGGAGCCAGCACCGTTCCCTGGGGGGGCCCCCGTGCTACTGATGATCGTGTCGGAAACACAGTCCCGGGTTCTCACAAACTGAGGCCGGTTCGTGAGGTAGTCCAGGATCCATGATGACAGGTGCTGGTCCACCCCTGCGCGCAGCAGCTTGTCCTTCAGGATCATCGGTTGGATGGTGTTGAAAGCACTGGAGAAGTCAAAGAACATGATCCTCACCATATTCCCGGGCTTCTCCAGGTGGGACAGAGAACGGTGAAGGAGGAAGATCACCGCATCCTCCACCCCAATGCCATGCTGGTAGGCGAACTGGAGTGGATCCATCGCTGGTTCCACCAGGGGGCGGAGATGAGCAAGGAGCAGTCTCTCCAGGGTCTTCATCAAGTGGGACGTCAAGGCCACCGGTCTGAAGCTGTTCAGGTCTTTGGGGTGGGAAGTTTTTGGTACAGGTACCACACAAGATGTTTTCCACAGCTGTGGTACCCTCCCCAGTTTCAGGCTCATGTTGAAGATATACGTCACAATCCCACACAGCTGGTCTGCACAGGACTTGAGGAGCTTTGCGCTGATGCCGTCCGGTCCCGACGCCTTCCTCGCCTTGATCTTCCTCAGCTCCGTCCTCACCTGGGTCTTGGTCAGGGTCAGGATGGGGGGCTGTGTGTTGGGAGTGGGGGGGGTGTCGGTGGAGTGGGGAGTGGGCAGCAGGACTTGATTTCTTAGTGGCAGCAGTGGTTGTTGTGCAGACAGGGGGGAGGGCGGTTGGTCAAATCTATTGAAAAACAGATTCATGTTGTTCGCCCACTCCCTGCCCCCCGTGGCCTGGGGGGAGGTATTCTGGAGCCCAGAGATGGTTTTGAGGTTTCTCCAGACCCCGCTGATGTCGCTCTGTTGCAGCTTGTCCTCCATCTTCTTCCTGAAGCTGTCCTTGCCTTCTCTGATCTTTCTCCTCAGCTCCCTCTGTACGGACTTCAGCATCTCCCTGTTCCCCGACCTGAAGATCCTCTTCTTCTCTCTCAGAAGTGTTTTTATCTCAGGGTTGATCCAGGGTTTGTTGTTTGAGTGACGCCGTATGGTCTTGGTGGGAACGGATTTGTCCACACAGAAGCTGAGGTAGCCCGTGAAGGTGTGAATGAGGCCATCGATGTCCTCACCATGTGGATCGCAGAGCTGCTTCCAGGCAGTGGCTTCAAAACAGTCCTTTAGAGTGTCCATTGTCTCCTCAGACCATAACTCCACAGTGTGCATGGCCGGAGGTTGTCTGTGCACTAGGGGTTTGTACACCGGTCGGAGATGAACCAAGTTGTGATCCGATCTCCCAAGTGGGGGGAGTTGCGATGAGGTGTACGCCTCCTTAGTGTTTGCGTAGAACAAATCCAGTGTTTTATTGTCTCTAGTGTGGCATGTGACATACTGGGTGAAAGTGGGCAGAATGGGAGACAGTGAAACGTGGTTGAAATCGCCTGAGATGAGGAGAAGAGCATCTGGGTGTTCTGTCTGCAGCCTGCTGGTTACTGAATGGATGACGTCACGCGCTGTCCCAGCGTTCGCCGTCGGATTTGCATAAACAACAATGCATATTTTAGCAATACAAGCACAAAACACCACCCACACTTGAAACCAGGGCGACACAGCTGTGGCTAAATTTTATTGATAACGTTATTTCACACCATCACAACAACTCAGTATTTAAAATCAAATCAAATCAGACTTTATTGTCATATTGCTGTACATACAACTGTAGTGCAGGCAAGATGAAATTGCGTTTCTCTCGGCATCCATATAAATAGAAGATACTCAGTATAAATGGTGTAGAGATTGAAAGGGTATCCAAAATTAAAATCCTTGGTGTAATAATTGATAATAAACTGTGCTGGAAGTCGCATATTAATTATATTAAAGGTAAAATATGCAAATCAGTCACAATACTGCGCAGAGTGAAATATTTGTTGAATCAACCCACACTATAGACTTTGTGTCATTCATTAATGCTCCCATACATGACATCCATCCATCCATCTTCTACCACTTTTCTAGAGGTCCGGGTCGCAGAGGCAGCAGTTCAAGCAGAGAAGCTCAGACTTCCCTCTCCTCAGCCACCTGCTCCAGATCTTCAGAGAGGATACCAAGGTGTTCCCAGACCAACTGGGAGATGTTGTCTCTCCAGTGAGTTCTGGGTCTGCCCTGGGGTCTGAGAACTACTACCAAGCAACACTGTGTTTCAGTGCAAGGAGTCAGACTGTGGAACGCTTTTGGACCTGAATTAAAATCATGTACAAAGCTTGGACAATTTAAACAAAAACTAAAGGAATAAGTACTCCAAACATACACACGTGGACAAAATTGTTGGTACCCCTCTGTTAATGAAAGAAAAACCCACAATGGTCACAGCACAGTGACAACTTGTCACCCTTTAAATAGGCCAATTGATTACAAGTTTGTAGACACCTGTGATGTTAATTAGAGGACACATCTTGGTTGAACATGTCCCTATGGCTATCACCATGGGTTGGGATGCCGTCTCGGCACTCAGCCCATGTTTTCCCTTTTCCCATTGAGCAGCGTCTCAGCAGGCTCCCAGCTGGCAGCATTACAGACGGCTGGGGCCAATTAGTCCTCATCAGCTGGGGCGCTGCCAATGAGGATAAATAGGAGCAGCCTCGATGACTCGGGGCTGCGACATAAACACATTGCTAAGCTGAAGCCCCTTCGTCTGGTGTCAGCTTATACTCCTCTTGCAGCATCCCTGTGTTTGTATCCCGCTGTGAGTATGTACGTCTTGTTACCCCCACGTCCGGTACGAGCTGCTTACCTCTGCGCTGTGCAACCTGTGAGTGTACCTCTGCATGAGTATCTGTGCTCTCCTCATCCCTTATCCCTTACCCAAAATAAACCATCACGACTCACTGGCTCGTCCCTGGCTCTGATTGCCCGGCTCCCTAGAGCCGGATATGACAGTATGTCGCAGCCAGAAGAGTTGCCGGCGGCCGTGAGTCGCCGTGGAAATGTACCTTTCTGTCCGGGTGTCAGCGCTGCTAGCATGCCGTTTCCCAGGAGTCACTTCCGGCGCCAGGGCGACGAGCTGAGGTCCATCTCGGAGGCTGTCGACGGGACATTCTTCACCCTGCACGACGCCTCCAACGCGAGACGCTGGCATCCGGGCCGTGCTGAGGAACTCCTGGACTGTCACCCTCACTCTCTGTACCAGCTGGAGGACAGTGCCAGGATAGACGCTGCAGGTACACAGCGAGAGAAGCTCCACGGGGTGGATGGAAATCCCGGCAGGGAGTCGAAGTGGGCGACGTCTTTCCCCGCTTCGGAGTCCCGTTCCTGCCGCCATTCCAGTCCGGGAGTTCGCGCCAACCAGAGGACTTCCCCCGACCTGCGCCACGTCACTCGGGATTCCCTTCAAGGAGCCGCAGCTGACAGCAGTTATGTCTGGGGTCGAGTGGCTGTCGCGAGCTCCACTGTGTTTCCTGTCACCACCTTCAGGCATGTGGCGGCGGCAGTGAGGTTGATGGAGAGGACTTCAGGGCTACGAAGCTTTCCCGAGCTCGGCGCCTTCCTCGCCTCGATCTCCAATCTGGAGCGGCGAATCCAGGGTTTCCCCCTCGCTTCGTTCCCCGGGAATAGCCGCCATCACATCGCCGAGTCACCTCTGCACGAACCTCGTCCGGATCCAGTTCTGGGCCATCGTCGGGACAGTTCCTCCCACGCAGCTGTCACCTCTTCGCCTCGTCTGTGTGGAGATTATACAGCCCCGTTCCCTGAGCCTCATTTCCCCGCTGTCATTCCTGGACATTCGGGCTGGCTCACCCCGGCTGTTTTCCCCTCCTCCTCGACGCGCTTCCTGACTGCTGTGTGTGCCTGGAATTCCGGCCTGGTGAGCTCTCTGCTGGAGACAACGCGAGCGATCCTCAGACGAATTCCCGGGGGGTCCTCCGTTATCGCCGGGCGGGGAGAGGAAGAAGCAGAATCCACTACAGCAGGCGATACTCAACCTCCAGGGGGCAGGCAAGTCATTGTTTTTTCACACCTGCTTAATGATTTGCTCTGTCACATCCCTGGAGAAGTTCAGGGTTCGCAGCTCCCTGAACTCTCCCCACCTGCTGTAACCTGTATTCCTAATCCCGCATCCTCTGTGTCTCTCTCCGCCGAGCGGTCCCCGGCTCCGGGTCAACGTGGTGGGATATGGAGAGGGCCTGTGGTTCCGCAGCTACATTGCGGACGGAGGAGGGGGACTGACTGCTGCGTGGAGTCTACGCCGACGACTGAGCGTCCCCGGGTCTCCACGGAGGAGCGGTTCGGTCCAGCGGGACGAGATTCTTCTGGCTTCACGCCGAGTGGATCGTCGGCGGGGTCACCGGAGCCGGAGGAATCTCAAGCTGCGCTGACCATCGTGCTGGCTGCGGGGCCCGACGCGGCTAGATGGGAGCCTGACAACGACCTGACGACGGATCCTGGATCTTCGCAGTCCTGGACGGCGTCAGAACCTGAGATCAGGCGAGTGCTCTCCTTTCTTTTCTCTCTTTTTTTTTTTTCCACAATATCTTTATTGAACCTTTTTTTTTTTTTAACAAACATGATACAAACAATCAAACACTAACACTAAAGTACTACAAAAAAAAAAAAAAAATGCACTAAAAACACCAACAACCACCAACAAAATCAAATCTTCAACAATGCTCCTCTGTTTAGTCTAGACAATCCAATACATAAGTATACATATTATGTTCACCAGTTTGGAATTTACAAGGTCCACACACATCATTCACCTTCTTCTTCAAGAGTTATGTTTAAATTTTTTACATAATCAATAAAAGGTCTCCATATATTCTCAAACACAATTTCCTTTGATTTTAGTATATATGTTATTCTTTCTAATGGAAGGTTTGTTAACATCTGTCTTAACCACTGAGTCACATCTGGTCTATGAGTCTTTTTCCATAATAGTGCAATACATTTTTTGGCATTAAGCAAACTGAGGTCTATGAATGTTCTTTCACTTTTATTAAAATTATGCTTTTCTGGGTACAGACCCAACAAAAACAGTTTAGGATTCAATATGATTTGTTTTGAGATTATTTTTTCAATTGTTACCCTCACCTCTTCCCAAAACATTCTTATTAATCTACATTCCCATAAACAATGAAATAGGGTTCCTTTACTTTCCATGCATTTTGTGCATGTATCTGGTATATTTTTGTTATATCTATTTAACTCCTCCGGTGTAACATACATCCGCATTAACCATTTGAAATGTATCAATTTAAGGCGTGCATTATTGATTTGGTTTGAGCTTCTGTACAAGCCAATTCCCATTGTTCCTCTGAAATTTCAATTTGCAGATCTTCTTTCCAGTAGTTTAATCTTTTCAGTGAATTTTCACTTGAAGATAGTGTCAATGAGTTATAAAACTCTGAAATAATACCCTTTCTTTTACTATCTTTCATCATCATTTTTTCCAAGGATGAATAAATAGGTCGAGTGAGAGCTTTATTTTGATTTGATCGAATAAAGTTTCTAAGTTGAAGATATTTAAAAAAAAATGTGTTCTATTGAGATTAAATTTGATCCTCAGCTCTTCAAAAGACATTATGTTGTCTGCACATGGCAAATATAAATCCTGAATCTTTTGTATCCCTTTTAAATTCCATACTTTAAATACAGCGTCCGCTCTCCCTGGTTTAAAATATTGATTACCCCATATTGGACTAAATTGTGACAATAACTGTGGTTCTTTTAAATAGTTTTTAGCTTCACACCATATTTTGATCATATGCTTTACAAATGGATTTTTAACTTGTTTTTGTAATTTTTTTGCCGAATCTGAGTATATGAATATGGGAAGAGGTAAAGGTAAATTGTATGATTCCATTTCAGTCCAGTGAGGGAGATCATTTGATGAAAAATAATATGTCATAGACCTCAGTTGTGCCGACCAATAATACAACATAAAATTTGGACATTTCAGACCTCCACGATCAAATGGTAAATATAATAAAGACAAACGTAATCTAGCCCTCCTGTTGTTCCATATAAATTCCACTAACTTTTTTTTTATTCTTGAGAATAGATCTAAAGGTGGTGGTAAGGGAATGTATTGAAATAAATAAAGTATTTTAGGTAAAATATTACTTTTAAGTATATTGATTCTCCCGATCATCGACATTGGTAGTGACATCCATCTCTGAGTTAACTCACTGATATCTGACATTAAGGCTTCATAGTTGACACTGGCGACTGATTCTAGCTTAGGCATAATTTGGATTCCTAAATATTTAAACTGATTTACAACATTGAATTGATTTACCTCAGGGGCTGGGTAATTTCTCTGGGTCTCATTTAGCATTAATATTGAAGATTTAGTTTTATTTATTTTATATCCTGATATTTCCCCAAAATTCTTTATTAAATTCAACAAGGTTGGAATTGATTTTTTTAGATTCGACATAAACAAAATTATATCATCGGCGTACAGGGAGATTTTATGTTCTGTTGGTCCAACTTTAATTCCATATATTTGTGAATGTAAACGTATCGCTATCGCTAAAGGTTCAATTGCCATAGTAAACAGTAAAGGTGAAAGTGGACAGCCTTGTCGACATCCTTTATTGATTTTTATTGGTTTTGAAATATTGTTATTTGTTAGGATTTCTGCTGTAGCATTATTGTATATTATTTGAACCCATTTTATGAAATTATTTCCAAGTCCAAACCTTTGTAGGACTTCAAAAAGAAAGGGCCATTCAACTCTATCAAAGGCCTTTTTGGCGTCCAATGATAGGAGAGCTGTATCCGGTGCTTCTTTATTAAAATAAATAATATTAAATAGTCTTCTTACATTATGGAAGCCTTGTCTACCCTTTATAAAGCCATTCTGATCTCGATTAATAATATTTGGTAAAATTTCTTGTATTCGTCTTGCTAAAATTTTACAGATTATCTTAAGGTCGGCGTTTAATAGGCTTATTGGTCTCATATTTTCACATTTATTAGAGGGCTTACCTGGTTTTGGCAGCAGTATAATTAAGGCATTATTTATGTATGATGGTAAATTATTATTTTGAAATGCTTCTAAAACCATTTCCAAAAAAGGTTTTATTAATTTATTCTTAAATTTTTTATAAAGGTCAACTGGAAGACCATCTGGTCCTGCACTTTTTCCTGATTTCATATTATCAATGGCTAGCCCAACTTCTTCTTGACTAATTTTAGACTCCAATATCTCCCTGTTTTCATTTGGAATACACGGTATAGATAGTTCGTTCAAAAACCCATTTAGTTTTGTTAAATCAGGTTCATTTTTGGTATCATATAATTTTTCATAGTAATCTCTAAAGGCTCTATTAATTTCTAAAGGATCTATAACTACCTGTCCTTTACTTATAATACTGGTAATTGGTGTTTTAATTTCCAATTGTTTAATCTGCCATGCTAATAATTTTCCTGATTTTTCACCTTGTTCATAAAAAGATTGTTTCAATCTTAGAAGACTCGAGGCAGCTCTATTCGCTGATTTTTTGTCGTATTCAGCTCTCAAAATCAGTAATTCATTCTCCAACCTTGGGTCACTTCCTGCATACACTTTTTCCTGAAGATTTTTTATTTTATGTTCCAATTTAGCTCTCTCCTCTCGAGTCTTCTTAGATTTTGATCCTGTATAACTAATAATATGTCCCCTAATAAAAGCTTTGAAAGCCTCCCACTTTACACATGCTGATGTTTGTGTAGTATTGATGTCAAAGAACTCGTCTATCTGTTTTTCTATATACTTGACAAATTCCTCATCCTGAAGCCATTTATGCTGAAATTGCCATCTACCTGATTCCTTTGTCAGTTTTTTATCTACATATATTAGACAACAGGGTGCATGATCAGAGATCACGATGTTATCATAAAAGCAGTTTTGAATCTTGGACCTTAATTCTGTGGAAATCAAAAAATAATCAATACGTGAGAATGTCTTGTAGGTACTGGAATAACAAGAATAGGCTTTAACTTGTGGTTTCATTTCTCTCCATATATCTAACAATCTCAATTCTTTCATAAAATGATTAATAGTCATCCTACATCCAATGTGCGTACAATCCAGTCCTGTTGATCTATCCACACCTGGATTCAATGTACAATTAAAATCCCCTGCTATTATATGTTGCCCTGTAAGTGATGATAAGATGAGAAATAAATTAGCAAAGAACTTCTGATCATCTATATTGGGACCATATAAGTTCACAAGATTTATATTTTCTAATAGCAAAGAACCTTGAATGATTACATATCTTCCAAATTTGTCTCCAATTACATTTTTCACTTGAAAAGGAACTGATTTATGTATGAGAGTCATAACTCCCCTGGCTCGGGATGAAAATGAAGAGGTGAATACACTTCCCTGCCATCTACTCCTAATTCTTTTAACATCCTCCTCTATCAGATGAGTTTCTTGTAAAAACACAATTCTTGAACCCATGTCCTTTATTTTATTCATAACTTGTTTAAGTTTTTTTAAATTTTGTAGACCTCTGCAATTCCATGAAGTTAAATTAAGATTAACACTTTGGTCCATGATCAATAGAGAGTTTGGGATTACCTTGCAGTGTAAACATGCTCATACAGAGAAGCAAAAACATGAGTGGTTGAACATTCATCCTACAAACTACACACAAACAAATTTCCCCTTCCCACACTTGTGGCAAACCCCCCAAAATCAAAAGAAAAATTCTGTCTCCCGATATAGCCATCGACCGTTCCACACCCACGGGAAACAGCCTAAGCCACTCCTTCTTCATCCTCCCAATCACCCTAACTCTACTGCTTTTAATGACGTAACATTAACTCTCCTCTGTAGTTTTCCAACTTAACTCCAAAATTTTTAACAACTTTGTACATCATAGTTTTTTTTTTTGTTTGTTTGTTTTTTTTTTGTTTTGTTTTTTTAATATATAATACAATCTATATTTTGTAAACTTACTATTTACTTCAAGTCAGTCAGATGCCTGTGCAAATGCTTAATTATTCTACCTTATATTTTGTTCATGCTTAGCTCCCACCAGTCTCTTCTTCTTCTTTGATCTTCTTGATGAACTCCTGTGCCTCCTCTGGGGTCTTGAAGATGTGGGTTCTGCCCTCATACGTGGTCAGCAGTCTCGCAGGATAGATTACACCATGACGAATCCCAAGGTTGCGCAGCTCCTTACGTACGGGATCAAACTGCTTCCTCAATTGCTGGATTCCTGTGGCCAAATCTGGGTAGAACCGCACCTGCTGGTCCTGGTATTTAATCTCTCCTTTAGCACGTGCAGCGTTGAAGATCTTCATCCTGTCTCTGTTGCTAAGAAACTTCATAATTAAGGTCCTCGGCGGTCCCTTATCTCTCCGTGGGCCAATACGATGTGCTTTTTCCAGAACCACTGCTGATTGCAACTCCTCGCTGCCCAGCACCTCCGGAATCCACTTTTCCAGAAAGGAACATACGTCCCGACCTTCTGATTCCTCTGGAAGACCCACCAGCCTCAAATTATTCTGTCTCGACCGAGATTCCAAATCCAAAATATTATCTTCCAGAGATTTATTTTTTTTTTCCAAAGTGCGCACCTTTAATTGAAGACGGGTGACGTCATCTTCAGCACTAGCGAGACGGAGCTCCATCTGCGCCGTTCGTTCTACACAGTCACCCAATTCCTTTCTTATTCCTTCCAACGCTGTCATAATCCCATCAAATCTAGAGGAAAAGTCCGCTCTCATTGAACTCATGGCTGCCATCAGCGCATCTGCGCCATTCCCCGCAGAAATCGCAGCGTTGCCAGCCTCCTCCGCCATATATGGAGTTTTGTTTGCTGCGTCACAGACCTGAAAGTCCGTTAATTTGGACTGTTTCGGCGGCTCGCTTTTTCCTTTTCCTGGTTTTCCAGCCTTAGGCTTCGCCGACATATCCTCGCCCAAATGCTGGGATACGTTCTGTCCCAAATGAGAGAGTTATTTGCCGATTTTTTTTTTCCAGGAGCAGAGCAGAGCGAGACACGTCCGTCCTACGTGGCAGCCATAACCGGAAGTCCCTTTTCTCTCTTTTTATCTTTGAGCACTTCAGCCTATCTCCAGGGGAGACGAGCAGGGTGCAGCCGCCCGCTGCGTCTGAGCTCGTCTCGCCGGGTTCTGGCGCTGCCGGTGATCCTGATCCCGGTTCTGTTTTCTCTTCTGAGCCTTCTTCCAGGGTCACCGGCGAGGAGTTGCTGTTCCTCGTGGTGCTGGAGGGTCCGGGTTCAACGTTGGAGGTCGGTTCTGGTGCAGTGTCCAACGTGGGTTCGCCCGAGACCCAATCGGGGTCCAACGTGGGTTCGCCTGAGGCCCGATCGGGGTCCGACGTGGGTGCTGCCCCAGTATTGTCCAGGTCCGGTGAGGAGGTGGCCGTTTCCCTGCGGCCTGACGCCCGCCGCCCTCGTCATCGGCTCTCCCCAGAGCCTCTTCCACCGGGATCCGCTCTGATCCTTCGCCCGTCTCAACGGTCCTGGTGGTTGAGTGATGCGGGTCGACGACCCGACCCACAGAACTTTCGGTTCGGTGATCTGGTTCCCCCCACTGGTCTGTGTTTCCTTCTGGGCGGCCTGGTTCGGCTGCCGGTGGACTGGATTCCTGGGATCTGGGTCCGGAGTTCGCCGTCCGAACACTTCTCTTCCCCTGATTCGCCAGCTGGACAATGGGCGGGGAGATCTCCGGAGCCATCTCGGCTATTTTTGGACTCTGCCTGCCGTACACCTCGGGTGTCACTTTTTCTTTTATCGTTATCAAGGTCACTCGGGTGTAATGTTTTGTCCTGTTGGTGGATATGTTTTTATAGTGCTGTGTTTTCCATCGCTCATGCTCAGCATTTTACTTTTTGTGCCATGTTTTTAGCCTCGTTTTTTGCATTGTAGAGTTATGTTTTGTTTCCTTTCAGACCATACTCTGCAGTTGTCCATTCATTCCACTCACTTTCATTTCTTTAGGTGACTGTGGGTACTTATATATTCGGGTGTGTGGGTTTTCCTTTGCCCGCACTCAGTATTTCTTTTTTATGCCCTGTCTGTTCATTATAGAGTCATGTGTCTTGTTTTCCGTAACACCATGCTCTGTAATTGTCCATTTGTTCCAGTCACCCTCACTTTTCTTGGTGACTGTGTGTGTATGTACTTAAATTAGCGCTGTGTATAGTTTCCCCTTTATCGAACCATACTCAGCATTTTTGCCCTGTACCTTTTTGGTGTTTTTTTTTTCCTTGTTCTGGGTCACGCATTGTTGGTACTCTCTGTAGTGTGTAACCGGCGTGCTGACCCAGTTCTTCTCCCCATCTGCACTTGGGTTAATTATTCCCTGTTTTGTCAGTGTTGTATTTGTTTTTTTTTTTTTTTTTTTTTTTTTTTTTTTTTTTTTTTTTTCCCCGCTACCCTACATTGCCCCATTGGTGTTGTCCTTCCCTTGGCTTCTTCCCCTCCGGTCCTGCCTCCCTTCCCCCCACCCTAGGTGGTGGTGGTGGGGGGGGCTGGGATGTTCCTGGTTGTTCAGGAGCCCGACCTTGAGGGGGGGGCTCTGTCACCATGGGTTGGGATGCCGTCTCGGCACTCAGCCCATGTTTTCCCTTTTCCCATTGAGCAGCGTCTCAGCAGGCTCCCAGCTGGCAGCATTACAGACGGCTGGGGCCAATTAGTCCTCATCAGCTGGGGCGCTGCCAATGAGGATAAATAGGAGCAGCCTCGATGACTCGGGGCTGCGACATAAACACATTGCTAAGCTGAAGCCCCTTCGTCTGGTGTCAGCTTATACTCCTCTTGCAGCATCCCTGTGTTTGTATCCCGCTGTGAGTATGTACGTCTTGTTACCCCCACGTCCGGTACGAGCTGCTTACCTCTGCGCTGTGCAACCTGTGAGTGTACCTCTGCATGAGTATCTGTGCTCTCCTCATCCCTTATCCCTTACCCAAAATAAACCATCACGACTCACTGGCTCGTCCCTGGCTCTGATTGCCCGGCTCCCTAGAGCCGGATATGACAATGGCCTGTTTTCAATCTTTTCTAGGAGTACCATCATTTTTGTCCAGGTCAGTTTCATGAGTTTGTTTTTTAAAATAATTCTGTTGAACCACAGTTCAAAAGCGTTGTCTGATTTTCATTGGTTAATTTTCATAGAATTTTTATTTATTACCACTTTTGTCAGATTCAAGTTATTTCTGTGACCATTGTGGGTTCTTCTTCGATTAACAGAGGGGTACCAACAATTTTGTCCACGGCTGTATATACAAAACGACATGTAAAATCACATAAGAATTATCATATCCAGTCTGTGTTGTGCTGTTGCTTATTTTTTGTCACGTTTTGTCTTGGCTTTGTTCTGATTTGTAATCACTCTTATTTTATTTTATTTTTGAATTCTTAGCTGGAACATGGGTGGGCAGTATAAGCTGCGGCTTCAGCCATCACCCATTTCTGATAAGTTATGTTGAATTGTACAGTGGGGCAAAAAAGTATTTAGTCAGCCACCAATTGTGCAAGTTCTCCCACTTAAAAGATGAGAGAGGTCTCCAATTTTCATCATAGGTATACCTCAACTATGAGAGACAAAATGAGAAAAAAAAAATCCAGAAAATCACATTGAAGGATTTTTAATGAATTAATTGGTAAATTCCTCAGTAAAATAAGTATTTGGTCACCTACAAACAAGCAAGATTTCTGGCTCTCACAGACCTGTAACTTCTTCTTTAGGAGGCTCCTCTGTCCTCCACTCGTTACCTGTATTAATGGCACCTGTTTGAACTCGTTATCAGTATAAAAGACACCTGTCCACAACCTCAAACAGTCAGACTCCAAACTCCACTATGGCCAAGACCAAAGAGCTGTCAAAGGACACCAGAAACAAAATTGTAGACCTGCACCAGGCTGGGAAGATTGAATCTGCAATAGGTAAGCAGCTTGGTGTGAAGAAATCAACTGTGGGAGCAATTATTAGAAAATGAAAGACATACAAGACCACTGATAATCTCCCTCGATCTGGGGCTCCACGCAAGATCTCACCCCGTGGGGTCAAAATTATCACGAGAACGGTGAGCAAAAATCCCAGAACCACATGAGGGGACCTAGTGAATGACCTGCAGAGAGCTGGGACAAAGTAACAAAGGCTACATCAGAAACGCACTACACCGCCAGGGACTCGAATCCTGCAGTGCCAGACGTGTCCCCCTGCTTAAGCCAGTACATGTCCAGGCCCGTCTGAAGTTTGCTAGAGAGCATTTGGATGATCCAGAAGAGGATTGGGAAAATGTCATATGGTCAGATGAAACCAAAATAGAACTTTTTGGTAAAAACTCAACTTGTCGTGTTTGGAGGAGAAAGAACACCGTACCTACTGTGAAGCATGGGAGTGGAAACATCATACTTTGGGGCTGTTTTTCTGCAAAGGGACCAGGACGACTGATCCGTGTAAAGGAAAGAATGAATGGGGCCATGTATCGTGAGATGTTGAGTGAAAACCTCCTTCCACCAGCAAGGGCATTGAAGATGAAACGTGGCTGGGTCTTTCAGCATGACAATGATTCCAAACACACCGCCCGGGCAATGAAGGAGTGGCTTCGTAAGAAGCATTTCAAGGTCCTGGAGTGGCCTAGCCAGTCTCCAGATCTCAACCCCATAGAAAATCTTTGGAGGGAGTTGAAAGTCTGTGTTGCCCAGCGACAGCCCCAAAACATCACTGCTCTAGAGGAGATCTGCATGGAGGAATGGGCCAAAATACCAGCAACAGTGTGTGAAAACCTTGTGAAAACTTACAGAAAATATTTGACCCCTGTCATTGCCAACAAAGGGTATATAACAAAGTACTGAGATGAACTTTTGTTATTGACCAAATACTTATTTTACTGAGGAATTTACCAATTAATTCATTAAAAATCCTTCAATGTGATTTTCTGGATTTTTTTTTTCTTTGTCTCTTATAGTTGAGGTATACCTATGATGAAAATTGGAGACCTCTCTCATCTTTTAAGTGGGAGAACTTGCACAATTGGTGGCTGACTAAATACTTTTTTACCCCACTGTATAATCCGAGGAGTTCCTGTTTAATTTGACCGTATTGGATTTTTTTCCCCCCTTTGTTCTGTTATTCTGTTCCTTTCTTTTAATCTAATTATCCAAAATAAAGATTCATTCATTTCTCAAATATGTTTTAAACTTTCTTTAATTATCCACCACCCATTTCTGTCTTTCATCTAGGCAAGGGCAAAACGATCCACCCAAACCGGACCTTGCCTCACTATTTAGAGATGCAGGCTGAAGATCTGCTGAACCAGGACCAGTACGAGGGGCCGATCCAGTTGCTTCTCAGTGAGGCAGCGTGGCTGGCGTGTTACCATTCCAGTTTCTTTTTTTTTTTTTACAGTTTGAATTTTGCACATTCTAAATAATCTGTAATTTGCTGCTGATTGGAATAAACAATTTAGTGATTTATGTGTTTGCATCATGATTTTCTATTTTGTCTGTTCAGACACCGGTGGGAAAAGAGTCAACAGTACGAACCATTTATCAGTGACTTTGAAAATAATGGCTCATTTTTAAGAAAAGTAACCAAAACAATCATTTGCTGAAGACTGTAAAACAAAATAGAGACATCTGCAAAAGTACAAAGGTTTATTGTCAAGATTCCCAGGGCAATACTACATCAATACATGTATAGTTCACTGTTGATGCAGAGAATATATATTTATACAATATCTACATGTAGTCAGCAATACTCAATACGATATATTTCTAGTTAATCCACATATTTCTCCATGTAACCTTGGGACTGCTTTATTTTAATTACTTCTAATCCTAGATCCATTTGTTTTGGCTTAAAATGCATCATAATTGCTAAATATATCTTATGCCTAACTCAGTACTGTTTACCTGTTGAAATATATATTTAACGGCTCATATGCTACTGTATGGCACCTGATCCATGTTTTTCCACGACACCACTGGCTGGAGCAGGTCAATTCCATGACGTCTCAACAGTCTGTCCATGATTTTGACACAGATCAGATCAATTTATTTCACAGGAAGCTAAACATTTCTACAGACATTATAGGCACTTCGCGTTCGTGAACTTGGGGTCACATCACTGTGATGAACATTAACGCCGACCGTTTGAAGCGATATTTTTGCCATAAGAGAGCCATCTGAAACACACACACAGAATACAGATTTTAGGACCTAATATCGATAACTTGCCGACATTACAATGTTGTATGGTGGACTTAAAAGCAAAGTAGCATTAGCAATCATTAGCTTACCGTCATGCGTAATGTAGTTTGCATCCTCATGGCTTCTAAATGCTCCAGTACCTTTCCAGAGTGTGTGGTATTGCGGATTTGCCTTCTGTTCTCCATTTTTGCCTTTATTCTGGCAAAAACAGCCAGAGAACGCAGACACCTCGTATCCTGCCAACTTGTGTTTCGCGTAACGTTACGCTTGATTTACACCAGTTACGCTTGTTTCACGTAGCGGAAGGGAGAGGGTTGCGCCGCCTCCCTTTTAACTATTTCCCACCCACTTCAAATGACACCTAGTGCAGTAGAAAAACTTGCGAGCCGAACTGTACCGTGCAAAACGAGGCCAAACTGGGCCAAGTGGAAAAGTGCCTATAATAGATCGCTCCACTGGTGCTGATATTAGTCATCTTTCGACTCATATTGCAAATGTCTCCCGACCCAATGAGTGGAGGAGCGATTGTTTACAGTAGGAGCCTGTTAGCATTAGGCTGCCCCATGGTGCTAATGCAAAAACTCGGCATACCAAGAGAAATCATGCGAAAATGACATGAATGTCGAGCTGGATTGAAGCGACGCACGAGGAAAACAAGGTACAGACCCGTCCTACCATCCGTTATTATGGGAAATGTGAGATCGCTGCTTAACAAGACGGACGAACTGGCAGCTATGTCCCGGTATGAGAGCGTCTTCAGAGAGATTAGCATTATGTTGTTTACTGAAACATGGCTAACAGAACTAGCAACAGATGCTAACATCGATCTGGAGGGTTTCCACGCAATATGGGCAGATTGAGCATCAAACAGTGGGAAGGGCAGAGGCGGGGGGCTGATAATGTATGCAAATAGCAGATGGTGTAATCCTGTGCACATCACAATTAAAGAACAACACTGCAGCAAGAACATTGAGCTGCTAACTGTTAGCATGCAACCCACATACCTCCCCAGAGAATTTTCACATGTCGTTGGCATTGTAATTTATGTACCCTTCCTGTGCGAGTGCTGAGGCAGCATGGGATGTCATCCACTCAGTCACTAGCAGGCTGCAGACACAACACCCAAATGCTCTCCTCCTCATCTCTGGTGATTTTAACCATACTTCACTGTCCTCCATTCTGCCCACGTTCACCCACAGGGTTTCCTCTGGTAACATTTCTGGGTGGCAGCCCACCTTGCCAGAAAATATACCACCACGCCAAGAAGGACATATGAATTTAAGAAAAATATATGAAGCAATAATATTTCCGCAAGCGCGCACATGAACAACGCGTGTGGCTGTCACCCGCGCGGCGTTCAGAAGCGCCCTGCCCACGCGAGCTTTCCAGTCAGTCAGCAGGCAGTGTCTTGCTAATGGCAACAGCATCTTTGTGGAAAAGAAGTGAAAACCTGGACTCTACTTGAAGAGAAACTTTGTGAAGAAGTCCACCATTTCTTCGTTGGTGGAAATCCTGCCGCGTCAGGGCTTTGGCACTACCTATCAGGCGGGAGTGAAATTACAAATGATGGTTGTGTACATGCGTCAACCGCTTGGCCTGGGTAGATGAAAAAAGTGAGCATGTACAGCGCTGCGTGCGTGCCGGGCTTGTCCAAAGTGTATGCGGACTAGAGGGGAAATGCAATATGAATAATGCTTGACTGTCCGACAGAAACATGAGTTTATTAAAGTACTTTAAACGTGGGGAAAAAAAATCAGGAGAGGTATGTAAGCACTGGAGGCATTTATCATGGTTTTAACTCGCTGGAAACGGGAACAATAACGGAAGAGTCGCTTAAGGTACTTTTCCAATAGCCCAGCACACCTCGGCACGTCTCGATTCACTTCAACGCGGTTCGGCTCGCTTTTGTCTCCATTACAACCGTGTTGAGCTGGGGTGGGTGGGATTTCTATAACAGCAAGGAGGCGCCACACTCCCGTGACGTAGAACACGCAACCCAAGCAAAACATAACACATACAGCTGTACAAGGCGACTCCTCGGTCTGTGGCTTTTTTCACCGTAAATGCCAAAAAGGACCGCCAGACAAGGGTACAGGCAGCGAGATGAAACACTCTGGAATAGTTCTGCAGCTTCTGGGAGAGCCAAAGATGTGAGGATACAAACTAGGTCATATATGACGGTAAGCTAATGTTGCTAATGCTAGTTTGCTGTAAGTACGTCGTACTACACTTTAATGTCTGCAAGTTATCGCTGTTAGGTACTAAAATATGTACGCTGTGTGTGTTTCAGATGGCTCTGTTGTGGGGAAATTACCGCTTCATTCGGTCTGGGCGTTCAGCACAGCCTGTCACGGATGTCATCAGCCTGTCACTGATGTCAACACAGCTTCACAAACGATCAGTGGTTATAGAGCTTAAGAATGTCTGTAGAAACGTTTATTTCCTGTACAACAAATTGCTCTGATCTGCGTGAAAATCATGGAGAGACTGTTGAGACATCATGGACGTACCTGCTCCAGCTGCAGAGTCTGAGATGGTGTCATAGAAAAAAATGATCAGCTGACACAACTTGATCGCCATGTTAATAACTATATTAGCCACAAAATATATATTCAAAAAGTAAACAGTACTGAGTTAGGTATAATAAGATATATTTGACAGTTATGATGCATTTTAGGCCAAAACAAACTTGATCTAGGATTAAAAGCAATTAAAATAATGCAGTCACAAGGTTACATGGAAAATACTTGATTTACTAGATACATGTACTGTAGAAATATATATTCTCTGCATCAACAATGTACTATACATGCATTCATGTAGTATTGCACTGGGAATTGCACTGACAATAAACCTCTGAAGGTTTTGCAGATGTCTCTTTTTTATATGTGAAGGTTACCACCATGGGGCATAAATTAAATACTGAAAGATTGGAAAAGCTAAGAATAATCCAGCAGTTTGAGAAATCACTTTTGGTTTGGTGTAAGTCTGTCAACAGAATTATGAACCATAAAGCAGTTTGTGTTAAAATGTTCAATCCCATTAAACCTAATCCGTGGGCTTCCAATCATGTGTCATGGAGGGCCAAGACCCTGCAGGTTCTCTCTTCTACCCAGTCTCTTCAGCAGGTGTTCAATTCAATTCAACTTTATTTATATAGTGTCATTTCACAACAACAGTCATCTCATAGCACTATCAACTGTAGAGGGAACCCCCACAGTTGCAGAAAGACCCCAGCAATCAGGCGATCCCCTGTGAGCAAGCACTTGGCGACGGTGGAGAGGAACAACTCCCTTTTAACAGGAAGAAACCTCCAGCAGAACCAGGCTCAGGGAGGGGCAGTCATCTGCTGCAACTGGCTGGGGGGTGAGGGGATAGAGAAGATGAAAAGAACAGACATGTAGAGAGCAAACAGCACGATGGGGACTCAATCTATGGGAGAGAACAAACAAATCAGAATCAGATTTATTGCCATTGTTCATGTAGTACACAAACTAGGAATTTGTCTTGGTGCAATGCTACAATATTAAACATGATAAAAGAAATAAAAAACTATACATGCAGTAAAGTGTAGAATAAGAATGAGTAATACTAGTCAAAGCAGTTTTTAAATATATTAGCGAGCAGCAGATATTGTGGAGTACCACATAGTGCAGTCAGTAATGCAAAAAGAAAACAGTGATGATTGACATGAGTCTGGTTGAGCTGCTGTACATAGTGCACGAGAGTCAATAAGTCACTTAGTGTTCAGCAGTCTGATGGCAGAGGGGAAGAAGCTGTTCATGTGATGGGAGGTTTTAGTCTGAATGGACCGAAGTCTTCTACCTGAGGGGAGGGGGGCAAACAGTACGTGACCAGGGTGTGAAGGATCGGCTATGATCCAGCCTGCACGCCTCCGGGTCCTGGAGATGTACAGGTCCTGGAGAGATGGGAGCTTACAGCCGATCACCTTCTCAGCAGCGCGCACGACACGCTGCAGCCTTAGTCTGTCCCTGGCAGTGGCTCCTGCGTACCACACGGTTATGGAGGTGGTGAGGATGGACTCGATGATGGCCGTGTAGAACTGCACTAACATCTTGATGGGTAGCTTGAGCTTCCTCAGCTGCCGCAGGAAGAACATCCTCTGCTGGGCCTTTTTGATGAGGGAGCTGATGGTCGGCTCCCACTTGAGGTCCCCGGTGATGATGGTGCCCAGGAAGCGGAAGTAATCTGCAGTGGTGATGGGAGAGCCTGTGAGGGTGAGGGGGGGGCAGAGGGGTTGTGACTTTCCTGAAGTCAATTCAATTCAATTCAACTTTATTTATATAGCGCCATTTCACAACAACAGTCATCTCATAGCACTATCAACTGTAGGGGGGAACCTCCACAGTTGCAGAAAGACCCCAGCAATCAGGCGATCCCCTGTGAGCAAGCACTTGGTGACGGTGGAGAGGAAAAACTCCCTTTTAACAGGAAGAAACCTCCAGCAGAACCAGGCTCAGGGAGGGGCAGTCATCTGCTGCGACTGGCTGGGGGGTGAGGAGACAGAGAAGAAGAAAAGAACAGACATGTAGAGAGCAAACAGCACGATGGGGACTCAATCTATGGGAGAGAACAAACAAATGTTAATCCATCCATCCATCCATCCATCTTCTACCGCTTTTCCGGAGGTCCGGGTCGCGGAGGCAGCAGTTCAAGCAGAGAAGCCCAGACTTCCCTCTCCCCAGCCACCTGCTCCAGCTCTTCAGAGGGGATACCAAGGCGTTCCCAGACTAGCTGGGAGACATAGTCTCTCCACCGAGTCCTGGGTCTGCCCCGGGGTCTCCTCCCAGTGGGACGTGCCTGAAACACCTCAAGTGGGAGGCGTCCAGGAGGCATCCTAATCAGATGCCCATACCACCTCAACTGACTCCTTTCAATGTGGAGGAGCAGCGGTTCTACTCTGAGCCTCTCCCGGATGACTGAGCTCCTCACCCTATCTCTGAGGGTGAGTCCAGCAATCCTACGGAGAAAGCTCATTTCAGCCGCTTGTATCCGCGATCTCGTTCTTTCGGTCATTACCCAAAGCTCGTGACCATAGGTGAGAGTAGGAACGTAGATTGACTGGTAAATCGACAGCTTTGCCTTAGAACTAAGCTCCCTCTTCACCACAACAGACCGGTACAACGTCCGCATCACTGCAGATGCTGCTCCAATCCGTCTGTCGATCTCTCGCTCCATTTTCCCCTCACTCGTGAACAAGACCCCAAGATACTTAAACTCCTCCACTTGGGGCAGGAGCCTGTCCCCAACCCGGAGAGGACAATCCACCTTTTTCCGGCTGAGGACCATGGACTCGGACTTGGAGGTGCTGATTCTCATCCCAGCCGCTTCACACTCAGCGGCAAACCGTCCCAGCAAGAGCTGTAGGTCATTGCTGGATGAAGCCAACAGGACAACATCATCTGCAAACAACAGAGATGAGATCCTGTGGTCACCAAGCATGACACCCTCCATTCCCTGGCTGCGCCTAGAAATCCTGTCCATAAAAATTATGAACAGGACCGGTGACAAAGGGCAGCCCTGGCGGAGTCCAACTCTCACTGGGAATGACTCCGACCGAGTGTTGGCAATGCGAACTAAACTCTCACAACGGTCGTACAGAGACCGAATAGCTCGTAACAACAAGCCCGATACCCCATACTCCCGAAGCACCCCCCACAAAAATCCACGAGGGACGCGGTCAAATGCCTTCTCCAAGTCCACAAAACACATGTAAACTGGTTGGGCAAACTCCCACGAACCCTCAAGAATTCTCGAGAGGGTAAAGAGCTGGTCCGATGTGCCACGGCCAGGACGAAAACCACATTGCTCCTCCTGAATCCGAGGTTCGACCAACGGCCGGACTCTCCTCTCCAGTACCTTGGCATAGACCTTCCCAGGGAGGCTGAGGAGTGTGATCCCTCTAAAGTTGGAGCACACCCTCCGGTCCCCTTTTTTGAAGAGAGGAACCACCACCCCGGTTTGCCATGCCAAAGGCACTGCCCCCGACCTCCACGCAATGTTGCAGAGGCGTGTCAACCATGACAACCCAACAACATCCAGGGCCTTGAGGTACTCGGGGCGAATCTCGTCCACCCCCGGGGCCCGGCCACCAAGGAGATTTTTAACCACCTTGGCGACCTCAGCCCCTGTGATAGGCGAGTCATCCCCCTCGTCCCCAAACCCTGCTTCCTCTGTGGAAGGCGTATCAGTGGGATTGAGGAGATCCTCGAAGTATTCCTTCCACCGCCCGACGATATCCCCAGTTGAAGTCAACAGTGTCCCATCCGCACCATACACAGTGTGGACGGGGAGCTGCTTTCCCCTCCTGAGCCGCCGAACAGTTTGCCAGAATCTCTTTGAAGCCGACCGAAAGTCTTGTTCCATGGCCTCACCGAACTCCTCCCATACCCGGGTTTTTGCTTCAGCAACCACCCGAGCTGCACTCCGCTTGGCCTGCCGGTACACCTCAGCTGCTTCGGGAGTCCCACAAGCCAACCAAGCTTGATAGGACTCCTTCTTCAGCTTAATGGCCCCCCTCACCACTGGTGTCCACCACTTGGTTCGGGGGTTGCCACCACGAGATGCACCGACCACCTTGCGGCCGCAGCTCTGGGCTGCCGCTTCAACAACAGAGGTGGAGAACATGGCCCATTCAGACTCCATGTCTCCAGACTCCCTCAGAATGTGGTTGAAGTTCTTCCGGAGGTGGGAGTTGAAGACCTCCCGGACAGGGGCCTCAGCCAGACGCTCCCAGCACACCCTCACTATACGTTTGGGTCTACCAGGTCTGAATGGCTTCCTCCCCTGCCATCGGATCCAACTCACCACCAGGTGGTGATCAGTTGACAGCTCTGCACCTCTCTTTACTCGGGTGTCCAAGACATACGGTCGCAGGTCTGATGATACGATAACAAAATCGATCATCGACCTGCGGCCTAGGGTGTCCTGGTGCCAGGTGCACATATGGACACCCTTATGCTTGAACATGGTGTTCGTTATAGACAGACTGTGGTTAGCACAGAAGTCCAATAACTGAACACCACTCGGGTTCAGATCGGGCAGGCCGTTCCTCCCAATCACCCCCCTCCAGGTTTCACTGTCGTTGCCCACGTGCGCATTGAAGTCCCCCAGTAGGACAATGGAGTCTCCAGGAGGAGCACCCTCCAGCACCCCAGTCACAGACTCCAAAAAGGGTGGGTACTCTGAAACATCATTTGGTGCATAGGCACAAATGATGGTCAGGACCCGTTTCCCAACCCGAAGGCGCAGGGAAGCAACCCTTTCGTCCACCGGGGAAAACTCCAATATAGAGGCAGCAAGGTGGGGCGATACAAGAATACCTACCCCTGCTCGTCGCCTCTCGCCCGGGGCAACTCCAGAAAAGGCCAAGCTCCAGCCCCTCTCCAGGAGACTGGTTCCGGAACCGGAGCTGTGTGTTGAGGTGAGGCCGACTATATCTAGCCGGTATCGCTCAATCTCGTACACCAGCTCAGGCTCCTTCCCCACCAGAGAGGTGACATTCCACGTACCAAAAGCCAGTTTAGAAAGCTTGGGATCAGTCCGCCAAGGTCTCCGCCTTTGACTGCCACCTAATCCACATAGCACCGGACTTCCATGATCCCTCCTGCAGGTGGTGAACCTACTGGAGGGCGGACCCATGTAACTCCTTCGGGCTGAGCCCGGCCGGGTCCCATGGGTGGAAACCCGGCCACCAGACGCTAGCCTTCATTAACATTAACAAATGTTAATGACCAGCAAAAAAATATTTCATAGAGAGTGAGGAAAGGAGTGAGGCCCAGTGCATTACTGGAGGTCCCCCGGCTGACTAAACCTATTATCAGCATAACTAAGGGAGGGTTCAGAAACACGTGATCCCTCCCTAATTGTAGGCTATATCAAAAAGGTAGGTTTTAGTCCTAATGTTCACCTAATTCAAGTCCACAATCATCTCCACTGTCTTCAGAGCGTTCAGCTGCAGGTTGTTGTGGCTGCACCAGGACGCCAGCTTGGCCACCTCTCTCCTGTAGACGGACTCGTCGCCATTGGAGATGAGCCCGATGAGGGTGGTGTCGTCCGCAAACTTGATCAGCTTGACAGACTGGTGGCTGGAGGTGCAGGAGTTGGTATAAAGGGAGAAGAGTAGGGGGGAAAGTACACAGCCCTGGGGTGATCCGGTGCTGATGCTAACAGAGTCTGAGACAGTCTTTCCCAGCCGCACACGCTGCCTCCGGTCCGTCAGGAAGTCGGTGATCCACCTGCAGAGGGAGTCAGGCATGTTGAGCAGGGACAGCTTGTCCCGGAGCAGAGCGGGGCGGATGGTGTTGAATGCAGAGCTGAAGTCCACAAACAGGATCCTGGCGTAGGTTCCCGGGGAGTCCAGGTGCTGCAGGATGGAGTGGAGGGCCAGGTTGACTGCGTCGTCCACAGACCTGTTGGCTCGGTAGGCAAACTGCAGCGGGTCCAGGAGGGGAGTGGTGATGGACTTGAGGTGGGGCAGGACCAGGCGCTCAAAGGACTTCATGACTACAGAGGTGAGTGCTACAGGTCTGTAGTCGTTAAGTCCAGTGATCCGTGGCTTCTTGGGGACAGGGATGATGGTGGAGGATTTGAGGCAGGTCGGCACGTGGCATAGCTTAAGGGAGGTGTTAAAAATGTCTGTGAAGACAAGAGTCAGCTCTTTCGCACAGTGTCTCAGGGTGGAGGGAGACACGCCGTCCGGACCGGGGGCCTTGCGCGGGTTCAGTCTGGAGAACTGTCTGTGCACATCCTGCTCACTGATGACAAGGGCAGGGGGGGGGGGGGGGGGGGCCACCTTTGAAGAAGTAGGGACCGTGGAGGCAGTGGAGCTGGGGGGAGGGGGGGAGTTGGACACAGCTGACGAGGTGTCAAAACGGGCATAGTGTTGGGACTGTCTTTGACAAAGGGCTTTGTCATCCTGACCTTTAGAAGCCTGAGGCCGATAGTTGGGGATTTGCCTCAGTCCTCTCCACACAGAAGCCGAGTCGTTAGCAGTGAACTGCTGCTGGAGTCTCTCAGAATACACAGATTTAGCTCTCCTCAGCTCTCTGTTAAACCGATATTTAACCTCCCTGTAGCTGTCCCTGTCTCCACTTTTCAACGCTGCTTCCTTCTCCTTCCTGATCTGTCTGAGCTTGACAGTGAACCAGGGCTTATCATTAGAGTACCTCACCCTGGTGCACGATGGAAGAATGCTCTCCTCACAAAAGTGGATATATGAGTTCACAGTGTCCGTGTACTCATCCAGATCATGCGTGGCTCCTTTAAACATGCCCCAGTCAGTTATTTCCATGCACGTGTTCAGCTTCTCCCCAGCTTCACTGGTCCATTTCTTCGTAGTGCTCACAACAGGTTTAGTGAGCTTCAGTCTCTGTCTGTATGTGGGAATGAGGTGGACCATCACGTGATCAGATAGTCCGAGCGCAGCGCGGGGAACAGCGCGATACGCGTCCTTCACTGTAGTGTAACAGTGATCCGGCGTGTTCTTTCCTCTGGTGGGGCATTTAATAAACTGTTTGTATCGGGGGAGATCGTGGGTCAGGTTGCTCTGGTTAAAGTCGCCAACCACAATAACCAGAGAGTCCGGGAAAGTCCGCTCCGTATGTTGAATGTGATCTGCGAGCACGCGCTGAGCCTCGCGTGTGTCCGCGTCGGGCGGGACGTAAACAGCGGCCAGGATGATTGAAGCAAACTCCCGCGGGGAA
Organism: Pholidichthys leucotaenia; assembly: GCA_020510985.1. Classification (NCBI taxonomy): domain Eukaryota; kingdom Metazoa; phylum Chordata; class Actinopteri; order Cichliformes; family Pholidichthyidae; genus Pholidichthys; species Pholidichthys leucotaenia. Next base: position 359,954,189 of record CM035842.1, on the reverse strand, counting down.
TAAAATGGCTTGCAGTTAATGAAAAGAAATTCCAGGGCGGGAGAACAGTGTTGGGAGAGCACCGTTACATCAGAGCACCAGCTGCTGTTAATGTAAAAGCAGACTCCTCCTCCTGAGGACTTACCGGAGAGCTCTGTGTCACGATCAGCACGAAACAGCTGAAATCCCTCGAGGAGCAGTGCGCTGTCCGGTGTATTTTCCCTGAGCCAGGTCTCAGTAAAACAGAGGGCAGACGAGGAAGAGAGGTCCTTAAATCGCATCAGCAGTCTCAGTTCATCTACCTTGTTAGAGAGAGAATTGGCATTGGTGAGAAATATGCCAGGCAAAGCCGTGCGCATGCCTCTCCTGCGAAGCCGCACGAGAGCGCCCGCTCGCCTTCCTCTCTTTCGCCGTCTCACTTTTTGAGCTAAACAGTGAACTAGATCGGCGGCAGGAGCTAAAAAAACTGGGAGTAGGTCCGTGGGAGTGAAAGTCCTGATATTTAGTAGCTCTTCACGGGTGTAAGAGCAGGCAGACACACAATTGACAAACAAAAACATACAAAGAAGGGCGCAGCGAAACACCATGGCGGCCGCTGTGGGCACCATCTTGGATCAAAATCAAGAGTAAAGCCTGCAGGGTCTTGGCCCTCCATGGCACATGATTAGACACCCCCGCCGAAACCCATTATGATGAAGAGCAGATGCTAATATGACCCAGAATTCCTCCATATACTGGTACTGTCACTAAAGTATGCAGGGTCTTCTGCACTGGCACATCCAACAATACAGTCTTCAGTTAATAAAATAATTGTTTTGGTTACTTTTTTCTTAAAAATGAGCCATTATTTTCAAGGTCACTGATAAATCCTTTGTACAGTTTACTCTTTTCCCACCGGTGTCTTAACAGACAAAATAGAAAATCATGATGCAAACACATAAGTCACTAAATTGTTTTTTACCATCAGCAGCAAATTCCAGATTATTCAGAATGTGCAAAATTCAAACTGTAAAAAAAAAACTGGAATGGTCACACACGGCAGCCACGCTGCCTCACTGAGAAGCAACTGGATCGGCCCCTCGTACTGGTCCTGGTTCAGCAGATCTTCAGCCTGCATCTCTGTAAATAGTGAGGCAAGGTCCAGTTGGGGTGGACAGTTTCCCTCTTGCCTAGACAAAAGACAAATGGGTGGTGATTAATTAAAGCAAGTTTAAAACATATTTGGGAAATACACTTGTTGCTAAAAGCCAGTGGTGGAATGTGAATTAATGAATGAATCTTTATTTCGGATTGATTAAAAGTAAAGATTAAAAGAAAATAGAATAATATAACAAAGGGGGAAAAAATCTAACAAGGTCAAATTAAACAATAACTCCTCTGATTATACAGTTCAACATAGGATATCTGAAATGGGTGATGGCTGAAGCTGCAGCTTATATTGCCCACCATATTTCATCCAAGAATTCAAAAGAAAAACAAAACAGGAGGGATTACAATTTGAATGTGACAATAAAGTACTTCGTTGTTGTATTTAACCACAATTTTCATGTAGCTGCGCTTCGGTAGATTTTACAAGGGCTGCGTTACATTTAAAATCATCTCTTTTTACTGTGGCCTCAGCAATCAGAATGAATTAATACATTCACTTGAATGGAATCTAGTACTTTAACTGAAGGTGTGCATCACCGAGTATGGAGTCGCTCAGTCAAAATATGAAGTTTTTATCAATAAAAGTTTGTCTTGTCTGTAAAAGTGTCTCTTGTTGCCCTGGCTTCATGTGTGGGCGGTGTTTTGTACTAGCATTGCTAAAATATAAAAGGAAGCACTACAATGGGTCTCAAATATTTGTAATGTGTCCTGTTACTGCATGAGTTTATTGATGATAGACTATAAACTACACATATAAAGTAAATTATATTGACGACTGAACATCTCACATTCGCCAAAACATACAGTTATGAACATAACTCACAAAGGATCACACAAGTGATCTGACAAAAAAATAAATACATTAACAAGCGGTTTATTTTACAGTTGATGTGCCATATTCACACAATCAAATAAATCTCAGTTCAGTCCCTTTTATATTAAGTGGAAATTGTGCTACTTTGGTTTTGACACTTCACCTATAAAAGCAAAGGATTTCAGTACGTTCCACAGTGGCGAGGTCCGTTGTGGGCTGGCTGATTTCCTCTTGCCTAGATGAACGACAGAAATGGATGATGGTTAGTTTCAAGCAAGTTCAACACTTATACAGGCACATCTCAAAAATTAGAATACCATGAAAAAAATTCAATATTTTTTTCACTCATTTCAGAAAGTGAAACCCATATATAGATTCATTACAGGGACAGTGATATATTGCAAGTGTTTATTTTAATATTGATGATTACGGCTACAGCCCATGTTAACCAACACCTCAGCGGCCAACATTTATATTTAAAAACTATTTTTTAAAGTTAATTTTATGTAATATTCTAATTTTTTGCCAAATTGAATTTGGGGTTTTCAGGGGCTGTAAGCCATAATCATCAAAATTAAAATAAATAAACGCTTGAAATATATCACTGTCTGTGTAATGAATCTATATAATATACGGATTTCACTTTCTGAAATGAGTGACAAAAAATATTGAAGTTTTTCATGACATTCTAATTTTTGGAGATGTACCTGTATTAGGGAAATACACCTGTGAAAGTCAGTGGTGGGATGTGACAAAAATGCTTCGTTTCCCTGACAAGCACTGCAGGATCCACAGAATAGGTGTGTGGGTCTATTCTGACGCTTTAGAAAATTATATGAATGACTTTATAAATCACTGGTTTGAAAAAGCAATTTTAATATGACGAGATTTCGGCTCCTGTGGTCCATTTCACCAGTATCACAATATAAACAGGGAGGCTAACCCCTGGCATGTGGAAACACATTCTAGCATTAAATTGCACACAATTTAATGTGCAGCACCAAAGTGCAATACAAAACACAAACTAGGACTTTAACCAGGATTAACATATTTCATCGTTTTGCTCTCACGAGCAAATATTTAGGAGAAAACAAGCGTGAATCAGCAGTTGGTACTAGCTAGCTACTAGCTAAAAATCGTTAGCCAGCACAGAACAGCGCTGTATGGCTCAAAAAAAAGTGAGCTTACCACCAACAGGATAAATAAGCAAACAGATGCACATTATTACAAATCACTCACCATCGATGGTTCTCTCACGTTCGTCTTCAGCTTGTCCATAGTCCGGTTCTATGCTGGGCAGCCATCTGTATCGGTCCGGGTCACTCCTCACTGTGGATCTGCCACCAAGCAGAGAAAACTCCACACCTCTTCTTTGGACCACAGTGTAGAGTTCCGCAAAACCTACAACGCTGTCTGTATTAATATCGTATTTACTCCGTGACCAAGTTAGTCCGTGAAATATTGCAAATGGCGGTCGTGTGTAGATTCATCAGAAGACGGTCGCTTTTGTGACGTTACGACCTGACCAATCAGCGGCGACCAGTCTTTTAACGTCACAACATGGCACGACTCAGCACGGTTGTACCCTGCCCTTGAGCGGGGCCAAAAATCGCGGCTGTTAAACCGTGTTGGGACTAGTGGAAAGCCTTACAAAGCGTGCTGAGCTGTCCCGTGTTGGGCTAAGCGGGGCTAATGGAAAAGGCCCTTTAGCTAAGAGATGTGGTTAGAATTCAAATGCAGCCGGCTTCATATGAAGGGAAAGACAAGGGGGACTACTGAATTGCTGAGGATATATTTCACCAGCCACTACAATATTAAGAAGTCCCTCCAGGATGTTGCAGGATGTTTTTATGATTGTTGCGGGCCAAAAAGCCTGAATTTGCGGGAGCATTTTTTAAAAAGTTGTGATAAAAGTTGTGGTATTTTTAGAGTGTTCTTTGCACTAAAAGTTGTGGGAAGAATTCCAAATTTTAAAACGGATGCTTTTTTCCAGTTTACTGCAGTGATAGTCTACAGGTACATCTCAAAAAATTAGAATATCATGAAAAAGTTCAATATTTTTTGTCACTCGTTTCAGAAAGTGAAGCCCATATATTATATTGATTCATTACACAGAGAGTGATACTGTATATTCCAAGTGTTTATTTATTTTAGTTTTTATGATTATGACTTACAGCCCATGAAAACCCCAAATTCAGTTTCTCAAAAAATTATAATATTACATAAAATTAATTTTAAAAAGTAGTTTTTAAATAGAAATGTTGGCCGACGGAAAAGTATGTCCATGTACACACACAACACTTGGTCAGGGCTCCTTTTGGATTAATTACAGTATTAATGTGCAGTTGTTGGCACATTGATACATTGGTGGCATGTTGCCACCTTGGTGCGGTGGCAACATATTTTTTTTTTAGGGGGGGGGGCAGAAAACACATGTATGAATATGTTAATTTTATACTATTTATTTCTTTTTTTAAATTTTGCACAGTAACTTTGCATATAATAATAATATTGCATCAGATTTATATAGCGCGTTATCATAGACACTCAAATATGCTTTTTACAGATACATTATTCATTCACTCCGGACAGACAATGGTAGTGGCAAGCTACTACTGTAGCCACAGCTGCCCTGGGGCAGGCTGACAGAAACGTGGCTGTCAGTCTGGGCCAATGGCCTCTCCGGTCACCACTGAACATTTATACCCAGTGTTATGGACACTGGAGGCAAGGTGGGTAAAGTGTCTTGCCCAGGGACGCAATGGCAGGATATCTGGAGAGAGAGGGATTTGAACCGCCAACCATGCGGTTATTGGACAACCCGCTCTACCTCCTGAGCCACTGCCATTCATGTGGAACTTACAATTTGAAGTATTGTACAACCAAGACTTGAATGTTGGAATATTGGGCCATTTGGGATCCCACCCAGACGTCCTGTATTTGGACTTTTTACTGGTGTCATCCTTCTCTCCTTCCTCTGCTCTCACCTCTCCTGGACCCTCTGCCTGAACACTTTTCCTCTCCTTGGCTCCTTTCTTCTGTCTCATCTTGCCCTCTCTGTGCTCTGTTTAATTCAGGTTCTCTCTCTGTCTATGGTGGTATGCAAACAGGTTAGAAAATATCAAGTGCCATGTAAATTAAAGGAGACAACCAAAAATTTCTAGTTAAGGGGATGAAGAGCACCCACTTAAAACTTGAGTAATGACTTCAGTCTTGAAGGTTTGAGGTTTTTCTCAAAAAATTATAACAATTTTCTTATAGTTTTCTACTTTTCTCTGTAAATTTATCTAAATTTGAAACCAGTTTCCTCAAATTTGTAATTTCCTCTTGTAAAATTGACTTTTTTGTACATTTGAAACTTTATTATGAATTTGTGGATGTGACTGTCTTTTAAATAAATTTGAAAAAGACTGTGGTATTTTTTTTTACATTTTGCTTATAACAATTTATATTTTTGACCATAACTTTGCAGTCAGAACAGAACAATAATTTAACTCTCATTACAAAGAGAAAAATATTAATAAAATTGTATTTAATAATTTAAATTAACTTAAATGACCAAGGATAAAACACAGTGGACAAACACCAACAGATGACCTCTGTTCAGATAAAAGGGACTTTTGCATTTCATTTGTAAATCAAAGTCCCAGAGTCTGGAGAAAGAGTGGAGAGGCACAGAATCTAAGTTGCTTGAGGTTTAGTGTGACGTTTCCACAGTCGGTGATGATTTGAGGAGCCATGTCATCTGTTGGTGTTGGTCCACTGTGTTTTATCAAGACCAAAGTCAGCGCAGTCATCTACCAGGAAATTTTAGAGCACTTCATGCTTCCCTCTGCTGACAAGCTTTATGGAGAAGCTGATTTCATTTTCCAGCAGGACACCGCCCCCCCACCCCCCCACACACACACACTCTGCCAAAAGTATCAAAACCTGGTTTAATGACCATTGCATCACTGTGTTTGACTGGCCAGCAAACTCTCCTGACCTAAACCCGCAGACAATCTATGGAACATTGTCAAGAGGAAGATGAGAGACACCAGACCCAACAATGCAGACGAGCTGAAGGTCACTATCAAAGCAACCTGGACCTTCATAACAACTCAACAGTGCCACAGGCTGATCACCTCTATGCCACACCACATCAGGATTTCCTCTGGTGACATGTTTCGGTGGTGGCCCACCGCGCCAGAAATTTTACTGCCACCCCAAGGCCATATGAATTTATTAAGAAAAATATATGAAGTACTGACTTTCCGCAAGCGCGCACATAAACAACGCGCGTGGCCGTCATCCGTGCGGAGTCTAGAAGCGCCCGCTAACACGAGTTTTCCAGTCAGTCAGCAAACAGCGTCTTGCTAAGCGTGACTGTCCGACAGAAACATGAGTTTATTAAAGTACTTTAATGCGGAAAAATATCATAAGAGGTATGTAAGCACTGATGTTTATCATGGTTTTAACCCGCTGGAAACGGGGTCAATAATGGAAGAGTCGCTTAGCTAAGAGATGTGGTTAGAATTCAAATGCAGCCGGCATCATATGAAGGGAAAGGCAGGGGGACTGATGAATTGCTGAGGATATATTTCACCAGCCACTACAGTATTAAGTTATGTTCTGTAGGAATAGTAGGAATGAAGAGACTGACAATTTCTCTCTTTTCTCGCACGAGCAGGCGTGCCGTTTTTATTCTCCAGCGGCAGTGACAAAAAGCAACAGCTAAAAACGCTAGCTCTAAACTGAGGTCCTTCAGCAGCTGCCTAGAGAGGTGCCTGATGAGAAGGTCTTAGTGCACAACTGTAACTGCCTAAACAGATTATTCTGTACATCAACACATATTGTGGTGAATTATATCTTTAGAGTCCGCTACAGTTCCCTATTGTGTACTTGGCAGGTTAAGATGACCGAAATTCACGAAGTCAATGACTTTAATCTGTCAGCAGCCTTCAGACAAACTAAATGTGTCAACATTTGATTTCAAAATAAGGGAGGTTTTCCTGCTGTCTGGGTGGTGAGGAGATTTCTAAAAAAAATTATAAATATATATAAATATTATAACAGAAATAATGGCATCCTTAGTCATTTAAGTTAATTTATTTCATTAAATACAATTTTATTAATATTTTTTCTTTGTAATCAGTTAAATTATTGTTCTGTTCTGACTGCAGAGTTATGGTCAAAAATGTAAATTGTTATAAGGAAAAAGTAAAAAATAAAATTACCACAGTCTATTTCAAATTTATCTAAAAAAAAGTAATTTTATTTTAAAAAACAGACAAAAATAAGCCATAAAATAATCCACAAGTTTATAATAAAGTTTCAAATGTACAATTAGAGTCAATTTTACAAGAGGAAATTACAAATTTGAGGAACATGGTTTCAACTTTAGATTTACAGAGAGAAGTAGAAAACTATAAGAAAATTGTTATAAATTTTTGAGAAAAACCTCAAACCTTCAAGACTGAAGTCATTACTCAAGTTTTTAAGTGGTTGCTCTTTGTACCCTTAACTCAACTAGAAATTTTTGGTTGTCTACTTTTAATTATTAATTTCAAAGCACTGCTTTTACATGAGTAGAATTTCTGGTTACTATACACCTGATCATATAATTTAAGTATGCATGAGTACATTACTATTATGAATGTTTCTTTCCCTTCCCTACTCTCTCAATGGATAAAAAGAAACACTAGAATAAAAATACAATAAAATACAAAAAATACACATATTTTTGTCATTTACGTAAACCATGACAAAAAAATCCTGCAGGACAAAACATGACACTTGATATTTTCTAACCTGTTTGTATACCACCATAGACAGAGAGAGAACCTGAATTAGGCAGAGCTCAGAGAGGGCAAGATGAGACAGAAGAGAGGAGCCAAGGAGAGGGAAGTGTTCAGGCAGAAGAGGAAGGAGAGAAGGATAACACCACTAAAAAGTCTAAACACAGAATGTCTGGGTGGGACCCCAACTGGCCCAATAGTCAAGCCTCGGTTGTACAATACTTCAAATGGTAAGTTCCATATGCAACGTTACTGTGTAAAATTTTAAAAAGAAATAAATAGTAGAACTGCTGCCTCCACGACCCGGACCTCCGTAAAAGTGGTAGAAGATGGATGGATGGTTCCAACATATTTTGTGACACAGTACAGATAGTTTTGCACAAACAATTGCTCAAAATGTCTATTTTCATCATATTTGAGGTTGTATATGCCCAGGTTAACAAGGTCAGGAGTTCCTGGCAGCGGAAGGCGAATTACAGAGCTGCATGGAGGAATCTGATCAGACCTAAATGAAACACTCATTGTCGCCCCCGACAGACTGCTATGATACCTATGATATGGTGTGAAAAAGTGTTTGCCCCCTTCCTGATTTCTCATTTTTTTGGATGTTTGTCACACTTAAATGTTTCAGATCATCAAACAAATTGAAATATTAAACAGAGATAACACAAGTAAACAGAAAATGCAGTTTTTAAATGAAGGTGTTTATTATTAAGGGGAAAGAAATCCAAACCTACATGGCCCTGTGTGAAAAGTGATTGCCCCTTAACCTAATAACTGGTTGGGCTACCCTTAGCAGCAACAACTGCAATCAAGTGTTTGGGGTCATGGATGTTGGATGGGGTGGGTGAGTTACAGTGGTGTTAAAAAGTATTTGCCCCCTTCCTGATTTCTCATTTTTTTTGGATGTTTGTCACACTTAAATGTTTAAGATCATCAAACAAATTGAAATATTAGACAGAGATAACACAAGTAAACATAAAATGCAGTTTTTAAATGAAGATGTTTATTATTAAGGGGGAAAAATCCAAACCTACATGGCCCTGTGTGAAGAAGTGATTGCCCCTAAACCTAATAACTGGTTGGGCCACCCTTAGCAGCAGCAACTGCAATCAAGTGTTTGCGATAACTGGCAATGAGTCTTTTACAGTGCTGTGGAGGAATTTTGGCCCACTCATCTTTGCAGAATTGTTGTAATTCAGCCACACTGGAGGGTTTCAAGCTTGAACCACCTTTTTAAGGTCATGCCACAGCATCTCAGTCAGATTCAGGTCAGGACTGTGACTAGGCCTCTCTAAAGTCTTCATGTTGTTTTTCTTAAGCCATTCAGAGGTGAACTTGCTGGTGTGTTTTGGATTATTGTTCTGCTGCAAAACCCAAGTGTGCTTCAGCTTGAGGTCACGAACAGATGGCCAGACATTCTCCTTCAGGATTTTTTGGTAGACAGCAGAATTCATGGTTCCATTTACCACTGCAGGTCTTTCAGGTCCTGAAGCAGCAAAACAGCCCCAGACCATCACACTACCGCCACCATATTTTGCTGTTGGTATGATGTTCCTTTTCTGAAATGCTGTTACTTTGACGCCAGATGTAATGGGACACACACCTTCCAAAAAGTTCAACTTTTGTCTCGTCAGTCCACAGAGTATTTTCCCAAAAGTCTTGGGGATCATCACAATGTTTTCTGGCAAAACTGAGGTGAGCCTTTATGTTCTTTTTGCTCAGCAGTGGTTTCCGTCTTTGAACTCTGTCATGCAGGTCAGTTTTGCCCAGTCTTTTTCTTATGGTGGAGTCATGAGCACTGACCTTAACTGAGGCAAGTGAGGCCTGAAGTTCTTTGGATGTTGTGGAGTCTTTTGTGACCTCTTGGGTGAATCGTCGCTGCATTCTTGGGGTAATTTTGGTCGGCCGGCCACTCCTGGGAAGGTTCACCACTGTTCCATGTTTTCGCCATTTGTGGATAATGGCTCTCACTGTGGTTTGCTGGAGTCCCAAAGCTTTAGAAATGACTTTATAACCTTTTCCAGACTGATAGATCTCAATTGCTTTGTTTCTCATTTGTTCCTGAATTTTTTTGCATCTTAGTCTAGCTTTTGAGGATCTTTTGGTCTACTTAACTTTGTCAGGCAGGTCCTATTTAAGTGATTTCTTGACTCAGAACAGGTGTGGCAGTAATCAGGCCTGGGTGTGGCTAGAGCAATTGAACTCAGCTTTCCAAAGATATGATAAACCACAGTTAATTTATGTTTTAATGGGGGGGGGGGGCAAACACTTTTTCACACAAAGCCATGTAGGTTTGGATTTTTTTTACCTTAGATAATAAACACCTTCATTTAAAAACTGCATTTTGTTTAATTGTGCTATCTTTGTCTAATATTCAAATTTGTTTCATCATTTGAAACATTTAAGTGTGACAAACATACAAAAAATGAGAAATCAGGAAGGGGGTAAACACTTTTTCACACCACTGTAAAAGGAAATAAAAAAAAAAAGTGGAATTTTCTTAATTATTTAGTTTGTTTGTTCATTTCTCCTTATCCCTTTATTTCTCTTCTCACTCTCTTCTTTTTGTCCCGTCAGACTATGGCCTGGTGACGACCCCACAGCTTCACTACATGGTCTGCTGTCACAACACAGGCAATAAATATGGAAAACCCTCACTGGAAGGGTACTACCAAAAATTCTGCCAGGCTTTCCTTCACCTTGTTAAGACTGTAAGAGAGCATTGTGTTATGTGTTTGGCTAAATCAGATTGATTTTTCTGCGTTACATCCATCATGCAGGAATCACCTTTTGGCCTCAATTTCTTCCCCATCTCTCTGGTAGGTGCCCAACCGTACAGATGACCAAAAACACCTTTATGTCGATGGTGCTAATGGTATCGGGGTTCTGAAAATGCATGACTTGGAGGGGTACCTAAACGGGGAGCTGAAGATTTCTCTCTGTAATGACTGCGACAGAGGAAAACTTAACCACCTATGTGGAGCTGATTTTGTCAAAGTGCAGCAAAAACCTCCCACAGGTGAGATTTTTGCTTTCTAGACCTAATGGAAGGTTACACTGAGTAACCATGCTCTTCCAAGGAAGGGAACTCAATGCAGCTGTATGGGAAATACATTCTGTGTGTGCACATAGCTGAAGCAAAACCTCTAATCCTGCCTGATTAGGCAGCGTGCATGTGGCGAGGGTAGGGTTCCCGCCCTTTTGCTCTCACTAAGCCCAGGCATGAGGAGAGGCAGCAGCGAGTTGTACTGTTTCCCTCCTTTGGAGAACATACACTACTCACAAAAAGTTAGGGATATTCGGCATTTGGGTGAAATTTCAGGATGCACCTAAAATGATTAATAATCTTTAAAGGCGAACTTCATTTGACCTTCTCAAACCTTTTGAAGGCACATGTCCAACTGTTCAATGTTTCAGTACTTTTTGCATAACTTGCTGTTCTCTAACAAGATGCTTAATGGCAAAATTCACAACAGGTGTTTGATCCATGACTCGACCAGTAAATCTTCAGGTTCAATTAGAATTGGTATTTAAACAGTCCTCTTCATCATGCTGTTCACATTTTGACTTCATGAGACCAAGACAACACCTAACAATTGATCAACAGTACCTTGCCATTGCGAGGATTCAAACAGGATGTTCTCAGACGGGAGTGGCCACTGAGCTTAGAGTGTCACAGATTGTCATCAGCAGGTTGCAACAGAGATACAGAGAGACTGGAAGAGTCACAGAAAGACATAGAAGTGGACGTTCTTTGTCTACATCCCACGCTGATGACTACTTCATTGTGAACAGTGCCCTGCGGAACCGGGTGATGAATGCCACTCACGTCCAGGCACATTTAAGGGAGGTGAGAGGCACCCAAGTGTCATGTCAGACCATTCAAAACCATTTACTTCAGCATGGTCTGTGTGCTAGATGACCTGCAAGGGTACCTGACCACACCAACAGGCACAGGCGTCATTGTCTTGCATAGGCCAGGGAATATTTACTTTGGACAAGGGACCAGTGGGCCTCAGTGCTGTTCTGTGATGAAAGTCAATTCAGGCTGAGCAGAAATGATGGCCGCCAACAATGTCGGAGATGTCAAGGAAAGCGCTATGCATCACCCACTGTTGTGACCAGACGAGCCTTTGGTGGTGGTGGTGGTGGTGGTGTTACAGTCTGGGCAGGTGTGTCTATTCAATACAGAACTGCCCTACACCTTGTGAATGATACAGTGACAAGCCAGTACTACCTGAATAACATCATTAATCCAGTCATTGCGCTCCTACATGAACACCTTAGGCCTAATTTCATCTTCATGGACAACAATGCTCCAGCTCATCGAGGTTGCGTCATTAGGGAATGCTGCTGGAGGCTGGGGTATCTCAAATGGAGTGGCCTGCACTTTCTCCAGACCCGGATCCCATAGAAAACCTATGGGATCAGCTGAGTTGTCGTGTTGAGGCTCGTAACCCTGCACCCCACAACCTCAATGACCTGAGGGCCGCCCTTCAAGAAGAGTGGAATGCCATGCCTCAGCAGACAATAAGTCGACTTGTGAGCAGCATGAGACGTTGTCAAGCTGTAATTGATGCTCAAGGGTGCATGACAAGTTATTGAGACACTGACATTTTTTGTTGTGGTAGACCCACCACTGTTGTTGGCTTTTGTTTCAGTAAATTGTTTGAGATGAGGAAATCACCATTGCATGTTTCTACTTAAATGCCCTACTTTCATGATATTGTATCACTGTAGCGTGAACTTTTTACATTTTCCATAAATTTCACCTGAAAACCAAATATCCCTAACTTTTTGTGAGTAGTTACTTAATGTAGCCTTACATTCTCCTGCACCCGGTCCACTCGGTACAGCTGTATGGGACCTCACAAAGTACATCATAATGAGATGGAGAACTGCTGACTGCATAGTTCTGCATTAGACATACTGTATGCCAGCAGTCTTAAAAATGGAGCCATATATCATTTGTATACCGTTTGCACTTTTTGGTTTTTATGTCACAAACCACCAATTCTCCAAGTTGGCAAAACAAACGCTCCTTGACTGCCACATTACTTGTGATTGGTCCATAAAAAAACTTTCAGATATAGCTTTAGAATGCATTTATTTAGATACTTCCTCTACTTTTAACTGAAGGTTTTGAGAAGTTCCCAGGAGAGCGTTGCTGCTCCTTTGATGGTGATGCTGACCGAATAGTTTACTTCTACACTGACCCCGATGGAACATTTCATCTGCTAGATGGAGACAAGATTGCAATTCTCATCAGCACTTTTCTCAAAGAGCTGCTAACACAGGTATAATCTCAAAACAAACGCATGTCTACAAGTGGGCGCACACTTGTTAAAAGCTTTTTCTTTTGGCACAGGCTGATTTAAACTTGAAGATGGCAGTGGTGCAGACTGCTTATGCCAATGGAGGCTCAACACACTATCTGGAGGACATATTAAAGGTGAGCACACTCGCATAGAGCCATTGCTTTACTTGTGTATGTAAACGGAACAGGTGATTCCCACACATTTTAAATACACTCAGATCCCAGTGATGTGTACAAAGACTGGAGTAAAACATCTTCACCATGTGGCTCGTGAGTTTGATATTGGTGTGTACTTTGAGGCCAATGGTCACGGAACTGTAAGTACACAGAAATTTAAAAACTAATCACCAGTCCACCACTGTGGCATGATTTAATTTTGAGCTTTATGGTGCTCAGGTCTTATTCAGTCAGGCTACTGAACTGAAAATCCACCAACTTGCAGAGGACCCTAAAACCAACGTTGAGAGGAAGAAAGCACTTATTCTTCTGAAGAACACAATCAACGTCATCAACCAGGTACAGTCTCACAGATACTAATATTTTAACTAATGCAGGGGTCAAAAAGGTCCAAATTTAACTGTAAAATTTCACAAGTCCATCCATCCATCCGTCTTCTACTGCTTTTCTGGGGGTCCGGGTCACGGAGGCAGCAGTTCAAGCAGAGAAGCCCAGACTTCCCTCTCCCCAGCCACTTGCTCCAGCTCTTCAGAGAGGATGCCAAGGCGTTCCCAGACCAGCTGGGAGACATAGTCTCTCCACCGAGTCCTGGGTCTGCCCCGGAGTCTCCTCCCAGTGGGACGTGCCCGAAACACCTCAAGTGGGAGGCGTCCAGGAGGCATCCTAATCAGATGTCCATACCACCTCAACTGACTCCTTTCAGTGTGGAGGAGCAGTGGTTCTACTCTGAGCCTCTCCCAGATGACTGAGCTTCTCACCCTATCTCTGAAAGTGAGTCCAGCGATCCTACGGAGAAAGCTCATTTCAGCCGCTTGTATCCACAATCTCGTTCTTTTGGTCATTACCCAAAGCTCGTGACCATAGGTGAGAGTAGGAACATAGATTGACTGGTAAATCAACAGCTTTGCCTTAGAACTCAGCTCCCTCTTCACCACAACAGACCGGTACAATGTCCGCATCACTGCAGATGCTGCCCCAATCCGTCTGTCAATCTCTCGCTCCATTCTCCCCTCATTCGTGAATAAGACCCCAAGATACTTAAACTCCTCTACTTGGGGCAGGAGCCTGTCCCCAACCCAGAGAGGACAATCCACCTTTTTCCGGCTGAGGACCATGGACTCGGACTTGGAGGTCCTGATTTTCATCCCAGCTGCTTCACACTCAGCGGCAAACCGTCCCAGCAAGAGCTGTAGGTCATTGCTGGATGAAGCCAACAGGACAACATCATCTGCAAACAACAGAGATGAGATCCTGTGGTCACCAAGCATGACACCCTCCATTCCCTGGCTGCGCCTAGAAATCCTTCAAGTGTACAAGTGTACAAGGAAATACAGGTTAGATTCTGTATAAGAAAATAGTTGTCATTTTAAAAAAAGAAGTTGCAAACTTAAAAGTAAAAACACTGAAATTCATGGGTAAAAAGTCAGTTTTTGCTCATTCTGACAAAGCTGAAAGGAGCCAATTCAATGACGTGGTATATGAATTGCTACTCCAACTAGGCATTTGCTCTGATTGCCACCAAACTCAATCACAGTAATCCTCAGGTCTGCATCCAGGTTGTGTTCAAGATCAGGGTCAAACATCAGGAAATCTCAGCAGCTGTATAATCTTTATGAAAATTGTTACTCCCTAAGCTATTGCCCCAATTCTCAACAAACCCACACACTTTGATCCTCAGATGGGTCTGCTTCAGGGTTGAGCCCAAAGTAAAGGTCATTGTCAAAGGTCAGGCGATCTGGGCTTTTATGATTTAACAAAAATCATTTCACCTCCTAGGCAATTTCCTCAATGTTCATTAAAGTCATGCACAGTTATCCTCAGGGGGCCTACATCTAGGCTGTGCTTAAGCTCAAGGTCAACAGTCAGGAGACCTGAGCACTCTCGGGGTGATTTTCATTTATGAGGAAAAAACAGTCACATTAATGGGAAGAATGAAGCATTTTCCAGAAGAAAGTCTAATCTGTAATTTGAGGAAAAAAGACTTGACTCAGATGTTGGGCGGCAGTGGCTCAGGAGATAGAGCGGGTCGTCCGATAACCCGAGGGTTGGCGGTTTGAATCCCCGTCCCCAGACATCCTGCTGTTGTGTGCCTGGATAAGACACTTTACCCACCTTTCCTCCAGTGTCCATGACACTGGGTATGAATGTGTAAATGTTCAGTAGTGGTCGGGGAGGCCGTTGGCATGGATTGGCAGCCATGTTTCCATCAGTCTGCCCCAGGGCAGCTGTGGCTACAGTAGTAGCTTACCACTATCGATGCCTGTCTGTGAAGTGAATGAATAATGTGCCCATTGAAAAGTGTCTTTGAGTGTCCATGAAAAGCGCTATATAAATCTGATGCATTATTATTATTATTTATATTGGAAAAAGTAATAAATATACAAGACTCTCCAATGAGAAAAGCTTAAAACTTTAGAGAAAAAACTCACAAATTTTCAAGTTGTGTACTCATCAGAATAGAAGCTGCAACTTGACAAAGAGTACAAGGAAAGGTCATAAATGTCGGGGCGAACTACTGATTTGCAAGAATGTTTCTTCATCTGAAATATTTTTACTCATTTACATCTAAAATTTGCAAGAAATGCACATTTTTGGTTCTTGGTCCTACTGTATATAAAAAAATCTGGCTGCAGTGAACCACTGGAATCATCTCTAAATCACAGTGAGGATCCAGCATGGTGAGATGACATTTGCTGTCTTCGACTGCCTTGTTTTTAAGGCTACGTATGCCTCTGGCTCCTTTATAAGTTTTTTCCCCTCTTCTCTGGCCCAAATTGCACAAAATTCTATGTCCATTGTTCAGTTAACGTGACACAAACTCTGCTTTATGCTAAAGACACAAAAATGCTTCTGTTTTTTTTTTCTTTCTTTTTAAAAGACCATAGGAGATGCTATTTCTGATATGCTGCTGATTGAATCCATATTGGCCATCAGAGGGATGACTGTCCAGCAGTGGGACGCCATCTACAAAGACCTGCCCAACAGGCAGCTTAAAGTCAAGGTACGCTTACTGTACAGTTGTTCATTTTAACTTGATGGCCCTTGGTAAAATTTTTGTAATGTGAGAGATAATGCGCAATGCAAAAGAGGTGTCAGTTTGCAGCGGTCTCATGGTTTGAATCAAAAACAATAATTCTCAAATGCGTCACTTATGAATATCATTTATTTTACATGCACAGTAATACCCTGGTAATGAGATACTGTATGCCCACCAATATGAGTGAAGTATTAACAGTTGATGTTAAAGTTGGTTTAGATTATGCTTGACTTTCGTTTAGTATTTATTTCTATATATGGGTATTCTTTTAAGTCTTTTGGATACACTTTATCACTTTTTTGTCAATGCGAAATTGATTCTTTTGGGCTCTCTGCTTTATTTCATTCATGACAGACCACATTTCTTTGCCTCGTTCCATGTGGTAATAAGGGTTGGTCATGTTTCAAAATTAAATATTGAGTGAATAAAGTGCTTCTTCTCTCCAGTATACCTGTGCAGCCTTAGCCTTATTTTCCACTTTCAGCAGTGTTGCCAGATTTTGTCTGACAAACAACTCTGTCCATGACAAGCCTTATAAAAAGTGACTTCACAAAAAAAGTCAAGCAAAAGTGAAAGGAAACAAGCAAAAAAAACTGGCAACTAGATCAGTCAGGTATTACGGAGTTTCAGTGAGACACAGCCATATGTGTTCATTTATTTATTATCCACAACAACCACGGAAGTGCACAAACTTTGATACAGGATAATTATTTATTTATTTATTTTAACAAAAGAACATGATTTCAAACAAACCAGTCACTTAACTATTTAACAAAAGATCTTTTACGAGTTGAGCGACTTAAAATATTGGGGGGTGGGGGTGAGAAAAGTAAGTACCGTATTTTCCGGACTATAAGCCGCTACTTTTTCCCCACGCTTTGAACCATGCGGCTTATACAGAGATGCGGCTTTTCTATGAATTTTTCTTCAGCCCTCAGGGGGCGCTCTAGCAGGAAGTGCAAAAACGAGACAGGCAGCGGGAGTCAGTGCAAACAAGAAAGCGCCAGTTTTTATTCTTAGCACATGCAACCCAAGATGCACAACAGCAAAATACGTGAATCAGTGGATCTTAACAGCATGGAGGAGTGTGAAAGAATCTACCATCATCAACGGGTTCCGAAAGGCCAGACTGCTGTGTGAAGAGAGCAGCGCAGCTTCAGAGGTAACTTTGCCTCGAGATGAGAGTGACTGGAGCAACACCAAAACAAAGACTGAAAAGGTATGTGACGAAGATTATCTGAGGCTGTTCAACTCCGACACTGAAGAGGACGACTTCAGTGGCTTCAGTGCGCAGGAGGAAGATGAATAAGTGACTTGTGGCTTCAGTGCACAGGAGAAATGAAGTGACAGTGGTTTGGTGTTCAGTAGTTTCAATGCTCAGGAGGAAGATGAATAGTGACTTGTGGTTTCAGTGCACGGGAGAATAAAGCGACTTTAATACCGTAGTTGCTTTAACAGTGCGCAGGAAGAAAAAAGTGACTGGTTTCAGTACGCAGGAGGAGGAAAAATAAAGCAACTTTGTTTTAGTGCACAGGAGGAAGACAAATAAAACCATCAATGACTTTTCTGTTTTGTTTGATCAGCACTTTTACTGCCGTGTTACAGGCACTGTTCGGAAACAATCAGTTCAAAAAAAAAAAAAAAGGTATATGAATAAACACTTATGGTACAAAATCTTTCTATGTAAATATCTTATTTCTCAGCCTGGATATCGGTGCTTATAGTCCAGTGCGGCTTATATGTGACAAAATATGCATTTCTTTTAAATTTTAGTGGGTGCGGCTTATATTTAGGTGCGCTATATAGTCCGGAAAATACGGTAAAATATGATACTGAGGCGGATGGTATAATAAGGCACGGCGAACTGTGGTTTAAAAGAGAGTTTATTTCATCCACCATCACGAGGGTTCAAGGGTGAACCCTGTGTCTCTGGTCAGCAACAGGCAATGCGTGTAGTCAGATGAGCAGCAGTAAGAGAGAGAGAGAGCAAGCGATATACAGTTGCTTATATACCCAGCTACAGACAATACAGTGGGATAAAAAAGTATTTAGTCAGCCACCAATTGTGCAAGTTCTCCCACTTAAAAGATGAGAGAGGTGTCCAATTTTCATCATAGGTATACCTCAACTATGAGAGACAAAATGAGAAAAAAAAAAAATCCAGAAAATCACATTGAAGGATTTTTAATGAATTAATTGGTAAATTCCTCGGTAAAATAAGTATTTGGTCAATAACAAAAGTTCATCTCAATACTTTGTTATATACCCTTTGTTGGCAATGACAGAGGTCAAACGTTTTCTGTAAGTTTTCACAAGGTTTTCACACACTGTTGCTGGTATTTTGGCCCATTCCTCCATGCACATCTCCTCTAGAGCAGTGATGTTTTGGGGCTGTCGCTGGACAACACAGACTTTCAACTCCCTCCAAAGATTTTCTATGGGGTTGAGATCTGGAGACTGGCTAGGCCACTCTAGGACCTTGAAATGCTTCTTACGAAGCCACTCCTTTGTTGCCCGGGCGGTGTGTTTGGGATCATTGTCATGCTGAAAGACCCAGCCACGTTTCATCTTCAATGCCCTTGCTGGTGGAAGGAGGTTTTCACTCAAAATCTCACGATACATGGCCCCATTCATTCTTTCCTTTACACGGATCAGTCGTCCTGGTCTCTTTGCAGAAAAACAGTCCCAAAGTATTATGTTTCCACCCCCATGCTTCACAGTAGGTATGGTGTTCTTTCTCCTCCAAACACGACAAGTTGAGTTTTTACCAAAAAGTTCTATTTTGGTTTCATCTGACCATATGACATTCTCCCAATCCTCTTCTGGATCATCCAAATGCTCTCTAGCAAACTTCAGACGGGCCTGGACATGTACTGGCTTAAGCAGGGGGACACGTCTGGCACTGCAGGATTTGAGTCCCTGGCGGCGTAGTGTGTTACTGATGGTAGCCTTTGTTACTTTGGTCCCAGCTCTCTGCAGGTCATTCACTAGGTCCCCCCGTGTGGTTCTGGGATTTTTGCTCACCGTTCTCGTGATCATTTTGACCCCACGGGGTGAGATCTTGCGTGGAGCCCCAGATTGAGGAAGATTATCAGTGGTCTTGTATGTCTTCGATTTTCTAATAATTGCTCCCACAGTTGATTTCTTCACACCAAGCTGCTTACCTATTGCAGATTCAGTCTTCCCAGCCTGGTGCAGGTCTACAATTTTGTTTCTGGTGTCCTTTGACAGCTCTTTGGTCTTGGCCATAGTGGAGTTTGGAGTCTGACTGTTTGAGGTTGTGGACAGGTGTCTTTTATACTGATAACGAGTTCAAACAGGTGCCATCAATACAGATAACGAGTGGGGGACAGAGGAGCCTCTTAAAGAAGAAGTTACAGGTCTGTGAGAGCTAGAAATCTTGGTTGTTTGTAGGTGACCAAATACTTATTTTACGGAGGAATTTACCAATTAATTCATTAAAAATCCTTCAATGTGATTTTCTGGATTTTTTTTTTCTCATTTTGTCTCTCATAGTTGAGGTATACCTATGATGAAAATTGGAGACCTCTCATCTTTTAAGTGGGAGAACTTGCACAATTGGTGGCTGACTAAATACTTTTTTGCCCCACTGTACATGCACAGCAGTAAGCATGGACATTTGCATTTGAGAGTCACACATATCAGTAGGAGGATTACTGGCGCCGGAATTCCTCTCTGCTCCGGAGCTGTAGGACAAAAGAGGTTACAAGGCACATCTACATATTGATATCAGTCCATACATCTCATTGTTCTGCTAATTGCTCCAGCTGAGCGTTCTGCTTGTCCGTGGCTGTGGGGGTCACCCACACACTCCCCCCCCCCCCCAGAGGACTCAGCAGGGGGCTGAGGCCTCGATCGTCCGGTTTTGGTAACGAGCTGTGGGGAAAGCTCTGTGCAGGTGGAGGTGGAGGGAGGAGGGGTGGGGGTAGCGAGTGCCGGCCCGGGACGGCGAAGTTGTCTGGGCCGCGCAAAAATTGCATGTGGATCCACGGTGTTGAGGGGCTGTCCCGTTGAACGTGCGGAGATCCACAGCAGCTGTGAAAAGAAAAAATTGTCTCTGACTCCTCTCGCGGCCATGAAGAAAAAAAGGAGCTGCAGCAGTGAGGGACTTGGCGTGTTGGCTTTAGGTGCGGGCGCAGCCCTAAAGCCCTCGGGGACAGCTGACGGCTGAATTCCCATTGTGCGCCGTGGCTGAGACCCATACAAAATCCTGTGTGCGGGCTGCGTGTGTGCTTCAGGTGTGTGAGCAGCCCTGAAGGTTCCGTGTGCAGCGGCGGAGGACGATGGCGGTCTGTGTGGAGCCGGTATTGTCCCGTGCGTGGTGCGCTGTCCTCGTAACCCCCCGGTGTGCGTGCGGGGGTTCGGTGCATGGCAGGTCTGCTATCGAGGCGAGTCAGGGTCAGGGAGCTTGCTGGAGATCAGCGTCGTCGGCGCTGATGGTCCTCCCTGTTTTGGCTGTTGCTGTTGTTCGCTCGTGCCGGGTCATGGTGCGTTCTGGTCCACACGCTGCATTCTCCGTCGGCCCTGGAGGTCGCCATCGTGGAGAGAGGACGAGGTGCGTGCGCGCTCCCATGGATGCGGAGGAGCGGTGAGCGCGGCCGGTCCCAACGTGGATGTCCAGATCTCAGGCGAGGGTCGCACCATGACGCTTTCTGCAGCTTTCCCGGTCGTGGATGATCTCTGGAGAGTTCGCCTGGTGTTGGCTCTGCGTCGAGGTCTCCCGCGTGGCAGAAGGGAGGGCAGTCCATTTGCGTCAGGCTGCTGCGTTCGCTTGTCGTCGGAGAGTCACCGCCGGGGGCTGCCAGCGTGTTCTTTCTTTAGGGGGTCACCAGTGTGGCGATGGTAGAATAAGGCACGGCGAACTGTGGTTTAAAAGGGAGTTTATTTCATCCTTTGGGGTGATGTGTCTCTGGTCAGCAACAGGCAATGCGTGTAGTCAGATGAGCAGCAGTAAGAGAGAGAGAGAGCAAGCGATATACAGTTGCTTATATACCCAGCTACAGACAATACATGCACAGCAGTAAGCATGGACATTTGCATTTGAGAGTCACACATATCAATAGGAGGATTACTGGCGCCGGAATTCCTCTCTGCTCCGGAGCTGTAGGACAAAAGAGGTTACAAGGCACATCTACATATTGATATCAGTCCATACATCTCATTGTTCTGCTAACTGCTCCAGCTGAGTGCTCTGCTTGTCCGTGGCTGTGGGGGTCACCCACAATACATATAATGTGAACAGAAAAAAACAAAAGTAGAGTTATATCAGATGTTGCAAATGGACAAAGGTCTTCTGTATTCTTTACGAGTATTAACAAATTATCAAAGACTTTAATATCATTGGCCTTAAATGATCTAAAATTTGTCAGCTGTAGGATCAGCCTTTCTGTTTAATTGATAAATCTGATTCTGATTCATTTCTACAAGGGAAACCTCTAATATGAGAGGTTTTGATTGAATAATCTGACAAATACAATTTTAAAATAAAACCTTTTTCTATACTCGTAATATTTTTACAATATTTACATTATATCCCATTTATCATCAGATTTGTAATTAAATTTCAATTAATTGTTAAAGTACCAAGAATTCTTTTACATGCCTTAATCCATTTCCATCTTGACATCTCAAAGGTTTTCTCACTGAATTTTCTTATTTTAAATGCAGTAAACGTATATCAAATCGGACGTTGATTCATTTTCCTCAATATCCTTTATTATCTCTTTAATCGTATTGTAATATTAATTTTCCAATCATCTGCCAATAAATCTTTGGCACCTTTTATTTGCTGGTTTCCCTAAGTGTGGATTTTAAAATGATATCTATAAAACTCTGATTGGATAGTGGTGCTTTGGACTTTTATACTGTAAAACGCATTTCCTTCCATCCATCCATCTTCTACCGCTTTTCTGGAGGTCCGGGTCGTGGAGGCAGCAGTTCAAGCAGAGAAGTCCAGACTTCCCTTTCCCCAGCCACCTACTCCAGCTCTTCAGAGAAGATACCAAGATGTTCCCAGACCAGCTGGGAGACATAGTCTCTCCAGCGTGTCCTGGGTCTGCTCCGGGGTCTCCTCCCAGTGGGACGTGCCCTGAACACCTCAAGTGGGAGACGTCCAGGAGGCATCCTGATGGGATGCCCAAACCACCTCAACTGGCTTCTTTCAATGTGGAGGAGCAGCGGTTCTACTCAGAGCCTCTCCCAGACGACTGAACTCCTCACCCTATCTCTAAGGGTGAGTCTAGCAATCCTACGGAGAAAGCTCATTTCAGCTGCTTGTATCTGAGACCTCAATCTTTCGGTCATTACCCAAAACTCATGACCATAGGTGAGGGTAGGAACATAGATTGAATGGTAAATCGACAGCTTTGCATTAGAGCTCAGCTCTCTCCTCACCACGACAGACCGAGACAACATTCGCATCACTGCAGATGCTGCTCCGATCCGTCTGTCAATCTCTTGCTCCATTCTCCCCTCACTCGTGAATAAGACCTCGAGATACTTAAACTCCTCCACTTGGGGCAGGAGCTCATTCCCAACCCGGAGACGACAATCCACCCTTTTCTGGATGAGGCCCATGGACTCAGACTTGGAGGTGCCGATTCTCATCCCAGCTGCTTCACACTCGGCAGCAAACCATCCCAGCAAGAACTGTAGGTCATTGCTTGATGAAGCCAACAGGACGACATCATCTTCAAACAGCAGAGATGAGATCCTGTGGTCACCAAATATGACACCCTCCGTTCCTTGGCTGCGCCTAGAAGTCCTGTCCATGAAAATTATAAACAGGATCGGTGACAAAGGGCAGCCCAGCGAGTCTGACTGACTGTTGGCAATACAAACCAAACTCTCACAATGATCGTATAGAGACCGGATAGCTTGTAGCAACAAGCTCGATACCCCATACTCCCGAAGCACCCCCCACAAAAAACCACAAGGGACGCGGTTGAATGCTTTGTCCAAGTCCACAAAACACATGTGGACTGGTTGTACAAACTCCCACAAACCCTCAAGGATTCTCAAGAGGGTAAAGAGTTGGTTCAATATGCCACGCCCGTTATAGATTACATGTGGATAGCATAATTTGTCATCCTCTCGCTCTCCTCCAAATGGAAGAAAACACCAGCTGCTGAGGGCCCCGAACCACGGGTCTGTCCAGACCCGATCAGAGGCTGCACCAGTCGAGGCAGATGTAGACACACCTCCTGTCTCTACTGGAAGTTACAGTAAAAAGTAAAACATGCACACTCCCTGTTCATTCATTCCCCTAAAAATAAACACATTAATACCTAACAAGTCTGTGATTAAAATGAAACTCTGTATGAAATAAAAATCCTAAGACTGACAGTATCCCACCATGCCTCCACCATGCACAACATCCACACCAGAACGCACACATGCTCTCTGTTAATTCATTCATTGCTCTAAAATATGGATACATTAATGCCTAATCTATAGACTCCAACGGTAAGTCCGCAATTGAAACGAGAATGTGAATGGAATTAAGATAGATGGATAGATAGATGTACTTTATTGATCCCAAACTGGGAAATTACAGAAACTTACAAAAACTATTAAGGTGTATCATCATGTTATAATTAAAATGACATGTGATTAGATTATAACTGTTACAACTCTCCGTTAAAATATAGAAAATCCAGGCACATGCCGTATTTCCTCCTGAGCTCCCATCAGTAGGAGCTGCTGAAATAGCATTAAACACCACACTTATGCCAACAGACCTCCTTTTCCCTGATCAAAAGCGTGTTGTCATAAAATGCAACAAAATACTGCCACGTATAAGATTGCATGCTGCCACAGCTCTTTGAAATGGCTTCCTCCCAGCGCAGAGCTGGCACACTGTCTACTAGTAATTGGATGGCAGAGACGCCAAGCTTAACAAAAAAGACTTTGCACTGACAAAAACAAACAAAAACACTGGTGTAAGGTGGGAGGTGTGATGCAGAAATGCACTGTTGACTGTCATCATTGTGCCCTCTGGGTTTCAACATTTTTTTTTTTTGGCGGGGGGGGTTTGTACAAAGGTGTTGGACCGCACGGTGATCAAAACCAAAGACGCAGAGAGACAGGCGGTTACCCCACCTGGACTTCAGGAGACTATCGACAATTTAGTGAAGAAGCACAGGCAAGCCCGCTCCTTTGTGAGGCCCTCTGGCACCGAAGACGTGGTGAGAATTTACGCAGAGGCCGACACACAGGTGGGAATTTTGTCCTTTTACAGATTTATCTGTATGACGTGTTGATGGGATTGCACTGTGAATAATGCTGAGGCAACTTGTTTTTAGGAGAGCGCTGACACCCTCGCACATGAAGTCAGTCTGGCAGTGTATCGCCTTGCTGGAGGAGTCGGTGGTGAACCCTAACCGTCACATTAGAAGAACATTCATTTAAGAACACTATATTAATAAATAATGTAGGATATAGAGACCATACCAACTCATTAAGTCACATGCCATTAAGTTCATGGATTTAGTTAAATATAAGACAGCACAAGTAATGTACAGGGCAATTAATAATCAACTCCCAACTAATATACAAAAAATATTAAAAAAAAAAAAAAGAGACTGATTATAATTTGAGAAGAGACTTAAACTTTACAAAACCTAAGGTACTAACAACTAAGAAAAGTATGTGCATATCTATCTGTTGGGTGGGTTTGTGGAACAGTCTGGAGCTGGAACTAAAACTGTACAAACAAATCAATTCAAAAATAGGTATAAACATTATTTGCTGAAAGGATATACATTAGAGGTGTTGTATTAATATGTACGATGCACTAAGCTCACTCTGGGACACTACGGTATGGTAGGTGGGACATACTGTAACTGTGTGTATCTGTGTTGTTTGGGACTGGGTATAGATGTATGGACCGTAGGTATGTTGGGATGGATGGGTGTCGATGTTGATATGTACAAAATATAGTTAATTGTCTACTTGGGGTCTTAATTGAGGTAATAGGTATATATTTCACATGGGGTGTATTTAGGGAAAAGAGGAGTTGGAGTAAATAAGTGTTAACGTCTTCCTTCTCCCTTTCGAGCACTGTATACTGTCACTTTTATTGCACTTGTCATTTGTTTTGTTTTACTTTGGGGAGGCAATTATAAAATCAGTTTCTAAAGGTTCATGACTGCCTTTTGATGTAGGGATGTTAAATCCACTTTTCTTCACTGTTTTTCCACTGTATTTCTGTCACTCTCAGGGTTTCCTCTGGTAACATTTCTGGGTGGCGGCCCGCCTCGCCAGAAACATTTCCGCCACGCCAATAAGGAGATATGAATTTAAGAAAAATATATGAAGCAATGACTTTGTGCAAGCACGCATATGAACAACACGCGTGGCCATCATCCGCACAGCGTTTAGAAGCGCCCCGCCCACGCAAGCTTTCCAGTCAGTCAGAAAACGAGAATAAAAACATACATGAATCATACATACATACTGTCTTTCACAGCGGCAGCAGTATCTTCGTGGAAAAGGAGCGAAAACCGGGAAGTCAAACAGCAGAAATGGACTCTATTTGAAGAGAAACTTTGTGAAGAATTCCGCCGTTTCTTCGTTGGTGAAATTCTTGGCGCTACCTATTAGGTGGGAGTGAAACTACAAATGATGGCTGTGTGCATGCGTCAACCGCTTGGCCTGGGTAGATGAAAAAAGTGAGCATGAACAGCGCCACGTGCGTGCTGGGCTTGTCCAAAGCATACGCGGACCAAGGTGGACTAGAGGGAAAATGCAGCATGAAGCAGGCTTTACAAGGCAGAGTGTCTCGCTAAGCGTGACTGTCTGACAGAAACATCGGTTTATTAAAGTGCTTTAAACGCAGAAGAAAATCAGAAGAGGTATGTAAGCACTGGAGGCATTTATCATGGTTTTAACCCGCTGGAAACGGGAGCAATAACGGATGAGCCACTTAGCTAAGAGATGTGGTTAGAATTCATATGCAGCCGACTTCATGTGAAGGGAAAGGCAGGGGGGACTGATAAATTGCTGAGGATATATTTCACTAGCTACTACAATATTAAGTTATGTTCCCTATTATGTACCTGGCAAGTTAAGATGACCGAAATTCACGAAGTCAATGACTTTAATTTGTCAGCAGGAGGTTTTTCTTGCCGTCTTGGTGGTGAGGAGATTTCTAAAAAAAAACAAAACTATAAATATATAGAAATATAACAGAAATAATGGCATCCTTGGTCATTTAAGTTAATTTAAATCATTAAATATAATTTTATTAATATTTCTTTGAAATCAGAGTTAAATTATTGTTCTGTTCTGGCTCTGCAAAAATTATGGTCAAAAATGTAAATTGTTATAAGGAAAAAGTTTTAAAAAATTCCACAGTCTGTTTCAAATTTATTTAAAAAAACAGCAATTTTATTTAAAAAAAAAACAGACAAAAATAAGCCATAAAATAATCCACAAATTTATAATAAAGTTCCAAATGTACAAGAAAAGTCAATTTTACAAGAGGAAATTACAAATTTGAGGAAACTGGTTTCGAATTTAGATAAATTTTTACAGAGAAAAGTAGAAAACTATAAGAAAATTGTTATAAATTTTTGAGAAAAACCTCAAACCTTCAAGACTGAAGTTATTACTCAAGTTTTTAAGTGGGTGCTCTTTGTACCCTTAACTCAACTAGAAATTTTTGGTTGTCTACTTTTAATTACCCAAACTCAGTGTAAATGGTGTAGAGATTGAAAGGGTATCCGAAACTAAATTCCTTGGAGTAATAATTGATAACAAACTGTGTTGGAAGCCACATATTAATTATATAAAAGGTAAAGTATCCAAATCAATTGCAATATTACACAGAGTGAAAAATTTGCTGAATCAACCCACACTATACACCTTGTATCATTCATTAATACTCCCATACATGACATATTGTAATGAAGTATGGGGAAATACATATAAAACAAACATATATCCACTCTTTATGCTTCAAAAGAGAGCTATTAGAATAATCAACAAAGCAGCTTACAGGGAACCAACAAACCCACTTTTTCTTAAACAAAAAACTCTCAAGTTGAAAGATCTGATCGACTTTAAAACCGCAATAATAATGTTCAAAGTGAAGAATCTATCACTGCCCGCTAATATCCAAAAGTTGTTCCAAACAAGGGAGAAACGATATCACTTCAGAGGAACATGTATATTTCAAAAGCCTACAGTGAGAACAACTACCAAGCAACACTGTATTTCAGTGCAAGGTGTCAGATTATGGAACGATTTTGGACCTGAATTAAAATCATGTACAAAGCTTGGACAATTTAAACAAAAACTAAAGGAAGAAATACTCCAAACATATTTACAAGACGACATGTAAACTCACATAAGGATTGACATTTCCAGCCTTTGTTGTGTTATAGCTTAGTTTTTCTTTTTTCTCTGTGACACTATGTCTTAGATTTGTTTTTGAATAGTAACCGCTTAACTTAGACTAGCTCAGTTTTCTTAGTCATATTTTGTCTTAGCCTTGTTTTAAATTGTAATCGCTCTTGTCTTGTTTTCTCTTTTTTCTCCTTTGAATTCTTGGATGGAATATGGGTGGGCAATATAAGCTGCGGCTTCAGCCATCACCCATTTCAGATAACTCACGTGGAATTGTATAGTAGAAGGAGTCTTTGTCTAATTTGACCTTGTTGTTATATTATACAGTTTCTTTTAACCTGTAATGTACTATCCGAAATAAATAAATTCATTCATTCATTCATTCATGGATGATTAAAAGTGTGAATAATGGTGAATTAAATGTTTTGTAATTATTAATTTCATAGCACTGCTTTTACATGAGTAGAATTTCTGGCTCCTATACCCACCTAACTAACTAACTAACCTGCACTTATATAGCGCTTTTCTAGTCACAAAGACCACTCAAAGCGCTTTCATTAATACTAACCCTCTATTCTAAGGGCCTATAGGAAACAGATATCTAGGGACAATTTAGAACAGCCAATAAACCTAACCTGCATGTTTTTGGCATGTGGGAGGAAACCGGAGAAATCCCGGAGTAAACCCACGCAACACGGGGAGAACATGCAAACTCCACACAGATCACTGTTGGTCGGGGGCTGGGATCGAACCCACGATCCCACGATCCCCACAATCCCCCGGCCAAGGGTAAACTGTGCTGCCGCAGTGCTAACCACTGCGCCACCGTGCAGCCCCCACCTCTGAACATATAATTAAAGTATGCATGAGTAAATTACTATTATGAATGTTTTTTCCTTCTCTTTTCTACTTTTTCTCAGTGGAAAAACACAAGAATAAAATACAAAAAAAATACATTTTTTTGTCATTTATGTAAACCATGGCAAAAAAAAAAAAATTCTGCCGGACAAAACGTGACACTTGATATTTTCTAACCTGTTTGTATACCACCATAGACAGAGAGAGAACCTGAATTAAACAGGGCTCAGATAGGGCAAGATGAGACAGAAGAGAGGAGCCAAGGAGAGGAAAGTGTTCAGGCAGAGGGTCCAGGAGAGGTGACAGCAGAGGAGGGAGAGAAGGATGACACCAGTAAAAAGTCCAAACACAGGACATCTGGGTGGGACCCCGACTGGCCCAATATTCAAGCCTTGGTTGTACAATACTTCAAATGGTAAGTTCCATTATGCAATATTACCGTGCAAAATTTAAAAAAATAAAGTGTAAAATTAACATGTTCTGGTTACAAGCGTGTCATGTGTTTTCTGCCCCACCCCCCGTGGAAAAATATGTCGCCACCGCGCCAAGGTCTTTAAGCCAGAGGAAACACTGACTCTGATGATGATATTGTACACATTGGGAGAAACAATGAAAGTATGTTATATGTACACTATGCCCAAATAAGGAACAGTTTTTACCCCTCGCTGGTCGAAGCCCAAAGGGTTGAAATCAACTCCTCCTACGGTTTTGGTCCAATTGTTTTGAAACTTGGTACCATGGTTTGATATATACCGAGGATGTGCATATTGCAATTTGGTTCTGATCGGATGATTTTTGCAGGAATTGTAGCCCCTGACCTATGGCCTCCTGTTTCACCTCACTTCATAGACTGAGAATACACATATTGCAATTTTCTTCTGATCGGATGATTTTTGCAGGAATTGTAGCCCCTGACCTATGACCTCCTGTTTCACCTCACTTCATAGACAGTAACTGTCTTATGAAATCAACTCATCCTACAGTTACGGTCTGATTGTTCTGAAACTTGGTACCTTGGTTTGATATACTCTGATGATACGCATTTTGCAATTTCACTCTCATTGGATGACCTTGAGGTCAAAGGTAAGAGCTCAGATTTTTCCCTAAATCTTCTAACCACCATAACTACTGAAAGAAATGATGTAGGCTTTTCAAATCAATACAGTAGTATCTAATACTGTACACAGTTTGGATGACTTACACCCCTCACCTAACTATGGGTTTGGGGTCAAGGGGTCAAAGGTCAAAATTCAAAGTTAACATTGCAGTTGCAGTATGGTAAATGCTACTATAAACGAGTTAAGCTAGGGGTACAAACCTGGTATACAGGTTCACCTTGGGATCCTGACCTCTGACTATGGGTGTGGGGTCAACTATGGGTTATGTACTTTGTTGTATATTTGTGGATGATGAGCTTATCATAATTTGGTTCTGCCACAGTAATGTTGAAAAGATGAAAACTGCTTTCCGTTAGTAAGTACTGGGATCTTCAAAGAAAAACAGAGGCGGGGGATACTTATCTTATCTTAAAAACCCAGAGTAGCTACAGAGTACCCACCCTTTTTGGAGTCTGTGACTGGGGTGCTGGAGGGTGCTCCTCCTGGAGACTCCATTGTCCTACTGGGGGACTTCAATGCGCACGTGGGCAACGACAGTGAAACCTGGAGGGGGGTGATTGGGAGGAACGGCCTGCCCGATCTGAACCCGAGTGGTGTTCAGTTATTGGACTTCTGTGCTAACCACAGTCTGTCCATAATAAACACCATGTTCAAGCATAAGGGTGTCCATATGTGCACCTGGCACCAGGACACCCTAGGTCGCAGGTCGATGATCGATTTTGTTATCGTATCATCAGACCTGCGACCGTATGTCTTGGACACCCGAGTAAAGAGAGGTGCAGAGCTGTCAACTGATCACCACCTGGTGGTGAGTTGGATCCAATGGCAGGGGAGGAAGCCATTCAGACCTGGTAGACCCAAACGTATAGTGAGGGTGTGCTGGGAGCGTCTGGCTGAGGCCCCTGACCGGGAGGTCTTCAACTCCCACCTCCGGAAGAACTTCAACCACATTCCGAGGGAGTCTGGAGACATGGAGTCTGAATGGGCCATGTTCTCCACCTCTGTTGTTGAAGCGGCGGCCCAGAGCTGCGGCCGCAAGGTGGTCGGTGCATCTCGTGGTGGCAACCCCCGAACCAAGTGGTGGACACCAGTGGTGAGGGGGGCCATTAAGCTGAAGAAGGAGTCCTATCAAGCTTGGTTGGCTTGTGGGACTCCCGAAGCAGCTGAGGTGTACCGGCAGGCCAAGCGGAGTGCAGCTCGGGTGGTTGCTGAAGCAAAAACCCGGGTATGGGAGGAGTTCGGTGAGGCCATGGAACAAGACTTTCGGTCGGCTTCAAAGAGATTCTGGCAAACTGTTCGGCGGCTCAGGAGGGGAAAGCAGCTCCCCGTCCACACTGTGTATGGTGCGGATGGGACACTGTTGACTTCAGCTGGGGATATCGTCGGGCGGTGGAAGGAATACTTCGAGGATCTCCTCAATCCCACTGATACGCCTTCCACAGAGGAAGCAGGGTTTGGGGACGAGGGGGATGACTCGCCTATCACAGGGGCTGAGGTCGCCAAGGTGGTAAAAAATCTCCTTGGTGGCCGGGCCCCGGGGGTGGACGAGATTCGCCCCGAGTACCTCAAGGCCCTGGATGTTGTTGGGTTGTCATGGTTGACACGCCTCTGCAACATTGCGTGGAGGTCGGGGGCAGTGCCTTTGGCATGGCAAACCGGGGTGGTGGTTCCTCTCTTCAAAAAAGGGGACCGGAGGGTGTGCTCCAACTTTAGAGGGATCACACTCCTCAGCCTCCCTGGGAAGGTCTATGCCAAGGTACTGGAGAGGAGAGTCCGGCCGTTGGTCGAACCTCGGATTCAGGAGGAGCAATGTGGTTTTCGTCCTGGCCGTGGCACATCGGACCAGCTCTTTACCCTCTCGAGAATTCTTGAGGGTTCGTGGGAGTTTGCCCAACCAGTTTACATGTGTTTTGTGGACTTGGAGAAGGCATTTGACCGCGTCCCTCGTAGATTTTTGTGGGGGGTGCTTCGGGAGTATGGGGTATCGGGCTTGTTGTTACGAGCTATTCGGTCTCTGTATGACCGTTGTGAGAGTTTGGTTCGTATTGCCAACACTCAGTCGGAGTCATTCCCAGTGAGAGTTGGACTCCGCCAGGGCTGCCCTTTGTCACCGATCCTGTTCATAATTTTTATGGACAGGATTTCTAGGCGCAGCCAGGGAATGGAGGGTGTCATGCTTGGTGACCACAGGATCTCATCTCTGTTGTTTGCAGATGATGTTGTCCTGTTGGCTTCATCCAGCAATGACCTACAGCTCTTGCTGGGACGGTTTGCCGCTGAGTGTGAAGCGGCTGGGATGAGAATCAGCACCTCCAAGTCCGAGTCCATGGTCCTCAGCCGGAAAAAGGTGGATTGTCCTCTCCGGGTTGGGGACAGGCTCCTGCCCCAAGTGGAGGAGTTTAAGTATCTTGGGGTCTTGTTCACGAGTGAGGGGAAAATGGAGCGAGAGATCGACAGACGGATTGGAGCAGCATCTGCAGTGATGCGGACGTTGTACCGGTCTGTTGTGGTGAAGAGGGAGCTTAGTTCTAAGGCAAAGCTGTCGATTTACCAGTCAATCTACGTTCCTACTCTCACCTATGGTCACGAGCTTTGGGTAATGACCGAAAGAACGAGATCGCGGATACAAGCGGCTGAAATGAGCTTTCTCCGTAGGATTGCTGGACTCACCCTGAGAGATAGGGTGAGGTGCTCAGTCATCTGGGAGAGGCTCAGAGTAGAACCGCTGCTCCTCCACATTGAAAGGAGTCAGTTGAGGTGGTATGGGCATCTGATTAGGATGCCTCCTGGACGCCTCCCACTTGAGGTATTTCAGGCACGTCCCACTGGGAGGAGACCCCGGGGCAGACCCAGGACTCGGTGGAGAGACTATGTCTCCCAGCTGGTCTGGGAACGCCTTGGTATCCCCTCTGAAGAGCTGGAGCAGGTGGCTGGGGAGAGGGAAGTCTGGGCTTCTCTGCTTGAACTGCTGCCTCCGCGACCCGGACCTCCGGAAAAGCGGTAGAAGATGGATGGATGGAGTAGCTACATGCTGGAAGTTCTTGGTGAACATGCTGCAAATCAGACTTGCTCAGAGGAACACAGTATAAATTGTTGAAAATTTAAGTAATGCAGTTATTGTCAATATTTTAAGTTGTGGCACACCTACTACATTTTAGTGATGGGATGATGATACCTCAAGGAGTGTATTGACACATTTCCCAAACTGTATTGACACTGTATTGGTCACTCAATAGTGACCTCTGCAGTAGTTCTAAAATCATTACAGGTAAACAAAATGAAAATAAGATGGAAAAGCTTACATGCTGCAAATCCAACATCAGCCTGTGAAATAATATTTAATCTTTATTTAATTGCTAGTCTTTTACTTAAAATATGATCTTAATATGCTCTGCACTGTGTGTCTGTGTGTGTGTATATATATATTTTATAGTAATATGTACATATGTATATTAGCTGCTCTTGCTTGCTTGTTTTTTTTTTCTTGCCTTCTGATTGTTGCTCTGAGTGTTGCTATCCCTGTGCTGTTGCAATCCTGGAATTTCCCCGTTGTGGGACTAATAAAGGCTTATCTTATCTTATCTTATCTTATCTTATTGCTCTGGCCTCAGAGTGCTCTTGTACATGTTCTAATCACTTGTTAATGATATGAAGGTACAGTTTGTCATGACTGTCTTTTGATGTTAAATCCACATTTCTTCAGTTTTTCCACTGTATTTCTGTCACTCTGATGATTATGATGTACACATTGGGAGAAACAATGAAGGTATGCCATATGTACACTACTGTATGTCCAAATAATGTAAACTGTAATTTCCCAGTTTGGATCAATAAAGTACATCTATCTATCTATAATGAACAGTCTTACATGTTGTTCTAATCACTTGTTAATGATATGATCTCCTACTAAATCGCATCTTTTTGAGCAGGTGTCATGATAAAGTATTGTGTTTTTTCTTGAAACTTGGAAGTTTACATAATGGGTGTGCTGCAAACAAATGAATAAATAATTGCAAAAAGAAACATTTCTTTTTATTATTATTAAAGTGGGGGAACATTGTCTTCTGATTTAGTTTGCTTGGGTTTTACTTTCATTTCTCTGACACAAAGAAATAGTGAGTTGGGAGACGGAGCAGTTATAGTCCGAAAGGGTAACGGAATAAATGAGTTATTCTTCATCTGTATTAGCAGCAGCTGCAGAGATGATGATGGTGCGCTCCTGTGTGTCACTCTCATAAGTGTCCTCATCTCTTTTCACTGTTATGGAAAAAAGGGAAGAAATTAGATATTAAAAAAAGATTGATGGACATTAAAGTAATCAGTATTTACTCATAGTCGTCTTTTACCTGATAAGGACAGTCTTCCTCTTTGACATCACTGTTGCCTGCTTTTCTAAGTTACCAGCAGCCCAGGTGTCCCCTGCAGGAACCGCCACATCATCACTACCTGGAGCTTTTTCAGCCCAGACACTTTCATTATCATTGGGGTCGCCGTTCAGCTTTGCAGCGGCTGAAGCTGAAACAATGCTTTTGCTAATACTGGAAGTTAGCTGCAGGCCTCCAGTCAGAGAGATTTTGAACCATGGAGCTCAAACGGCAGTCTTCCCCCTCGATCAGCTTCCTAATGCATAAACAGAAGAGAATGTTAAATGTGAAGGTTAAATTTACTACGCACGTTTTAAGCACTGTTCCTGAGATGACCTCCAACCAATTCTGAAGCTGATGAAATGCTCCGTTCTGCAGAACATAAGGGAGCAATCACATTTATCAAACGCTCCAGCCTTTGAGGGTCAAATCTCAGTCAGTTCGAAACAGACACGACAGTGTGAATGGGCTATTGCACTACTGCTGATGGACTTACTGGTCATGTGAAGACTCGTCCAACTTCATGACATTATGTACTTGTGGGGCATGCCTCGAAACTATCTTGTCAGGGGTTGAAGAAACTGCACGTAAAAGGCATGGTGCTCCACTTTACATTTAAAACTTATTGCAGTGTGTGGTTCACTTGTAGGTGGTGATTTCAACTTCCAGAGCCATCTTGGCATTCAGTAAGTCCTGATATTCTCCTAGCAGGAGAGCAGTCTTCTCCTTTGTCTGTTTCAGATCCAGTTTAAGTACTTCAATGCACTCCTAATACAACATGGCAGACAAAGACCTGCACTTTTTTTGGTTTGTGCAGGTTTAAAGGGCCTGTTTAAGTCTTGGTAAATCCTAAGTATTTGGGTAATCACTGATTGTAACAAAAAATAAACTAGGTTTCATATCCCTCAAAAGATGTTGTACTTTGATGATTAAATGCAATGTCATGTTAACTAGTTATCTGTATGCTTTCTTCCTTGTATTTCTTGCTTGCGTCGTGGAGCTGGCCCTGCATATACTCATTCCTTGTTTGTAGTATACCCAATTCACATTCTTTATTTAGGATCTAAACATGCACACAGTTTATTTTAGGGGTAAGGAATTGTGAAATTGAAGGAAACTGCAAGACAAAATCAGACTCCTTATGGCGGATGATAAAATAGGCAGGGAACTGAGAGGTTTTAAGTAGGTTTATTAAATCATACCGCCATCATAGGAACTCGCTCCAGCCCTTGTGCAGGCGGGCTGGAGCGGGTCCTCAGGCTCTCAGCAGCAGTAGTCAGAAGCAGTTGTAAGAGTGAGAGAGTGAACATGAATTTCAGTCAGCTTATATACCCAGTTACAGACAATACATGAAAGGCATGGGACATTTACATCACAGTAAGAGCAGGAAGCATGAACACAATGCATGAATGGCACATTAACATCACAGTACTGAGCAGGAAAGAGCCAGACGAAGCGAGGCTGCCTGTTGACATTAATACACACATTTCACTGTTATGTTAATTGCTCTAGCCGAGCGCTCTGTTTGTCCCAGTCTGTTGTGGGGGTGCCCCACAGCCTCCTTTTTATAACCAGCAATCTCCTCTCTCAGTTGCCGAACAGTCAGCGCATGCTCAGCAGAGGCCTACTTCATGTCCTGAAACTTGGATTTATACCAAGTCTCCATTTCCTGGACAGTAAGGGTCACATTAAATATGTATTTGCAATTTGCTTACTTTTCTTGCATATTGTTTGACCAGAACTGGTGTGTTAAAGACACCAAAGCCTTTGTAATAAGACAATGAAATACAGATGTGAACTACAAATTCTCCCAAGTCAGGACACACTTTAACTTCATATCTGTAGGTTTTGGGCAGCAGTGCTTGGGGCTGAATCTCTCTGACAGTGGAGGACAGGTCTGGGAGTCCAAAGGTCATGTCTATGTTGGAGTCTGCTGATGAGAGCTGCAGCATCAGCTCATCGATTTCCTTTCAGTGGATCATAAATGGAAAAATATAGTGTGAGATGAGAGATGCCAAAATGCTGTGATCCAAAACCCTGTTTTTCTAAGTATCAGAGAATGGTCCTACATCTTAAAGCAAGCCCACAAATCTGAAACCGCTTTTGAAAATGTTGTAGTGAAACACGTCTAAGGTGCTTACCCAGCAAGCTTCCTTTGAATCCTTGGCACCGTTGTGTTACCCGACATGTTTATTGCCTTTGTCACTCTGTCCATCAACAGTCACACCAATAATTACCAGCCTATTAAACCACCAGTGATAAAATGAAAGGCACGCCACACACACTATTACCTCCTTGTGAACTCTCTGGCGGAAGTCCAGTTGAACGTCAAAGTTTTCAAGCTTCCTCTCCAGTGCAGTCTGGGTTGAGGTGGCTTTGTCCACATCCTGAAACACATGTCGTTTAGTGAAGAAAGTCACTGTACAGAAAACTGTCCATTTTAATCTGTGCCTAACTGGGTGTAGAGCCTCAATGCCATTCTTTGTCTTCTTCTTGGCCTCCATAGCTTCCTTGTATTTTGCCTTCAGTGCATCCAACTGGCCCAACTTTGCCTCCTTTGCTGCCAGTGATAAATCCTTCACAGAGAATGGATACAATGGTCAACAAAACAAACTTCTTATACAGTAAATACCATGATCTAAATATGCTGGTGCAGCCTGTTTTCTGCTCACCCTTTGCTCTCTCATTTCTTCAGCCTTCCTGTTGAGCTCCTTCAGCAGAGTTTTGTAGATCTGCCTCAGGCCACATGATCTTCCACAGTGGCTTTTCAAGGTCTCGATCTCTGCCTCCAGATGCTTGTTTGTTGACTCCAGTGTTCGCACCTAATTGAGATGAGTGCAGACCAGTTTTAAATGTGCATCATGAATGTGTCTGTGTGTGCGTATGGCTGGATTGCCTTTTACTTTTTCAATATACACGGTCATTGAGGGCCACCATCTCCTGTCTTTCATTGGTGTGAGTCAACATGAAGGCCTGGTTCTGTGCTGCAGTCGCTTCCAGGTCCAGTTTGGGTGAAACAGCCATGGCCGTACCAATGCACAGTGTGCTCATGCTGGCATTGCCACAAAAAAGTCACATTGTGGAGGAATGAAATAAGTGCAGGCGGGCACGGCTAGCTGAAGGTTTAAGAGTTTTATTCCTCCATCATGAGACACACTCAGCACTGTGTGCTGTGTATGTGTTCTCTCTCAGTGCGCAGTTGTAAATGCGCTGTGAGTCAGCTCTGAGTGCGTTGTGAGTGCATTAGTGAGGAATGTAAAGTCAGCTCTTTTATACAGTGATACAGACAGAGAATGCATGGCACATTAGCATATCAGTTGTCATCCAATACACATCGGTCAATACACATGATTAGCATGACATTGGTTGGCACAGACGATGCATGCATTCAGTCCCGTCTGACTGTCTCCTGTGGTTCTTTTGGTCGTATGCAAATCCCTGCTGAGCGTGAATATTATCAGTCTGCATTATGCTGGGTGCCCACAACATCATTAAAAAAGGGCTTATTCACTGCCACTGTAGGTTTTCTGCAATTTAAGCCTTTCACACAAGTTCAATTTGTATATCTCACATAACTTTAGTCTAGATCCACCTGTTCATGTGAGTCTTGGTGGTGAGGGCCCTGCGCCCTATAGATCCACCACTTCTGGTGAAGCTTGCTGACCGATGGCGGGCCTCCCTGCAGGTGGGAGAGGGGCTGGACGCCCGGAGATGGCATGAAGAAGAAGCTGCCAAAGTGCCTTCAAAATGATGGCAGTAGGAAAACATCCTCTCTGGACTGTGGCTCATATTGAAGGTCCTTAAACTGCAACTTCAGAGGAAGACTAGAAAGTACTCAATCTTTTTTCAGTCTCTGGTGGGGTCTTTTATGCACCTCAGCCCTTCGGTCAGAGGAATGTTGAACCTCAGAGTAAGGGTGAATGCCCCTCCAAATATCTGTCAAGGTTACGCCAAGTAATTTATGTATATATAGGCCTATAGGTAGAAACAAACCTGGGCTCTGGTGTCCCTTGAGGGGTGAGGGTTTATCAACTTTGAAGCTGTTGCCAAAATTAGATTTGCACATATTAAACCATAATAAATATTTAGATAATTCTGAAATGGATATCTATCCATGGTGTATGAAGTATATTTCTCATACATTTTTACTATTTGTTTAAAAAGAAGAAGATGCCAGCATATGGTGTAGCAAAACAGGACAAGAATGATACAATTCTTGATTTACTTATCTTTAAGGAATAAGATGTTGAATTTTGCTATATCAACTTCACCCAGGTTGCTACTTAACGTTTGTTTACAATGCTGCGGCTGTTATAATAATAGAATAATATATATTATTATTATATAATACTAATATATGATTATATATATAATTTCTTGTCAAACTAGCTTGCCCAGAGGTCAGAAACATTTTAGAAAGTAAATATGATCTACTAGTCATAACTTTGCTATTTTTAAACAAAAATTTTTTAAACGTTTTTCTCTAGTTCCAGCTTTTCTTATATATTTGCATTTTTTTCTGAGATGATTGATTAAAGCCTGGAGACCAACTGGATATGAACATAGCTGCTTGTGTCTCTTGTTAACTTAAGCTCATTTCATATTTTATTTCAACTTGGAATGCACAGATATGCTGACTGACATATCGGTATCGGTCAATATTCACCTGGTTGACTGACATCGGTCTGTCAGAATTTCACGATCGGCGCATCACTACAGAAATACCTTTTGAAAAACGTCACAAAGCTATGAGGAAAAACAGACACACCGACAGAGTGACGATATAGAGTGAAGTACGTGGCGCTAATGCACCTGTTAGCTGGTTGCCAACCGCCAGTCAAATCTAAAAGAAGAAGAAGAAGAAATACCTTTACAGGCGGAACTACAGCTTTCCCTTCGCTTGATTTTTCCGGAAGAGTTTTGGTGTTGCTCCAGCGTCTGCTTGGTTTAACTACTTTCCCTGTGGTATCTACTTTTTGTAGGCGATTAAAAATCAATTTAAAAAGAATTTCGCTACCTCAACTGCCGTGACATGGCGGGGAACTTCTGGCAGAGCTCTCATTAGTGAGTTTTCCTCAAAAATACGACATGTTGAGTCTTTATTTGGTGGTCCGTTGGCTTTGTTGTGAGGCCTAGCGGCGTCCTACCGAGTCGAATTACCGTGAATCGTAAACTGTTGCTGCTACATGAAATAGCGAAATAATTACTGAACAAAAATATATCACAGCTCCGATTTGTTATAAAAACACGATTATCTCCGCATGTTGTAATATTTTATGTCCTACGAATAAACAAAGTAACGTTACGTCTGTGTGTTATTGCTGTGGTAGCCGCTAGCTTGTTAGCTGATATTTTGTTCATAACATGGCATTTTTGTGATTAAGTCTGCAGTGGGTGCTGGATAAACAGGACCTGATGAAAGAACGCCAGAAGGACCTCAAGTTCCTCACAGAAGAGGAGTATTGGAAGCTGCAGATTTTCTTCGCCAATGGTATTACTTAAGCCTGTTTCATTTTCCTCTGCATGTAAAACGGTGTAGCATATAGACGCTTTTGATGCCTGTCGTGGTTTCCTTTTTAGCACTGTACACTTCGCTGATGTTTACCTTTTATTTAGGTTGATTCGATTTAACAGTATTGTGTAAATTTTTGTCTCTCAGTGATCCAGGCGTTGGGTGAGCACCTCAAACTGCGACAACAGGTTATTGCTACTGCAACTGTTTACTTTAAACGCTTTTATGCCAGGTAAGAAAGGGATATTACATCGTTACGTGACGTGTATGCATGCAAAAGTTTTTTTTTTCCCAAACATTTTTTATTGTGATGCCATTTAATGCTTAAAATACACGTGGAGACTTCCTATGACATTGGAGATTTTTGGGCTCTCCAGAATTGCATGTATACACAATTTTGCATAAAATGACTTCTTTCTACCATGTTGTATTATTTTGAACACGAGATATGAATTTGATGTATCTCTAATAGATTAGTTTTCAGTCTTTAGAGTTTCTGCTGTAAAAATACATCTTGATTTATTTTCTATATTTTTGAAAAAATTCCTTGAGATTTTTTTCCTTATCCAGCACTGTAATTTTTTTTCAGTTGTTCTGTTTTGTGTTATTTGTGTGCAGATGTTTAATTGTGCAAATAAAATAGACTAAAGCTTATGGGGGCAGCTGTGGCGCAGGTGTAGTGTAGCCAGCTACTAATCAGAGGGTCAGTGGTTCGATTCTCGCTCTCTCTGCAGTCTGCATGTCGAAGTGTCCTTGAGTAAGACACTGGTCAGGCCAGCACCGGTGTGTGGCAGCTCTGCCGCCATCAGTGTGTGAATGGGTGGATAGCAGGATCTATAAAGCACTTTGGTCATCTAGAGACGAGTAAAAAGTGCTATATAAGTGAACACCATTTACAATTATAGTTTTGTTGAAATTATATTAGATTTCTACCAAAGCTGGGAGGGACCGTTGCCACTGCTGTATTTTTTTTTTTTTCAGGATTACAAGTTGTTATCCCATCTTAATACATAATTTATCATGATTTCAAGAAAGCAGAATCAGAAAGGTAATAACGGCCATGGTTACATTCAGCTTTAATATTATAATCTTTTTTTAAAAGAAACAACACAGTTGTAGTTACCAGTAATTAAAGTAGACACTTCTGCAGATGTACAGGGCTACAGCAGGCATTACTTAGGCTGTATTCACACTGCAGGTTTTAATGCTCAATTCCGATTTTTTTTTTTTTTTCACACCACACCCAGGCCACTTTCATATGTGGTCCTAATTCGGATATGCATCTGATATTTTCCAAAGCGACCTCAGTCTGAACAGTCATGTCATGTTTCACTGACTTTGTCCTCATTGAAGTGAGACAGACGCCACAATTCCACAGTGGAGGATGCAGCAAGCGTGGCAGACAGCCGATTTGTGGTATCTTTTTAATCAATCTTCTTCCCTTTATCACTGGATTGTAATTTTGTTGGCTCCGACTGCACAACAGCTTCAGAATTTCTGGGAAGGAAGGGAGTTCGGGATTGAAACCATCAGACATTACAGGCACACAGTAACGGCACATTTACTGGACACTGCAGATTCTTTTTTCCCTGTAAACCGTACGCTGTGAGTCCTGGCTGCTGTAATATCTAAAATGCAAAGTTAATACCGACATGAGTATGGAGTGGAATGGTCAGATACGGGGATACGAAGGTACACAGTCCAGGAGAGGGAAGTCTGTGGCGGCTTCTCCTTCCTGT
Source organism: Pholidichthys leucotaenia (assembly GCA_020510985.1). NCBI lineage: Eukaryota > Metazoa > Chordata > Actinopteri > Cichliformes > Pholidichthyidae > Pholidichthys > Pholidichthys leucotaenia. The sequence goes on along the minus strand of CM035842.1, from coordinate 359,912,975 downwards.
GCAGGACTGGTGTTATGCCACTGGTGTGAGCCACTGACAGCATCAGAGAACTGTTTAATCAATCAGTTCTGTTAAAGCAGAGCTGGTCATAGCTGTCATCTGGCGTGTAGAGCGATGAAACTGGCCTCATTTATTTGTCCATAATTTCTGGATGATTTTAACATTTTATTTTGCTGCACTGCATCAAGCTGAATCCGTCCTGGGTATGACGTTAAACTGAATCCTGGCGAGGGGGTCTGTTGGACTAGGAGGATGATGGAGTGCCTCTTAACCCTCGCTGATACTCCCAGGTGTCCCTTGGGCAAGGACTAGTAGCTGTTAGCCTCCCTTACCAGGGTTACGGTAATACTCTCCAACAACTTTGTGCATTATAATCCCCTAAGGGGACCAAGGGTTAAAGTGGTTCCGAGCACCCCCTTGCTGATCATATGAGGTGACAAGTGGGGCAACTTGTTTGCCATGAGTTGTGACCTGTGTCAGTGGAGGAAGAGATCCTGGTTCTTGAGGAATGTGTCTTGCTGCGGCTTTCACAAGTCCAACACAGTGCTTTGGCTCCTACTTCACTTAGACGGGAGGTTGGAAGGGCCCGGTCCAATCAATCGGCTTGTCAAGGTCTACTCTGGGATGCCTTTTGTCAGTATAATATCTCCTAATCCCAGAAGCCTATGGCGGAGGGTCAGTTGAGTAATTTGCGCTTTTGTGCTTTATTGCTCGTGTATACCATCCCTGTATCCCTGGTGCATAACCTGCAGGAAGTCTGCGGCTCTGTGCATCCCCTTGTAGGGCTCCGAGGAGGGTGGGAATCAGGGATGATGAATCATATTCTGTAAAATATGGCTAATAAACAAACCCCTAAAAAACGAATGTTGGAAGATGATGTGGATGACCCAGGAATTAGCAGGATGGCTCTTTCAAATGGTGATGATTGGCCGAGGCTTATTGTTTTAGAGTCGCTCTCATCAGATATGCCTCTTTCTAAGCTGTCCCCTTTTGCTGTACAGAAAGGAATTTCAGGTATTGCAGGGTCAGTTAAGGATGTTAAAAAACTGAGGTCTGGCCAGATTTTGGTGGAATGCTTAAATAAATCCCATTCTGAAAATTTGTTGTGGTGTGATGTGCTGGCTGGTGTTTCAATGAAGGCTTTTCCTCACCCTTCTCTAAACAGCTGCAAAGGAGTAATTCATACTCGAGACCTCCACGATATGGAAGAGGATGAAATAGCCTCAGAAGTGCAACAACAAGGAGTGACACATGTGAAGAGGATAACCATTAAAAAAGATGACCGAACAGTAAAAACTGGCACTTACATTCTGACGTTCAACTGGCATCAACTCCCAGAAAGAATCCAAATAGGATACCTGAGTGTAACTGTTGATACCTTTATTCCAAACCCGTTGAGATGTTTTAATTGCCAAAAGTTTGGCCATGGCTCCGCAGGATGCAGGAATAAACCAGTCTGCTGCAAATGTGGAGAGGAAAGGCACGAGTTGGCCTGCACAGCACCTCCCAAATGTAGTAACTCTTTAGGCAATCATGCAGCATCATCAAAGGAACATCCTTGTTGGATCAAGGAAAAAGAAATTCAGACTGTCAAATGTACTTAGAAAATTGGCTACCCTGAGGCATGTAAACTGATAGGTTTCCCAAAGTACAAATTCCAGCAGACTTTCTCCTCTGTTGTGAAACCTAAGATGCAGCCTGCTGAGTGCCAGACAGATCTGACCTGGTTAACTAAAGATAAGCCCTCATTATTAAGTAGTATTAAAAATTCTGGAGTCCCAGTTAAAAGTAAAATGAGCACTCAAAGCCTGACTACAATATAAGTCAGCCCTTAAGTCAAAGTCTAAGCAAGTCCGCAGAGCAAAACCAATTATCAAAAGAAAAAATCCTGCTCCTCTACTCTGGCAAAATCAAGCCAAGAAAATAAATTGCAAAAGAATGGGAATCCAGGAGATGCAGAAATGTTTGAAGTCCTGACTTGCCGTAGTCGCAGCCCCTCCCCCAAAAGCAAACATAAGGAGCGTGCTTTTGTTTTACCTACCTGATGGAGGGTAGCCCCATTATCCAGTGGAACTGTCGTGGCTTTAAGGCCAATTTCTCTGAAGTGCAGTGTTTAGCTGCTAGTTTTAATCCCCTTGCTTTTTGCCTTCAAGAAACTCTTCTGCTGTCAACCAACCCCATGTCTCTGAAACATTGTACTATGTATAATACATATGGTCCAAATGTGCACCGTTCATCTGGTGGTTCAACAGTTTTAGTAAGGAATGACCTAATTCACAGCCACTTGGCATTAGTCTCCAACTTACAAGCAGTGGCAGTTCGTCTAACTTTGCATAAAGCAATAACCTTATGCTCTGTCTATATACCACCAGATATGATTGTGACACCGGAAAATCTTGATGACCTTCATAATCAGTTGCCATCCCCATACATCCTTATGGGTGATTTTAATGGACATAATCCTCTGTGGGGAGGAATTTGCTCAAATGCAAAAGGCAAGATACTGGGGGACTTTATTGCTAAAAATGATCTATGTTTTTGGAACGATGGGTCTCACACATGCCTCCACCCAGGACATGGAACCTATACTGCAATTGACCTATCTATATGTGATCCTGAGCTAGTGCTGGATTTCTCGTGGCGGGTCTTGGATGATCTTTGTGGAAGTGACCACTTTCCACTAATATTGACGTCTACAGAAGTGGATGTGCAACCAAGAACTCCGTGATGGCAACTCAAAAAAGCAAACTGGCCTTCCTTTTTTTCTCTGTGCAAAGAGAAATTCAGCCAAAAACCTCAACCACACTGTCACTATGCTCAGAGCTTAATTACAATTGCAGATAAGACTGTCCCAAAAACATCAGCAAAGCCACATCACAGGTCCAACCCATGGTTCAATGATGACTGTAAAAAGGCCACTGAGGCAAGGAAAAAAGCAGAGAGGATGTTCAATAAACATCCAGCAACAGAAAACCTGACCAGATTTAAAATCTGTCGAGCTAAAGCACACAGGATCATCAATGAAGCAAAGAGACAGAGCTGGAGGGAATTTGTATCAAGCCTCACATCCAACACATCTACCAAAAAGATCTGGGATTTAATTAGAAAGATGAAGGGTAAGGAGAATGGACTTCAAATACAGCATATTAATCATCAGGGTAATCTGCTGACGACAAAATGTGAAATAGCTGATCAACTAGCAAAATCGTTTGAGAAGAATTCATCTATTGGAAACTATCGTCCTGAGTTCCAAATCATACAAGCACAAGAACAACAAAAAGAAATAAACTTTTCTTCAGATAACTCAGAACCATACAACCAAGATTTCACTATGGAAGAACTTTTGTTCTCAATAAGGAACTCTCATGACACTGCTGTGGAGCCAGATAAAATTTATCGGTTTTTAAAACACTTACCCCCCCCCCCCCCCCCCCCCACCCACCAGTGCACTATCCTTTCTCTTGATGGTTTTCAACAACATCTGGAAGTCAGACAGTATTCCTGAAAGCTGGAAAGAAGCAGTAGTTATACCCGTTCCAAAACCTGGGAAAGATCATACTGATACCAACAACTACTGTCCAATAGCTCTGGCAAGTTGCCTCTGTAAAACCATGGAAAGAATGGTAAACAATTGCCTTGTGTGGGTGCTTGAGTCTGAAGGCCTTTTAACTGATTACCAGTGTGTCTTCAGACGTGGTAAAAGCACTTTAGACCACCTTATCAGATTAGAGGCCTATATATGTGATGGTTTTATTAGAAAAGAACATGTAGTTGATGTATTTTTTGATTTAGAAAAAGCATATGACACAACATGGAAACATGGTATTTTAAGACCTACATGGCATGGGTTTTAGGGGACATTTGCCTTTTTTCATCTCAAACTTTTTGTCCAATAGACACTTCAGAGTCCGAGTAGGAGATACCCTTTCAGAGCCCCATGTGCAAGAACAAGGAGTCCCCCAGGGAAGCATCCTCTCGGTTACTCTTTTTAGCATTAAGATTAATAGTGTAGTTGGTGCTGTTAGACCAAATACCTTTTGTAGTCTTTACGTAGATGACCTCTGTATTTGCTACGGGGGAACGACATGAGCACAATGGAAAAGCAACTACAGCTGTACATAAACAAGATTAATAGGTGGTCAGTCAGTAATGGTTTTAAATTTTCAAAATCAAAAACTGTGTGCATGCACTTGTGCCTGCTGCGGTCTCTTCACCTCGACCCTGAGCTTTTCATAGATGGAGAAGCTGTCAAGGTGGTAAAAGAAACCAAATTCCTTGGACTTATTTTTGATAATAAGCTGTCTTTTATTCCACATATAAAATTTCTACAAATCAGATGTTTTAAAGCCCTTGATATTATTAAAGCTTTGGCTAAAACTAAATGGGGTGCAGACTCTACTGTGCTGCTGCATCTCTATAGAGCACTTGTAAGATCTCGGCTAGAGTATGGGAGCATAGTTTATGGATTAGCAAGGAAAACATACATCAGGACGCTAGAAACCATCCATCACCAAGGTCTAAGGCTTGCCTTGGCGGCTTTCAGAACCTCTCCTGTTAAAAGTTTGTATGTTGAAGCAAACAAGCCTCCACTTCACAACATGTGCCTGAAATTGGCTCTCCAGTATATGGTTAAACTTAAAGCTGACCATAGAAATCCAGCTTACTCTGCAGTTTTTCACCCTCGATTTTTGCAGATGTATAAGGTCAGACCTAAGAGCATCACTCCTTTTGGACTCCGTATAGAACCTCACCTGGTAAAATTAAACCCTGATATGAGCAACGCAACACAGACACAGTTTTGTCCCATTCCTCCATGGAGTTTAAGGAAACCCAATATCATTCTGGATCTGAGCCATAACAAAAAGAAAGACACTCACCCAAATGTGTACCAGCAGCAGATCTTGGACATAAAATGCCGTTTTCCTCACCATATTTCCATATACTCGGATGGATCCAAAGTAGATGGCTCAGTCCCTGCTGCAATTGTCACCGGGCACAATTAGTATGGTTTGCGGATTCCCAAATGATGTTCAGTTTTTACAGCAGAGGCTCATGCTTTGCTTCTAGCATTGGAACACATTGAGAAAACCAAACAGCAGAGCTCCTTAATTTTTACTGACTCCAGATTCTGTCTTCAGGCACTTGGGTTTTTAAAGACTGATCACCCCATTATTGTCCGGATTTTAGAGAAACTAGTTTTTTTACAGAAACATAATGTTAATATCATCTTCTGTTGGATCTCCAGCCATGTTGGCCTGTCAGGTAATGAGCAGGCAGACAATGCTGCCAAGACGGCCCTTACCCAAGAAGTCACTCAGTGCCAGGTCCCAGCCTCAGACCTCAGGCCTCTAATAACCTATATTTTAAAAAAGTGGCAGACTGAATGGGACACATGTACTGCAGATAAACTGCATGATATTAAACCTGCCATAAGCCACAGACACTTGCATCACTTTCAGAACTGACATGATGAGGTAGTGTACGCTAGATGCCATATTGGCCACTCAAGGCTTACACACAGCTTTTAAAAGATGAAGCACCACCATATTGTCAGTTTTGCGGAGGTTTTTTTTATCAATAAAGCGCATTTTACTTGACTGTCCTGCGCTCATGACAGCAAGACAACGTTTTTATACTCAAGTCACTGAAAGATATTTTTAATAAGGCACCACCGAAGAAAATTTTAGGGTTTTTAGCACATGTGCATCTTAAACATCTTGTTTAATTTTTCTATTTTATTGTATCTACTTATGTATCTTGCTTTATTTATTTATTCTTTTATTTATCATACTGTCTCTATATAATTTTTAACTCAATTTTCTTATTAGTTCAGATTTTGCCATGAAATAGCCATAGATGCTGACATGGCACTAAACAACAACACTCACTCGCTCGCTCGCATCAAGGTGAAGAAGTTCTGTCCCCCTCAATCATTCAGGGCTCATATTTACTTCTGTCAACACAACGCTGTGTCTGGCGTTACGTTTTCTTCTGCACATGCAGGTCACTTCATAGTTGTAGACCAGTTCATACTGGAGTCTGATGGGGGTTGCATTTAAATTATAATGTGAATGGCCACACAGAAAGATCGGATCTCGGCAAAAAATCAGAATTGAGCACTAAAACCCGCAGTGTGACTGTAGCCTTAGAGTCGCTGTTTTTCATAAGACATCAGTAAATTTTTCATTAGTTGTGCTCTGTCAGCAGAATAATATTCTGGCTATAGTGAGAGTAGGGCCTAGTTAGAGCGTATAGCAGGCAGGAACAGTGATGAATACTCATCATTGTTGTGAATTCTTCTGTTCTTACAAGGTTTAATCAGATATTACACACACTTTGTTCTAGGGAGCTTGGTAGTTTAAAGATTGTTTAATAATTTATCTGACTCAAATTCAAATAAATCTACTGTGCTGAATTACATGGCAATAATCACCCCTTGTCTAGTGAGTCTCGCCACAGAAGTGACTCTGCTGCTGCTCTGTTCTGCAGCATCCACAATCTCAGTGTAACGACAGGCAAATATCCACAGCAGAAAAGTCACAATGAGTAGAGCTGGGATCTAATAAAGAAACATTTACTGCTATAATCGAGGGGATCACCTGTACAGCCTGCCAGAAATAAGTCTTTGAGTTGCAGACTGTTTCTGTCACTGGATTTCTGTTTTGGCCACAGTCATATAGCTAAAATGTTTTCTCTTTCTGCAGGTATTCTCTGAAAAGTATAGACCCAGTTCTCATGGCTCCTACCTGTGTTTTCCTGGCTTCTAAAGTTGAGGTACGGAACATTTTGTGTTCACTGGAAGGCGAGAAATCATGTTGATAATATCAGCTGGTTGTTAATGATGAGCAGCATTCGAGTCCACACAGACTGGAGTCATATTTGTATTTATGTGCTTGTCTGGTGTGGTTCTTTCAGGAATTTGGAGTCGTGTCCAATACCAGGCTGATCTCTGCAGCAACATCTGTGTGTGAGTGGTCATGTTCTGTCATACTCAACACGCATGAAAAGTAGTAAAATTGGCTCAAGTAGCGTCTGTGCTGGAGAACAAGTTGCATCATCAGGTTTTGTTTTCTCCAACAGTGAAAACTAGGTTTTCATATGCCTTTCCAAAGGAGTTTCCTTACAGAATGAATCATGTAAGTAAAATGTTGTGCAACAGTTGACATTTTTAGTTGCTGTTGGAGTTGTTCCAAGGTTACTGACTGACAGCAGTGTGAAATGTTTTGTACGTAACATATGATGCCCAGTAAATGCAGGAGCACGTAAAAGTAACACTAGTGTTGTAACTGTTAAAAATCAATGACGTTGGTGATGTATGGCAGCATAACTTGTATTCAGGTAGGCTTTAGACTTAAGAAGTCTTGGAGCATTTAAAACTGCAGATATCAGTACTTCAAGCCAAGAAAAATATATTTTGCTTAAAGAGAGCAATTAAATTCATTCTAACCAACAAACCAAACCACGTGAGTTGATGAGCTAAACTGTACATCCTGCAAGCTTGTTTTCCTGCTTCCTCTGCAAAGTTATTTATGCACTACCATGCAGCATTACAACAGTGTCATCACGGTGTCACCATGTTAGTGTTGATCGGCATGAGAGATTCCTCAGCTAGTGTTCACACTTCTCTGATAAAAACTAAGTCACAGTGGGAGATGGCATTGTAACTACATTTGAGGGCTTCCACATTTGACCTGCACAACATCTCTCATGGTGGCGGTAAGTGAAATGCCCCACCAGAGTATTATTTATCCAGTGTCACTGCAAAGGTGACCAGAGTTGAGCTGACATGCTGGCTGTGTGGAGAGCTGTGTAAACTATTATTTATAGATGACTGCTGTGAAGTGATAACAGGAGGGGTGGCTCACACCACAGACAATGGCTTAGTGAGGTGCTGTGGCTCACAAGCATCATTTTTCATGTCCATTATACACGCATAGAAAAGGGCGTGATCCTAGCAGAGAGGCGTATCGTTTACAAACAAAATCAGAAGGAAATATGAATTATTTCAGTTCATATTTACTTTGGAATATTTTTATAAATGTTTCAAGGGAAACTTCACCTCAAAATGTAACTGTAATAAATGTGTTACGACATGGCAATTAAAGTCCTCATTTTTATTTTTACAGATATTAGAATGTGAGTTCTACCTTTTGGAACTGATGGTAAGTAGCAGACAGCTGGTACACTATGGCCCTTTTCCACTAGTACCCAGTCGGCCTTACTCAACACTGCTCGGCTCGGTTGTGTTTCCATTGCAGCTGGGTACGCCTGGGGTGGGTAGGATTTTTTTTACAGCAAGGCGGCGCTACACTCCCGTGACGTAAAACACGCGACCCAAGCGAAACATAACATTGCGGCTGTACAAGGCAACTCCTCGGTCTCTGGCTTTTTTTCACCGTAAATGCCAAAAAGGACCACCAGACAAGGGTACAGGCAGCGAGACGAAACACTCTGGAAAAGTACTGCAGCATCTGGGAAGCCATAGAGCCGAAGACGTGAGGATATGAAGTAGATCATATATGACGGTAAGCTAATGATTGCTAATGCTAGTTTGCTTTAAGTACGTCGTACTACACTGTAATGTCTGCAAGTTATCGCTATTAGGTACTAAAATATGTATGCTGTGTGTGTGTGTGTGTTTCAGATGGCTCTGTTGTGGGAAAATTACCGCTTCAAATGGTCGGTCTGGCGTTCAACACAGCCTCTCACTGATGTCACCCCAGCTTCACAAACGATCAGTGGTTATAGAGCTTAAGAATGTCTGTAGAAACGTTTAGCTTCCTGTACAACAGATTGCTCTGATCTGTGTGAAAATCATGGAGACTGTTGAGATATCATGGATGTAGCTGCTCCAGCAGCACTGAGTCTGTGGTGGTGTCATGGCAAAAACTGTTCAGCTGACACAACTTGATCGCCAGGTTGTAGTTATATTAGCCACAAAATATATATTCAAAAGGTAAACAATACTAAGTTAGGTATAATAAGATATATTTGACAATTATGATGCATTTTAGGCCAAAACAAACGATCTAGGATTAAAAGCAATTAAAATAATGCAGTCACAAGGTTACATGGAAAATACTTGATTTACTAGATACATGTACTGTAGAAATATATATTCTCTGCATCAACAATGTACTATACATGCATTCATGTAGTATTGCACTGGGAATTGCACTGACAATAAACCTTTTGAAGTTTTTGCAGATGTCTCTTTTTTTATATGTGAAGGTTACCACCAAGTGACATAAATTAAATACTGAAAGATTGGAAAAGCTGTCTAAGAACAATCCAGCAGTTAGAGAAATCACTTTTGGTTTGGTGTAAGTCTGTCAACAGAATTATGAACCGTAAAACAGTTTGTGTTAAATTGTTAAATCCCATTAAACCCTAACTCAGGGGTGTCCAATCATGTGTCATGGAGGGCCAAGACCCTGCAGGTTCTCTCTTCTACCCAGTCTCTTCAGCAGGTGTTCTCACTGATCAGCAATCGGTGGGAAGAAATTCAGTGTAATCTGCTGTTGAAGACAGTGGTTGGAGGTAAAGCCTGCAGGGTCTTGGCCCTCCATGGCACATGATTGGACACCCCTGCCCTAACCCATTATGATAAAGTACAGATGCTAATATGGCCCAGAATTCCTCCATATACTGGTACTATCACTGAAGTGTGCAGGGTCTTCTGCAGTGGCACATCCAGCAATACAGTCTTCAGTAAATAAAATAATTGTTTTGGTTACTTTTTCTTAAAAATGAGCCATTATTTTCAAAGTCACTGATAAATGGTTTGTACTGTTGACTCTTTTCCCACCAGTGTCTTAACAGACAAAATAGAAAATCATGACGCAAACACGTCACTAAATTGTTTATTACAATTAGCAGCAAATTCCAGATTATTTAGACTGTGCAAAATTCAAACCGTTAAAAAAAAAAAAAAAAAAAAAAAAAACTTAGAATGGGTCACAGACACCGGCCACGCTGCCTCACTGAGAAGCAGCTGGGATGTGCCACTCAAGCTGGTCCCAGTTCAGTAGATCTTCATCCTGCATCTCTGTAAATAGTGACGCAAGGTCCAGTTTGGGGTGGATCGTTTCCCTCTTGCCTAGACAAAAGACAGAAATGGGTGGTGGTTAATTAAAGGAAGTTTAAAACATATTTGGGAAATACACCTGTTGCTAAAAGCCAGTGGTGGAATGTGAATGAATGAATGAATCTCTATTTTGGATAGATCAAAAGTAAAGATTAAAAGAAAATAGAATAATATAACAAAGGGGAAAAAAATCTAACAAGGTCAAATTAAACAATAACTCCTCTGATTATACAGTTCAACATAGGTTATCTGAAATGGGTGACGGCTGAAGCCGCAGCTTATTTTGCCCACCCATATTCCATCCAATAATTCAAAAGAAAAACAAAACGGGAGCAATTACAATTTGAATGTGACAATAAAGTACTTCGTTGTTGTATTTAACTATAATTTTCATGTAGCTGTGCTTCAGTAAAGTAGATTTCACAAGGGCTGGGTTACATTTAAAATCATTTTGTTTTTACTGTGGCGTCAGCAATCAGAATGAATTAATACATTCACTTGAATGGAATCTAGTACTTTAACTGAAGGTGTGCATCACCAAGTATGGAGTCGCTCAGTCAAAATATGGAATTTTTATCAGTAAAAGTTTAGCCACCGCTTTGTCACCGCTGTATCTCTTCTTGCCCTGACTTCAAGTGTGGGCAGTGTTTTGTACTTTTATTGCTAAAATATAAAAGGAAGCACTACAATGGGTCTCAAATATTTGTAGTGTGTCCTGCTATTATAATACTGCATTAGTTTATTGATGATAGACTATAAACTACATATATAAACTAAATTGTATTGATGACTGAATAACTGCCATTCCCCAAAGTGCGACAACAGTTATGAACATACCTCACAAAGGATCACACAAGTGATCTGACAAAAAATAAATACATTAACAAGCGGTTTATTTTACAGTTGATATGCCAGTCATTTTCAATTATTCTGTAATTAATATTCACACAGTCAAATAAATCTCAGTTCAGTCCCTTTTATATTAAGTGGAAATTGTGCTACTTTGGTTTTGGCACTTTACCTATAAAAGCAAAGGATTTCAGTACTTTCCACAGTGGCAAGGTCCGGTGTGGGCTGGCTGCTTTTCCTTTCCTCTTGCCTAGACCAAAGACAGAAATGGATGGTGGTTAGTTCAAGCAAGTTCAAAACATATACAGGCACTTCTCAAAAAATTAGAATATCATGAAAAAGTTCAATATTTTTTTCACTCATTTCAGAAAGTGAAACCCATATATAGATTCATTTCACAGACAGTGATCTATTGCAAGTGTTTGTTTTTAATTTTGATGATTATGGCTACAGCCCATGTTAACCAACATTTCAGCGGCCAACATTTCTATTTAAAAACTATTTTTTAAAATTAATTTTATGTAATATTCTAATTTTTTGCCAAACTGAATTTGGGGTTTTTGGGGGCTGTAAGCCATAATCATCCAAATTAAAATAAACGCTTGAAATACAGTTAGGCCCAGAAATATTTGGACAGTGACACAATCTTCATGATTTGGGCTCTGCATGGCACCACATTGGATTTGAAATGAAACAACTACAACGGAATTGAAGTGCAGACTTTAAGGTTTAATTCAAGGGGTTGAACAAAAGTATATGATTAAACATGTAGGAATTGTCGCTATTTTTATACAAACGCTCCCCATTTCAGGGGCTCAAAAGTAATTGGACAAATAAACATAACCCTAAGTAAAATGTTTCTTTTCAATATTTTGTTGAGAATCCTTTGCAGGCAATGACTGCCTGAAGTCTGGAACCCATGGACATCACCAAACGCTGGGTTTCCTCCTTTGTGATGCTTTGCCAGGCCTTTACTGCAGCTGTCTTCAGTTGTTGCTTGTTTGTGGGTCTTTCTGCCTTAAGTTTTGTCTTGAGCAAGTGAAATGCATGCTCGATTGGGTTGAGATCTGGTGATTGACTCGGCCATTGCAGAATATTCCACTTTGTTGCTTTAAAAAACTCCTGGGTTGCTTTTGCAGTATGTTTTGGATCATTGGTGAAGCGCCGTCCAATCAGCTTTGCTGCATTTGGCTGAATCTGAGCAGAAAGTATATCCCTATACACTTCAGAATTCATCCGGCTGCTTCTGTCTTTTGTCACATCATCAATAAACACAAGTGACCCAGTGCCATTGGAAGCCATGCATGCCCATGCCATCACACTGCCTCCACCATGTTTTACAGAAGATGTAGTGCTTTGGATCATGAGCTGTTCCAATTCGTCTCCAAACTTTCTTCTTCCCATCATTCTGGTGCAGGTTGATCTTAGTCTCATCTGTCCAAAGAATGCTGTTCCAGAACTGGGCTGGCTTCTTCAGGTGTTTTTTGGCAAAGTCAATTCTGGCCTTTCTATTTTTGAGGCTGATTCATGGTTTGCACCTTGTTGTGAATCCTTTGTATTTACTCTCATGAAGTCTTCTCTTTATGGTAGACTTAGATACTGATACACCTACTTCCTGGAGAGTGTTCTTCACTTGAGTGGATGTTGTGAAGGGGTTGTTCTTCACCATGGAAAGGATTCTGTGATCATCCACCACTGTTGTCTTCTGTGGACGTCCAGGCCTTTTTGAGTTCCCAAGCTCACCAGTGCACTCTTTTTTTCCTCAGAATGTACCAAACTGTTGATTTGGCCACTCCTAACATTTCTGCTATCTCTCTGATGGATTTCTTCTTTTTTTTTCAGCCTCAGGATGGTCTGTTTCACCTCCATTGAGAGCTCCTTTGACCGCATGTTGTGTGTTCACAGCAACAGCTTCCAAATGCAAACGCCACACCTGGAATCAACTCCAGACCTTTTAACTGCTTAATTGATGACAGGTTAACGAGGGAAGAGCCCATGCAGCCTTATTTTTTTTTTTGCAGCCTTCTGAGTCAATTGTCCAATTACTTTTGGTCCCTTGAAAAAGAGGCGGCTACGTATTAAAGAGCTGTAATTCCTAAACCCTTGTTCCAATTTGGATGTGAATACTCTCAAATTACAGCTGAGAGTCTGCACTTTAAGCCCATATTGATTATATAATTGTATCCTGAATATGTTTTTGTAAACAGCTAAAATAACAAAACTTGTGTCACTGTCCAAATATTTTTTGCCTAACTGTATCTCACTGTCTGTGTAATGAATCTATACGTAATAGATGGATTTCACTTTCTGAAATGAGTGACAAAAAATATTGGAGATGTACCTGTATTAGGGAATTACACTTGTGGCAGTCAGTGGTGGGATGTGATAAAAATGCTTCGTTTCCCTGACCAGTGAGCATCCCAGGAGCCACTCTGTACATGTACAAGTACATTATCAATCCAGGGATTTATGGTGGAACAGCACAACAACACTGTTCCAACACCTTTTATGGAAAATCCACAAAATAGGTGTGTGGGTCTATTCTGATGCTTTAGAAAATTATATGAATCACTTTATAAATCACTGGTTTGACAATGCACTTGTACGTATATGTTGAGATTTTGGATCCACTTGGGTCCACTTGACCTGTATCCGCAATATAAACACAACATGCTGAGGGCGGCTAACCCCTGGCATGTGGAAACAGATTCTAGAAAGAAATTACACACAATTTAATGCACAACACCAAAGTGCAACACGTACACAAACCAGGACTTTAACCAGGATTAACATATTTCATCGTTTTGCTCTCACAAGCGAATACTTCAGACAAGGCAAGCGCGAATCAGCAGAGTTGGCTACTTGCTAGCTAGCTACTAGCTAACTCTCGTTAGCCAGCACAGGACGGCGTTGTATTGCTCAAAAAAAAAAGTGAGCTTACCACCAACAGGATAAATAAGCGAAAAGATGCACAATATCACAAATCACTCACCATCAATGGTTCTCTCACGTTCATCTTCAGCTTTGTCCGTAGTCCGGTTCTATGCTGGGCTGCCATCTGTATCAGTGTGGGTCGCTCCTCTCACTGTGGATTTGCCACCAAGCACAGAAAACTCCGCACCTCTTCGTTGAACCACGGTGTAGATTTCCACGAAACCTACAACGCCATCTCTATTAATATCGTGTTTACTCGGTGACCGAGTTTAATCCGTGAACTATTGCAAATGGCGGTCGTGTAGATTCCACAGAAGACGGATGCTTTCGTGACGTTACGCCCTGACCAATCAGTGGCTTGCAGTCTGTTGACGTCACATTTTCGGCTCGACTCAGTACGGTTGTACCCTGGCCTCGAATAGGTACAAAAATAGTACCTGGTAACCAGTACTAGGTACTAATGGAAAAGGCTACAAACCGGGCCGAGTGGGTACTAGTGGAAAAGGGCCATATTATATGGACAAAGGCATCGGGCCACATTGGGCTCATCGAATTCAGGTGTTTTGTTTCAGGGAATCTTCAATGCTTTAGCTCATCAAAACATTTTGGACAATTGTCTGCTTCCATCTTTGTGGGAACAATTTAGGGAAGGCGCTTTTCTGTTCCAGCATGACTGCCCCAGTGGGGAAAACAAAGCCCATAAACACATGGTTGGATGAGTTTGAGAGGCCCACACAAAGCCCTCACCTCAACCCCATCCAACACCTTTGGGTTGGACTACGTTGTGCGATGAATGGGCAAAAATTCCCACATATACTGTGCACTCCATAATCTTGTAGAAAACCTTTCCAGAAGAGTGGGAGCTGTGATAGCTGCAAAGAGGGAACCAACTTCATATTTATGCCTATGTAGCGGTTTGATTAAACCCCCCACAACACACAAACAGAACACAGAGACAGTCAGCTCGCACTCCTGGGGTTTGTTCCGCTGCATGCTGAGTTTACAGCCTTGAAGTTAAAGTGTTCATGCATTTTGCCCTTACTGTGACCTAGAGACTCAGATCAATATGTAGATGTGCTTGTTAGCCTCTTTGTCTGACACTTGGAGCGAGGTCTAGCTAATCTGCCCATTGTGATGTATGTCTTACAAATGCAAATACCTCCTGCCTGTTCTGTTGTCCCTTTGATCATTCTAGACTGTGGGGTATGTCTTTTTGATGTATTGTTATGATCAAGTATTTAAGGTGCAACTCTGTAACGCAATCTCTCTCTTACTCTCTCACTCTGATCCTGCAACAGGTGGACACACTGTGTCCGCCTCTCCTTCTCTGAGAGCTTAGGGATCCCGCTCCGGGCTGCTCCACTATGCACCGGAGAGGGGATCCCGTGAAGGCGACATGATATAATAAAACCTGCTTAAAACCACAGCACTGCTGCTTATTTTTTCATGCCGCCTCACTGGTGACCCCTCGAACACGCACACGTTTTGTGCGAATGCAACCTTCCGAGCTGGACAGCTGCACAGCTGCGTTGGTGACCCCTTGAAGACGCAGCCTTCTGTTTTGGATGACCACGCTGGACCGGCCGCTCTCACAGAGAGCTCACGCACCTCGTCCTCTCCCCAGACGGCAACCTCCAGGGCCGACGGGGAGCGCAGCGCGTGGAACTGAACGCACCATGGCCGCACGAGCGACAACGATCGTCTCCTCCCTCTCACCGCTCCAACGCAGCTGCACAAGCCCGGGGCACAAAGATCGTCTATTGCCTCGCACCGCTCCAACGCGTCTCCACGAGCCCGAGGGACGGAGATCGTCTACTTCCTCACACCGCTCCAACGCAGCTGCATGAGCCTGAGGAACATAAGATCGTCTATTCCCTCCCGCCGCTCCAACGTATCTGCACGGGCCTGAGGGACTAAAGATCGTCTATTTCCTCTCACCGCTCCAACGCACCATGGCCAATCTACAGCCACAGCTCAACCTGGATTTTACCGGCGCCGTCTGCGCCGTTCTCCACCAAGTTTCTGCACCCTGACTCACCACTCCAGCGGCCCACCCACGCACTGAACCCCCGCGCACGCATCGGGGAGTTACAAGGACGGCGCATCACGCATGGGACAAGTAATGGCTCCACAGACTGCCTTCCTCCTTCGCCGCTGCCTTTCAGGGCTGCTCGCTCACCTGAGGCACGCATGCAGCATACTGGAAGGATTTGTTAACAGTCTCAGCCACGCCACAGACCGCCATCGTCCTCCGCCGCTGCCCACAGAACCTTCAGGGTTGCTCGTTCACCTGAAGCAAGCACGCAGCTCGCCACTGGATTTTTTAATGGTCTTAGCCACGGCACAACGGGATTTCAGCCGTCAGCTGTTCCCAGGAGCTTTGGGGTTGCTTCAGCACCCAAAGCCAACAGTCCCTATGCTTTGTTTACTTTTTCTCTTACAGCCGCTCCTGCTTTTCTTCATGGCCACGAGAGGAGTCAGAGACTAATTTTTCTTCTTGTGGACCGCTGCACGTTCAACGGGACCAGCCCTTCGACATTGCGGACCCACAAGCAATTTTTTGCGCGGCTCAGGACGATTTCACAGCTCCTGCCGGCACTTACTACCCCCTCCCCTCCCTCCCCCTCCGCCTGCAGCGAGTTTCTCCCACAGCTCGCTCACACAGATGGATCATCGAGGTCGCGGCCCCCTACCGTTTCCCTCTTGGGGGGGAGCGTGTGTGGCGGTTCGTTTTAACCCCACAACAGACTAAGGACACTCAGCCCTCTTTTCTCTGTTTTTCTGCTGCATTACTGAGAAGCAATGTGCCATTCATGTATTTGTGATGCAAACATGCATGTGTTGTGATGTAATGCGCCATTCTGTATAGTGTGCATATGGCTTGTCCTTACTGTGCTTTTTCTGAGCATCTTGCATATGTAGATGTGCTTTGGTGTATTAATGTCTACAGGTAGACGAGTTTCTTCTGTCTCACCTATGTGATGTTAATCGTTGCCTTTCATGCATGGTATTCACATCGCGGAGCAGCAAACACTTTTGGTGCGACTACCCCCCCCCCCCCCCCCCTCCTGCACAGAGCTTTTCCCTGCTCGCTGCCCAGACTGCAACATCGAGGTCACGGTCCCCTACCGTTTCCCTCTTGGGGGGGAGCAGTGTAGCGGTTTGATTAAACCCCCCACAACACACAAACAGAACACAGAGACAGTCAGCTCGCACTCCTGGGGTTTGTTCCGCTGCATGCTGAGTTTACAGCCTTGAAGTTAAAGTGTTCATGCATTTTGCCCTTACTGTGACCTAGAGACTCAGATCAATATGTAGATGTGCTTGTTAGCCTCTTTGTCTGACACTTGGAGCGAGGTCTAGCTAATCTGCCCATTGTGATGTATGTCTTACAAATGCAAATACCTCCTGCCTGTTCTGTTGTCCCTTTGATCATTCTAGACTGTGGGGTATGTCTTTTTGATGTATTGTTATGATCAAGTATTTAAGGTGCAACTCTGTAACGCAATCTCTCTCTTACTCTCTCACTCTGATCCTGCAACAGGTGGACACACTGTGTCCGCCTCTCCTTCTCTGAGAGCTTAGGGATCCTGCTCCGGGCTGCTCCACTATGCACCGGAGAGGGGATCCCGTGAAGGCGACATGATATAATAAAACCTGCTTAAAACCACAGCACTGCTGCTTATTTTTTCATGCCGCCTCACCTATAGATTTATAGGTGGACTTCATGAAGTGTTGCTGCCAGTTGATATTAAGATATTCATTCAAGATGAATTGTTAAATTTTAGCGTTCTGTATACCTTAAAGAATAGAATAGGCTTTATTGTCATTGTGCAGTTGTACAGCACAACAAAATTGTGGAAGGAGTATTGAAAATACTGAAAAGGAATATTTTTTCTGGAACAACCAGCATCCTTTACTTCATTTTGTGTTGAATTACCTTCTTGAGGAGATTTTATAATCCTTGTCATTGTGCAGCTGACTCAGTTGACTGCTTTCTTCTTGGGGTCATGCTCCCAGCCAGTTAGCCAGAGGCAGCAGCTCATTAAGGTCTACAGAAACCCCCTTTTAACTGCAGACTAATTTGCATTTTTAGACTTGTACTGATATTCCTTTTAGAAATGCAAATTACAAGATGATTTCATAATTTTTCCTCATGAGATATTCCATATTTTTTTAATCCATCTTAAAAAAAAAAGCCATTGAACCAATTTCATTAAATTTTTTAAAGGTAAGTTTTACAAAGTCAGAATATTCAGCTGTTACATAGTTTTGTGCCATGTTTGGGATTTCTTTTTTTTTTCTCTTGTAAAACAACTGAATAAAAGTAAAACAAAGAGTGACAGTTCCATAATTTTTGGTGTTGTGCACTGGCTGATACTATCCTCACAGTTTCTGGTGGTACTGCCACAGATGGTCTGCATCTGTAAGCTTTCAAAGAATTTGCAGAAATATATGGGTGAAATAAACACAGAACGAAGATGGAAAGCTTTCTGTCGCCATATTTGTATATAATATAGAGCATCAAAGAGCCTTGATAGGTTGCCCGCGACTTCTGCCCATAAAGTGTCTTTGATGCTGGCTTGTTTAATCCATTTTCTGGTTGACTTATCTTTCCTGTGATGGTTGTTTCAGGATTGCTGCCTGATTGTGTACCACCCCTACAGACCCCTTCTGCAGTATGTGCAGGATATGGGACAGGAGGACATGCTGCTGCCCCTGGCCTGGTACGCTGTCTTAAGTGTGTTAAATTTAGTGGTTTTGTTTTTGTTTTTTTTAACTGAGCATCAGCCTTGTCTGTCTATATCAGGCGAATAGTGAATGACACATACAGGACAGATCTATGTCTGCTCTACCCTCCCTTCATGATTGCCCTCGGTGAGTTTTCCTCATGCAGCTACTGTATCTTTAATATAGGTACTGACTTAAAATAAGCTTTATTAGCTGTAATCTAATCAGTATTTTCTTCCTCCCACAGCCTGCCTACATGTTGCCTGTGTGGTGCAGCAGAAAGATGCCAGGCAGTGGTTTGCGGAGCTGTCTGTTGACATGGATAAAGTTAGTAAAGCGTTGTCTCACTTTTGTTGTACTTTACTGTAGATTGTATAAATATGAAGTATGCATTCATATATGTTACCATTGCTATATATATACAGTGGTGTGAAAAAGTGTTTGCCCTCTTCCTGATTTCTCTTTTTTTTTGTATGTTTGTCACACTTAAATGTTTCAGATCATCAAACAAATTTAAATATTAGACAAAGATAACACAAGTAAACACAAAATGCAGTTTTTAAATGAAGGTGTTTATGATTAAGGGAAAAAAAATCCAAACCTACATGGCCCTGTATGAAAAAGTGATTGCCCCCTAAACCTAATAACTGGTTGGGCCACCCATAGCAGCAACAACTGCAGTCAAGCGTTTGCGGTAACTGGCAATGAGTCTTTTACAGCACTGTGGAGGAATTTTGGCCCACTCATCTTTGCAGAATTGTTGTAATTCAGCCACATTAGAGGGTTTTCAAGCATGAACCACCTTTATAAGGTCATGCCACAGCATCTCTATCGGATTCAGGTCAGGAATAGGTTAGGCCTCTCCAAAGTTTTCATTTTGTTTTTCTTAAGCCATTCAGAGGTGGACTTGCTGGTGTGTTTTGGATCATTGTCCTGCTGCAGAACCAAAGTGCGCTTCAGCTTGAGGTCACAAACAGATGGCCGGACATTCTCCTTCAGGATTTTTTGGTAGACAGCAGAATTCATGGTTCCATTTACCGCAGCAAGTCGTCCAGGTCCCGAAGCAGCAAAACAGCCCCAGACCATCACACTACCACCACCATATTTTACTGTTGGTATGATGTTCTTTTTCTGAAATGCTGTGTTACTTTTACGCCAGATTTAATGGGACACACTTCCAAAAAGTTCAACTTTTGGCTAGTCAGTCCCCAGAGTATTTTCCCAAAAGTCTTGGGAATCATCAAGATGTTTTCTGGCAAAACTGAGACGAGCCTTTATGTTCTTTTTACTGGTGGAGTCATGAACACTGACCTTAACTGAGGCAAGTGAGGCCTGCAGTTCTTTGGATGTTGTTGTGGGGTCTTTTGTGACCTCTTGGCCTGGGTGTGGCTAGAGAAATTGAACTCAGCTTTCCAAAGATGTGATAAACCACAGTTAATTTATGTTTTAACGGGGGGGAATCACTTTTTTCACGCAGGGCCATGTAGATTTGTTTTTTTATTTTTACCCTTAAACACCTTCATTTAAAAATTTGCTGTTTGTGCTTACTTGTGTTATCTTTGTCTAATATTTAAATTTGTTTGATCTGAAATATTTAAGTGTGACAAACATTCAAAAAAAAAAAGAGAAATCAGGAAGGAGGCAAACACTTTTTCACACTACTGTATTATACAAAGAACACCATTTCGCCCAGCTAGAAACAGTATTGTTCAACTGTTGTTACCTTCTTGATTGTCTGCATTTTAGTCTAATCTTTTTATGGGATTGATCTAATTATTATTGCAATTATTTTAGTTTTTGCTTTAGAAAATGATTGTTAATCTTTTAATTGGTTTGTGCAACATTCTCTCCCACTTTTTTATTAAGTTTGCTTGTTTTGCAAAAATTACTTATGCTGGAAATGTAACACATGTGAATGAGCTTGAATTAGTCTTTGTGAGCTGTCGTGTTCCTATTGTGGCTTCACATTAGGTTAACATGCACTTTTGTGTATGCATTTCATGAAGATCCTGGAGATTATCCGTGTCATTCTAAAGCTCTATGACCAGTGGAAAAATTTTGACGACAGGAAGGAGATAGCTGCGGTCCTAAACAAGATGCCAAAACCCAAACCACCTCCCAACAGGTATGTAGGGATCATGTACAGTATGTAAAACAAAACAAAAAAAAACCTCCAAAAAACAAATATTCTGCTAGTTTGTTTTTTTTTTCCACTTCTCCAGCTTTTTCTGCCACCTAGATTGTATTGCTGTCACAGAGCTGTTTGTTCTTTCTTGTGTTTGCATTTACACTTGTGTTCATAGTGGCCAGAATACTTCCCTGACCACCTTCACAAGGGTTTCGGCAGATCAAATAACCGTCCGTCCTCTGTGTGTTTCAAGTGTATTTACTCCCTTGCTTTCATGTTGTCATGATGACCATCACAAAAAAAAAAGGAAAGTTAATGCCAGGTGCAAAAGGGCCTTAGTGATCACAGGGAGTCAGTAATACAGTTATCATCGTCATCATAGGGTCTTAAATTCAGTTTGACCAATGAACACACTCCTGCAGTTCATACAGGCAAGGAACAATGGCAAACATGACGATGGAAAGCCTTGATCTTTGTGTCCTTTGGCAGAGAAGCAATAGAAATTGAGCTAGTTGTGGTATTTGCATCACTGCAGTGGACTTGGGAATGCTTCAAGAAACCATTAGGCCTGTAACGAGAACAGATTTTGGCAGGCAATAAAATTTTTCCAAAAATTATCACCGTAAGCGACATTATCATTGGTGTCATGAAGACCATTTTATGCCCAGGATATAGGGATATAATAATAACAGTCCATGTACAGCTTTTCAGAGGGCATTGAATTTTTATTGATTAACAGTTAAAAAATATTTAAAATATTTCCAAATTCACTTAAGACATAATGGGGAAAAGTAGAAAACTGCACTGTGGTCTGATTATTTTGTTTCACTTTTTCTATTATCAGCAAGCGGTTCAGTATTGTTGTGAAGCCGTTATAGTATGAGGCTGCATTTGTCTTTGACCTGGGTGGACATTGCTAATTGAGTCAAAGACGCACTCCGGGGGAAATAAATCCCCTATTTAAAAAAGTCTACTTTGTGTAAAATGGTATCTTATTGCCTTTTTTCTTTTAAAAAAACCTTTCATTGTCTCACAGTTTCATGTCAGAATCTTTTTGCTTTTCCTCCTCCCTCTGTGAATAGGCCTGCCCACATCCCACTAGGCTAATGGTAGCTACATTAAACAGAATAAGTCCTGTGATAAAAAAAAAAAAAAGACTTACTGGTTGAAGGACATGCCCAGTTGTATGCACGCTGGCCCAGGATAATGACTGAAACTGCATCGGTCCTTAAAAGCAGCTTAATGGTAAAACCCATTTTAATTTGGGTCCGGTTTTCAAAGCAGCTGTCCAGAAATGCTAACTGGCCCTGGAGGCTCACTTCAGTCTTTAGTTCTACTCTCTTCCCCTGAGGTCAGAGACGGTTCTCAGTCCTGATTGAGTCAACACTACAGACGTGTTATTAAACTTGCCTTTTTTTCTTTTTTTTTTTGAAGAGGAGGAGCCTATAATTTCACAGCAAAAAAAAATAATGCAGACAACACTTTTGCGTGACTTTGCTCTTGATATGTCTTGTAAGTCATAAAAAAATGTTAGACATGTTAACAAGGAAAAAAACTCAATTTTTGGCGGATTGTCACTTTAAATAGCGCCCTTGTTTTTGTTTTCTAAAGCATTAGTTACTCCTTGAAAATAGTCGTTTGTTGCGGTACTTCACAGCGTTCAGCAAAATGCATTGTCCTGCTTTTATTAGTGTATTTGGACTCACCAGTGCACTGCTGTTATTTTTGCGTTGTTGTATATAATGGTTGTGTGTTTTCTGTCTGCAGTGAGAGTGATCAGAGCTCCAACGGGAACCAAAGCAACTCCTACAGCCAGTCTTAGCACACATTGTGCTTCCATGGAAATCCATAATGAGGACATTGAGAGGGGTAGATCTTTTTAAAAAAAAAAAAAAAAAAAAAAAGTCACATAGCACAACCTCGGCAATGCAAGTTGAACACAAATGCACATTTATCAGACGAGCAAGATTTTTCTCCTTATTCTTGCAACACCCCCGGCAAACTCTCAGAGCCACGTAGTCACCTCCTCTTTCTCTGATCATTATGGGTTTTTTTTGGAATGAGCATGCAGCCAATGAAATTGCCTGCATTGAAAAGCCAATTGGTGACAGCAGTATTGTCCCTGTGAGGGTCTCTGCACCGACTTGAACTCCAAGCTGCTGAACATCTGCGGGGGAAATGTGGGGAAGGGGGAGGAATGTGGGGAACAAGCGATGTGGAAATGGATTTGGTGGACACTTGTCATTGTGATGATCCTGACATCCTTGAAGAGCCCAGAGGAGCTCGTCTTCACAGGCGGAGCGCTGTGGGATTTGAGAAAACTTGATCATGAGTACTGTGTTCTACACATGGATAGATAGGTTTTAAATGTCTCAGGGATTACAGTAGCCTTCTCTGTAAAATCTGATGAGTAGAAAGTGAGTCTGATTGGTTGTAACTGTGATGAGCGGGGATACTCCTGCCCTTGTAAAAGCTCTGTGCTGCAGGAAGGATCCCTAGAGAGGTGAAAATTAACTCTATGACCATTTACTCTTTTGAGTCATGACAGCGCCACCTCCCCTCCCATTCACTCGTTTTTGTTTGTTTGTTTTTGTAAATAATTAATGTATTTTGTTCTTGATTAGCTGATGGAAATTACGACTTGGTTAAAGGAGCCATTTGTAGTTTTCACATAAATCCAACTGTCAACCCGGGGTGACCGCACTGTGCCCAAAAGGACCTGGGCAGGTTACTCTAAACGCTGCTGAGGCCTGTGAAAGTCACAACTCACCCTGCAGGTGAAAAGGTGGCATTACAGGACGTCTGGACCGTTTCCAACTGTAAATCTAGTGTAAATCTGTGTACATGGCATCTTTGGTAAAACGTGGTGTTGTAGGCAAGACCAGTCCGTACGTACACTGGTGTTGGTGTGGTTTTCACTGCAGCACTAGTATGATGTCATAAGCACACATTTTAAAGTAGAAAAACTACAAATGGCTTCTTTAAGCCTGGCTCTTGTGCTTAAGCTGAAAGGCCCCTCCCTGCTTATTTTACTGTAATCTTTTCATTTATTCTGATTTAGTTGTAGATCAGCTTATTATGTAAATTAGTTTGTCAAGTATATATATATATATTTTTTGAGTAAACAAATCACTCTCAATACAGATTTGTCTGCCAGTCTTCTGTTGTACATGCTTTTCCCCCTGTCCTCTTCCATTTATTTAATCATTCACCTGTGACTATATAAGTGTGTGCATATTGCTGTAAATGTCTATTTTTTTGTGATGTTACACCATGGAAGCTGTGTGGACGTGTGTGGCTTTACTCAAAAAAAAAAAAAAAAAAGGTGTTTGAAAGCCTTACAAAATAAAAGCTACTGGTTACTGGGAAGTCTTTGTTTAAAAAAACACACATTGCTCCATGCAGGTGAACAGCGTGATGCACAGAGGGGTTGTCGGGCTGTTTGTTGTCTTACATGGACACATCTGATGGTTTTATTCCCTCTTTGGTGAGAATAACTGAAATGGTGCACAAACATCTTCGTTGTCCTGCCTGTTTCTGGGCAGAGTGACGCAGGCCCAACAATGAATACGTAGACTTCTTTTCCCTTCCTATAGCAGGATCCATCTGCCAGTTATTACTTACCAAAAAAAACAAGAAGGGCTTCATCCCCCTTATGTATTAATACCAGTTTGTTTTATGAAGTATTGCTACTTGAAGGCTGATTGTGGTAATAAAATGTATGGTGTCCAGAACCAGCGCTGTGCATGTCTAATGACCTTTGGTGGATCTTCAGTGTTATCAAGTGTATACAGGCCTTTCACCCAGCGTCAATGTCAGCTCAGAGAACAGCGTGGTAGGACACCTAGTGGTAAATACAAAGGTTATTTAACATTCCATAAACCGGTTATCTGAGTATTTTATTTGACAGCTTAAGGATCAAATGGGCAACAAAGTACAAGGTTGCAGCTTTTTTGTGACTGGGGACCCTGATTTGACTGAATTTGTTTACATGTTTTTGCTTTTAAGAGCTGATGGCGTGAAGTACAGTTAGTCCTAGTTACGTCACGGACAAATTCACAGGAGGAGGAAGGAGTACTGCAAGCTACATTGGGGCTCCTCCAAAATAAAAGTCCTAGTTTTGTAATGCATCTATTTTGTAAAAAGCAGCAATGCGAGCAAATGTGGGTTAAACGGCAGCAGAGATATTTTCACTTTGAGATTAGAAAGGTTTGGGGTTTTTTTTTTCTACATTTTGTCAGAAAAGACAAAATATTTATTGACCACGATTCTTTTTTAAACATCCAGGAGAGCGAATACTGTTTACACTGTAGACTTTTCCTGCAATGCACCCACATATTTTTTTTCTTTAATGCCACAATGCAGCACATTTTTATGATAAGGCCAGAATTATCTGTTTTTCTTTGGTATATTTAAACAACACAAGCATCCGATTGTAGACTCAGCAGCAGCATAAACACAACATTTTGGTTTTCAGTCCTATTTTAGAAGTAGAGGACTGGAGACATAAAAGTAATTTGTACCTACTGTATATATACAGGAGTGGATCTATCAGCAGCAGATGTTGCCAGCTGCTGACTGTTTATCTGTAGGAGCAAATGTGTTTCAATGACCAGCCAATGTCTTTTGTTAAGATAAAATTTCACCTTTTATGCTGGCTTTTTTTATCGACACACAAGAATTTATGCTGTTTATGCAACAGCTTGATATGCCACCTCTGTCAGGTGGAGGAAATTGTTCACGTGTGCTTTGAGTGCTCACGCCTTTCATGAGCAGAAAAAAAGCCTGAGCTCTCTTACTTCCACTTACAGAATGTGACTGAAAACAAAAGTGCTACATTCATACAGTGGTGGGAAAAAGTGTTTGCCCCCTTCCTCATTTCTCATTTTTTGGGATGTTTGTCACACTTAAATGTTTCAGATCATAAAACAAATTCAAATATTAGACAAAGATAACAAGTAAACACAAAATGCAGTATTTAAATGAAGGTGTTTATTATTAAGGGGAAATATTCCAAACCTACATGGCCCTGTGTGAAAAAGTGATTGCCCCCTAAAGCTAATAACTGGTTGGGCCACCCTTGGCAGCAACAACTGCAATCAAGCGTTTGCGATAACTGGCAGTGAGTCTTTTATAGTGTTGTGGAGGAATTTTGGCCCACTCATCTTTGCAGAATTGTTGTAATTCAGCCACATTGGAGGGCTTTCGAGCATGAACTGCCTTTTTAAGGTCATATAGCATCTCTGTCGGATTCAGGTCAGAACTTTGACAAGGCCTCTCCAAAGTCTTCATTTTGGGTTTTCCGAAGCCATTCAGAGGTGGACTTGCTGGTGTGTTTTGGATCATTGTCCTGCTGCAGAATCCAAGTGTGCTTCAGCTTGAGGTCACAAACAGATGGCCGGATATTCTCCTTCAGGATTTTTTGGTAGACAGCAGAATTCATAATTCCATTTTCCACAGCAAGTCTTCCAGGTCCCGAAGCAGCAAAGCAGCCCCAGACCATCACACTACCACCACCATATTTTACTGTTGGTATGATGTTTCTTTTCTGAAATGCTGTTACTTTTATGTCAGGTGTAATGGGACACACACCTTCCAAAAAAGTTCAACTGTTGTCTCGTCAGTCCACAGAGTATTTTCCCAAAAGGCTTGGGGATCATCAAGATGTTTTCTGGCAAAACTGAGATGAGCCTTTATCTTCTTTTTTGCTCAGCAGTGGTTTTTGTCTTTGAACTCTGCCATGCAGGCCATTTTTGCCCAGTCTCTTTCTTATGGTGGAGTCATGAACACTGACCTTAACTGAGGCAAGTGAGGCCTGCAGTTCTTTGGATGTTGTTGTAGGATTTTTTGTGACCTCTTGGATGAGTCGTCGCTGCACTCTTGGGGTAATTTTGGTCGGCTGGCCACTCCTGGGAAGGTTCACCACCGTTCCATGTTTTCACCATTTGTGGATGATGGCTCTCACTGTGGTTCGCTGGAGTCCCAAAGCTTTAGAAATGGCTTTATAACCTTTTTCAGACTGATAGAGCTCAATTACTTTGTTTCTCATTTGTTCCTGAATTTCTTTAGATCGCAGCATGATGTCTAGCTTTTGAGGATCTTTTGGTCTACTTCACTTTGTCAGGCAGGTCCTATTTAAGTGATTTCTTGATTGAGAACAGGTGTGGCAGTAATCAGGCCTGGGTGTGGCTTGAGAAATTGAACTCAGCTTTCCAAAGATGTGATAAACCACAGTTAATATATGTTTTAACGGGGGTGGGGGGGGGACACAATCACTTTTTCACACAGGGCCATGTAGGTTTGGATATTTTTACCCTTTATAATAAACACCTTCATTTAAAAACTGTATTTTGTGTTTACTTGTGTTATCTTTGTCTAATATTTAAATTTGTTTGATGATCTGAAACATTTAAGTGTGACAAACATATAAAAACATGAGAAATCAGGAAGGGGGCAAACACTTTTTCGCACCACTGTATTCATATTTTGACTACCACACAGTTACTTTTCAATCCCCTGGGTCAATCATCCAGATGTGCTGTCTGTATGCAGGCAGTATGCATTACAACACCCTACTAGTTTTAAATATAGTATAGAGAACAGTCCAAACATCCAAGAAACCACCAAATAGGATGGTTAATAACATTTTTATTATTTTTAATTTTTCAATCTCTACTTGCGAATTTACTTTTACTTTGAAACACTCAGCTGGAACAGTTGTAGTTTTTAGTTCACTCTTTACAGTAATTAAAAAAAAAAAAAAAAAACAGCCAGCGAGGATCTGAGCGAGTCCCAGACTGCTTGGACCCCGCCAGAGGGGACGGGCTCCGGGGCGGGATGCTTGTTCCCACTCGGCCGGTCCCGGTCCAGTCGACCCAGACCCGCACCTGTCTGCACCCATGAAGCCCCCGCTGATGACGCCCCGAGCAGCCAGAGTGAGGTGGAAAGCGGCCGCGGGCGGACAGCATGTTCTGGCGCGTCGGGCTCGCCTGGACGCGGTCGTGCGCGGTTGATCCCGGGCTGAACCGGAGCTCCTCCTGCTGCCCACCGGGCTCCTTGTATGGGTGCATCGTCGCCTACCCACTGCAGGCCTACAGCGGGATCATGTCGGCCCTGGGCTCGGACTCTTGGTGGCGGAAGACGCTGTATCTGACCGGGGGAGCTCTGCTGGCCGCGGCCGCCTATCTGCTGCACGAACTGATGGCGATCAGGTAGAGCCGGCGGGCGCACACATCAGCGCTGCCGCACACATCAGCGCTGCCGCACACAGGCCGGCGTTACCAGTCTGGTGTTTTTCCCCTTTATTCCTTTGGTGTATTTTCAGTGGGGTTTGGCATCATTCACTCTGGTCTGATTGGGCGGGGTGAGAGAGGAGGAATCGTGAGTGGGGGTGGGTGGTGGGGGTGCTGTGATGTAACCTCCACCACCCTCACAAACACACATATTGGAGGAAATTTCCACCTTTACAGGCTTTATGTTTTTATGGAATAATAGGAGCGACACGAGGTTTCTGGGTTTCTTCAAAGAGCGCACGATTACAAAAGCTTTGCGGGGCTGTTGCCGTTTAATTAACCATTACAGACGGGGGGGGGGGGGGTCTCTTTTGTAGTTGTATCTTGCAGCCATATGTAGGATAGCAACGTTTCTACAACACTGCGCTTTCAGTCTGCAGCGTAAACACCAAAACCCCCTTCAGCTTACAGTTTGCAGGCCTTTGTTCGCGCTCGAATTCGACTTAATTGTCCTTAAAAATGCGGGTTACCCGCAGATGCCTCACTGTGTGGCGCCCAAGTTGAGGCTGCTGCGCCAGAAACGGCACGGTGGCTTTCGGGGGACATTTCAGCACCACGCTGTCGTGGACAGCTCCCGCGCTGCGACGCTCCTGCTTGTTTGTTCCACGCTGCAGCTCGTGGCGGTGGAGCGGCGCCCCTGCTGTAGTTCTGCGCCGTGTCCACACGGACGCGCCCCCCGCCCCCCCGCTCCCAGCCTGTCCAGTGTGCGTGTGAGGAGTAATTCGCACGCGCTGTTTTCGCTGTTCCGACCTTGCAGCATGAGACGTATGACGGAGGCCAGCCCGGCGATCCTGGTCCTTATTTGTTCAGTCATAGGTGAGCTCACCCACAGGATGCACGCGGGCTTCTTTGCATAACCTCAAAGACACAGCGGATCACTTCCCCCAACCTTGACCTCTGCTCACCTTATCATAATTCTTATATAAACTTGATTTAATGATCTAATTTGTTTGTGGTCACTAGTTGCATTTTTTTTTAAAGCAACAGTATTTGAAATATGTACCATATATGTATGTAAACATGGCTGGACATTCCCATGGTGTTTATGCTTGTGCATAATTGTTTGAACAAATGAACGTGGCACCTTCAGGCATCTGGAAATTGTACCCAAGGATGGACCAGACTTGTGGAGGCCCACAGTTCTCTTCCTGACATCTTGGCTGATTTCTTTTGATTTTCCCATGATATCACAGAAGGAAGCAGTGTGTTTGAGGCGTGCCTTAAAATACATCCACAGGTGTGCCTCCAATAAGTGACTTTCGCATTACGAGTGCGCATGTGCGGACTATGTGAGTTCAAAGTTCACGACTACCAAACATTCCGGTAGCCTAGGCTTACTTTTGTATACAAACTACCGTCACACCTGAACAATTGCTGCTTAAAGTCTGCTTTAAGCTTTAAATCAACGTTATGCCAGGTGCGCATTGTGCCGCAGTGAAGTGTGGGAACGGCATGTACCATCTAGAGCAGTGGAAAAAGAAAACTTGCAGCATACATGCGTGTAACTTCGGGACCAGCGTGTGTACATGTCCGCCGCCATTCACGTTATATACATTCCCCACGGAGCTGAAGCATCCGGACGGACGTAATTGTTGGATTAAAGCAGTAAGTCTATATTATAACATAATTAAATAGTGTTGTGTATTGTTCAAGTTCTAGCCTAACTGACACAAAAATGAGCACTAGGTAGGCCTACAACCGTCAGGAAAACAATCTAGACGTCAAACTAGTTTAACCTGAATGGCTCTGCAAGCAAGGAAGTCACATATTAATTATATTAAAGGTAAAATATCCAAATCAATCACAATACTACACAGAGTGAAATACACTACCATTCAAAAGTTTGGGGTCACTTAGAAATTTCCTTATTTTTGAAAGAAAAGCACTTATTTTCAATGAAGATAACTTTAAACTAATCAGAAATACACTCTATACATTGCTAATGTGGTAAATGACTATTCTAGCTGCAAATGTCTGGTTTTTGGTGCAATATCTACATAGGTGTATAGAGGCCCATTTCCAGCAACTATCACTCCAGTGTTCTAATGGTACAGTGTATTTG
Source organism: Pholidichthys leucotaenia (assembly GCA_020510985.1). Classification (NCBI taxonomy): domain Eukaryota; kingdom Metazoa; phylum Chordata; class Actinopteri; order Cichliformes; family Pholidichthyidae; genus Pholidichthys; species Pholidichthys leucotaenia. Next base: position 359,882,892 of record CM035842.1, on the reverse strand, counting down.
CTCATTGCGTCAGAAGGCTAATGGATGATTAGAAAACCCTTGTGCAATCATGTTAGGTCTGCAATGCTGTAATTGCTGCAAATGGAGGATTCTTTGACGAAAGCAAAGTTTGAAGGAAAAAATTATTATTTCAAATACAAATCATTATTTCTAACCTTGCCAATGTCTTGACTATATTTTCTATTCATTTTACAACTCATGGTGGTAAATAAAAGTGTGACTTTTCATGGAAAACACAAAAATTGTCTGGGTGACCCCAAACTTTTGAACGGTAGTGTATTTGCTGAATCAACCCACATTATATACTTTGTATCATTCATTAATACTCCCATACATGACATATTGTACTGAAGTATGGGGAAATACAAATAAAACAAACATATATCCAATCTTTATGCTTCAGAAGAGAGCTATTAGAATAATAAACAAAGCTGCTTACAGGGAACCAACAAACCCACTTTTTCTTAAATCAAAAGCTCTCAAGTTGAAAGATCTGGTTGATTTTAAAACTGTAGTAATAATGTTTAAAGTGAAGAATCTATCACTGCCCGCAAATATCCAAAAGCTGTTCCAAATAAGGGAGAAACAATATCATTTCAGAGGAACATGTATATTTCAAAAACCTTCAGTGAGAACTACCACCAAGCAACAGTGTGTTTCAGTGCAAGGAGTCAGATTATGGAACGATTTTGGACCTGAATTAAAATCATGTACAACGCTTGGACAATTTAAACAAAAACTAAAGGAAGAAATACTCCAAACATATATACAAGATGACATGTAAAATCACATACAGTGGGGTAAAAAAGTATTTAGCCACCAATTGTGCAAGTTCTCCCACTTAAAAGATGAGAGAGGTCTCCAATTTTCATCATAGGTATACCTCAACTATGAGAGACAAAATGAGAAAAAAAATATCCAGAAAATCACATTGAAGGATTTTTAATGAATTAATTGGTAAATTCCTTGGTAAAATAAGTATTTGGTCAATAACAAAAGTTCATCTCAATACTTTGTTATATACCCTTTGTTGGCAGTGACAGAGGTCAAACGTTTTCTGTAAGTCTTCACAAGGTTTTCACACACTGTTGCTGGTATCTTGGCCCATTCCTCCATGCAGATCTCCTCTAGAGCAGTGATGTTTTGGGGCTGTCGCTGGGCAACACGGACTTTCAACTTCCTCCAAAGATTTTCTATGGGGTTGAGATCTGGAGACTGGCTAGGCCACTCCAGGACCTTGAAATGCTTCTTACGAAGCCACTCCTTCGTTGCCCGGGCGGTGTGTTTGGGATCATTGTCATGCTGAAAGACCCAGCCACGTTTCATCTTCAATGCCCTTGCTGGTGGAAGGAGGTTTTCACTCAAAATCTCACGATACATGGCCCCATTCATTCTTTCCTTTACACGGATCAGTCGTCCTGGTCCCTTTGCAGAAAAACAGCCCCAAAGTATGATGTTTCCACTCCCATGCTTCACAGTAGGTATGGTGTTCTTTCTCCTCCAAACACGACAAGTTGAGCTTTTACCAAAAAGTTCTATTTTGGTTTCATCTGACCATATGACATTCTCCCAGTCCTCTTCTGGATCATCCAAATGCTCTCTAGCAAACTTCAGACAGGCCTGGACATGTACTGGCTTAAGCAGGGGGACACGTCTGGCACTGCAGGATTTGAGTCCCTGGCGGCGTAGTGTGTTTCTGATGTAGCCTTTGTTACTTTGGTCCCAGCTCTCTGCAGGTCATTCACTAAGTCCCCCCATGTGGTTCTGGGATTTTTGCTCACCGTTCTCATGATAATTTTGACACCACGGGGTGAGATCTTGCATGGATCCCCAGATTGAGGGAAATTATCAGTGGTCTTGTATGTCTTCCATTTTCTAATAATTGCTCCCACAGTTGATTTCTTCACACCAAGCTACTTACCTATTGCAGATTCAGTCTTCCCAGCCTGGTGCAGGTCTACAATTTTGTTTCTGGTGTCCTTTGACAGCTCTTTGGTCTTGGCCATAGTGGAGTTTGGAGTCTGACTGTTTGAGGTTGTGGACAGATGTCTTTTATACTGATAACGAGTTCAAACAGGTGCCATTAATACAGGTAACGAGTGGAGGACAGAGGAGCCTCTTAAAGAAGAAGTTACAGGTCTGTGAGAGCCAGAAATCTTGCTTGTTTGTTGTTGACCAAATACTTATTTTACTGAGGAATTTACCTATTAATTCATTAAAAATCCTTCAATGTGATTTTCTGGATTTTTTTTTCTCATTTTGTCTCTCATAGTTGAGGTATACCTATGATGAAAATTGGAGACCTCGCTCATCTTTTAAGTGGGAGAACTTGCACAATTGGTGGCTGACTAAATACTATTTTGCCCCACTGTAAGGACTGTCATATCCAGTCTGTGTTGTGCTGTTGCTTAGTTTTTTGTCACGTTTTGTCTTAACTTTGTTCTGATTTGTAATCACTTTTATTTTATTTTATTTTTGAATTCTTAGATGGAATATGGGTGGGCAATATAAGCTGCGGCTTCAGCCATCACCCATTTTGGACAACTTATGTTGAATTGTACAATCCGAGGAGTTATTGTTTAATTTGTCCTTGCTGGATTTTTTTTCCCTTTGTTATATTATTCTGTTCCTTTCTTTTAATCTTTTAATATAATCTATCCAAAATAAAGATTTAGAAAAGTGACACAATCAGTTGAGGGATTAGCGCAGGGTTATCTGTCCATCAGAACCCATGACTGCAGAGGACGCTGCTGCTGCTGCACGTACCTCCTTAATAACCGATTTGAACGTGCGTTTGCAGGTACAACCAGGAAGACCCCTACACATACAGTATGCTCGTAGATCAGGAACTTTCCATAAATTAAATGTATCGATAGAGCATGTTCCATCCATGTTTAGATTAACCTCCCCCGTTTTGGTAGTTTGTTTGGTAGCCACGATCCCATGATGCTTTGCGCGAGCCGAGATGCGAAAGTTGCTTATTACCTCAAATGTTATCAATTAACCTATCAGAAGCTTCCAAAGCCATGACATCATCATCTGGGCTTTCCCAAACTGTTTAAAGGCATAGTAATCTTTGTGTATGTAAACTTCTGACATTAAAGAAAGTAATAAAAAAATGATTTAGCAAATATAAAATGTATTTGACAAATGGAAATAATTTTGGTAATCATAACTAACCTAAAACGAGAAAAGTTTAGTCTGGTTTAATGTCAGACAGTGAGGAAAAAAGGTTATGTGTCTTTTTATACAGTCTATGTAAACATGTGGTTTCAACTATAGATAGATAGACAGATACTTCAATTTTCATTGTAACTTCCAACAATGAAAAGTGCGTCCTCTGCAGTGTAAAAAAGGTGTAAAACTATAAAAGACCATTAAATAAATAAACAGTAAGAAAAGCATTCACACAAACTGAGGCATGGATTTGATTGCACATCCATATTGCACTAAACAAACAACTCTGCGCATCATTCAGCACTAAGTGCAGTTATGGGTCTGGGATAAAAGGCTTTTTGAATTGGTCGTTATTTTCGTAGCTCTGTATCTCCTGCTCGAGGGTAGGAGCTCAAACAGACAGTTTCCCGGGTGTGACGTGTCTTTAAGGATGTTTTTTACATTTATGAGACAACATGAGGCATAAACTTCTTCCAGGCTGGAGAGTGGGCAACCAACGGTTTTCTGAGCACCGGTAATGATCCACCCTAGTTTTTCTCTGTTACTGTGCAGCCGGTGTACCACACACACACACACACAGATTCCGATGAAATGTTCACCAGAGGTGGCCCTCGGGCTACAGAGGAAAACGTTAGATTTTGGAGGTGATCCATGAGCGTATACCTCCGCCAAGGCCCTATCTTGCAATATATGGACGGACAGACAAAAGGACGGGTGAAAGAAGGGACAGATGGTGCCTTGGTGAAGGTATGTGCTCTCTAGTTTCTTTACATTTTTCTTCCAAAGAGCCATACTTTCTTCTAATTTTTAAAATGGTTTTGAGCAGTGTTTCTCCGGTGGTTGTGAAGGTCCACTAAAGTTTTTCTTTGGAGACTTGCTGCTTTTTCACTCACTTTCAATCTGGTCCTTGTACCTGATTTGATTTGCCCCAACGCTTTTTTTGTATACATCTTTTCCCTGAACTCATACAACATCTCTCTCATTTCAAACAGCCCCCAAATACAGTGATGAGACTATTTTAAAGCATGCACTGTAACAGGTAACATTGCACACATAAACACACTTACACACACCTTCATATATTTTGACTTTTTTTTAAGCACGTCCACTCACTTAATCAGAAAACCAAAGTCAAAAGGTGTGCAATAGGTTAACTATAGAGATCACATATTTCCATCTCTGCAACAGACCTTTCCTAATCCTAGATTATGTTTTGTTTTATACGGAACATTTCTGAGAACAAATTAAATATATGAGAGAAGTTGCAAATTTAGGACAAAACCAAATGCAAATTTACCAGAAAACCCTCACAGATTTATGAAAATAAAAATCATAATTTACAAGAAAAAGATAGTAGATTTAGAAGAAAAAGTCACAAAATTATCAGACATGAACCTTAACTCTAAATAAAAATGACAAAATTTACAAGAAAAAAATCAAATTATGAGAAAACCTGCAAATTTAAGGACAAAAATTCCTCTGTAAAACTTTGCAGCATATAAATTGTGTATTTATAAGAAAAAAGTACTACATTTGTGACAAGGTCCCAAATTCATAGGAGAAAAAAAACCTGCTGTGTTAGTACTGCTGACTCAGTTTTTAAATCATTATTATGAATCACATATACTGTACGTGTGTTTTGCAGATTTTTTTTGCCACAAATTGGTCAAAATGGCTCTTTCCATGGTAGGGGTTGTTCACCCCTGTCTTCGCTTTATTTTAATACAGTGCATCAATGATAAAATGTTTTATTCTGTATTCTTCTTCTTTTAGCTGCTCCCTTGAGAGGTCTCCACAGTGGATCATCTGCCTCCATCTCACCCTGTCTCTTGCATCTTCCTCTGTAACATCAACCCTCTCCATGTCCTCCTTCACTACAACCATGAATCTTCTCTGTGGTCTTCCTTTTTTTTCTCCTACCTGGCAGCTCCATCTTCAACATCCTTTGTCCAATATATACACTATCTCTACTCTGCACATGTCCAAACCGTCTCAGCCTTGCCTCTCTTACATTGTCTCCATACCGCGCAGCGTGAGCTGTCCCTCTGATATACTCATTTCTAATCCTGTTGTTCCTAGTCACTCCCAATAAAAATCTTACCATCTTGAATTCTGCCACCTCCAGCTCCCCCTCCTGTCTTTTTGTCAGCGCCACCGTCTCCAACCCATACATCATAGCAGGTCTCACTACTGTCTTGTAAATTGTCCCTTTCACTCTAGCTGCTATCCTTCTGTCACAAATCCCCCAACACTTATCTCCACCCACTCCACCCTGCCTGCACGCTCTTCTTCACCTCACTTGTGCATTTTCCATTGCTTTGGATGGTTGACCCCAGGTATTTAAACTCATCTACTTTCACTACCTCTACTCCTTCCATCTTCACTGTTTCACCTGCCTCCTTCTCATTCACACTCATGTATTCTGTCTTTCTTCTACTGACTTTCATTCCTCTTCTCTCCAGAGCATACCTTCACCTCTCCATGTTCTCTTCCACCTGCTCCCTATTCTCACTACAAATCACAATGTCATCTGCAAACATCATGGTCCACGGGGACTCCTGCCTGACCTCATCTGTTAGCCTGTCCATCACCATGGCAAACAAGAAGGGGCTCAGAGCTGATCCCTGATGTAATCCCACCCCCATCTTGAATCCATCTGTCACTCCTACAGCGCAACTCACCACCATCTCGCTGTCCTCATACATGTCCTGTACCACCCTCACATACTTCTCTGCCACTCCTGACTTCCTCATACAGTACCACACTTCCTCTCTTGGCATCCTATCATATGCTTTCTCTAGATCCACAAAGACACAGTGCAACTCCTTCTGACCTTCTCTATACTTCTCCATCAACACTCTTAGAGCAAACATTGCATCTGTAGTACTCTTCGTTGGCATGAAACCGTACTGCTGCTCACTGATTGTCACCTCTCTTCTTAACCTGACTTCAACAACTCTTTCCCATATATTCATAGTTTGGCTGATCAACTTTATGCCTCTGTAGTTACTACAGCTCTAAGCATCACCTTTGTTCTTAAAAATTGGTACCAAAACACTTCTCCACTCGTCAGGCATCCTCTCACTCTCCAGGATTGTGTTAAACAATCTGGTTTAAAAGTCCACTACCATCTCTCCTAAACATCTCCATACCTCCACAGGTATGTCATCTGGACCAACTGCCTTTCCATTCTTCATCCTCTTCAAAGCTGCCCTCACTTCTGCCTTGCTAATCCTCTGGACTTCCTTGTTCACATCTTTCCTTCACCCATCCTTCTCTCTCTCTCATTTTCTTTATTCATCAGCTCTTCAAAGTACTCCTTCCACCTGAGGGACCTGGTGGGGATGACAGGTCCTGTTCTGAAGTGGTTCTCCTCCTACTTGACTGGTAGAAGCTTCAGTGTATCTTCTAATAACATCCGGTCCAACTCAGCCGATTTGCAGTATGGTGTGCCCCAAGGTTCTGCCCTGGGGCCACTACTGTTCCTACTGTACATTCTCCCCCCTTGGCCGCATCATATAGCAGTATAATAACATCTCTTATCATCTCTTTGCAGACGACATCCAGATATACTGCTCGTTCAACAAGTCTGAGCTCCACATACTCAGCTCCTTAACAAACTGCCTGTCCCACATAAAGCAGTGGCTTAATGACAACAACCTCCAGCTAAACTTTGGCAAAACGGAGACTTTGATCATTGCCCCAGACAGCGACATATCAGGCATAAAACAATACCTTGGTGACTTGGGCAGTACAGTTAAAACAAAGCTGAGAAACTTGGGTGTCATCTTTGATAAGGCCATGTCATTGGAACATTACACCAAACAACTGATAAAAAACTGTCACTTCCAACTGCGAAATATCTCCAAGCTCAGGACCATGGTTTCACACAAAGAGCTGGAGATGATCATTCACGCATTTGTCTCCTCACGTTTGGACTACTGTAACAGCCTTTTTACTTGTTTGAACAAAAAGGAACTGGCTCGTCTGCAGTTTGTTCAAAACTCTGCTGCGAGGCTTCTGACACGTGCAAACAGGAGAGACCACATTACACCTGTCCTTAGATCACTCCATTGGCTCCCTGTTCTGTATCGTGTCCACTTTAAGATCCTGGTGCTCACTTTCCGAGCAATTCACGGTCAGGCCCCCGCATATATGGCTGCTCTGATTCAGCCCTACAGCTCGACCCGCAGCCTGAGATCCTCAGGACAGCACTTGCTCATGGTTCCCCGCACCCACTTTGCTACCAAAGGTGACAGGTCTTTTAAAGCAGTAGCACCACGCTTGTGGAATGACCTCCCTCTGCACCTTCGAGCCATGGACAGTGTTGTGAGTTTTAAAACCTACCTGAAAACATTCCTGTTTAAACAGGCATTTTAATTCCAAGATTGACTGAAGGCTGTTACCACCTGACTGCATAAAGTGTATTTTTTGTTTCTTAGTTCTACTTTAATTCGTATTTTAACTGTATCTTAACTGTATTATTGTATTTCAATTGTATTTTATTGCATTTTAATTTGTATTTTAGTTGTATTTTAATTGTTTTGATTGTTGTTGCACTGTAAAGCACTTTGTGACTTTATATGTCTGTGAAAAGTGCTATATAAATAAAGCTTACTTACTTACTTACTTACTTACACCTTCTCAACACACTCTCATCATTTGTTAGTACATTACTATTTCTGTCCTTAATCAACCCAACCTGCTGTACAGCTTTTCCAGCTCGATCTCTCTGTCTTGCCAATCGATACAAGTCCTTTTCTCCTTCCTTAGTGTCCAGCTTCTCATACAACTCACTATATGCCTTTTCCTTTGCCTTTGCCACCTTTCTCTTTGCCATATGCCTAGATTCCAAATACTCCTGTCTACTTTCTTCATCTCCCTGACTATCCCACTTTTTCTTTGCCAACCTCTTCCTTTGAATACTTTCCCGTACCTCCTCATTCCACCGCCAAGTCCCCTTGTCTTCCTTCCTCTGTCCACTGGATACACCACATACCTTTCTACCCATTTCCCTCAATACTTTTGCTGTACTTTCCCAGTCCTCAGGTAATTCTATCCTACCATCCACAGCCTGTATCAACTCCTTCCAGAACTCTGTGTGACCTTCTTCCTTCTGTAACTTCCCCCACTTAATCTTTGGCTCTGCCTGCACTTTCTTCCTCTTCTTGCTTTCCAAGGTCATCCTACAGACTACCATCCAATGCTGTCTAGCTACATTCTCCCCTGCCACCACCTTGCAGTCTACTATCTCTTTCAGATTTCTCCTTCCGCATAAGATGTAGTCCACCTGTGTGCACCTTCCTCCACTCTTATAAGTCACCCCATGTTCCTCTCTTTTCTTGAAGTATGTGTTCACCACAGCCATTTCCATTCTTTTAGCACAATCCACAGCCATGTGTCCTTACACATTTCTCTCCTTAAGATCATACCTACCCAGAACCTCCTCATCACCTCTGTTCACTTCACCTACATGTCCATTAAAGTCTGCTCCAATCACCACTCTTTCCCCCCGGAACACTCTCGAGCACTTCATCCAATTTACTCCAGAATTCCTCTTTCTCATGTACCTGACATCCAACTTGTGGGGCATGCACACTGACAACATTCATCATCAAATACATGTTTTATTCTGTATTATGGGGCATTTTGTCCACTAAACCAGGCATAATACAGTCAGTTGTTTCTGTGTTTCTAGCTGCACTGAAGCAATCAGTCTAATTTAAGCCAGTAAGTGTATAAATAAATCATGTTTCCAAGCAACACAACTGAGTGAAGCTTTAGCATTATTTAATTAAACTGAGAGGAATATACAGTATATCAGACTGTATGCTTGTAATAAATGTGCATTAACTAAAATATCCAGATAACATGAGGTGAATCAGGGGTTTGAGGGCACTTTGGAGTCTATATTTTGGGCCAAAAGTGTTACTTACCTTGCTGTTTATCCATTCTACCTTGACCCTAAAACTACTTGACCCGATTTTGTTGATAAACACTCAGTTTTTCTCAGATTCGATGTGTCACACAGTACTTTACTTGTTTGCTCCATGCAGAAAGGAGGAAGAGCTGGACTCCACAGATGCAATCATTCTCCACCAGTTTTCCAGACCCAAATCTGGTGCCCCATCTCTGTCCCCATTTTGCCTTAAACTGGAGACCTACCTCCGCATGGTTGATCTGCCCTACCAGGTTAGAATGTGGCTATTACCAAAAACCAATTTTTTTCTTGATTGTTACATGCTCTTCTTTATCCAGGATTGCAAGCTAATGTACTTGTGTAGGGGAAACCTTTATATGCGTTGACTCTGTTTTAATCACCACAAAACAGCAAATCTATATTTTTTTGCCTTTGATTCCTCTAGAACTACTTTGATGGGAAGCTTTCGCCGCAGGGTAAGATGCCATGGATCGAGTACAACCAGGAGCAGGTGTGTGGCACTGAATTCATCATCGACTTCCTGGAAGAGAGGCTGGGTGTGAGCCTCAACAAGAGCCTGACGCCGCAGGAGAAGGCCATGTCTCGCGCCATCACCAAAATGGTGGAGGAGCACTTCTACTGGTGAGGGACCAACAAAGTTCAAAAAGCTTCTAGTGCAGTTTGGCTTAACTGAGGATGGTTCTTTAAGAGAAAGATGGGCACATTCTGAAATGCACAATAAATCTAATAAGAACTTGAGCAGTTTTTTCCTATGTGGAAATTGTGTTTTTTTTGATTTTTAATCCTCAACCAATGACCATGGCAGACATACATTAAATATTTGGTTTTCGTAAAGCCTTCTAAAAAGTGTGCGCAGCTAGTTGAGAAGTTTAGTGATTCTTAACTCTGTTTATGGTAATTTCCAGTTTCAATCCCTTTAAGACAATACTGAATCCTGACTTTAGAAAGAAAACTTAATGTGAAATTTTCACTTTTCTGTGCTCTTGCATATTATTATGCAAAGCTTTCTGATTTAGCTCAGCTTAAGATAGCCTAGTTTAACTACTCTGGTTTTTATTGCTTCTCTATATATTCTCCTCACCCCACTAGACTTCCTTGTTATAATCCACTATCAACCACATATTTCGCTTCCAGGCATTGTTATGACTTATCTGTACATGTGCCAGCTGAGTTAGCTTTAGCTCGCAGTTGTGGCTCCCGCTGACATACAGTGGTGTGAAAAAAGTGTTTGCCCCCTTCCTGATTTCTCATTTTTTTGTATGATTGTCACACTTAAATGTATCAGATCATCAAACAAATTTAAATATTAGACAAAGATAACACAAGTAAACACAAAATGCAGTTTTTAAATGAAGGTGTTTATTATTAAGGGTAAAAAAAATCCACACCTACGTGGCTCTGTGTGAGAAAGTGATCCCCCCCCCCCATTAAAACATAAATTAACTGTGGTTTATCACGTCTCTGGAAAGCTGAGTTCAATTTCTCAAGCCACACCCAGGCCTGATTACTGCCACACCTGCTGTCAATCAAGAAATCACTTAAATAGGACCTGCCTGACAAAGTGACGTAGACCAAAAGATGCTCAAAAGCTAGACATGCTGAGATGCAAAGAAATTCAGGAACAAATGAGAAACAAAGTAATTGAGATCTATCAGTCTGGAAAAGGTTATAAAACCATTTCTAAAGCTTTGGGACTCCAGAGAACCACAGTGAGAGCCATTATCCACACATGGCGAAAACATGGAACAGTGGTAAACCTTCCCAGGAGTGGCCATCCGACCAAAATTACCCCAAGAGCACAGCGACGACTCATCCAAGAGGTCACAAAACTCCCCACAACAACATCCAAAGAACTGCAGGCCTCACTTGCCTCAGTTAAGGTCAGTGTTTATGACTCCACCATAAGAAAGAGACTGGGCTAAAATGGCCTGCATGGCAGAGTTCCAAGACGAAAACCACTGCTGAGCAAAAAGAAGATAAAGGCTCGTCTTAGTTTTGCCAGAAAACATCTTGATGATCACCAAGACTTTGGGGAAAATACTCTGTGGACTGACGAAACAAAAGTTGAACTTTTTGAAAGGTGTGTGTCCCATTACAGCCGATGTAAAAGTAACGCAGCATTTCAGAAAAGGAACATTATACCAACAGTAAAATATGGTGGCGGTAGTGTGATGGTCTGGGGCTGTTCTGCTGCTTCAGGACCTGAAAGACTTGCTCCGGTAAATGGAACCATGAATTCCGCTGTCTACCAAAAAATCCTGAAGGAGAATGTCCGACCATCTGTTCGTGACCTCAAGCTGAAGTGCACTTGGGGTCTGCAGCAGGACAATGGTCCAAAACACACAAGCAAGTCCACCTCTGGATGGCTTAAGAAAAACAAAATGAAGACTTCTGAGTGACCTAGTCAAAGTTCTGGCCTGAATCCTATTGAGATGATGTGGCATGACCTTAAAAAGGTGGTTCATGCTCGAAAACCCTCCAATGTGGCTGAATTACAACAATTCTGCAAAGATGAGTGGGCCAAAATTCCTCCACAGTGCTGTAAAAGACTCATTGCCAGTTATCGCAAACACTTGGTTGCAGTTGTTGCTGCTAAGGGTGGCCCAACCAGTTATTAGGTTTAGGGGCAATCACTTTTTCACACAGGGCCATGCAGGTTTGGATTTTTCCCCCTTAATAATAAACACCTTCATTTAAAAACTGCATTGTATGTTTACTTGTGTTATCTCTGTCTAATATTTCAATTTGTTTGATGATCTGAAACATTTAAGTGTGACAAACATCCAAAAAAATGAGAAATCAGGAAGGGGCAAACACTTTTTCACACCACTGTAACTCACCCACCTCATCCAACATCCATGACCCCAGCCGGATCATTTGCCAACAACTGTCCATATATCTCAGTCTGGACATTGTTTTAGCTGATTTTACTCTAGTCTATCCACCTTATTCCTGGGGTTGCCACTGTAGGAACGATTATGGGTGGAGCTTCCAGTTTCGGCTGAAGTAGTGTTAAATCAGTCAGCAAGAGTGGAGTAGCAGGGGCATTTAAAACAGTGTTTTTAAAAGTTTTTCAAATTCATTTTAATGTATAGTCCACATACGTGTTTTGCACTCAAGTGGCAGCTCAGTTCAGCTCTTCTAGTTTTTGTACTTTTTGAATGTTTTGGCGTAGTTCTGGTACTTGTTGCTGGTGTTCGTGGTTGTGCCACAGACTGTATGAATGGAGGCTTCTCACCGGTAATGCGTAGATCATGCGCTGAAAACTAACAAGGACTGTTGGTGTGATTGGTGGTACAGACACAAGATTACCAGGTATACTTTCACTTGTATGAATGTCACAGATCTGACGTTTATGTGTCATACAGCCGTGGACAAAATTGTTGGTACCCCTCTGTTAATGAAAGAAAAACCCACAATGGTCACAGAAATAACCTGAATCTGACAAAAGTGGTAATAAATAAAAATTCTATGAAAATTTACCAATGAAAATCAGACAATGCTTTTGAATTGTGGTCAACAGAATTATTTTAAAAAATAAACTCATGAAACAGGCCTGGACAAAAATAATGGTACCCTTAACTTAATATTTTGTTGCACAACCTTTTGAGGCAATCACTGCAATCAAACGATTTCTGTAACTGTCAATGAGACTTCTGCACCTTTCAGCAGGTATTTTGGCCCACTCCTCATGAGCAAACTGCTCCAGTTGTCTCAGGTTTGAAGGGTGCCTTCTCCAGACGGCATGTTTCAGCTCCTTCCACAGATGTTCAAATAGGATTTAGATCAGGGCTCATAGAAGGCCACTTTAGAATAGTCCAATATTTCGCTCTTTGCCATTCCTGGGTGTTTTTAGCTGTGTGTTTTGGGTCATTATCCTGTTGCAAGACCCATGACCTGCGACTGAGACCAAGCTGTCTGACACTGGGCAGCACCTTTCTCTCTAGAATACCTTGATAGTCTTGAGATTTCATTGTACCCTGCACAGATTCAAGACACCCTGTGCCAGATGCAGCAAAGCAGCCCCAGAACATAACACAACCTCCTGCATGGGAGGGACAGTAGGGACAGTGTTCTTTTCTTGGTATTAGGGATGGGCATTCGGTGAAATTTTCTTCACTGATCGTCGGGAGAATTAATGATTAATAATTGGTTAATCATTAACATTTTTAGGTACGTAACAAGGCAGGTAGACTACATTAGAACATCAGGAATCAGCACGGAGAGCCCTCTCTCTGTTCTCGTGTTGGCTCGGCTCGGGAATCTCGCAAGTTGATTGGCCGAGACGTTTCACCCCGCAAGCTGATTGGCCGAGACGTTTTACCCAGCTTCTGTCCCTGCCAAGCAGCCACCCCAACAAACGAAAGACCGCATTCATTGCTCTATCGCTCGTGTTACTTAGTCTAGCCGCGCAGAACTTTTTGCTGTTCTCTTGTGCCATTTTGTTGCGAATAGTCTTCCCGTCGAGCCACTACGCGCCTCTGCAGCTTCCCTCGACGTGTGTACACCGAATCTTCATGACCTTCTCAATTAAGTTTCTGAAAAAAAAAAAGAATCTTCACGACCGCCATTACTCAGCGCGCAACCACTGTTGGCGGTTTCTTCGCGTAATAAGGGTGTTCCATGGACCCTGTCGATGAGGTATATTGTATGCTGCATTGCAGTGATTGCAGTACACCTGGTCATTTTTTAAAATTGAAATGGTCCCACGCAACACTTCGCCGTAACCGCTTCATGAATTTGGCGATTGCCCTACGGAAGCCCGCATGTATCAACTGAGGCACGCCAGGGTACGGCGATGGTGTAATGTTGCCCCCTGGTGCCCAAATTTTGCCATTGCATTGTTTGAGGACAGCCGTGCACTAGGCCTAATAACCTCGGATTGTTTAAAAAAAAAAAACGGTTTGTCGACGAAAATGAACTTCCTCGGTGAAATTCTTAATGATCAATTATCGGTTAATTGGTAAATTATGCCCATCCCTACTTGGTATGCTTCATTTTTGCATCTGTGAACATAGAGCTGATGCGCCTTGCCAAAAAGTTCCAGTTTTGTCTCGTCTGTCCATGGGACATTCTCCCAGAAGCTTTGTGGCTTGTCAACAGCAGTTTGGCAAATTCCAGTCTGGCTTTTTTATGATTTGTTTTCAACAGTGGTTGTCCTCCTTGGTGTCTCCCATGAAGTCCACTTTGGCTCAAAACAAAGCGGATGGTGCGATATGACACTGACTGTACCTTGACCTTGGAGTTCACCCATGAATGTGTTTAGAGGTTGTGTCTGGGCTCTTTTGTTACCTTCGTATTATCCCGTCTCCTCCTGTGGCCAGTCCAGGGAGGTTGGCTACAAACCCCGTGGATCTAAATTTCTGAAATAATATGTGCAACTGTAGTCACAGGAACATCAAGCTGCTTGGAGATGGTCTTATAGCCTTTACCTTTAACATGCTTGTCTATTATTTTCCTTCTAATCTCCTGAGACAACTGTCTCCTTTGCTTCCTCTGGTCCATGTTTAGTGTGGTACACACCATGTCACCAAACAGCAAAGTGACTACTTGTCACCCTTTAAATAGGCCGACTGACTGATTACAAGTTTGTAGACACCTGTGATGTTAATTAGAGGACACATCTTGGTTGAACATGTCCCTATGGTCACATTATTTTCAATCTTTTCTAGGGTACCATCATTTTTGTCCAGGCCTGTTTCATGAGTTTGTTTTTTAAAATAATTCTGTTGAACCACAATTCAAAAGCATTGTCTGATTTTCATAGAATTTTTATTTATTACCACTTTTGTCAGATTCAAGTTATTTCTGTGACCATTGTGGGTTTTTCTTTCATTAACAGAGGGGTACCTACAATTTTGTCCACGTCTGTATATGTCACCAGATGCAAGGCTGCATGAAGTAAAATAATAAATAAAAAAATAGGAACAGTTTGCTTCCTAAGGCTTAATGATCTAAGAAAGATGTCAAATAGTTTTTGGGGTTTTCTGGCATTCGTTGCACTGCCTTGGTACGATATGGACTTCAGCATGCATTAATTTTTAAATTATCACAAAATATTGGTCAATAAAATTCTGAACAATTGTCAGAAAATGTCTGTACGTGTTAAGTTAAACAACAAACATTCATTCATGGCATGACATAATTCACGCAAGGCATCATGGGGCCTAGGAATAAGGTGGCTTGTACTCTGGCCAGGACAGCTCCTCCACCACTGGCAGTTAAGTACAGCTATCAGAGCCAGCCATTCACATCCAGGGTTGTTATGCCTCTGTGAAACTGAGCGGCATATGGTAATCAGTTAGTGTGTCTGTTTGTGGATGTGTTCGTATCTGTCCATCCACCTCTCTGTTTCAGCACGCCCGGTCAAAATGAAGTGGAACTAAAGGCTTGTATCATTGTATCACCATATTTTCTCAACTTTTAATTTGCCAGAATTCCGAGATAAGGCTTTGTTTTCGAAATAAACACAAATTTAACTCACCTTTAACATCAATGAAGCCAGGGAAAAAGGTATTGTAATAACTATACTGGGCCACTAGAGGTGGCAATGCGACTTTTTTTTACAGCACATGGATGACTTCCTGTCACAGTCGATCTCTAGCTGAACTGTTCTAAAATAGCAGTTACTGAAAAAAAACACGTATTCAGCAACTACACCATTTATGCATCACATCGATTGTTTTCACACTGGTTTTGCTGTTTAGCTTTGCAGAGGAAGGCCGAGGTAAAACTTGCTAAAAACTCACTAAAAACTACAACTCCCAACATTCCTCACCCACAAACGGTAACAGTGAACTGCGCATGCGCCCCAAACTCCAGCCACAAGGAAGTACTGAGCAATCCGCCAAAACTGAGTGAAGAAATAGCGGTCTTTTTCCCGTGTGTTTTCTTCCTCTGCCACTAAACAGCAAAAACTCCTGTTCGTCTTGATTGTCATTGTAGTAGAAGTCGCGTATCTCCATCGCTTTCGCCATTTAAAACGTCTGCCACCGAGCTCTTCTTTGTGTTTGGATTGCAGCGGTTCAAATCAGTTTGGGGGCTCTTGGCTGCTGCTGACAGTATAGGCATGTGAACTGCAGATTGTTTTCACTGCACGTGTGTATTCCAAAACTACTGGATGGATTTGGATGAATTTTTTTTTTACCACAGGTGGTCCTTGGGCTAGTGAGGAACCCATAACATTTTGGTGATGATCCGAGAATGCATACCTCCGCCAAGGCTCTGGCACCAAGGCATCAGTACCTTGGTGCTTTCATTTCAGTCAATGTTGGCAGATGGGAGATGTTGAACTATCGTACCAGGAGCTTAAAATTATCGTACACAACCAGTTTTCATTCTGACCTTGCTTAGGACTGTCTGCTTCAATAACACATTATCACAGATCATGCATATTACAGCCTATAATTCAGTTTTACCTTTAATTAATCTGTTGGATCAGTTGAAAAAAAGCTCCTCTACCTGTGTGGAGTACAGGATGAGTCGATGGCCCTGCACTGAACAACCCAGAATATCAGTAATACTTTATCTTCGATATGGCTTCTGTTGAATCATCATATATCAAGGTCCTGCCTCATTTTTGAGAAGTGCTCTGTTTATACATTACAGTGCATCTGTAAAGTATTCACAGCGCTTCACTTTTTCCACATTTTGTTATGTTACGGCCTTATTCCAAAATGGGTTAAATTCATTTTTTTCCTCAAAATTCTACACAGTACTCCATAATGACAATGTGAAAAAAAGTTTTTTTGAGATTTTTGCAAATTTATTAAAAATAAAAACCTAAGTAAATTCAGTTGATTGGACATGATTTGGAAAGACACACACCTGTCTATATAAGGTCCCACAGTTGACAGCGCATGTCAGAGCACAAACCAAGCATAAAGTCAAAGGAATTGTCTGTAGACCTCCGAGACAGGATTGTCTCAAGGCACAAATCTGGGGAAAGGTACAGACAAATTTCTGCTGCTTTGAAGGTCCCAATGAGCACAGTGGCCTCCATCATCCATAAATGAAAGACGTTCAGAACCACCAGGACTCTTCCTAGAGCTGGCCAGCCATCTAAACTGAGTGGTCTGAGCGGGAGAAAAGCCTTAGTCAGGGAGGTGACCAAGAACCCGATGGTTACTCTGTCAGAACTCCAGCGTTCCTCTGTAGAGAGAGGAGAATCTTCCAGAAGGACAACCATCTCCGCAGTAATCCACCAATCAGGCCTGTATGGGAGAGTGGCCAGACGGAAGCCACTCCTTGGTATAAGGTACATGGCACCCTGCCTGGAGTTTGCCAAAATGCACTGGATGGACTCTCAGACCATGAGAAACAAAATTCTCTGGTGTGATGAGACAAAGATTGAACTCTTTGGTGTGAATGCCAGGTGTCATGTTTGGAGGAAACCAGGCACCACTCATCACCATGCCAATACCATCCCTACAGTGAAGCATGGTGGTGGCAGCATTATGCTGTGGGGATGTTTTTCAGCAGTAGGAACTGGGAGACTAGTCAGGATAGAGGGAAAGATGAATGCAGCAATGTACAGAGACATCCTGGATGAAAACCTGCTCCAGAGTGCTCTTGACCTCAGACTGGGGCGACGGTTCATCTTTCAGCAGGACAATGACCGTAAGCACACAGCCAAGATATCAAAGGAGTGGCTTCAGGACAATTCTGTGAATGTCCTTGAGTGGCCCGGCCAGAGCCCAAACTTAAATCCAATTGAACATCTCTGGAGAGTTCTGAAAATGTCTATGAACCAACGCTTCCCATCCAACCTGATGGAGCTTGAGAGGTGCTGCAAAGAGGAGTGGGTGAAACTGTCAAAAGATAGGTGTGCCAAGCTTGTGGCATTATATTCAAAAAGACTTGAGGCTGTAATTGCTGCCAAATGTGCATCAACAAAGTATTGAGCAAAGGCTGTGTTTTTATTTTTAATAAATTTGCAAAAATCTCAAAAAAAACTTTTTTCATGTTGTCATTATGGGGTATTGTGTGTAGAATTTTGAGAAAAAAATGAATTTATTCCATTTTGAAATAAGGCTGTAACAGAATGTGGAAAAAGTGAAGCGCTGTGAATACTTCCCGGATGCACTGTCGGAATAAACGTCAATCAATCCACCTAAACTATTACTAAAATTCCTCTGCTAATTGAAGTAGAAACCTCTTTCACAGTTGTACTGAGAACCACAATCCAGTGACATTTTTGCAGACAGTTGCACATTGCAGCAGCAACAGAAAACTTCAGTGCTAATGCCAACAACAGGTTTGAACCACCCAGTAAAACTGGGGTCTGTTTTCACCACATTTGTTTCTCAACCTGCTGGTGATGTTGCTTACTTGTTGTGTCTGCCATGCTAGCATTAGCGCTGTAATGTACATGTACGATTCGATGGAGTGTACTAGTTTTTATGGGTGAATGTACTGTACTCAGTTCGCCAAGGTCTCCGCCTTTGACCGCCACCTAATCCACATAGCACCGGACCCCATGATCCCTGCTGCAGGTGATGAGCCCACTGGAGGGCGGACCCATGTAACTCCTTCGGGCTGAGCCCGGCCGGGTCCCATGGGTGGAAGCCCGGCCACCAAATGCTAGCCATCGAGCCCCTCCCCCAGGCCTGGCTCCAGGGTGGGGCCCCGGTAACCCCATACCGGGCGGGGTACACTGAATCCTTGATCTAGAATTTATCATGAGAGTCTGTTGGATCGTTCTTAGTCTGGCCCTTCACCCAGGACCAGTTTGTCTTGGGTGACCCTATTAGAGGCAAATTGCCCCGGACAACATAGCTCCTGGGATCACTGGGGACCGCAAACCCCCCACCATGATAAGGTGACGATCCATGAGGGGTATAACCTCCGGGGCAGACCCAGGACTCGGTGGAGAGACTGTGCCTCCCAGCTGGTCTGGGAACGCCTTGGTGTCCTCTCTGAAGAGCTGGAGCAGGTGGTGGGGGAGAGGGAAGTCTGGGCTTCTCTGCTTGAACTGCTGCCTCCGCGACCCGGACCTCCGGAAAAGCGGTAGAAGATGGATGGATGGCTGTACTAACGGTTCTTTTTAGCTTAACTCAGCATGTTTCAGTGAACTGCGGATCCCATCACTAACCTCCATCTGAAGCCCCCTCTCTGCTACCGCGGCATGAGTCTTCCGTCTTCTTTTCCATGCAGCCCGCGCACGTGAGACGATGCGTAAAGTCAAGTGTAGTATGTATGCGCAGGATCCTTATCCTGATTGTGCTTGCTAATGTATTAACTTAGCCATGTGATGAAGGGGTCAAATTATCGCACATTATGGAGTTTTTGGAATTATTCATCATACATCGTACACAGGGCAAAATTATCGTACAAATACAGTAATTATCATACGTCTGGCAACACTGGTTTCAGTGCTTATTACACCCTAGGGATTGGTCATGTCCTACTGACTACTTAAAACATCCACCCCTGTCCCAGATAATCCTTTATTTGGACTTTTACCTTCTCACAGTCAGCCAGTTTAACACTAGATGGCTCAGACTGCAGCTGACAACTGAAGCTAGCCAGCTAATGTTAGCCTCAACCACAGATTTCAGAAGTGATGAAAAACATGCAAGTTAGGTCAACTGGCATCAAACTGGGGATTCTAAATTGTCTTTAGGTATGACTGTGAGAGTGAATGGTTGTCTGTCTCTCTGTGTTGGCCCTGCGATGGACTGGCGATCTGTCCAGGATGTACCCTGCCTCTCGCCCAAAGATGCTGGGAAAGGCTCCAGCCCCCCGCGACCCGAAAAGGATTAAGCGGAAGAAGATGGATGGATGGATGGATGAAAGCGTGAGGGTGGTGTGAACTGGGGCTCACGAGAAATACAAGGAGACACTGAAACAGGTCACTATGAGGGACGGTGTTTCACTTGGGTGGAAATGGTGCAGTAGTATTTAAACCCTGAGGTTTTAAGACCTCTGAGAACTGTATCAACATGTGGAAAAAGAGCATAATATATTCCTTTTAATATTTCTTTTAGCCAAAGTTGTTGTTTGTTTGTTTTTTTTAAGAAAAATAGCAGCTCATTTTTAAAAATATTTTTTCTATATTTGTGCAACAGGACTATAGCTTACTGTCAGTGGGTGGACAACCTGGAGGAGACCAAGAAGATGCTGCTGGTGAGCGGACCACTGAGCGACCTTCTCAAGTGGATCCTGAGTCACCTCAACGGTGGGATTGTTAAGAGGGAGATGTACGGCCACGGGATCGGGCGGTTCTCCACCGAGGAGGTTTACACACTGATGGAGAAAGACATGCGCACCCTGTCCACTCTGCTAGGTGAGGGTTTGGTGACGCTAGTGTCTGGACAAATTTGATGTCTCCCAGAGGACTTTTGGTTTGCTTTACTATTCATTGTTGTTTCCTTCCTTTGTGACACCTTACCTCCACGACAAGCTGAAGTTGTGTTTTTATTGTTTCCTACACTTCACATAACTCACATATATAAAGCGTTTTCTTTATACAGATACTGTATCTCTCACTCGCTTCACCATGGCTCTTTCTTTAAAAAAAGGGGGGGGGGAAGGGGGGATTTCTGTGAAAAAAAAATCTGATTTTTTCGGAAAAAAAGTCAAACATTTATAAGGGAAAAAGTCACAAGTATGCAAGAAAAAAGTTGACATTTCTTGTTACAAAAATGTAAATTTACAAGAAAAAACTGCACATTCAACAGAAAAAAAATCTGCAAATTTAAGACAAAAAAGTGACAAATTTATGACATGGAAATTTGCTCACGTTTGAGATAAAGGGTAAATTTTCATGAAAAGCTGATCATTTCTGAGGAAAAAGTCACAAATGTGCAAGAAAAAAGTAATATATTTGTGTGGAAAAAATTGCATATACGTATATGAGAAAAAAGTTGCACATTTTTTTTTAAAATGTAATGAATAATTTATAAAGAAAATGCAGTTTTACTTGTGGCTGTTTGAAGGCTCAAATATATTTTTTATTTCATACAGATTTTTAGGGCCAAAATCTAATTAAAAAAAAAGCCCCACTCTTTCCATAGAAGAGGTTTTCAACCCCGTACACATCATGTTCCCTTTTACTGAGCAGTTTGTATCAGTTTTCTTTATTTCGCTCAAATGCCAGATGAGATCACACTGCAGCTATCCACAAGCGAACAAACTAATGCATTCAGATAGAAGTATTCAGGTTCTTCCCTTTTAATTATTTTAGAATTTTATGATTCCACACTAATTGCATCATATTTATTTTTATTTAATATAGTTTCTCTCAGTTTAAGTCACATCTGTGTTCATATAATTTACCTGGAGGTAGAACCGAGGCTTTTCAATTTTGTGCTTTGAGAAATGTATCATCAGAAATCTCTGAATAACTCAGCACTGCCCTCGTGTGGTAAAATGTTGTATTGCCGGCTAAAATCACCGTGGACTATCAGCTCTCTGCATAAAACAGAAGATTCTGAGGAAGAGTGAACCCACGCTGAATTTATATTTGGACATTTCTCCTCTTTTCCTCTGTCTAAGGTGATAAGAAGTACCTCATGGGTTCTAGGATGACAACAGTAGACGCTGCTGTGTTCAGTCACCTGGCCCCTGCTATGTGGACACTGCCAGGATCCCGGCCGGAGCAGCTAATCAAAGGTGAGTTCTCTGAAACAGAATCTCCAAGACCAGTTTACCACTACACAACATAGCTATGCATTTGGATGTAACTGCATTTAAATGATATACAACCCAAAACAGTCAGCTAAGAAAATGAATGGATGGACAAACTGAGAGGATGGTGTTATGTATGAGAAAGGAGTCAAGAGTCTAGTTTCATGCAGGGAACCAACAGCCAACAACCACACTTTATTATAGAACACAGAAGTATATACTGTATATATATATATATATATAATGGGCTGTGCCCGCCTGATGTCACGCCAGGGGCGGGTACGGCAGCACACATACACTGCCACACTCACTACACCACAATTCCCCTCCCCCTTGCAAAAATGCAAAACCACACACACAATCAAGACCCTCCCCAATTTAGGACCCGAATCACGCGCTAAGGAACACCAGGAAATCATGATGTGTAATAAAATATCCTATCACATTCACACAAAACAACTAAAATTGGACCTAGTTTCTGAAAACATATAAAATAATCCCATACCATACATCGTCTCACGCACACCAGCAGGATATATACATATTTACACTTAAATGTTTATGTGACACCAGTGTCCGTTGGTAGCCACAGGTGAAACTGGCCCGGGGGACCAGGGCAACCCCAAATCGTACGATGATACGACTGGCTCGAAGGTTCCAGGCAGCCCCACGGCATGTGTGCCCCTGGCTGCCATCTGCCTCCAGGATCAAAAACAATCTCTCTTTTGGTAGTGTCTCTCTTTACTTCTGACTGCCTCATTCCTTGGGACCCACAGTGCTGCTGTCGGCACGTCGTCCCTCCGTGCTCATCGGTCCTCTCCTGACCGCCTTCAACACTGCTGTTGTGGCTTCAAACACTCCGGCCCCCTGTGGCCACACTCTGGGGAGACCCAATGCCTGCTTGTCGGCTCCGCTTGCTGCCCCGGGCGCCTCGCCGTACCGTCCAGCGCCCTTGTCCAAGGCGCATGGAGCTCCGGCACTGAGACTCTGCCTGACCTCCACGGTGCCTGGCACCTGTTGCTCACTCCCGGGGCTCTCAGCTTCGCTTTCATCGGCATCACTCGCCGACCCAGGCGCTTCATCACTGCTCCCAGCACCCTCGTCCCAGGCGCTCCGCTGCATCGTTTCCATGCCCGGCTGTCGCTGCCCTCTCCTGGGGTCCTCAGCCTGCATGCTCTCGCTGTCCCTCTGGCCAGCCTCCAGCTGTGGGGATGACTTCTGTTGCTGCTGCTCTCCCTCTTTGCTGTCATCACACTCCGCACCGTCATTCTAACCAGTGCTACGGTCCTGCACCTTTCTGCGCTTCGTGGCTGACCTGCCGTCTTCAGTGACCTGGGACTCCCCCTCTCGCAGTCCCTGTCCCACCTTAATGCCTAGCTGGTAGCCTGGAGCCCGCTTTAGGCGCGCAGTTAGCATTGTGGCTAACTTGCCCATAGACAATGAGTGGGCCATTAGCTTCTCCGAGCTAACTAGCCTAGCCTCATTTGGTGCCAATACTCCCGCCACCCACAGCTTCGTGGTCCTCGTCTGCCCATCGAAGAATTCGGCCAGCCGCTCGACAGCATCCTCATACCACTCCATCTCACCCAACGTACTGAGAATTCTTCGGCCCTCCGCACTGAGATGGTGGGCCAGAAGTACTCATTGTCGTCTCCCGTCAAGTCTACTTAGGCCCAGGGCCCCGATTAATCCGCAGACGTGGCCCGCCACTTCGGCCACAGGATCATCGGCTCTCCCGTGTACTCTAGAAACAGCAGTAGTGTTGGAGGTATCCCATACACTCCCATGGTTTTCTTCTCATCACCAAATGTTATGTATGAGAAAGGAGTCAGAGTCTAGTTTCATGCAGGGAACCAACAGCCAACAACCACATTTTGTTATAGAACACAGAAGTATATATATAATAGGCCGTGCTCACCTGACGTCACGCCAGGGGCGGGTACGGCAGCACACACACACTACCACACTCACTACACCACAGATGACATGGCACCATAGTGGTTAGCACTGTTGCCTCACAATTACTGTACTACTCTACAACTGCAAAACTGTAAATAGACTGAACTTACATGAACTTACAGTTGATATAAAAAAGTCTACACACCCCTGTTCAAATGCCAGGTTTTTGTGATGTAAAAAAATGAGACCAAGATAAATCATTTCAAAACTTTTTCCATCATTAATGTGACCTATAACCTGTACAACCCAATTGAAAAACAAACTGAAATCTTTTAATGGGAAAAATAAAAAATAAAAAACTTACAATAGCTTGGTTGCATAAATATGCACACCCTTAAACTAATACTTTGTTGCAGCACCTTTGGCTTTTATTACAGCACTCAATCTTTTTTGGGTAGGAGTCTATCAGCATGGCACATTATAATGTGGCAATTGCCACATTATAATTTACAATTTGCCCACTCTTCTTTGCAAAAATGCTCCAAATCTGTCAGATTGCGAGGACATCTCCTGTGCACAGCCCTCTTCAGCTCACCCCACAGATGTTCGATCAGATTCAGGTCTGGACTCTGGCTGGGCCATTCCAAAACCTGAATCTTCCTCTAGTGAATTCATTCTTTTGTTGGTTTGGATGTGTGCTTTGGGTCACTGTCGTGCTGAAAGATGAAATTCCTCTTCATCTTCAGTTTTCTAGCAGAAGCCTGAAGGTTTTGTGCCAACACTGACTGGTGTTCCTTGCCAGGAACTGTTCATAACTCCCTCCACCTTGACTAATTGTGGTTTTCCACCAGTACCCAGTCGGCCCTACTCGACTCTACTCGGCTCTACTCAGTTCAGTTCGGTTGTGTTTCCATTGCAGCTGGGTACAGCTGGGTACGCCTGGGGTGGGTGGGATTTTTTTACAGCAAGGCGGCGCCACACTCCCGTGACGTAAAACACGCGACCCAAGCAAAACATAACATTGCTGCTGTACAAGGCAACTCCTTGGTCTCTGGCTTTTTGTCACCGTTAAGGCCAAAAAGGACCACCAGACAAGGGGACAGGCAGCGAGACGAAACACTCTGGGAAAGTACTGGAGCGTCTGGGAAGCCATAGAGCCGAAGACGTGAGGATACGAACTAGATCATATATGACGGTAAGCTAATGATTGCTAATGCTAATTTACTTTAAGTATGTCGTACTACACTGTAATGTCTGCAAGTTATCGCTATTAGGTACTAAAATATGTATGCTGTGTGTGTGTGTTTCAGATGGCTCTGTTTTGGGAAAATTACCGCTTCAAACCGTGGGTCTGGCGTTCAACACAGCCTGTCACTGATGTCACCCCAACTTCACAAACGCTCAGTGGTTATAGAGCTTAAGCATGTCTGTAGAAACGTTTAGTTTCCTGTACAACAAATTGCTCTGATCTGTGTGAAAATCATGGAGACTGTTGAGACATCATGCCATGTACCTGCTCCAGCTGCACTGAGTCTGTGGTGGTGTCCAAAAGCTGTTCAGCCGACACAACTTGATAGCCAGGTTGTAGTTATGGGGTTATATTAGCCACAAAATATATATTCAAAAGGTAAACAGTACTGAGTTAGGTATAATAAGATATATTTGACAATTATGATGCATTTTAGGCCAAAACAAACTTGATCTAGGATTAAAAGCAATTAAAATAATGCAGTCACAAGGTTACATGGAGAAATACTTGATTTACTAGACACATGTACTGTAGAAAAATACGTTCTCTGCATCAACAATGTACTATACATGTATTCATGTAGTATTGCACTGAGAATACTGGGAATTGCACTGACAATAAACCTCTGAAATTTTTGCAGATGTGTCTCCACTTTTGTTTTATATGTGAAGGTTACCACCAAGTGACATAAATTAAATACTAAAAGATTGGAAAAGCTGTCTAAGAACAATCCAGCAGTTTGAGAAATCACTTTTGGTTTGGTCTAAGTCTGTCAACAGAATTATGAACCATAAAGGCGTTTGTGTTAAAATGTTAAATCCCATTAAACCCTAACTCAGGGGTGTCCAATCATGTGTCATGGAGGGCCAAGATCCTGCAGGTTCTCTCTTCTACCCAGTCTCTTCAGCAGGTGTTCTCACTGACCAGCAATCAGTGGGAAGAAATTCAGTGTAATCTGCTGTTGAAGACAGTGGTTGGAGGTAAAGCCTGCAGGGTCTTGGCCCTCCATGGCACATGATTGGACACCCCTGCCCCAACCCATTATGATAAAGTACAGATGCTAATATGGCACAGAATTCCTCCATATACTGGTACTATCACTAAAGTGTGCAGGGTCTTCTGCAGTGGCACATCCAGCAATACAGTCTTCAGTAAATAAAATAATTGTTTTGGTTACTTTTTCTTAAAAATGAGCCATTATTTTCAAAGTCACTGATAAATGGTTTGTACTGTTGACTGTTTTTCCACCAGTGTCTTAACAGACAAAATAGAAAATCATGATGCAAACACATAAGTCACTAAATTGTTTATTACAATCAGCAGCAAATTCCAGGTTATTCAGAATGTGCAAAATTCAAACTGTAAAACCCCCCAAAAAACTTAGAATGGGTCACACACGCTGGCCACGCTGCCTCACTGAGAAGCAGCTGGGATGTGCCGCTCAAGCTGGTCCTGGTTCAGCAGATCTTCAGCCTGCATCTCTGTAAATAGTGAGGCAAGGTCCAGTTTGGGGTGAATCGTTTCCCTCTTGACTAGACAAAAGACAGAAATGGATGGTGGTTAATTAATGCAAGTTTAAAACATATTTGGGAAATACACTTGTTGCTAAAAGCCAGTAGTGGAATGTGACAATAAAGTACTTCGTTGTTGTATCTAACCACAATTTTCATGTAGCTGCGCTTCAGTAAAGTAGATTTTACAAGGGCTGGGTTATGTTTAAAATCATTTATTTTTACTGTGGTGTCAGCAATCAGAATGAATTAAACAGTCACTTGAATGGAATATAGTACTTTAACTGAGGGTGTGCATTACCGAGTATGGAGTCGCTCAGTCAAAATATGGAATTTTTATCAATAAAAGTTTAGTCACTGCTCTGTCACCGCTGTGTCGCCCTGGCTTCAAGTGTGGGCGGTGTTTTGTACTTGTATTGCTAAAATATAAAAGGAAGCACTACAATGGGTCGCAAATATTTGTTATGTATCCTGTTATTATAGTATTGCATGAGTTTATTGACGACAGACTATAAACTACACATATAAACTAAATTACAGTGGTGACTGAACAGCTTCCATTCCCCAAAGTGCAACAACAGTTAAGAATATAACTCACAAAGGATCACACAAGTGATATGACAAAAAAATATATACATTAACAAGCTGTTTATTTTACAGTTGATGTGCCAGTCATTTTCAATTATTCTGTAATTAATATTCACACAATCAAATAAATCTCAGTTCAGTCCCTTTTATATTAAGTGGGAATTCAGCTACTTTGGTTTTGGCACTTTACCTATAAAAGCAAAGGATTTCAATACTTTCCACAGTGGCAAGATCCGTTGTGTCGTGCCTCCTTTTCCTTTCCTCTTGCCTAGACCAAAGACAGAAATGGATGGTGGTTAGTTAAAGCAAGTTCAACACATATACAGGTACATCTCAAAAGATTAGAATATCTTGAAAATTCAATATTTTTTGTCACTCATTTCAGAAAGTGAAACCCATATATAGATTCATTACACGGACAGTGATATATTGCAAGTGTTTATTTTAATTTTGAAGATTATGGCTACAGCCCATGTTAACCAACATTTCAACGGCCAACATTTCTATTTAAAAACTATTTTTCAAAATTAATTTTATGTAATATTCTAATTTTTTGAGAAACTGAATTTGGGGTTTTCGGGGGCTGTAAGCCATAATCATCAAAATTAAAATAAATACATGCTTGAAATATATCACTGTCTGTGTAATGAACCTATATAATTTATGGGTTTCACTTTCCAAAATGAGTGACAAAAAATATTGAACTTTTTCATGATATTCTAATTTTTGGAGATGCACCTGTATTAGGGAAATACACTTGTGAAAGTCAGGGGTGGGATGTGACAAAAATGCTTTGTTTCCCTGACCAGTGAGCACCCCAGGATCCACTCTGTACATGTACAAGTACATTTTCAATCCAGGGATTTATGGTGGAACACAAACAGCACAACAACACTGTTCCAACACTTTTTTTTTGAAAATCCACAGAACAGGTGTTTGGGTCTATTCTGACGCTTTAGAGAATTATATGAATCACTTTATAAATCACTGGTTTGAAAATGCACTTGTATATGTTGATATTTTGGATCCTGGGGTCCTCTTGACATGTAAAAACACAACACTCCCGAGGGCGGCTAACCCCTGGCATGTGGAAACAGATTCTAGAAAGAAATTACACACAACTTAATGCACAGCACCAAAGTGCAACACGTACACAAACCAGGACTTTAACCACGATTAGCATATTTCATCGTTTTCCTCTCACAAGCGAATACTTCAGACAAAGCAAGCACGAATCAGCAGAGTTGGCTACTAGCTAGCTAGCTACTAGCTAACACGCGTTAGCCAGCACAGGACAGCGTTGTATTGCTCAAAAAAAATGAGCTTACCACCAACAGGATAAATAAGCGAAAAGATGCACAATATCACAAATCACCCACCATCGGTGGTTCTCTCACTTTCATCTTTAGCTTGTCCGTAGTCCGGTTCTATGCTGGGCTGCCATCTGTATCGGTGCGGGGTACCTCCGTGTTGCTGTGGATACTGATATCTGCCACCAAGCACAGAAAACTCCGCACCTCTTCGTTGAACCACGGAGTAGATTTCCGCGAAACCTACAACACCATCTCTATTAATATCGTGTTTTCTTGGTGACCGAGTTTACTCCGTAAACTTTTGCAAATGGTGGTTTGCCGATTCTTCAGAAGATGGACGCTTTCATGACGTTACGCCTTGACCAATCAGTGGCCTGCAGTCTGTTGACGTCACATTTTTGGCTCAACTTAGCGCGGCTGTACCCTGGCCTCTAGTCGGTACTAAAAAAGTACCTGGTACCAGGTACCAGATACTAATGGAAAAGGCTACAAACCGAACCGAGTAGAGCCGAGTAGGGCTGAGTGGGTACTAGTGGAAAAGGGCCATAAGGCCCCAGTTCCAGCTGAAGAAAAACAGCCCCAAAGCATGATGCTGCCACGTCCATGCTTCACTGTAGGTATGTTGTTCTTTTGGTGATGAGCAGTGTTGTGTTTGCGCCAAATATACCTTTTGGAATTAAGGCCAAAAAGTTCAATTCAATTCAACTTTATTTATACAGCGCCATTTCACAACAACAGTCATCTCATAGCTCTTTCAACTGTAGGGGAAACCCAAACAATTGCAGAAAGACCCCAGCAATCAGGCGATCCCCTGTGAGCAAGCGCTTGGCGATGGTGGAGAGGAAAAACTCCCTTTTAACAGGAAGAATCCTCCAGCAGAACCAGGCTGAGGGAGGGGCAGTCATCTGCTGCGACTGGCTGAGGGGTGAGGGGATAGAGAAGACAAAATGAACAGACATATAGAGAGCAAACAGCATAATGGGGACTCAATCTATGGGAAATAACAAACATGTTAATGACCAGCAAAAATATTTAATTGAAAGTGAAGAAAGGAGTGAAGCCCAGTGCATTATTGGAGGTCCCTCGGCTGTCTAAACCTATTAGCAGCATAACTAAGGGAGGGTTCAGAGGCACATGATCCCAATCTAATTGTAGGCTATATCAAAAAGGAAAGTTTTAACCCTATTCTTTAAAACAGAGATTGAGTCTGACTCCCAAATCCAGATTGGCAACTGGTTCCACCGGAGAGGAGCTTGATCACTGAAGGCTCTGCCTCCCATAGTTCAACCTTGGTTTCATCGGACCATAACACATTTTCCCACATGCGTTTGGGAGATTTCAAATGTGTTATTGCAAAATGTAGCTGGGCTTGGATGTTTTTCTTTTTAAGATAAGGCTTCCACCTTGCCACCCTACCCCATAGCCCAGACATAAGAAGAAGACGGGAGATTGTTGTCACATGTACTAAACAGCCAGAACTTGCTGGAAATTCCCGCAGCTCCTTCACTGTTGCTGTCAGCCTCTTGGCAGCCTCCCTGACCAGTTTTCTTCTTGTCTTTTCATCAATTTTGGAGGGACATATACATTCTTGGTAATATCAGTGTTGGACCATATTTTCTCCACGTGATGATGACTGTCTTCACTGTGTTGCATGGTATATTTAATGCCTTGGAAATTCTTTTGTACCCTTCTCCTGAGTGATACCTTTGAACAATAAGATCCCTCTGATGCTTTGGAAGCTCTCTGCAGCTCATGGCTTGTGGTGTAAGATGTGACTACAAAAATGTCAGGAAAAGCCTACTAGAACAGCTGAACTTTATTTGGGGTTAATCAGAGGCACTTTAAATGGTGGCAGGTGTGTGCTAACTCCAATTTAACATGAGTTTGAATGTGATTGGCTAATTATGAACACAGCCACATCCCCAGTTATAGCAGGGTGTGCATATTTATGCAACCAAGTTTTTGTAAGTTTTTATTTTTCCCCTTAAAAGATTTCAGTTTGTTTTTCAATTGGATTGTACATGTTATAGGTCACATTAATGGTAGAAAAAGTTTTGAAATGATTTATCTTGGTCTGATTTTTTTTACATCACAAAAACCTGACATTTGAATAGGGGTGCGTAGACTTTTTTAACCACTGTACATGAATCCCACGCCTGAGATGACGTCACAATGTGGTTCTGGTTATGGGCAGGAAGTCTAGAAAGACTTGTATACAGCCCCTACTCTAGAAAGAAATTTTTCAAGGTGGTTCTTGAATGAATAAACTGTCGCTGCTCCTACTGCTACTTTAAGTAGTTGGTTAGTTGGTTCCAGTAGTTGATGAAACATTAACTGAAAAAGTCTTTCCTGATATTAAGTCTGCATCTAGGCTTAAAAATTTTAAGGTGATGTCCCCTGGTTGTTGATTTGGCTAAAATGAAGAAATCCCTGTCGTCCAGGCCTTCCCATCCCTTGAAGAGCTTGAAAACCTCCAGTAGATCTGCCCGTAGTCTCCTACATTCTAATGTTGTTAGCTTATATACATCTTCAGTTGCTGCTCATACGATAAATGAGATGATGAAGGGATGAACTTCAGAGTTCTTTGAACATTTTCAATGAGGTCAATGTCTTGTTGTAGGTATGGTCTCCAGACTTGGCAACAGTAATCAAGGTGGGGCCTGATGAGTGACTTATACAATGTTAAAATGAGATCCTTTTCTTTATAAATAAAAGGTTTTTTTTTTTTACCATTCCAAGCATCCTGTTGGCTCTATTAACTACTTGGGCTACATGATTATTAAATTTTAAAGTACTGTCCATGATGACTCCAAGATCCTTTTCTTCAGCAACAGATGGAATAACATCATCATGTAGAAAGTAATCATAATAGCAGTTATTTTGCCCCAGGTGGAGGCAGCCACCATGAAAATAATTTACTGAGATCATCTTGCAGTGTAAATGCTGATTATATTGAGTCAACTTTCCTAAAAATCTTTGTAACATCGGCGAACTTCAGTATTGTACTTGCTATGTTCTTGTCGATGTTGTTAATGTATAAAATGAATAGGATCGGCCTCAGAACAGAGCCTTGTGGGACGCCACTCACTACAATCAGACCATTGTGAGTGCTTGCCCTTCACGTCAACTCTTTGCTGTTTGCACACGTCAGCCATTCAGCAATCCATTTTGTACACCTTGTCTCCAAACCATGATCTTCCAATTTTCTTCATAATGTGCCGTTGATATGGCACCTTGTCCAACAGGGCCTTACTGAAGTCGAGCTACAGGACAGCAAGACTTGGATAAGCTTCATTACTATAAGTTTGGTAACCCTCTTCCAAATCTTGAGTCCATTTTTGTTAGACATGAACCTTTGCTGTAAGAAACCATGCTTGAGAGTCCTATAGATCAAATGATGGTGTTTTAAAATGAATTACAGTGGCCATCTCTGAATGAATTTTTTCAATATCTTACAAATCAAAATCTTACAAATTTTTGAATATTGGTGTTATATTTGCTCTCTTCCAATCTTGTGGTACTGAAGTCTCAAAATCCATCCATCCATCCATCCATCCATCCATCCATCCATCCATCTTCTACCACTTATCCAGGGATCTGGGTCACAAGGGCATCAGTCCAGGCAGAGTAGCCCAGAGTTTCGCCCAGTTCATATAGCACCATAATCTCCATGATCCTTCCTGCAGGTGGTGAACCCACTGGAGGGTGGACCCATGTGCCTCCTTTGGGTACACTTGGTCCATGAGGTAACCTTCTCCATGAGATCCACTGGACCGCTCTTAGTCTGGCCCTTCACCCAGGACCTGTTTGCCTTGGGAGACCCAACCAGGGGCAAGTTGCCCCTGACAACATAGCACCCGGGATCATTCAGGCACTGAAACCCCTCCAGCAGGATAAGATGGCGATCCACGGACGTGATTGCAATGAGACTTCCTAAAAATTATGCTAAGGGGTAAAGTAAGGGAATCTGCGAGAGGTTGTAGGACTGTAGGGCTTATACCATCCGCTCCTGGTGCTTTATCTCTTTTGAAGTTCTTTAAGAATTTACAAACAGCTTCATCTGATATATCAACACTCCTGTGAATAGCAGCTTAGGCAGTGGCATGTTATTCACCTCTTCATGCATGTATACTAATGAGAAGTAATAATTTAGCAACTCTGCTATTCTGTCATCATCAGTAATTGTATCACCAGTATCATCTACCTGAGGACCTACACCCTCTTTGGTCTTCAGCTTGCTTCTGACATATGGATAGTATGCCTTCAGGTCACATTCTTGCAGATCCTTCTCAAAATTGAAGAATAGCTTCTTCTAATACCTTTAGCTGCTTTTTTCAAGGCTCTCTTATAATCACTGTAGTCCTGATGATCCTGAGTTTGTACATATTTGTTCCACCTCCTGAGTTTGCTTCTTCTCAGTTTTCCAATGTTGGCAGTCGACCATGGTGGTTTTAGCTTTCCCTTATGTCTTGTCTTCTTAGGTATGAATAAGTCCACTGCATCCATTAGCTTCTGTGTCAGTAGTTCCCAGGACTGATCAGTAATTTTACCACTCAGATGGGTGTGCCAATCCAATTGTCTTAAATAACTGATTTAACTTAATATAGTCACTGTGCTTGTAGTCATAATACGGGCTCTGCCAGATCTTCCTTGGAACTGTAGTAATGATGTTAAAAATAATCATGTTGTGATTACTTGTTGAAACAGGTTCAGTGACTACCAGGTTATCAATCAGGGCTTCTGTTAGAAAAATTCTTCTTAACCTTCAGTCAAAAACCAGGTGGGATCACAGTTTCAGCAAATTTAATTACACTGGCCAGTGGAGAACAATACAAAAACAGTCTCAGAGCCTATTCACGCATCATTCTCACTCAAACACAAATCGCTCAATTCTTTAAGCCCTTCGTTATCTGAGAGGTGGAGGAGAAAATGTCCATGGTGATTGGTTCAGTTCATCTGGTCAAAACTTGGTGTACAGATTATCTCTTTCTCAGGAACCATGACACGCACTCAGCACCAGTCACATAGGAGCCACACAAAATGAACTAAAACAAAATGATAACAAACTCCAGCTGCATCCTTGATACTTTCACAGACTCTGAGACAAAGCAAATCACAAATATGAAACAAATATGAAACTTTTCTATCATTCTCCACCCTTTGATGCCATGCAAGGCATCAAAAAAGAATGATTTATGGCATCTAAAACCCCATCTGGCAGCTATGCTAAGCTCCAATGCATTTGCGTGCAACAGATCCTAAGTAGCTATTGACAGGGAAAGTCCGCCATTGGCACTGCTTCCCCAGGCACCGGTTAACGTTTTAGTCCTTTAAGAGGAGAAATGGAACAATAAATTCATTAATCAGTAAAGAAAATCATCAATGGTAAAAACAGTGAAAATAGAATGATGATAAAATAATAATAATAAAGATATAATAAAGGATATATGTGTATTATAGCTATGTGTCATTGCAGCTTATATAAAAACAAACATAAAGGATAAAACAAAACAATAATCATAATAATAAAGTGTAATAATAAAATGTAAAAACAGAAATAAAAGTAACATAAAAACAAAATAAAAGTAAAAGTAATGTTTCAGTCTTCATAAATGTAGTTACATGTAGTACATTTCAACTTCATATCATGATCATGCAACTCCTTTCAGTTTTCTGCATGTCAGTCATACTTTTACTCTGTACTTGGGTCATGGAGAGACACCTTGAGCTCACACTGTTTGTTCATCATCCCCACCATCCCCGGCAACTGCTCCATGGTACATCACTAAATTAACAAGCACAAATCTCATCATCATATTACGGATGCAGGGAATGACACAAGAAAAGGCCAGAAATAATACCACAAAAATCATTAACAAGTTAATGATAAGAGCTCTCCATGAAGAGCTCTTCATGGAGAGCTACTGATGTGCTCATCAGTAGCTATGTTTACATGGACACAAGTAACCAGATTAAAAGCCTGATCAGAATAAAAATGCTTCATGTAAACACGCCAATCTGAATATTCTAACCTGATCACGCTCATTCGGATCAAAATTTCATTGCGATTGAGAGGGGTGGGTTATGCCGATTGTTAATCTGAATGGTGCGCATGAAAACACTTATTCCTAATGTAGGGCAGAAAATATGTTTACTGTGCATGTCTGTACACCAGCCGCACTTCGACGTGACGTATTTCCGCCTTAGCAGCAGCTAGCAGAAAACAGAGGGAGTAAAACAAAACTGGTCTGTATCATCCTGCTGTCTCCTTCTGTTTGTCATATGCAGAAGTATGTACTTGTAGCTTCATTACGGAGACCAGCAGAAGCAAAAGTACAGTCTGAATAACACAATACAGGTCAATTTAGAGACGAAGCGGGGCTTGCTAACACCGGAAGTTGCTTCTTCTTCTACTATTTTCGGAATGTCAAAATGTCGACGTGCGCATGTCAAAATGATTTATTCCGTTCAAACGTGTGACACATGGAAACGCACGTCCTAATTGGATCAGCTTTTTCAGAATCCATGTGATCAGTGAAATTCTGATCTGAATTGTAATTAGACTGAAGAAATTTTGCCCATGTAACCGTGGCCAGTGACACTGTCCCTGGCCATAACAGCCTGCAAAGCAGTCAAATGCTGTATGGCTGAGGCAATCAGAATCAGAATCAGAATCAGGTTTATTGCCATTGTTCATGTAGTACACAAACTAGGAATTTGTCTCGGTACAATGCTGCAACATTAAACATGATAAGATAAGAGAAATAAACTATACATGTAATAAGTGTAGGATAAGATTAAGTGATACTGGTCAACAGTTAAAATATATATTAGCCAGCAGCAGATACTGTGGAGAACTATATAGTGCAGTCGGTAATGCAGGAAGAAAAACAGTGATGATTGACATGAGTCTGGTTGAGCTGCTGGTACATGGTGCACGAGAGTCACTTAGTGTTCAGCAGTCTAATGGCAGAGGGGAAGAAGCTGTTCATGTGACGGGAGGTTTTAGTCTGGATGGACCGAAGTCTTCTACCAGAGGGGAGGGGGGCAAACAGTACGTGACCAGGGTGTGAGGGATCGGCTATGATCCGGCCAGCACGCCTCCGGGTCCTGGAGATGTACAGATCCTGGAGAGATGGGAGCTTGCAGCCGATCACCTTCTCAGCAGTGCGCACGACGCGCTGCAGCCTTCGTCTGTCCCTGGCAGTGGCTCCTGCGTACCACACGGTTATGGAGGTGGTGAGGATGGACTCGATGATGGCTGTGTAGAACTGCACTAACATCTTGGTGGGTAGCTTGAGCTTCCTCAGCTGCCGCAGAAGAACATCCTCTGCTGGGCTTTTTTGATGAGGGAGCTGATGGTCAGCTCCCATTTGAGGTCCCTGGTGATGGTAGTGCCTAGGATCGGAAGGAATCAGCAGTGGTGATGGAGAGCCTGTGAGGGTGAGGGGGGGCAGAGGAGTAGTGACTTTCCTGAAGTCTACATCATCTCCACTGTCTTCAGAGCGTTCAGCTGCAGGTTGTTATGGCTGCACCTGGACGCCAGCTGGCCACCTCTCCTCCTGTAGGCGACTCGTCGCCGTTGGAGATGAGCCCGATGAGGGTGGTGTCGTCCGCAAACTTGATCAACTGGACAGACTGGTGCTGGAGGTGCAGGAGTTGGTGTAAAGGGAGAAGAGTAGGGGGGAAAGTACACAGCCCTGGGGTGATCCGGTGCTGATGCTAGTATAGTCTGAGACAGTCTTTCCCAGCCGCACATGCTGCCTCCGGTCCGTCAGGAAGTCGATGATCCACCTGCAGAGGGAGTCAGGCACGTTGAGCAGGGACAGCTTGTCCCGGAGCACGTAACCATCACGTAATCACGTAACCATCTGCATCATTTTCTGGGATAAAAGTACAATAATCTCCTACAATT
The DNA here is from genome assembly GCA_020510985.1 of Pholidichthys leucotaenia. Lineage (NCBI taxonomy): Eukaryota > Metazoa > Chordata > Actinopteri > Cichliformes > Pholidichthyidae > Pholidichthys > Pholidichthys leucotaenia. The sequence continues at coordinate 359,846,669 of CM035842.1, read as the reverse complement.
ACACACTCCCTCGGGCGGCAGTTATTTGATCAAGAACCATTCTGTTTTGAGCCAACATAAGGCTAAAAGCTGTTAATTCCTCATTTATACCGGAAAAGGCAGATAAAGAAAAAATCACAAATGAATTTAGTCTATAAGTAGTTGTTTCAATCCATAAAGTATTCTTTGCTACTCCTACCAAAGGGAACAAGGAATTTAGTACCTCCTGCCCCATGGTTTCTAACTTGAATTCTTCCAGCACATCTGTGCCCCAGATGGGATCATGTGGTGCAAAGGAGACATCTCTTTTCACCCTGCCCACCTGTCCTGCCGACAATATGATGGTATGGTCAGTCACAACTACGGGAGCACACACCCCTCCCCAATTCATGGGCAGGTGTGAGTAGGCACGATGGCCACACAACCACCAACCCCCGTCACCATATGTGTACCATGCTTGTGAGAATCACAAATCGCAGCACTACAGAGCTCCTACAGGGTGACATTGCCTTCCAGACTTCTAGACTGACAAAAGGATCTTCAGGGCAGCTTTTGCCCACTATGCCGATCCGGCAGGCAGCAATACAGGGGTGAGACGTACTATGCACCGTTGCACACCTAGAAAGTGATCAACTGCCCAAAGGGGCATTTCCACACCCTTTTAGACAAAAGGAAAAATTCCCTGGCGAGATTAACCTTGCCTTCACCGAGTAAGGGGTGTCATCGTGTCTCCGGTCTGTGGAGTCATAAGCAATGTGACAGGTGTGATTCAAATTAATGCTTGCTGTACTATTTCTATACATAGCCTCTTGCAAGAAACAATTTCTGTTTCTTGCAACAACATTTTTCTCAAACAATGCAAGAAACAGCTTCTGATAGTTCCATTGGTTTAGCAGTAAGAGATATTTGACCAGCTGAGAGTGGGAGCAAAGAACACATAGCAATTTGAACAATTAGCTGTTTTGGCTGTGTAATTAGCATACTTCCACCACACATTACCAGCATAAATGTGATCATCATAGCCTGGACCTTCTAGCCAGTTATGGTGTGTGTGAGTAATGTATCTAGCCCTACGATAGATAGGTAATGGGGTCCCTAAAAATAACCAAAACAAAAGTGTCACCACAAGGATGATGATGATGATGATGATGATGATGATGATGATGATGAAAAAACAGGTGTACCATTCACATCCGTCTGCTGCCAACCTTCTCTCTCTGGCATTTTGTCTCTCCATGATAAACAACAGTTGTTTATCATGGAGAGTCGCTATACAAGCCGTTGCTGGACGCAAACAAGGGCACCGTCAGCTGACACTCATATAGAGAAACAGTTAAACAGTTACTTGTTGAGGATTTTTTTTTTTCTTTTGTGGGATGTAGTTTGCAGTGGGGATTAAACAGTCTCTTGCTGAGGGTTTTGAACAGGGTAAAGTTTGCAATGTGTCAAATGCATCCAAGAGTCACGTCCTTCAACTTTCATGGCTGTTGGTGTCACCAGGATAAACCTGTGTGGTACTTGCCAGGGAGCGTCAGCCCAGTTTTTCTTTTTGATGACCTTGATAAGGACCAGATCCCCAGGTTTGGCCAGGATGGGTGCTTCACCATGGTCCCTCCTGGGAAAAGCAGCATGAACAATATCTCTGTCAGTCAACATTCTTTACATGTAATCAGCTAAACACCCTTCCTCATCATCTGAATTAAATGGCCTTAATGGCGGGAGTAGATAAGGCTTGCCATCCATTTTTTTTCCCCTATTTCTGTCATTGTTTTCCTAAGCCTTTCTTTAATGGTCCTATTTGTGCATTCCACCAATCCTGCAGATTGTGGATAGTAAGCTGAGTGGTTTTTCAGGTTAATGTTGAGTGCTGTGCCTAAGTGTGATATAATCTGATTTATAAAATGTGTTCCGTGTTCCATTATCTGCGTAAATCTTTTCAGTTATTCCAAATCTGGGCACAATTTCTGCTAACAATTTCTTTGCTACTGTAGCAGCATTTGGGTAAGTGCAAGGGAAGGCTTCTCTCCATTTGGTAAACATGTCACAAATAACCAAACAATATTTTTTGCCTTCACATTTATCTAACTCATTGAAGTCCATGCAAATGTTTTGAAATGGATAAGTTGATGCAGGGAAGGTGCCTTTTTCAGGCCTTAAGTTCCCTTGAGCATTGTTTTCTGCACAAATTAGGCATTTCTTACAAAATTGAGTAGAAAATTGGCTGAATCCATAAGCAGTAATGGATTTGTTTAGCACAGAGATCATACCCCCCTTTGATATATGGGAAACCCCATGTAGCAGAGTGGAGGCCTGCTGAAACAGTTTGTGTGGTAAAATGGGTTTGTTTTTGCTGCATTTGTTAAGATTGGAGGTATTGTCAAAAATTGGTCCCTTTTGGATCCATCTATAAATTTTGGCTTGTGGTGCTGTTTTCTGGGCCTCAGTGTGGGGGCGGCAGTGGCTCAGGAGGTAGAGCAGGTCGTCCAATAACCGCATGGTTGGCGGTTCGAATCCTGCTCTCCCTGGATATCCTGCCGTTGTGTCCCTGGGCAAGACACTTCACCCCCAATTGCTCCTGGTGGGTCTGGAAGCGTCATACTAGGTAGCATGCCGCCATCAGTGTGTGAATGTGTGTGTGAATGGGTGGATAGCAGGATCTGTAAAGCGCTTTGGTCATCAAGAGATGAGAATAAAAGCGCTATATAAGTGAGTGCCATTTACCAGTTACCATTTCAGTGAGAATGTCATGTGATAAGTTTTCTGTCAGTGTCAAAAGAAAACCTGGTGTTGTGTCTTTTCCAGTAAGGTCGACTGCAGCAGCCTTAGCTGTTTGATCTGCAAAGCTATTGCCCTTAGAAACTGGATCTGTGCCATTGGTGTGTGCTGCACATTTGCATATGGCTAATTTAGATGGGAGTTTTACACTGTCTAACAGTTTTAAAATGAGGTCTTTGTTGGATTGGCTTCCCTGTTGATGCAATCATGCCTCTTTTCTTCCACTGTTGTGCAAAGTGATGGGTGGTAGAAAAAGCATACTGACTGTCACTGTACACTGAGTGCTTTGCCTTGGCCTAATTTACAAGCTTCAGTTAGCGCAACTAATTCAGCTGCCTGTGCAGAATAATGTGATGATAATTTTTGTGCTCGTAAAATGGTGTCATGAGTGACAACTACAAAACTGGATAAGTTTGAACCAGTACAGTCACGTTTGGAGGAGCCGTCAACAGACAAAGTGAGATCACACTTCTCCAAAGGTGTGTCCTGTAAATTGGGGCGTGGTAATGTTTCACTCTCAATTTCTGCCAAACAGTCATGAGGTTTGCCTTCTGTTGAGATTGGCAAAAAGCTTGTTGGATTTGTTATCGTGCAATGTTCAATGGTTAGATGAGGCTGTGATAATAGCACTGCCATGCATGCAAGGTGTCTGGACGGTGAGAGGACTGACATTTTACTTTGTGACAAGATGACTGATACTGCAAGTGTGACCTTCAGGGTCAAGGGATGAAAAAGAACGAGCCCTGCTGAGGCCTGCACCGCCACGACAGCGTGCACACATGGCAGCAGCGCCCTCGCAACAGGGTCAAGTCTTGTGGAATAATATGCTACCGGACGCATTTTTGTGCCACTTGGCTGAAGGAGCACTGACGTCATGTGCCCCTCTACAATCAACCATTTTCACATTTATTTTTTTTAATTTTTTAATTTTAATTTTTTTTTTTTTTTGTAATTAGGGAGTGCTAGGACATCATTGCTGACCAAAAATTTTTTTCATTTTAACAAATGCCTCTTCTGCCTCAGGTGTCTATTCAATTTTGTCCACCTGAGCCACGGGTGTTTTGTAGATGAGATCAGATAAGGGTTGTACTTCTTTAGAGTACCCAAAAATGACATCATGTCTTTTTTTGTGATGGGCTTTGTTGCTGACAAAATAGCTTGTTTTCAAGCCGGATCAACATGTCTGCCTGCTGTGGATAAAATGTGACCTAAATATTTGACTTCTTTTTTCCACAACTGTAATTTTTCCTTGTTGACTTTGTGGCCTTGTTCTGCTAAAAATTTCAGTAAGGCAATGGTGTCTTGTTTGCATGTTTCTTCATCAGGTGATGCCAGCAAAATGTCGTCAACGTAAAGGAGCAACTGACTCCCGTTAGGTGGAATAAACTGTACCAAATTTGCTGACATTGCCTGTGAAAAAATGGTTGGTGATTCACAATAACCTTGTGGTAATCTGGTGAATGTGTACCTCTTGTTTTCAAATGTGGATGCAAACCAAAACTGATGATCTGGATGTATTGGGATGCTGAAAAAAGCATTGCTGATGTCTATCACTGTGAAATAATGCATTTGCGGTTATAAGTCATTCAGCAGAGTGTGTGGGTCGGGGACTGAAACAGCTCTTGGGATTACTGCTTTGTTTACCACCTGAAGGTCTTGGACCATTCACCATCTGGAAGATGGTCCAGCCTTCCTCACAGGAAACAAAGGTGTGTTACATGGAGAATTTGGGCATGGGATAATCACACCTGCTACTTTCAGGTCCTCTATGACCGGTTTAATGCCTTCTTGGGCTTCAGGACGTAGAGGATACTGTCTTTGGTAAAGCCTATAATGAGATTTAGCATTTATTTTAACCAGCTCTGTATTTTTTATTAAGCCTACATCTGCCTTTCCTGTTGACCAGAGAGAATTTGGGATTTGTGAGAGTATGTGTTCCTCTCCTTGTGTTATTGTAAAAAGTGATCACATGGGTGAGTTAGGAACATCAATGTGGACTTCTTTCTGCACTGTGGTCACCCAGTTCAAAGGCAGTAAGTAGGTGTCCAGTTTGGGGGAATATTGAACTCTTGGATCAGGAGTTTGTTTCCAAGATTGACCACATTCCTCTGCTGTTGTTACAAACCGTCCTACATCCTTCCAGTGCATGTATTTGGGTTTGATTAGTGGGATGTGGGGTGCCTCCCAGTGTTTAAAATATCTGTTATCCTCATCACACAACACAACAGATGCCTCCTTGGTGACCAATACAGATTTTTAATGACCAGTCTGGGCCACTCAAATGTCTGTCATACATACTGCAACGATATTGGTCTGTGGCCTGCTGTGTAATAGGGATATTGGACTCAAAATATTGCATGGCTTTTGTGTGCAGGTCTGATGTCACTGAGTGTGGTCCGGCCAAAACCAGACGCAGTGAGTAACAGTACCTAGGCACATTGAAATTCTGCAATACATTCACTCCTGCCACATGTGGAAAAGGTGATGCTCTCATACCGTTCCCGTTGGGAAACTTTATTGGAATGTCCTGAACCTGCATCATTACTTCAGGTGAACACTGCATTGTCAACATCAGATCAAAGTCAGGTAAATGGATGTCCGTTATGTCAGTGTTGGCGTCAACAGTTTCACTTATCTTCAGTGAGGTCAGTCAGGTAGTCAGCCCGTGGGATCCTCCATCCCCTCTCCGCCTCTGCTGGCATCCAGGACATTGCCTCCGCCAATGCGCCAATGGCCCTTTTGTCCACATTGATGACAAACGTCACGTTCCCCTTGCCGCGGCCAGCCCGCCCCACGCCTCCTTCCGTCTCCCCTCCACCACTGAGGTCCAGCTCCAGTACCACCCTGAAAAATAGAATCAGGGGAAGCTCTGCCTCCCCCCCCCCCACGCGTGTTAGCAGTTACACAAACAGGAGTTGTTTTTTCTTTCATTTTTTTTCCTTTTTCTTTCCTTTCCTCCTCTATTGTCTCTGCATGTTTGGCATAAGTTAAAACCTTTTAACTGTCCCAGGTGCTGTTTGGCACTATAACCCCTAGTGGACGAGTGGTAAAGATTTTTTGTCAAGAAAATAGTTCAGATTTCCAAGGCTGTAACTTGAAAGTTGCAAGAGATAATGGCTTACTGTCAATTAGAAAGATGTACATAGAATATGATCCAAAGTTTCAGTTAGGAATAAATTTATGCATCTAATTTGCATAATATCACGGTAGCTATATAAATTACATAACTCAGTCAAAAGTGGACTTTGGACATATTTACACAAAGAATGGTTCTGTTTTTTGACACCGTTTTTTCTACAGGGATATGTTGTTATCTTATCTTCAAAGTATATGAACCACGAAATTAGTACAATGTAAAGAAACAAAGAAATTTGTCACTGTTGGCGAAGGAGGCTCGCTGGCTGGCGTGGTTGGTCCGTTTTTGTTCATCGTGGTTGTTATTTTGCGTTCTGTTGGTCATTTGCACTCTCTCCCACATCTAGAAAGTCTTATTATTATCCCACGTCAATTTTGTTTGTATTCCGCGGTTATTTTTTGTGTATGACGCCGTTTTATCTGACGATGCATGACAATGACGGCGGCCATATCTGCTTTCTGAGCTCAAGAATGAAAACGAAGAAGAAGAAGAAGAAGGATTTCTTCTTCTTTGGTATATTCCGTGTCAGCCATGATTCCTCCAACGTGTGCCTGCCACCTTCTGAACTGGCAGATCAGTACAAATCCTCAGTACAGCTGGGGAGTTGAAAGGAAGTCAGATTCAGTTGACAGGCGCAGTTGCTGCGCTGTGCCACTGGGGGCACATGAAAATCTGGCTATTTAAAGGGTTAACCCTCTAACTGTCCCAGGTGCCATTTGGCACAATAACCCCTAGTGGTCAAGAGTGGTAATGATTTTTTTGTCAAGAAAATAGTTCAGATTTCCAAGGCTATAATTTGAAAGTTGCAAGAGATAATGGCTTACTGTCAATTAGAAAGATGTAGAATATGATCCAAAGTGAATATGATCCACTACTCTTCATCCTGTACACAAACATGTGTCGGAGCAGACATGACAACAGACACATTATAAAGTATGCTGATGATTCAGTTATTGTCAGTCTCCTCCAGGATGGTGAGAGTGGCCACGGCCCAGTAGTTGATGATTTTGTTCACTGGTGTGAGGATTCCTACCTGCAGCTGAATACGACAAAAACTAAAGATATGATTATTGACTTTAGGAGGAAAACTCCCAGGCACAAAGTTACTGTACTAAAAGGCCAGACCACTGAATGTGTACAATCCTACAAATATCTTTGTTACGACCCGCGCGCTGGGTTCTGTCCACGCTCAGGCTAAGATAAGATAAGATAAGATAAGCCTTTATTAGTCCCACAACGGGGAAATTCCAGGATTGCAACAGCACAGGGATAGCAACACTCAGAGCAACAATCAGAAGGCAAGAAAAAAAAAACAAGCAAACAAGAGCAGCTAATATACATATGTACATATTACTATAAAATATATATATACACACACACACACACACACACAGACACACAGTGCAGAGCATTGTAGCTGGATGGAATAAATATATGAATATATGAACACACAGTGCAGAGCATTGTAGCTAGATGGAATAAATATGTAAATATATAAACACCCACAGTACGGAGCATTGCAGCTAGGTGGAATAAATATGCAAGTATATAAACACACACAGTGCGGAGCAATGTAGCTAGATGGAATAATATGTAGATATATAAAAACACAGTGCGGAGCATTGTAGCTAGATGGAATAAATATATAGATATATAAATATAAACACACCCAGTGCTGAGCATTGTAGCTAGATGGAATAAATATATAGATATATAAATATAAACACACCCAGTGCAGAGCATTGTAGCTAGATGGAATAAATATGTAAATATATAAACACACACAGTGCAGAGCATTGTTGCTAGGTGGGATGAAACAGCATAACCATCTATTTAGTTATCCTACATGGTATGATTATGTGCCCATACATATTCTCACCCTCCATAGCGACCGGTATGTTCCTAGTTGTATGCCGGAGAGGACCATTGTGTAAGTCTATTGCATCTTTTGCATTCAAAAAAAACCTATTAGTTTTCTAAGCACAGCTCGCTGCCGGCCTTGACAGTTGTGGGTGGTATTCTGGCCTCACCGGGCTCTTATTGTGAAGGCGCTCGGTGGGGCTTCCGCCTGTCAAGGTTGGTCAGCTGCTTGTCATTACTGCTCGTTAGTGTTCGCCTTTATAAGGCGGGCACTAGCGGCAGTTAAATCGCAGGAGTATTGTCAGACATTGTCAACTATCCTCGTCAGACATCGTCAGATGGTCTAAACCTTGTTAGATCTTCATGTCAGGTTCGTGCTTTTCATGTCATGTCATGGTTTAGCTCGTTGTGGCTGGGGTTAGCCCTACGAGCCCTTGTATTGCTTTATGTGTGTTTTTGCCCCTAGCGGCTCACAGTATTGTCTTGTCTTGTTGTTTTAATAAATCACCATCATCGCAAAACTCACTAGTGGACTCTTGGCGTCTTATGGTGATCCGCGAGGGTCACCGCATGACAGTATACTCCTGCCAGACGTCTAAACGGAGACGCCACTCCGAGACGCCTTTTTCACCGTGAGTTTTTGCTTTAACTGGACTATTGTTCTTCCCTGTCTGGGTGTCATTTGCTGGGAGAATGCCATCATCCAGGGGCCGCGGTCGGCTCCTGGTCAAAGAGTTAGTGAGCTCGCTGGAGTACGTTGATGGGACGCTCCTCGCCGCTACCTTTGACGTCAACTCCAGCTATATGCGCTGGCACCTGGACTGTGCAGAGGTTCTCCTGGACAACCTTCCTCTCCACTACTACGATCACCCGGAGGTGATGACGAGGAGAGATGAACTCGCCACGCAGCGCGAGATACTCCGCGGGCTGGAGGAGGAGGAAAACAGGAAGCAGAGGAGGAGGCATCCTCGCTCCCCGTGTTGGGTTCCTGTCCCTGACCCGGTCCAGGAGGTCGCGCCATCTGGAGGTCGTCGACGACGTCGGTGCCACGGCCAAGGAGAACCTCGGCAGAATCCCTGGCTGGAACCGCTACCGGCGAAGCCCGTCAGCGAACCTCTGAGAGCGGCTCCACCTCGTCCTTCCAGGGGGCCCTCTGTCGCTATCCAGCGGGGAGAAGGAGGAACAACGTCCCCTACAGCAGGAACCATCTTCCCTCCGGGAGAAAGGCAAGTTCAAGTTAATTTATTACACCATAATTGTAGCCTGACTTGTCTGACTCCTGGGGGAGGAGTTCGGGGTTCGCAGCCCCCCGAGCTCTCTCCACCTGCTGTAGTGATAATAACTAAACCTGCTGCCTCTGTGTTCCCCCCGGTCGAGCGGTCCGCGACGCCAGGCCAACGTTGTCGGATGAAGAGGGGGGCCTGCAGTGCTGGAAAGCCTGGATCCGGCCCTGCAGCCACGTCGTGGACGGAGGAGAAGAGCGGACTGCGGCCTGGAGCCTGAGCCGACGATGAAGCGTCCCCGGGTCTCCTCGCTGGAGCAGTCCGAGCCAGTGGGTCGAGGGTCCCCTGCCCCCACGCCATACGGGTCATCGGCGTGGACAGCAGTGTGGGAGGAACCTCAGGCTGCAGATGACATCTTGCCAGCTGCGGAGCCCGACGCAGTTGAGTTGGAGCCTGCTGACAAGAGTCGCCGCCCTGAACCTGGATCGTCGAAGTCCTGGGTGGCAACAGAACCCGAGTGCAGGCAAGTGCTCCCCCTTGTGTCTCTGTCCCCTGTTTTGGAGCATTTTTGCCTGCCTCTCGGGGAGGCGAGTGAGGAGCAGCCGTCTGCTGCGCCTGAGCTCGTCTCGCTGGGTTCTGTTGCTACCGGTGATTCTAATCCCGGTTTTCTTCCTGTTTGTGAGCCTCGTTGCAGTGTCGCCGGTGGGGAACCAGTCGGAGTCACTGGGTTGGAGGTCCCAGGTTTGGGGGTGGAGATCGTCAGCGGAGCTGCACCGACCCAGTCGGGGTCCGTCGTGGAGGCTGCTGTGGCCCAATCAGGGCCCGACATGGATGCATCAGAGGCCCAATCGGGGTCCATCGCAGGAGCTGCTTTGGCCCAATCGGGGTCCGACGTGGGTGCGTCAGAGGCCCAATCGGGGTCCACCGCAGGTGCAGTTCTGGCCCAATCGGGGTCTGACATGGGTGCGCCAGAGGCTCAATCGGGGTCCACCGCAGGTGCGGTTCTGGCCCAATCGGGGCCCGACGTGGGTGCAGCTGGGACCCAATCGGGGTCCAGCGGAGGTGCAGCACCAGCGTGGTCCGCGGACAGAGGAGGAGCTGCAGACCTTTCGTCGTCGGATGGATTACGGGCTCATCCTTGCCATCTTTCCCCTCCACTGAGTCACCGCCCCTGTGCATCATCGCCGGGGACCGTGGGGGTTCCTGTTCGCTCGCCCCGGCTTTCCCGAGTTTTGTCCTTGTCAGGGAGGCCGCCGCGGGCTGTTTTTCCCCGGGACTGGTGGCTGAGGGACATGGGTCGGCCACCTGAGGAACTGCTTCGCTGGTTCAGCGCCTCGGGTCAGCCGCCCGACGTGTTTTGTATTTCATTGGGCGACCTGGTTCGATCACCAGAGGAGCGGACGTGCTGGGCGTTGGACTGTGGTGAGCCGCCTGGTCATGTTCCGCCTCCTATGACCACCCGCCGGCTGTTGGACGTGGGGAGACCACCTGAACTGTTCCTATGGCGCCTGGTCTCCGCCAGTCGGCATAAACTGTCGGGGGGGTAGTGGTCGTTTTTCTGGTGTTGATCCGTCGCAGTGATTGTTCTGTTTTTTTTTTCCTTGCTGTCCTGTGTACTTTGTGTTATGGTTATGTCTTGCAGTTGCCCTAGTTTGAATTGTGTGTAGTCGGGTATGAGCCAGTAAGTGTTCTGCCTTTTGTTTTTGGTTATTTGAGTATTCACATGGGTGGGAAGCCATTTCCTTGTGTAACATGTGGGCCAAGATCTAATTTTCTCGTGCTGTCCTGTGTTTTCTGTAACTTATTTGGGGATCCTTGGCAAATTGTGTTATGTTCTACTGTTGCCTTATTTTCCTCTGTGTATTTTATCTGATTTGAATATTCGGTATTTTGTCATGGTCTTGTATGTAGTTTTTCTGACCCAGTAGTTCTGTTTTTTTTTGTTTCCTCCATGTGCATCTTTTTGATTTAATCTGAGTGGTTGGTATTCTTGTCATTGTCCTGTATGTAGTTGTCCTTGTCACGGTTTTGATTGTTTCTGGGTTTGGTCTCTCTCCCTCCGCACCTACCCCCAGCCACCCGCCCTGGGGGGTGGGGGGGCAGGGTGGTCCTTGGGCATTCTGAGCCCACCCTCGGAGGGAGGGTACTGTTACGACCCGAGCGCTGGGTTCTGTCCGCGCTCGGGCTAAGCACAGCTCGCTGCCGGCCTTGACAGTTGTGGGTGGTATTCTGGCCTCACCGGGCTCTTATTGTGAAGGCGCTCGGTGGGGCTTCCGCCTGTCAAGGTTGGTCAGCTGCTTGTCATTACTGCTCGTTAGTGTTCGCCTTTATAAGGCGGGCACTAGCGGCAGTTAAATCGCAGGAGTATTGTCAGACATTGTCAACTATCCTCGTCAGACATCGTCAGATGGTCTAAACCTTGTTAGACCTTCATGTCAGGTTCGTGCTTTTCATGTCATGTCATGGTTTAGCTCGTTGTGGCTGGGGTTAGCCCTACGAGCCCTTGTATTGCTTTATGTGTGTTTTGCCCCGAGTGGCTCACAGTATTGTCTTGTCTTGTTGTTTTGATAAATCACCATCATCGCAAAACTCACTAGTGGACTCTTGGCATCTTATGGTGATCCGCGAGGATCACCGCATGACAATCTTGGGACGATTATTGATAGTAATTTAAACTTTGAAGAGAACTGTGAAAGGGTGTGCAAAAAGGGTCAGCAACATTTACATTGTTTAAGGAAACTTGCACGCTTCCAAACTGACCGAACCATAATGACAGTGTTTTATCGGGCTTTTATTGAATCTGTTTTATCCTTTTCTTTAGTGTCATGGTTTGGTCAGATAAAACTGAAACAGAGGAAATCCTTGGATCAGGTAGTTAGATGGTGCAGTCGTTTGCTTGGTGAGTGACAGTTGAGCCTGACATCCCTGTACGCCAGACAGGTACAGAGGATTGCTACCTCCATTTTAAATGATGACTCCCACCCTTTGCACTGCCACTTTCAGCTTCTTCCCTCCAGACGGAGATTTGCTGTCCCAAAAAGTAAAACCCAGCGCTACAAAAGCAGCTTTGTTCCTGCTGCTGTTAAAGAATTGAACAAGATGTAACAATATATTGCACATAATTTAGTTACCTATTTATTTTATTTTATATTTACTTATTTTTGTAGGTTTTTTATTTGGGTTCTAAATCTTTTATTGGGTTTTAGACTTTTGAGTTTTAACCTCTTTGACTAGTCTTTAACTTTTTAATATGACCCTTCTCTCTTATCTCTTTGTTTTTTCTCTTATCTCTTTGCCCTATGTCCTGATTGGTGGAGACTTGAGCACTTTTATCATGTTTATAGTCAGCTACATGTGTGCCTGTGTTTGTGTTCATGTTGAATGTAACTGTGGTTTGTAAATATGGATGTCACCTGACTGCAAAACAAATCTACCTACGGGTACAAATAAAGTAACCTGAACCTGAACCTGAAAAGTTTCAGATAGGAATAAATTTATGCATCTAATTTGCATAATGTCGCGGCAGCTATATAAATTACATAACTCAGTCAAAAGTGGACTTTGGACATATTTACACAAAGAATGGTTTGTTTTTTTGACACCGTTTTATCTACAGGGGCATTTTGTTATTTTATCTTCAAAGTATATGAACCACAATATCAGTACAATGTAAAAAAAAAATTAAAAAAAAAATTGTCACTTACTGGGGGTGGGGGGGGGGTTCGCTCACTCGCATGATCGGTCCATTTTCGCCCATCGGGGTCGTTGTTTTGCGTTTTGTCGGTCATTTACGCTCTCTACCACATCTACAAACTCTTATGATTATCCCATGTGAATTTTGTTTGTATTAGGTGGCTATTTTTCCTGTATGATGCAGTTTGCTGTGATGATCCGTGACGATCCGTGACGATCCATGACGATCGTGGCAGCTATATTCACTTTCTGAGCTAAAAGGATGAAAACAGGAAAAGGAAATGAGGAGTTCTTCTTCTTTGGTGTATTACGTGTCATCCATTGAGTCCTCCAATGCGTGTCTGCCACCTTCTGAAACTGGCAGATCAGTACAAGTCCTGGTACAGCTGGGGAGTTAAAGGGATGTCAAGATTCAGTTGACAGGTTCAGTTGCGGCGTCCACTCCCACTTTTTTAGCTGGCACCTTTTTCGCAGCTTCTGCATATGTCAATCCCTGGGAGACTTTTATCTGCTGAATTTCTGCTGCTCTTCTGCTGGCTTCACAACCTCGATATGGAGAGCTATGTTCACCACCGCAGTTACAGCACTTTAATTTGGCTCCTTTTTCATACTTGCCATATTCATGTTCACCGGCGCATCTGGCACATCATTGTCTACCTTTACATATCGCTGCTACATGACCAAACTTTTGACATTTGAAACATCTGAGTGGAGGAGGAACATAAAGTCTGACTTCATAGCTCATGTAGCCAATATACGCCTTACTTGGCAGTCTTGTTTCATCAAATTTTAACATTACTGACAGACTATCACATTTTTCGCCATTTCTATTAGCTTTCAATCTCCGTATCTCTGTCACTTTTGCTCCAATTAAGTTCCTCATTATTTCATCAGTTGAGACAGCTGTTGAAATGCCCAATATTACTCCTCTCATTGCCTTATTTCCTTCCAATACTGAACACTGTGCATTTTTTTTCCTCCATCTTATTGACTCTGATTGCTTTTCCTTGTTGAACACTATCTTTACACGTAACCATCAACGAACCACTACAAAGAACCCTTGCATTTAAAACTTTCCAAGTAACCCATTAACTGCATTTGTGAGCTTAATTGGGTTCTACTCATGGAATGATGCCCCTTCCTGAGTAAGTTTAATGATGACTTTCCACTCCTATTCATTCCGGGATCGTTCATCCTCTGATTCCTCAGCACTCTATAACGGTCTTGATTGAGTTTCTTGACGTCTATGTTTGCTTCTTTTAGACTCCACCGTGCTCCAAATTCCTCTTCCCCGCTTCCCACCTCCATTCCTCCTAGTCGAATTATATCCACTTCTTCTAGATTTTCAGGAGCTGTCCTCTTCCGCATCTGCCTGTGTCTCGATGCCTGCCTTTGATCTTTGATAATGTTATAGGGAGTCCTATGATCTTTGATGACGTTATAGCAAGTCCAATGATCTTTGATGCTGTTGTAGTGAGTCCTATGATCTTTGATGATGTCATAGTGAGTCCTTTGATCTTTGATGATGTCATAGCGAGTCCTATGATCTTTGATGTCATACCACTCATTCAGTGATGTCTGCCTTTGATCTCTGATGATGTCATAGCGTGTTCCAATGATCTTTGAATAGTCGACTGGCTGCCAACGCTGCACGCCAGGCAAGGCATCACTCACAATCATAGGACTCGCTATGACATCATCAAAGATCAAAGGCAGGCATCACTCACAATCATAGGACTTGCTATGACATCATCAAGATCATAGGATTCGCTATGACATTATCAAAGATCATAGGACTCGCTATGACGTCATCAAAGATCAAAGGACTTGCTATGACATCATCAAAGGTCATAGGACACACTATGACATCATCAAAGATCATAGACTCAGTAACTTTCTACGGGCATGCAGAAATGCTTGCTTACCCTTGCTTTCTACGGGCATGCAGAAATACTTGCTTATACTTGGTTTCTACGGGCATGCACAGGTTTCTACAGGCATGCATGGGTATCACTATATATCATCACTCTATATAATTCAAGAAATCTCTGTCTGTGTGTCACGATCTGTCTGTCTGCCTGTGTGTTGCCATCATAGGACTTTGTGTTGCCATGGTAACCATGTCAAAGCTCAAAGGCAGGCATCACTTACGATCATAGGACTTGCTATGACATCATCAAAGATCAAAGGCAGGCATCACTCTCGGTCACAGGGCTCACTGTGAACTCCTCTGATTAACACACAGTTAATCACAGTAACAGTTCACTGTTCTGGAAGGATCGTCACTTCCTTGTGGTAACGCATCGTCACTTCCTGTTTTGCTGTCTGCCTGTGTGGTTTGCTCTCCAGCCACTAGCTAGCCACTAGCTATGGCTACTAGCTCTCTTTCCTCTCCTCCTCTGGTGTGCTCTCTCTGTCAGATGTTTAGCTACACCTCTGCCTCTTTTAGTGATAACGGTAAATGTAATAAATGTTGTCTTTTTGAGGCGCTCGAGGCGAGGTTGTCTGATTTGGAATCCCGGCTCCGCTGCATTGAAACACCGTCTGCGTCAGTTAATCTCGACGGACTCCCCTTAGCTACAGCGGAGCTAGCTAGCTTAGGCCCCCCCGTCAGCGGTTCCCCGGCTCTCCTCAGCAGCGAGGAGACTGGGTGGGTGACGGTGAGAAGGAAGCCTAGTCGCAAAGCCCCGGTACATCACCAACCTGTTCACGTTTCTAATCGTTTTTCCCCGCTCAGCGACACACCCGCTGAGGAAAAAACTCTGATCATTGGCGACTCTGTAGTCAGAAACGTGAACCTAGAGACTCCAGCGGCCATAGTCCAATGCATTCCTGGGGCCAGAGCAGGCGACATCGAGTCAAATTTGAAAATGCTGGCTAAAAGTAACTGTAAATATTCCACAATTGTTATTCACGCCGGCATTAATGACATCCTTCTCCGGCAGTCGGAAGTCACGAAACTTAATATAGAATCGGTGTGTGACTTTGCAAAAACGATGTCTGCCACTGTAGTATTCTCTGGGCCCCTCCCCAATCTGACCAGTGATGACATGTTTAGCCGCTCATCATCCTTGAACCGCTGGCTGTCTGTGTGGTGTCCTAAAAATGACGTGGGCTACATTGACAATTGGAGCTCTTTTTGGGGAAAACCTGGTCTTATGAGACGAGACAGCATTCATCCCACTTTGGATGGTGCTTCTCATTTATCTAACAATCTGGCATCTTTTTTATCCAAATTTCCAAAACCCTGACTACTCAGAGTTGGGACCAGGAAGCAGAGTCGCAGTCTTACACGCCTCTCTGCAGCTCCTCTTCATCTGCCACCCCTCAGCTTAGCCCCTGTCTTCCCCATCAGAGAATCGTTGTCTGCTCCCTCCAAAGTAAATAAAAATATAATGTATAAGCATCCCAAAGTGATAAAGCAAAATATTGGTAAAACTCAAATTAAACATAAAGCCTCTAAATTGAATGAATTGGCCTCTGTTCCTCCTCATAATTTAAAAATTAAATGTGGTTTATTAAATATTAGGTCTCTAACTCCCAAGTCTCTGTTAGTCCATGATCTGTTAATTGATCATCAGATTGATTTAATTTCCCTTACAGAGACTTGGTTAGGGCAAGAGGATTATGTTGGTTTAAATGAATCAACTCCCTCTGGTTATTTAAACTGTCAAAATCCCAGAAATTCTGGCCGTGGAGGAGGAGTAGCAACAATTTACCATTCCAAATTACTAGTTAATGTAAAGCAAAAAACATGTTATAATTCCTTTGAGGGCCTGGTCCTCAGTATTGGGCACTTTAGCAATTTTAGGTTAAACCCAATTTTATTTGCCATAGTTTATCGTCCCCCATCAACCTACTCAGAATTTTTATCCGAATTTGCTGATTTCTTAGCTGATTTAGTGCTGAAATCTGATAGAATAATTATAGTAGGGGACTTTAATATACATGTGGATGTAGATAGTGACTGCCTTAATGTGGCATTTAATTCAATATTAGACTCGATTGGGTTTTCTCAGAAAGTAGGAAATTCTACTCATTACCTCCACCATACATTGGACCTTGTTCTGACATATGGCATAGAAATAGAAAATCTTGTAGTGTCTCCTCATAACCCTGTATTGTCAGACCATTGTCTGTTAACCTTTGATTTTACTATTTCTGACTATTTGGCTCCTAAAGAAAAATACTATTACAGTAGATGCCTCTCAGATGATGCTGTTACCAAATTTATGCAGATTGTTTCCTCTATGCCATGTGTCAACACAACGGAAATAAGCTATAGACAGCTTGCTCCTTCTGTAATTGATAACATGGTGGATAGTGTTTCAGCTTCTCTGCATCAGACTCTAGACTTGGTGGCCCTCTTAAAAAGAAAAAGTCTAAGAGATTTCTAACTCCTTGGTTCAACACAGAAACTCATAGCTTAAAACAGAAGACTCGTCAATTAGAAAGAAAATGTCGCTCCATTAATTTAGATGAAATCTATTTAGCTTGGAGAAATCATCTTTTAATTTATAAAAAATCTCTTAGAAAAGCTAGAACGAGTTATTACTCTGCATTAATAGAAGAGAACAAGAATAAACCCAGGTTTCTTTTCAGTACTGTAGCCAGGTTGACAAAGAGTCAGGACTCTGTCAATCCTAGCATTCCTTTAGAGCTTACTAGTCAGGACTTTATGAACTTTTTCAATAATAAAATTTCATCCATCAGAGATAAAATCAATCAGATTCTTCCCACAGTTAACTTAAATACTGTAACTACTACAACTCCTTCTATTGATGTCTGTCTTGATGAGTTTACTCCAATTGACCTTTGTGAGTTAGACAAAATAGTTTCCTCATCCAAACCTTCAACTTGTCTTTTAGACCCTATTCCTACCAGGTTATTTAAAGAAGTCTTCCCACTTATTGGTAGCTTTATTCTTCATATAATCAATTCTTCATTAACTTTAGGCCATGTACCGCAGGCTTTTAAAACGGCTGTAATTAAACCCTTACTCAAAAAGCCAACGCTAGATCCAGGAGCTTTAGCTAACTATAGACCAATCTCTAATCTCCCTTTCATTTCAAAAATCTTAGAAAGAGTTGTTGCTACGCAATTATTTGACCACCTACAGGGAAATGGTTTACTTGAAGAGTTTCAGTCTGGGTTTAGAATCCATCATAGTACTGAAACAGCCTTAGCGAAGGTCACTAACGACCTCCTCATTGCATCTGATAATGGACTAGTTTCTGTACTTGTTCTTTTAGACCTTAGTGCAGCTTTTGATACTATCGATCATAATATTCTACTTGATAGATTAGAACACTATGTTGGACTTAATGGAACTTCGTTGCAGTGGTTTAGATCTTATTTATCTGATAGGTTCCAGTTTGTTCATGTAAATAATGAGTTTTCTTTCAACTCAAAGCTCAGTCATGGAGTTCCACAGGGATCTGTGCTAGGCCCTACTCTTTTTAGTTTATATATGCTTCCGTTAGGCAACATTATTAGAAAGCACTGTATACATTTTCATTGTTATGCTGATGACACACAATTATACCTGTCAATGAAGCCAGATGATAGTAATCAATTAGCCAAGTTAGAAGCCTGTCTTAAGGAAATCAAAGCTTGGATGACTTGTAATTTCCTGCTATTAAATTCGGATAAGACTGAAGTCATTCTTGTTGGTCCAAAAAACCTTAGAAATTCCTTTCCAAATCAAACTTTCAGTTTGGATGCGGTTACTCTTTCTCTTAATAGCTCTGTGAGGAACCTTGGAGTTATTTTTGATCAGGATTTGTCCTTCAATTCACATATTAAATTTGTTTCTAAGACTGCCTTCTATCATTTGCGTAATATTGCCAAGATTAGGAGCATCTTGTCTCAGAGTGATGCTGAGAAACTGATCCACGCTTTTGTTAGCTCGAGATTAGATTATTGTAATTCTTTTTTATCAGGATGTCCTAAAACATCTTTAAAAAGTCTTCAGCTGATCCAAAATGCTGCAGCAAGAGTTTTAACAGGTACTAGAAAGAGAGATCATATCTCTCCGGTTCTGGCCTCCCTTCATTGGCTTCCCATAGAGTTTAGAATTAAGTTTAAAATCCTTCTTCTTACTTACAAAGCTCTAAACAATCAGGCTCCTTTTTATTTAAAAGATCTGATACTACCGTATTATCCTAACAGAGCACTACGCTCCCAAAATGCAGGATTACTTGTAATACCTAGAATCTCCAAAAGTACAATGGGAGGCAGAGCCTTCAGTTATCAAGCTCCTCTCCTGTGGAATCAGCTGCCAATCTGGATTCGGGAGTCAGACTCGATCTCTGTTTTTAAGAATAGGGCTAAAACCTACCTTTTTGATATAGCCTACAATTAGGGAGGGATCATGTGTTTCTGAACCCTCCCTTAGTTATGCTGCTAATAGGTTTAGTCAGCCGGGGGACCTCCAGTAATACACTGGGCCTCACTCCTTTCCTCACTCTCAATGAAATATTTTTTTTGCTGGTCATTAACATTTGTTTGTTCTCTCCCATAGATTGAGTCCCCATCGTGCTGTTTGCTCTCTACATGTCTGTTCTTCTCTTCTTCTCTATCCCCTCACCCCCCCAGCCAGTCGCAGCAGATGACTGCCCCTCCCTGAGCCTGGTTCTGCTGGAGGTTTCTTCCTGTTAAAAGGGAGTTTTTCCTCTCCACCGTCGCCAAGTGCTTGCTCACAGGGGATCGCCTGATTGCTGGGGTCTTTCTGCAACTGTGGGGGTTCCCCCTACAGTTGATAGTGCTATGAGATGACTGTTGTTGTGAAATGGCACTATATAAATAAAGTTGAATTGAATTGACATCATCAAAGATCATATAACTCGCTATGACATCATCAAAGACCAAAGGCAGGCATCACTGAATGAGTGGTGACCTCAAAAATCAAAGGCAGGTTTCACCAGGGTTACTGTTGCCATGGTAACCATGTCAAAGATCAAAGGCAGGCATCACCATGGTTACTGTTACCATGGTAACCATGTCAACGATCAAAGGCAGGAATGCAGAAATGTTTGCTTACACTTGCTTTCTACGGGCATGCAGAAATACTTGCTTATACTTCGTTTCTACGGGCATGCACAGCTATGCACAGGCATGCACAGGCAGGGGGCACATAACAAAAACACAAATACACAAAAACACTACACTGCACATAAGGATAGGAACAATGGAGGAAGGTATGGATACAGAGACGCCTAAATTGCCGGTCAGAATAACAAACAATGAGTTGAATAACAGGCGGGTTTCTCACGTCTGAAAATAGCAGAGGCACAAATGGCGTCAGGGAAGGAGAACAGGGCTGCAACGGACTGCGTTGCAGCACGGGTTAAATAGGCACATTACAAATGAACAAATGAGTGCAGGTGTGGGTGGCATGAGTGAGGAATAATTAACAGGTGACAACTGTCAAAGCCCGTGAACAGGCTTTCACAGGAGGAAGTAAACAAAGACTGTCAAAGTAAAAGCACCAACCCTGACGAAAGACAATCAAGAACAAATACATGAATAATAATAATAATAATAATAATAATACACTAAAGGAGAAAACTGAGGAAAGCTAATAATACAAACTAGTTTAAGTAAAAGCAGATTGCAATGATTTGCAATTTGCAAGCTAGTATTTTATTCACAGTAGAATGTAGAAAACATATCAAATGTTGAAAATGAGACATTTTACTATTTCATCAAAAATACTAGCTCATCTTGAATTAGATGGCAGCCACATCTCAACCTTTTTGGAGTTGGGGCTGTAATAACGATAATTATTATAGAGTAGTAATAATAATTTAGAGTAGTTATTGAGCTTTTTGGGTGATGTGAATAAAGGAAATATTGTGAAGTATTAGAATGAATGGCATACTGTACGTAAAATGTGAAAACAACAAAGAAGAAATAAGGATTACTGTATCTGCAAAGAAAAGCAGTGGTATACTAAAGCAGCTAGTAATTAGCACAGCCATCATGTTCACTTCTGTCTCTGATGTTTGTCTGTTCAAGGTGAGCTGATCAACCTCGCCATGTACTGTGATCGCATCCGTCGGCGATTCTGGCCCGAGTGGTTCGTGGACCTGGAGGACTTCCGTTACAACGACACCACAGAGTGCAGCAACTCCCCCTCCAAACTCCCCGATCTGGGCCTTTACTCCCGCACGGACACGTCCCAGGATGACATGCACTCGCACACTTCCCGCACGCACACGCCGCAAGACCCGCCATCTGAGAGTGACCCCACGGGCCACTCGCTGTATGATTCGGACATGGACACGGAGTGCTCTGAAATGGACCAGCTCAAGTGTTGACGAAACGGAAACATTTGTAAGACAGATACACACTGCTGTTACGCACACGGCAGGAGGGAGTGTCGTCCCACCTGTGCACACTTGTCCCCTACCTCTAAGGACTGGAAATGATCTGGGAGTACCAGTGGTGCTGCCTCTGTAAGTGGACACGATGATGACGTGGAAGGTTAGCTTTTCAGCTGCAGTGGGAGGACAAGGTGTGTGTCAGAGGTTCAGCAGTTTTTAAAAAAAAGTGACGAGGTTTTAAAAAAGTGGTACAGGTGCTGTGGAGAAGAAAACAAAGAAGAAAATCCAGGTTACAGATTAAAAACAAATTAGGAGTAAATGACGCCGTCGCCAAGAAAGTCCTCCACACGTCCAACATCATCTGCAGGCACTGCCTTCTACCCAGTGCTGCTGTAACCATGGCAACTATGTGTGTGTATGTGTGGCATTCCTACCAGTGTCCCTCATAGCAGCTTGCACCACCCAGTGTCATGTGTGATGTGTTCCTGAACCCTAAATGCCTTGTATTGACATGACAGTGAGACGTAGGGAGATGTACAGAATTCAGTGTAAATATATGAAGGTATCTGACCTCATTCTCAGATATATTAGTTGAATATATAAATATTTGTAGAACTATAAATAGTATAGCTAGACAGAGTATAGAATCATGTCCTGTGTTTCATGGTATAAATACTGTAGACATTTATCCTTTGAAATTCCTTTTTGCTGGTCTGGGATCAGCCAGGGGAGCCCCTAAAACTCCTGTTTACACAACAGGGACAGTACAGTGGTAACTGCTGCCTATTACTGTGATGTGGTAAAGTTTTATCAAAGATCCTGGGTGGTAAATCGCAGTTTCCATGAGCACTTTGAATGCATCTTCTGTTCAACTGTCACACTTATGAAAGTGCATGTCAGATGAGAGCCCTTTATCTACACTTCCCCTGTACAAAAATATCTTGGTTTTATTTGCATGCTTGAAGAATCACCTGTGCAAACGTGTAGCTGACGGATGCTGAAAACAATGGAGTTCTTTTTCTGTAGCAAATGCCCCATAATTCCACAGATCACTAGGAAAATCATACAGTATGTAGAGCAATAAAAGACCACACAGGTCCCCTCTGTTCTCTTTTATATTTGTTAACAGGCTGCTTTGTGGTCTGTGTGATGGTTTGCTGCATTCAGCAAATCCACCTATAGACAACATTTTGTGTGTAAAAGGAACTATACTTTTGAGTTAGTTCCATCTGTAAACACCAGGCGGCAGCACTGTGTCAGAAAGGGCCTTGGCAGATCACTTAAAGCTGGATTCATGCTGCACCTCCACTGTCCGCGTGCATGCAACCGGAAACCTCGTGTGACAAAATTTACGTCATCGTCTCCACTCCGCTAGTGTACGCAGGGCTCTACTGCAGACGACCGCGTGCAGCCCAAATTTTATGACCGCGTAGCCTGCCCACGATCTAAGCGCGTTGACAGAGCATGCGCAAGACTGAACATCCCATTCACGAGATGGCGCTACCAACAGAGCATACAGCGACAAAGTAGAAGAGGAAGACAACGAGGGCATGGACGACGAGAGTAAACATACATGAATCCTTTTGCAGCAGCAGCTTGAGCGGAGAGGAGCACTGGAAAACTGTAATGTCTCCTTTTCCTTGAAACGACACCATTGTTGTTGCTACAAAAAAAATGTGCGTCATTCTCATGTTTATAGCCAGTGAACAAACTGGTGTGTTACCGCATTTGCGCTACCCATAGGGCTGGGGCAAAACTACAAATAACAGTTGTGAGCAAGTGTCAACTGCTTGGCCTGGTAGATGAAAAAAATGAGCATATACAACGCCGCGTGCACGCCGGGCTTGTCCAAAGCGCACGTGGACCAGAGGGGAAATGCAGCATGAATAAGGCTTTACACACCACTAAAGCCTGTGCGACTCACTTCTCACTCTACAGGTGAAACAGTGGTATTACAGGATGTCCAGACAACACTAAGTGTAAACTGGCCTTGTGCCCATGAAGACGTTTCTTAACTTCACAGTTATCCGTGGCAAGCCTAATTGTTTTTAGTTTCAGTTTTTTACATTGTGTTACTCGTCAAGCAAGCATGAGCATTTTTGAAGATAAACAAATAACATCTCAACTGCAAGAGGAGAAAATATCTGAAAGCCTTGATGTACTAATACTTCCAGGTACAACATGCTTTCATCAGATCGTAATTGATCGGGCCCATTGACTAGCTAATAAGCTCATAAGTCTAAGGTCTACATGCATAATCGTGGTGTCTACAGATAGGCAAGACCTCACAGATTCCCCTCTAGCATCATCATCATCATCATAGCAGTCTGTCGGGGGCGACAATGACTGTTTCATTTAGGTCTGATCAGATTCCCCCACGCAGCTCTGTCCTTCGCCTTCCGCTGCCAGGAACTCCTGACCTTGTTAACCCGGGCGATGTCTGAGCCAGTATGAGTTGCTTTCTGACTGACTATTTCATGAAACCGCTTGCAAAGTATTTGAGTACCGCTAGCTTTTGCTGGACTAGCAGCACATTCTTGGTGGATAGAGGTATTATCAGTGGCAAGGACAGGCCAAGACAAACTGACTCCAGTATCTGTTGCAGTGACTGACCAGATGATAGGTTTGTTTATCTCTGCTCTTTGTATAGTGCATGTCACGATGCACCGACTGGCAAAAGTTCACCACAGACCTCGCGACAGATGTGCTTATCTGCCAGGATGTCCAGTCTCACCCCGTGTAACTGGGAGTCGTCCACCACAGACCTGTTACAGATATTGTTTTAGTTCTGCCAGGATGCTCAGTTTCACCCTCCACGTCCTCGGAAGGGCGGGGTTGCCGGTTGAGTCGCTGACAGCCCGACCCATGAGACAGGTAGTACCGGTTTTCATAGTTGTCCGGTTGCAAGCAAACCAATGCCTGACCCCCCGTAGCATAATTAGCAATGTATATTTTACTTTGACTGAGTAAATTGTGATTTTTTTTTTATCCTCACCTAATACTTTTTAAAAATGTAACTGTTTATAACACCATTATAACAATGATTACATGCAGAAATGCCACTGAATCAGTTAGGCAACTTCTTCACTGCAACTGGACCAAATTATATAGAATTTTCCCTTACCACAAAGATTCTACACAGGTTTTAGTGATAAAATTACCAGGCCGGCTATATATAGTTTAACTATAGAAAATACATTTAATTAATAAAATATTTAAAATATAAGTTAAAATGTAAACAATGTAAAACAAGGTAAACTGTGCACGTCATATATCCTTAGAAAGCACAAAAGATGTAGAACAATGTTACATTGACGTTTTAATTTGTAGTACCACTGTTAACCCACCAGATGGCAGAAAAAGACATGTGAATTTACACTTTTTCTGGAAAAGCGGTAGCAGATGGATGGACGGACAATAGGGTCCATAGGACTTTTAAGATCCCTAGAGAAAACTATAGAGCCACTGAAAATTCATGCCTCTGTAGTAGGCATTTCCAGACGAATCCTTTCTTTGTGACAGCTGGGGGGGGTTTGAGAAGGCTCAATCGAGGACTATACCTCCTCTGCTTGCCTGGAGCCATTTTACAACACCCACATCAAAGCTTTTTTTTTTAATTTATTGTTTTTTTAGTGGATAGTAAAGTTAGCTAGCTGCTAAGCTAGCTGCTAAGCTAGTATTCTAACTTGCCTCCATAATTATAAGATGCGCGATGCATCGTGAAGCCCTCCTCTTGCTTACTCCTTGGTGCTGATGCTGCAGCTTGCATGAAAAGTAACATCATTGATTCTTACTTTTGGAAGTGCTTGAAAAAGTTTCATATACTGTAAGTAGTCATTTTGTTGGTGACAAGCTAACAAGCATCAGAAACATCCTCAACAAGCCTCCTCAAACAGGAAATCGTACAATCCTATTTAACGTACCTATCTAATTCAGAACAGATCTCTGTAATGCAATACTTTGGCACCTTTGGTATATCACCATAACTGTTGTTTCTACACACTCTAATTCTAGGTAATTTTTAAAGTAGAAAAATAGCCTCTTTAAAGATTATGAATGGTATCAACTCTCAAGTAGGCATTCTCTGTGTGTGAATAATAGCTCGCTAAGGCTGAAGGGAAGGTGGTTTTTGATGAAAAACCATGATTTCAGTAGTGTTGATTTTATACTGCTGCTTATTATTCATGCTTCACTTTGAAATAGAGGGTGTTTTGAATTTTAGGAAATCTTACTGGGGTAGCTGGCAAACTCCAGCATGTGGTGAGCTTCTTTAAAAGCCTACGTGACCAGCAGTCATCAATTACAACAGTCTACATTTTGCACCATTTTTGCTCATTCAACAAAGCTACCGAAGAGGGAAACCAAGCCTCTCTGAGACTATTGCAAATTACAGCAATCTCACTGGAATTGACTGAAATTCTAATCAACAAAATATTTCGGTGGGCATGTGGTGGATGGCTGCCAGAGATTTACTACAATAAACTGTGGTCCTAAAATGCCAGAATTGCGTCGGAGAAAACTGTAAAACATCGCCCTATTTTGTCATGCATCCACCAGAGAGCACTGGCAGCTCGGATGTAAACCAGCACCACTTTGTACTATAATTGGTCACAATCCCAACGATCAAATCCATAAAATGTGACCTATATGTACCCTCTGCTTTTTTTTTTAACGAAGATACTGCACATTCATGAGACTAATGAGCTTAAAATATGTTTTAACACAAAGCAGCATATTTTTTTAGTGAGAATATAGGAGGCTGTAAATGGAAATAACAGCGTGCTAGAAACATGGTGATGCCTTCATGTTCCGATACAGGAATTCGTTCACTACT
This sequence comes from Pholidichthys leucotaenia, assembly GCA_020510985.1. Lineage (NCBI taxonomy): Eukaryota > Metazoa > Chordata > Actinopteri > Cichliformes > Pholidichthyidae > Pholidichthys > Pholidichthys leucotaenia. The sequence continues at coordinate 359,820,842 of CM035842.1, read as the reverse complement.
CTCTTCTATGTTGATCGTATTCCGGGGCCTCTTCAGTGTCGTCACCAGAGGAAACTTATCTGACGAACTAAAAAAAAAACCCTGAAATATCCTCTTCCTGTGTGTTAAAATCTCTGACCATCTGCTGTTGCCTTTTCTCATCAACAATCAGACTCAGCCTTATGAAAAATATGAAAACTGAAGCTAAATTGTTTACTTTTTACCAGTGCCAGCCTGTTATTTAAGTTTTTATACACTTTATTATAAAGGTTTTTATTTTTGTAAGTCATATGTATTGATTTATGGCTCAAACATCTAACATTTAGGATGCTGTTGCTATCAAGTTATATAATTATGAGCAGAATGACCTACAGTCTATCCACTTTATTCCTAGCCCCCATGATGTCTTGCTTGAATTATGTGCGCAACTTCCGGTACTAGTGCAGAACGTGGAGTTGCCGCTGAAACGGGACACTTTTCCTTGTTGATGGTGATGATGTATTGATTTTGAATGGTTGAAGCGCCTGAATTTTGGAAGCAATAATACTGTTGAATTGTTTTGCGCTTTCATTTTTATGTTTATGCGTTTTGTTCCATAACGGTCAAACGTATTTATTTATTTATAATCAGTGTGTGAGTGCAGTACCGATTTTTCTTCTTGCGTCTCCTCACGTGCAACACTCAGCGAGCCTGTTTAGACTTGATTTTGACACAGGACACGGCTAGATAACAGAAACCACAACTACCATACAACCTTCCCAGTGAGTCTGTGACCATTTGACCACATGTCTGCGGCCGTCATGGATGATCATGACTGTTGGCCTTGTGCAAATAATACTGCATGTGGCTTTGCAAAGATCACAGAGTTTTGTTGTAAAATAGCAAAATGCAACATAAAGCAACAGATTTTTATTGTTACTTATATGTGTCGATTTGATATTTTCATTGATTTTATAAATTGTATTTACATAAAATACACACTTTAATCGGAAAAACATTCATTTTGTTTTGTTCAGTGAAACCGTTTCCTAACGGCTGAGTTGACTTTCATTTATTTCACCTTCATCAGGGGTCTCCAATCTGCGGTTTGAGAGCCACATGAGATTCTTTTGGACGTTTACAATATTTATGTGTGACTTTGACAAGTAAAACAAAATCATAAAATTACAAAAAAAAAAAAAAAGGTCTCAAATTTGCAAATGCTATAAATTTAAGAGGGAAAACTAAATTTTGAGGAAAAAAAAGTAATACAGTGCTGTGGAAAAGTATTTCCCCTCTTCCTGATTTCTTCTTATATTTTTGCATATTTGTCACACTTAAGTTCCAGATCATGAAACAAATTTTAATATTAGACAAAGTTAACCTGGGTAAATACAAAATGCGGTTTTTAAATGATGATTTCATTTACTAAGGGTGAAAAGCTATCCAAACCTACCTGGCCCTATGTGAAAAAATAGCTGCCCCCTAAACCTAATAACTGATTGTACCACCCTTGAGGGCTGCAAACAAGCATTTGAGATAACTGGCAATGAGTCTTTTAATTCACTGTTGAGGAATTTTGGCCCACTCTTCTTTGGAGAATTGTTCTAATTCAGCCACATTGGAGGTCTTGAGCTTGAGGTCGCGAACTGATGACCAGACATTCTCCTTCAGGACTTTCTGGTAGAGAGCAGAATTCATGGTTCCATTAATTACAGCAAGTTGTCCAGGTCCTGAAGCAGCAAAGCAGCCCCAGATCATTACACTACCGCCACCATGTATGACTGTTGGTATGATGTTCTTTTTATGAAATGCTGTGTTAGTTTTACAGATGTAGCGGGATGCACGCCTTCCAAAAAGTTCAGCTTTTGTCTCATCAGTCCATGGAATATTTTCCCAAAGGTCTCTGGAATCATCAATATGTTTTTTTGTTTTTTTTTTGGCAAATATGAGACAAGCCTTTGTGTTCTTTTTGGTCAGCAGTGGGTTTCGCCTTGGAACTCTCCCATAGATGTCATTTCTGCCCAGTCTCATTCTTATTATTGAATCATGGGCCAGTGTCCAAACTGAGGCGAGTGAGGCCTGCAGTTCTTTAGATGTTGTTCTGGGTTTTTGTTTCTCATCTGTTCTTGAATTTCTTTCGATCGGGGCATGATGTGTTGCTTTTTGAGATCTTTTAGCCTATTTCACTTTGTCAGACAAGTTCTATTTAAGTGACTTCTTGATTCAACAGGTCTGGCAGTAATCAGGCCTGGGTGCAGTTAGTGAAGTTGAACTCAGCTTTCCAAAAAATGTGGTTAATCAGTTAATTCATGACTATGACATGACAAGGGGGCAATTACTTTTTCACATAGTGCCATGTAGGTTTGGATAGCTTTTTCCCTTAATATCAATTTATATCATCAATTAAAAACTGCATTTTGTATTTACTCAGATCATCTTTGTCTAATAATAAAATTTGTTTGATGATGTGACGTATGACAAATATGCAAAAATAAGAAATCTGGAAGGGGGCAAATACTTTTTCACGACACCGTAGATTTCCTAAAAAGTAACACATTTAAAAGAGTAAAGTCACATTTTTTAAGGTTGAAGACCACTGTACTACTGCATTCCGCACCTTTAAAATAAATGTTAGCACTTCATTTGTCCAAAAACTGGAAAACTACATGCCAAAAATATATGCAAGCGTCTGTTACACTCTTCCTGTTGATGCAGTTTTGGCAGAAATGACTGCAGGGTTCTCGGAGAGTGCAAACCTCCACCAACGCCATTTAAAAAGGGGAAAAGTGATCAGGAATCCACATACTGACCTGGATCTAGCCCAAAATCTAACAGATTCACACTTGACCCAAGGGTCGCCACTGATGAAAATTTCTTCAAAACCTGTCCTGCAGTTTCTGTGTAATCCCAATAACAGGCAAACAAACACCATTACCTCCTTGGTGGAAGTAAGAATTAAAATGACTCTTGGTGATCAGGTGCTGAACACCGTCTGCTGGATGCTCATCCATGGCAGAACAACGTTGCCGAGCTCCTTCCTAATCAGCATCTGTGGCCAACACGGTCTGTCTCGGCGTTCCTCAGCATTTAAAGGTCAGAGTTTCAGCTGTTCTGCCATCTCACATCTACCGCCTGTAGACCTATAGAAAACCATGTTGCATTGTCTGTCGATGTGTGCACTTGCAGAGACTCACCGGACTGTAAATAAGAGAGCCAGAAAAAGAATTATGAACATTAACTAAAATAAAACAATCTGTAATATTTAAGGAAAAAGATGAATGTATTATAAGTAGGGTTAAAAAAAAAAGACTGTATGACAATGAAGTGAATTAAACATAGCTGTGATATTTTACTCTGGTTGTGGCTGAGTTATTGTGATGAATGTTGCACTAAAGTGTGGCTCACCTGTGTGTGTGTGTGCGTGTGTGTGTTAGGGGGAGAGTGAATCATCTGTGCATGAATTATTGAGGCGGTTACATTCTGGCACATATATCTGTCTCATAATCCCACTCCCTCTGTGCTTGCTACCATATGACAATACTAAGCCCACCCAACAATGCCGAAGGATTAGCTCGCTGCCCTTTCCTCTGAGTTCCAGAGAGAGGAGGAGGTGGTGCTGGTGGTGGTGGTGAGAGGGGGGGGGGGGGGGGGGAAGCAAGTTGTAGGAGCATGGGTGTAGAGACCGAGCAGACCGTGGGTTTTGGGTGGGAAGAGGATGGATGGATGATATTTGATGGTGTTGGTTGAGACCACTGTGCTTAAAAAAAGAAAGAAAGAGGGAACCATTTAGAGCTGACACCAGCAGCATGAAGCATCACAGTGTCAGAGGGAGCGGCGTGTGTGTGTGTGTGCAGGATGCATGAGGCCGGACGCCAGTGTGCTTGCTGCCACAAGTCACTGAGAGTGTGTGTGTGAGTGTGTATGTGTGTAAAAAAATATGAATAATGCAGAGGACGCCTGTAGGAGCGCGAGAGCCGGGAGGAGGGCAGATGGTGGCCTGATGATAGGACAGAATCCAGGAAACGGGGGTCCTCCGGAGAGCGCACGCACGCACGCCTCTTTTTTTTTATCCCCCCTCCTTTGTCGAATCTCTTCCCGTTTTGGCCCCTGAGGTCACACATAGTGGCTCAGTTGGTGTCAACATAAAAGCATCAGTATATACAGTAGAGATTTCAAAAATGTGGAAATATGCTAATCAGAACTAGTGTGAATAAAGTGAATCCGGTCTGTTGATTTAGGAGCTGGCTCAAAATTGTGATTTGAAAAGTACTTTTTAAAAAAAAAAATCTTAAGTATAATTTAAGACATTTACTTACAGCAATGTGTAATTTTAATGCACAGCCTTGTTCCTGTAGTAATTTTCTCCATCGCAGTATCTAAGAACACTAAAATTTCTTTATTGTTTTGGTTCAATTTCAGTAATTCTGTTAGACATTTGAGCAAATTTATTCACAAAACTAACACCTGCAAAACCTAATAATTCACCCTTTAACAGGTAATTTTGGATTCTCTTCATTTGCCGTCTTCCATAATTATGGGTAGCTCGTCTTAATTTCTAGTGATTATAAATCTGTAAACCAAATAAGCAGCAGTTAAATTAAATTTAACTCTTCAATTTGTGTCTAAATGTTTTTGTTGCTCATTTTAATGTCAAAAGTACAAAACAATGAAAAAAATACATATTAAATATATTACAATATAAAGTGAACTATATTTCAGCACAGAGAAATGTTAATCTGCAGACTCCAAATTAAAAAGGGATTAATAAATTTAGCTGAATTTACATGTTTGTTTTGTGAGTGGAGAACTTTTGTAAAGAATAAATTATAACTGAGTAAAAATAAATAAAACAATTTAAATAACTTGAGACTAAAATAAGACAAAAAATTACAGGTGAAGAATAATGTGAATAAATCATTACAGAGATGATTAGAATGAATGAATGAATGCACGCACATACATTCATATTTCAGATTATTATCATTTTCTTTTGACTCCAATCTTCTCAGGCCTTATACTGACGCTGCCACTTCAGAAAATAAAAAGAAATTGATAAAAGCAAAAGCAAAAAAAAAATGTGTAACCGACTCAATAAAAGCTAACTCTTTCGGCGATATAGATTGCGTGCTAGACTATGGAGCCGGAGGTTGTGGGTTCGAACCCCGGTTGGGCCTTGGCTACATAAGTATACATTTTAATTATTCATACACAACGTCTAAACCTAAATACTGAAGGAATAAGGATCAGTTTAATCTAATTTTAATTCAGTGACGGCAGTGGTAGAAGCAGCGCTCATGATGAGCATTTAAGATGGACACCTCGTTCATGAAGCCGTCGCCTCGCGGCCAGCTTGCAGACCTGCCTTTTCCCACTAGGTGGCGCCAATACTCTTGTTTCTTTGGCCCTTGAGTCCCCCAGACTGTAATAAAACACCCCACTGTAGCTATAGTAAGATCGAGATTTAATTTTATTTTTAAGTCATAATAGGAGGCACAGCCACCCACGCATTTCTGCCTAATCAATAGTGGGAAATGTCACATTGTGATGCAGTGTTATTTCTCATGGAAAAGCCTGTCGCTGTATTCGTTTTGTTTTGTTTTGTTTTGTGTTTTTTTTGCGCAGCGTCTGCGTGTGTTCGTTTGCACACGTTTTCAAATTTCGACCGCATTTTTCCCTCACATCAAAACACACAAGCAGGAGTGTGGTTATTTTCACAGACGTGAAATGACGATGAAAGGCTCTGGGTATATTTCAGCGCTGCTCCACAGGCCTGCTGCTGCATTCTTATTCCCCTTCATTCCCACAGACGTGCCGTTTTGATTTGTGCAACATCTGAAAAAAAAAATATCAATTATTCTGAGGTCCTCCCACCATGACTGTTACTCGGTTTTCCAGTTTATCCCGACGAAAACATGAATTTAGGTCCATGCGCCGGGCAGCAGTACCGGAGCCGCTGAAGGACAATCCAAGCAACCGAGACGAATGATGAAATCCATAATTATAATGCAAGACTGCGCACAATAAAAACATAACCACAGCTCGTTACCGGTGATGTAATCCCTCCCCATCCGCCCCGTGAAGTTCAATAAACGTGCTGGAGTGCAGTGTCATAGAAAACAAATACCGATTTAATAATGACCAGGAAAAAAAGCAATATAGAAATTGTGCAATCGTTGATTTGTTTTCTCCTCTACATTTGATCACAGATTTCAGGTCAATGTTATTTTGTTTTGGTTTAATTGATCCCCCCCCCCCCTTCCCAGAAACTCAAATTCAGCTAAAGGATCACATGCATTAATTACAACAGGTTTTTAATTACAGAAATTATTTTAAATTAAGGGTAAAATATTATGCAATACTTGTCCATAAATAAAACAGTTCCATTGTGCCTATAGAAGAGCACAATGATATATATTGCTTTATTTTTTATAATTCGGGAATAAAAAAGAAAAGACAGACCTGCTGGGATTTACTTTTTGAAATGCAAAACAATTTCATGGAAATTGTCTCCCATTGAAATATATTTATCTACAGTCATTTATACTCCTCAGCTGTATTTGAGTTTCAGATTATTTCTCTTTTTAACATTTTTCTTCAGAATTTGGTCAAACAATCAATCTCCAACCCCCACATGAAATCATTATGAATCACAGGATTTAAGTGGCACTGGAACACGTGTCTGTATTTGTGCTTTGGCACAGACTGACAGGAGAAAAGAAAAAACGAACAAACAAGCAAATGAAACGATACAAAAAAACCCAAACAAAACCCATACATCCCACAGATTCTCCGTGAATGGATGAGTCATACAGTGGAGTAGAAGTGGAGCCACTGTGGCCAGAGCTGGTACCAGGACATTTTCAGGGTTTTTTTTTTCTTCTTCTTCTTCTTCTTATAGGAAAAAAAGGCAAAAAATTGGGCTGGATTGTTTTAAATGTTTTTCCAGCCAGACAGTCTCGGTCTTTGTCGTCACAGCATTTTTGGAAAAGTACAGAAATAACAAACAGCAAAGAGACACACTGTAAACAGGCGCACAGAAATGTCTGCACTGAAACAAAAGCCATAAAGACATTATTACTATTATTATTATTATTATTATTATTATTATTATTATTATTATTATTATGGGGGATGCTCATACATTATTTTATTACTATTTTATTAATACAAGAGAATTTATTATAATTGTGGGTATAGGTCGGTGAATTTCTAAGAATATAGCATAGAAAATGCTACAATAATAATAATAATAATAATAAAAGCAGTTGGCTGGTATTGGCTTTAGTTTTTAGCTTTGTACAGCAGGTGCCATCCCAGCCCTCAGAACCCCTGTTGCTTTTGTTGTGATGGAACGATGGCGTTTATTTACGCACACCGACTGCGTCTAAATCGTCGTGCCCCGAGCCCTGCTTCTTCTTTTTTTTTTAACCCACCCCCCCATCACACACACACACACACACACACACACACACACACACACACACACACACACACACACCGCGCGGACACCTCTGTAGTCCACATCACTCCATGTCTTTCTTTTAATGAACATTACATATGACTCACTGGTGTGTGTGTGTGTGTGTGTGTGTGTGTGTGTGTGTGTGTGTGTGTGTGTGTGTGTAAAAGCGTTTCGAATCGGTCTCGCTGTTCTTTTTTGTCATCTTTTTTTTTTTTTTTTTTTTTGGTTAGCACACATCAGCCCAAATATTCTTGGCCGTTCAGAGGTCTGGATCCTGTCCACGTGCCGCTGCTATTTTAACGCATCCATCCGTGCGTCCCCCCCTCCCCACACACACACTGTGTGCGCGTCCGTGGGTCCAACGTCTAAACTGGCTGAGGTCCAGGTCCAGATCCAGTTCCAGCGCAGAGAATTTTAACTAATAAAGGAGGCGATGTACCTTTATCATAAGGGGGTCCGTGATTTGTCCACACTGGGGTCACTGCACAGGAGTCTGCCCTCCCTGGTGAGGGGGGGTGTCCCCGTACATGTCCTCTCCTCCCGGTATCTGTCCCCCAGCGGGTGTCATCCTCTTCTCCTTCTGGCGCCGGTTACAAAACCAGACCCTCACCACCTCCTTCTCCAGCTGCAGGCTGTCCGCCAGGGAGTTGATCTCCGCCGCTCCCGGCTTTGGACATTTGAGAAAATGGCTCTCCAGAGCACCCTTGACGCCCACCTCAATGGATGTCCTCTTTTTCCGCTTGCGCCCCTGTGCCGCGATTTTGTCCAGGCTGGTGGGACTCCCCGAGGTGGAGTCCGCCTCCTCCAGCCACTTGTTCAGCAGCGGCTTTAGTTTGCACATGTTTTTGAAGCTGAGCTGGAGCGCCTCGAACCTGCAAATGGTGGTCTGAGAAAAAACGTTCCCGTACAGCGTCCCAAGCGCCAGACCCACGTCCGCCTGGGTGAAGCCCAGCTTGATTCGCCGCTGCTTGAACTGCTTGGCGAACTGCTCCAACTCGTCGGAGGTCGGCGTGTCCTCGTCCGACTGATCCTGGTGGCCCCCGTGCTGGTGATGGTGCGAGAGAGACTGCTGGTGGGCCCCCGGGCCGCCTCCGTGATCGCTGAGATGCGGGCTGTGGCTGTGGTGGTCCTCGTCCCGCAGGGGGTGGTGGTGCATTCCCCCTTGCTCTCCCCCGGACATCAGGCTGAAGCCCGACTGCGAGTACACCAGACTCTGGCCCTCAGACGTCGCCATGCCGGAGATGTGCGTGGTGGCTGTGCTGCTTCGCCATGATCTGGCGTCGTGATGCGCCTGCTGGTGCGCTAGGTGAGGGTGTCGCTGTTGCTGCTGCTGCTGCTGCTGCTGCTGCTGCTGTGGTTGCAGACTGGTGGAGTTCTGCAGCTCCTCTCGGTCACTGTCATGCAGCACGGGCTTCACGTCCTGCTCTCCTAGCGGGCTGGACGGCCACGGCGTCCCGCCGTCACCGGACAGCGCTGTTATCCACTGGTGCGCGTGGCTGAGCGGATGTCCTCCGCCCGGTAACGAGCTGTAGTCGTTCTGGAGCAGGGTGTGCGCGTCCCTGTACGCTGCCGCTTGCTGCATGCTCCCGGACTCCGAGTGCGGCGGCGGCGCGCCGCTCGGGGTAGTGAGGACGCTGTAGTGGTTGGACGTTGCGGTCGCCATAACCATCGGAGCCAGAGTGATAGCTGGAGTTAAAAGGACGCTGCCTTTGACAGTAACTCTTTTGCGCCACGGGGCAGCTCAGCGTCTCTCTCCAGCATCTCCCGGGCTCTGTGCCAAGGGGACGCAGAGGCGCGCACCTGTGGTCCGCCTCGCTCCGCTCTTTATTGGCCAAGAACGGTTGACAGATGTGGTTACCCCTGACAGCACCCCGCTCATTGGTCACGGGAGATTGTACAGAAACCCCAATCACTCTCCCCAACAATGCTAGCAGTCCTGCAGGATGCTAAGTACTACAAAGTGCAGAAAGGATGAATCAGGAGGGGGGTAAACACAAAATAAACCGTGAGAGAAGGATGTAAAAGAGAGAAACGCATATGCACATGAATATTTTTATTATTTTTTTTTTTGCTTCAAGTATAACCACAACCCTGATGTAGGTCAGTGTGTCACATTTAGTGCGTCAAAACGCTGCGTAAAAGTTGCAACGGATATTCAGAGTGTGCTCAGCTAATTAGGCACACCAGCGGCCCCCATTAAGCCTCTGCGTAAAGACAACTCCCGGGGTCCAAACGTTTAAAACTTCTAATTTATACTGTGGTCTATGATCTCTTTACGTTTTAAGTTAGACGCGTGTGGAGTGTGAGACACAGAGCGGTGACGACGAGGAGAAACTTCCAGCTGCCTCCCTGCCCTCAGGACGCTGTCCAGAGAGAGGGGGGGGGGGGGGGCTGCGTGTTTCCAGCTTCTGCCCCGTTGCCATGGCGAACCCGGTGAATGGAACAACGCCCACGTCACAGCTGCTGCTCGCGCCTTCTTTTCGTTCAGTTCCAAAGGGGCTCGGCCGACGGGACAAATAATAGTGGTGGTGGGGGGGGGGGGGGCGAGGAAGAGAGGGCAACCCGGGGCCACAGAGGGGAGGCCGCAAGAATGGCTCCTTCAGCGTGCTGCGTCCCCCTCCACCTGCTTGTTGGGTAAACTTTGAGATGGATGCACCCACAGTGGCACGCGAGGTCTTGTTCTTTTTTCCCCCCTTTTTTCTCGAACCGAAAATACCAGGCTATGAATTTTTATTTGGAGAAGCAATTAAACTCCGCTGTTAACATACTGATGACTAATAAGGGTGCTCAAGTTTGAAATATTATAGTTTTTTTTAATGTACTTTACCAATTTACTCCACATTATATTCCTCCACTCTGCATTTTTGCTCAGCACAAATACAAATGCATTCTCTACAAGTATAATGATCCAAGGTCTATTCTGTGCAACAGAAGGCAACAAAGGGGCCTTTTTCAGCAAATTTTGAGTGCATTCTTAAACACAGTGAAATTCAGAGTTTCTCGGCAGGTTTATCCTGACATGAGACATTCACTGAGTGTTGAACCACAGCTTTCACATACTACAGATAACCAGTCGGCAGCTGCTTGTAATATCTGTGGTTAAAATTGCACGTTTTCTCACTCTGACAAAACGTACATAGACACAGAAAAAAACATTTTTCACGTGCAGTGTGTTAAATAATGTTTTAACACCAATACACTGCGTAGACGTGATGGCAGGCATGGATGACGTCATCACGCGGTACCTATAATAGGAAGCTGAGGGCGGTAGCTCGTTTTCTTTGGTGTTCCACCTCTAGATAACACCAGCCTGTACTCCCAGTTAGTTAGCTTCATGTGCAACATGTGCTACTGGCTTTTTTTTTTAAAGCTACCGCTCAGCACAGCCACTGCCTCCGCTGTCCCTCATTTACAGACATAACAGTGGCAACAAGGAGAAACCTTTAAAATACCAACATGGAAGCGTGCTTGGCACCCCTACTACCGTTCCTCATGTTTCCAAGTAAGCTGCTCATCCCATGGCCTCGCTGGATTGATTCATTCCGAACGTATGTGTCAGCTATAGACCTAGCTAGAGTTGGTAAGATGCGGCTACGGGCGTTCCTGATTCACCCACAGGTGTTTAGTACATTGGGACAAGCGGACACCTACGAGAAGTGCATTACGCTGCTAGCCAGACACTTCACGACACCCGAGAGTGTGCTGGTGAGGAAGATAAGGGTCCGCCAGCGCCGACAGAGAGCGGGAGAGACGATCCAGTAGTATGTTGCAGATCTCCACTGTCTGGCCAGCCAGCATGTGCAGGTTTGGGCAACTAGAGGATGAAAGGTTACCGGTCAGCTCGCCCCAGTGCTTGCTCGCTCCATCACCTCCTCACCACACACCACCACCTGCCGGCTCCACGCCGATCTCGCTCTATATGTTGCCCACCCCTACTGACACCCAGGCAGCTAGTACTCAAGCACAGCCCCCGTCGTGCGTGGCCGAAGTGGGACAGTTGATAACAACTTTTCCAGTCAAGAATCTGGCTTGTAGCAACCCTCCTCCCACTGGCTGTAGCACGGCAGCAGCAGCCGGGAGGGAGGGAGGTTTGAAGAAAGCAGCTGTTATCAGAATGTGTAGACTCCTCCTAGAAAACCTCCCTAGGTAATCAGGAATACATTCACATCAAGTAGTGATAGCCCAGTGTGTGTGAATGTGTGTGTGTGTGTGTGTGTGTGTGTGTGTGTGTGTGTGTGTGTGTGTGTGTGTTAGTGAGTGTGTCCTATTTATCTGATCTTTCTGGCTCTTATATCAAAATCAGATAGCTGTGTGTGGATACCATGTGAATTTATTTGGCCAGCTTCTATGTGATATTATGTGAGCTGCCCCCAATCACTAGAGCCATGTGTTTGTTGCATCACTACGGTTGGCCATCTAGCAGCCAACCAGCCTGTCAATAAATAACCATGGATCCTGTAGGTAGTGATAGAGGCCCATCACTTGATGGGGTGAGTTTGTTGTAGGGGGAGATTGCGGTGGAGCGGGTCCCTGTGGAGCAAGCTTGTCAAGGCACAAGCAGGTTATGGGGCAGCTCTAGCTGGCTGGGGCGAGTTTGTTTTGGTTTGACCTGCCGGTAAGCCGGACAAAATGGTGTGGTTTCAGCTAGTGGGGCACACCAGCAACCCGCGGCTGCTGATGGTGCCAGACAACCTGCTGCTGGCAAAGGTGGTGGAGTTAGCGTTTCAGCTGGAGGCTGCCGACAAGCTAGTATTGCATTTAGGTGACCCACAACAATGGACCTCACTAGCACAAACAATTACCTTGGCAGAAGAACCCGGTTATACCGCAAACTTCTCGGAGGACGCCGAAGTGAACACCCCGGGACAACGGAACATACTGAGACACCAAATGTGCGCTAACTGCAGTTCCCAGAGTTCTTCTGAGCGAGAGCGTGCTCCTGCGTGGCCAAGGGGCAGCGATGCCAACGCCGTGGCAAGCCTAATCATTTCACCAAAGGGTGCCACTCAACACGATTAACAACAAGCCCACCGCCCAATTCAGCTGAACCACCACTAACAACCACCATCCATGCAGTGGAGTGGCATACAAATGGTGCATGGTGAGGCTCGACGATATCGGCTAAAGCACTTTACAGATCCTGCTACGCACACATTCACACACTGATGACGGTGGAGCTGCCATGCACCGGCGCTGGCCTGACCCACTAGGAACAACTGGGGGTTCAGTGTCTTGCTCAAGGACACTTTGACATACAGACTGCAGACAGAGTGGGAATCGGACCCCTGACCCTCCAATCAGTAGTCGGCCACACTACTCCAGCGCCACAGCCACCCCAGTTCACCAATGATGAACTGGGTCATGGTTAAGAAATTCTTTCCTGGTCATCTAATCAGGAAGAATGCAGCGGAGCTTTACGGTTATGGGCACATTCATATCAGCTTAGTAGGAACCATAACATTAACGGTTCGCTACAGGTCAAGAGTCCTTCAGGCATTCACCTTCCAGGTAGCCACACACGGAGACAACATATGTGAAAGGGTGCAACCTTTTGTTGAATTCGGCTTCACCATTCACGATAACCAGGGACTCTGTTTGACCACTGATCACCGGAGTGCATCACACCTGAATGTGGGTACAGCCACTCCAGGCTTGACACTACTAGGAGAGCGGAACACAGAGGAAGGGCACAAACCAGACTCGCCTCCGATCCTTGCCCGATATAAGCCTCAGGGAGCCACCACAGAGCTGCAGGAGAGGGAGTCCGTGGCCAAGAGGGACCCCAGTGAATGACGATGACCCGGTGCGTGTCCTGTCGCCAGCGAGAGCAACACACCGCCATGACCCCAACCAGCACCAGAGGAGAGAGGGCAGAAACCGGACTTGTCTGCGATCCTCGCCCGTCATCAGCCTCAGGGAGCCGCCACAGCGCTGCAGGATAGAGAGTTCGTGGCCGAGCAGGACCCAGCAGAGCAATGCCAATCCAGAGCGCATCTGCTGCTGGCGTGAATGGCACGCCACCACAACAGCAATCAGCATTTGGGATGAGAGAGCAGCAGCGCTGAGTGCAGCCGAATAGATCACTGCTCGCAGTGCTTGATTGGGTTCGGGTCTGCTGATCAGAACGCCTGGACCCACAAATGCTTCAGTCACCACCAATGATGATCACCACATGGGTGGAGCCAGCCACTTTCCAGATGGCCAGTGGTTCAAGATGGCACACAAGCCATCTGCAAAAGGTAAGAGCAGCTGCCCCAGATGAAGCCGCGACACAGGAACCAACCCAGCCATTGTGGGACCTGGACTAGGACTTCGCTAATGAGAGAGCACACCTAGGTCCGCTGCAGCCAGCGCCTCCAGGGATGGACCTACCGCGGGTTCGCCAGAGGCCCCCTGAAATTGAACTGAAAGTGACTCTGTTTTGAAATTGTTTAACAGAGCATGGTTGGAACACAGTGGCAGAATAACCCACTCAGCCATGCAGGGCCTACCGGTAGTCTACCTGGTTGCCCATTTTCATGTTCGGCATAATGTGAGTTCTCATGTCTGTTTTATAATAATAATGGCTTTGTTTTTTTGGGGGGGATATGAATGTTTGTTTTTTTTGTCTTTCAGCTGCTCCCTTTTGGTGTTGCCACAGTGTATCATCCCCTTATATTGCGATGATCCGCATGTTGATTTAGCAAGGGTTTTTATGCCGGATGCCCTTCCTGACACAACCCTGCCCATTTTATCCAGACTTGGGACTGGCACAGGGAGTACACTGGCTTGTGCGCCCCCTGTGACTGGGTAACCAACATTTCCCTCTTCCATTCCATTTTTGCTGAGCACCAAGCTTGACGGCAGGAGGTTCCATTTTTATAAGGTCTTTGGCATGACCCGGACGGAATTTGAACCCCAGCCTCCCGGTTGCGGGGCGGATGCTCTACCTCTAGGCCACCACTCTGGTGAATGTTATATAATGTTATAACACCAATACACGGTGCAGATGTGATGGCGCAGGCACGGGTGACATCATCACGCCGTGCCTATAATAGGAAGCTGACAGCTGCAGCTCGTTCTCTTTGGTGCTCCGCCTCTAGATAACACCAGCCTGTATTCCCAGTTAGTTAGCTTGCTAGCTTGTTCATGTGTAACATGTGCTCCTGGCTTTCTTTTTAATAAAGCTACTGTTCAGCACAGCCACTGCTTCCGCTGTCCCTCATTTACAGACATAACAGAGTGCATACGTGGCATTTAGAGCTTTAAGAAAGGTGTCTACCAGCACCTTAAAGTTTGCCAGTTTCGCTTCCTTTCACTTTCATTCTCTTTCACCATCAGAGGTGACACCTCACCAAAACATTTTTTTCATAACCCTAGCCACTACAGGAGGTGATGCCTAAACCTAACCTTTCATTAGTGGAGTGAAAAACAAACAAAAAGTCACTCACAGATCAGCATGGGACTCAAACTCACGTGTTGCTGGTCTCGTTGCTTGAAACACTTGAAACTAACCATCCACCACACCCTTCCCACCAACAGAATAAGTGTTGGAAGACTAGTTAAAACAAGTGTTGTTCTGCTCATGCACAGTGAGGACAGTGGTTTTTTTTTTTTTACTCTGAGTGCCTTTGCGCATGCGCAGTAAGTGAAGGTATGGACTCGCTTGTAAAAGCGTATACTTAAAAAAAAAAAGTCCAAATGTACGTTTTTGGAGGGGTGGAAAACGTTCATTAGTTACTTTTTTTTTTTTAAACTGAGATCAGGTTGATTATTGAAACATTTTAGAGACACCTTTTATTAACCTTATGCAAAATATTTTGATATGCCACACTAGTCATCTGGTTGGATTATCTTGGCAAAGATGCACTCAATAAATTGTTAAGTGCATTTTTTTTAATAGAAATATGCCTTTTGTGGGCACCGAGCAAGTCTTAAATCTTTTACTTTAACTTGCAAAAGAAATGGCGTGAGAACAAGTGAGATTTCAATTTTTTGAGTATATTTGAAAGTTAGTTATTCATATTAAAGGTACAGTGTGTAAAATTTTGAGGTAATCTGAATTCTGAAATTTAATGCAGTACATAATCATAACTTTGTTTTCATTGTTATATAATCATTCTTAAGTGAAAGCTGTTGCATTTTCTGTACATTAATGGAAGTATTTTTTATACACAGGAGGAGGGGTTTTCTCCACGTAGGCGGCCATCTTGAACCACCATTATTCTTTTTGAGTTTTCTTGCCAAACTTTATTTACACAAATGGCTTCTGCAGCTTCTCCTATATGCTTTGGAAGAGGGTGGCAACTGATAAATGTGAATTGGTTTCATTTTGAAATCCAAATGCTAGACTGTCCTGAACATGACTCCCTGCACCTTTAAGCTCCCGACTGTTGCGTCAAACCTTGCACTTGGAATTAACATTACCATTGTTAATATCTGAATGAGTCTGTTTGTATATCTCATTTGTCACTTTCAGTTTGTTTGCACTTAAGCACAAGTACACGTCTGAATCTGAACTGCTGCTGTTCCGCTAAATGCTCCTTCCCTCCACCGCGACACACAGTCATAAAGGTGTTGCTAATGATGATAAAATATAAGGGTGAGGTTAGCAAAAATTCATCAAAGTGCGAATTTTGCAGTATCTGCTGCTCCTGTCCTTAAATTACTGCAATGATATTGAAATTAAACTATTTTTCATTCTGCTGAGTCCCCCTGAAACCCTCACAGACCCCCAGGGGGTCCCCGGACCTACTTTGGCAACTACTGGTATTTAGGGGATGCGATTTTATTGGCTCAAAGTGGGGCACTTGCTGTAAAACATCACAGCTATACGAGGTTAAGGGAAGCCTCAAAGGACAACAAAACATCTGCGTTTCACATCAAAGCAGGGATGCCAATGGAACAAAAAAACCCCCCAACTGTTGCTTTTGTCTGCATATGGCCAGAACTCAGAGCAGCATTAATGCCTTTTATTAACCTGCTACAAGACTGCACACATTCTGATTGACAGGACAATCAAGAAATGCTTTGATTGATCGGGCTGAAGATGCGCAGACATAAAGTGATGCGCAGTGATTTATAGGGATCGAAAAAAAACACACACACTGGATTATGATTAGGGTGTAATTCGGAGAAATACCGAACGTGTCGCCAGGGGCTCTGGCAAGCCGTGTGTCGAGACAGGCAAAACATATTACCCTAATAGACTAATATGCAAACTACTGTCTGCCCAATTACGGGACCTAATAACGCATAAACGATGCGAGTCCTGTTCTTACAAGACGAAGAGGTCGCCGTTAATTCAGTCAAAGGGCCGGGTTTGCTGTCAACACAGGCAGCTGCCTTGCACACTCATTACACTGTCTACCTTCTCCCTGTCTGTATCCAAGAGTGAGCATTAATGACAGAGATTCTGAGCGTTAAATTAACAGTAATTATGGCCCCAGCGCTGTAAAGATTCAATTTCTTGGCAAGTCTAATGGGCCAAAGTGTCCCTGCGCGCAGGCAGAACTCTTTATGAGGTGTTTATGATTAAAATGCGCACGGACGGAACAAAAACAAACACACAGAACACCCACAGAACAAAGGCATCTATTGCTTTTGTACGTTCACGCGCGATTTTTGTCGTCTCTCCGCGCGCCACTGGAGCACCGCGAGCGTATTTCACCGACGGCGCTCTTCTCGTCCAGATGTGAAAAGCTGTTTTGATTTGCGCCCGTGCAAACACGACCGCCCGCTCCCCCCCCCCCCCCCCCCCACGCCGGTTGAAGCGGGAGGCGGGGGCCATTCCGGCGAGCGAATGTTTGCAAGCAGACCGCTGCTCGGGTTTGCTTTTGCTTTCTCGGAGTGTTTGACCGTCCCGTGTCCCTCCCCCTGTGGGAACTCTAACACAGGGGTAACTGGGGCGGGAGGTGTGTGTGTGTGTGGGGGGGGGGGGGTGGGTGGGAGGGGGGCTTCTTTATGCTGCCGGACACAGGGAGATAATGGCCATTCCTCCACAGCTGGCCCGCACAATCAAAGGCAGGGGGGGCTCGGAGGATTCCAGTTTTAACCAGGCCATTGTCCTGGCTAATTACATGTGAATGCAAGACTCTGAGAACCAGTCCCCCCACCACCACCACCATCACCACCACCCCAAGAGCGAAACCTGCACAGAATACCCCAAACAGCCCTTCAGAGCTGAGGGGGAGTGCACGCGCGCTCACGCACACATCCACAGATAGAGGAATATATAAACCCTGGACTAATTCATTACACACACTCTCTCAAGGCTCGTTCATTACCCGTGCACGCTCCGATCCCCAGCAGGCTCTTATCAAAGTGTTGTGTCTCTCAACTCACGCGCACACTCGCTCACATGTGGCACTCGGCATTAGATCAGATCTCGGCTTGCTGCTCTCACAAGAGATGAGGGGTTCTTAGAGGACTTAGGTTGAATAGAGAACACAGTGAAGAGCCTGTCCCCGCTGCACCCCGCAAAATCCCAAACCATACACTCCCTCTGGCCCCAACTGCCAGCACTCGACTCCATCTGTGGCCTGAACCACACAAACTGTATCGCTTCATACAACCGTACAGAGTGTGTGTGTGTGTGTGTGTGTAAAAAAAAAGTTAGGCTTGTGAGGTCTTCTTTTGTATGTGCTAGCAGAAAGTACAGTGGAGATCAAAATTAGAAAACAATGTATTAATACTTGATCTATTCTAACATACACTACCGTTCAAAAGTTTGGGGTCACTTAGAAATTTCGTTATTTTTGAAAGAAAAGCACTGATTTTTTTCAATGAAGATAACTTTAAACTAATCAGAAATACACTCTCGCTACAGAAATACACTATTGCTAATGTGGTAAATGACTATTCTAGCTGCAAATGACTGGTTTTTGGTGCAATATCTACATAGGTGTATAGAGGCCCATTTCCAGCAACTATCACTCCAGTGTTCTAATGTGTTTGCTCATTGCATCAGAAGGCTAATGGATGATTAGAAAACCCTTGTGCAATCATGTTAGCACAGCTGAAAACAGTTTAGCTGGTTAGAGAAGCTATAAAACTGACCTTCCTTTGAGCAGGTAGAGTATCTGGAGCATCACATTTGTGGGGTCGATTAAACGCTCAAAATGGCCAGAAAAAGAGAACTTTCATGTGAAACTCGACAGTCTATTCTTGTTCTTAGAAATGAAGGCTATTCCATGCGAGAAATTGCCAAGAAACTGAAGATTTCCTACAACAGTGTGTACTACTCCCTTCAGAGAACAGCACAAACAGTCTCTAACCAGAGTAGAAAGAGAAGTGGGAGGCCCCGCTGCACAACTGAGCAAGAAGATAAGTACATTAGAGTCTCTAGTTTGAGAAATAGACACCTCACAGGTCCTCAACTGGCAGCTTCATTAAATAGTACCCGCAAAACGTCAGTGTCAACATCTACAGTGAAGAGGCAACTCCGGGATGCTGGCCTTCAGGGCAGAGTGGCAAAGAAAAAGCCATATCTGAGACTGGCCAATAAAAGAAAAAGATTAATATGGGCAAAAGAACACAGACATTGGACAGAGGAAGATTGGAAAAAAGTGTTATGGATGGACGAATCGAAGTTTGAGGTGTTTGGATCACACAGAAGAACATTTGTGAGATGCAGAACAACTGAAAAGATGCTGGAAGAGTGCCTGACGCCATCTGTCAAGCAAGGTGGAGGTAACATGATGGTCTGGGGTTGCTTTGGTGCTGGTAAGGTGGGAGATTTGTTCAGGGTAAAAGGGATTTTGAATAAGGAAGGCTATCACTCCATTTTGCAACGCCATGCTATACCCTGTGGCCAGTGCTTGATTGGAGCCAGTTTCATCCTACAACAGGACAATGACCCAAAGCACACCTCCAAATTGTGCAAGAACTATTTAGTGAAGAAGCAGGCAGCTGGTATTCTATCTGTAATGGAGCGGCCAGTGCAGTCACCAGATCTAAACCCCATTGAGCTGTTGTGGGAGCAGCTTGACTGTATGGTACGCAAGAAGTGCCCATCCAGCCAATCCAACTTGTGGGAGGGGCTTCTAGAAGCGTGGGGTGAAAATTCTCCAGATTACCTCAACAAATTAACAGCTAGAATGCCAAAGGTCTGCAATGCTGTAATTGCTGCAAATGGAGGATTCTTTGACGGAAGCAAAGTTTGAAGGAAAAAATTATTATTTCAAATACAAATCATTATTTCTAACCTTGTCAATGTCTTGACTATATTTTCTATTCATTTTACAACTCATGGTGGTAAATAAAAGGGTGACTTTTCATGGAAAACACAAAATTGTCTGGGTGACCCCAAACTTTTGAACGGTAGTGTATGTTATTCCACCCTTGACCATCGTGGGTTCGATCCCACCCCAGACCATCGGTGACCCTTCTGTGTGGAGTTTGCATGTTCTCCCCGTGTCTGTGTGGGTTTCCTCCGGGTACTCTGGTTTCCTCCCACAGGCCAAAGACATCCTTAGGTATGACTGTGAGAGTGAATGGTTGTCTGTTTCTTTGTGTTGGCCCTGCGATGGACTGGCGATCTGTCCAGGATGTACCCTGCCTTTCGCCCAAAGATGTGAGGATAGGCTCCAGCCACCCCCCCCCCCCCCATGACCAGAAAAGGATTAAGCGGTAGAATATGGATGGATGGACATGTTATTGTTCATTATTCAGAATTTGAAAGAATATCAGCTGTAGCTATACCACTGCTGTACTAGCGTGTTTTTTTAATAACAAAGGCACTTCAACGCAAACATTTATTTTGTAAAAACAAAAAAAAAGTGAGCAAAATTAGAGAACAGTAACCACTGTGTCAGAAGAGAAGATTTAAACAATGTTTTTAGGGCTATAGGATTAAAAAATTAATAGGAAGTGTAGAGGCCCTTGCTTTAAGTAACTTCAGGACATCTGCGGCCACAGGACGTCACTAGTTTCTCACACTGTTCTGGTTTGGGGGAGAGGATTATGCAAAGACTCTCAATGGGGAATTGATTCAACACTGCAGATGGAATTGCTTACCAGTTCACTGCTGAACAGGGCAAGGATCTGTCTCGACACACAGTGTCTCTCCATTTAAAACAATTTGGACTCAAAGCTCACTCTGCAGTGACCAATCCTCTCATCAGCAGAAAGAATAAAAAGGGTTGACTTGCCTTTGCTGAGGAGCATGTTGTGTGGACAGAGGAGAACTGGTCCAGAGTGTACTTCAGTGATGAGAATAAGTTCAATTTATTTGGATCTGATGGGGAAAAATATGTTCAGCATCAAACTGGGGAAAGACTGATCCCAAAGTGTGTAAAGAAGTCAGTTAAATTTGGAGGAGGAAGTGTCGTAGTTTGGGGGATGTTTTCAGCAGCCGGAGTTGGGCCTCTTTTACAGCTACATGGCAGGGTGAATACAAATGTTTATGTGAACCTCCTTCGGCAACATGCAATTCTTCACTGCAATTCCCTTCCAATCAGCCCGGAATTTTCATGCAAGACAATGCCCCCTGTCACACTGCAAAACAGGTTAAACAGTTCCTTAAAACTGACAATTTTGAAACAATGAAATGGCCAGCCCAGAGTCCAGCTCTAAACCCAATAGAGAATCTCTGGAAAATCCTTGGTGACAAAGTAATGGCTAAGAAACCCACTACAGTTGCTGAACTGTGGAAGAGACTGCAAGAAGAATGGACCAAGATCAAACCAGAGCAGTGTGAGAAACTAGTGATGTCCTGTGGGCGCAGATGTGCTGAAGTCATTCAAAGCAAAGACCACTACACTTCCTATTAATGTTTGACTCCTATAGCCCTTAAAAATTTGTTTAAATCTTCTCTTCTGACACATTGGTCACTGTTCTCTAATTTTGCCCCCTTTTTTTTTTTTTTTTTTTACAAAATAAATGGTTGTGTTGAAGTGCCTTGGTTATTTAAAAACAAACAAACATGCTAGTACAGCAGTGGTATAACCACAGCTGATATTCTGTCAAATTCTGAACAATGACGAATGACATTTGTCAGAATAAATCAAGTATTAATACATTGTTCTCTAATTTTGATCTCCACTGTATGTCTGATTTATTTCTTCAGATTGGTAGAGTTGCTGATTTTATTCAGTATGATGAGCCCTTCTCCTGTGTACATGGTTGAGAGAAAAAGAAAGCTTAGGCTGAAGAACTAAAAAGCATTTAAGTGTTTTGAAATGTAAAAAAGGCTAAAGTAGTCATAATCAGTTAACGAGAGTTAAAAGGTTATTTTAACAGTAAACGACAGTGGAACTATCAGCTGCATTGTGAAAGATGACAGCTGTCTGACTGTCACTTAAAGATGCAGCGATGAAAGCAGCTGCAATGTCAGCTGATCTGCAAAAGATTAAAGTTGCTGAAATTGTCTGAAGTCAAATTGCCAGAGATAGTTTGAGTGCACTGATTCAATAGATGATTGAAATGTTCATAGCTGAAGTGTCAGTTAATATTTAGAAGCTGAAAACTATTTATTAAGTTTGAATTTCAAATCTAGGGCTAATGGGCAACTGAATTGTTGAAGGGTGTATAAGCACTAAAAGCATGAACTTTCATACTTCAGGGAGTAAAGATTAAACCCGTTGAAATGGCTACTATTGAGAGTTAACGTGTGCAGCAAATAGATGAAGTGTCAGTGGATGTGTAGGAAGTGCCAACTTCTTAAATGGAAAAGCTAAACGTATAGAAGTGGAAAAGATGCAGTTCCTCATATGGCCACAAGAGGCTGCTTCCAAAATTGAATCAATCAGAATAGACTAATGATAACAAAGCGACTTTACTGCAAAAATATGCTTATTTATTTTTCTATTTAGTAGGTGTGAATGTTTTCTGACAATTTTATTGTTCACAACAATGTTAAATGTTTAAAGCTGTCAAAAAGTTGCAGCTGTCATTTGATGCATTGAGTGATGGGCATACGCAGCATCCTCGGCAAACTCTGAGGCCCTGTTTTGACAGTCATCAGCAGACTTTTGCACCAGATTTCCTACTGTATGCCAGTGTTTTTGTTAGTTTCTGTCAGCACATTGTCTGTTTTTAACACTTTGCATCATGTCATCTAATTTACCAGTAGACTGTGTGCCCGCTTTGCGCTGTGAGGTGGAGAGTCATTTCAAAGAGGTGTGGCGACATGCAATCTCATGCACTATTTATTACTATATTATGGTGCATGTAACGACAATACACTTTTGATAAGGAAAAAGGAGGTCTGTTGTCAGAAGCGTATTGTTTAATGCAATTTCAGTGGCGTGTTTTGAAATTGCGGAGCTCCAAAGCTCATGAGGAACCGGCATGTGCTGGGATTTTCTATTATTTTAATGGAGAAGGTTTTAACAGTCATAATATCATCACCCATCATTTTATTTATATGATGATACACTAAATAGTCTTTTATATTCCAGTGTGGAGAGAGGAATAATCAGGCGAGGCGGTCCAGAGCAGAGCAGACTTTATTAATCTCTCTCTCACATTCACAAGAATCACAAGCATAAAAAAAACAGGTTGCGGGTGTAACCCTTGCCTTATGTTAATTAGGTAAGGGAAATTATTAAGTATAGACCAGTTGATAGGTTTGTAAGGGTTACAATAGGGAATTAAAATGAGTGTGGAATGAAATAGCTGGAGGCAAGAAATGAGCAATACTGGTTGTTATTTGCAGAGGTAAAGAGAACAATATATACAAACAATTTACAACTATACAAATATAACAATGGCCGGCATGAAATAAAACCCCAAAAATGTCCTACTGAGCTCAGTGTTTGTTTGTCCTTTTGGTTTAGTCGTTTGACCAGTCAAGATATCTTGTATCTCCAGACTCAGGTTTCTTTTCCTCTTTTAAAGCGGCGGCTTGAGTTGTTACCACTTCGAATTTTGTGCACTGGAAAGAGGAAGGATGTTCTTCAATCGAGATCTTGGTCAGATCTCGGTTCAGTCTCGGTTCAGTCTTGGGTCAGGCTCGCCATCTCCATTTGGAGAGAATCCAGGATCCAGAAGGTTCTTGATCGGCAACCAAAAAAACCTAGCCTGCACAACAATAATGGTATTATTGTTTACAGCTAGAGTAATTCATTTTCCGATCTCTTCTTATATAACACCATAGCTTAGTGTTTAAATTCTTCCCTCATATTACTATTGTTACAATCCAGTAATATAGTAATATCTTACTTTTCACATCTTACATCTTACATGCATGTGTTCTTTTCTCATAATCTCTCTGGTAGCACATGAAATTCTTTTTTTTTTTCATGTAACCAATTAAATGAATTCCTCTTTTTATCTCTACATCATTTAACCATGAAATTATGATTAATCTTTTTTAACCTTGTCTTTGTAAATCATGAAATGAAATACAATTAATTTATCACATAACCAGGGAATATACTGTCCCATTACTTCCAATATTCCCTTTTAAAATCAGTAAAACCCTGTCTGAGCTACTGGGTTTAGCATAACCTATGAATTTACATAGGAGACCAACACCATGTGCTTTTAGCATCAAACTACACATTACATTCGACAGAAATAGTGCATAAGAACTAAAAGTACTTCAGCATACTGTTGGGAACTGAAATCACATTTAGGAAAACCATACAGACACAAAAATAGCCCTTTCCATTGCTTTTAAACAGGAAAACATCCACTCACGATTAGCATTAGCATATATTGTTTAGTACACACTCGGTTTTCACTCACCAAGATGAGGTATCAGTGTGAACACAGCAAAAGTCACAGTCTCACGGCCTCTCAAGCTCGTGCTCCCATCAACTTAGGATAATAAAGGTTTCAAATTAGTGTTTGGACAGTGTTTAGATTCATTTACAGGATCTTTCTAAATTAAACTCACCAAGAAGAGGTATCAGTGTGAACACAGACTGTCCACAGCCTTTCTCGTCCGCTCTCAGATCGTAAAAGACTGAAAACCGAGTGCGCGCCTGCTGCCTCTGCTCGGAAGGTGGGGCTAATATCTCTCTAAACGAATGAAAAGACCACAATCGCCCAACGTGACCATGAAATGGGAATTTAAAAGTTGGATAACAAGGATCACACTTCCTCTTCCCAAAATAATCATTTTTCAAAATAAAATTACACAATTGTTTTAATACAACTGACATCTGAGGAAAAAAATGGTGTCATTTTCTCAGCTGGGTTACACCCTCCCGCGCTAAATATCATGCATGTCCCACTGCATGTGTAACCAAGACTGTCCATCGTCAGTATTGGTTGAGTTGTAATGTGATCATTTTCAGTATTGTCTCCATCCGGTATCATTTATGGTCGGAACTACGACGGTATCTGATCGTCTTTGAACCTCCGACTTTCGTTTCTCTTTTGGCTTTGTACTGAGTGCACTTTTTGAGTTTTGAGCTTTTGGTTCTGCAGTTAGTTTTACTAGTTGTGTTTGAATTTCTGCAACTTGTTTTGAGAGTTCTTGAAGTGAGTTTAATGTGATATTGTTCTCATTTTCATCTGAACTGCATTGCACAGTTTGCACGTGGGATGTCACTTTTTGTTTTGAACAGCTCAAATGTTGTCTCACTTGCAAGTTTTTGGCAGCATTTTGGTCTTCTTCAGTACGTAGCAAGAGAAGCAAATCAGGAAAAGTTGGGGGATTTGTTCGTTTTTGTTTTAACTGGAGTGCAGTTAAAAGGGAATCATCCCAACAACCTCGACAAAACTGTGTGACAAGCAGCCTGTCAAAATCCTGGCTTGAAGCACCACCACGCTTCACAGTGTGAGTCAAAGCTATTTGAAGACGTTGTAGATATGATGAGGGTTTCTCACCTGTGTTTTGGAAGGTGCCAATAAACCTGGCGTAAAGCTCTCCGCCATCTTGAACTGTACCATAAGCAGAATCTAACAGCTGAAGGTATTCTGATGGTGAGCTGTTGGAGTTCAAGTACTAGACTACATCAGCTGCCAGGGGTAAAAGAGACTCAATGATCTTTCGGGATTGTTGCAATTTGGACATAGCAGGATCAGTCAAGATTAATTCTACACTGGAGCGCCAAGTATCATAATCTAGCTCATAAGTTGGTCGGAGGTCTTTGCCAGAAAAAGCTCTGAGCTTTTGTGAAAATGGCTGCACGGAAAAATCTTCCCTTTTTACAATGTGCTCAACTACCACACGTTGCACTTCTGGGGGATTTAAATCATGTGCAGAAATGGTGGGCATACTTTGAGCTGGGGTGCTCGCAGTGTGATTTGACTGGTTAGTTGGTTGTGCACCTTGAATACTGGGCTCAGCTGCAGAAGGCTGAGGTTGAGGTTCATCTAAGAAAGCTTCAGGTAAGTTATCAGGTAACTTAACTTGCTCTGATTGATCATTTTCAGATTCTTTGATTGACTCAGAAATCTGTGACATCATGTCTTTCACGACATCTGCAAAATCTCTGCCACTCATCTTTGCTAGGTTTTTAATGTCAGTGAGATATAACTTGGTCATATCGTTCCCTACACGGTGCGTATAAACACTGGCAAGAGATTGTATCATATAGCTGGCTCCACTATCAGATACATGAGTACATGGCAATGGGTCAAGAGCTTCAAAAGCAATACCCGAGTGATACTCAAAATTAGCACTCTGGGAAAACTCAGACTTACTATCTGCTACTTTTATGACTCTTGAAATCGATCCATACAGTTTCAAAAACTCAGTCACTTCATCAAGTTGCTCATCTCCAGCGATTTCACTCACTATCACTGCATTTGGAATTTTCACAGATTCACGTTCAACAATATCTATTTTGGGTACATTATAGGCTTGAAATAACGTAAGGGAAAGAAGAAAAAGGCTCCTGGCTGGGCTCGCCACTTCTTATTGTAACCCTTGCCTTATGTTAATTAGGTAAGGGAAATTATTAAGTGTAGACCAGTTGCTAGGTTCGTAAGGGTTACAATAGGGAATTAAAATGAGTGTGGAATGAAATAGCTGGAGGCAAGAAATGAGCAATACTGGTTGTTATTTGTAGAGGTAAAGAGAACAATATATACAAACAATTTACAACTATACAAATATAACAACGGCCGGCATGAAATAAACCCCCAAAAATGTCCTACTGAGCTCAGTGTTTGTTTGTCCTTTTGGTTTAGTTGTTTGACCAGTCAAGATATCTTGTATCTCCAGACTCAGGTTTCTTTTCCTCTTTTAAAGCGGCGGCTTGAGTTGTTACCACTTCGAATTTTGTGCACTGGAGAGAGGAAGGATATTCTTCAATCGAGATCTTGGTCAGATCTCGGTTCAGTCTCGGTTCAGTCTTGGGTCAGGCTCGCCATCTCCATTCGGAGAGAATCCAGGATCCAGAAGGTTCTTGATCGGCAACCAAAAAAACCTAGCCTGCACAACAATAATGGTATTATTGTTTACAGCTAGAGTAATTCATTTTCCGATCTCTTCTTATATAACACTATAGCTTAGTGTTTCAATTCTTCCCTCATATTACTATTTTTACAATCCAGTAATATAGTAATATCTTACATTTCACATCTTACATCTTACATGCATGTGTTCTTTTCTCATAATCTCTCTGGTAGCACATGAAATACTTTTTTTTTCATGTAACCAATTAAATGAATTCCTCTTTTTATCTCTACATCATTTAACCATGAAATTATGATTAATCCTTTTTAACCTTGTCTTTGTAAATCATGAAATGAAATACAATTAATTTATCACATAACCAGGGAATATACTGTCCCATTACTTCCAATATTCCCTTTTAAAATCAGTAAAACCCTGTCTGAGCTACTGGGTTTAGCATAGCCTATGAATTTACATAGGAGACCAACACCATGTGCTTTTAGCATCAAACTACACATTACATTCGACAGAAATAGTGCATAAGAACTAAAAGTACTTCAGCATACTGTTGGGAACTGAAATCACATTTAGGAAAACCATACAGACACAAAAATAGCCTTTTCCATTGCTTTTAAACAGGAAAACATCCACTCGCGATTAGCATTAGCATATATTGTTTAGTACACACTCAGTTTTCACTCACCAAGATGAGGTATCAGTGTGAACACAGCAAAAGTCACAGCCTCACGGCCTCTCAAGCTCATGCTCCCATCAACTTAGGATAATAAAGGTTTCAAATTAATGTTTGGACAGTGTTTAGATTCATTTACAGCATCTTTCTAAATTAAACTCACCAAGAGGTATCAGTGTGAACACAGACCGTCCACAGCCTCTCTCGTCCGCTCTCAGATCGTAAAAGACCGAAAACCGAGTGCGCGCCTGCTGCCTCTGCTCGGAAGGCGGGGCTAATATCGCTCTTAACGAATGAAAAGACCACAATCGCCCAACGTGACCATGAAACGGGAATTTAAAAGTTCGATAACGAGGATCACACATCCTCTTCCCAAAATAATCGTTTTTCAAAATAAAATCACACAATTGTATTAATACAACTGACATCTGAGGAAAAAAAAGGGGTCATTTTCTCAGCTGGATTACACGAGCACCTCTCCTTTTATAGTATACAACTCGCTCCACGACGTGTGGTGCTGCATTAACATAAATGCATTTGCCATTCCCATTCCCTTTGTCACTGTTCGCATCAACACACAAATCCCCCCCGACAATTCCCCTTGTCACCCAGCCCATTAAAATGCAGACCGGAGGAGGATGCATATCCTTATGTGAAAACCATAGACAGTCCTGCACCTCTGTTATGCATCTCGTCCTGCCATGCCCTTTCGTTTGAGTGGAAACATACTGAGTGGATTCCCACACCGTCCCCCCCACCCCCAGAAACTCAGACTGAGCCTTAACCCTCATGACCTTTGGGCTTCAGCCTACGTCCATAGCGGCTGTAACGGGGGGGTCGGCGGCTCCGAGGCGCTGTTGTGCCGGTGGGGCGCTCTTGGGGGTGCGTCCGTCTGTGGGGGGACATTGGGAGGGGGGAAAAAATCTTTAGCATGCCATTGTGACTGATCTGACAAGTCATTTACCTGGGGAGTTCTCAGTGGGGGTCGTCCACACCGAGGAGCTCGGGCCAACACCACCTGCTCGTCTGCTAAAACAAAGGCGGGCTTGAGCCTGTCTATACAGATTGTTTCCCTGCATCCCCCCAAGTCTAACACAAAATGTTTCTCTCTGGGTTCCAGCACTCTGAACGGGCCATCGTAGGGTGGGTGCAAGGGGGTCTGGTGGGCATCGTGCCTGACAAATACGAACAACGCGTCCTTCAAGGTCTTTGGCACAAAATCGCGGGGAAAACAGTGGTGGGCCGGGCCGGGTACTGTCCCTGCTTCTGCACTATGCCGTGAAAGTGGGAATGGATCGGTGTTCGGAATGGGGTTGTCTGGCAAAAATTCTCCGGGGAGCCGCAGAGGCTGGGAAAAAAAAACAGCTCTGCTGGGGAGGCTGCCAAATCCTCCTTCGGTGCTGAACGCAACCCTAATAGCACCCACAGCAACCAGTCCACCCAATTTGCATCCGTAAGTGAAGCCCTGAACGCTACTTTAAGCGACCTATGGAAACAGTTGCATAACCCATTGGCCTGGGGGTTGTACGCGGTTGTGTGATGAACTGTGATGCCCAGGCTCCGGGCCATCGTGGACCAGAGGTCGGAAACAAACTGCGGGCCCCGATCGAACGTGATATCCGAAGGGACGCTGAAACGTGCCATCCATGTCATCAAAAAAGCACGTGCAACTTCCACGGTGGAAGCTAGTGGGACTGCTTCAGGTCAGTGTGTGGTGTGGTCCACCACTGTCAGGAGGTGTGTGAACTCCTGCGATGGCAGGGGGGGGGCCCACGAGGTCCACGTGAACATGGTCGAACCTCTTAGCCGGGATATGGAACGGCTCCAAGGGGGCCTTTGTGTGCCTGTGCACCTTGGCTCTCTGGCATACTACGCAGGCTGCAGCCCACTCTTTCACCTGTTTGCACAGGCTCGGCCAGACGAACTTTGCTCCCACCATTCTGACTGATGCGCGCACTCCTGGGTGCACCAGGGAGTGAACCGACTCAAAAACGCGGCAGCGCCAAGCATGTGGGACCTCCGGGCGCGGGCGGCCTGTGGAGACATCGCAGACTAGGGGGCCCCCCGTCTTGCAGTACTCTGCTCTCCAGCCTTAACCCTATTGGTCCAGACTGGAGCGCGCAAACGTCCGCATCGCCAATCTGCTCATTGGCCATGGCTGTATAATCTATCCCTACCTAGACTGGGGCCACTAATGTGTGCGAGAGACAATCCGCCACCACGTTGAGTTTACCGGCCACATGCTGAATGTTGGTCGTAAACTCCGAGATCGCGGCCAGCTGTCTCTGCTGCCGGGCCGACCATGGTTCCGAAACCTTGGCCATCACATACGTTAGCGGCTTGTGGTCCACGAACGCAGTGAAGGTGGGCCCTTCCAGCCAGAACTGGAAGTGGTGTATGGCCAGGTGGAGAGCAAGTAACTCCCTGTCGAACGCGCTGTATTTACGCTCATTGTTGCGCAAAGACCTGCTAAAAAAGGTGAGCGGCTGCCAAGAACTGGTGACGCACTACTCTACGACGGCCCCTATGGCCACGTCCGATGCGTCAGTAGTGAGCGCTATCCGAGCCGCTGGGTCCGGGTGCGCCAGTAGTGCGGCATTCGCCAGAGCTGTTTTAACCTTGGAAAACACCTGCTCTCGCTCAGGAGTCCAGTTGACTCTGTCCGCCGGTTTCCGTTTCTTAAGCGCGGCGTACAATGGCTGCATGAGCTGGGCTACGTGGGGGAGAAAACGGTTGTAGAAGTTAACCATCCCCAAAAACTCCTGCAGCGCCCTGACCATCTGAGGCCGGGGAAAATCTGCCACTGCATGCACTTTGTCCGGTAAGGGTATCGCCCCCTCGGGTGAGATACGGTGGCCCAAAAAATCGATTCCCGTCACCCCGAACTGGCACTTCGCCGGATTGATTATTAACCTGTGCTCCTCCAACCTCTGGAAAACTGTCCTGAGGTGGGCTACATGTTCGTCCTCAGATACGCTGGCCACCAGGATGTCGTCCAGGTAGATGAACACAAATGGCAGATCGCGCAGCACCGCATCCATCATGTGTTGGAATGTCTGCGCCACACCTTTTAACCTGAAAGGCATGCATAAAAACTCAAAAAGACCAAACAAAGTTATTACTGCCATTTTAGGTCTGTCCTCAGCACGCACCAGGACCTGGTGGTAGCCGCGGACCAGGTCCATTTTGGAAAAAATGCGTGCCCCGGTGAGGTGAATGGAAAAATCCTGAATATGGGGAATCAGGTAGCAGTCGTGCGCTGTGGCGTTGTTTAATCTGCGGAAATTTCCACAAGGTTGCCACAATCCCTCGGCTTTAGGCACCATGCGCAGCGTGGATGCCCATGGGCTGTTTGAGTGTCTGATATTGTCCAACTTTTCCAAGTTGGCAAACTCCTTGCGCGCTATGGCCAGTTTAGCTGTGTCCCATGTTTGGTGACGGTCGCTGAAAAGGTCGGGACTGTGAGTGCTGGGAACTGGGTGAGTAGTGTGTGGAACTTACCCCCTGGAGCTGTGATGTTGGCTAGTGTTGTGGACCCAGCTCCTCTAGCTGTTCAGGGGAGAGAATCAAAACACATTGCGTTAATCAGGTGTCTGTTAGCCACATTGACTAGTAGTCCATGTGCACACAAAAAATCAGCCACTATGACGAATGTCCATTGGTATGTACGGCCGTGCAAGGATACAGTCAGTGTCCTCTCACCAAAAGTCTTAATGTCTGAGCCGTTTGCGGCCGTCAGCTCGGACCTGCTAGTTCCCGCCAACCAGTCTGCATAGGATGGCAGGATGAGACTTTTTTGGGAGCTGGAGTCCATGAGGAACCATCTCCCCGAGCGTGAGTCTGTCACGTAGAGAACCTTGTTTGCTTCACCGGCGGTCGCAGCTGCTACCGACTGCCGGCCCTGGCGTTTCCCGAGGGCTTGAATTGGCACGGTAACACGCATTGGCGTGCGTCCTCTCCAAAACGGCGGTGGTAGAAACAGAGCGTGCCCCTCCGGTGCTTCCTGGCCTCCGCTGCAGCCACCGTCGTTGGCTCCC
The DNA here is from genome assembly GCA_020510985.1 of Pholidichthys leucotaenia. NCBI lineage: Eukaryota > Metazoa > Chordata > Actinopteri > Cichliformes > Pholidichthyidae > Pholidichthys > Pholidichthys leucotaenia. Next base: position 359,789,415 of record CM035842.1, on the reverse strand, counting down.
TGCCTCCACTGGCCGTCTGGCTGGGCTCTGATGCCACTGCATTCACTGCGAGGGCTCTGGTGGTGAAGATAATCCGATCTGCCTCTTGCGCTAGCGCCCGGTAGTTGCGCGCGGCCAGCAGTAGCGAATTGGCAAGGGCCGCCCTGGCCGCTGTCGGGAGGTTCCGGAGGAAAAGGTGGGCAAAGAGGAAATGCCTGTCATCTGTGCCCATCAACACCAACATCTTCTCCATTAATTCAACCGCCGACCCGTTTCCCAACTCGGAGCGCGTCAGGAGCCTTTCCGCTCTCTCACAGTCCGAGAGCGTGTAGCGCCGGGTCAGCGTGGTTTTGAGAGCACCGTATTTGTCGTGGGCTGGTGGCTGTTGGAGCATGCTTGCCACCTGCTGAGTTGTGCGTGCGTCCAGTGCTGCAACCACGTAGTAATATTTGGTGTCATCCACCGTTATTCCCCGGAGCACGAACTGGGCCTTGGTGTGGAGGAACCAAGACTTGTAGGTTGTGTAGCCAAAAGTCTGGGAGTTGACCGAAACGGCTCACGCATTGCTGGCACCTCCCGTCCGGGTCATCTCTGGGGTGCTCGCCTTGAGTTCCTTTGTGCGTCAAGGGTCACCAGTGTGGAGAGAGGAATAATCAGGTGAGGCGGTCCAGAGCAGAGCAGACTTTATTAATCTCTTTCTCACATTCACAAGAATCAAAGGCATAAAAAACAGGTCGCGGGCACCTCTCCTTTTACATCATACAACTCGCTCCGTGACATGTGGTGCTGCATTAACATAAATGCATTTGCCATCCCCATTCCCTTTGTCACTGTTCGCATCAACACACAACCCCCCCCCCGACAATTCCCTTTGTCACCCAGCACATAAACATGCAGACCGGAGGAGGATGCAAATCCCCATGCGAAAACCATAGACAGTCCTGCACCTCTGTTATGCATCTCGTCCTGCCATGCCCTTCGTCTGAGTGGAAACATACTGAGTGGATTCCCACACCATCCACATTCTCATTTTAATTGCAGACTTACCGTTAGTGTCTATAGATTAGGCATTAATGTATGATTTTTTTTAGAGGAATGAATGCATGAACAGGGAGTGTGTGTGCATTCTGATGTGGATGCGGTGCACGGGGGAGGCGTGTCAGTCTGAAGATTTTGATTCCATCCACATTTTCATTTTCATTACAAACTTAATAGGCATGAATGTGTTTATTTTTAGGGGAATGAAGGAATGAATTAACAGAGTTTTACTTATCATTGTAACTCCCCAGAGAGACAGTAAGGAGAGGACAGGACAAGCGACAGAAATTTGTAAAATGTATTCAAATAGTGTTTTTTTTTTTTTTTTACGTGTATAGCACAATAATTGTAATAACAATTGGAACCCATGGACAACAGATGGAAATTAGCCACTGGCTACAATCTGGCAAGTTTACTTTTGTTTTTTTTAGTTTACTTTAATTTATTCACACACACACACACACACACACACACACACACACACACACACACACACACACACACATTATCAACGTTATCAACAGCATGAATGAATAAATTACAGTATGAGTTATCCATAGCATGAATTGCAGTATACAATAAGCTTTTTTTCCACATTGATTTGGAGTGTGAAAAGGTCACCCCAAGACAGCTATTTAAAGCTTTTAGTAGGAGGGCCATTTCTACAATAAAATGATAACGGATATTGGTCAGATGTCTTTGTGTACAGGAACATACAAACATATAACAGATATATAACACACAATCTCAGCATTTATTTACATTAGTAGGTAAGATTAATTAGAACATTATTAAATACTAGTGGAGTGACATCAATTTATAAAACAAAAATAACAATGGGGTGACAACTCATCAGGAAGTAAGTTTTGAGTAACAAATAGATTAATTATATAATGATAGGAGTTGCATTTTTTAGTTTTTTTCTTGAAGATGGAGCTGGAAGGTGACATTTTTAGATTCTCATCAAGCTCATTCCAAATTTGCGGTCGTCTGCACACAATACTAAAGCTGGTAGATTTTAGTCTTTGTTTTTTTTCCAGTAATTTGTTTTTTATTTCTGGTGGTATAGGTGTGTATGGGAAGGAAGACTTGAATGAGCTCACATAATTCATAGTTGAGTTTGTGGACAACCCGATACATTATACAGGAATTCTGGAAGTAATTACGGTGGTGTGAAAAAGTGTTTGCTCCCTTCCTGATTTCTCATTTTTTGTATGTTTGTCACACTTAAATGTTTCAGATCATCAAACAAATTTAAATATTAGACAAAGAAAACACAAGCAAACACAAAATGCAGTTTTCAAATGAAGGTGTTTATTATTAAGGGTAAAAAAAATCCAAACCTACGTGGCCCTGTGCGAACCCCCCACCCCCGTTAAAACGTAAATTAACTGGTTTATCACATCTTTGGAAAGCTGGGTTCAATTTCTCTAGCCACACCCAGGCTTGATTACTGCCACACCTGTTCTCAATCAAGAAATCACTTAAATAGGACCAGCCTAACAAAGTGAAGTAGACAAAAAGATCCTCAAAAGCTACACATCATGCTGTGATCCAAAAAAAATTCAGGAAAAAACAGGGGCAAAAATCCCATTTCATTGTTGGGGGGTACAATAAACAGGAAAATTTGAGAGCTTAATTTCTGGCGGGGACATAAAAATGCCATTTTTGCTGTGTTGTCTGATACTTTCTCAAATGTCTTATACGGTATAATGATATTAGATAATTATGTCATTGTTCCTGATTAGTCCATATCCTATCTGTCTACAGATTTTTACATGATCAACCAGCAATACCAAAAGTTGTATTGAGTGGTCGGCGTCAATTACACCATATATGATTGAACAAAATGTCTTTGCTCACCATGAACACTGGTCTGATCCCCACCACAGCAACTTTACAAGAATTTAAAGCTCAAAATAAGCTCTAAAACTATAAGAAATACCTTAATGAATAACTAAACTACATCAAACTATTCTTCAGAAATATGTATTTATTAACAAGCAACAACAAAACAAAATCTCAATATGTCTTAAAACAAGGGCTGTCAAACAATAACATCTTTTAATCTGATTAATCATAGTGATACTGTGGATTAATTTACAGTAATCATGATTAATGTCATGATTAATAGGCTGACAGCTCACATACAGAATGCAACAACAAAGGAACACAAGAAAACACATTTGAGAATCTTTATTAAATCTCAAAGGGCACGGGAAACAGTTACAGAAAACGTCACTCACCAGAAGAAGTGGCCTGTGGAGAGAGAAACGAGAGCTGTGAGATGAGGAATGGAGAACGGGGAGATGGCTAGCCAAAATACCACTTACATGAGCTGAACAAGAGAACCGGCAGGGACCCCAGTGGGGAGAAACGAACCAGCGGGATGGAGCAGGTCGTGAGGGGGAATGGAATGGAGCTGATGGTGCCTGACCGGGTGGAGAACAGTTGCTGTTGAGTATAGATGGATGGGCAGGTGAGCGCACGCGGTCCCCGAAGACACACCTGCACTGATGGCAGCAACCTGAGAACAAAGAGACACAAGGAAACACAGGTGAGTGCATAAACTTCACCAAATACTTGAACAATACTTGCTATGTTGTCACTGGAAGGCAGTACACCCAAACGAGCCAGCGCTGAGGCTCAGAAGAGATGGTCCTAATAAGCGCTGGCAGAGCAGAGGCAGCAGGTGCATCCAATCTCCCAGGTGCGCTGATACCTGAGGAGGAGAGAAACATCATGGATATGCATCCTGGACTACCTCACGAACCGGCCTCAGTTTGTGAGAACCCGGGACTGTGTTTCCGACACGATCATCAGTAGCACGGGGGCCCCCCAGGGAACGGTGCTGGCTCCCTTCCTGTTCACTCTTTATACTGCGGACTTCTCACACAACACAACACATTGCCATCTACAGAAGTTCTCTGATGACTCTGCGATCGTTGGTCTCATCTCCAGCGGAGATGAAGCTGAGTACAGAGGGCTTATCCAGGACTTTGTGGACTGGTGCCATCGGAACTGCCTCCAGATCAACGCGAGGAAAACTAAGGAGCTGGTGGTGGACTGCCGCAGGCATGGGCAGCCCCTCACAGCACCAGTAAATATACAGGGAACAGACATCGAGATGGTGACATCCTACAAGTACCTGGGTATTCATCTGAACAATAAACTAGACTGGTCACACAATACTGACGCACTCTACAAGAAGGGACAGCGCAGGCTGTTCCTGCTGAGGAGACTCAGGTCTTTTGGTGTACAAGGGGCGCTGCTGAAGTCATTCTATGACACGGTGGTGGCATCAGCCATCACTTTTGGAGTGGTCTGCTGGGGCAGTGGCATTACTGCAGCCGATAGGAAGAGACTGAACAAACTGATTAAGAAAGCTAGCTCTGTCCTGGGGCAACGCCTTGATCCGATGGAGGAGATAGGAGAGAGAAGGACGGTGGCTAAACTGTCATCTCTGCTGGAGTCCGAGTTCCACCCTATGCAGGACATACTGGATGCACTGAGGAGCTCATTTAGCAGCAGACTACATCATCCCAGGTGCACAACCGAGAGGTTTCGTAGGTCCTTCCTACCAACGGCTGTCAGACTGTACAACCTAAGCAGGGCTGCTCGCAGAGATAGCAAAAAGACGTAACAAACTAATAGTTTTTTGAATGCAAAAGATGCAATAGACTTACACAATGGTCCTCTCCGGCATACAACTAGGAACATACCGGTCGCTATGGAGGGTGAGAATATGTATGGGCACATAATCATACCATGTAGGATAACTAAATAGACGGTTATGCTGTTTCATCCCACCTAGCAACAATGCTCTGCACTGTGTGTGTTTATATATTTACATATTTATTCCATCTAGCTACAATGCTCTGCACTGGGTGTGTTTATATTTATATATCTATATATTTATTCCATCTAGCTACAATGCTCAGCACTGGGTGTGTTTATATTTATATATCTATATATTTATTCCATCTAGCTACAATGCTCCGCACTGTGTTTTTATATATCTACATATTATTCCATCTAGCTACATTGCTCCGCACTGTGTGTGTTTATATACTTGCATATTTATTCCACCTAGCTGCAATGCTCCGTACTGTGGGTGTTTATATATTTACATATTTATTCCATCTAGCTACAATGCTCTGCACTGTGTGTTCATATATTCATATATTTATTCCATCCAGCTACAATGCTCTGCACTGTGTGTCTGTGTGTATATATATATTTTATAGTAATATGTACATATGTATATTAGCTGCTCTTGCTTGCTTGTTTTTTTTCTTGCCTTCTGATTGTTGCTCTGAGTGTTGCTATCCCTGTGCTGTTGCAATCCTGGAATTTCCCCGTTGTGGGACTAATAAAGGCTTATCTTATCTTATCTTAAACGGGAAGAAGGGGGCACGCGCTCACCAGACCATGACAGATTAATACCCATCCATTATTATTTATGTTTCTTTTTGTGGAGTCAAAAAGACTCATGACTGAAGAAATGAACAAATATAGACAAAAATGCATCAAAATAAACAAAATAAGCAAAGAAAACAAACACAATTGGCAGCAAAATCTAGAAAAATGACAAAAATACACAAACTTTACGGGCAACAGTGTACTTGAACCACTTTTCTTCAGCGAAAAATGCTGAAAATATTACTCTGTCATACAAAATGTATTATTTACAAAATAAGCAGAAATGTCCCACTCCTTTTTTTATCCTGATGATTTTTCATCATCACTGATGCCAGATAAAAAACAGTTTGTGTTTGCAATGAGGGAATGTGCACATAAACACATCCTCCTTACTATCTAAAGCACAGGTGCCAAACTCATTCCATGGAGGGCCAAGACCCTGCAGGTTTTACCTCCACCCAGTGTCTTCAACAGGTGATTTCTCTGAATTTCTTCCTACTGATTGCTGATCAGTGAAAACACCTGCTGAAGAGACTGGGTGGAAGTAAAACCTGCAGGGTCTTGGCCCTCCATGGAATGAGTTTGACACCCCTGATCTAAAGGGTCATCTATGTATATTTATTACATTTGCAACATTTTACTTATTTATTTGGCTGTTTTTCATATAGTAGCAATTGTACAGGAAATGGCCCAAGATCTTGAAGTAAATGCACTCTTTGGCTCCTAATGGAGGGGGAACTATCTTACACACTCTTTGGAACACCATGTCACAACAAACTGATCTCCATCTCTCTAAACAAAAGAACCAAATGCTTTTCTTCTGGTGTCACTGGATCCAACAAACTCCTGAGAGATCATTTTTATGTCCAATTTGTCTAGTCTCTCCTTATGGATATTACAGACAACCACATTGTTCAGTCTGTCTTGGACCATAGTAGCCCAAAGCCAACTCTTAAGTCTGAGCAGTGCACTAAAACTCCTCTCAGCTTCACATGAAGACACTAACACTACCAACAAGATTCTGATGAGTACCTCCACTTGATCGAACAACCACCTCACCTCCACTGGCAGCCCCATGAGAACTTCTGCTGCCTCTACACTGCTGCTACAGGAGTATTTGTTGCGAAAGAGGGGCAACTGCACAGAGACAGGAGGTCTGTTCAGCTCAGGGTACTGATCTAGAGAGCAGTGTTGGAACGCCACTACTTTTGCAGTAATGTGCTGTGTAATGAAATTACTGTTTAAAAATTCAGTAATATGTTACAGTTAACTGAAATTTGATAAGATGCATTACTCACGTTACACATTTTATTAATATGGATAGATATTTTTAGCGCAAATAAACTGACCCTACCATAGCTGGCGCAGCTGTCAGTCTCCTCTGTGGGTCGGTTTCCTGTCCTGCAGTTCACACTGCAGCCTGGTAGGAAGAAATGCCGTGACGGTGGCAACTTCTCATATTGAGCCCTGATCGCCTGTTGTCTGAGAGGTGAGTAGCCCCCAACAGCTCCTACCTCTGTGGTTAAACATGAGTATTTTTTGAGCAAGAAGCTTGCATCTAATGTCCGCATTAAATGCATTTAAAATTTTCTTATGCACAGAGAAAAAGTGACTGTGATTTGTTGCAGTAAAGAACAGCTTCTTCAAAGTGGTGAACTTTCATTTATCTGTGCTTTCTGTTTAATTTTATGTTATTCATTTACATGCTGTTTTGATATGCAGCTACTTCCATCCATCCATCCATCTTCTACCGCTTTTCCGGAGGTCCGGGTCGCGGAGGCAGCAGTTCAAGCAGAGAAGCCCAGACTTCCCTCTCTCCAGCCACCTGCTCCAGCTCTTCAGAGAGGATACCAAGGCGTTCCCAGACCAGCTGGGAGACATAGTCTCTCCACCGAGTCCTGGGTTTGCCCCGGGGTCTCCTCCCAGTGGGATGTGCCCGAAACACCTCAAGTGGGAGGCGTCCAGGAGGCATCCTAATCAGATGCCCATACCACCTCAACTGACCCCTTTCAATGTGGAGGAGCAGCAGTTCTACTCTGAGCCTCTCCCGGATGACTGAGCTCCTCACCCTATCTACTATTTCATGGAAGTAAATCCTCTAAATATGCATTTTTAATGGGCTGGTCCAGGGGTGTCAAACATATGGCTCGTGGGCCAAAAACAGCCCACCAGGGGTTCCAAACTTTTCTCTGTGAATTTACAGCTTTATTTTTAGTAAATTCCTGACTTTCTACTGATTACAATAGTTTATGTAAAGCTCAGACATTTTTTTCTCTGTAAGATGAGACTTTTTTCTCATCAGTTTTCTATTTCTTCATTTTTATGATGAGAACAAGGGGCCCTTGATCTTGCTATGTGTGCAAGATGATTTAAGTATGCATTTAAAAGTAACGTGAAAGTTACTTTTCCAAGTAACTAGTTACTTTAATCATGCAGTAACTCAAAAGTAACAGTTACTTTTGAAAAGAAGTAATTAGTAACTATAACTAGTTACTATTTTTTAGTAACTTGCCCAGAGAGTCATCTAATTCCCCAGTGAGGAGTGCACTGTCCACCTTTTGCAAAAGCTTTAGACTCTCCTGGTCAAAGCGCTTGCCAAACTGAACCTCCACACTGTCTAACACTTTAAAGAACTCTGCCCTGTAGTAATCTATTGGTTTCCCAGTAAAGCGTCTTGGATGTTTCAACTCAGTAGATTCAATAGCTTCAATGGAGTCAATGTTGTAACTTTCTCATATAGTGCAAGGTAGCTCTTATCATTTCTCATTACCTTAAGAGAAGACCTCACACAATTAACTGCAGCCTGCATACCTGACAGTCTGGGTTTTCTTTTGTAGAGAAATGTTCAGGCATTCCAGCTCTCCAACAACAGCAGTGGCAAGCGTGAGGTCCAATACAGTCTTGCCTTTACTGAAGCGCTCAGTTAAGCCACTGCAGTTGAACCTGTCCTGGATGTGCTTTCTGCCATCTCCTCTAGGCTTGTTAAAACCCGCTCATACTGCCCTTACACAGACATTATTGTAGAATTCCGCACAGTCCACCTTGTTGGGCACAGTGGTTTCAGTGTGATCAGAGGTGCATCTTCACACGTAGCAATGTTTTCAAACATGCTCTTGAACTTGCCTGACTGGCCAAAGAGGACACCTAACTGGTGGACCCAAGAAAGGCAGTCCCGAATCAGTGGGGAGGGCATGCAGCCAGCCTGTGTAATTAGGTCTACATAGTGAGCACCACAATGCACATACTAGAGGGCTAATGGCTGCTGCCTCTTCAGTATTGCCTGGGTGCCTGTGAACCATCCTGCCATGTTTGAGGTGCCATCATAAGTCTGCCCACATAAACAAGACATAGGTAGATTAAGCCTCAACAACACATCAACTACCACCTTTGCTATGCCCTGGCCTGTTGTCTCAGACACCTCGTACAGCTCAGCAAACTTGTCGTGTGGGACGAGGTCATGGTCCACATAGCGCAGACAGACACTCTCCTGCTCAGCACCAGAAACATCCTGAGTACCATCAACAATCACTGAAAACTGAACAATGGGAAGAGACCTAATTTAAGGTGCAATGCCTCAAATTATGGTATTGGTCATTATATTCAGAATTTCATTTTCAGATTTGGGGCTTGTGTACATTGTGCTGCGCTCCATTAACCACTTTTGCAACACTGGGTCATCCTCTTCTGCCTTAAGTTTCAAGAGCTGATATAGATTACCACTTTCAGTAGTGTGGCCTCTTTAGGCTTGTCCCTGTCTTGCTGCACAGAGCTAACAATTTTCGCTAAGCAATGTCTTGCTACCTCCTGCTGTTTACCCCATGGGCTGGATGACTGGGCACTGATGGGATTCGGCTGATGTGCACTCACACTTACATAGTGGTGGTGGGCTTAAGAGTTTTGGTATGCTGTGAATTTTTCAATGGCCTTTTTCCAGCTTCTGAAGCCTGCACTGATGAATGCAGCATCAGCTCTTTGTCCAAAAGAGGACTGGTGAGAGTAGCCTTTGCTGCAGTAAAAACACGAGACCCCTTTAAGTGATGGACAGTACACACGTGGACAAAATTGTTGGTGTCCCTCTGTTAATGAAAGAAAAACTCACAATGGTCACAGAAATAACTTGAATCTGACAAAAGTGGTAATAAATAAAAATTCTATGAAAATTAACCAATGAAAATCAGACAATGCTTTTGAATTGTGGTTCAACAGAATTATTTAAAAAAACAAACTCACGAAACAGGCCTGGACAAAAATGATAGTACCCTTAACTTAATATTTTGTTGCACAACCTTTTGAGGCAATCACTGCAATCAAACAATTTCTGTAACTGTCAGTGAGACTTCTACACCTCTCAGCAGGTATTTTGGCCCACTCCTCATGAGCAAACTGCTACAGTTGTCTCAGGTTTGAAGGGTGCCTTCTCCAGACGGCATGTTTCAGCTCCTTCCACAGATGTTCAATAGGATTTAGATCAGGGCTCATAGAAGGCCACTTTAGAATAGTCCAATGTTTTGCTCTTAGCCATTCTTGGGTGTTTTTAGCTGTGTGTTTTGGGTCATTATCCTGTTGCAAGACCCATGACCTGCGACTGAGACCAAGCTGTCTGACACTGGGCAGCACATTTCTCTCTAGAATACCTTGATAGTCTTGAGATTTCATTGTACCCTGCACAGATTCAAGACACCCTGTGCCAGATGCAGCAGAAGCAGCCCCACAACGTAACAGAACCTCCTCCATGTTTCACAGTAGGGACAGTGTTCTTTTCTTGGTATGCTTCATTTTTGCGTCTGTGAACGTAGAACTGATGCGCCTTGCCAAAAAGTTCCAGTTTTGTCTCGTCTGTCCATAGGACATTCTCCCAGAAGCTTTGTGGCTTGTCAACATGCAGTTTGGCAAATTCCAGTCTGGCTTTTTTATGATTTGTTTTCAACAGTGGTGTCCTCCTTGGTCATCTCCCATGAAGTCCACTTTGGCTCAAACAATGACGGATGGTGCAATGTGACACTGATGTACCTTGACCTTGGAGTTCACCGTGAATGTGCTTAGAGGTTGTTCTGGACTCTTTTGTTACCATTCGTATTATCCATCACCTCCTGGGGTCACATCCAGGGAGGTTGGCTACAGTCACGTGGATCTTAAATTTCTGAATAATATGTGCAACTGTAGTCACAGGAACATCAAGCTGCTTGGAGATGGTCTTATAGCCTTTACCTTTAACATGCTTGTCTATAATTTTCTTTCTAATCTCCTGAGAGAACTCTCTCCTTTGCTTCCTCTTGTCCATGTTTAGTGTGGGACACACAATGTCACCAAACAGCACAGTGACTACTTGTCACCCTTTAAATAGGCCGACTGACTGATTACAAGTTTGTAGACACCTGTGATGTTAATTAGAGGACACATCTTGGTTGAACATGTCCCTATGGTCACATTATTTTCAATCTTTTCTAGGGGTACCATCATTTTTGTCCAGGCCTGTTTCATGAGTTTGTTTTTTAAAGTAATTCTGTTGAACCACAATTCAAAAGCACTGTCTGATTTTCATTGGTTTATTTTCATAGAATTTTTATTTATTACCACTTTCGTCAGATTCAAGTTATTTCTGTGACCATTGTGGGTTTTTCTTTCATTAAACAGAGGGGTACCAACAATTTTGTCCATGGCTGTAATCATGGAAAATCCCAAAATCATTTGTCTTGGAATGTAAGTGAAAAGTCTAATGTAATGTAAAGACTAAGTGTAATGTAAGTGTAAGTGTAATGTAAGTGTAATGTAATGTAAGTGCAAGTGTCTTGGAATGTAAGTGTAAAGTCTAATCAGAGATTTCTAACTCCTTGGTTCAACACAGAAACTCGTAGCTTAAAACAGAAGACTTGTCAATTAGAAAGAAAATGGCGCTCCACTAATTTAGATGAAATCTATTTAGCTTGGAGAAACCATCTTTTAATTTATAAAAAATCTCTTAGAAAAGCTAGAACGAGTTATTACTGTCACGCCGCGCCGTTCATCAGCGGCGTCACCTGCTCACACACCTGATCCTCATCAGCGGCGAAGGAGAAAAGCCGCCTCGCCCGGAGGCTCGGCCTGAAGCCGTCAGACTTCGTTCCTCACCGTTGTGAGTCATCAACTATCTTCAGCGCAATTATTTGGGTAAGAAGCCTTACCTTCTCTCTCCAGTCTGCTCCCCTGTGCACAGGTGGATTTCCCGGCGGCGGCGGACGTCTTCTCTCCAACGCCCATTCCTCGCTGTTGCACCGAGCTCTCCAGGTGGCTGTCTCCCGGGTTTCGTCCCTTGCTGTGCCAGCTGACCTGTCATCCAAGGTTGCCCGGCTGTACGGTCACCTGCCTCTGTGTCTGAAGCGGACACCGCCACCAACACATTTACACCCCGCAGACACGCACTCATTCACGCCCGTTGTTAATAAACTATTTGAACTACTCTGAGCCTGTGTGTGTGCGTCTCCTGAGCCGTGCGTTATGTCAGTACGGCTTCAGCAGAGCGGCTCGGCAGACGGCGGGCTCGCACACCGTCTTACCACTCTCGAGGTTCGAGTAGATCAGATCGCTTATCAACAACAGGTGATCCTGAACCAATTAGTAGCTATAACAAACCGATTGGACCGTCTGGACCCCCAGCAGCCGTTCCCCCCGGCTCCCCAGGGTGGCGCAGCTCCTGCTGTTCCTGCGGCCGTTCAGCCAGCTCCAGTGGCACCGGCCCGTCTCACACCAATTCCGACCCCCGCTCGCTTTAGCGGAAAGCTCGGCGGAGCGCGGGGGTTTGTGATGCAGTGTGAGTCCGTGTTCGACCGTGTGCCCGGGGACTTTCCCTCAGATCACAGCCGAATCGGCTACATAGGTAACCTTCTGGAGGGGCGCGCTTTAACCTGGGCCTACGCTATAATGGCGAGACCCAGTTATGCCACCCTCACCTATGCCGAGTTCGTGAGGCGCTTCCTGGAGGTGTTCGACCATTCTCGCACCGAGACGGTCCAGGTCGATCGGCTTCTCGCTCTCCAGCAGGGAAGCCGGTCAGCCGCGGACTATGCTATCGACTACCGGGTAGCAGCGGAGGAATTGGGCTGGGACGAACGTTCCCTCTGTGGCCTGTTCCTCCGCAGCCTCAATGACGATCTGAGGGATGAACTGGCTGGACGGGATGTCCCCGGAACGCTAGCGGAGCTAACCTCACTAGCCATTAGCTTGGACAACAGGCTGCGCGAGCGCTCCTCAGGACGGAAGTCGTCTACTTCTCGCCCTCGGGGAGCCTCGCTGCGCCTGCCCCAAGTTCGCCCCCTGGCGACGCCGCCACCATCACGCCCCGAGGAGTCGGAGCCGATGGTGACGGGCTGGACAAAGCTCTCCCCGGCAGAGAGACAACGCCGCCGTGAGTTGGGTCTCTGCATGTATTGCGGAGACAATCAGCACACGGTGGAGCTTTGTCCGCTGAAGCCAAACGGCGGGGTCCGCGAGTCACTGTAGGGGGCCTCACGGACGTCAATCGGCCAAATCCCCTCACCCAATTGAAGCTGCCCATCCGTTTCTGCCACAACCCCACTGGGCATCTCACCCACGCACTGGTGGATTCGGGCGCAGAAGGCAGCTTCATTTCACAAAGCCTGGCAACCCGATTGGGCATCCGCTGTCAGGCACTGAGAAACCCCATCTCCCTGGTCAATCTCTCTCGTGCCTCCCTTGGGAGAGTCTCACATCAGACCGTCCCCGTCCCGGTCATCATCTCGGGGAACCACCGGGAGGAGATGGTTTTCTACGTCCTGCCCAACTCTGTGTCGCCCGTCATCCTGGGGTATCCCTGGCTACGCCTCCACAACCCTGTCCTGGACTGGAAGTCAGCTGGGGTAGCGGCATGGAGCACGTTTTGTATGGGCACCTGCCTTCAGTCCGCTGCCTGCTCCCCGTCCGCTTCCCCCCCTGTGGCGGACGCAGCACCCCCGGACCTGTCTCTGGTGCCTCCGGAATTTCACGACCTGGGTATGGTGTTCAGCAAGGCGAAAGCTATGTCTCTTCCCCCTCATCGGCCCTATGACTGTGCCATCAACCTCCGCCAGGGGGCCCCCTTACCTTCTGGTCGGCTCTACAGCCTGTCTGCGCCAGAGAAGGAGACAATGAACACCTACCTGAAGGAATCACTGAGCGCTGGGATAATTCGCCCATCGTCGTCACCCGTGGGGGCAGGTTTCTTCTTCGTCGGGAAAAAGGACGGATCCCTCCGCCCCTGCATAGACTACCGTGCGCTCAACGACATCACTGAGAGGGACCGTTACACCCTGCCCCTCATGGACACTGCCTTCCACTCCCTCCAGGGGGCGACCTGGTTTACCAAGCTGGATCTACGCAGCGCTTACCACCTCGTCAGGATCCGGGAGGGAGATGAATGGAAGACAGCCTTCCGTACCCCGAACGGCCACTTTGAATACCTAGTCATGCCGTTCGGGTTAACCAACGCTCCTGCCGTCTTTCAGCGCCTCATCAACGATGTCCTCCGGGATTTCATCGGCCTCTTCGTGTTCGTCTACCTGGACGACATCCTTATCTTCTCCAGGTCCAGGGACGAGCACCAGGTCCATGTGAGGCGGGTCCTCCAAAGACTGCTGGAGAATCGGCTCTACGTGAAGGCTGAGAAGTGCGAATTTTACGCTAGGACCACATCCTTCCTGGGATTTATCATCTCTCAAGACCAGGTGCTTCCAGACCCAGAGAAGGTGAAGGCGGTGGTGGAGTGGCCTACTCCCGCATCCCGGAAGCAGGTGCAACAATTTGTTGGCTTCGCCAATTTCTACCGCCGCTTTGTGCCCAACTTCAGCTCGATCGTCGGACCACTGACCCGCCTCACGTCCCCGAAGGTCCCTTTCCGGTGGACAGAGGAGGTCGCTGCTGCCTTTAAGGCGCTGAAGGCGGAATTCTCCTCCTCCCGGGTTCTTCGCCAGGTCGACCCCGCGCTGCAGTGCATAGTGGAGGTGGATGCCTCGGACACGGGAGTGGGAGCAGTTCTATCCCAGCGGTCACCGGACGATGGCGCCAAACGACCCTGTGCCTTCTTCTCCCAGCGCTTGTCCCCGGCGGAGAGGAACTACGATGTGTGGGACAGAGAGCTCCTGGCCATCAAACTCGCCTTACAGGAGTGGCGCCACTGGCTAGAGGGGGCGGACCTGCCGTTCGTGGTCCTGACGGACCACAAGAACTTAGAGTATTTACGATCTGCCAAGCGCCTGAACGCCCGCCAGGCGCGCTGGTCTTTGTTCTTCGCCAGGTTCCATTTTACCATCACCTTCAGGCCAGGCTCCAAGAACGGCCTGCCTGATGCCCTCTCTAGGCAGTTTACCCCCGTGGGGGCTGAGGAGATGCCCCACACCATCCTGCCCAGGTCGTGCGTCGTGGGTGCCATCTCTTGGGACATCAAGAGCAAGATCCGGAAGGCGCAGGAGGTGGAACCTGATCCTGGCGGCGGACCGGAGGGAAAACTGTTCGTGCCATCTGCGGTCCGAGGAGAGGTCATCCACTGGCTCCACACCTCCCGGCTCACCTGTCATCCCGGCACCTCCCGGATGATCAACCTCCTCCAACGGTCCTTTTGGTGGCCAGGCCTGCGGAGGGATGCAGCCCGCTACGCCCGGGCTTGCCCTATCTGTGCCACCTGCAAGTCGGGAAACGCCCCTCCAGCGGGTCTGCTCCAGCCCCTGCCCGTTCCTGGCAGGCCCTGGTCGCACATCGCGTTGGATTTCGTCACCGGTCTCCCCGTTTCCAACTCCTTTGACTCCATCCTGACCATCGTGGACCGTTTCTCCAAGGCGGCGCACTTCGTCCCCCTGCGAGGTCTCCCTACTGCCCTGGAGACGGCGGATCTCCTTGTCCAACACGTGGTCAGGCTGCACGGGATTCCGGTGGACGTGGTCTCGGACCGGGGTCCCCAATTTTCATCCGAGGTTTGGAGGTCGTTCTGTAACGCCATCGGAGCCAAGGTGAGCCTCTCCTCCGGCCATCACCCCCAGTCCAACGGGCAGTGTGAGCGGACCAACCAGGAGCTGGAGGCTGCGCTCCGCTGTGTGACCTCATCTAACCCAACGTCCTGGAGCAACCATCTCGCCTGGGTCGAGTATGCTCATAATACCGCTCGCTCTTCTGCTACGGGGATGTCTCCATTCAAGGCGTCCCTGGGTTACGACCCCCCGCTGTTTCCAGAGCAGGAGAGTGAGGTGACCGTCCCCTCGGTTAGAGCACATCTCAGGCAGTTCCGCTCCATCTGGGCTGCCGCGCGCAGGGCGCTTTTACGCACAGCGGAGCGCAACAGGACTGTGGCGGACCGGCATAGAAGACCTGCCCCGGCGTACAGAGTTGGGCAACGTGTCTACGTTTCCACCCAGGACGTCACCCTAAAAGGTGAGAGGAGAAAGCTGGCACAGCGCTTCATGGGTCCCTATCCCATCACCCGGATCATCAACCCGGTGGCTGTGCGCGTGGCTATTCCCCCCTCCCTCCGCATCCATCCCACCTTCCACGTGTCGAAGGTGAAGCTGGCAGTCACCGACCCCCTTTGCCCCCCTCCTGCTGCGCAACCCGCGCCCCGGATGATTGATGGCCATCCGGCCTGGTCTGTCGCTTCCATCCTGGACTCTCGACGCCGGGGTCGTGGGTTGCAGTACTTGGTGGACTGGGAGGGCTATGGGCCCGAGCATCGACAGTGGGTACCCTCGTCGTTTGTGTTGGACCCATCGCTCATCGCGGACTTCCACCGAGCGCACCCGGATAAGCCATCGCCAGGAGGCGCTGCTAGAGGGGGGAGTACTGTCACGCCGCGCCGTTCATCAGCGGCGTCACCTGCTCACACACCTGATCCTCATCAGCGGCGAAGGAGAAAAGCCGCCTCGCCCGGAGGCTCGGCCTGAAGCCGTCAGACTTCGTTCCTCACCGTTGTGAGTCATCAACTATCTTCAGCGCAATTATTTGGGTAAGAAGCCTTACCTTCTCTCTCCAGTCTGCTCCCCTGTGCACAGGTGGATTTCCCGGCGGCGGCGGACGTCTTCTCTCCAACGCCCATTCCTCGCTGTTGCACCGAGCTCTCCAGGTGGCTGTCTCCCGGGTTTCGTCCCTTGCTGTGCCAGCTGACCTGTCATCCAAGGTTGCCCGGCTGTACGGTCACCTGCCTCTGTGTCTGAAGCGGACACCGCCACCAACACATTTACACCCCGCAGACACGCACTCATTCACGCCCGTTGTTAATAAACTATTTGAACTACTCTGAGCCTGTGTGTGTGCGTCTCCTGAGCCGTGCGTTATGTCAATTACTCTGCATTAATAGAAGAGAAGAAGAATAATCCCAGGTTTCTTTTCAGCACTGTAGCCAGGTTGACAAAGAGTCAGGACTCTGTCAATCCTAGCATTCCCTTAGAGCTTACTAGTCAGGACTTTACGAACTTTTTCAATAATAAAATTTCATCCATTAGAGATAAAATCAATCAGATTCTTCCCACAGTTAACTTAAATACTGTAACTACTACAACTCCTTCAATTGATGTCCCTCTTGATGAGTTTACTCCAATCGACCTTTGTGAGTTAGACAAAATAGTTTCCTCATCCAAACCTTCAACTTGTCTTTTAGACCCTATTCCTACCAGGTTATTTAAAGAAGTCTTCCCACTTATTGGTAGCTTTATTCTTCATATAATCAATTCTTCATTAACTTTAGGCCATGTACCGCAGGCTTTTAAAATGGCTGTAATTAAACCCTTACTCAAAAAGCCAACGCTAGATCCAGGAGATTTAGCTAACTATAGACCAATCTCTAATCTCCCTTTCATTTCAAAAATGTTAGAAAGAGTTGTTGCTACGCAATTATTTGACCACCTGCAGGGAAATGGTTTACTTGAAGAGTTTCAATCTGGGTTTAGAATCCATCATAGTACTGAAACAGCCTTAGCGAAGGTCACTAACGACCTCCTCATCGCATCTGATAATGGACTGGTTTCTGTACTTGTCCTTTTAGACCTTAGTGCAGCTTTTGATACTATCGATTATAATATTCTACTTGATAGATTAGAACACTATGTTGGACTTAATGGAACTTCGTTGCAGTGGTTTAGATCTTATTTATCTGATAGGTTCCAGTTTGTTCATGTAAATAATGAGTTTCCTTTCAACTCAAAGCTTAGTCATGGTGTTCCACAGGGATCTGTGCTAGGCCCTACTCTTTTTAGTTTATATATGCTTCCTTTAGGCAACATTATTAGAAAGCACTGTATACATTTTCATTGTTATGCAGATGACACACAATTATACCTGTCAATGAAGCCAGATGATAGTAATCAATTAGCAAGTTAGAAGCCTGTCTTAAGGAAATCAAAGCTTGGATGACTTGTAATTTCCTGCTATTAAATTCAGATAAGACTGAAGTCATTCTTGTTGGTCCAAAAAACCTTAGAAATACCTTTCCAAATCAAACTTTCAGTTTGGATGCGGTTACTTTCTCTTAATAGCTCTGTGAGGAACCTTGGAATTATTTTTGATCAAGATCTGTCCTTCACTTCACATATTAAATTTGTTTCTAAGACTGCCTTCTATCATTTGCATAATATTGCCAAGATTAGGAGCATCTTGTCTCAGAGTGATGCTGAGAAACTGATCCACGCTTTTGTTAGCTCGAGATTAGATTATTGTAATTCTTTATTATCAGGCTGTCCTAAAACATCTTTAAAAAGTCTTCAGCTGATCCAAAATGCTGCAGCAAGAGTTTTAACAGGTACTAGAAAGAGAGATCATATCTCTCCGGTTCTGGCCTCCCTTCATTGGCTTCCCATAGAGTTTAGAATTAAGTTTAAAATCCTTCTTCTTACTTACAAAGCTCTAAACAATCAGGCCCCTTTTTATTTAAGAGATCTGATACTACCGTATTATCCTAACAGAGCACTACGCTCCGAAAATGCAGGATTACTTGTAATACCTAGAATCTCCAAAAGTACAATGGGAGGCAGAGCCTTCAGTTATCAAGCTCCTCTCCTGTGGAACCAGCTGCCAATCTGGATTCGGGAGTCAGACTCGATCTCTGTTTTTAAGAATAGGGCTAAAACCTACCTTTTTGATATAGCCTACAATTAGGGAGGGATCACGTGTTTCTGAACCCTCCCTTAGTTATGCTGCTAATAGGTTTAGTCAGCCGGGGGACCTCCAGTAATGCACTGGGCCTCACTCCTTTCCTCACTCTCAATGAAATATTTTTTTTGCTGGTCATCAACATTTGTTTGTTCTCTCCCATAGATTGAGTCCCCATCGTGCTGTTTGCTCTCTACATGTCTGTTCTTTTCATCTTCTCTATCCCCTCACCCCCCAGCCAGTCGCAGCAGATGACTGCCCCTCCCTGAGCCTGGTTCTGCTGGAGGTTTCTTCCTGTTAAAAGGGAGTTTTTCCTCTCCACCGTCGCCAAGTGCTTGCTCACAGGGGATCGCCTGATTGCTGGGGTCTTTCTGCAACTGTGGGGGTTCCCCCTACAGTTGATAGTGCTATGAGATGACTGTTGTTGTGAAATGGCGCTATATAAATAAAGTTGAATTGAATTGAATTAAGTGTTCTATGAGTAAGAGTTTGTGGTTCAATCACTGAGGTCTGATTTCTCTGCTGTGCCTCTGTACCCTGTGCTGGTTCTTCTTTTTCTTCTTCTTCTTCTTCTTCTTCTTCTTCTTTTAGATTTGATTGGCAGTTGGCAACCAGCTTACAGGTGCATTACCGCCACTGACTTGATTATCATCACTCTATATCTTTGTATAAGGAGTTCTGAACAACTCCTTATGTGTGAAAGCTGCTGGTGGAACGTTTCTGATCTTGACCGGCTGTATCCCTGTTCCCTGGGCTGTCAAATGACATCTCCAGCTCTCTGGTTGGCCCTTCCACCACTGTCCCTGACTGTGAACTGTCTGCCTCCTAGAATAGAAATAATATATCTTTCAAACTCACAACTACCCAATAAACATATACAGTGCCTTGCCAATTCATTCAAAATTATCATGTGACATTTAGATTCTACACAGGTGGACTTTATTTTACTATTCGTGTGACTTCTGAAGGTAACTGGTTGCACCAGAACGTTTAGGGGCTTCATAGCAAAGGGGTTAACACTGTACATATGCACATGCCAATGTATGTTTTTAATTTTTAACTTTTGTTGTATTTTCATATTTCTCTCATTTCATTTCACAAATGTAGACTATTTTTTTTTTGCAAATTATTATATAAAATCCAGATTAAATACATATAAATTACAGGTTGTAATGTAACAAAATAGGTAAAAAAACAAAAGGGGGGAGTACTTTTGGAAGGCACTGCAATTTTTTCAGTAGTCTAAATAAGAGAGTTCTCCGTATTTCATCACACTAAACAAAAGCGCAACAGACTTACCTGAGACTCTATATCTCTGGTTGACTGACTGTGTCTCTCTGTGCACAGCTCTCTGCCCTGACTTTGCTGTCCATAATGAAACAATTATTAAACATTTCCATAAACTCCTCATTCCTTTATATGGACATTTTTCAACAAACTGCCTGAATATTATTGGGATTTTTCTACTTACTTGCCATTTCGGTGCACTGAAAAATGACCGGATGTCTGTTAGTTTTCTTTTCTCTGCCATCAGTGGACAAGCACAGGCACAAGCACATAGGCTATTTTCAGATTTAGGAGACATGCAACACCTAACTACAGATAATGTGCATAATTAGCCTAGATTTATTTTTCCTTAAGTAAAAGAAAAAAGTTTTGGCATGAATGTGTAGGCTACAAGTCCAGAACACTGTGAACTAAATATCCAGTATAAAACACATGACTTCAGATTCAGATTTATGGTCCGGTCTAAACTTCATAACACAGTGTATCTGTGCCATGATGCATCATTACATTACATCCATACTAATTAGCTTAACATGCTATATGCTGAGTTTACGTAAAACATGCTGGCAGACTTTGGACAAATGAGATGAAATATCGCTTTTCACGTTCTGTATGTGATTGTTGAAAACATGGACTGATAAATAACTTATTAACCGTTTACTCATTAAGCTTACTCACTCCTAGCCACTCTCTGCCTCTCTGTTGATGTGTGGGTGAGTGTGTACAGAGCCGCAGCAGCCCCGCCCGCGGGGGAGAAACAAATTGGACTAAACCACTGTGAGGATGGGGGGGTCCCTAATCTTTCAATAGTTATAAATGTCAAACAATGTGTTTTTAAGTCGCACCACTTGTATTGTGCCTTCAATGAACATTACTATGCTATTCAAATAAAAAATGTTTGTGTTTACAATGTGATGTTTGGGGGGGAAAACTTGATGGAAGGGGGGGACATGACCCCTACGTCCCTCTGGGATTTATGCCCCTGGGAACAAATGAGAAATAAAGTAATTGAGATCTATCAGTCTGGAAACGGTTATAAAGCCATTTCTAAAACTTTGGGACTCCAGCAAACCACAGTAGCCATGTTTACATGGACACAAGTAACCGGATTAAAAACCTGATCAGAATAAAAATGCTTCATGTAAACACACCAATCTGAATATTCTGACCCGATCACAGTCATTCAGATCAAAATTTCCTTCCAATTGAGATGGGTGGGTTATGCCAATTGTTAATCTGATCGGTGCGCAGATAAGATAAGATAAGATAAACCTTTATTAGTCTCACAATGGGGAAATTCCAGGATTGCAGCAGCACAGGGATAGCAACACTCAGAGCAACAATCAGAAGGCAAGAAAAAAAACAAGAGCAGCAAGTATACATATATATACTGTATATATATATATATATATACAGTATATATAGACACAGTGCGGAGCATTGTAGCTAGATGGGATAGATATATAAATATATAAACACAGTGTGGAGCATTGTAGCTGGATGGAATAAATATATGAGCATATAAACACACAGTGCGGAGCATTGTAGCTAGATGGAATAAATATGTAGATATATAAACACACAGTACGGAGCATTGTAGCTAGATGGAATAAATATGTAAATATATAAACACACACAGTGCGGAGCATTGTAGCTAGATGGAATAAATATGTAAATAATATAAACACACACAATGCGGAGCACATATGTAAACACTTATTCCGAAGGTTGGGTAGAAAATATGTTTATTGCGCATGTCTGTACGTCAGCTACACGTTGACGTGACGTATTTCTGCCTTTACAGCAGCTAGCAGAAGACATGGCGGGAGTAAAACAAATTTGGTCTGTATCGCCCTGCTGTCTCCCTCTGTTCGTCATATGTAGAAGTATGTACTGCTGGGCTTGTAGCTTCATTACGGAGACCAGCAGAAGCAAAAGTACAGACTGAATAACACAATACAGATCCATTTCAAAAAGAGAAAGACATGAAGTGGGGTTTGTTTACATCAGAAGTTGCTTCTTCTTCTACTGTTTCCGGAATGTTGGATAATTATGCGCATGTCAAAATGATTTAGTCCGTTCAAATGTGTGACACATGGAAACGCACATCCTAATCGGATCAGCTTTTTCAGGATCCATGTAAACAGTAAAGTTCTGACCTGAATTGTAATCAGATTGAAGAAATTTTGCACATGTAACCGTGGCTGAGAGCCATTATCCACAAATGGTGAAAACATGCAACAGTGGTGAACCTTCCCAGAAGTGGCCAGCTGACCAAAATTACCCCAAGAGCGCAGCGATGACTCATCCAAGAGGTCACAAAAGACCCAACAATAACATCCAAAGAACTGCAGGCCTCACTTGCCTCAGTTAAGGTCAATGTTCACGACTCCACCATAAGAAAGAGACTGGGCAAAAATGGCCTGCATGGTAGAGTTCCAAGATGAAAACCACTGCTGAGCAAAAAGAACATAAAAGCTTGTCTCAGTTTTGCCAGGAAACATCTTGATGATCCCCAAGACTTTTGGGAAAATACTCTGTGGACTGACGAGACAAAAGTTGAACTTTTTGGAAGGCGTGCGTCCCATTACATCTGGCATAAAAGTAACAGCATTTCAGAAAAGGAACATCATACCAACAGTAAAATATGGTGGTGGTAGCGTGATGGGCTGGGGCTGTTTTGCTGCTTCAGGACCTGGAAGACTTGCTGTGGTAAATGGAACCATGAATTCTCCTGTCTACCAAAAAATCCTGAAGGAGAATGTCCGGCCATCTGTTCGTGACCTCAAGATGAAGTACACTTGGGTTCTGCAGCAGGACAATGATCCAAAACACACAAGCAAGTCCACCTGTGAATGGCTTAAGAAAAACAAAATGAAGACTTTGGAGTGGCCTAGTCAAAGTCCTGACTTTAAGCCGATTGAGATGCTGTGGCATGACCTTAGAAAGGCGATTCATGCTCGAAAACCCTCCAATGTGGCTGAATTACAACAATTATGCAAAGATGAGTGGGCCAAAATTCCTCCACAGCACTGTAAAAGACTCATTGCCAGTTATCGCAAATGCTTGATTGCAGTTGTTGCTGCTCAGGGTGGCCCAACCAGTTATTAGGTTTAGGGGCAATCATTTTTTCACACAGGGCCATGTAGGTTTGGATTTTTTTTCCTTAATAATAAACACCTTCATTTAAAAACTGCATTTTGTGTTTTTAAATGTGTTGTGCTAGCTTTGTCTAATATTTAAATTTGTTTGATGATCTGAAACATTTAAGTGTGACTGTCATGTGGTGATCCTCGCGGATCACCAAGAGACGCCACAGAGTTCACCAGAGAGTTTGGCTAAGATGCTATTTATTTCCAGACGTGACAAAACACAACCATGAACCCCTTAGGGCAAACACACACATAACTGAGACTTGGGCTCGTAGGGCTAACCCAGCCGCCACGAGCTAACTGTGACAAAACTATGATGACAAACCTGACATGAAGGTCTACGGCACTCTCTAACATGACGAGACGTAGACCCAGACTTGACAAGACAAACGAGACGAGACGTTGACAGAATGTAGACCAATACTCCTGCGTCTTACCGTCGTCAGTGCCGGGCTTAAAAGGGCGAAGCACTAACGACGGGGATGACAATCAGCTGACCGGCCGTTGACAGGCGGAAGCCCCACCGAGCACTTTCACAATAAGAGCCCGGTGAGGCCAGAATACAGCCTGCAGCTGTCAAGGCCGGCAGCGAGAAATAACTTAGCCCGAGCGCGATCAGAACCGGCGCTGGGGTCATAACAGTACCCTCCCTCCACGGGCGGACTCCGAACGCCCCAAGGAACCACCCTGCACCCCCCCCCCCCCAGGGTGGGAGGTTGGGGGACAGGTGCGGAGGGAGAGAAACCAACCCATGAACAAGACAAAAAAACCATACAAGACAATGACAAGACTAACAAGAAAAAATGTACAAGGGAAAACAAAAACCAGAACTACAGGTTCAGAAAAAAATTAAATGCAAGAATAGAGCATACTCGCTCATACCAGACTATACATGAAAAAACAAAAAACAGAGCATTACTCGCTCATACCAGACTATACAAAACAGAAACAGAGCATTACATGCTCATACCAGACTATACACGAAACAAAAAAAAAAAAAAAAAACCAGAGCACCACACGCTCTACCCAGACTATACATAAGCCAGCAGGGCTACTGCAAGGCATGAGCACTAGATACAAAATAACCAGGACAAAGAAAAAAAAGCGCAAATACTGAGACAAACCCAGGGACCACTACCACCCCCCGACAGTTTATGTCGACTGATGGTCAAAGGAGGCGGACCAGGCGGCTCACCAGAGTCCAAAGTCCCGCACGTCCGCTTCTCCGGTGGTCGAACTAGGTAGCCCCATGGCACACATAACAGGTCGGGTGGCCGAACCGAGGCGCTGAACCGGCGAAACAGTCCCTCCGGCGGCCGACCCGTGTCCCTCAGCCACCAGTCCAGGGCATCAACAACCCGCAGCGGCCTCCCTGACGAGAACAAAACTCGGGAGAACCGGGGCGAGCGAACAGGGACCCCCATGGCCCCCGGCGATGATGAATAGGGGCGGTGACTCAGAGGGGATCGATGAGCAGGGCGAGCCAAGAATCCGCTCCACGAAGAAGGGGCTGCAGCTACTCCTCCACCAATGGAACACGCTCGCGCTGCATCACCGCTGGACCCAGATTGGGTCACAGCTGCACCCTCGTTGGGCCCCGATTGGGCCAGAACCGCACCCACGGTGGACCCCGATCGAGCCTCCGGTGCACCCATGTTGGACCCCGATTGGGTCAGATCCGCACCCGCGGTGGACCCCGATTGGGCCTCCGGTGCAGCTCCGCTGACGAACTCCACCCCTGAACCTGGGACCTCCACCTTGGTGACACCGACCCGTTCCCCGCCGGCGACACTAGAACAAAGCTCGGGGACAGGAAAACCGGGATCAGTATCACCGGTAGCAACGGAACTCAGCGAGACGAGCTCGGGCGCAGCAGACGGCTGCTCCTCACTCGCCTCCCCGGGAGGCAGGCAAAAATGCTCAACAGGGGACAGAGACAGAAAAGGGAGCACTTACCTGCACTCGGGTTCCGTTGCCACCCAGGACTCCGACGATCCAGGTTCAGGGCGACTCTCGTCAGCTGGCTCGGACTCAGCTGCGTTGGGCTCCGCAGCTGGCACGATATCACCTGCAGCCTCAGGTTCCTCCCACGCTGTTGTCCACGCCGACGACCCGTATGGCGTGGAGGCAGGGAACCCTTGACCCACTGGCTCGGACCGCTCTGGCGAGGAGACCCGGGGACGCTTCTTCGTCGGCTCAGGCTCCGGGCCGCAGTCCGCTCCTCTCCTCCGTCCAAGACGTGACTGCAGGGCCGGATGCAGGCTATCCAGCACTGCAGGGGCCCTCTTCGTCCGGCGACGCTGGCCTGGCGTCGCGGACCGCTCGACGAGGGAGAACACAGAGGCAGTAGGTTTAATAATTTCATCCACAGCATGTGGAGGGAGCTCGGAGGGCTGCGAACCCCGAACTCCATCCCCAGGAGTCAGACAAGGCAGAATAATATCATAATGTGAGAAATTATCGTGCACTTGCCTTCCTCCCGGGGCAGAGATGATTCCTGCTGTGGGGGACGTCGTTCCTCCTTCTCCCCGCTGGATGGCGACAGAGGGCCCCCTGGGAAGACGAGGTGGGGCTGCTCTCGGAGATTCGCTGACGGGATACGCCGGCAGCGAGTCCAGCCGGGGATTCCGCTGAGGGTTGCCCGCGCCGTTACGCCGACGTCCTCGTCAGCCCCCAGACGGCGCGTACTCCTGGACCTGCTCCGGGACGGGACACCAACGCGGGGAGCGGGGATTGCTCCTCCCCTGCTTCCTGCTCTTCTCTTCCAGCCCACGAAGTAACTCGCGCTGAATGGCGAGTTCCTCCCACCTCGTTATCACCTCCAGGTGGTCGTAACTATCGAGGGGAAGGCTGTCCAAAAGCTCCTCAGCGTAGTCCAAATGCCTGCACACGTCGCTGGGAGCGTCCCACAGCGTAGCGGAGAATAATGTGCAGTCCACGTACTCCAGGACCTCCGCTAGCCTTCTGTCCAGGCGCCGACTGCGACCCCTGGATGACGGCATTCTCCCAGCAACAGGCATCCAGACAGGGAAGAACAAACAGTCCAAAATGGCACAAACTCACGGTGAAACGGCGTCTCGGTGCGGCGCCTCCGTTTAGGCGACCTGGCAGGAGTATACTGTCATGTGGTGATCCTCGCGGATCACCAAGAGACACCACAGAGTTCACCAGAGAGTTTGGCTAAGATGTTATTTATTTCCAGACGTGACAAAACACAACTATGAACCCCTTAGGGCAAACACACACATAACTGAGACTTGGGCTCGTAGGGCTAACCCAGCCGCCACGAGCTAACTGTGACAAAAATATGATGACAAACCTGACATGAAGGTCTACGGCACTCTCTAACATGACGAGGCGTAGACCCAGACTTGACAAGACAAACGAGACGAGACGTTGACAGAATGTAGACCAATACTCCTGCGTCTTACCGTCGTCAGTGCCGGGCTTAAAAGGGCGAAGCACTAATGACGGTAATGACAATCAGCTGACCGGCCGTTGACAGGCGGAAGCCCCACCGAGCACTTTCACAATAAGAGCCCGGTGAGGCCAGAATACAGCCTGCAGCTGTCAAGGCCGGCAGCGAGAAATAACTTAGCCCGAGCGCGATCAGAACCGGCGCTCGGGTCATAACAGTGACAAACATACAAAAAAAAAAAAAAAAGAGAAATCAGGAAGGGGGTAAACACTTTTTCACACCACTGTATGCTCAGTAAGTCTTAGGAGATTGTAATGATGGAAAAGATGACTAGTAGGGAAATTATATTCAGACCATGATAAGGAACGTATAACTTTCTTTTGGAGAATTTCTAGCTTTTTTTTTAGGTGAGTTGGAAATGTGTTACACCATATGATATTGCAATAATTTAAATGAGGCTCAAATAAGGTTTTATATAGAATGAGAAGTGCTGAAAATGGTTGAAAATGTCACTTTAAAAAACAAAGCAGCATATTTAGCCAAGTTTTTGGTTAGATCGTCGATGTGACACTTGAAATTGAGAAATTCATCGATGAGGACCCCCAAGAATTTTGTAGAGCTAACTCTTGTAATATTCTGTCCATTGATTTTAGGTCTAATCTGCTTGGTGTCTGGCTTTTTATTGGAATGGAATACAATGTAATTTGTTTTACTGATGTTAAGAGAAAGTTAGATACACTGAAACCAGGTGTCTAATTTCATAAGTTCACTATTATCTGTTCAAGTTCATCTGGATTCTGGTGAGCAATAAATAAATTAGTGTCATAGCAAACAATACTTTATGTAGTACAGACGAGGAGTTAGCAATGTCATTTATGTACAGAATGAAGAGAACTGGTCCCAAGATGGAACCATGGGGGACTCCATGATTAATGGATTTATAAGATAAGATAAGATAAGATAAGCCTTTATTAGTCCCACAACGGGGAAATTCCAGGATTGCAACAGCACAGGGATAGCAACACTCAGAGCAACAATCAGAAGGCAAGAAAAAAACAAGCAAACAAGAGCAGCTAATATACATATATATGATGATTTGTGGTCACATATATAAACATACTGAAGTCTTCCAAACAGATAGCTAATAAACCAATCTAATGCTAGGTATCTGATACCATAATGTTGTAATTTATTAATTAGGATGTCAAAGTTAATGGTATCAAATGCTTTAGATAGATCTAAGAAAATACCAATTCCATAGTTACCTCTTTCAATTGCATCATTGAGTTTTTCAGTTAGGTCAGGTATTGCCATATAAGTAGTGTGTTTCTTTCTGAAGCCATACTGAGATGGGATAATAATGTTGAGCTTGTCAAGGTAACTGGTAAGTCTCCTATAAACTACTCTTTCCAAAACCTTGGAGAGAGTAGGCAAAATGGATATTGGACAATAATTAGTCAAATCATTCTTACCACCCGATTTGTAGATCGGTGTAACGACAGACTGCCGTTACCTGTATGGACTCTTTAGTTAGATGGTATATTGTACATGCAAGGTTTAAAAAAACCCATAACTTTAAAATACTAAAACACATTTCATCTTATAAGAATACACACATGGTTGGAAGTTATAAATGTTATTTATTTATTTGTTGGCTGTGTTTGTTTGTGCTGGGGCAGGGGTGTCCAACCATGTGCCATGGAGAGCCAAGACCCTGCAGGTTTTACCTCCAACCAGTGTCTTCAACAGCAGATTTCTGTGAACTTCTTCCCACTGATTGCTGATAAGTGAAAACACCTGCTGAAGAGACTGGGTAGAAGAGAAAACCTGCAGGGTCTTGGCTCTCCATGGCACATGGTTGGACACCCCTGTGCTGGGGTGATAGTGGGAGCTGGACATCTGTCTCTGAATGAATGAATTGAATGAATTTATTTTATTTTTTGAATGAATGAATGAATGAATTTATTTTATTTCGGATAGTACATTACAGGTTAAAAGAAACTGTATAATATAACAACAAGGTCAAATTAGACAAAGACTCCTTCTACTATACCAGGGGTGTCCAACCAGGTGCCATGGAGAGCCAAGACCCTGCAGGTTTTCTCTTCTACCCAGTCTCTTCAGCAGGTGTTTTCACTTATCAGCAATCAGTGGGAAGAAGTTCACAGAAATCTGCTGTTGAAGACACTGGTTGGAGGTAAAACCTGCAGGGTCTTGGCTCTCCATGGCACATGGTTGGACACCCCTGTACTATACAATTCCACGTGAGTTATCCGAAATGGGTGATGGCTGAAGCCGCAGCTTATATTGCCCACCCATATTCCATCCAAGAATTCAAAGGAGAAAAAGAGAAAACAAGACAAGAGCGATTACAATTTAAAACAAGGCTAAGACAAAATATGACTGAGAGAAAAAGAAAACTGAGCTAGTCTAAGTTAAGCGGTTACTATTCAAACAAATCTAAGACATAGTGTCACAGAGAAAAAAGAAAAACTAAGCTATAACACAACACAGGCTGGAAATGTCAATCCTTATGTGAGTTTACATGTCGTCTTGTAAATATGTTTGGAGTATTTCTTCCTTTAGTTTTTGTTTAAATTGTCCAAGCTTTGTACATGATTTTAATTCAGGTCCAAAATCGTTCCATAATCTGACACCTTGCACTGAAATACAGTGTTGCTTGGTAGTTGTTCTCACTGTAGGCTTTTGAAATATACATGTTCCTCTGAAGTGATATCGTTTCTCCCTTGTTTGGAACAACTTTTGGATATTTGCGGGCAGTGATAGATTCTTCACTTTGAACATTATTATTGCGGTTTTAAAGTCGATCAGATCTTTCAACTTGAGAGTTTTTTGTTTAAGAAAAAGTGGGTTTGTTGGTTCCCTGTAAGCTGCTTTGTTGATTATTCTAATAGCTCTCTTTTGAAGCATAAAGAGTGGATATATGTTTGTTTTATATGTATTTCCCCATACTTCATTACAATATGTCATGTATGGGAGTATTAATGAATGATACAAGGTGTATAGTGTGGGTTGATTCAGCAAATTTTTCACTCTGTGTAATATTGCAATTGATTTGGATACTTTACCTTTTATATAATTAATATGTGGCTTCCAACACAGTTTGTTATCAATTATTACTCCAAGGAATTTAGTTTCGGATACCCTTTCAATCTCTACACCATTTACACTGAGTTTGGGTACTGGGTAGTTGTGATGGTTGTTAAAGACTATAAATTTTGTCTTGCTTAAATTGAGCGTTAATTAGTTTGAATCAAACCACAGTTTCAGCTTTCCTAATTCCTTTCCGAGTGTATCCAGAAGTTGTTCCAAATTGTTTCCACTGCATAGCAGGTTAGTGTCATCAGCAAACAATATTAAGTCCATTTTTTCTGAAACTTTACATATATCATTTACGTATATACATATTGAATAATAATGGTCCCAAAACTGAACCCTGTGGGACTCCACAGGTGACCTTCAGTAGCTCTGAGTTTTTGTTGTTAACACATACAAACTGATATCTATTCTTTAAGTAACTTCTTAACCAGGACAGTGCTACCCCTCACTCTCCTGTTGAGTTAAGGTCCACCTGTGAGATAAAAGGAGTTTAACATTATTCTGTGGTGTATTTAAATTGCTTAGTAATAAGAGTTAATGGTAACATTTAAGTTAAGTGAATGAAACAAACAAAACCACTTAACCTCTGCCAGCATACTTCCTGCTAGTGTCTTGGGCAAAAGATTCCCAGGGGGATCGGGCACCTAATAAAGGGTTCCAGGAGGGTAAAAACATGCAGTAGATGGGTAGAAGGGGTTTGGTGTTAGATTTAAATGTGAATATTTATATATATTATTCATGGGTGTTTATTTGTTATGTTTGAGCTTTGTAAATACTGTTTAGATATTGTCTATATGCTTGATGAGAGTTTTAAGTCATTGCTGGGGTATATTTCAAGTGTGCATATTTCTCTCTTTATCTGTGAATAATGGTATGCTCCAATCAGGTTAATTATCTCACTAGGTATATAAGCAGTCAGTCTCCATTTGTTGTTGGGTGATGATTAGTCTAGACTGGAATTGGTTAGTTGCATACAGTGTCCGAAATAAATAGAAAAATTGCTTACTGCAAACTTCTGAAGT
Organism: Pholidichthys leucotaenia; assembly: GCA_020510985.1. Lineage (NCBI taxonomy): Eukaryota > Metazoa > Chordata > Actinopteri > Cichliformes > Pholidichthyidae > Pholidichthys > Pholidichthys leucotaenia. Next base: position 359,758,879 of record CM035842.1, on the reverse strand, counting down.
CAGGCTCTTCTTTTAAAATGCACCTTGACTGCTTGAGCCATATGACAGTTGGTATAATTTGTGCAATTTTTGCTATTTGTGGCACTACTCCGGAGATTAGAGACAGATTAATGCAGTAGATAAGAGGTTCCAATACTACATTAATGATACTTTTCAAGCGAGAGTGGCATCACTGGTGAGGTTGTTCACCACCATTGTTAGGAAGTTTTTGGTCCCTGTTTAGAACCTTATTTAGTACTCTCCAAGATTTCTTGGAATCACCCTGTGATGCATTTATAAGTTCTGCATAGTAATTAATCTCACTCTTTCTAATAATATGTGTTAGTTTATTTGCATAATTAGTCTGTTCATTTTTATTATTAATATTTGGATTTTTTTATGTAGCATTTATATAGTTTATTTTTGTGCTTAATAGATTTTAATATGACCATAGAAAGCCACGGATGTTGAATAGTACCACTACATGTGACAGTCTTGACAGGAATTGTCCTTTGAATGGAGTCTGTTATTTCCTTAGTCAAGGTGTCAAACACAGCATCAGCATCACTACAATTGTAGATTCTATCCCATGCCTTGGCATGCAAGTCCTCATTCAGACGTTGTAAGGTTTCTTCATTGAGTATTTTTATTTTTAGTTTATGACGCGAGATTGAGGGCCTAACAGCAAGGTTAAGAAACAGAACAATGGGGAAATGATCAGAAATCTCAGCGAGTACGACTCCAGATACCAGTGTGGAATTGCAAATGTTAGTGATGATATTATCAATAATGGACTTGGTAGAGTGAGTGATTCTGGTATAAGTATTAATAGTAGGGGAAAAGGAAGGGGGGTAATGTATTCATAAAGTCATTTTTAGCTGCATCATCCCTGGAGAGGTCAGTGTTGAAGTCTCCAAGGAGGATGCAACTTTTATTTTTATTGTTGATTGAGAATAAAATTTCTTCCAGTTTGGTCATAAAAATGTTAAGGTCAGTGTCCAGGGCACGATAAATCACACCTACAATTAGATTTTTTCCATTTTTGACATGTATCTCAGCAAAAAGAGAGTCAGTATAACAGTCTGCCATGACAATATCATCACAAACACTAACATCATGCCTACAAGAAATATACAGACAGACACCACTGCCAGATCTGCCACATCTGTTCTTGGTAAACAGTTTATAGCCATCAAAGTTTAAGATATCTGTGTATGACCTATCGTTCAGCCAAGCTTCACTACAACCAATTACATCAAAGCTACAGCCTGTGCTGTTAAGTAAAGTATCTAGATCATGATGATGTTTATTCAAGCTCCTGATATGTAAATGCATGAAGGAATAATTGTATTGATTTTTAAAGGATATTAATTGCTCATGATTACAGCATATATTCCTATTATAGTTCATACATTGTGTCACATCCACTCCTTCTGTTATGAATCCCCCTTTCAGGGCATAAATGAGGCACCAGTCACCAGCAGTGAGTTTGCTTATTTATTAATGAAAAAAGGAACAAAAGAACGTGCCACGAAGGGCAAAACAGAAACCCTATACACAGGACCTCGAAGGGTGATAACTGAACAAATAAAGAATCAATAAAGTCACTTACATATAAATAGCGAGGGCAAAACCTGACGCTGAAGAAAGGACTGGAATCAGGGTTGGGGATTCCAGCCTGAGTAGGGAGAGGTCGCAGCCAGGAATGAGTCTTGCTAGCGAACTTAAATAGTACAACAGAAAACTAATGAACCAACAGGTGTGGAGAGAAAATAATCACTAAATACAAACAGCTGTGACAGGCTGCAAGCAGACTTGACAGGCGTAAGTCCTGCCGTGGCGCTGTCAAAATAAAAGCACAAACCAAAAGGACAGATAAATATGACTAAATACATACACAAAAAAGGAATAATAATCGGAGACCCGAGCATGGAACAGAACCGCGCTTGGGAAGATCACAGTGCCCTTCCCTTAAGGGGTGAAACCCAGACATCCCGCAGTAATGTCAAACGGAAAAAGACCCCCCCCCCCCAAAAAAAAAACCCCCAACCCCCCCCCAAAAAAACCAAAACAAAACAAAAACCACTACAAAACCAACTCCGGGAGGGCAGTGGGGGGATCCAGGCCAGGAGGCATAGACACAAAAGACAAAAATCCAAAAACCCATACCAAATGCTAACAAGCAGTATACAAAGAAAACTAGAACATACAGTACATAATAAATAAAACAACAATTCAGGTGGCCTTCCAAAGTAGTGGCTCCACCCGACCATCGGGGGAAAAGTTTGGGCGGCCTACCAGATCTCCAGAGAACCCAACCTGAAAAAAAGAGTTCATCAAGTGGCCTACAAGAGTCCCAAAACCACCTCAGTAACCCAGAAGGCTTGGGCGGTCGGCTAGCATCCATGAACCACCAGGACCGAAGGGGTGAACCATGAGGCGGCTTTCCCACCGAGAGGCTCAGTGGCAGGAAGCCGGACCAGAGGAGGGAAACCCCAATGGCGTCTGGTGGTGGAGGATCTGCAGCACCCGTGACAACCTCCGACTAGAGCTTAGTAGCACACGCGGTGGCCCTGGACTGAGGTGTGGCGGCGCCCTTGGTGGCCCCGGACTGAGGCATGGCTGCAACTTCGGTGGCCCTGGACTGAGGTGTAGCTGCACCCTCGGTGACCCCAGACTGAGGTGTTGCGGCACCCAGGATGGCCCCCGGGCTGGAGCGTAGCACCCATGACGAACCAGATTGCGGAAGAACTGCACTCTTGGAGATCCTGGGCTGGGGCGGCGTCTCCACAACAACCTCGGCCGGAGGAGCTGGACCCATGAGGGCCTCAGGCAGCAGACCGGAACCCACAGAGACCTCCGATGTAGCTGGATGGTTCTGGGTGACCCTGCGAGAAGACTTGCAAGAAAGAGGAAGAGAAACAGGGTAAGGGTCACCGGCAGCAGTGGAACCCAGCGAGGCAAGCTCAGATGCTGCTGATGGCAGCACCCGGCTCGCCCCACCAATAGCCAGACAAGATCTCTCCAAAACAGAAATAATGAAAACAAAGGAGAGTACTTGCCTGAACTCAAGTTCCACCGCCGTCCAGGACTCCGTTGATCGGGATGACGATGTCTTGACCTCGGCCCTCCGGAGGTCCAACTTGGACTCTGCTGCGGCGGCCCCAACAGCAGGCATGATGGTCACTGCAGTCTCAGGAACCCCTGGCGTAACAACCAACGCAAGTGGCTCACCCAGTGTGGTGACAGGAGATCCTCTTCTAGCTGGGGCTAGGCTCTGCGTAGGTGAAACCCGGGGACACTTCATCATCGGCTCAGGCTTCAGGTAGCAGATGGCCCTCCTCCTCTGTCCACACCGCGGCCGTGGAGCCGGAACCAGTCTCTCCAGGCCCGCAGGCTCCTCCTCTGTCTGGCGGCTAGGTCCTGGAACCGGCGGACACTCGGGGAGTAAAGAAGGAGACACAGAGGTAGCTAGTACAGTTTTAGTGGCTGCAGCAGGTGGTGAGGGCTCAGTGGACTGCATAACCTGATCCTCACTCCCAGGAATCAGACAAGGTAATTCATCAAATTGAGGAAAAGAATGAAAAAACACTTGCCTGATTTCCCAGCGTACGATGGTTCCCTGCTGCAGCAGGCTCAGTTCTTTCCTTTCCCGTAGCAGTGGTGATGATGGACCCCTCAGAAAGACAAGGAGGAGCCACTCCTGCAGGATCGGTGATGGGCAGGGCTGGAGAAGAAACAGCAGGGCTCGCAGCAGCTGAAGAAAGCGCCGTAGAGGAGGAGGGAACAGCTGAGACGATCCGGGGTAGAGGAGCTGGCGAAACAGCTGACAAAGAAGACCTGGAGGCTGAAGCTGCAGTCATACCTCTCTGAGAAGGTGGAGAAAAAACAGCTGGTTGGGAGACGGAGGAATTTCCCTGGCGGCCCGCGTCAGGATGATAACGGGAATTTCATGGCGTCTTCACCCAGTGGTTCTCCTCCTTCCACTTCGGGACAGCCATATCACGAGGGGGAGAAGAGTTCTGTGCCGGGCGGCAGCTTCTTCGGGCAGGAGACGAGCATATCGTCAACACCGGAAACCATTGCTGGAGAACGGAGACGGAGGCCAGCAGCTCAGTGAATTCATGATAATTACCAAGACCAGGATGCCCCTCCACAATCCTGACTGCTGCCACCACGCTCTTCAGAACCCTATTCAGACTGTGGGAGGAGAGAGCTTCAGCCACATGGCCCCTGATGAGTTCAGCTGCCCACTGTTCAACCTCGCTGGGGATCCTGACTGCCCTCCTCCTTCGGCACGCTGGGAAACGGCCTCCTGGAGACAGAGACGTGGGAGCTGGAGCCGTAACAGGATCCTGGCAAGGAACCGAGGCTCAGGAGTGCTTCACCGTCGGCCCCAATTTAGGCTTCCTGGTAGATTTCTTTTCCAACTCACGATTCTTCTGCTGAAGTGCTGATAACTGGAATATCCTCTCCCTTCCCTCAGCATGCTCAGAAAGGTGAGGATGATGCTACACAGCCGCCTCTGCGAAGTCCAGGTACCATAAAGCATCTTTAGGCGTGGAATAACTGGGAACTATGGCAAGGAAGTCATCTATTTCCATAAGACAAAGCTCAAAACCCAGGCTCATAGGATACCACTTGCCATATGACGACATATCAAAAAAAAAATCAAAGGCACCGGAAAAGAAAAAAAAAAAATAGAGCCAAAAACACAAACTCACTACCGCTGGCACCAACTGGCTGTGACCTACTGTTATGAATGCCCCTTTCAGGGCATAAATGAGGCACCAGTCGTCAGCAGTGAGTTAGTTTATTTAATGAAAAAGGGAACAAAAGAACGTGCCACGAGGGGAAAAACACAAACACTATATAAACAACCTCGAAGGGTGATAACTGAACAAATAAAGAATCAATAAAGTCACTTACATATAAATAGCGAGGGCGAAACCTGACGCTGAAGAAAGGACTGGAATCAGGGTTGGGGATTCAAGCCTGAGTAGGGCGAGGTCGCAGCAAGGAATGAGTCTCGCTAGTGAACTTAAATAGTACAACAGAAAACTAATGAACCATCAGGTGTGGAGAGAAAATAATCACTAAACACAAACAGCTGTGACAGGCCACGAGCAGACGTGACAGGCAGAAGTCCTGCCGTGGCGCTGTCAAAATAAAAGCACAAACCATAAGGACAGATAAACATGACTAAATACATACACAAAAAAGGAATAATAATCAGAGACCCAAGTGTTATATCTGATAAATGACCAGGACGGAGGGGAGTCTTCATGCAGCAACTAACTAACTTTATTATGAACTTGAGTTTATATACACAGTGGGCTGTGTCCACCTGACGTCACCCTGTGGGTGGGCACGGCATCCCAGACACACACTCTCATACTTAACATTCTCCCCCCTCTTTTTACAAAACTGGGAAACCACACACACAATTGAACCTCCCAAATTTAGAAACCTGAATCACACACTAAGAACAGGGAAAACAATATACTGTCATGAACATCGTATCACATTCACACAAAACAATTAAACTGGACCTTGTCTCTTGAAAAATACAACATAACTCCATATTACTCACATTCACCCACATGCACCACAGCATCAAATATATACAAACTATACACCTTCTCTTATATGCATATATACACTGGTATTCACACCAGGACAAAGAAAGAAAATTCAAGTAATGCCAATGTCTCTGGGCAGCCACCATCCACAAAACTGCCTCGGAGGCCCCGGGCACCCCCACAGCATATGTGCCCCTGGCCTCTGTCCACGTCCAGGGTCGAAGCCCCTCTCCCTGGTGAAGATGTCCCTTCCCGCCATAAGCTTCGTCTTCCCTTTGGCCCCGCAGTGCTGTTGTCCAGGCGCCATCCCACCGTGTCCCTCGGACCGCTCCCGACCACCTTCAGCACCGCCATCATGGCTCCAACTAGTCCAGCCCCCCGTGGCCGCACTCTGGTGAAAATAGAAACCCGTTCTTCGGCGCCGTTCGCTACCTCGGGCGGCTTGCCGTACCGTCCTGCACCCTCGTCCAGGATGCTCCGCCACCGTGTCCAGCTGCCGCTGCTCACTCCCGGGGCTCCCAGCCTCGCACTCGTTGGTGACCCTCTCCGACCCGGGCGTCTCGACTCCCTTGTTCCATGAGTCATGCTGCATAGCCTCCGTATCCGGCCACTGCTCACCTCCGGGACATGCACCATCACCCTCGTCGGGCCCGCTCACCAACCTGGGCTCCTCACCGCTGCATCCAGCGCTCTCGGTGTTGGTGCTCTGTTGCGCTGTCACTGTGTCCTGCGGCTGCTGCTCCTCCCCGGGGCTGTCAGCCTGCCTGGCCTCCAGTGGCGGGGCTAACTCCTGCTGCGCCACCTCTCAGCCAGTGTTGGTCTTGCTTAATTCGGGCTCTCTCCATCTCTGCTCCGGTTCTGGCTTGAGGCCCAGTTTCGCGCCTTTAGCTTCATTTTGGCATGAAACTAGCCTGTCAGCTACCCTGTCCATTAGCTCTCCCAAGCTAACTAGCTACGGCATGTCCAGCGCCATTAGCCTCTTCGCCCGCAGTTCTCTGGCCCTCGCCCGCTCTGCAAAGTGTGCCTCCATGAGCCCGACAGCCCCTACGTAGCACTCACTTGTGCCCAGCGAGTTGAGAATCCTTCAGCCCTCCGTGCCAAGGTTACAGGCCAGGACGGCCCTCCACTGTCTCCTGCCAAGCCAAGGGAGACCCAGCGAGTTGATACACTCCTCAAACTCATGTCTCCACTGCGGCCACGAAATCACCGGCTCACCTGGGTTTTCAGAAACAGCAATAGTCGCTGATTTAGCCAGCACACTCCCATTCTTCTCCTCGTCGCCAAATGTTATATCTGATAAATGACCAGGACGGAGGCGAGTCTTCATGCAGCAACTAACTAACTTTATTATGAACTTCAGTTTATATACAGAGTGGGCTGTGCCTGCCTGATGTCACCCTGTGGGTGGGCACGGCATCCCAGACACACACACTCTCATACTTAACACCGAGCATGGAACAGATCCGTGCTCGGGATCATCACACCTTCATTAGAGTCATTGAAGATCATTATGCATGATAGTTGATAAAATTTACTGGGATCACACAGCAACAATACACAGAGATATAGACAAGGACAAACCCTCATCCATATGGAAAACAGTCGGACGGACAGACAGACAGACAGACAGACAGACAGACAGACACACACACACACACATTGTCAGCACAACCCGCTGTATCCTACTAGCACAATAGTATCCAGTCCATAAGTCCGAGAGCACAGATACTGGCCTCATCGCACCAGGCAGCATTGATATCAATGTTCATCAACTTGCACTGTCCTTAAAAACAGCAGTTTACAATTAAAAAACAGCAATAGCTCTAGCACTGGTTTCAGATTGTTCCAGATATTTATGTAACAAGCATTATGCCAAATATCAAACTTTTTACAAAAGCTGCTAAAAATATGCATTTTTATATAGCATTTTTAACAAAGAGTGTCACAGTGGGTGCCCGGGCTGGGCAGGAAATAGGACTCAGATGCTTAGAGAGCTCTTGATATGATGTTTATTAATGGAAAACACAAAAATAACACACAACTCGTGGGCTGGAAAGCAAAGGCGAGGCTAAGCTAAGGCAAGGCCACACAGGCTAGGATAACAAGGCTGGGAAACAAGGCTAAGGCAGAAGCGTGTAGACTAACGCCGATATGACAAGAACGCCGAAAAGAATTAAGGAGCTATGGCCCTTAAATAAGGCAAGACTTAATCAAACCAAACACAAGCAGCCATGGACAATTAACAAACCAAGATCAAAACTAAGAAAACCAGAAATAAACAACACACATTAACTCACACTCAAGACCAGAATAAAGAATATACACGATTATGATAAACAGGACAATGACACATTTAGGACCCAGGAGACAGACACTGACACAGGTAGATAGTGACAATAATCCTTTTACTGAAGAGTGACAGTGTGTAGTGCGTGAGTGAGTGCAAGTATAGTGTCCTGGTCGCTGGAGCTGAGCAGTCCGGATGGAGACCTGGCCACCCTGTAACACACAAGCAGATACAATTACCGCTGTTCAGCACTCGTGAGTAATAGTAGGTGAAAGGGCTTACTTGGGTGATCCACAGGTAGCGTCCTGCTGACTTCCAGCGGCCGTGCAACGTGGAGGTGAAAGTGCTCGTGGCTGTGGTAGTGAATCCTCCTGTTGCTGTAGCGATGGCAGTTCCTGTGATGGTGACGGCAGTGATTCCACTGACCGTGACGATGACAGTTCTGATAGCGGTGTTGACAGTGATTCCACTGACCGTGACGATGACAGTTCTGATAGCGGTGTTGACAGCGATTCCACTGACCGTGACGATGACAGTTCTGATGGTGGCGATGACAGAGATTCCACTGATCGTGGTGATGATAGTTCCTGCAGCTGAGACAATAGTAACTCCTGCAGCTGAGGAGTAAGACGTACCCGTAGCAGAGGTGGTAGCGAGGAACTACGTGGCTGAAGTGGCAACGCCCCGTTGGCTGGGGAAGCTGGTCTGCTGCCTGGGAGGTCCACCTGTGCACAGGGGTAAAGGCAAGGAGTTGAGTAACACACAGTTCTCTTACGTGGTAGTTCTTGACGAGGCGTTCTTGACGTAGCTTGAGAACGAAGCTCTGGTTCATGCTCCGATGAGGAGGACAGACGACTCCGTGACGGGCTGTCAGCAACGCTGGCTTTTAACAGCCGCTGATTGGCACCTGCTGGTCTGTGCACAGCTGGGACTGATGAAGCCAATGACGGCCCAGAGGCCGCCATGACAGTACTCCCCCCTCTAGCAGTGCCTCCAGGCACCTGCCCAATTCTACCTGGATTCGCCCGATGGAAATCGCGGATCAGCTGTTTATCCAGGATCAACGCTGGGCGAATCTAAGAACGATCGTCCGGTCCAAAGCCCTCCCAGTCCACCAAATACTGAAGACCACGACCTCGACTGCGAACGTCCAGGATGGCAGTCACCCCCAAGGCCGGATGGCCATCGATCATCCTCGGGGAGGCGGGGGCCGCGGGAGGCGGGCACAGGGGGTCAGAGACGTACGGTTTGACCTGGGAGACATGAAAGGTGGGGCAGATGCGCATCGAAGAGGGGAGAGACAGGCGCACAGACACAGGATTAATAATACGAGTGATGGTGTAGGGACCAATGAAGCACTTGGTAAGCTTACGCTTCTCAGCCGGTACACCAATATTCCGGGTTGACAACCAAACCTTCTGACCCACCTTGTAGTCCGGGGCGGGTCTCCTATGCCGGTTGGCCACCTGGATGTTGCGTTTTGTAGTCTTCAACAGGGCTTGGCGGGCGATGAGCCAAACTCGCCGACAGCGCTTGATGTGGGCTTGGACCGAGGGAACCGCTACCTCCCTCTCCTCCTCCGGGAACAGCGGTGGATCAAACCCAGATGACGCCCTGAAGGGGGAGACGCCCGTAGCCGTAGAGACCGTGGTGTTATGGGCGTACTCAATCCAAGGAAGATACTTGCTCCAGGAGGATGAGCAGGAGGAGATGACACAGCGCAATGCGGCCTCAAGCTCCTGGTTAGCCCGCTCACACTGGCCATTGCTCTGGGGATGATAACCAGAGGAGAGGCTGGCTGTGGCTCCCAGCGCCGCGCAGAAAGCCTTCCAGACCTGCGAGACAAACTGTGGTCCCCGGTCCGACACTATGTCGGCGGGGATACCGTGGAGACGGACCACATGTTGAACGAGGAGGTCCGCTGTTTCCTGGGCTGAAGGCAAACCCCGAAGAGGCACAAAATGGGCTGCCTTCGAGAAACGGTCCACAATGGTTAAAACTGTAGTGAAATTATCCGAGGTGGGCAAACCAGTCACAAAATCCATAGCAACGTGGGACCAGGGGCGGGAAGGGACCGGCAACGGGTGTAACAGGCCCGCCGGGGGGGATGATGTCGTCTTCCCGGTGGCGCACTGAGCGCAAGCCCGGATGTAACCTACAACGTCCTTCCATAGCCATGGCCACCAGAAGGTCCTCTGGAGAAGGTCCACAGTCCGGCCCACCCCTGGATGACAAGCCAACTTGGAGGCGTGACCCCACTCAATCACTTGGCCCCGAATGGCACGTGGAACAAACAGGCGCCCCCCTTCCCCCCCCCCCAGGTCCGGCTCAGTCCTCTGAGCCCGGCGAACCGTCTTGCAGATACCCCAGGACAGAGCACCCACGACGCAGGAGGGTGGCAGGATAGGAGTTTCCTGGTCCTCAGAGGATGGTGCGTCAAACTGCCGTGAGAGGGCATCCGGCTTACCGTTCTTGCTTCCCGGCCGGTAAGTGATGGAAAAATTGAACCGGCCGAAGAAGAGGGACCAACGAGCCTGGCGTGCATTCAGGCGCTTCGCCGTCCTGAGGTATTCCAGGTTACGATGATCAGTCCATACCACGAACGGTTGAGCAGCCCCCTCCAGCCAATGTCTCCATTCCTCCAAAGCGAGCTTCACTGCCAGCAGCTCCCTGTCTCCTATGCTGTAATTTCTCTCTGCTGGGGATAGACGATGAGAGAAGTAAGCACATGGGTGAATCTTACCATCCTCGGGAGAGCGTTGGGAGAGTACCGCTCCTTCCCCCGAGTCAGAGGCGTCCACTTCCACCAAGCACTGCAGCTTCAGGTCCACCTGAGTTAGGACCCGGGCCGAAGTGAACTCCCTCTTCAGTTTCTCAAATGCTCCGGCTGCCTCCTCACTCCAGCAAAACGGGGTCTTAGGGGAGGTGAGCGCAGTCAGAGGGCGAGCAATATTACCAAAATTGGGCACAAACCTCCTATAGAAATTAACTAAACCCAGGAATCCTTGAAGCTGCTTCTTAGAGGAGGGTGCAGGCCAATCCACTACTGCCTTGACCTTGGCCGGGTCAGGAAGCACCTGGTTCTGGGCTATTATGAACCCTAGGAAGGAGGTTTGGTCAGTATGGAACTCACATTTCTCGGCCTTGACGAACAGTTGATTCTCCAGGAGGTGCTGTAGTACCTTACGGACATGCACCTGATGCTCTTCTAATGTGCAAGAGAAGATCAGTATGTCGTCAAGATATACAAACACAAACGAGTTCAGGAAGTCCCGCAAAACGTCGTTTATTAAACGCTGGAAGACGGCCGGAGCGTTGGTTAACCCAAACGGCATTACAAGGTACTCAAAATGCCCGCTTGGGGTCCGGAAAGCCGTCTTCCACTCATCACCTTCTCTTATGCGCACTAGGTGATAAGCATTCCTGAGGTCTAACTTAGTAAACCAGGATGCCCCCTGGAGGGAGTCAAAGGCAGTGTTCATCAAAGGCAGAGTGTATTTGTCTTTTACCGTTATTTCATTGAGACCCCGGAAGTTGATGCAGGGGCGTAATGAGCCGTCCTTCTTCCCGACGAAGAAGAACCCAGCTCCCACAGCCGAAGACGACGGGCGGATGATTCCAGAGGCCAGGGACTCCTTGATGTATGTGTCCATAGCCTCGCGCTCCGGGGCTGATAGGCTGTATAGGCGGCTAGCAGGAAGAGGGGCCCCAGCCTTCAGATTAATTGCGCAGTCGTAAGGGCGATGGGGGGGGGTAAAGACAACGCCCGAGACTTGCTAAAAACTAACCCCAGGTCATGGTAAACCTCTGGCACCTTGGACAGGTCCGGTGGTGACGAATGAGGTGGAGGCACCTTGACCAACGGGGCGCACGCCGCAGATTGGAGACAGGCACTCAGGCAGAACGTACTCCACGCTGTTATACTCCCAGCTTGCCAGTCAATGGTGGGGTTATGCAATCGAAGCCAGGGGTACCCCAGGATGACGGGCGAAGAAGAGACGGGCAGGACTAGGAACCTAATTTCCTCCCTGTGATTTCCTGACACAATTATAGATACTGGGGCCGTCTGATGGGCAACGGTGGCCAGTGACGCCTTGGACAGGGTGATGAGTTTGACAGGGGGATCTAGAGTCTGACAGCTAAGGCCCATCCGGGTTGCCAGGTCTCTAGAAACAAAATTCTGCTCAGCTCCTGAGTCAATTAACGCTAAAGTGGAGTGTTCTGTATGTGCATGGATCAGTCTGATGGGTAAACGGCAACTAGTAAGGGGTTCTTCTGAATTCTTGCCCGTGAATCCCCCTACTGCGATCCATGGGCCTTCCCTTTTAACCTACTGGGACACCCGAAAACCCCATGTGACTCTTTCCCACAGTAGAAACAAAGGCCCTGATCCCTGCGGCACTGTCTCTCAGCAGCTGACAATTTAGACTGACCTACAACCATAGCCTCTTGATCCGGGGATTCCTCTGACGCGGGTAGAGCGAGAAGAGGAGAGTTAGTGACGCGAGGGCGGGGTCTAACCAAACGGGAAGTAGCTCGCCGTTCGGCCGCCCGCTCCCTTAACCTGCTATCCAGGCTAACCGTTAGGGCAATCAAATCACGCAAGTTGTCCGGTTTATCCCGTGCCGCTAATTCATCCTTCAACTCATCATTAAGACTGCGCAGGAAAATACCACACAGTGATGGCTCCCCCCACCCAATCTCTGCGGCCAGGACCCGGAAGTCAATAGCGTAGTCAGCAGCTGATCTCTTTCCCTGCTGTAGGCTCAGCAGCCGTTCTGTCAACACCTCACCCCTATCTGTAAGATCAAACACGGACATGAATTCTGTCACAAACTCCTGGTAAGTCAGCATGGGGTAGCTTGGTTTAGCCATGATGGAATATGCCCAATCTAAAGCTCTACCCGCCAGCAAATTAATGACATAACCAATCCTGTTGGAATCTAAGGTGAAATCTCCCGGAACGCGGAGAAAAACTGATTCACATTGTAATATGAATCCTCGGGCTTCCCTGAGTTTTCCGCTGAACCGGGCAGGCGTGGGAACAGGGGTGAGGCGAGGGGTCGAGGAGGTGTTAGCTTGACCTGCCGCTAAGCCCGCAGGGGCTGAGATATTTGCGGTCGGGGAGAACGTCTGGTGTCCTTCCAGACGATCCAGCCGACTGTTAATTAAAGTTAACTGATTTAGGATTACTGTCTGCTGGTGTGCTAACAAATCTACCCAAGCGCTAAGTGTGTTGATTTTGCGTGACAGTGAACTGTCCGCTGGGTCAACGTGACGGAGTCGTACTGACATGTTTAGGACCCAGGAGACAGACACTGACACAGGTAGATAGTGACAATAATCCTTTTATTGAAGAGTGAGAGTGTGTAGTGCATGAGTGAGTGCAAGTATAGAGTCCTGGTCGCTGGAGCTGAGCAGTCCGGATGGAGACCTGGCCACCCTGTAACACACAAGCAGATACAATTACCGCTGTTCAGCACTCGTGAGTAATAGTAGGTGAAAGGGCTTACTTGAGTGATCCACAGGTAGCGTCCTGCTGACTTCCAGCGGCCGTGCAACGTGGAGGTGAAAGTGCTCGTGGCTGTGGTAGTGAATCCACCTGTTGCTGTGGCGATGGCAGTTTCTGTGATGGTGACGGCAGTGATTCCACTGACCGTGACGATGACAGTTCTGATAGCGGTGTTGACAGTGATTCCACTGACCGTGACGATGACAGTTCTGATAGCGGTGTTGACAGTGATTCCACTGACCGTGACGATGACAGTTCTGATGGTGGCGATGACAGAGATTCCACTGATCGTGGTGATGATAGTTCCTGCAGCTGAGACAATAGTAACTCCTGCAGCTGAGGAGTAAGACGTACCCGTAGCAGAGGTGGTAGCGAGGAACTATGTGGCTGAAGTGGCAACGCCCCGTCGGCTGGGGAAGCTGGTCCACCGCCTGGGAGGTCCACCTGTGCACAGGGGTAAAGGCAAGGAGTTGAGTAACACACAGTTCTCTTACGTGGTAGTTCTTGATGAGGCGTTCTTGACGTAGCTTGAGAACGAAGCTCTGGTTCATGCTCCGATGAGGAGGACAGACGACTCCGTGACAGGCTGTCAGCAACGCTGGCTTTTAACAGCCGCTGATTGGCACCTGCTGGTTTGTGCACAGCTGGGACTGATGAAGCCAATGATGGCCCAGAGGCCGCCATGACAGACAATAGAGAACTAACGCAAAAATAATGAAACATAAACATGACTATGATAATACTAAGGATGACCATAAAAAACTAACTCTAAGACAGTAATAACTAGAAAAGCACTCATAGAAGGCATACCTCCGACAAGGCTCCTTCCGTTTCTCATGGATCACCTCCAAAATGTAAAGGGTTTGTGTGTAGGCCTATAGCCACTTGTGGTGAAAATGGCATCAAAGTCTGTCCATCAGTATTGGAGTATTGTTGCTAAAACACTGTGAGAAGATAAGAGCCTTGGCTGAGGTATGCATTCTCAGATCATCACCAAAATATAATGGGTTCCTCTCTAGCCCGAGAACCACCTCTGGTGAAAATTTCATCCAAATCCATCCAGTAGTTTTTATGTAATCCTGCTGCACAAATACAAACAAAGCCCTTGGTGGAGGTATGCACTCTCAGATCATTACCAAAATCTAATCATCTGTTCCCCGTGCCATTACTCACCTTTCCTGAAAATTTCGTCAAAATCTGTTCATAACTTTTTGAGTTATGTTGGTAACAGACAGACAGACAAACCCTGGTAAAAACATTACCTCCTTGGCGGAGGTAATAACAAGGACTAGGGATAAGGGATAGATAAACATAAAACCAAACAAAGATAACAATAACAGAGAATAATACAAAACTAAACTCAAAGTGAGCCCATGTCCTGGTCACAAGAAAATATAAACTAGAAACCAAGGCGAGAACATGGGCACAGCCCACAGTCTGACAAAGAGTCCCAGTAGCTGTAAACATCTGTTTGACTTTTGAGAGACAAACCCCCACCACTATCACCAAATGCCAAAAACAATTTTGAGGATATATTTGGGCCAAATTCTGTGGACTTAACAGCCCAATTACTGGACTGTTTTTGAGTGAATATGGTCAAGCACAGCCCAATTTTCAACAACTGTTTTCTGGTTAAATGTAGTCTGTACTAGATGGCCTAAGCACAGCCCAATTTTCAACATCTATTTTTGGGTTAAAAATGGTCCGTATTAGACGGGCTAAACACAGCCCAATTTTCAATGTCTAATTGTGGGCTAAATTAAGTCTTGGAGCAACAGACCTGATTTAGTCTGATTTAGTCCAAAACACAATGTCTAAATTATGGCTTGTGCTGGGTGGGAGGTTTCTTCCCGTTTCCAAGTTCTAGCTAAGGACTGACAATTGTGGTGTTCTCATTCTAACATTGTCATTTCTTTACGCTATAAATTAAGATGAGTTGAGATGTTCTTAATGGGTGCAGTGTAAATTAGACTGAATTGAAGAATCAAGGTGTCAAAGTGGACGATCTCAAACCAGTAAATGATGTCATGGTAGCTCTTTTTATACAGTCTATGTGGCACAGACACTCACATTCTGTGCATGCAGACCATGGACTGTGAAATAAAGATAGACAGCATGAGAGCTCTCCAAAAGTGAAGCCAAGGCTTCTCATTCACCGTCTGGTGACTGGTTGCAGTTAAGACTTTAAGCCTCGCCTACCCCCATTATTCTGAATGGCACTTGGGTCAGGAAAAAATTATTCAAGGAGTACTTTAGTTTTCAAAGATGTTTCTGTCTTTTAAGGTATTTATCATGCTGATGTATGTTACAGTGTTCATTTTTCAGACCAGTTTGGATTTGATAAGTATATTTGATGCTATACAAAAGGGAATATTATATAACAATTATAGATACTGGGGCCGTCTGATGGGCAACGGTGGCCAGTGACGCCTTGGACAGGGTGATGAGTTTGACAGGGGGATCTAGAGTCTGACAGCTAAGGCCCATCCGGGTTGCCAGGTCTCTAGAAACAAAATTCTGCTCAGCTCCTGAGTCAATTAACGCTAAAGTGGAGTGTTCTGTATGTGCATGGATCAGTCTGAT
The DNA here is from genome assembly GCA_020510985.1 of Pholidichthys leucotaenia. NCBI lineage: Eukaryota > Metazoa > Chordata > Actinopteri > Cichliformes > Pholidichthyidae > Pholidichthys > Pholidichthys leucotaenia. The sequence goes on along the minus strand of CM035842.1, from coordinate 359,742,936 downwards.
GGGTAAACGGCAACTAGTAAGGGGTTCTTCTGAATTCTTGCCCGTGAATCCCCCTACTGCGATCCATGGGCCTTCCCTTTTAACCTACTGGGACACCCGAAAACCCCATGTGACTCTTTCCCACAGTAGAAACAAAGGCCCTGATCCCTGCGGCACTGTCTCTCAGCAGCTGACAATTTAGACTGACCTACAACCATAGCCTCTTGATCCGGGGATTCCTCTGACGCGGGTAGAGCGAGAAGAGGAGAGTTAGTGACGCGAGGGCGGGGTCTAACCAAACGGGAAGTAGCTCGCCGTTCGGCCGCCCGCTCCCTTAACCTGCTATCCAGGCTAACCGTTAGGGCAATCAAATCACGCAAGTTGTCCGGTTTATCCCGTGCCGCTAATTCATCCTTCAACTCATCATTAAGACTGCGCAGGAAAATACCACACAGTGATGGCTCCCCCCACCCAATCTCTGCGGCCAGGACCCGGAAGTCAATAGCGTAGTCAGCAGCTGATCTCTTTCCCTGCTGTAGGCTCAGCAGCCGTTCTGTCAACACCTCACCCCTATCTGTAAGATCAAACACGGACATGAATTCTGTCACAAACTCCTGGTAAGTCAGCATGGGGTAGCTTGGTTTAGCCATGATGGAATATGCCCAATCTAAAGCTCTACCCGCCAGCAAATTAATGACATAACCAATCCTGTTGGAATCTAAGGTGAAATCTCCCGGAACGCGGAGAAAAACTGATTCACATTGTAATATGAATCCTCGGGCTTCCCTGAGTTTTCCGCTGAACCGGGCAGGCGTGGGAACAGGGGTGAGGCGAGGGGTCGAGGAGGTGTTAGCTTGACCTGCCGCTAAGCCCGCAGGGGCTGAGATATTTGCGGTCGGGGAGAACGTCTGGTGTCCTTCCAGACGATCCAACCGACTGTTAATTAAAGTTAACTGATTTAGGATTACTGTCTGCTGGTGTGCTAACAAATCTACCCAAGCGCTAAGTGTGTTGATTTTGCGTGACAGTGAACTGTCCGCTGGGTCAACGTGACGGAGTCGTACTGACATGTTTAGGACCCAGGAGACAGACACTGACACAGGTAGATAGTGACAATAATCCTTTTATTGAAGAGTGAGAGTGTGTAGTGCATGAGTGAGTGCAAGTATAGAGTCCTGGTCGCTGGAGCTGAGCAGTCCGGATGGAGACCTGGCCACCCTGTAACACACAAGCAGATACAATTACCGCTGTTCAGCACTCGTGAGTAATAGTAGGTGAAAGGGCTTACTTGAGTGATCCACAGGTAGCGTCCTGCTGACTTCCAGCGGCCGTGCAACGTGGAGGTGAAAGTGCTCGTGGCTGTGGTAGTGAATCCACCTGTTGCTGTGGCGATGGCAGTTCCTGTGATGGTGACGGCAGTGATTCCACTGACCGTGACGATGACAGTTCTGATAGCGGTGTTGACAGTGATTCCACTGACCGTGACGATGACAGTTCTGATAGCGGTGTTGACAGTGATTCCACTGACCGTGACGATGACAGTTCTGATGGTGGCGATGACAGAGATTCCACTGATCGTGGTGATGATAGTTCCTGCAGCTGAGACAATAGTAACTCCTGCAGCTGAGGAGTAAGACGTACCCGTAGCAGAGGTGGTAGCGAGGAACTATGTGGCTGAAGTGGCAACGCCCCGTCGGCTGGGGAAGCTGGTCCACCGCCTGGGAGGTCCACCTGTGCACAGGGGTAAAGGCAAGGAGTTGAGTAACACACAGTTCTCTTACGTGGTAGTTCTTGATGAGGCGTTCTTGACGTAGCTTGAGAACGAAGCTCTGGTTCATGCTCCGATGAGGAGGACAGACGACTCCGTGACAGGCTGTCAGCAACGCTGGCTTTTAACAGCCGCTGATTGGCACCTGCTGGTTTGTGCACAGCTGGGACTGATGAAGCCAATGATGGCCCAGAGGCCGCCATGACAGACAATAGAGAACTAACGCAAAAATAATGAAACATAAACATGACTATGATAATACTAAGGATGACCATAAAAAAATAACTCTAAGACAGTAATAACTAGAAAAGCACTCATAGAAGGCATACCTCCGACAAGGCTCCTTCCGTTTCTCATGGATCACCTCCAAAATGTAAAGGGTTTGTGTGTAGGCCTATAGCCACTTGTGGTGAAAATGGCATCAAAGTCTGTCCATCAGTATTGGAGTATTGTTGCTAAAACACTGTGAGAAGATAAGAGCCTTGGCTGAGGTATGCATTCTCAGATCATCACCAAAATATAATGGGTTCCTCTCTAGCCCGAGAACCACCTCTGGTGAAAATTTCATCCAAATCCATCCAGTAGTTTTTATGTAATCCTGCTGCACAAATACAAACAAAGCCCTTGGTGGAGGTATGCACTCTCAGATCATTACCAAAATCTAATCATCTGTTCCCCGTGCCATTACTCACCTTTCCTGAAAATTTCGTCAAAATCTGTTCATAACTTTTTGAGTTATGTTGGTAACAGACAGACAGACAAACCCTGGTAAAAACATTACCTCCTTGGCGGAGGTAATAACAAGGACTAGGGATAAGGGATAGATAAACATAAAACCAAACAAAGATAACAATAACAGAGAATAATACAAAACTAAACTCAAAGTGAGCCCATGTCCTGGTCACAAGAAAATATAAACTAGAAACCAAGGCGAGAACATGGGCACAGCCCACAGTCTGACAAAGAGTCCCAGTAGCTGTAAACATCTGTTTGACTTTTGAGAGACAAACCCCCACCACTATCACCAAATGCCAAAAACAATTTTGAGGATATATTTGGGCCAAATTCTGTGGACTTAACAGCCCAATTACTGGACTGTTTTTGAGTGAATATGGTCAAGCACAGCCCAATTTTCAACAACTGTTTTCTGGTTAAATGTAGTCTGTACTAGATGGCCTAAGCACAGCCCAATTTTCAACATCTATTTTTGGGTTAAAAATGGTCCGTATTAGACGGGCTAAACACAGCCCAATTTTCAATGTCTAATTGTGGGCTAAATTAAGTCTTGGAGCAACAGACCTGATTTAGTCTGATTTAGTCCAAAACACAATGTCTAAATTATGGCTTGTGCTGGGTGGGAGGTTTCTTCCCGTTTCCAAGTTCTAGCTAAGGACTGACAATTGTGGTGTTCTCATTCTAACATTGTCATTTCTTTACGCTATAAATTAAGATGAGTTGAGATGTTCTTAATGGGTGCAGTGTAAATTAGACTGAATTGAAGAATCAAGGTGTCAAAGTGGACGATCTCAAACCAGTAAATGATGTCATGGTAGCTCTTTTTATACAGTCTATGTGGCACAGACACTCACATTCTGTGCATGCAGACCATGGACTGTGAAATAAAGATAGACAGCATGAGAGCTCTCCAAAAGTGAAGCCAAGGCTTCTCATTCACCGTCTGGTGACTGGTTGCAGTTAAGACTTTAAGCCTCGCCTACCCCCATTATTCTGAATGGCACTTGGGTCAGGAAAAAATTATTCAAGGAGTACTTTAGTTTTCAAAGATGTTTCTGTCTTTTAAGGTATTTATCATGCTGATGTATGTTACAGTGTTCATTTTTCAGACCAGTTTGGATTTGATAAGTATATTTGATGCTATACAAAAGGGAATATTTGGTTATTAGGTGAAGTTACGATTAAGTGGGGTTACCTTACGTGCTGCTGTATATTAATATAGGGAACTCAGTATTGTGAGGGCGTTCTGTGCTGTAAAAGTGAACAAAAGTCAGGGCCCTGATAATATATGTGGGCGCTTGGTAAAGTCCTGTGCACATGCATTGAGTCCTGTATTTCACTACATTTTCAATAAGTCCTTGCAGACACAACACGTGCCTAAGATCTGGAAAGATGCTGTGGTTGTCCCCATTCCAAAATCCAGCTGTCCTAAAACAGTAAATGATTTTAGACCAGTTGCTTTGACAACAATTTTAATGAAAATTTTTGAAAAACTGGTCAGATTTGAGGTCCTAAAGCAGACTGAGCATGCATTGGATCCTTTGCAGTTTGCCTATAGGCCTCACAGAGGAGTAGAGGATGCCACTGTCACTCTGTTTAACATGCTTTTTAAACATCTGGATTTTAATGGGACACACGCCAGGCTTTTATTTGTGGACTTTTCGTCTGCCTTTAATACAATCCAACCTCATATTTTAGTTGAAAGGCTCCTGCAACAATTTGATTTGAGTAATAATCTGGTGGGTTGGATTCTGGACTTTTTAACCAACAGGACACAGAGAGTAAGGGTCAATGGTACATTGTCTGACCAAAAGTGTTCTTCTATTGGCTTTCCGCAGGGGTGTGTGTTGTCACCACTACTCTTCATCCTGTACACAAACATGTGTCGGAGCAGACATAACAACAGACACATTATAAAGTATGCTGATGATTCAGTTGTCAGTCTCCTCCAGGATGGTGAGAGTGGCCACGGCCCAGTAGTTGATGTGAGGATTCCTACCTGCAGCTGAATACGACAAAAACTAAAGATATGATTATTGACTTTAGGAGGAAAACTCCCAGGCACAAAGTTACTGTACTGAAAGGTCAGACCACTGAATGTGTACAATCCTACAAATATCTTGGGACGATTATTGATAGTAATTTAAACTTTGAAGAGAACTGTGAAAGGGTGTGCAAAAAGGGTCAGTGTAGGGAGTTAGAAATGAAGAAGCGATGTGACTTTATAAATCAAAGTTTAATATCAGCTTCACCTCCCTAACATGTCTCATCTCGGTGCAGAAGCAGAATAAGAGGTCGAACGCAGTCAGACCTTCATACTTATACCCACACTCAACAAAAGACATTGCATATCAAAGCTGACATCCCGCATGAACATAATCCCCCCTCCATTGTCCTCCGTCTCCTCCACCTGACCCTGGGTGGTCAGGGAGATCGATCCGGTCTCCACCGCTGCGACTCTGTCTGCTCTTTGATCCTCGCTGGCGGTTGAGACCTCTTGTCCTGTTCATAGGCGTTAGGTCATTCCACATATGTAATCACTAAACATTCTAATATGTCTATACATATGTAGGTATGGAATATATGATTAATATAAGCCACAGCCCCCCCAAACGACTAAGAAAAGGACAATCAAATTAAGTTTACAGTTTAAGATAATCTCTATGACATATTATACTGTTAACCTACTAGGATACTCAACAGTATCCTTGGAAATAAAAGCAGAAATACAAGCAACCCAACTAATATTCCAAAAAATAATAAAACGACTCAGAGTGTGAATATAGCTTCACCTGCAGATGAATTTAATAATTTTTTTGTTAACATTGGACCTAATCTGGCCCGAGAAATACCCACTACGGTGCCTACAGGTGATACAATATGCAATAACACTGCTGTAAAAGACTCCATCTTCATAAAGAACACAGACGAAAGAGAGGTCATTGAAATTGTTAAATCGTTCAAAAGTAAAACATCTACGGACTGTGATGGTATTGACATGCTATTAGTCAAAACTGTTATCGAATGCATAGTAAAACCACTGACGTATATCTGTAACCTGTCTCTCCAATCAGGTATATTTTCCAATGCAATGAAAATAGCTAAAGTAATTCCGATATACAAGACGGGCGACAGAGGGGAACTCTCAAACTATAGACCAATTTCACTATTACCGCAATTTTCCAAGATACTTGAAAAAATATTCTATGAGAGAACTGACAACTTCATACTGAAGAATGATTTATTGTGTGAACAGCAATATGGGTTCAGACACAAGAGGACAACTGCATATGCCCTAATGGAATTTACAGAAAAAATATCAACAGCCATTGAAAATAAAGAGTATTCAGTTGGAGTATTCCTAGATCTTAAAAAAGCATTTGATACAGTAGATCACAATTTATTATTAAAGAAACTACAAAATTGTGGTATTAGAGGGGTAGCACTGTCCTGGTTAAGTAGTTACTTAAAGAATAGATATCAGTATGTATGTGTTAGCAACAAAAACTCAGAGTTACTGAAGGTCACCTGTGGAGTCCCACAGGGTTCAGTTTTGGGACCATTATTATTCAGAATCAGAATCAGAATCAGAATCAGAATCAGGTTTATTGCCATTGTTCATGTAGTACACAAACTAGGAATTTGTCTCGGTGCAATGCTGCAACATTAAACATGATAAGATAAAATAAATAAACTATACATGCAATAAAGTGTAGAATAAGAGTAAGTGATACTGGTCAGCAGTTAAAATATATTAGCGAGCAGCAGATACTGTGGAGAACTATATAGTGCAGTCGGTAATGCAGGAAGAAAACAGTGACGATTGACATGAGTCTGGTTGAGCTGCTGTACATAGTGCACGAGAGTCAATAAGTCACTTAGTGTTCAGCAGTCTGATGGCAGAGGGGAAGAAGCTGTTCATGTGACGGGAGGTTTTAGTCTGGATGGACCGAAGTCTTCTACCAGAGGGGAGGGGGGCAAACAGTACGTGACCAGGGTGTGAGGGATCGGCTATGATCTGGCCAGCACGCCTCTGGGTCCTGGAGATGTACAGATCCTGGAGAGATGGGAGCTTGCAGCCGATCACCTTCTCAGCAGTGCGCACGACGCGCTGCAGCCTTAGTCTGTCCCTGGCAGTGGCTCCTGCGTACCACACGGTTATGGAGGTGGTGAGGATGGACTTGATGATGGCTGTGTAGAACTGCACTAACATCTTGGTGGGTAGCTTGAGCTTCCTCAGCTGCCGCAGGAAGAACATCCTCTGCTGGGCTTTTTTGATGAGTGAGCTGATGGTCGGCTCCCATTTGAGGTCCCTGGTGATGGTAGTGCCTAGGAAGCGGAAGGAATCAGCAGTGGTGATGGGAGAGCCTGAGAGGGTGAGGGGGGGCAGAGGGGTAGTGACTTTCCTGAAGTCTACAATCATCTCCACTGTCTTCAGAGCGTTCAGCTGCAGGTTGTTATTGTTGCACCAGGACGCCAGCTGGGCCACCTCTCTCCTGTAGGCGGACTCGTCGCCGTTGGAGATGAGCCCGATGAGGGTGGTGTCGTCCGCAAACTTGATCAGCTTGACAGACTGGTGGCTGGAGGTGCAGGAGTTGGTGTAAAGGGAGAAGAGTAGGGGGGAAAGTACACAGCCCTGGGGTGAACCTGTGCTGATGCTAGTAGAGTCAGAGACAGTCTTTCCCAGCCGCACATGCTGCCTCCGGTCCGTCAGGAAGTCGGTGATCCACCTGCAGAGGGAGTCAGGCACGTTGAGCAGGGACAGCTTGTCCCGGAGCAGAGCGGGGCGGATGGTGTTGAATGCGGAGCTGAAGTCCACAAACAGGATCCTGGCGTGGGTTCCCGGGGAGTCCAGGTGCTGCAGGATGGAGTGGAGGGCCAGGTTGACTGCGTCGTCTACAGACCTGTTGGCTCGGTAGGCAAACTGCAGCGGGTCCAGGAGAGGGGTGGTGATGGACTTGAGGTGGGGCAGGACCAGGCGCTCAAAGGACTTCATGACTACAGAGGTGAGCGCTACAGGTCTGTAGTCATTAAGTCCAGTGATCCGTGGCTTCTTGGGGACAGGGATGATGGTGGAGGATTTGAGGCAGGACGGCACGTGGCATAACTTAAGGGAGGTGTTAAAAATGTCTGTGAAGACAGGAGCCAGCTGTTTAGCCAGTGGTAACAACAACAGTATAGTAATATCACAAATCATCCTTAGAACTGTCACGGCACAATCTGATAACACAGTTAACAACTCTTGGTCAATTTGTATCAGTCCCTGTGCCGTCTGGGTTTTAATCTTCTCCCGAATCTGCTGTGGGTCCGCTTTGGCGTCGTGGTGGGACCCTCCTGTAAGGAATCTGCAGCTTGGGGAGGAGAGTGGTTATTTGTTCCCTGCAGGGGGGCTGAGTTTTTTTTCTTGGGGGGTCTACCCCGCCGAGGTGCTCTCGCCACCCGTGCAGGTTCGTCTCTCAACAAGAAGGCAGGTTTAAGTCTGTCAATGCTGACTGTTTCTTTTCTGTCCCCTAAATCAAGCACAAAATGCTTATCACAGGTTCCAGCACTCTGAATGGTCCGTCGTATGGTGGACGGAGGGTTGATTTTAAAGCTTTGTGCCTAACAAAAACAAACTCAGAGTTTTTTAAAGCTTGGGGGACAAAAACCCGTGGAAAAGAGTGATGTGTTGGTCTGGGGAGAGTGTCCGGTCGGGTGCTGCCTAAAGGCCTCAGGGCTGGAAGATGCCCGGGCTCTGGGTTCTCTGGTAAAAACTCACCTGGGAGTCTGAGAGGTTGTGCAAAAACTAATTCTGCTGGGGAGGCGTCTAGATCCTCTTTAGGCACAGAACGCAACCCTAATAAAACCCAGGGAAGTTTATTCACCCAATCTGTATCCGTTAGTGAGGCCCTGAGGGCGGCCTTTAAAGATCTGTGAAAACGCTCGCATAACCCATTAGCCTGAGGGTGATATGCGGTGGTGCGGTGAACTGTCGCCCCTAAGCTGCTAGCCATGGCTGACCAAAGCTCTGAGACAAATTGAGGCCCCCTATCGGACGTGATGTCCGATGGGACGCCGAAACGTGCCACCCAGTTTGTTAAAAAAACGCGAGCGACTTCCGCAGCTGTGGTTGACGCCAAAGGGACCGTCTCAGGCCAGCGCGTAGTACGGTCTATCATCGTTAACAGGTGTGTGAAACCCTGAGATGAAGGTAGTGGTCCCACGAGGTCGACATGAACGTGGTCAAACCTTCTGGCTGGGATTCGAAAAGGCTCTAGAGGAGCTTTTGTGTGTTTGTGTATTTTGGCGCGCTGACAAGACATGCAAGTTTTTGCCCATTCCTTTACATTTTTGCGCAGGCCCGGCCAAACAAACTTTTCTGCGACCATTTTAACCGAGGAGCGCACCCCTGGGTGCGCGAGGGAGTGAACCGAGTCGAAAATGCGGCGGCGCCATGCAGCTGGGACTACCGGGCGAGGTTGGCTGGTTGAAATGTCGCAGATTGGGGGGGTACACCATCACGTAAACCCCTTTCCTCCAGTCTTAACCCTGTTGGTCCAGACAGGAGCGCGCGCACGTCCGTGTCGCTGCTTTGTTCCTCTGCCATGGCTGCGTAATCTATCCCTACGTGAATTGGGGCTGCGTACGCGTCCGCGTTGGCGAAGAGTTCTGCGGCTGAGGTAGTATAATCTGTCTCCTCGTGCTCTGGCGATGTCACAGCGCGAGAGAGGCAGTCTGCTACCACGTTAAGTTTGCCTGCCACATGTCGAATGTCTGTGGTGAACTCTGAAATTGCAGCTAGCTGTCTTTGTTGCCTGCCTGACCATGGTTCTGAAATTTTAGCCATCGCAAAAGTGAGCGGTTTGTGGTCTACAAAAGCCGTGAAGCGCCGCCCTTCTAACCAGAACTGGAAGTGGCGGATGGATAAATGAAGCGCTAGCAGCTCCCTGTCAAAAGTGCTGTATTTACGCTCGGTTTGGTTTAAAGATTTGCTAAAAAATGCTAAAGGTTGCCAGGTTCCGCCAACATGTTGCTCCACGACTGCCCCTATGGCCAGGTCTGAAGCGTCTGTGGTTAACGCTATGCGGGCCGAGGGATCGGGGTGAACCAACAATGTGGCATTCGCTAGAGCACTTTATACTTCCGCGAAGGCGTGTTCGCGCTCCGGGGTCCATTCGACCGCGTTGGAAGGCTTTTGTTTTCTGAGCGCGGCATACAGGGGCTGCATGAGTTGAGCTGCGCAGGGGAGGAAACGGTTGTAAAAATTCACCATTCCCAAAAATTCTTGCAGCGATTTGACCGTTTGTGGTCGTGGAAAATTTTTTACCTCGCGGACTTTGTCTGGCAATGGGACTGCCACCTTCGGTGAAACTCTGTGTCCCAAAAAATCAATTTGTGACACGCCGAATTTGCATTTGGCTGGGTTGATTATTAACCCGTGCTCTTCTAGTCTCTGAAAAACTGTAGTGAGGTGTTGTTCGCGTTCTTCCTCTGATGGGCTGGCTACCAGCATATCGTCGAGGTAGACGAACACGAAGGGGAGGTCGCGTAATACCGCGTCCATCATACGCTGAAAGGTTTGAGCAGCGCCTTTGAGGCCGAACGGCATCCGCAAAAATTCAAAAAGACCGAAAGGGGTTATTACAGCCGTTTTAGGAATGTCTTCTGCTCGAATGGGGACTTGGTGGTAGCCGCGGACCAGGTCTATTTTAGAAAAAATGCGCGCACCCGCCAGATGTAGTGAAAAATCTTGGATGTGGGGAATTGGGTAGCGGTCATGCGCTGTCGCATTGTTTAGTCTGCGGTAATCGCCGCAAGGTCTCCAAGAACCGTCGGTTTTCGGGACCATGTGGAGTGGCGATGCCCAGGGGCTCTTCGAGCGTCTAATAATGCCTAATTTTTCAAGGGTGGCAAACTCGTCCCGTGCTATGGCGAGTTTGGTCGCGTCTAAGCGCCAAGCTTTGGCGAACACGGGTGGGCCTGTTGTGGGGATGAAGTGTTCAACCCCGTGTTTCGCTACTGTTGCTGAAAATTTTGGAACTATGAGTGCTGGAAATTGGGTGAGGAGTTGGTCAAACTTACCTCCTGCTGTTGTGACGCTGGCCTGCACGGATGGTGGAGAAACTCGAGCTGAGCAGGGAATAGAAGAAAATGACAGTGCATTAACCAAGCGCCTATTTGCTAGATCGACTAACAACCCATGTGCACACAAAAAATCAGCACCCAACAAGTTAAAACTCACCGCTGCTACAATAAATGTCCATCTATAGTTGCGGCCGTGGATGCAAAGAGGCAGGTTCCTTTCACCGAAGGTGTCGATGATCGAGCCGTTGGCTGCCATCGCTCCATTTCCCCGGGGACCCATGGCCCGGTCTGCGTGGGAAGGGGTGATAAAACTCAGCTGAGCTCTGGTGTCGATCAGGAACTGTCTCCCGGTGTGTCCGTCAGTCACATAAAGCAGCTTATTTTTTTCGCCGAGAGCCGCGGCTGTTAACGGTTCTCGGCTTTGGCGTTTCCCGAACTTTTGAATTTGCAGGGGGGCATGCATTTGTATGCCTTCTCAGCGAAACGGTGGTGGTAATAGCAGATGTCGTTCCGCTTGCTGCGCCTTGGTCGTGTTGCCGCCATGGTGGGCGGGCTCTGCTCGGTTGTCTGTGGTTCTCCACTGCTCTGGGCTTCCGCGCTGAGATCTGCGGATGCTGCTGTGGCCATCTGTTCCCCGCAGGCGTTGATGAGCCGCTGCGCTTCTCGGGCCAGCGCACGGAAGTCCTGCTGGGTGCTGCACCGCATGTTGACCAGCGTCCCTCTCATGTGTGGCGGCAGAGTGCTGAGGAAGATGTGTTGGAAGAGGAAGTTGTCGTTGTCCTCTTCCTTGAGCTGCAGCATGTCCTCCATGAGGGCCTTGGGTCTGCATCCTCTGTGGCCGTAGATCGCCAGGATCTTCTCTGCTCTCTCCTCGGCTGAGGGGACGAAGTTCTCGACGATGGTCGCTTTAAGCTCTCTGTATTTGTCATGGGCGGGCGGCTGTTGGATTATGCTCCGCGCACATCTTGACATGGCAGCGTCGAGTTTGGCGACGATGTGATAAAACTTCGTCTTGTCCGCCGTTATGCCCGCCAGTGCAAACTGAGCCTCAGCTTGCTGGAACCACGAGCTCGGTCTTCTTGCCAGAATTCAGGCAGCTTGACGGTGACGGCGCTTGTGTGGGCCGTCCCTGATGTGTCCGCCGGGTGAGAGCGCCTTTCTTCTGCTCTCACGGCGGGGCTGGGGATGGTGCTCGGTTGAACCCTCTCTGTAGCTTCTGCCGTGGGGGAACGTCTTCCATCCGTTCCCCTGTCTGCATGGGCACCGGCGCTTGCCTGGGTCGCCTCTGATGAGTTAATCGCGGGAGAACGTCTCTGTTCCATCCTCACGTCTGGTCACCAGTGTAGGGAGTTAGAAATGAAGAAGCGATGTGACTTTATAAATCAAAGTTTAATATCAGCTTCACCTCCCTAACATGTCTCATCTCGGTGCAGAAGCAGAATAAGAGGTCGAACGCAGTCAGACCTTCATACTTATACCCACACTCAACAAAAGACATTGCATATCAAAGCTGACATCCCGCATTAACATAATCCCCCCTCCGTTGTCCTCCGTCTCCTCCACCTGACCCTGAGTGGTCAGGGAGATCGATCCGGTCTCCACCGCTGCGACTCTGTCTGCTCTTTGATCCTCGATGGCGGTTGAGACCTCTTGTCCTGTTCATAGGCGTTAGGTCATTCCACATATGTAATCACTAAACATTCTAATATGTCTATATATGTAGGTATGGAATATATGATTAATATAAGCCACAGTCAGCAACATTTGCATTGTTTAAGGAAACTTGCACGCTTCCAAATTGACCAAACCATAATGACAATGTTTTATCGGGCTTTTATTGAATCTGTTTTATCCTTTTCTTTAGTGTCATAGTTTGGTCAGATAAAACTGAAACAGAGGAAATCCTTGGATCAGATAGTTAGATGGTCCAGTCATTTTCTTGGTGAGTCACAGCTGAGCCTGACATCCCTGTACGCCAGACAGGTACAGAGGATTGCTACCTCCATTTTAAATGATGACTCCCACCCTTTGCACTGCCACTTTCAGCTTCTTCCCTCCAGACGGAGGTTTGCTGTCCCAAAAAGTAAAACCCAGCGCTACAAAAACAGCTTTGTTCCTGCTGCTGTTAAAGAGTTGAACAAGATGTAACAATATATTGCACATAATTTAGTTACTTATTTATTAATTTTATTTTATATTTACTAATTTTTGTAGGTTTTTTATTTGGGTTCTAAATCTTTTACTGGGTTTTAGACTTTTGAGTTTTTAACCTCTTTGACTAGTCTTTAACTTTTTAATATGATCCTTCTCTCTTATCTCTTTGTCCTATGTCCTGATTGATGGAGCCTTGAGTATTTTTATCATGTTTATAGTCAGCTACATGTGTGCCTGTGTTTGTGTTTATGTTTAATGTAATTGTGGTTTGTAAATATGAATATCACCTGACTGCAAAACAAATCTACCTACGGGTACAAATAAAGTAACCTGAACCTGAACCTGAATTGTGGGTCCACTTCCTAGTAACCAGTGCTCAGACTCTGGTCACAGACTCTGGTAGCCTGAAATGAGGGATGCACAATATTAGACCCCCCCCCCCCCATAACAAATGTGCAAATATTGTGAAGACAGTTTTGCCGATTGCTGGTGCCGATACTGATAAATGCATACATTTTTCCCACCTATTTATGTCTCCTTTATCTAACAGCAATGGTTAACTGGCATATAGAGACACAGTCCCCAAGGAAAATAAGACAACTACCACGACGTAATATGAAAACTCATTTTTTTAGTAACATGTTTAACAGCAACTCACCCTTGGCCGGGGGATCCTGGGTTCGATCCCAGCCCCCGACCAACAGTGATCTGTGTGGAGTTTGCATGTTCTCCCCGTGTCTGCGTGGGTTTACTCCGGGATTTCTCCTATTTCCTCCCACATGCCAAAAACATGCAAGTTAGGTTAATTGGCATCAAACTGGGGATTCTAAATTGTCCTTAGGTATGACTGTGAGAGTGAATGTTTTTTTTTTTTTTTTTGTTACTTATTTGTACCCGTAGGTAGACTTGGTTTGCAGTCTGGTGACAAGCCACCGGCTGCTGGTCGCTGCGTGGGCGAGCGCCCTAAACCTACATGTTTTTGGTGTGCGGGAGGAAACCGGAGAAATCCCGGAGTAAACCCGCGCAACACGGGGAGAACATGCAAACTCCACACAGCTCACTGTTGGTCGGGGGCTGGGATCGAACCCACGATCTCATGATCCCCGCGGTCCCCCGGCCGAGGGTAAAACTGTGCTGCCACAGTGCTAAACCACTGTGCCACCGTGTCTGTCTCTCTGTGTTGGCCCTGCGATGGACTGGCGATCTGTCCAGGGTGTACCTTGCCTCTCGCCCAAAGATGCTGGGATAGGCTCCAGCCCCCCCGCGACCCAAAAAGGATTAAGCAGAAGAAGATGGATGGATGGATGTTTAACAGAACTGTAAACTTCCTTGTTTTAATAGGCTCAGAGGATACTGTTCCTGTACCGACCAATGTAAAAAACAATAGGTTTGCCAATGGCCAACTTACTGTTTTTGAGTGTTTCGTTATTGGTTGATTGTTTTGGTATTGGCTAAGAAATATGCATAATACACACACACACACACACACACACACACACACACACACACACACACACACACACACACACACACACACACACACACACACACACACACACATAAAAACCTGAACTGAATTACTTTACTAAGATTCATTCCCACATGTTTTCTGAATTTGCAGCTGTATACTGTTGTCTGTTTCAGGGCAAAATCAATGGCACACAACTGACACCATCCATCCATCTTCTACCGCTTTTCCGGAGGTCCGGGTCGCGGAGGCAGCAGTTCAAGCAGAGAAGCCCAGACTTCCCTCTCCCCAGCCACCTGCTCCAGCTCTTCAGAGGGGATACCAAGGCGTTCCCAGACTAGCTGGGAGACATAGTCTCTCCACCGAGTCCTGGGTCTGCCCCGGGGTCTCCTCCCAGTGGGACGTGCCTGAAACACCTCAAGTGGGAGGCGTCCAGGAGGCATCCTAATCAGATGCCCATACCACCTCAACTGACTCCTTTCAATGTGGAGGAGCAGCGGTTCTACTCTGAGCCTCTCCCGGATGACTGAGCTCCTCACCCTATCTCTGAGGGTGAGTCCAGCAATCCTACGGAGAAAGCTCATTTCAGCCGCTTGTATCCGCGATCTCGTTCTTTCGGTCATTACCCAAAGCTCGTGACCATAGGTGAGAGTAGGAACGTAGATTGACTGGTAAATCGACAGCTTTGCCTTAGAACTAAGCTCCCTCTTCACCACAACAGACCGGTACAACGTCCGCATCACTGCAGATGCTGCTCCAATCCGTCTGTCGATCTCTCGCTCCATTTTCCCCTCACTCGTGAACAAGACCCCAAGATACTTAAACTCCTCCACTTGGGGCAGGAGCCTGTCCCCAACCCGGATCCCCGGATCCCCCCTCATGGATCGTCACCTTATCGTGGTGGGGGGGTTTGCGTGCCCCAGTGATCCCAGGAGCTATGTTGTCCGGGGCAATTTGCCTCTGATAGGGTCTCCCAAGACAAACTGGTCCTGGGTGAAGGGCCAGACGAAGAACGATCCAACAGACTCTCATGATAAATTGTATATCAAGGATTCAGTGTACCCCGCCCGGTATGGGGTTACCGGGGCCCCACCCTGGAGCCAGGCCTGGGGGAGGGGCTCGAAGGCTAGCGTCTGGTGGCCGGGTTTCCACCCATGGGACCCGGCCGGGCTCAGCCCGAAGGAGTTACGTGGGTCCGCCCTCCAGTAGGTTCACCACCTGCAGGAGGGATCATGGAAGTCCGGTGCTATGTGGATTAGGTGGCAGTCAAAGGCGGAGACCTTGGCGGACTGATCCCACAACTGACACACACACAAAAAATATTGGCACTGCCGATACCTTATTTGCCAATAGCCGATATCAGTCGATAAGGCAAATATCTGCCAATATCAATGGTAGGCTGATATATTGATGCATTCCTATTTGAAACAGTATCACTTTTTCTTCTCTCAGCATGTACTGTACATGTGGATGAGTTCAACACTTTACCAGGACAGGTCTCACACTGTGTGACTATGTGTAAAAGTGAGAGAGAGAGGGGGAGAGAGAAAGAGAGAGAGAGAGAGGGAGAGAGATGGTGTCAGGGTTAGAAGGTCTCACTGGTGCTCAGTTTAGCATTGATTTATTCTCTTTCGCCAATTTATTTCCCCTCTGTCTGATCTGCCTCTGGGAGGACAAATGGAGGAGAAACACCAAGTGTAGCTACCCCCCCCCCCCCGCAAACCACACACACGAATGCACACACGCACACACACAAATTCCACAAGCCCTCAAATTCATATTTATACACATTTGGGTGTTAGGCAAGCACGTGCACACACAGAAAGAGAGAGAAACAGTGAAATCCCTCTAAAATGCAGGTCCCCAGTGTTACTGTGCCAGACCAATCAAAGATGTGACCATTCTGTAGAACTATAAATTCACAACCCTCCCCAAGTCCCAAGGCACCAACTATAAGACTTCCCATGTTGTCCCATATAACTGTCTTCAGAAAACCTATAAAGACATAAAGGGACACTCCTACCCCTAGCAGAGTGGTCATAATTCACCTGCAGGTATTTTTACCGCGACATTGCTGTCGCGGTGCACAGATTCATCTCGTCTCCTGCTTTATAATGTCCTGGACAAACCCCAGTCAGGAGAAGCATGAGTGTGGTCGTATTTTACTGGCAGCTTCATGTCACATCTTTCTGTAATGGTTTGGAGTTGGTGGGCTGTGTTGGAAAATGAGGAGTGTGTGTGTGTGTGTGTGTGTGTGGAAGGGGGGTTGTTGATGCAAGCTTAATGCTTCATGTCACTTCTGCTTTGGGGTGTGATAACAAACCTCTCCCTTTCCTTCTCAAGCAGAAAAGGAGCGCATCACTAAAAGGGGAGTGCGGGACGGGAGAAGGGGCAGGTAGGTCGTTAAACCCACTTGAAAGCTCAGAGCTTTGATCGATAGTCTTGGGCCAAGCAGGGATTAAAATCGGGCTAAGTCTGTTCCAATCAATACTGATGGCTCACCCTGGGGTTAAAACAGGAGTAAATCTCCATACGTGTCCATACACAAGTTTGCACTATGGCCTACAGTACAGATAAATCTGCAGCTATCCATGCAAATGGACACACAATGGCTTACAGTGAGTGCAGTCAATATGAACGGGGGGCTGTATGGGCCTTTAGCAGCAACATATCTGGCTGCTTCTATCTGGATATGCACTGCCTAGTAAGGAGATCTAGATAATAAATTGGAATCTGTCGATAAAGATGAGAGGAGTGAGTAAAGCTCTCATAACACAGTCCAGTGTGGGTGTGTGTGGGCACAAACACTGAAACTTAGGTTGCTGTTTACACACACACACACACACACACGCACGTGCTCACACAGAGAGAGCAAAGTCTTAATGGAGGAGAGAATGACTTATAGACAAAGAGCTGACATTCATGATTGACTGTTTCACACCCTAATGGATGGACACCACTGCTCAGATTGATCTTACAACCACAGGTCTGTGTAACAATTACAATACTGATCAGTGCAGAAATGGACAGGAAAAAAAACCCCAACAAACTGTTGCATATCTGTATTCAAAGCAGTTAATGTTTCCCCCTCAGTTTTATGTCTCTTTCCTTAAAAGATTATCCGTTTCTAGTAATCATCAAGGACAGATTTCTGTCCACAAAATGGACATGAACACAGTAAAACTGATAACAGTGTAGCAGGAGTAGTGTGGCCTTTGGGGAAATATCCTTATTTGCCTTCTTGTTCACTTTAAGGCTTCAACACACCGTGAGATTTCATGTGTCAAATAAGTTTGGTGCAAGCAAAAACCCTGCATGGTGGATCTGAGAAGTTTGAGAGGGATATTCAAGTTTCATTTCATGAATGTATGTTGACAACTACCTGTTAACTGTGTGGAGAGATGCACATTAATTATTACATGTAATGATACCCTTCCCAGATGCAGGTGCAGGACAAATAATACAAACATGTTTATGGTGCCCTGACTTAACTTGATTTTACTCTGTCTGTCTTTCTTTATTTCTTTGTTAGAATAAAAACATTTTTTGCCAGGTTCATTGTGAGTTTGTTCAACAATGGAGTCACGTTTCCTAAAACTAGCCTAAAGTTATCCTTGGTTGAAAGAATCCCTTACCATTCCAGCCAATTTTCTGAAAAATGCCTAAAAATAACATACTCAAAGTAAATCAAAAGCTTTTCTTCAGTCATTTGCAGTAAATTCATGGGGTTGGTCTCATTCAGTATTTTTTGGCCAAACAATCAGAATCAGTAGTAGTGATATATTAGTTGAAAAATACATTAGGAATGAAGCATGTTACCAAGTTCAGGTTTAAATTTTGTAACAATACTACAAAAAATGAATATATTACAGTTTTTTTTCTTAGGATCCAACCAGGCGTTTTAAACCAAACTGTGTTACATAACATAGAAAAACATCTATAACATTTGAATGCTTCCTGAAGTTTTTTTTTTTTAAATTAAATTTGGTAATTTTCTAAAAAAAAAAATGAAACAAAAAAACCCCATCAGAATGATGCAACACTACTAAAGATGGTAGACATTTATAACTCAAGGCCCTTTAAATCCCAGAGGTCAAAGGTGCTTTTGAGGACATGCACATGACCAAACTGGTCATATGACACATCATTACTTTCAGAAATTCATTGGTTATATGATACATCAGTCATCAGGGCTCTCCACTGTTTTGAATTTGGACTGTAGCACCATTTTTCAACATGAAAATTACATAATATATCTTCAAGTGGTAATATAGGACTATATGAAAAAAAAAGTTCAAGTTGTGTAGTTTAAATGCGTAAGCACATTCACACTGACAAGTTTAGTCACAACAAGTGTATAGGGTATCTGCTTCTTATTGTGGAGACTTAAGATGGGTGCTTTAGTGACACACTGGAGTACGGCACTTGTTACACAATACAGTATTTTCACATAATAATAAGTAGGGTTACTGCTGTAAAAGGATAAGCCAGCTTTATTGTCATTCAATCCATACAGCCAATCATGTACAGTAGAATGAAATTATGTTTCTCTTATCTACAGTGTTAATCACACACATACTGTATATATAGAATCAGAGGGGTCACTGCCATACAAGGCACCGCCACAAATTTCCCTCCTTCGTTCTATTACTGCTGAGCACCAAGCTGGACGGCAGGAAGTTCCGCTTTTATATGGTTTTCGGCATGACCCGGGCGGGATTTGAACCCCTGCCTCCCGGGTTTGGGGCGGATGCTCTACCAACTGAGCCACCAGCTCAATAAAAGGGTGTGTTCAGTAAAAGGGTGTGTTTAAAGAAAACCCTTGTTTTACAGTACGCCAAACCAGATAGTTTTTTTACCCCTCAACCTCTACAAGGCTGAAGGGGTATTGTCGTCACCCTGCCAGGCGTCAACATCTACCTTGTGAATGTAATAACTAGAGAAAGAAATAATGTAGGCTTAGTTGTATAGTTGCATGTAAGAAAAATCCTGGACGAGTTTGAATGTGGGTGACCTCTGACCTTGAGGTCAAGGTCAGAGATCAGTTTTTCCCTAACTCTTATGAACAAGATAACTAGAGAAAGAAATGTAAGCTTTTCAAATGGATACCATAGTTGCATCTAAGACGCATCTTTAAAGGTGCTTATGCATTATTACTATCGAACAAGTAAAGCTAGGGTTACCAAACTTTGTCAACTCAAGTCAAGGTCACAGGTCCATTTTTCCAAAAACATTGTAAACATGATAACTCTGAAAGAAAATAGTGTACATATGTTTTTCTTTGAAAAATCTTGGATGAGTTCAAACTTTAGCAACCTTGATCTAAGGTCTAGGTCAGAGATCAACTCTCATAAAAGCTTGTAAATGTCATAACTTGTCAATGAAATGATGTAGGCTTTTCATATTGATCCCATAGTTGCATTTATGAAAAATCTGGGACAATTTATATTTCGGGAGACCTTGCACAAAAATTCATCCAGCCAATGAGTGCTCTTAATGGCAGCAGGCTGAGGGGTACACTGGCAGGTGCCAGTATTTTTTAATCATAATCATATTCAGTTTTTTCTACAGCCTAAACCTAACCAAGTAATCAGTTATTGGGGAAAAAAATCAAACGTGGGTTAAACTCACATTTTGTGCTTGGCCAACTACAGTATATGGCTGAATGGTCAAAAGCTGACATGAGAACAGGCTGGATGATTAGAAAGTTCTGCCATGTAACAAAGATGAAACAGTTTTAACCAGTAGATGTAAAATTTTGATCACTGGCACTGACTTTACAAGCGGTGTAATCTCCGTTTTAAATTATCTTCAGTAAAGAACAATTCAGCATCATGTGTGATCAGAGTCTTGGAAAAAATTTTGAATATCAGCAAAATACTAAAGCCAAGCTAACTTTATTGGTCACACAGTTGTCATTTGTGATAAGTGCAGATCTTGCCAGATGACGCAGTACCATCCTCTTAAATAGGCCACATAGTGTACTTCACAGAAGTGTATCAGAATAGAGACGCTGTACTGTTTGAAAGCATAGACACGGTGAAAGCAGCAGTTGTTTCCACTGAGATTTCACACATTTTCCCTGACTTATTTACATGTCACCACCTGAATTTAACACACTCTAACAAAAATCTGGCAGCTCTGCCCCAAACTCTTCAAAACCAAAAATTCAAGCACATTTTCTACTTTTCACTCATATGGCAATTTCTGATCACACCTTTTTATCCTCCCCAAAACAAACAAAACACACAATTGACCACATTTGGCACAGCTCTCACTACCAAAATCTCTTATGCTCCCGCAAAACAGCATTGTCTGTCAAAAATGCAGAAGCAAAATGATCTGTTGGACACACTTATAATTCACAGGTGGAAACACTAACTTTCTAAATTGGTTAATTACCAAATCAGAGCGAGAGAGAGAAGGTGAGTTCTCCTGTTTTTGAGATAAATGGATGGCAGTGACAGACAGAAACATGGAAGATGGTGGAGAGAGAAGTGGGGCAAGATTGTAATGTTAAAGGGTAGAAAAGAGTTGCATCACCAAAGCGATCTGTAAATTTGTACATACAGTAGTTATGAGCACACTCAACACATGTATGTATAAAGAAATATAATAAATGATCTAATTTGCTTATTTATGACACGTTTGTGTTTCCAGACAAAATAAGGGACATTTGAAGTACCTACAGTTATATTTATGTGAAACGTGAGAAAGAAATTAATTAATTCCTGAGCTGCTTCACAATGTTAATATGCACAGTATATTACTCATTATTGTTGTGCATACTCCCAATTATACAACAGTTTTGACCGAGGAATTTGATTGGGAAATATTTATTTTCAGAGTGCTGATGATTGACTATTATGTCAAGTCTGTTTGCACAATGCCCATATCACTCTGTCTGATATCATTATTCATTAGCCTAACTGGTGCTTACTTATTAAAATATGAACATGTACTGTATATACCATAGTGTATGCTGCACCTTCTTTTCCACAGTGGGGAGATCTTTGAGAAGAGACAGCTCCTCAAAATGTGATATGGTAGTCTCGATCCAGATGTTTTTGCCTCCATTTCCGTTAGCTGTTTTAGCTAGCAAACCTTATGTGGTTAGAAATGATTTGCTGAACCACTTCTGTTAAAATGTCACAGTGTATAGTTTCTATTTGAGCCTCACAGCACAATGCTCATTTCTGACTATATTTCGTCTGAAAAGGCAAAGAACTAGATGACGTGCATAGAACGGCGCTAGCTTCGCAGTTAGCACGATTTCTTGTTACTCCATACATATCTGTTTCCAACAAGCTGATGTTTGATCTATCATCCCAGTTAGTAAACCATAAGTTACAGAGTCTTTATTTCATCTGAAGATGCCAAGAGGGGGAGTAAAGTGTGTGGAAACTAACATGGAAGTGAACTAATGCTAAACCACAATTAGCCGCTAACCACTAACCATCAGCTCATCTTGATCCAACAATAAAGTGAATAACCTGAGGTTGGAGTTATCATCCCAATCAACACTCATAATTAGAGATGTGAATCTTCAGTGGTCTCGTGATTGGATGCCATTATGATTCAGCCATTAGCGATTCAAATGCAAAACAATTCACAAATGCATCTTGATGCATCACTATAATGAATCTTATGTTTTAATTATGCAATTTATGTAATTTATGAAAGAAAATGCACTGAATTGCTGTGTGAGTCATGCTACAAATAAATTTTATGAAGAAACTCCATTACCCGTGCTTTGGTTTCATTGTGGAGTGGGGGTGGAGCCTTGTCAGTGAAGTGGCTTTGTGATAGGCGCTTATACTGTGGCGGAGGTTTCTGGCAGTTGGTGGTACCCGGCGTTCATTGTCACCGAGTGAAGCCAGAGAGTTCCAAACTGTGGGTGCTGCCGCATAGTGCTTGGGGCTTTTTGCTCCTAGTTGGCTGGTGGAGTTGACGGCGCCGCCTCTATTTGCTTTTCTTTGCTGGGTCTGGCTTGTTGTTCAGGCTTGGTGTTGAATTCATTGTGTTGCTGGGTGTCTATTTTGTGAAGCGTCTTGTGCAGGCAGCGTGTGTCTTGTCCAGTTCATGGTTCCCACCAAGTTCACAAAATCCAAAATGTGCCCAAACATCCACTTTCAAAACACCAGGTGTGTTTTCTATCACCTGCTGTTCTCTGCCTCTGTCTGCCTTGATACAGTTAACAAACAATGAAGCACAATCACAGCTTTCAATGTCTTGATGTAACATCACAACTTTATTGACAAGTAGAGGCCAGACAAATGACAATCAAGATTAGAACTTCAGGTCTTTGTACAGACAGCAAGATCTTGATCATTAACATTCAGCATTGATGTAGAGGTTCATGTTGAAGAATCGAGAAATTTCCACACAACTGTGACTTCATCCAGGACACCCGTGGCACAGCTTCTATGCTAATTAGCAGATGGCACAAGTCACATAACCCACCAAACCACCACATGAGAAGGACCGTGAGCATAAAAACAATGATTTGTGCGCTGCACAATATCTAATTCAGTTGTGATATTAAAATGACAATCAGGCTGTTTGATTTAATATTATGCTCTTTCCTTAGGAACAGTTAATTGTGGATACAGATGGGAGGGACTGTTTTTTGTCAGTGGCACAAAATAACTGGTTAAGGAAACAGACAAAACATAATGCACTGTCATTTACTGCAGCCAATTAAAACATTTTGCTAGTGGAACTGTTGTGTAATAGCAAGAGGGAGTGATGCTGTCCTGGGACATCAGCATAGCTGGACTAGGGGGAATTTAATTGAAAGCAGTTTTTCCTTTGTTAGTTTTCCTTATTTTCCATCTGTTCTGTAGTTGCTTATCTATCCAGAATGTTGTGATTTTATTTTAATGGAGTTTCTCTGCTTTGGAGATATCAGATTTACAATATATATACAGCTCCATAAAATAATTAAGAGCCTATTGTATATGAATATGGCACATTATTGTGAAGTGTGGTGTGGTGACGTGCACCTCCCGTCACGTCATGTCACAGCCCTATTTAAGGCAGAGGGCATCGATATTCTGGCCTCTTTGCCGGTGCCTGCTGTGTGTTGTTCTTTGTCTATAGTTCAATAAAGCTGTGTTCGCCAACCATCATCGTACCTCATCCTTCACCCAGGTATTTTCATACATAACAGAGCCCAAAGAGACCACTGCAAAATTATCACTTTATCTGGTGTTACTATTTATATGCATGCATTGGAGTAAAATGAACAACTCTTTTATTCTCCATCCTCCTGACAACAACTCACCCAAATTCCAAGTCAAAATATCATCATTTATGGCATTTATTTACAGAAAATGACAACTGTACAAAAACCAACAAACAAAAAATTGTTGCTTATAGATGTGCTTTTAGATCAAATAATACAAAGGAAACAAGTTCATGCCCATTCTTAAACACTAAAATACTTAAGTTTTAACTACAGAAGACCTCAAATCTGCATTTGTGTAATAACTCTGATTTTTATTCACAGCTTTCATGTATCTTACCATACTTAGACGATCACCTAAACCAGGGGTGTCCAATCATGTGCCATGGAGGGCCAAGACCCTGCAGGCTTTACTTCCAACCAGTGTCTTCAACAGCAGATTTCACTGAACTTCTTCCCACTGATTGCTGATCAGTGAAAATACCTGCTGAAGAGACTGGATAGAAGAGAAAACCTGCAGGATCTTGGCCCTCTATGGCACATGATTGGACACCTCTGACCTAATCAGTACCTCCTTAAGTCAATGGACATGTCCTTGTGCTGGAATTCAACAAATCCTCAAATTTAATGGCTGCCATACAGTAGACATGCTAATATACAGTAGGACAGATAAGATTATAGATTAGGTTAGCCAAAGCAGTAAATAAATAAATATGCATATGTACACAGTTATATACACAGTGCAGGAGCATTGCAGCTAGATGGTATCAACAGCATTACAGTTAGTTAAATTACGTGGCACAATATACATATGGACCCAGACAGTATATTTCACATTTGAATGAACAGTGTTGTTGCCACCCTCGATAATAACTGTGTAAGTTGTGTATTGAAGGGGATGATCTCTATTGTGCAAAGTTGTGATTTTATGGGCTCTTATTTTTCCCGAGCTATATGTAAGGCTTTGTTTATTATTGTGAAAAAAAAAAAAAATCTTGTTTCTAGTGACACCAGGCCATTGTTAAACATGATACAGGCCAGAAGAAAATATGTAAAAATATTTGTTCACTTGATTTTTCATGTTTGTTCATCTTTATACACAGTATCTAGTATATAATGTAATTTCTGGTACTTCCACGAGTCAACACAAAAATGCACAGCAATGGAACACATTTAAAAAAAACAGGATGTTTCTAACTGCAATAATTGGACATATCTGAAATTCAAAAATAAAAATGAGGGTGGGGGAAGCATCTTTTGCTTTCTTACAAGGTAAAGCTAGGATACAGTGAACATCAACTGACAGAGACAGCGTGACCACATTTAAAGATCCCTCTGTGAAACTCAGCCAAAATGAACATCCAGAGATCGAAGCAAGTTGGATAGGGGAGAGACCTTGGGGAGCCGTAATGGTTGTTCTCTGTGTGGTAATCAAACTAATCTCTGTCTTGTTCTTTTACTTATTTTCACGTTTTCTCTTTTTTAATCAAAATTTCTCTCTGAATGTATCTGTACAGTTTGTTTCGGGGAAGTGACTCTTCATTAGGAAAGAGTCCCCCCAGTATTTCCAGTCTCGTGTTACCAAGGATAAAAAAAATGGACCCGAGTTCATTACAGTGTCTCTCAGCTTGTGGAATTTTATAATGAATGGACAAATGTGGCATCAAATAAAATGTCAAAGTAGTGTACCAAAAGGGAATGGTTTCTGCTGAGTTACATGTGCTCTGTAACATGGAGGAGCTATACAGTGGTGTGGAAAAAGTGTTTGCCCCCTTCCTGATTTCTCATTTTTTGTATGTTTGTCACACCCGAATGTTTCAGATCATCAAACAAATTTAAATATTAGACAAAGATAACACAAGTAAACACAAAATTCAGTTTTTAAATGAAGGTGTTTATTATTAAGGGAAAAAATCCAAACCTACATTTTTTTTAAAATATTGTGTACTTTATTAGAATAGAATAGACTTTATTTGTCATTATAACAAGTACAACGAAATTAATTTGAATTGATCCCCAGAGGGGAAATTCAGGGCATGCACCTGGACGGATGAAGCAGCCACGGTATGGTGCCAATTCCGTCACCATTCACACACACAGGGCCACTTTAGAGTCTCCAATTAACCTAATCTGCATGTTTTTGGCCTGTGGGAGGAAACCGGAGAAATCCCGGAGTAAACCCATGCAGACACGGGGAAAACATGCAAACTCCACACAGATCACTGTTGTTCAGGGGGTGGAATTGAACCCCAGATCCCATGGCCAAGGGTGAGTTGCTGTGCTGCCACAGTGCTAACCACTGTGCCACCACACTGCCCCTGTATGAAACAGGGCCTACATGGCTCTGTTTTTTGAACAAATTAGAATGTTGCTGTGAGATCAGGCTGACAGGCTGTAAATACATACAGTACATGGAAGGACCAAAGACACATACAGGATGCAGCAAAAAAAAACAACAACAAAAAAACCCCACAGAAACTCACAACACAGACGCATTTCAGTAAGCAACAGCAAATTGGGATTCTTTGGGCGATGGGAATCCCACTTGACTAAAATTTCTCTTTTCCTCTCTGTGTATGAAGGGCCATGTAAGCCTTTCATACAGGGCCTACATGGTCCTGTATGAAAAAGTGATTGCCCCCTAAACCTAATAACTGGTTGAGCTACCCGTAGCAGCAACAAATGCAATCAAGGATTTGTGATAACTGGCAATGACTCTTTTACAGCACTGTGAAGGAATTTTGGCCCACTCATCTTTGCAGAATTGTTGTAATTCAGCCACATTGGAGGGTTTTCAAGCATGAACCACCTTTTTTTAAAGTCATGCCACAGCATCTCAATCGGATTCAGGTCAGGACTTTGACTAGGCCACTCCAAAGCCTTCATTTTGTTTTTCTTAAGCCATTCAGAGGTAGACTTGCTGGTGTGTTTTGGATCACTGTCCTGCTGTGAAAGTCTTGGGGATCATCAAGATGTCTTCTGGCAAAACTGAGACAAGCTTTTATGTTCTTTTTGCTCAGCAGTGGTTTTCGTCTTGGAACTCTGCCATGCAGGCCATTTTTGCCCAGTCTCTTTCTTATGGTGGAGTCATGAACACTGACCTTAACTGAGTCAAGTGAGGCCTGCAGTTCTTTGGATGTTGTTGTGGGGTCTTTTATGACCTCTTGGATGAGTCAGCGCTGCACTCTTGGAGTAATTTTGGTTGGCTGGCCACTCCTGGGAAGGTTCACCACTGTTCCATGTTTTTGCCATTTGTGGATAAAGGCTCTCTCTGTGGTTCACTGGAGTCACAAAGCTTTAGAAATGGCTTTATAACCTTTCCCAGACTGATAGATCTCAGTTACTTTGACTCTCATTTGTTCCTGAATTTCTTTGGATCGCAGCATGATGTCTAGCTTTTGAGGATCTTTTGGTCTACTTCACTTTATCAGGCAAGTCCTATTTAAGTGATTTCTTGATTGAGAACAGGTGTGGCAGTAATCAGGCCTGGGTGTGGCTAGAGAAATTGAACTCAGCTTTCCAAAGATGTGATAAACCAGTTAATTTATGTTTTAACGGTGGGGGGGGGGGGGGGTCACTTTTCCACACAGGGCCATGTAGGTTTGGATTTTTTTACCCTTCATAATAAACACCTTCATTTAAAAATTGCATTTTGCATTTACTTGTGCTACCTTTGTCTAATATTTAAATTTGTCTGATGATCTGAAATATTTAAGTGTGACAAACACACAAAAAATGAGAAATCAGGAAGGTGACAAACACTTTTCACATCACTGTATATTCCAGTGCAATCTGGCTGACTGTTGTGCATGTCATGTCTTTAGTGGATACCGTGAATAATCATACAGATTACAGGCTGGAAGATAGCAATGGCAGCATAATTTTGGTTCGCATCTTTATACTGTAAAAAAAGTCAACTTAAAAAAAGTTAGTGTTTGGGCTGCCTTAACATTTTAAGTTGACTGAACTTGAGAAGATAAGTGGTAAAGACACATAAAACACAAACTCAAATTCAGTCAACTTAAAATTTAAGGCAGCCCAAACACTAACTTTTTAAGTAGATAAACCCTAGTTTTTTTTGTTTTTTTTTTTTAAAACAGTGTACTAGGAACTGGCTCATGAACAGCTGTTATGACAATTTAAAATTTGTTACTCCCTCGATCCTCAGAGAAAACCTCAGGAAACAACTCAGCTGCACCACGAAGCTCTACATTCAACCTGTTTAGTTGCTGTTGTACAGCATCTGTAAACATCCTGGTGCCTTTTGCAAACATGGACCATGCTGCAATTGTAACCCAGAGGTTAATTTGCCTATTAATAAAAACAGCAATAAATGCTTGAATGTAAAAAGCCAATAAATAAGTTCATATGGCTAAATATTACTAAAAACATCTACAAAGTTATATTTCATGTTACTTCATTTTATTTGGGTAAAAAAAAAATATGTTAAAACATGCCAATTCATTGTAATTTACATTTTAAGACAGCTGAAATGCATTTAGACTCTTATTTTGAAGGGTACATTGCTGTGTAGCCCATGCAACAACCAACAGCCAATTGGATTGTTGCAGACTTTTTCCTGTGTTATTTATTTATTTAGCGAATGCAAAGTCCTTAAGCCGAGCAGTTGCCTCCTGGTTTGCTGTATGGAGGGTGTGTAATCCTCCTTCCAGTCTTTGGAGCGGGCAAACCTCTATGATGTGTTCCATTGTTTGCTCCTCTCCACATGCGCACAGTGGGCTAGGACTACTGCCCCATCTGTGAAGGCTGGCCAAGCAGGGGCCATGTCCAGTCCTGAAGCGATTGAGTGTAGACTACTGTCTCCTTGGGAGGTTGGTGCCCGGGACCTGTTGGTTGGGGTTTATCACCGGCTGTTTGTTTGGGACCTCCTTGGTCTCCCATTCCTCTTGCCAAGCTGTCTGGATGGTAAAGTCAGCTGGGGGAGGGTTTTTCCAAATCGGCCGTCTGGATGAAAGTCGGGCAGTGGGTGGGGTGTAGATATCTGCATGGATTGGCAAGTGAGGAAAATCTTTAACTTTTTGGAGCATCCTTTGAGTTAATGCTGCTCGCTGGATGTGTGGAGGGGCTATGTTTGACAGTACAGAGAGCCAGGGGAGTGGTGTTGAGCGGATTGTTCCAGTTTTAGTTCTCATTGTTGAGTTGAGCTGGGTGTCTACATGGTGTGAGTAAGATGACCTGGACCAGACAGGGGCACAATATTCTGCTACAGAGTATGAAAGGGCCAGTGCTGAGGTGCGCAGGGTGGAGACTGCCACCCCCCATTTTGCACCAGCGAGCTTGCAGAGCAGGTTGTTTCGTACCTTCACCTTAGCAGCCGTCCCCTTTAGATGTTCCTTGAAGGATAAGGTCCTATCAAGGGTCACTCCAAGATAAGTTGGATTTGGGGCATGCTTAAGCTTGAGTCCGCTCAGGTGGATGTTTAGTTCTCTGGCAGCTTTTGCATTGTGGAGATGGAGTACACTGGAGACGGTTTTTGCTGGGCTTGGTTTTAGGCGCCAGATTTTGCAGAACTGGTCCAGTTTAGCAAGATCTTCCGTGAGCACCCGTTCCAGTGGTTCAAAGTCTGGTGCTTGGAATGTGTAATTAATAATTATTATAATAATAATAATTTCCTGTGTAAAACGAGGGAAATACACAGACACATGCAAAGTGCTGCAGAGAGAGAAAAAAGGAGTAAAATAGAGCAGAGAGTGAGTCTAAACTAACCTAAAAGCTGTTTTTGCACATTTTTTTATTTATTTATTTATTTTTTTGTTTTCTAACCTGCCCTGGTTGTACCTGAAGTAACAGAACTTGGTGAGTGAGGAAAATATAATTTCTTTTCTGTAAAGCAATGAGTGTAAAGTTATCTAAAAGTTATTTTAACACTTTTACAAAGGTGTTGTTGGGTTTTCCAACCAGTCATGGGTTCTGGAGATTTGTGTACGTGTATTTATCGGGACTTGGTGAGCTGAAAATGTGTATTTTATTTTCTGTAAACTATATTTGTGGAATGAACTGGTCATTTTTTGCAAATGGAAAGCTAAGGTTATGAATTTATGTTATTCTATGTGAAAATGATGAACATTTTGGTACATTTTCAGCCAAATTGGGCGTGGGCTTTTAGGTCAGTGCCCTGACTTGTTTCTTTTTTTTTCTGTCCGCCATTTCGACGTCATCTTAACAAGCACTAATTAAGATTGGAAATGGACTTTTTCTTAGTTTTAGAGCTACCTAGCATTTTATTTTAAGTATGTATGCTTATTTTATGTTGTTTACATTAGGCCAACTTAGGTTGGGATGAAGATATGTCGAATTAGGACTGGATTTGAAGAGTTGAACAACATGTGCTTGAACCGTGATGGCAAGCCACCCAAGGGACCTTATGTGAACTGTGCATGAGCCAGGAAGCTAGAGGGCGTACCACTCCTCTACTGGACGTTGCATGGTTTTCATCTGAACTGCTATGATCCATCCACATTTCCATAAAAACAAAACAGTGGATTCAGGATAAAAACACTGGACTGCTAATTCAGAAGAATTAAAGGATTAGTAGACTTGAAAGAAAAAGACTCTTATTCTGTGGTTAACAGATTTGTTCAGTCTTTTGCTGAATTGTTTTGAGTTTTGTATTTTTTTACAA
The DNA here is from genome assembly GCA_020510985.1 of Pholidichthys leucotaenia. Lineage (NCBI taxonomy): Eukaryota > Metazoa > Chordata > Actinopteri > Cichliformes > Pholidichthyidae > Pholidichthys > Pholidichthys leucotaenia. Next base: position 359,712,938 of record CM035842.1, on the reverse strand, counting down.
ATTTTATTTGATTGACCATACACGATTATACTGTAAAGGTATTGTTTACAGTACAATGTTAACTGTTTGGTTGTAAACAACAAAACAATGGTAATGGGTAAACTTAAAAGGTACCTATACTAAACTTGAAAGGAACTTGAAACAAAATTGAACTAAACTAATTTGAACAAAACAGAGATAACCCAAGCAGATTAAAGAACTAGCTTGAACTGAACTAAAAGAAACTAAAGGTTGCAGCCTATTAAAACAAGACTAAACTAAATCCTTTTAAACTTTAAGCTTCGTTGTCGAATGGCCAGGTACAGGAAATCTTTCCTGCCACATGCAATTTCACTGTACAATAACTCACTATGATGTTGCACCTTACAGACTAACTGGTACCTCACATTTTCACTCTGCTCCTGATAGTCCTTCTTTGTGCAATGAGATGATTCATGTGTTTATACGGGCCATCATATATTAAGCTATGATGTATATAGGTTTTATAGTCGTGTTAGTTTTTACTTTCCATGGGTAATCCCTTTGTCTGTCATGTGTGTGTTTCTGTTGTTTGGTTGTCAACTGTCATGCTGCTGTTACACTGTAATTTCCCAGTTTGGGATCAATAAAGAACATCTATCTATCCATCTATCTATCTAAACCTAACTAAAAGGTCTAAACACAAAAAAGGGATTTATTCTATGTTAATGTATGTCATTGTTCCCTTGTCCATTTAATAATATGCCGGCATTTTAAACATACTTACTGGTCTGTGGTCTCTCCTTTAGCTAAAGTTTATTACTGCTCCTGTAGTCAAATCTAGGTGACTGATACTGGTCCATCATCATCGTTGTCCTATTACACTGTGTTGTATCCTAGTACACACTATACAGCCCATTCCCTGTAATTAATCCTCATAGGTGTTACACAATGTTTACTTTGGAAAAGTAGCATGTCTTCCCTTAAACACCATTCATATTCATATTTTTTTTCCAGACAAAATATGAACAAAGATTTTAGCAGGTTATAGATGCTTCTGCAGGTATTTTTCAGGTTCTTTTTTTTTGGTCTCTTTCAGGGTTACACATTGTGCTCTCAGCTTCATCCTTGATGAACACACTCCTACACTGAATAGCAATAAACCTGCACTGATCTATTTCTTGACTTGGTCTTTATAAGAAACTAACCTTTTTCAGCTTCATGATTTCTGTAATTGCTGACTGAGTGAGCTTTCATACTAACAACATCAATACTTTTTGTCAGCAATCAGTCATTATTTACGTGAAGGGGCACTTCAAAAATTCTCACTTACAATCTTATCCCTTTAACTGAAACCACTGCTTTCAAGCAGTCTTTAAAGAGGTTGCTAGCACATGGGCTCTTCAGCATCCAGTGTGAACAGTGGTTTATCAAACAAAGAGAAAATACAGAGATTTGTGTTTTATTTTAGAATGTTCATGTCTCTAACTGGGACTTGAGATAAAAATTAGACCACATTTTACAGTAATTATCACACAAATCCTATAACACCAAAGGATTCACAAACTTTTTTCCTGAAACTATGCTCTCATTATATGACTGGCAAATGCACAAAAGTAAAACAAAAAAAAAAGAAAAAGAAAAAGCAAACAGCTTTTTTGTGAAAGAGTACTGCTTTAGATGCTCCCCCATGCATATCAAATATGTTTCAGCAACTGAAAAGCATAACTCAGGGTGGAGGAAAAACAGAGGAGGCACTCTAGCCAATTAATTTGCCGCTCAGATCTCAAAGCCTCACTAGAGAGGTGCTAGGCTACATACCACCAGGCTAATTTGTGTTGCAGGTCTGTATTAAATATATGCATGAGGCTAATTTGGTGAGTGTCGTAGCCCTGTAGCTGTGGTGAGTTGCAGTCACTCCCATTAGCGATGTTTCTGCCTCCAGTGAAAATCAACACCAGTCGAGGCCGATGCTGCTTTTTTGCATAAAGCAAACAAAATTAAATTTGCTTTGCTAAATCAAAGTGTATTGCCAAATATGGGACTCTGACTCTCTCTCTCTCTCTCTCCCTCTCCAGTGCTGTCTCTCACTCTATGTCCATCTGTCTCTCTTTTTCTCTCAGAGGGATAAATTACTCCAGCATCATAAAAGAGTGAAAGATTACACACAGAGAGGAAAAGAGAAATTTTAGTCAAGTGGGATTCCCATCTCCCAAACAATCCCAGTTTGCTGTTGCTGACTGAGATGCGTCTCAGTGTTGTGAGTTTGTGTTTTTGTCTGTCTTTTTGCTGCATCCCGTATGTGTCTTTGGTCATTTCATGTGCCGTATGTATTTACAGCCTGTCAGCCTGATCTCACAGCAACATTCTAATTTGTTCAAAAATTAATTTCATGCTTTTTTTCTGACAGTACAAAAAGGAACATAATGATAATAACAGCAACAACAACAGTAATAATAATAATAATAATAATAATAATAATAATAGTGATAATAATGATAATAATTTATTTAATTTGTAATGCACTTTACATTTCAGGGCAAAATCTCAAAGTGCTACATAAATAGCAATAAAAGCAACAATAAAACAAACTTAAAAGATAACACACATGATGGCACACCAGAACATTAAAAAGCTTTTTTGAACAGGTGAGTCTTTAACTGCCTTTTGAAGTAGTCCACAGTCTGAGGTGCCCTGAGGTTTTCTGGCAGGGCATTCCAGAGCTGCAGGGCAGCTGCTGTGAAGGCCCGATCCCCCACTGTGTGTAGTTTGGTCCTGAGGGGACAGAGACACTGAGTGTTGGAGGAGGGGAGGTGCCTTGAAGTGGACTGTGGTGTGAGGAGTACTTTTATATTGTGGTCCATCTCCATGAATGCAGGAATGGGTAAGCAGACAGATTTTGCATTCAGTGCAAAGGTGAATGGGGAGCCAGTGGAGTGATCAGAGGATGGGTGTGATGCGCTCGAATTTCCGCACTGTCATCAGGATCTTGGCAGTGCTGTTTTGAATACGGTGGAGCTTTTGGAGGCTCCTGCCAGGGATTCCAATGAGGAGTTCATTACAGTAATCCAGTCTGGAGGAGACAAAGGCGTGGACAAGCTTTTCAGCATCATGGAGGGAGAGGGAGGGGCGGAGTTTGGCCACATTTCTCAGGTTGAGAGATGCAGTCTTACAGAGGTGGTGGACATGTGTGTCAAATGATAAGTAGGGGTCAAATTTGATACCTAGGTTTGTAACAGAGGGGGAGAGGGAAATGGTGTGATCAGAAAAGGAGATGCAGTTAATGGGGGTGGAGCGGAGCTGATGGGGGGTGCCAATTAGGAAGGCTTCTGTTTTTGTGCTGTTCAACTGGAGAAAGTTCTTGGACATCCATACCTCTATCTCCTCCAGGCAGGAGGTAAGAGCTGATAGGAGTGTGGGGGAAGTTGGGTCCAACCTCATATAGAGCTGCCTGTCGTCAACATAGCAGTGATATGAGATACCATACCTTGTGATGATGTGGCCCAGGGGGAGCATGTAGATGTTAAAAAGAGCTGGGCCAAGGACTGACCCTTGTGGGACCCCACAGATGACAGTGTGGGGCCATGATTTAGCATCCCCCAGGGCCACATATTCAGCCCTATCTGTGAGGTAGGACCCAAACCACTCCAGAGCAGAGCCAGAAAAAACAGTTACAGTATATGTTGAAGGTGATGGAGGAGAATATAATGATCAACCATGTCAAAAGCAGCAGTGAGACCCAGGAGAGATGGAGAGCCTTGGTCAGCAGCCATCAGGAGGTTCAATTCAATTCAATTCAATTCAATTCAATTCAATTCAACTTTATTTATATAGCGCCATTTCACAACAACAGTCATCTCATAGCACTATCAACTGTAGGGGGAACCCCCACAGTTGCAGAAAGACCCCAGCAATCAGGCGATCCCCTGTGAGCAAGCACTTGGCGACGGTGGAGAGGAAAAACTCCCTTTTAACAGGAAGAAACCTCCAGCAGAACCAGGCTCAGGGAGGGGCAGTCATCTGTTGCGACTGGCTGGGGGGTGAGGGGATAGAGAAGAAGAAAAGAACAGACATGTAGAGAGCAAACAGCACGATGGGGACTCAATCTATGGGAGAGAACAAACAAATGTTAATGACCAGCAAAAAAAAAAATATTTCATTGAGAGTGAGAAAAGGAGTGAGGCCCAGTGCATTACTGGAGGTCCCCCGGCTGACTAAACCTATTAGCAGCATAACTAAGGGAGGGTTCAGAAACACATGATCCCTCCCTAATTGTAGGCTATATCAAAAAGGTAGGTTTTAGCCCTATTCTTAAAAACAGAGATCGAGTCTGACTCCCGAATCCAGATTGGCAGCTGATTCCACAGGAGAGGAGCTTGATAACTGAAGGCTCTGCCTCCCATTGTACTTTTGGAGATTCTAGGTATTACAAGTAATCCTGCATTTTGGGAGTGTAGTGCTCTGTTAGGATAATACGGTAGTATCAGATCTTTTAAATAAAAAGGAGCCTGATTGTTTAGAGCTTTGTAAGTAAGAAGAAGGATTTTAAACTTAATTCTAAACTCTATGGGAAGCCAATGAAGGGAGGCCAGAACCGGAGAGATATGATCTCTCTTTCTAGCTCCTGTTAAAACTCTTGCTGCAGCATTTTGGATCAGCTGAAGACTTTTTAAAGATGTTTTAGGACAGCCTGATAATAAAGAATTACAATAATCTAATCTCGAGCTAACAAAAGCGTGGATCAGTTTCTCAGCATCACTCTGAGACAAGATGCTCCTAATCTTGGCAATATTACGCAAATGATAGAAGGCAGTCTTAGAAACAAATTTAATATGTGAATTGAAGGACAAATCCTGATCAAAAATAACTCCAAGGTTCCTCACAGAGCTATTAAGAGAAAGAGTAACCGCATCCAAACTGAAAGTTTTATTTGGAAAGGAATTTCTAAGGTTTTTTGGACCAACAAGAATGACTTCAGTCTTATCTGAATTTAATAGCAGGAAATTACAAGTCATCCAAGCTTTGATTTCCTTAAGACAGGCTTCTAACTTGGCTAATTGATTACTATCATCTGGCTTCATTGACAGGTATAATTGTGTGTCATCAGCATAACAATGAAAATGTATACAGTGCTTTCTAATAATGTTGCCTAACGGAAGCATATATAAACTAAAAAGAGTAGGGCCTAGCACAGATCCCTGTGGAACTCCATGACTGAGCTTTGAGTTGAAAGAAAACTCATTATTTACATGAACAAACTGGAACCTATCAGATAAATAAGATCTAAACCACTGCAACGAAGTTCCATTAAGTCCAACATAGTGTTCTAATCTATCAAGTAGAATATTATGATCGATAGTATCAAAAGCTGCACTAAGGTCTAAAAGGACAAGTATAGAAACTAGTCCATTATCAGATGCAATGAGGAGGTCGTTAGTGACCTTCGCTAAGGCTGTTTCAGTACTATGATGGATTCTAAACCCAGACAGAAACTCTTCAAGTAAACCATTTCCCTGTAGGTGGTCAAATAATTGCGTAGCAACAACTCTTTCTAAGATTTTTGAAATGAAAGGGAGATTAGAGATTGGTCTATAGTTAGCTAAAGCTCCTGGATCTAGCGTTGGCTTTTTGAGTAAGGGTTTAATTACAGCCGTTTTAAAAGCCTGCGGTACATGGCCTAAAGTTAATGAAGAATTGATTATATGAAGAATAAGGCTACCAATAAGTGGGAAGACTTCTTTAAATAACCTGGTAGGAATAGGGTCTAAAAGCCAAGTTGAAGGTTTGGATGAGGAAACTATTTTGTCTAACTCACAAAGGTCAATTGGAGTAAACTCATCAAGACAGACATCAATAGAAGGAGTTGTAGTAGTTACAGTATTTAAGTTAACTGTGGGAAGAATCTGATTGATTTTATCTCTGATGGATGAAATTTTATTATTGAAAAAGTTCATAAAGTCCTGACTAGTAAGCTCTAAGGGAATGCTAGGATTGACAGAGTCCTGACTTTTTGTCAACCTGGCTACAGTACTGAAAAGAAACCTGGGATTATTCTTGTTCTCTTCTATTAATGCAGAGTAATAACTCGTTCTAGCTTTTCTAAGAGATTTTTTATAAATTAAAAGATGATTTCTCCAAGCTAAATAGATTTAATCTAAATTAGTGGAGCGCCATTTTCTTTCTAATTGACGAGTCTTCTGTTTTAAGCTACGAGTTTCTGTGTTGAACCAAGGAGTTAGAAATCTCTGATTAGACTTTTTCTTTTTTAAGGGGGCCACAAGTCTAGAGTCTGATGCAGAGAAGCTGAAACACTATCCACCATGTTATCAATTACAGAAGGAGCAAGCTGTCTATAGCTTATTTCCGTTGTGTCGACACATGGCATAGAGGAAACAATCTGCATAAATTTGGTAACAGCATCATCTGAGAGGCATCTACTGTAATAATATTTTTCTCTAGGAGCCAAATAGTCAGAAATAGTAAAATCAAAGGTTAACAGACAATGGTCTGACAGTACAGGGCTATGAGGAGACACTACAAGATTTTCTATTTCTATGCCATATGTCAGAACAAGGTCCAGTGTATGGTGGAGGTAATGAGTAGAATTTCCTACTTTCTGAGAAAACCCAATCGAGTCTAATATTGAATTAAATGCCACATTAAGGCAGTCACTATCTACATCCACATGTATATTAAAGTCCCCTACTATAATTATTCTATCAGATTTCAGCACTAAATCAGCTAAGAAATCAGCAAATTCGGATAAAAATTCTGAGTAGGTTGATGGGGGACGATAAACTATGGCAAATAAAATTGGGTTTAACCTAAAATTGCTAAAGTGCCCAATACTGAGGACCAGGCCCTCAAAGGAATTATAGCATGTTTTTTGCTTTACATTAACTAGTAATTTTGAATGGTAAATTGTTGCTACTCCTCCTCCACGACCAGAACTTCTGGGATTTTGACAGTTTAAATAACCAGAGGGAGTTGATTCATTTAAACCAACATAATCCTCTTGCCCTAACCAAGTCTCTGTAAGGGAAATTAAATCAATCTGATGATCAATTAACAGATCATGGACTAACAGAGACTTGGGAGTTAGAGACCTAATATTTAATAAACCACATTTAATTTTTAAATTATGAGGAGGAACAAAGGCCAATTCATTCAATTTAGAGGCTTTATGTTTAATTTGAGTTTTACCAATATTTTGCTTTATCACTTTGGGATGCTTATACATTATATTTTTATTTACTTTGGAGGGAGCAGACAACGATTCTCTGATGGGGAAGACAGGGGCTAAGCTGAGGGGTGGCGGATGAAGAGGAGATGCAGAGAGGCGTGTAAGACTGCGACTCTGCTTCCTGGTCCCAACTCTGAGTAGTCATGGTTTTGGAAATTTGGATAAAAAAGATGCTAGATTGTTAGATAAATGAGAAGCACCATCCAAAGTGGGATGAATGCTGTCTCGTCTCATAAGACCAGGTTTTCCCCAAAAAGAGCTCCAATTGTCAATGTAGCCCACGTCATTTTTAGGACACCACACAGACAGCCAGCAGTTCAAGGATGACGAGCGGCTAAACATGTCATCACTGGTCAGATTGGGGAGGGCCCCAGAGAATACTACAGTGGCAGACATCGTTTTTGCAAAGTCACACACCGATTCTACATTAAGTTTCGTGACTTCCGACTGCCGGAGACGGATGTCATTAATGCCGGCGTGAATAACAATTGTGGAATATTTACAGTTACTTTTAGCCAGCATTTTCAAATTTGACTCGATGTCACCTGCTCTGGCCCCAGGAATGCATTTGACTATGACCGCTGGAGTCTCTAGGTTCACGTTTCTGACTACAGAGTCGCCAATGATCAGAGTTTTTTCCTCAGCGGGTGTGTCGCTGAGCGGGGAAAAACGATTAGAAACGTGAACAGGTTGGTGGTGTACCGGGGCTTTGCGACTAGGCTTCCTTCTCACCGTCACCCACCCAGTCTCCTCGCTGCTGAGGAGAGCCGGGGAACCGCTGACAGGGGGGCCTAAACTAGCTAGCTCCGCTGCAGCTACGGGGCGTCCGTCGAGATTAACTGGCGCAGACGGTGTTTCAATGTAGCGGAGCCGGGATTCCAAATCAGACAACCTCGCCTCGAGCGCCTCAAAAAGACAACATTTATTTCATTTACCGTTATCACTAAAAGAGGCAGAGGTGTAGCTAAACATCTGACAGAGAGAGCACACCAGAGGAGGAGAGGAAAGAGAGCTAGTAGCCATAGCTAGTGGCTAGCTAGTGGCTGGAGAGCAAACCACACAGGCAGACAGCAAAACAGGAAGTGACGATACGTTACCACAAGGAAGTGACGATCCCAGATCCCAGATCATGGAAGAAGAGGGTCATTGGTGACCCTGCCCAGAGCTGTCTCTGTACTGTGAGAGGGCCGGAAACCAGATTGATATTTTTCAAACAGATTTTTTTTCCAAACAGATTGTGTGTTTTGGGCAGCGTGGTGGCAGAGTGGTTAGCACTGCGGCAGCACAGCAACTCACCCTTGGCTGGGGGATCCTGGGTTCGATCACAGCCCCTGACCAACAGTGATCTGTGTGGAGTTTGCATGTTCTCCCCGTGTCTGCGTGGGTTTACTCTGGGATTTCTCCGGTTTCCTCCCACATCCCAAAAACATGCAAGTTAGGTTAATTGGCATCAAAGTGGGGATTCTAAATTGTCCTTAGGTATGACTGTGAGAGTGAATGGTTTTCTGTCTCTCTGCGTTGGCCCTGCGATGGACTGGCGATCTGTTCAGGGTGTACCCTGCCTCTTGCCCAAAGATGCTGGGATAGGCTCCAGACCCCTGCGACCCGAAAAGGATTAAGTGGAAGAAGATGAATAAATGAATGATTGTGTGTTTTGAGGTGGTCCTGAATCTGGGCTGAAACAACCTTTTCCAAAACCTTTGCCAGGAATGGCAAGTTGGAGATTGGACGGTAGTTTGCCATAGCTTCAGCATCCAGAGAGGGTTTTTTTTTTTTTTAGATGTGGTCTGATTACTGCAGCTTTTAATGATTGTGGAACTTGGCCACTCTGGAGGGACTGATTTATAATCGTGGTGATGAGGGGGCTTATGTCAGAGACATTAGCTTTTACTTGTGGGGTAGGGAGGGGGTCCAGGGAGCAGGTTGAGGGTCTCACATTTCTCCATCAACCTTGGTGGAGAAATGTGCAATGAAACAATAGCACTGCTCCCTCCAGCGAACCACAGTGAGAGCCTTTATCCACAAATGGCAAAAACATGGAACAGTGGTGAACCTTCCCAGGAGTGGCTGGCTGACCAAAATTACCCCAAGAGTGCAGCGACGACTTATCCAAGAGGTCACAAAAGACCCCACAACAACATCCAAAGAACTGCAGACCTCACTTGCTTCAGTTAAGGTCAATGTTCATAACTCTACCATAAGAAAGAGACTGGGCAAAAATGGCCTGCAAGGCAGAGTTCCAAGACGTGAACCACTGCTGAGCAAAAAGAACATAAAGGCTCGTCTCAGTGTTGCCAGAAAAGATCTTGATGATCCCCAAGACTTTTTGGAAAATACTCTGTGGACTGACGAGACAAAAAATGTACTTTTTGGAAGGTGTGTATCCCATTTCGCAGGTCCTTCCTACCTACGGCTGTCAGACTGTATAACCTAAGCAGGGCTGCTCGCAGAGATAGCAAAAAAATGTGACGACCTAATAGTATTGAATGCAAAAGATGCAATAGACTTACACAATGGTCCCCTCCAGTATACAACTAGGACAATATCGGTCGCTACGGAGGGTGACAATATGTACAGTATGAGTACATATTCATACTATGTAGGATAACTAAGTAGATGATTATGCTGTTTATTCCATCTAGCTACAATGCTCCGCACTGTGTGTATATATATTTATATATTTATTCCATCTAGCTACAATGCTCCGTACTGTGTGTTTATATATTTATATATTTATATGTACATATGTATATTCGCTGCTCTTGTTTTTCTTGTCTTCTTGATTGTTGCTCTGAGTGTTGCTATCCCTGTGCTGTTGCAATCCTGGAATTTCCCCATTGTGGGACTAATAAAGGCTTATCTTATCTTATCTTATTGCATCCGGCGTAAAAGCAACACAGTATTTCAGAAAAGGAACATCATACCAACAGTAAAACATGGTGGTGGTAGTGTGATGGTCTGGGGCTGTTTTGCTGCTTCAGGACCTGGAAGACTTGCTGTGGTAAATGGAAGCATGAATTCTGCTGTCTATCAAAACATTTGATGATCTGAAACATTTAATATTCCGTATTGAATGCACAAAATGTAACAGACTTGCACAATAATGGTCCCCTCCATTATACAACTAGGACAATTATCAATCGCTACAGAGGGTGACAACTAGGCTGATTCAAATACCTAATATACTGTATGGGTAGATATTCATACTAGGTGGGTAACTGAATAGACCATTATGTTTTTTATTCCATCCAGCTACAATGCTCCGCACTGTGTATATTTCTGTGTACAGATGTATATTCACAGCTCTTATTTATTATCTTATCCTCTGAACTATTGCTCTGAGTGTTGCTATCCCTGTGCTGTTGCAATCCTGGAATTTCCCCATTGTGGGACTAATGAAGGCTTATCTTCTCTTCTCTTATCTTCAGTGTGACAAACATACAAAAAATGAGAAATCAGGAAGGGGGCAAACACTTTTCACACCACTGTACCATTAAAAAGCAGTTGAATTGAAATTCAATGGAAAACCTCATTAAAAAAATGTTTTCAGCTGCTTTTTAAAAGAGTCCACAGAGTCAGCTAAATGTAGTTGGAGTGGGAGACTATTCCAAAGTCTTGGTGCTGTAGATTGAAAGGCTCTGTCCCCCCTGGTCTTGAGTCTCGTAAAAGGAACAACTAACAAGTCCTGGGCTTCAGATCTAAGAGTGCTAGCAGGACTATGTTTAAGAAGGAGATCAGATAAATAAGATGGGACTTGTCCATGTTGTGCTCTATATGTAAGTGTAAGAACTTACAAATCCTAAAATCCACTAGTAGCCAATGTAACGTACATACTGTAATACGGCAGTAATATGATCTTGTTTACTAGAATGTGTAAGTAGTCTGGCTGCAACGTTTTGTATAGACTGGAGACGAGAAAGAGAAGATTTGTCCAAACCAGTAAACAAAGCATTGTATTAATCAAGTCATGAAGACACAAATGCATGGATTATTTTTCAAGCTCACTTGAAGAAGCAATGGTTCTCAATTTGTAAATGTTCCTTAAATGAAAAAAACATGAACGTGAAATAGAATTTACATTGGAATTAAAACCAAGGGAGGATTCAAAAGTAACACCCAAATTTCTAACACTGGACTTAGATGAGCAAAAAGAAGAAAGTGTCTGACTGATTACACAGGGTTACAAAAATAATTTTTTTGTAAGTTGTCTGTGTTTTTTCAACTGATTTAAGACAATTTTGCACCGCTGAATCCGAAAATGACATCTGTTTCTCTCGATCAGGTAAAAAAAAAAAAAAATCTGATCTTCTGACAAAATCGATTACGTTTTTGTGACATTATTGGTTGATTTTTGTTAATATTTCTCAACCGAAATAGATTTTTTAGAGGAAAAATCGTTTTCTACCACAATTTATTGATTAAATGTTACAAACTTCGATTACTGTTAATTGAATAGTAGACACTGATAAAGGTAAGTACATGTAAACTGAATGTTACATCACCATTGTTCAAAATTCAGAGTTTCAACTTCCGTTTATTTGAACCTCTAGAATACTCAGCAGCAGGGATGTCTCTCTTCAGAGTCCATCAGTAAACAGCCATCATGACTGACATCATGTCATAAATTGGCGCATGCAAACTCTTCAGAGTTCGAGAAATTTCAAGAAATAAAAAAGAATTTTGCATCATATAAAGCGAAAATACATGTAAACAAAAATGTAAAAAAAACAACATGTGGCCATACTTCAAAAAGTTGACCTGACTGAGCAAAACCAATGTGATTTTTGGATTCAGCACATCAAAATTGTCCTAAATCAGCTAAAAGCCTTACACAATAATCTAATAATACATAATAATACATCCAATAGTTATTGGATGTAGATCAAAAGGAGCTACAATCATGGTCTCAATTTTACTGGAATTTAAGATGAGGTAATCGTTGGAGAGCCGGTCGCTGATCTGGGTTAGACAGTTGACCAGGGTGGAGAGCCTGCCAAGGTAGTGAGGTTTAAAAGATATGTATAACTGGAGATCATCCACATAAATGTGATGCCACTGAAAGATTGAATAATACGTGCTAAAGGAATAACATAAAAGGAAAATAATAATGAACCCAGGATTGATCCTTGCGGAATCCCACGTTAGAGAGGCTGTGGAAGAATAAAACTCACCCACCCTTAGCCTAGTAATTAAAGTGTTGTGATCGACGGTATCAAATGCTGCACTAAAATCAAGCAATATAAGAACAAAACAATCCTCACGATCACGTGCCATTAAAAGATCATTATACACCTTTAAAAGAGCAGTCTTGGTAGAGTGCAGTTTCTGAAAACCAGACTGAAAAGGATCACTGATCTTGTAGGGTTTTTTCATACCTGAGAGTCCACACCAAAGTTTAGACCAAGGTTCATGCTTTGTCTACTTTGTATAGATTTGGTCTGATTAGGTTTGGTTTCACGCTGCTCATTATTCAAGTGAGTTAAACAACTTTACATGACGCATCTACCTCTTGTTATCATGATGACACCCTGTTGTTACGATGTTTGTGTTGTTAGTACAGACCGGTAGTTAGCAAACATGCTACTCACTCTCCAAGGCTGCATTTTATGTAGAAACTGGTGAAGACGCCATCATATTAAGAAACGATCTAGTTTTGTGAGGCTAGAATGTTATTCAGGTCTTCATTTAAAAGGACATCTGCTCTTCTCATCAGCCATGATGATTTTCAGGTGGCATTGCTTGTCCATTTTTTGATACTCTATTGCATCCTCTTTGAAAATATCTGGTGAGTTTTTACATTTTTATGAGTTTTTTTTTAAATTGGCTATTTATGCCACTAATACTCTGCTTAGACAGGGATGGAGATCACAAAGAGATCCTTGAAGTCAGTTTTTGATCTATCAATGATCTTCAGTGATCTCCACAGTCACCACGGTCTCCTCAAAGCTTTGACTCGATCCAAAACACACAAAGATATCCTAAACGATCCCAAAGATCAAAAATTGGCCCAATCTCTCAACAATCTCCGTGCTCTGTAAAGGGGCCCTCACAGCCATATTTCAATTAAAAACTGGGTCTCTTTGCCCGGACTGCTCACAGGTCATTTTCCTTCTTATCTGCTGCCTTAATTTCCTGTGTTTGTTCTGAAAGTCTGAACCTTTCTGAGAACTGCTTTCACACTTTAACCGGTGCCAAATTTTGGCTTTTTGATCTGGACTGTGGTTTGGGGGAGGTTTCATACTTGAAAAGTCCAAAAGTACAGAAAGCACACTTGGGGTGCTTTCACCCCTAAATTTGTTTACTTTGGTCCAAATCAGTTGATAAGTTTATTACTTTGTATCATTTTCTCCTTGGTTCGGTTCCCTTTCACACAGGCAAAAATTCAAGGAGACCAAATTGCGTCATGTTAAATCCCACAAGGCTTAAGTCAGAATGTTCTCTGTTCTTACTGGTAAGATTTTTTTTGCTGCAAGAACAGGAAAGGTAAATACAGGAAGTAGGATGACTACTGTGCATTTATGCATTTTTTTTGGAGAAAATAATACAAATCGTAGCGTAATCTGGGTGGTGGTGGTGGTGGAGGGGATCATTGCCTTGGTTATTGTTTGTTTCATTACATGCATATACCCACTTTGGGCAAAACGTACAGTTTGAAAATGAAGCGTGGCTACGGATGGAAAATAACATGTTAATGTTCATTAATCCTCCAGAACCGTGACATGCTGAGCCAAAGATATTTTCGAAGATCCATCAGGTATGTACAGTGGCATAAAATGTTTTACTGTTTGCCGCTGGTCCTGTTTTAATGCAGTCCCTTTCTCACCTGCAGGACCACACCACATTTCGCTAGTTGATGCGACTTGAGACCACCTCTTTTAGGTGGTCTCGGTATAGTTGTTTTGGTGTGCACCTGAATACGATTACCGTGTTCTCACCAGACAAAACAAACTGCACTAATAGAGAAAAACAAACTTGAGTACGACTGAAATGAACTAAAGCCTGTAGGTGAGAAAGCACCCTTAACGTAATGTCTTATATCATAACCACACATGTGCACAGGAAGGTGTGAACTGCAGCTTAAGGACTCCCCCTTTGCCCCCAGAAGTGCAATTATGGAGCGCTTTTTTTAAAGGTATTATAGTGTTTAATTTTCTGTCAGGAAGACACCAGTTGCCCATCAAATGTGTTTTAACTGCTGCCTGAGCCCTGAATGCCCCTCCCCTCCTTCCTGTGGTGTATGAATATAGGGCACATTAGGAGTGGGACGTGGCCTGCGGCTGACGTCACCACGCCACTATATATATTTGGGCGGTCCGCCATCTCATGGCAGTTCATATGTGAGTGAGTTGGGAGTCGGCCAGTTAGAGAGTGTGAGACTACTGCTACATGTGCTTGTACTATCACATTCCTGTAATAAAGCTGAATTCGACTACAGCATCCTCGTCGGTTCTCATTGCCAGGTTTGTGGACATAACACTTCCCTCTGCTCAGTTGTGCACAGACCTCACTGAAGCAGCTGCAGCCGGTTTCTGTCTCCTTCAATCAGAGTTTTAGGTTAGTGTTTTAAGGTAGTGGTACAGCTACTCTGTATCTGTAGACATTTCTGTATTTTAATTGCCCTAAGCATAGGCATTTTGTGTTGCCTTTATACAGTTGGTGATTTTTTTTTTTTTTAAAACAAGGGGGATGTCTGTTGTGGGGGGATATAAATGTAGCATGCTGGTGTAAGTATAATTTCAGGACAAAGATGCAAGAATAAAGGTGCAAAAATATGATAAAAGATGCTAATTTACAATTTAAAAGTCACAAATTTACTATAAGATAAGATAAGCCTTTATTAGTCCCACAACGGGGAAATTCCAGGATTGCAACAGCACAGGGATAGCAACACTCAGAGCAACAATCAGAAGGCAAGAAAAAAAACAAGCAAGCAAGAGCAGCTAATATACGTATGTACATATTACTATAAAATATATATATACACACACACACAGACACACAGTGCAGAGCATTGTAGCTGGATGGAATAAATATATGAATATATGAACACACAGTGCAGAGCATTGTAGCTAGATGGAATAAATATGTAAATATATAAACACACACAGTGCGGAGCATTGTAGCTAGATGGAATAATATGTAGATATATAAAAACACAGTGCGGAGCATTGTAGCTAGATGGAATAAATATATAGATATATAAATATAAACACACCCAGTGCTGAGCATTGTAGCTAGATGGAATAAATATGTAAATATATAAACACACACAGTGCAGAGCATTGTTGCTAGGTGGGATGAAACAGCATAACCGTCTATTTAGTTATCCTACATGGTATGATTATGTACATTATGTATTATGTGTATTATAATCAAGTCACAGATTTATGAGGAAAAAAACACAACTTCCAAACGCCAAAAAACCCAAAAAACACATTTCCAAGGAAAAAAAAGTAATAAATTTACAGCAATAAAGTTACACATTTACAGTAAAAAAAAGCCAATTTTCTACATTTTCATAAGTTTTTTGTGTTTTGTTTTTTGTTATTTGTCATAAATATCAAATTTTCCTCACCAATTAGTCAGGTTTTTCTTGTAAACTTTAAAAGGAAAAACTTTTTTGGAAAGCTTTTCACACACACACACACACACACACACACACACACACACACACACACACACACACACACACACACACACACACACACACACAAATTTTCATGCGTTTTCTTGTACATTTGCTACTATCCTCTCACTGATATATTAAATTGTCCTGTATGACCTATCCTTGCAGTCTTTATTGGGATGGAGGATGGCAGATTAACAGAGGGTAGGATTTTGAATCATTTTACTGACAAAGGGAATGGCCTTTTTAAGTTTTTTGCAAGGATTTAATTATTTGAATGGAGATTAAATATGTTAATTGTTGAAAGAAAAGTATTTTCTGATTTCAGAGGTTTCAAAGATTTATTTATTTTGAACAGATATTTATTTTAGCCCATTTTTTGCCTTTGACCTTTTGTCCTGTAAATACGTAATTAATGGTGAAGACTGTGGTTTCTGTGTAAATTGATAATTTTGTAAATATCTCTGGCATATTAAATTAAATATCTCCATGAAGGTATTAAAATAAAATTGATATACCAAGTTGTACAGTAAAATTTGGCTACTATATGTAACTTTGCTTTTTTCAGTATTTAGGAGTGCCCTTTTTTTGGGGTTAGGCACCTGCCCCCCAAAGTGTCTGTGCACATCACCGACCATAACAATACCTGTATGTTGTTGTTCTGTACAGAAATGATGAAAACAGATTTGATGGATGCCAAAAGAGGGGTTTTAGAAGATGAAGGGTAATAGTTTATCTCTTTTACCTGGTTTTATGTCATCTACATATGGGGGACCATTTGTAAAGTGAGACAAGGTGAAGTGACACATTTTTCCACATTTGGCTTTAAACCTAATTAAAGTCACCTTTTTAAAATCACATTTACATAAATATTTTGCAATGGAGATGCAAGGAGTAGAGGTAGTGAAGGCAGATGAGTTTGAGTCAACCATCCAAAGCAATGGGCAGTCGATAAAAGAGGTGAAGAATACAGTGTGGGCACGTTGGGGTGGGCGGAGACAAGTGTCAGGGGCGATTTGCAACAGAAGGATAGCTGCTAGAATGAAAGGGAAGATTTATAAGACGCCAGTGAGACCTACTATGATGTATGGTTTGGAGACAGTGGTACTGACAAAAAGCTAGGAGGTGATGCTGGAGTTGGCGGAACTGAAGATGCTGATTTTCACTGGGACTGACTGGGGTGACAGGATTAGAAATGAGTATATCAGGGAAACAGCTCCGGTTGAACGGTGTAGAGACAAAGTATGGGTAGTAGCTCACTGGATTACGACAGCTGGTGACTAGTTGGAGAATGGCATTTGTGAGGGAGTTTTCAAAATCTCCAAATGTTTGCGGGGGTTTGCAATTTCCTCTTGTGAGTCGCAGGGGTTGCTCTTGTGTTATCAGAATTTTGAACATGTTCAAAAAAAATGTGTACAAGTTTTCGTTCCAAAGAGTCAAATAGTCGTTACAGGAGTCTCAAACTTGTCTTGAACCCTCAATTTATTTTCCATTATTTTCATCAGAATGTGTGAAACAAGTCAGTCAACTTTGCAAGGGGATGGGGAACTATAAACTGTGATTGGAGATAAAAGGCAGCTGAAGCGGGGAGGGATATTCTAACACCAGAGTGGTACTTTCCGGCAAAGATAGCAGCCTCACATGTTCCAGGAGCCTGGTACCTGTCAGCAGCAGAGTGGTCAGGATGGTGCTTGACTATAGCAGCAACAAGGAGACATGCAGCAGCCTTCAGCATGTCAGCCTGGTCTGCTTCCACCATTTCAAGAATAAACGAAGAAAAAATTTATGCAGGACTTGATTCAGCAAACTGTGAGGATTGGGAGGAGAAACACAGCCCCCTGCCAAGTGGTGAGTAGAAACTGGGCATTCTATGGAATCCTCATGTTGTATATCTACTTGTCATTTACTGATATTGTGGAAAATGTTCAGTCATTATTATGGGTTTCTTTGCTAGCCATAAAAGTTTGGGGATCAGGCTAATTGTTGGTGTTTTTTCTGTCTGTGTAGGAGCTGGAGTGGGCAAACAATGAAAACGTGGTTTTAAGTTTTTTCGAGTGATTGCCTGGCATGTGTAATTTTATTGTATACATGGGTTTGTTGTGTGTTAAAGTCATTTTATGTGGTGTGGAGAGGTTGGCTTCCTGTTCCATGCTACTGCGTCCCCTGGGTGTGGGTACCTGGTGGCTCACGGGGCATGTGTCTGGGCCTCTGTGGTGGAGGCGGGTCCGCTCTGCAGGGGTGTTCTGGGGGGAAGGGGGGTGAGCTGGTTCCCAGCCCGGGGGGGGGGGGGGGGGCTTCCGGCACCCAGAGCCCAGGGCTGGTGTGCGGCCCCGCTGAGGCAAGGGGGGTGGCTGGTTCAGGGCTGGGGTGTACCGCGCCAGCTGCTCAGTGGCCTGGTCTCCCCTGGCCCTACCTCCTGGGGCAGGTGCTTGGCTGTCCTGGGGCTTGGTGGCTTTGGGGCATTCGTGCTCTGTGGGGGCTATGGGTTTCTGGGAGTTGGTCTTGCTTGCTCACATCTCCAGGGGGGATGTTGCTGTGTCCTATTTCCCTCTTTGTATGTTTCCTGGCAAACAACACACACCCACACACTCTGTGTTGTGCACGCGCATGTACACACACACACACACACACACGCACACACTTCTCTGTTCTCTTACAGGTGCAGATATCAGGCTCTTGATAAGATCTCAGAAGCAGAAATTGTTTCTTGTGTTTTCTCTTTGTTCTTCTTTCACTCCCCTCCCACCCCTTCCGACCACTTTATATCTTTTCAATTTCCTCCCCTACTCCCCCCTGCCAGGTCCATCATAAGAAAAATAATTTAAATAAAGCACTAAAGTTCTTACATACCAAGAGGAGTCTATAAATACTATTTTTTATAAAGCATATATTAAATATGAGCAGAGCTCCTTTTGGCAAAGGAAATCTGCCTGGCACAATAAGGGAAGCAGATATCTGTTTTGCTTACCAAGCTGTTGGACAGGACAGGGTTAAAATAAAAGTAATTTTATGTGTGTGCTTTTGTGCAGTATTCCAGTGGGAGAGAAGCTGCAGTGAACAAACAGTGAAAACATTAGTCTGTTGTTTTCTTGTGGTTCTAAAGAATGCGTAACTGGAATGTATATATGAGTTTGTAAGTTATTTTACGCATACCCCTTTATACAATGCATCTGTGGAACAGGTGGATTAAAAATTCCAAATCGTAGAATTGGCACAGATATCTTTCGTGCTAGGCAGCACGGTGGCGCAGTGGTTAGCACAGTGGCAGCACAGCAAGAAGGTCATGGGATCGATTCCACCCTTGACCATCGTGGGTTCGATCCCACCCCCAGACCATCGGTGACCCTTCTGTGTGGAGTTTGCATGTTCTCCCCGTGTCTGCGTGGGTTTACTCCGGGCACTCCGGTTTCCTCCCACATGCCAAAAACATGCAAGTTAGGTTAACTGGCATCCAAACTGGGGACTCTAAATTGTCCTTAGGTATGGATGTGAGAGTGAATGGTTGTCTGTCTCTCTGTGTTGGCCCTGTGATGGACTGGCGATCTGTCCAGGGTGTACCCTGCCTCTCGCCCAAAGATGCTGGGATAGGCTCCAGCCCCCCCGCGACCCGAAAGGATTAAGCGGTAGAAGATGGATGGATGGATGGATGGATGGATCTTTCGTGCTATTATTGGATGGCCACCTCAGGACTGTCACAAGTGCAAAAAAAAATCTCAATTTTGTCTCACATACACTACCGTTCAAAAGTTTGGGGTCACTTAGAAATGTCCTTATTTTTGAAAGAAAAGCACTGTTTTTTTCAATGAAGATAACTTTAATCAGAAATACACTCTAATATCTAATATACATTGCTAATGTGGTAAATGACTATTCTAGCTGCAAATGTCTGGTTTTTGGTGCAATATCTACATAGGTGTATAGAGGCCCATTTCCAGCAACTATCACTGCAGTGTTCTAATGGTACAATGTGTTTGCTCATTGCGTCAGAAGGCTAATGGATGATTAGAAAACCCTTGTGCAATCATGTTAGCACAGCTGAAAACAGTTTAGCTGGTTAGAGAAGCTATAAAACTGACCTTCCTTTGAGCAGGTTGAGTATCTGGAAAAAATTATTATTTCAAATACAAATCATTATTTCTAACCTTGTCAATGCCTTGACTATATTTTCTATTCATTTTACAACTCATGGTGGTAAATAAGTGTGACTTTTCATGGAAAACACAAAATAATTGTCTGGGTGACCCCAAACTTTTGAACGGTAGTGTATGTTGCAAGAATGCCGCACAACACTCGCATGACATGTATGTGAGCTCCCAGTGAACTTCACCCCAAAATTTGTTGGGAGTTTGTGCAACATTTTTGCAACATTCGTGAGTCATACGCAAAACTGTCATGCCAATTAAGTGTGATTCCAAATGAAAACTATTGCATGTTTTTTTTTTTTTTAAATTTCCACCTAGTTGTGAGCTGTCACAGCCTAGTGAGATACTACCCTAAGAGAGGCAAGGCTGAAATGGTTTGGACATGTGCAGAGGAGTGGTAGTAGATATATTGGACAAAAGATGTTGATGATAGGGTTGCCAGGCAGGAGGAAAAGAGGAAGACCAGAGAGAAGATTCATGGGTGTTGTGAAGGAAGGCATGGACAGGGTTGGTGTGACAGAAGAGAATGGAAGGGACAGGGTGAGATGGAGGTAAATGGTCCACAGTGGCAAGCCCTGGACGGAGCAGCAGAAAGAAGTAAAGATATGAATCCTCCTAAATGCCGAGACAGTGATCTAGAACGGCCAAATCTGTGTGATTACACCAGACAACTTTTTGATTTCTCCATAATTGTCCAGTGATCTTGTTATGTCCTGATAACTCTTTACTTTATCCTGTTATCACTATAAAACCAGCTTTGTTATCCCATGATAACACATTACCTCTTGATTTTGAGGAAATCAAGACAGTGGAAAAATGTAGAGTTCATGGTCACTCTCAGCTTCTGCATAAACCTTAGCGCTAAATGCTCAATGTTAGTATCTTACTGCATATGGCTAGCGTGAAAATATACGCAGACAATCAGTTGAAATACTGAAATTAAAGCTCTGGGTTAGCTGAAGATTTATGAAAAGAATTCAACAATAACACATGATCTTCTCTGAGAGCAAAAATAACCATTACACAACACTCCGTACTTCTAATTAAGTCTGTTAGCATAATTAGCTGATGTTCACTGACTAACAGCAATTTTGCATGTTAGCTCATTTGAGGAGTCAGATTTACCTAGATATGACATATTTACAACTTAACATTTACATTTCATAATTAGTTAGTTTGCAAATATTTGTGTAATTGTGATTAATAAAGTAATTAAAACAAGAAATCATGTATTTAATGACATGAAAAGACAATGGACCTCTTGCAAAATGTAGAGTAACATACTTCCGCATTCCAGTCCGGCAGCATTTCCGGTTCTGCTTCCATTATATTTTCCCATTCCCTGGTGCCTTCTCATCAATAAAGTAATTTGATTACTTTCACTTATCATTATACATACTAGAAATAGTGTGCAGGCAGATTGTTTTTTCTTTATAAAGTCTGCGTTTCACATTTTGATTGTTTTTGTAACCATACTGAGCCATTTAATAGTTCCCCAGTTAGCTTAGCGGCTAGCAGCTATCATTCTTGTTTATGTCCGTGCCATTCCAAATCCTGCTGCGTGGGCTGTAATAGACCTGTGAACCTCACTGAAACATATGTCCGACTCCCATTTGTTACCTGACTTCTTTTAATATTACTTTGTGTATGCAGGATCCCTTGGTTATTGATGTTACCATTACTGTTATTGATATTCGCTCAGTTAGCTTCCAGTTGCTAGTGTTATGTAATAAATTTTGACTCACTTCTAGTAACACTGCGTGGACTGAAATGAACGTGAATGAGCTCGTGTAAAGACTTTGCACAGTACATGTCTATTACACAGGTCGATTACAGCCCATGCAGTGGTATTTGGAATGGCACAGACATAAACAAGAATGATAGCTGCTAGCCGCTAAGCTAAGTGGGGAACCATTAAACGGCTCAGTATGGTTTTAAAAACGATCAAAATGTGAAACACAAACTTTACACAGAAAAAAACGATCTGCCCACACACCATTTCCAGTATGTACAATGATAAGTGAAAGTGATAAAATTGATTTATTGACGAGAAAGCACCAGGGAACGGGAAAATAGAATGAAAGCGGAACTGGAAATGTGGGTGGACTGGAATGTGGAAGTACGTTACTCTACATTGTGGAAAAGGTCCATATGGCCAAATTTTGCATTTAATTTTAGCACGTTTCCCTTTACAAATGACACCCATACATTCAGGTGCCAGAGTGGGTACAGATAAAAGCATGTAAGAGAATGTGTATAGTATTAGTGGATGTGTGTTTTGTCTGTATGAGTGAGTGAGAGAGAGAAAACGATAGCTAAGGAGCGAGAGCTCCTTGCAGTACACTGCAAAGCAAGTCAGTTTTAAAAAAAGAAAAAAATGGCCGCTTGGCTGTTCCTATTGAACTTGACCTGCAGGCCAGATCAATGTGTGTGTGCGTTTATCTGTGTCAGTGATGGTCTGAGTGTTTGTGTGTGTAGGTGCGTGTCCTCGGGCGTGAGTGCGTGCTGCCAGATCAATGTGTCTCCGTGTGCCACAGAATGAGAGAGTGCACTGATTACCCAGGGGGGTGGCGGGAGGGAGGGAGAAGGAGGAGGTGGAGGATGTGGGAGGATGATGATACAGAGGGGAAGGCGAGGGGAGGGATGGGGGTGATGAGATTGAGCCGAGGACAGAGCTGAGACCAGGATCAGGAGAGAAGCTCAGCTCATTTCATTTTCATTTTCCCTTCATTTCACTGCGAGCTGCTCCGCGTGTCGGGGCATTCCGCACGGATGGGGTGCCAAAATTTAGATCCACAGCCAGATGGCATAGATCAGTCAGGAAATAGCGGCACAATCTGAACGCAATGGGATGGTTGGAGGGTCAGCAATCCATTCTCCTTTAGCTCCCTTCCTTTGCTCTTTTCTTTCTTTTTTCCCCCCGTAAAGCAGCTCTGCAATAATGAACTCAAAACTGATCAGAGAGATGTGGTTTTACTATAGACATAAACCCCACGTGGCTTCGAGGCCACTGACAGAATCCCTTTATGTATGTATCAATATGTTTGCTTGTGTCCTCATCGCTGTGCCTTGTCTTGCTTAAAATAAACACACACACACACACACACACACACACACACACACACACACACACACACAGAGTTGTGCTCATAAATTTACATACCCTGGTGGAATTTATGATTTTTTGGCCATTTTTCAGAGAATATGAATGATAATACAAAAAAACTTTTCTTTCACTCATAGTTAGGGGTTGGGTGAAGCCATTTATTATCAAACAATTGTGTCTTTTTAAAGACACAATGACAACAGAAACTACCCAAATGACCCTGCTCAAAAGTTTACACACCCTAGTTCTTAATACCTTGGATTGCCGCCTTTAACATCAATGACAGCATGAAGTCTTTTGTGGTAGTTGTGACTGAGGCATTTTATTTTCTCAGACGGTAAAGCTGCCCATTCTTCTAGGCAAAAAGCCTCCAATTCCTGTAAATTCTTGGGCTGTCTTTCATGAACTGTATGTTTGGGATCTTCCTAAAGTGACTCAATGATATTGAGGTCAGGAGACCTAGATGGCCACTCCACAACCTTCACGTTTTTCTGCTGTAGCCAACGACAGGGTGACTTGGCCTTGTGTTTTGGATCACTGTCAAGTTGGAATGTCCAAGTGCGTCCCATGCGCAGCTTCCGGGCTGATGAGTGCAAATTTTCTTCCAGTACTTTCTGATAACATGCTGCATTCAACTTGCCATCAATTTTGACCAAGTTCCCCTTGCCTTTGTAACTCATACATCCCCAAAACATCAGTGATCCACCTCCATGTTTCACAGTAGGGATGGTGTACTTTTCATAATAGGCCTTGTTGACTGCTCTCCAAATGTAGCGTTTATGGTTGTGGCCAAAAAGTTCAATTTTGGTCTCATCACTCCAAATAACTTTGTTCCTGTGATGAGTAGGCGAGCGTGCTCCCCCTTCCCTCCTGCTCCTGTCTTCCTGGCTCTGGAGTATTACCTGCACCTGCGTGATTACACACCAGCTGGTTTCCTAATGGACCAGCATATTTAAGAGTCAGCGTGTGGAGAACTCATCGCTGGATTGCTAGGTTTGCCACCGAGGAATCTAAGCCACATTGCATTATTTTCTCTCAGTTGATCTGTGTTTTCACTCCCCGTGTCTTCCTCTCTTCTCAGGTTTGCTGCCACTTTGGCCATGCGTACTCCGGGGCTGATCACGCTCGCCTGACCAGAAGACAGCGGCTGTCCACCCAAGTCAACCGTCTTCCTCCTCGTTTCCCTGGACCCATGCAGCCGTTCCCCGCCTGGCAAATCTGCTCACAGCAGTAAGAGTGTTCTCCCTATCTTATTCTTCTCTTGTGGAGATTCTGTCCCTAATTATCTCTTTCTGCTCTTTTCCCATAGGCTGCGTGCGCTCCAGTGTCACCGGTTTTTGTATTAAATTTAATTGTTTTGTTTTGTGCTTTCCTTTATTTATACACTTTTATTTAGATTTGTGTGTTAGGTTTTATTTTTACAATAAACTGGTAAACTTTTACATCTGTGTCTGAGTGTTCGTTCTGGCAGCTCTGCGTTTGAGCCTCACTTGCTTTGAATCATGACAGTTCCAGGAGTTTTGAGGGTCGTTTGGTGTAGTAATGGCTTTCTTCTGGTGACTGGACCATGCAGCCCATTTTTCTTGAAGTGCCTCTTTATTGCGCATCTTGAAACAATCACACCACTTTTTTCAGAGAGTCCTGTATGTCAGCCGAAGTTATTTGAGGGTTTTCCTTTGCATCCTGACCAATTTTCCTGGCAGTTGTGCCTGAAATTTGTGTTGGTCGACTGACCGTGGCTTGGTTTCAACAGAATCCTTCATTTTCCACTTTGTAATTAGAGTTTGAACACTGTTGATTGGCATTCTCAATTCCTTGGATATCTCTCTATATCCTTTTGCTGTTTTATAAAGTTCAACTATCTTCTCCTGCAGGTTCTTTGATCATTCTTTTGCTTTCCTTATGGCTCGGAATCCAGTAACGTCAGTGCAGAACTGGCTGAAACATGCAGGGGTCTGTCAGGAGCCCAGAAACTCACTGACTTTTTATACAATTACACTAATTACAAGTAAACAGATTATAGGTAATGATGGTTACCTTTAGTAGCCATTTAAACCCGTGTGTGTCAACTTGTACGCGTGTTATCAGACCAAAACTTCCAGGGTATGTAACTTTTGATCAGGGTCATTTAGGTCAGAGGTCCCCAACCCCTGAGCCGCGGACCGGTACTGGTCCGTGGGTCATTTGGTACCGGGCCGCACAGAAAGAATAAATAGCTTACATTACTTCTGTTTTATTTATTATCTGAGTCTGAATGATGTTTTATTTTGAAAAATTACCAGATTCTCTCCGTTACATCGGTCTATGGCTCACTCTTGACGCATGTCAAGACGCTTGTCTCGGTGACGTGATATGTTACCGCTAACATTCAAGGCCAGGAATTAGTGAATGAGAAACCCACGTGCAGGAGTGGTTTCGTGTGTTTTATTGAACAAAAGCCCAAAACGTGTTAATGGGAATGAATGAAGTGTGGATGTGTGTGAAACACTCGAGCTGCGGAGTGCCTGAGTGCTGAGCTGTCAGGGAGTAAGGGACCCAAAGGGCTTCCTGACGCGCCTGATGGAAAATAAATATGTGCATTTTTAAATTTTTTTTTAACCAAATTAGGAGGTTTTTACTTGTATTAATAGCATATTTGTAATTTGTGTGTACTGTGTGTATTTTCTACTATTGAATAAAAAAAAGAATTGAATTGTAGGCGCTTCCCGCACACATATTGTGATACTAGGAGACCGGCTCCAGGCCATATAGTCACTTTGAAAATCGCCGTTGCTAAATCACGAGCTAGCAAAATGATTAAAAAACATCTATGGAAAGTTTCTTTGCAAAGGGGAAAAGGCCCAGTGAGGAGACAGAAGAAGAGCTTACAACTTCCAAGAAAAAGAAAGCTGCATTTAACAGACAATACCAGGAGTCCTACTTAAAATACGAACTTATCTCAACAGGCGATTCCTACGCACCAAGGCCACTCTGCATAATATGTGGCGACCGGCTCTCTAATGAGGCAATGAAGCCTTCAAAACTGCTTCACCACTTGGAGACCAAGCACCCTGCACTAAAAGACAAGCCTTTGGAGTATTTTGAAAGAAAAAAGCGTGAACAAGAAGGACAGAAGCAATTAATGAGGGCCACCACATCAACAAATGGGAGTGCACTGAGAACATCATACTTGGTGGCTAATCTAATCGTATTGCTAAGGCTAAAAAGCCATTCACTACTGGTGAAGAATTGATCCTGCAGTGACAGCAACCAAAACAAAACTACAAAGTAGACTGGACATAAGCAAGACACTTCGGGTGTCATTGTCTCCCATTACTGGAGTGACCATTACTAAGTGAGCCACCACCGGAGTGGTGGCTCAGTTGGTAGAGCATCCACCCCACACCTGGGAGGCAGGGGTTCAAATCCTGGCCGGGTCATGCCGAAGACCATATTAAAGCGGAACTTCCTGCCATCCAGCTTGGTGCTCAGCAATAATGGAATGGAGGAGGGAAATCTGCGCCTTGCATGGCAGCAACCCCTCTGATTCTATATATGGGTGTGTGTGTGTGATTAACACTGTAGATAAGAGA
The DNA here is from genome assembly GCA_020510985.1 of Pholidichthys leucotaenia. Taxonomy (NCBI): domain Eukaryota; kingdom Metazoa; phylum Chordata; class Actinopteri; order Cichliformes; family Pholidichthyidae; genus Pholidichthys; species Pholidichthys leucotaenia. The sequence goes on along the minus strand of CM035842.1, from coordinate 359,686,291 downwards.
AACACAATTTCATTCTACTGTACATGATTGGCTGTATGGATTGAATGACAATAAAGGGTGATTTAATTTAATTTACCCCTAGATGGGACCATCTTGTTGCAGAGAAACAAGCTCAGGGCTCCTGCTGATTCAGCGTTGTGGTGAGTTGTATTTTTCATGCTCTTTATATTTGTGTTTGTGGTGTATCTTATTTTGAAGGCATGTTTAAACATTAGCATAGCAACCAGAGAGTGTTGTGGGCAGAGAGGATGTTACTCATGATGTTGTTGTTAAGAGGACGTTCATGTTTATTATTATATTTAGAAAATACCACAGTTTTTATGCCAGTCGTATCATGTTCTTTTGTGGTATTTATCCGCCACACCTTGAAGGCCGGTCCCTGAAAATATTGTCTGACATTAAACTGGTCCGTGGTGCAAAAAAGTTGGGGACCACTGATTTAGGCAGTTTCTGTTGTCATTATGATTTAAAAAGAGCAAACACAATTGTTTGATAATAAATGGCTTCACCCAACCACTAACTATGAGTGAAAGAAAAGTTTTTGTATCATCATTCATATTCTCTGAAAAATGCCCCAAAAGATCACAAATTCCGCCAGGGTATGTAAACTTATGAGCACAACTGTATTACACACACATGTGCGCGTGCGCACACACACACACACACACACACACACACACACACACACACACACACACACACACAGAGTGGGAAAATAAGTAGTGAACATGTCAACATTTTTCTCATTAAACATACTGTATTTCTGATGGAGCCATTGATCTGAGATTTTCACCAGATATCAGTAACAACCCAACTAATCCATGCATTCAAAGAAATCAAAGCAACAGTGTTCACAAAACAAGTAATATTTAATAAAGTGGAATGGCACAGGGAATAAGTATTGAACACGCTTGGTGAAATTCATCTAATATTGAGTAGAAAAGCCTTTGTTGGTAATAACAGCTTCCAGACACCTCCTGTATGGAGAAACTAGGCACAGGCAATGCTCAGGAGGGATTTTAGCCCATTCTTTGACACAAACTGTCTTCAAATCTTGAAGGTTCCTTGGATGTCTTCTATGAACTCTGATCTTCAGTTCATTCCATAGATTTTCAATCGAATTCAGGTCAGGTGACTGACTGGGCCATTCTAGCAGCTTTATTTTCCTTCTCTGGAGCCAGTTGAGAGTTTCCTTGGCTTTGTGTTTGGGATAATTGTCTTGCTGAAATGTCCACCCTCGTTTCATTTTCAGCATCTTGGCAGATGGCAACAGTTTCTTATCAAGGATGTCTCTGTACATTTGTCCATTCATCTTCCCTTCAATTATATGAAGTCTGCCTGTACCATATGCTGAAAAACATCCCCACACCATGATGTTCCCATCTCCAAACTTCACTGTTGGTATGGTGTTTTTGGGATGATGTGCAGTGCCATTTCTCCTCCAAACAGCTGTCTGTTGTGGCATCCAAAAAGTTCAATTTTGGTCTCATCTCACCAGACTATACTCTCCCAGTATTTTGCTGGCTTGTCCAAATGTCGTGCAGCAAACTTTAAACAAGCTTCAATTCAACCGGAGTGGTGGCTCAGTTGGTAGGGCATCCGCCCCACACCCGGGAGGCAGGGGTTCAAATCCCAGCCGGGTCATGCTGAAGACCATATAAAAGTGGAACTTCCTGCCGTCCAGCTTGGTGCTCAGCAATAATGGAATGGAGGAGGGAAATCTGTGGCGGCGCCTTGCATGGCAGTGGCCCTCTGATTCTACACTTGGGGGGTGTGTGATTGACACTGTAGATAGGTAAAGCACAATCTCGTTCTACTGTACATGATTGGTTGTATGGTTGAATGACAATAAGGGTGATTTGAATACGCTTTTTCTTCAGTAATGGTGTCTTGTGAGGTAAACGGGCATAGAGCCCATGTTGGTTGAGTGCATTACTTATTGTTTTCTTTGAAACAACAGTACCTGCTAACTCCAGGTGTTTCTTGAGCCCTCCACGAATGGTCTTTGGCCCTTGGATAACTCTTCTGATAATTCTTTTGACTCCTTTGTCAGAAATCTTGCAAGGAGCTCCTGGTTATGACTGGTTTATGGTAAAATGATGCCTCCAACAGTGCTCACTGGAACATTCAGCAGTTTAGAAATGCACCTGTAACTAATACCATCATTATGTTTTGCAACAATAAAGTTGTGAAGGTCTAGAGAGCGCTCTTTGCTTCTACTCATCATGAGTTCTTTGTGGTGTGACAATCTGATATTCACAGACCTTTTTAAAGACTATCAGTCAGGACTTAATCAGCTGAAATTAATTTGCACTGATGGGGGATGGGATGGCTTCCTAAATTCTGATGGATTTCCGCTGGTTTCTTGGCTTTCTATGCCTTTTTGCACTTCTTTTTCTTCATGTGCTCAGTACTTATTCCCTGTGTCATTCCACTTTATTAAATATAACTTGTTTTGTGAACACGGTTGCTTTGATCTGCTACCTTTTGCTGGACTAGAGGCACATTCTTGGCAGATGAATCCACATCAACAAAATGTAGTTACAGAGTTCATGAACTCTATGTACAGCATGAGTCTATATCCCACAATAACACATCCCAGTAGAATCACAGTTCACTCTGCTACACTTATTGACAACCTGTTTGTCAATGTTTTCGATAAGAAAATAGAAAGTGGATTATTGATAAATGATATAAGTGACCACTTGCCAACCTTTGCACTTATCCATGGCCACACGGGGCCCAACGCAGAAAAAATTTCAAAATCGTTCAGACACAAATCACCAAATGCAATCAGTTCTCTTAAAGAGGACTTGCTGAAGCAAGACTGGACAGAAGTCTATGTATCAGATGTAAATGAAGCCTATGACACATTTATAAACATTGTAACCACTCTTTATGAAAAAAACTGCCCATTAGTAAAAAAAAAAGCTTAAACACAAATTTGCTGATAAGCCATGGCTAACCAAAGGACTACAAAAGGTGTGTAAAAAGAAAAATTTATTATATAAAGCTTTCCTAAAGAAAAGGACAAAAGAAGCAGAGCAGCGGTATAAAACATACAAAAATAAGTTAACATATATAATAAGATGTAGTAAAAGAGACTATTACAGTAAAGAACTGGTGAAAAACAAAGACAATATTAAAAATACATGGACAATACTAAACAGTATCCTTGGAAATAAAAGCAGAAATACAAGCTACCCAACTAATATTCCAAAAAATAATAAAACGACTCAGAGTGTGAATATAGCTTCACCTGCAGATGAATTTAATAATTTTTTTGTTAACATTGGACCTAAACTGGCCCGAGAAATACCCACTACAGTGCCTACAGGTGATACAATATGCAATAACACTGCTGTAAAAGACTCTATCTTCATAAAGAACACAGACGAAAGAGAGGTCATTGAAATTGTTAAATCGTTCAAAAGTAAAACATCTACGGACTGTGATGGTATTGACATGCTACTAGTCAAAACTGTTATCGAATGCATAGTAAAACCACTGACGTACTGTATATCTGTAACCTGTCTCTCCAATCAGGTATATTTCCCAATGCAATGAAAATAGCTAAAGTAATTCCGATATACAAGACGGGCGACCGAGGGGAACTCTCAAACTATAGACCAATTTCACTATTACCGCAATTTTCCAAGATACTTGAAAAAATATTCTATGAGAGAATTGACAACTTCATACTGAAGAATGATTTATTGTGTGAGCAGCAATATGGGTTCAGACACAAGAGGACAACTGCATATGCCCTAATGGAATTTACAGAAAAAATATCAACAGCAATTGAAAATAAAGAGTATTCAGTTGGAGTATTCCTAGATCTTAAAAAAGCATTTGATACAGTAGATCACAATTTATTATTAAAGAAACTACAAAATTGTGGTATTAGAGGGGTAGCACTGTCCTGGTTAAGTAGTTACTTAAAGAATAGATATCAGTATGTATGTGTTAGCAACAAAAACTCAGAGTTACTGAAGGTCACCTGTGGAGTCCCACAGGGTTCAGTTTTGGGACCATTATTATTCAATATGTATATAAACGATATATGTAAAGTTTCAGAAAAAATGGACTTAATATTGTTTGCCGATGACACTAACCTGCTATGCAGTGGAAACAATTTGGAACAACTTCTGGATACACTCGGAAAGGAATTAGGAAAGCTTAAACTGTGGTTTGATTCAAGCAAATTAACGCTCAATTTAAGTAAGACAAAATTTATAGTCTTTAACAACCATCACAACAACCCAGTACCCAAACTCAGTGTAAATGGTGCAGAGATTGAAAGGGTATCTGAAACTAAATTCCTTGGAGTAATAATTGATAACAAACTGTGTTGGAAGTCACATATTCATTATATTAAAGGTAAAGTATCCAAATCAATTGCAATATTACACAGAGTGAAATATTTGCTGAATCAACCCACACTATACACCTTGTATCATTCATTAATACTCCCATACATGACATATTGTAATGAAGTATGGGGAAATACATATAAAACAAACATATATCCACTCTTTATGCTTCAAAAAAGAGCTATTAGAATAATAAACAAAGCAGCTTACAGGGAACCAACAAACCCACTTTTTCTTAAACAAAAAACTCTCAAGTTGAAAGATCTGGTTGACTTTAAAACCGAAATAATAATGTTCAAAGTGAAGAATTTATCACTGCCCGCAAATATCCAAAAGTTGTTCCAAACAAGGGAGAAACGATATCACCTCAGAGGAACATGTATATTTCAAAAGCCTACAGTGAGAACAACCACCAAGCAACACTGTATTTCAGTGCAAGGAGTCAGATTATGGAACGATTTTGGACCTGAATTAAAATCATGTACAACGCTTGGACAATTTAAACAAAAACTAAAGGAAGAAATACTCCAAACATATTTACAAGACGACATGTAAACTCACATAAGGATTGACATATCCAGCCTGTGTTGTGTTGTAGCTTAGTTTTTTTTTTTTTTTTTTTCTCTGTGACATTTTGTCTTAGATTTGTTTTTGAATAGTAACCGCTTAACTTAGCCTAGCTTAGTTTTCTTTTTTTTCTCTCAGTCACATTTTGTCTTAGCTTTGTTTTAAATTGTAATCGCTCTTGTCTTGTTTTCTCTTTTTTCTCTTTTGAATTCTTGGATGGAATATGGGTGGGCAATATAAGCTGCGGCTTCAGCCATCACCCATTTCGGATAACTCACGTGGAATTGTATAGTAGGAGGAGTCTTTGTCTAATTTGACCTTGTTGTTATATTATACAGTTTCTTTTAACCTGTACTGTACTATCCGAAATAAATTCATTCATTCATTCATTCATTCATTCATTCATTCATTCAGATAGAGGTATTATCAGTTGCAAGGACAGGCCAATACAAACTGACTCCATTATATATATATATATATATATATATATATATATATATATATATATATATATATACATATACGTATGTATGTATATGTATGTATGTGTGTGTGTGTGTGTGTGTGTGTGTATACATATGTATGTATGTATGTGTAATTAAGCATATAAAGGACTGAAGCAATCCACAGCACCGCAGGGGCCCCTCTCATCTCTTGCTCTCTCTGTGTAGTTCCAGTCACCAGCAGTTCTGTTTGCAAACCTCTGCCCATGTTCAGTCAGCATGTCGTCGGTGAATGTGAGTATGTGTGTATGACACAGAGACAGAGAGAGCTACAGAGACAGAAAGGGGGATGGGGCTATAAGTGGAGGTGATGTGCCTTTTTTGATAAGCAATATTTCCTCTATTATTTATTTTTATGCGACTCCCCATGGAAATTGCACGCTATGTGACTGTAAAGTGAAAGACTAATTCCCAAATTCAATTTTTGATTGGAGATAAAGAACACAGTGAAAATGTTGGCAGAAGCTGTCAATTTTTGTAGCGATTCTGACTCTGCAGCAGCTGTCCAATGCTTAAACTAAACAGAACTTTTACCCTCAGTTGTATGCCAACTGTGAAGATTGTGGTCATTGCAGTACTGACATATTGAATTCTTTCTTTCTCCTGTACTGAAAAATCAAGCCAATGCAGGGGTGCAGAAAACTGCAGTTTTTTAGGCAGCCGTGTCTTCAACCTTTTTGAACCAAGGAACCTTTTTTACCTTGAAAAAAATAAAAATAAAAATAAAAAACTGTAGATGCCACCAACCAAAAATGTTACAAAATGACACATTATAGCCTATTACATGTCAAGGTTGGTACATTCCAGATGTTTTTGCCAGAGGTGTACCTTTACGGAATCTATTTGTCTGCATTTATGAGCAGGTTTTCGTCTTTGCCTAGCATTTGGGTGTTCAGTTTATTCAGATGCTGAAATATATCTGGCAGTTATGCCAGCCTTGCACACCACTCATCATCTGCAAGCAGCTTTGTGTCATCGCACCTCTCCTCAGTCAAAAACACATGACAACCATTGGACCTCAGTATGGCGCAATTACGCTTTGCTCCCATTTCCACACATAAAGATGCAAATATGTGGTTTTAGAAGTCTTGTCTTTATAAAGTTTACCATCTGCATGACATCATCCAACACAGGAGCTTTGTCTGCTGGAAAAGTCTCTGCAACTGCCTCATAAGGCAAAAAACTTCGGGTAACAACAACATCAGTGTCTCTCATTCACTTTGCTAACAAAGCCTTTGGTGTACCAAAGGTGACTGCTCCATAAAGAGAAGGCTGGGTTCAGAGTCTGAATCTTTCCTTGTCAAATACTTATCCATCACCATTTTTCATTTAGTCAATGTGACCTTTAACATGTCTTAACAAGGTTATTAAACTCCATAAAACACACAAAGGAGAGGACAAAGATGGTAGCCATTGTTGCACTCATACTGCGACCTACTGACATGGAAAGAGCCACTACAGGCACCCATGTACAACAACAGCAAATTGCAGTTTTTTTGGACCAGTTAAGAAGTGACATTAGACAATATCTTGAGGACACCTGAACATTCTTTCAAGGGACCCTGGTTGAAAAACAAGATCACAGAGGTCCAGACAATTGACATAACAAAAGATAACTTTTTGACTCACTTTCCAAACACACTGATGGATGTAAAATAGCTTTTTTTTTTTTTTTACCTGACAAGATAATAAATTGTAAATGTATTTTATAGCAAGACCTGTCTGAGATTGCATGCTCCCCACCAAGGCTAACAAGCTAATGTTTATCACTTCTACAGTGAGACAAGTTGTGCCTCTGTTAAAAAATTTCATGCAAATCGACTCCTTAGTTTTTTGAAATTCCTGCTAACAGATGTTGCTGACTGCGTAATCTTCCTAACAACTGTAATGAAAGCAACAGGATATATTATTGTACTGATGATTTACACCTCTCCAAACCTTTAATGATCAGACCTGCGCTGTAGTGATGAGACATTGGGTGAAAGAGACACAAATAAGATAAGATAAGATGAGCCTTTATTAGTCCCACAATGGGGAAATTCCAGGATTGCAGTAGCACAGGGATAGCAACACTCAGAGCAATAGTAAATAAGATAATAAGATAAGAACTGGTCAGCCAAAGCAGTAAATAAATATACATATGTACACAGTTATACACATAGTGTAGAAGCATAGCATCTAGATGGTATCAAGAGCCTCATAGTCTGTTAAATTACCCAGCAGGTTATAAATATGTACCCAGACAGTATATTTCACATTTGAATCAACAGTGTTGTTGCCACCCTCAATAATAATTGTAACTGTCTTAGTTGTGTATTGGAAGAGACGATCTCTATTGTGCAAAGTTGTTATGTTTAGTACCTTTAATATGACCTCTACAAGCAGCACCGGTTAGGTTATAAAGTCTGACAGCCATAGGTAGGAAGGACCTGCAAAACTCCTTCCTTGAGCACCTAGGATGGCACAGCCTACTGCTAAATGAGCTCCTCAGTGCGTTCAGCATGTCCTGCATGGGGTGGGACTCAGACTCCAGCAGCGATGACAGCTTAGCCACCATCCTCCTCTCTCCTATCTACTCCACTGGGTCGAGGCATCGCCCCAGAACAGAGCTAGCTTTTTTGATCAGCCTGTTCAGTCTCTTCCTGTCAGCTGCCGTGATGCTGCTGCCCCAGCAGACCACTCCAAATGTGATGGCTGATGCCACCACTGAATTGTAGAAGGTCTTCAGGAGTGCCCCCTGCACTCCAAAAGACCTGAGTCTCCTCAGAAGGTACAGCCTGCGCTGACCCTTCTTGTAGAGTGCGTTGCTGTTGTGTGACAAGTCCAGCTTATTATTCAGGTGAACAACCAGGTACTTGGAAGATGTCACCATCTCAATGTCTGTTCCCTGGATGTTTACCAGTGCTATGGGGAGTTGTCCTCGCCTGCAGCAGTCCACCACCAGCTTCTTGGTTTTCCTGGCATTGATCTGGAGGCATTTCCGCAGGCACCTGTCCATAAAGTCCTAGATAAGTCCTCTGTACTTATACTTAAGAAACATTCCTATTTCCTTTCTTATAGCTAATAAACACAGTAGATAATAATAATAATAATAGATTGCATTTATATAGCACCTTTCAAGATACCCAAAGCGCTTTACAATGAGTCCATTATTCATTCACTCCACAAACAGACAATGGTAGTGGTAAGCTACTGTTGTAGCCACAGCTGCCCTGGGGCAGACTGACGGAAACGTGGCTGCCAATCTGTTCCAACGGCCTCTCTGACCACTACCAAACATTTATACACATTCATACCCAGTGTCATGGACAGTGGGGGCAAAGTGGGTAAAGTGTCTCGCCTGGGGACACAACAGCAGGATGGCTGGGGAGAACGGGATTCGAACCGTCAACCCTCTGGTTATTGGATGACCTGCTCTACCTCCTGAGCCATTGCCGCCCCAACCATTTCCCTCCTCCATTCCATTTTTGCTGAGCACCAAGCTGAATGGTAGAAAGTTCCATTTTTATATGGTCTTTGGCATGACCCGGCTGGGACTTGAACCCCGACCTCCTGGTTGTGGGGCGGATGCTCTTCCTCTAGGCCACCGCTGTAAAAATACATGGCAACTTCCATCCATCCATCTATCCATCCATGGAGGTATTTTGGCCACTTCCCACAAGGAGGAGACCCCAGGGCTGACCCAGGACATGCTGGAGAGACAATGTAACGTAAATGAAACAATATTTTTTATTCTAGGAAAACTTCCTCAATTTACCATTTGCCATGCAATTGTATGTTAGTTATGGCACTCCTAACACCACCAAACACAAGTCATACACTAGACAAATTATGCAAATGTAATTTTTCTGAATTAAAGTCTGAAAATTATTGTTCTTACCTTTTCTTTCCCCTGTGGAGGAGTTCAAGTATCTCAGGGTCTTACTCATGAGTGAGGGGAGAATGGAGTGAGAGACTGTCAGATGGATTGGTGCAGCATCTGCAGTGATGCGGACATTCTACTGGTCTGTTGTGGTGAAGAGGGAGCTGAGGGACCTGAAGTTGCGTTCAGACCAATCTCACGCAGTGCAATTACATGTTAACTCAATGAAAACACACAAATAGACGTGATTTCGCTGTCCGAGCGAGTTGGAGACAGGCGGAGTTGCCTTCATAACTTCTGCAGCTGTGTTCTACCTGTTGTGGAAATCCCCAAAGCACCGTCATGTTTAGGTTTACATCATTCAACGAGGTTCTCACCTGGAAAAAATTGTCCCTGCCTCCAAAACTTCACCTGGATGATGGGTATTTACACTGCTAGCCTGCTAACCCTCATTAGCACATCTGTAGCAGGACTCCGTGGGTGGATAACTCTGACACTTCAATTCAGCTGCAGAGCTCCTGGTCCATCTGTTGGCAGGTGAGTATTTTATTTTCAAACTATCTTCCTCTTCAGTTTTGATACTATAACTCTGGTGATGGCAGAATCTCAAGGCTGATTACTAGCTAGCACTACCAAATCCCTTGGATGTACAAATGCCCGAATTTGCATGCTTTCCACAGGTTTACATTAACTTTACATGTATTTGTGTCATGCTTTCGTGTTTGGTCTGAACGTACCTTTAGAGATAGGGTGAGCTCAGTTATTTGGGAGACAAATACCTCAGTGTAGAGCCACTGCTCCTCCACACTGTATGAACCAGTTGATGAGGTTTGGCCATCTGATCAGGATGCCTCCTGGATGCCTCCCACTTGAGGTGTTTTGGGCATGTCCCATTGGGAGGAGACCCCGGGGCAGACCCAGGACATGCTGGAGAGACTATGTCTCCCAGCTGGCATGGAACGCCTTGGTATCCTCTTTGAAGAGCTGGAGCAGGTGGCTGGGGAGAGGGAAGCCTGCGCTTCTCTTGAACTGCTGCCTCCATAACCTGGACCTCCGGAAAAGTAGTAGAAAATGGATGGATGGATGGACTGTTTCCTGTATGAGTTGTTATGGCCATTTTATGCATTGTAGCTGGAGTTGGTGTCTGCCACATTTGATGTCAAGCAAAACCACATACATCTGCCAGCAAATTCCCCAACTAATATGTCAATTCAGTGGTGGGTAATGGCTCTAGAAAGTAAAAATCATGTCCCCTACTTGTTCCAGCCATTTACTAACCCAGATGATTCTGATATGAACAGCTGTGAAAGGTGGAAGAAATTAGCTCATACCTGGTTGTGGAGCTGTGCTTATCAGAATCAGGATGGTAATCCTCATGCAGAGGTGGATAGAGGATGGGGACAGCAGTAAAAACCACCCTCCACTGGCTTCCGGTATCCTTATAGATTGGAATGTATGATGTTCACATGTGGCGATTTCTGGTTCAATTTCCTGCCATGGGAATCTTTCCTGCTCGTCTTTCCTCTGCTCTTTAAACCATTTCTTAGCTCTCTCAACTATATCTAATTAAAGCAAAAATGCTAAAGAAATCTTTAAAAAGCCCTGTTACCATCCTTTTCTTCTCTTTCTTCACTATCGTCTGTGTTTACTTTCTCACTTTCAAATTTGTGACACACTTCCAGCTTTGTGAATAAGTGATTAAAGGGGTCACTGACTCAACAATCATGTTTTTGTAGGTTTTAACCTTCTGAAAGGGGTCTATTGGTTACATGATTATCGAAAAAAATATCAAAACACTCACTTCTCTCAAAAAGAAACGGTCTCATTTTTCTTTTCAAGGAGCTGTTTAAACTGTCCTGGGTATTTTCCTGTATGTCAAGAAATGGGAAACATCCCAAAAAGATAAGCGTCACTAGCCTTCATACCTGCTCGCATGCTAGGCAGTCAAAGTTGATTATTGTAACCGGGATAAGTCTCACTTTGGCGAGGAGGAGGTGATGACAGGCCGCCTGGCATTAGCTTGACCATCGATCTAGCTGGTTTTGATCACTATTTTCTTAAAATTCTATTCAAATCCTGTCATGGGTGGCGAGAACACGCCCCCTCCTTCCCGTTTATCTCTCCTCTGGTCATCAATGCACCTGAGTGAGAAGACGCACCTACTCCCTCTCATCAGCCAGAGTTTATAAGGAAGCGCTCTTCAGTGACTCAACGCTGGCTCGTCTGGGTATACGGCCCGTAGCAGGACAAGCAAGTAAAATTATTCACACAGGTGGAATGCTACTCACCAGTGTTTTCTCTTCTCCCTTTAGGTTGCTGCCATCATGCGGGTGTGTCTAAGGGACTGCGCGGACTCTCCTGCCACATCATTGCCTGTCTACGGCACTCAATCTCCACCTGGTCAGGCCACCACCAGCTCCACTCCCTTCACCCTGCTGGTTCGTCTATTCCCCGCTGCCGGTTCTCCCTTGGAGCTCACGTAAGTGGTAATTTGGCCAGCCCATTTTCCCTTACTCTGTTCCTCCACTCATAGCTCTCGTCTTCTCTCCACAGGCCGATTCCTCTGGCGAGTGACTGTCTCAGTAAATCAGTTCAATAAAAATCCCAAATGTGTGTTGTGGTTTGATTGTTCTTCCTTGTTGCTACATTGGGCTCGTGAGTTGATTGCTAATAACAATCATGACAAATCCTTGTTTATCTATTACACTTGACCATGTATGCTATTCTTAGACATCATAATGCCTCGGTGAAATTGAGAGGCATACAGTAGTCAGTCATCTGTTTGTGGCTGTGTGTATCTGCCAGTCTGTCCATCCGTCCATCTGTCTGTCCGCCTCTCTCTTTCAGCTCGTCTGGTCAAAATTAAGTGGGAGCAAAGGCTTGTATCATTGTATTGCCATATTTTCTCGACTTTTAATTTGCCAGAATTTCAAAATAACGCTTTGTTTTAAAATAAACACAAAAATAGCTCACCTTTGCCGTCAATGGAATGGTACTGTGCATGCGCCCAGAAACTCCCGCCAGAGGAAAGTACTCAGTAGTGGTGGGCGGATCGATCCAAATATCGATAATATCAATACGATGTGCAATGAGATCGATACTCTGTGTCTGTGTTGCTGCTCCCGTCACAGCACGGAGCAGGCACACTCAGCCACACTTTGCTCCTCTTCTTCTTGTGGTTTTACCTCCTCCCTCTTGTACCATCACATGACTCAGCAGCGCCAGGTAAACAAGCTAGCAATAGGGATGGGCAATACCAGCATTTTTCCTTTCGATAAGATACCATTAATTTATGGGACTTTTTCTTCGATACCAATACAGATTATTTTACAAACTTAAATAGTGCTTATCTTGTTTATGTTTCAAATTTTATTCTGCTTGGTATCACCACAGAATTTGGATGAATGGTGAAACATTTCAGAAGTAATACTTATTCTGCCACCCCCGACGCTGCTGAGCTCACTCTGCACAGGAGTGAGTGCATGGCTGTGCAGTGCGCAGTGAGTCTTCGGCTCTGACATCTGATAGGCTGCCTTAATCATGTGACATGGCAGACCATCTCTAAAATATGCCTAGGCTGTTTTTTTCACCAGTTTTCAAACATAAATTTAATGCCTAAAACTCTCAGAAGCGGAAACAAATTGCACGTTTTGTATTAACATAGTGGTATCACAATATTTTAAAAAGTATTGACTCCAAAGTATCGACCAGCTGGTATCGAAGTATCGTAACTTGAGTATCGATATGCCCATCCCTAGCTAGCAAGCAGCAGTTCTATGCTACTTATCGAGATGCGCTATCACAGCGTGCATACACAGCACAGAGACAGAGCAGAAAAATTCCAGAGAGGAAGAGGAGTGCCGTGTTGTGTGACTATATTTTCAAGCCGAAAAAGAAACAATGGCAAGCTGTACAATTTGTAAAAAGGCTGTGAAATACAGTGGTAACAACTAATTTATACAAGCATATGAAAAATCATCCAAAAGACAATGCTGAGCTACAGAAATGGAGCAAGGAGGAGAGAAATACTCCACCCCCAGACCCCGACCCAGAGTCAGAGCTCATTGGCAGAGGCCTTTCAGTATGGCAGAGAATATCCAGGTATTTCTGGTATATCATCTTCGGCATTAGTTAATATTAATTTTCAAAGTGCGACTGGTCATTTGTTACTTTAGCCAACTCAAAAAGTACAAATTTTGCTAAGACCTTGGTACAATACATTTATCCCACTGAAATGTTTTATTTACAGGTACATCTCAAAAAATTAGAATATTATGAAAAAGTTCAATATTTTTTGTCACTCATTTCAGAAAGTGAAACCCATAAATTATATAGATTCATTACACACAGTGATATATTTCAAGTGTTTATTTATTTTAATTTTGATGATTATGGCTTACAGCCCATGAAAACCCCAAATTCAGTTTCTCAAAAAATTAGAATACTACATAAAATTAATTTTAAAAAATAGTTTTTTAGTACAAATGTGGACTGACTGAAAAGTATGTCCATGTACACACTCAATACTTGGTCGGGGCTCCTTTTGGATTAATTACTGTATCAATGTGGCGTGGCATGGAGGTGATCAGCCTTTGGCACTGCTGAGGTGTTATGAAGGTCCAGGTTGTTTTGATAGTGGCCTTCAGCTTGTCTGCATTGTTGGGTCTGGTGTCTCTCATCTTCCTCTTGACAATCCTCCATAGATTCTCTATGGGGTTTAGGTCAGGAGAGTTTGCTGGCCAATCAAAAACAGTGACACCATGGTCATTAAACCAGGTTTTGATACTTTTGGCAGTGTGTGTGTGTGTGTGTGTGTGTGTGTGTGTGTGTGTGTGTGTGTGTGTGTGTGTGTGCCAAGTCCTGCTGGAAAATGAAATCAGCATCTCCATAAAGCTTGTCAACACAGGGTGCTCTAAAATTTCCTGGTAGACGACTTCGCTGACTTTGATCTTGATAAAACACAGTGGACCAACACCAGCAGATGACATGGTTCCTCAAATCATCACTGACTGTGGAAACTTCACACTAAACCTCAAGCAACTTAGATTCTGTGTCTCTCCACTCTTTCTACAGACGCTGTGAGTTTGATTTCCAAATAAAATGCAAAATTTACTTTTATCTGAACAGAGGTCATCTGCTGGTGTTTGTCTACCAGCTGGTGTTTGTGCATACATAGACATACTTTTTGGTCAGTCCACTTTTTTTTTTTTTTTGTTACTTATTTGTACCCGTAGGTAGATTTGGTTTGCAGTCTGGTGACAAGCCACCGGCTGCTGGTCGCTGCGTGCGCGAGCGCCCTAAACCTACGTTTTTGGTGTGCGGGAGGAAACCGGAGAAATCCCGGCGTAAACCCGCGCAACACGGGGAGAACATGCAAACTCCACACAGCTCACTGTTGGTCGGGGGCTGGGATCGAACCCACGATCTCATGATCCCCGCGATCCCCCGGCCGAGGGTAAAACTGTGCTGCCACAGTGCTAAACCACTGCGCCACCGTGCAGCCCATTTGTATGAAAAAACTATTTTTTTAAATTAATTTGATGTAATATTCTAATTTTTTGATAAACTGAATTTGGGGTTTTCATGGGCTGTAAGCCAAAATCATCAAAATTAAAATAAATAAACACTTGAAATATATCACTCTGTGTGTAATGAATCTATATAAGCTGTATAAGCTGCGGCTTCAGCCATCACCCATTTCGGATAACTCACGTGGAATTGTATAGTAGGAGGAGTCTTTGTCTAATTTGACCTTGTTGTTATATTATACAGTTTCTTTTAACCTGTACTGTACTATCCGAAATAAATTCATTCATTCATTCATTCATATAATATATGGGTTTCACTTTCTGAAATGAGTGACAAAAAATATTGAACTTTTTCATGATATTCTAATTTTTTTGAGATGTACCTGTAAATGAATACATTTACTGGAATTGAAACAAATATACTGAATATAACATGGCTCAAATTTGATTGAATATAATTACCTTTTTGTGTTAAATGTGAAAGTGATACTGTATGTATTTACATCTAAACTTCGTCCAAATTCTGTCCTGGGTTTTAACTAATTAATAATCCAAAGGAAAAATCACAAAACACTTAAAGCTCATGAAAATTCATTCAGATTTAGTAATTTGATGATGCCATCCACCTTAATGATTAAAAAGTATCGGTATCGTATATCGTACAGTATCATATCGGCAATACTGGCCCTGTATTTACTTAGTATCGGATCAATACCAAATCTTGCAGTATCGCACACCACTATTACTCAGCAATCCGCCAATACTGGGTGAACAAATGTCCGTCTTTTTGCCCTTCTGTTTTTTTCCTGTCACTAAACTGCAAAAGCACCTGTTGGTCTTGGTTGTAATTGTATTCACGTACCTTCATTGCTTCCACCATTTAAAACGTCTGCCACCATGCTCTTCTTCTGTGTTTGTATTGCAGCTGTTCAAATCAGTTTAGTGGCTCTTGACTGCCACTGACAGTACAGACATGTGAGCTGCAGATTATTTTCATTGGGCATGTCTGTACTCCAAAACAACTAGATGGATTTGGATGAAATTTTTACCAGAGGTGGTCCTTGGGCTAGAGAGGAATGCATAACATTTTGGTGATGATCCCAAAATACATACCTCCGCCAAGGCTCTGGCGCTTTTATTTTAGCTCATTTTCCTGTAGTATTATCTATAACTGGGACCAAACATGGATAGCTGAACCTAGTAGTTTACCCACTCATTATGCCTTGGTGAAACAGAGAGGCATACAGTAATCAGTTAATGCATCTGTGTGTGTGTGTTTGTATCTGTCCATCTGTCTGCCTGTCTGTTACCAGCTTTTCAGCTCACCCAGTCAAAATTAAGTGCAACTAAAGGCTTGTATCATTGTATGGCCATATTTTCTCGACTTTTAATTCACCAGAAGTCTGAGATAAGGCTTTGTTTTTGAAATAGACACAAATTTAACTGACCTTTAACGTTAATGAAGCCAGGGGAAAAGGTATTGTAACAATTATGCCGGACCACTAGAGGCGGCAGTGCGACTTTTTTACAGCACATGGATAACTTCCTGTTACAGTCATTCTCTAGCTGAACTGTTATAAAATAGTGGTTACTGAAAAACAAACATGCATTTAGCAACTTCACAATTTATTCATCACATCGATTGTTTTCACACTGGTTTTGCTGTTTAGTTTTGCAGAGGAAGGACGCGGTAAAACTCTTTAAAAACTTGCTAAAAACTACAACTCCCAACATTCCTCGCCCACAAATGGTTGCAGTGAACTGCGCATGCACCCGGAAACTCCTGCCATAGGGAAGTACTGAGCAATCCGCCAGTACTGGGTGAACAAATGTCTTTTTACCCGTGTGTTTTCTTCCTCTGCCACTAAACAACAAAAGCTCCTGTTTGTCTTAATTGTCATTGTATTCACGTACCTCCATCGCTTCCACCATTTAAAATGTCTGCCACCGTGCTCTTCATTTATGTTTGGATTGTAGCTGCTCAAATCAATTTGGTGGCTCTTGACTGCCACTGACAGCATAGGCATGTGAACTACAGATTATTTTCATTGCGAATGCGTGTACTCAAAAACTACTGAATGGATTTGGACGAAACTTTTACCAGAGGTGGTCTTTGGGCTAGAGAGGAACCCATAACATTTTGCTGATGATCCCAGGACGCATACCTCCACCAAGGCTCTTGTCTTCTCACAGTGTGGTAGCAAGAATACTCCAAAACTACTAGATGGATTTGGATGAAATTTTTACCAGAAGGGATCCTTGGGCTAGAGAGAAATGCATAACATTTTGGTGATGATCCGAGAATGCATACCTCCACCAAGGCTCTGGCACCGAGTCTTCAGCACCTTGGTGCTTTCATTCACAAATGTTTCTGTGCTTATTGTACTCCAGGGACCGGTCATATCCTATCGACTGCTGAAACCACACACTCCTGCGCACCAATGATGCACTATTGCATTCATTCTTTGAGACAAATTTACATTAGTTGGATCAGACTAGATATGAGGTGGGAGCTAAGCTTAGCGACAGTGATGTAAAAGGGAGGGCGGAGTTGAATGCAGACAGAAATTTAAAGAGACATGCACTAAAACCAAGTGCTTGAGAAAGGCTTAAAAAGTTTATTCACAAATGATGCTACAATAATTAAAGAAAAGGTTACCAAAATATGCCACAGACATTTCATTAAGACATGTGAACTGTTAAAATGTGGTAAAAGTGCAGTCAATGACCCCTTTAAAGTTATAGGAAAAGGTGAGGATCTGCTTTACCCAGATTACACCTGTAACCTTCCACCATGTCATTTCATGTCATCATTTACATGGCCAGTAGAAGTTGCTTAATGTACAGATGCACATAGGTTGTAATACCTGCTGGCAAAACTGACCATTTTGAGTGTTTCCTGTTAGACACACACACACACACACACACACAGAGCTCACTGTAACCCCTGTCTGAGTAGTTGTACCTCAGGAAGAAATTGAATTGAAAGAGTTGACCCCGCCTGACACAAGGCAAGCACCAATGATTTTTATTGAAACGTGAGCCATCAATACTGAAATTGCTTTTGATTCACAGGGTTTCTGCTTCCCTGTTTGTCTGTATCCCCAGCCAATAGTACAACCTGGATCTGATTATCATTTAAGTAATCTTGTTCTTTTAATTTAATTCAAACAAAAATAAATCTCCAACCTCATGAATGGTGTTTGAGAAACTGCTTTGTTTATTCACATTAGCCATGTTTTGTTTTTGTTTTTTGTTTTTTTTTACGTTTTTTGTTGTTTAATTAGCTCAAGTTTTGCTGATAAAAAGTGTTGTTTAATAGAAAAAATTGCCTTTTGGTAAACCAAGTTAAAGTATTATTTACAGGCCACGTGTGGTGTTAATTAAAAAAAAAAAATCAAATCCAGCCATTCCTTCAGATTGAATGTCAAAACAAAACTGATATTTGAAACATTCTATTCACATTAGAATACACAGGAGGCTTTGCTTTACTTTTCAGTTGTATTGCATGATTTGTCATCAGATAGAATTTGCTGTGAAATTGTTCTAAACAAGATTTGAACATACAGTATTTAAACTAGTGTTTGCAGATGGGAGGCTGGTTATTAGAATTAGCATAAGACAACATAAGTTAGCTTAGTGTGAATACATACTAATTGTTGAGGGCATAACATCACATAAACCTGCAAAGTAGACCATAGCCTGATATTTGTGTCACCAAATCAATGAAAATATGTGCTTCTCATCTCCCAGCAACAATGACTAATATCTTTCTCTGGGACCGCAGCATCACAGGTAAGGCATAAATAAGGATTCATTTTCTTCTTTTTACTGATACAGTCCCCGGAGTAGCTCCTCCTTCATCCATTTTCAACAATCTGTGATGCTTACTCACAACAAACTTCCTCTTCCTATTTTGTCTACACAAATGCTGACCTTATTGTGAGAAAACCAGTTTGTATCATAAACGACAGTTCTACAAGGAAAGGTCTGATGGAAGTTGGAGAACATTAGAAGCCAAAAATAACATTCCTAAACAGCCAATCTGAACACTGATTTCACCATTACACACTTGTAAAATATGTTTGAAAAACACCATAAGCTTTAGAATAGCATTTTAAATGCATAATAATGTATGTGTTGCTTTGAAAATTATGTATTTATTTGATCTTATTTTGGAATATATATATCAACTTTTTTCATAAATAGAGAGATAATATGGAATTTCTGACCAAGCAATATAGACATAATCCTGAAAGTACAAATGGCACTGATACAAACACCACCTCTTCCCTTCTCCAAATTGAGTCTTCTTCTTCTTCTTCTTCTTCTTCTTCTTCTTCTTCTTCTTCTTCTTCTTCTTCTTCTTCTTCTTCTTCCAGCTGCCCCCTTTAAAGGGTGCCACAGCAGATCATCTGCCTCTATCTCATCCTATCCCTTGCATCTTCCTCTGTAACACCAACCCTCTTCATGTCCTCCTTCACTATATCCATGAATCTTCTGTGGTCTTCCTCTTTTCCTCCTGCCTGGCAGCTCCATCTTCAACATTCTTTGTCCAATATATCCACCATCCCTCCTCTGCCCATGTCCAAACCATCTCAGCCTTGCCTTGCTCATTTTGTCTGTAAACCACTCCACCTGAGCTGTCCCTCTGATATATTCATTATTAATCCTATCCCTCTTAGTCACTCCTAATGACAATCTTAGCATCCTCAACTCTGCCACCTCCAGCTCCACCTCCTGTCTTTTCGTTAGCGCCACCATCTCCAAACCATACATTATAGCAGGCCTCACGACCAGCTCGTAAATCTTCCCTTTCACACTAGCTGCTATCCTTCTATCACAAATCACCCCTAGCACTTGTCCCATCTCACTCCACCTCGCCTACACACTCTTCTCCACCTCACTTGTGCACTGTCCATTGCTTTGAATGGTTGGTGCCAGGTATTTAAACTCACCGACCTTTACTACTTCTTGTACGACCATTACACCTTCTTCAAACCCAGTATGTCATCAAAAAATGCCAGATACAACAACAACAACCCAAAACATCTGAAAACTTCAAAATAATCAAACAAACACACACAAAAAAACTATAGGTAGGTCAAACATTTAAAACAAATTGTAAGTAAATACATAAATGGAATTAATTAAAAAAATAAATAAGAGTGGGGGGCAGCGCGGTGGTGAAGTGGTTAGGACTGCGGCAGCACAGCAACTCACCCTTGGCCGGGGGATCCTGGGTTCGATCCCAGCCACCGACCAACAGTGATCTGTGTGGATTTTGCATGTTCTCCCCGTGTCTGCGTGGGTTTACTCCGGGATTTCTCCGGTTTCCTCCCACATGCCAAAAACATGCAAGTTGGGTTAAATGGCATAAAACTGGGGATTCTAAATTGTCCTTAGGTATGACTGTGAGAGTGAATGGTTGTCTGTCTCTCTGTGTTGGCCCTGCGATGGACTGGCGATCTGTCCAGGGTGTACCCTGCCTCTCGCCAAAAGATGCTGGGATAGGCTCCAGCCCCCCCGCAACCCGAAAAGGATAAAGCGGAAGAAGATGGATGGATGGATGGTCTGAAACATTTAAGTGTGACAAACATACCAAAAATGAGAAATCAGGAAGGAGGCAAACACTTTTTCACACCACTGTGTGTGTGTGTGTGTGTGTATTTTATGTTTTAAAATGCTAGATTTTAGCAAGTTTACTCATTCTTTGACAGGTAACCCTAAATATACATAAAAACAATGATTTAAATCTGTCATGTTCTTGAAATCTGTCACTTTATAATATATGGTGACATATATGGTCACACTAAACTTTTTTTCAGTTACTAGTAATTTTAACTTCTACAGCAACTTTGAATGTAGCATAATAATGAAAAGGACCCTGTCCGAAGTATTTCTTGTAGAATCAGGTGTCTGTCAAGGCTGTATATTGTCTCCTATACCATTCTTAGTCACGATTGACTGAATAATGAGGTCAACAACAGCTGAGAAACCAAGAGGCATACAGTGGACCCAAACAATATAACTAGAAGATCTTGATTTTGCAGATGATTTGGTCCTGGTGTCCCAAAACCAACATGACCTACAGGACAAGACTGACAGGCTAGACAGCTATGCCAAATGGACTGGCCTATACATCAGTTCCACCAAGACTAATGGTCATGTTTATCAACCCTCCAAAACCAGCACAAATCACAGTAAACTGTCAACCGCTTGAGGAGGTGGATGACATTGTCTACCTGGGTAGCACCATAAGCACAGACTTAGGTATCAGCAAAGACATTAGAGCTAGAATGGCCAAATCTCAGAATGCCTTTTCCACACTCAGGAACATCTGGATATTCAAACAGTACTCAGTCAGAACTAAGGTAAAGCTCTACAATAACAATGCTAAGACCGTGATGCTGTATGGATCTGAATGTTGGAGTATTGTTAAGAGAGACATTCAGAGAGTTGCTGCATTTTATAACAACTGCCTGAGAAGGATCTGTCAAATCTTTTGGCCAAACAAGATCACTAATGAGGCACTGTAGAAAAAGACCAAATGCAACAACATCATCCCAGAGATCAAAGGAAGAAGACTCAAGTGGTTAGGCCATGTACTCTGAATGAACCATGATCGCATCCCGCGACTAGCTCTCCACTGGAAATCTCAAGGAAAGCACAGACCTGAATGCCCAAGAGCAACATGGCAAAGAACTGTTACTGCAGAGCTGGAAGAGGCGGGTTATTTATGGCCACATATTCATGCGATGGCAGATGACCGGGAGAGGAGAAGAAGCACCATTGCAGCCTTATGTCCCACCGGGGATCAATAGAGGATAAGAAGAAGGAGATTATTACAGTATCTCACAAAAGTGAGTACACCCCTCACATTTTTGTAAATATTTTATTATATCTTTTCATGGGACAATGCTGAAGAGCTGAAGATATAATACTTGGATACAATGTAAAGTAGTCAGTGTACAGTTTGTATAACAGTGTAAATGTGCTGTCCCCTCAAAATAATTCAATACACAGCCATTAATGTCTAAACCGCTGGCAACAAAAGTGAGTACACCCCTAAGTGAAAATGTCCAAATTGTGCCCAATTAGCCATTTTCCCTCCCTGGTGTTATGTGACTCATTAGTGTTACAAGGTCTCAGGTGTAAATGGGGAGCAGGTGTGTTAAATTTGGTGTCATCACTCTCACACACTCTTATACTGGACAGTGGAAGTTCAACATGGCACCTCATGGCAAAGAACTCTCTGAGGATCTGAAAAACGTGTCGTGTGTCTGAGCTCATGTTGTTACTGAGCTCAGACCCTCACTTTATTTCTCAGTATGGTTTGTCTTTTACTTGATTATTGTCTGTTTCTGTATTTGCTTTGTGGGTTGTTTACTTTTGTGCCTTCTCTTCCCAGACACTCCCACCACTGCCCACGGGTTGTCTCGGTCATCTCGTTGGCTTGATTAGGTTACTGGCTCGCTCAGCCTGCCCGCACCTGTGCCTTATTAAACTGTATGGTATTTAAGCACTGCTGATTCATTTTTGCAGTGTGGCTATTTTGGATTGTCTTCTTTTTACTCCACTTCTCCCAGCCTCTGGTTTTACTTCTCCAGAGCACTCCCTGCTCTGAGGCTTTACTTGTAAGTTATTCTTGTTTGATTTTTGTATTGTCCGCACAGTTTTTGCACTGTTATGCTCTTTTTGTTAATAAATGTCAGACACAATTCGGCGCCTGGGTCTGTCCTTCTGCCCCGTAGGGGCATTCATGACAGAAAATAGCTGCCAGTGAAGGACCCAGCTGTTGTGTTTGTGCATTTTTTCCTTTTGCTTTTTTCTTCTCACCTACCTCATCTGTGGAGCTCATCATGTCCCCAGCACGCCGGTTCTCGGCCAACAGAGGAGGATCGGTGGCCAGGGACCCCAGCCTGGTGGAGCAGTGGGGGGCTCTCTTTATCCAGGACTGCGTCTCCAACACTCTTGCCTCTTGAAACCCAAAGAGAGTCCTGCAGAGCATGGAGGCAGCAGTCGAGAGACTGAGGGCACTTCCTGGGCTGAGGAAATACCCAGAGTTTGTGGACGTGTTGGCTACGCATGCCGTCCTGCAACGGTCTTTTCCCGAGCTGACGTGGGGGGCACCTCCAGCCAAACTGGCGCCCACACAAAGCCGCACTCCACGGAAGAACACCTCCAGTGCGCCCGCTCCTGCTCCGGCTTCACCAGCTCCAACACAACAGCGTCATCCCGCACCGGACTGCTGGAGGAAGCCTTCCTCCTCTTTGGCAGCCATTTCCCTGATGTTGAGCCCGATAATTCTCGTGGCAGAGCCCCTTTTCTCTTCTCCTTCGCCGGCTGTCCCACCAACCTGTGCTTTCTCCGCTGTTGCCATAACCTCCGTCGCCTTGACGTGTCCTCCAGCTGTCGAGAGATCCTCCAGGTTTCCTCCGGCTACGCCCACGTCCGTGTCTTCAGGTACGGTTCCTCCACAATCCACTGAGAGGCCCAGGTTCACCATAGACACGGAGAGGGATGACTGCCCATGTGCTGCAGCAGAGAATGTCGCACACCGGGATGACAGGCAAGTGTCATTTATTTCTGCTTTAATTTATGATGAAATACCTTGTCTGATTCCTGGGAGAGAGACTCAGGTTATGCAGTCCCCTGAGCTCTCTCCTCCTGCTGCAATTATTAAACCCTCACCTACCCTCTCCGTGTCTCCTCCTGATATTCCTGAGCATCTGCCGGCCCTGGAACTGAGCCACCAGATGATGGAGGAGCCTGTGGCCCTGAAAGACCCTACTTCAGTGCCAGCGGTGAGCGGTACCCCAGCTGCCACGCCGAAAGAATCACCAGTGTGGGCCACTTCACCTCGGGACATGAGGACTGCTACCACCATCATGCCTGCTGCGGGGGCTGCCGTAGCAGAATTAGAACCGGAGCTGGACCTCCAGAGGGCCGAGCCCAAGATTACATCTTCGCCTGGATTGTCAGAATCCTGGACGGCGGAGGAGCTCGAGCTCAGGCAAATGCTCTCCTTTGTTTTTCTATTATCTGTTTTAGAACAATCTTACCTGGCTCTTGGTGAGAAGAGCCAGGTGCAGCCGCCCGTTGCACCCGAGCTCACCTCACTGGGCTCCGCCGCTGCCGGTGACCCTGACTCCTCTTCTTGATGCGTGT
Organism: Pholidichthys leucotaenia; assembly: GCA_020510985.1. Classification (NCBI taxonomy): domain Eukaryota; kingdom Metazoa; phylum Chordata; class Actinopteri; order Cichliformes; family Pholidichthyidae; genus Pholidichthys; species Pholidichthys leucotaenia. The sequence continues at coordinate 359,662,287 of CM035842.1, read as the reverse complement.
CTGAGCTTTCTCCTAGGGTCAGCAGAGACATACCAACACTGCCAGAGGTCTCTGTGGGTCCAGGTTCACCGCTGGAGGTTGTCCTGGGCTCAGCTCCCCCTGTTGAGGTCATCATGGGTGTTCCATCCCAACCTGGGACCTCCGTGGGTGCAGCTCTGACCCAGGCCGGGTCCTCAGTGGGTGCAGCTTCCCCTCTGCCTGAGGCCGTCATCTGGGTTCCATCTCCTCGGTGCGAGTCTTCGTGGGTGCTGCATCCCAGTTGAGGATCCTCATGGGTGCTGTGCCCCAGCATTAACCCGACGTGGGTGCTGCACTTCAGTATGGGCCCACTGTGGGTGCTGCCCCCCAGCCCGAGCCCCACCGAGGGTGCAGCATTGGCCTAATCCGGGCCCACCGAGGGTGCAGTGTTGGCCCAGTCCGGAGCCACCGAGGGTGCAGCTCCGCTCCTGCCCAGAGCCACCATGGGTGCTGCAGAGCTCCAGCCCAGAGCCACTGCGCGTGCTGCAGAGCTCCAGCCTGGAGCCGACGTGGGTGCTGCTAAGCTGTAGCCCGGAGCCACTGCGGGTGCTGCTAAGCTCCAGCCCAGAGCCACTGTGGGTGATACATTATCTCAGTTCCCCCTCTGCCTGACACCGTCGGGGTCCCCCTTCCTCCTCCACCACCAGACACCATCGTGGTCCCCCTCCTCCGGCCCTGCTTCCTGCCATTGGGCCTTGGGCTCTGTCAGGAGCCGAGCCGGCTTGGTTTTCCCCGGCTTGGTCCTGATCTCTCTGTGGGTCTTGGTGCCGTTGTATATGCATGTATAGTATGTATTTCCAGTGTGTTACTGTATCCATAGCCACTGCTCTGGGGCCGGCAGCTGTGTGTACTGCTGACAGTCTGCTGGTCTGACCACACCCCCTCACTTATTACCATCAGCTGTTTCCAGCCCCCTTGATCATCTTTCCCGGTCCTCGCCCAGGTGTCCCTAATTACTTCATCACCAGCAGTGCGTGTATTTGTGTCCTTTTGCCAGCCATGCACTACTGGGTCATTGCTTGAGCGTTGTCAACTGTTGTGTTGTCAGCTTCCTACGACGTGTAGCTACTCCGCTTGCCATGGTTCCCTCATGTCCGCACAGCGATACCGGCTGTGGGACGCCAGCGTAGTTACCTGTCTCCACTCACTCGTTCGCTGGGCGATGTCGGCCCAGGAACACCAAAAGTAAGTGTCTTTTTGTACATCTTCACCGTTTTGGGACTGTTTGTATATTCTTTAATAAATGTGTTGAGGTGTAACCCTGTGCGTAAATCCTCATCTTTTCACCCCTCGCCATGCGCTATGGAGAAGCGCACTGGAGGATTTATGACAATTAATGGCTGTATGTTGAGTTATTTTGAGGGAACAGCAAATTTACACTGTTATACAAGCTGTAAACTGACTACTTTACATTGTATCAAAATGTCATATCTTCAGTGTTGTCCTATGAAAAGATATCATAAAATATTTACAAAAATGTGAGGGGTGTACTCACTTTTGTGAGATACTGTAATTTCATTTTGAAATTACATTCAAAATTAATTTAATTTTGAATTACATTCAAAGTTTTGTATGTGTTGCTGTAAGAGCAAGAGTCCACTTTACCTCCAAGCTGACTATGTTCATATCTTGTTCGTATGTGTGGCGATGTTAAAATAAGACACGGCGTCTGGAGTTTTAATGAAGTTTATTGATCAAATCATCGCCATCACGGAGCTCACCCCAGCTGCTGTATAAGCATGCTGGGGATCGCTCTCAGGCTCTCATGAGCTGTAGTCAGAAGCAGTCAGAAGAAGAACAGAGGGTGAACATATGAATTCAGCCACTTAAATACCCAGCAACGGACAATACATCAAAGGCATTTTATCATCAAAGGAAATGCATTCAGACATGTGACATTTGTACCACAATGCGAGCAGGAAGCATGAATGTTTGCATTTGCGTCATACATATCCACAGGATGCTGGTGCCTGAACTAAGCACAGGAAGGCTGCCTATTGATCTCAACACACACATCTCACTGTCCTGTTAATTGCTCTAGTCGAGCGCTGTGTTTGTCCGTGGCTGCTGTGGGGGGGTACCCCATAGTATGGCCACATTTGCCTCACTTTGAGACACTTACACCAAATGTTTGATGGGATTTCTGTCACTGGACACTGTGAGTGGTTCTCAGCTGACCACTTAATACTATCAAGCTTTGGACAAAGAGCATCACTCGGCCCTTTTCAACCTTGATCCCGGTTATGACCGTGCACCGCTCAAAATTAATGAGCTTTTTAACCACAGGTTCACAAGCACGTGCACACACAGAAAACACACACAGTAATGCCTTTATACCAACTAATTACAGACACACACGTTTGATCTGTGCTCAGGTACTTACAGAATATCTCTCTCTCTCTCTCTCGATCTCTCACACACACTCACACACACACACACACACACACACACACACACACACACACACACACGTTTCGACTGATGAAAGCCAGCGCAGGGAGGCTGTGGTGCTGCATACTGATGCCTAGCCAAGAGCTCCCTGCTGGGCTTAGCTTGATCCCAGTGTGCCCCTGATGGCTTTGCAACTCTGAAGAACCACTCCATGGTTAACCTGCAAAACACCCCCCCACACGTACACACACACACACACACACACACAAAACTCACAGTTCCCTGCACTGCTTCAGTTTTATGAGCGTGAATCTGGCTTTCAGCACACACCCACAACTCACTGTCCCCAGAAAACAAAGCATGGAAACCTGTGTGTGTAAAGCCGTCAAAGTAAAGGACTCTTTTCCCCTCGAACACATGCTGATAGACACTCATATTTCCTGTGGTAACAAGCGTGAAAATGGCCTCATAAATCCAAAGTAGTTTTACACGGACCACATCGGAGGCCTAAAGGAGATGTATTATGTAAATAAAACAACACGCCATCAGTAATACTGGCTTGTCGTTACCGGCGGATCATAATGACTCGGTGAGGGACTTTTATTTGAATATGGCAGCAGTCTGATTAGCCCCCACCCACCCCCAATGCAGACATGCTCTTCTAGTACATGATTTGATATTTCATCATAAGTCTCCATCCCAGCATGGTGCGGTTCTTCGCAGCCCACCACGGTCCAGCAATCTGTCAGCGGAGCGCAGCGAAGGCAGGGCCAATCCACTTCCGCGGTGTCATGCACAAACATACAAACACCAGTCACACTGTTTATTAAAGGTGAAAGGGCGACGAAAGGTGCGTGCATGCGTGTACAAAAGCCTGCATGCAAACATCAAATGGACTAGAGCACAGCCAGCTGCTTGGTGCGCGTGTGTGAGCACTACAGTAGTACACAAACACATTCGAGCACGCCCTAACGGCTCGCCCAGCTCAGACCCGTGATGGATTGGCTGCACTCCCGCCGTGACAGACGAGCAATGGATGGAGAGCTGAGAAGATGAAGGGAAGAAAGGGATGGAGGGTGCGTGTGTGTGTGAGAGAGAGAGAGAGAGAGAGAGAGAGAGTGTGTTGGAGGAGGGAAAAGAGCTGAGTGCAGTGGTCTCGGTGCCAGGGAGGATCTTACACAGGGACAAGCAGATCATTTCCTCCTCAGCAGCACGTGTCATTTCCTCTAAACAAACAACCCTTCTGTGGACATGACAGAGGCTGAAGGCCTGCCCTGTCAGTCTCTCTCTCCCCGCTGTCCTCCTCTTTACCCTCTATGTGCCTGTGTGTGTAGGTGTATGAATGATTGGTCTGTTTAGTTCTACATATGAAAGCACAGTATTACTATGTCAGTTAAAAAAGTGCTGTGCACAGTTGGGGTGAGTAATAAGAACGCTCTTGATCATATTTCATTGTCTCACAAGTCCTGAGACAACACCCCCTTGTACCCCAACTTCCTCTGTCACAACTGTTTTGGGTCAAAATTTTCGTATACACAGCCAGCATGCCCATGTGGGCCCCGATATAGTACGTTAAATGTGCTGTCTTATGGGTCCCATGTGGGTTTGTCCATAGTTTCCATGTTGGTCCCATCTGTGTTTGTCCACATGGACTTTACCTGTGGCACAGGTAAACAGGTAAGCTGTTTACCTGCTTTAACCCCATCTGGGCCCCACAGAGGTTTAATGTAGGCAAGCCAGTTTCAGTAACACTGGTTCTACAGGTAAAGACCATGTGGACAAACACAGATGGGACCAAAAAGACAGCCCAGATTTAACCTATAGTGAACAGGGCTGTGCAGAGACCGTTTGACAGGCAGGGGCTCAAATTTCAACAAAGGGGTCATATGGAACAAGATTTGTTAACTGAAAAAAAAATTGGAGTGCTATTTACTTAAAGACACACTCCAGCGGCTCTAAAGCCACCTCACAAACAAATATGTATTGCCCAAAATAGTATACTGTGGTTTTTTACTCACAAAAAAACTTTCATTGCCTTAGAATTGCTTGGAAAGAGCTTTTAAATCTTTCACCTACAGTCGTGAAAAAATTAGGACACCCTGTATAAACCTGTGTGTGTGTGTGTTTTTTTTTTTTTTTTTTTTACATATTTGGACATATGGATATTTAAAATCCATCCATCTTCTGCCGCTTTTCCGGAGGTTCGGATCGCGGAGGTAGCAGTTCAAGTAGAGAAGCCCAGACTTCCCTCTCCCCAGCCACCTGCTCCAGCTCTTCAAAGAGGATACCAAGGCGTTCCCAGACCAGCTGGGAGACATATTCTCTCCACCGAGTCCTGGGTCTGCCCCGGGGTCTCCTCCCAGTGGGACGTGCCTGAAACACCTCAAGTGGGAGGCGTCCAGGAGGCATCCTAATCAGATGCCCATACCACCTCAACTGACTCCTTTCAGTGTGGAGGAGCAGCGGTTCTACTCTGAGCCTCGACCAGATGACTGAGCTCCTCACCCTATCTCTGAAGGTGAGTCCAGCAATCCTACGGAGAAAGCTCATTTCAGCCCCTTGTATCCGCGATCTTGTTCTTTCAGTCATTACCCAAAGCTCATGACCATAGGTGAGAGTAGGAACGTACATTGACTGGTAAATTGACAGCTTTGCCTTAGAACTCAGCTCCCTCTTCACCACAACAGACCGGTACAATGTCCGCATCACTGCAGATGCTGCTCCGATCCGTCTGTCAATCTCTCGCTCCATTTTCCCCTCAATCTGAACAAGACCCCAAGATACTTAAACTCCTCCACTTGGGGCAGGAGCCTGTCCCCAAACCAGAGAGGACAATCCACCTTTTTCCGGCTGAGGACCATGGACTCGGACTTGGAGGTGCTGATTCTCATCCCAGCCGCTTCACACTCAGCGGCAAACCGTCCCAGCAAGAGCTGTAGGTCATTGCTGGATGAAGCCAACAGGACAACATCATCTGCAAACAACAGAGACGAGATCCTGTGGTCACCAAGCATGACACCCTCCATTCCCTGGCAGCACCTAGAAATCCTGTCCATAAAAATTATGAACAGGATCGGTGACAAAGGGCAGCCCTGGCGGAGTCCAACTCTCACTGGGAATGACTCCGACCGAGTGTTGGCAATACGAACCAAACCCTCACAACGACTGATATTTAATATCAATGTTAAAAATACTGGGAGATTCACAAAATACAACTAAACAATTAAAAATGCATTAAAGACTTTTGTCAAATTTTCTGTAAAATGTAATTCTAAACAAATAGTGAAGAATAAATGATGACACTCCCCATCTTTTTTAAGACACCCCCACATTCATTCCCCCTTACAATGGCTAAAATAAATAAGCAAAATGCAAATAAAAACAGAAACTAGAAAAGCACTCGGAGAGCGCAGACCTCCGCCAAGCGGCACAGTTCCCCCCATAGAGTGTTTGTGTGTACGTTTTCAGATTCCCTGAGCATGAAAAGATATGACTAGCAATTGGATTCACAATGATTATTTGTTTATTTGACATGGACAGTGCAATAAACAGACAATTAATGAATGACAAACAATGTGATAGTGATAGGATTAGTGGTTCAGTAGTGTAAAACGGGGCTATAAGGGACGGCGGGTTAATAAGGGACACTTTTCTGGGAAATGTTTTAAATGTAATTCTGCTTTTTTAATTTTGAGCAGGACGCTGAGTTGTGTTGTTATTGTCAAATATCCATGAATCCTTCATCAAATCTAGGCGGAAGCAAAATTAAAAAAGCAGAATTACATTTAGAAAAGTGTCCCATAGTACCCCGCCGTCCCTTATAGCCCCGTTTTACGGTAGTAAAAGCATTGCCTCCTTGGCGGAGGTAATAAACTGAAGTGTTGGTGTGTCCATCTCCTCCACTGATGGATGCAGATTGGTTAGACAGGTTGCCGTGGGTTTTATATTATATTGGGGTTGCGCTCCGCGGCAAAACAGAATTTAGAATCTTCCCCGGCAGAGAGGTCGTTTTTACGCAGCGCCTATAGCTGGGCGGGGAATTTGTGGCAAATAATCGGGCGGCGGACAGGTGGCCGTGTCAGGTTTTGCAGCGTGGCGCAAAAACAGGCACGCTGGCGGGCCCAGGCCAGCAGTGTTTTCCGCGCGCTTTTGTGCCTAAAACGTTGAAGAACGCGGAGTTTGTGTTGGTCAGACACGACGCCCAGCGCCCTCCATTGCGCCTGCGCACATGTTGAAAATGGCCGTATGTCACAGTGTGGAAAAATGCTTTAAAAAATTCCTGTATGCAGACGGTGATGCGGATCATCCCCAAAATTTAATCAGTTCTTCCTTGTACCATTTCCAACAACGCCTGAAAGTTTCATTGAAATCCGTCCAAAAGTTTTTGAGTTATCTTGCTAACCAACAGACAAACAGACAGACAGACAAACAGACAAACACACAGACAAACACACAGACAAACCCCGGCAAAAACATTACCTCCTCCTGGCCTTTCGGCCTGGCGGAGGTAACAAGGTTAGACACAGATTGGTGAACATTTCTTAATGAAGAACTGAATATTTAAAGAGGTGTCCTGTTCTTCTTTTAGATTTGATTGGCGGTTGGAGGTTGGCAACCAGCTTACAGGTGCATTACCGCCACTGATTTCATTATCATCACTCTATATCTTTGTATAAGGAGTTCTGAACAACTACTTATGTGTGAAAAAATTATCCGTCCTTGGACTGTGTCTGAGGTGCAGCCAAGACCGCCACTGGACTATATCACTCTACTACTTTCAGTTTCTCATGACTGTACTTAAGTATGTGCAATCTATGAATATTCTAATTAGCAGGCTGCAGGGCTTGCACATGATTGGTCACCGCCCTCCCCGACCTGCAGGGCTTGCACGTGATTGGTTGCTGCAACTCCTGGAGGCTAGTCTGTTCACGACGCTTCCAGACGTTAAAATTTTGCCTATATCTTCAAAAGTAAAATGCTGAACGTTTTTTCTCAAAACAGTTGAGGCAAAAGATAAATATGTAGGTGCCAAATACAGTGGTGTGAAAAAGTGTTTGGCCCCTTCCTGATTTCTCATTTTTTTGGATGTTTGTCACACTTAAATGTTTCAGATCATCAAATAAATTTAAATATTAGACAAAGATAACACAAGTAAACACAAAATGCAGTTTTTAAATGAAGGTGTTCATTATTAAGGGTAAAATAAAGTCCAAACCTACATGGCCCTTTGTGAAAAAGTGATTGCCCCCCATGTTAAAAGATAAATTAACTGTGGTTTATCACATCTTTGGAAAGCGGAGTTCAATTTCTCTAGCCACACCCAGGCCTGATTACTGCCACACCTGTTCTCAATCAAGAAATCACTTAAATAAGACCTGCCTGACAAAGCAAAGCAGACCAAAAGATCCTCAAAAGCTAGACATCATGTTACTATCCAAAGAAATTCAGGAAGAAATGAGAAACACAGTAACTGAGATTCATCAGTCTGGGAAAGGTTATAAAGCCATTTCTAAAGCTTTGGGACTCCAGCAAACCACAGTGAGAGCTATTATCCACAAATAGCGAAAACATGGAACAGTGGTGAACCTTTCCAGGAGTGGCTGGCTGACCAAAATTACCCCAAGAGCGCAGCGTCGACTCATCCAAGCGGTCACAAAAGACCCCACAACAACATCCAAAGAACTGCAGACCTCACTTGCCTCAGTTAAGGTTAGTGTTCATGACTCCACCATAAGAAAGAGACTGGGCAAAAATGGCCTGCGTGACAGAGTTCCAAGACGAAAACCACTGCTGAGCAAAAAGAAGATAAAGGCTCGTCTCAGTTTTGCGGAAAACATCTTGATGATCTCCAAGACTACTGGGAAAATACTCTTTGGACTGACAAGACAAAAGTTGAACTTTTTGGAAGGTGTGTGTCTCATTACGTCCGGCATAAAACTAACACAGCATTTCAGAAAAGGAACATCATACCAACAGTAAAATATGGTGGTGGTAGTGTGATGGTCTGGGGCTGTTTTGCTGCTTCAGGACCTGGAAGACTTGCTGTGGTAAATGGAACCATGATTTCTGCTGTCTACCAAAAAATCCTGAAGGAGAATGTCCGGCCATCTGTTCGTGACTTCAGGGGGGTTCATGAGGGGCGGCGCTACTCTGTCAGAGCGACTCCTGACACTGCTGAGTGAGTGGGAGAATTATTGTTGTTTTTGCATGTTTTCTGTCTTTTTTTATGCTCTTGCTGAAATGGAAATTGAAACAGTGTTCTATCTGGCTTGTGCCTGGCTGTTTATCATGAATCTGTGGTGTGCAAACGGACTTTGTTTACAACCGGCGCAGCCAGTCACCACCATCCCAGGTAGGCTCGCTTATTCGCGGGACTACCTGTTGGAATTGAGCCGCTCGGTGCCAGAGTCTGCACTGATATCGCTCCACGATGACAACATACCTGCGGAGTTAATCCGTGGATACAAGAGGTAGCGAATACGAAGGAAAAGAGGGTCAAGAGGAGGAATAAGGAACAGATTGAGGAGGAGAGGCAGCCACCTACTGTTACCTACCATAATCCTGTCAAACGTGCGTTCGCTAAAGAACAAAAGTGAAGAACTCACTACACTGATCAGGTATGATCAGGATTACCGCCAAACCAGTCTCTTCTGTTTCACAGAGACATGGTTTTCTGAAGATATAGACTTTGATTTGGAAGGTTTTAACATCAATCATGCTGACAGGGACATGGAAAAAACATGGAAATGAATTGGGGACGGACTCTGCATGGCTGTCAACAGTAAGTGGACAACAAACTTCACAGTGAGAGAGACTGAATGTTGCAAATACTACGAATTAATGATCGTGTCCTTCAGACCTCACTATTTACCTCGAGAGTTTGCTCAAATTATGGTTATTTTAACCTATGTACCAGGTCCTAATTTTAGCAGAGCTGCGGAGCACATAGCTGACTGTTATAACAGAGCTGTCAATCAGACTGGAGAGCAGCCTATGTTTTTACTGGGGGATTTTAACAGATGCGACATCACCACATATTTGCCCAATCTGGAGCAATATGTCACAATTCCCACCAGAAAGGAAAACATGTTGGACTTGTGTTATGGTAATGTTCCTGGTGCAAATATCTCAAAACCGCGCCCACTTCTTGGACGTTCAGATCACAACATCATTCTGCTACTGCCAAAATACAGAACACAACTGAAAACAGGTAAACCCATAAAAAATCTGTCAGAGTCTGGAATAAAGACACAGCTGAATCACTGAAAGCTTGCTTTGAATAGACAGACTGGGATCTATTCTTCAATGACTGTGGCAGTGATTTCAACATGGTGACAGATGTGCTGACCTCTTACATCTTATTCTGTGAGGACACTGTTACTCCCACCCACCATATAATAATGCACCCAAACAATAAGAAATGGGTTACAAGGGACATGAAAATCTGCCTGGTCCAAAAGAAAAAAGCTTTCCAAGGAGACAAGCTGAGGGTGAAGGAACTGCCGAAAGATTTTGGAAGGATGGCAAAGCTGGCTAAAATAAATTATAAGAATAAGGTGAAGCAGAAATTAACATCACCAAGTACGAGAGAGGCATGGCAGGGTCTAAACATCATGATGGGCAGAGCCCCAAAACCTGCCATGGTCAACTGCCCAGACCCCACTTCCTTTGCAGAACAGCTTAACACCTCCTTCACCCGTTTTAATACCAGCAGCACACCGACCACCTGGACCTCCCCACTTTCCATCTCCCCCCATGAACCCCTTATCATTGAGGAGCAACTTGTGATGTCCATCTTACATAAGGTCAACCAACACAAAGCCGCTGGCCCTGATAGGCTCAGAGGCAGAATCCTCAAGGAATGTTCCACTCAGCTAGGTGGAGTCCTCACCAGACTTTTTCAGCATCTCTTGGATTCTGGATGTGTCCCTGATCAGTGGACGGAATCTACCATCATTCTAATCCCCCAAAAGACTCACCCTAAGGACCTGAAAGACTACAGACCAGTGGCCCTGACCTCTGTGCTCTGTAAATGTATGGAGCGAGTGGTGTGTGACTTTTTGACTAACATGTTACACAAATTGGATCCCCTCCAGTTTGCCTATAAGGCAAAACGGGGTGTAGAGGATGCATGTCTTATACTTCTAGACACTGTCACTAAACAACTGGATTCTTCACACCCACACACATGGATTTTGTTTATGGACTTTTCTTCTGCTTTTAACACTGTACACACAGGCACCTTGCTACATCACTTAACAGACCTGCAGGTTCACCCAACATTGATTTTATGGATTCAGAGATTTATTTTTTTTTTATATGACGGGCCACAACAAGTGTTTTAAAATGGTTTTACATTTAGCAAGTTGACTTTAAACACAGGTCTTCCTCAAGGTTGTGTTTTATCTCCGGTTCTGTTCTCTGTGTACACAAATAGCATCTCCTGTGACAGTGAAGGAATGACTCTTTTTAAATATGCAGATGACATGGCCTTGGTGGCCCATCTGACAGACAGTACTGCACTGACCCGCTATCAGCAGGCAGTCAACGATCTAGCTCAGACTTTTAATCAAAACTCTCTGGAGTTAAACAACACAAAGACTAAGGAGTTGTGCTGTGGGAGCAAAGAGAAACTTTCAACTACTCTCTTTACACCCCTCAGTATCCAGGGTCAGGCTATTGCGCAAGTTCAAGTTTTTAAATATTTGGGAATAGAGATGGACTGTAGCCTGTCTTTTGCACACCATGTTGACTCTATTTATAAAAAAGCACAACAACGCCTCCACCTGTTGAGGAAACTGAGGACTTTTAACGTCAGTGGACACATTTTAACTTTGGTTTACACTTCATTAATTGAATCCATTCTCACTTTTAACATTTCATCCTGGCACAGCTCCCTCTTCATCAAGCACAAAACAAAGCTTTCCCGTCTAGTTAATCAGGCTAGCAAAATCACTGGCTCACCACAGACACCATTGTCTAACTGTATCAGCGCTCTGTGATCAGGAAAGCCACCCTGATCACAGAGGACCCATCTCACCCCCTCCATCACTCTTTTCAGTTACTGCCATCAGGCAGACGATATAAAGTTCCATTGGCCCATAAAAACATTTACAAGAAATCATTTATTCCTTCTGCAGTAACAATCCTGAACAAAATCAAATAGTTATCATACTTCAGTTAGCTATCAGTATTAGTTATCATCATTTATCTATTAATCACTATTAATTTTTAATAGTTAATATTTTCTGCCACATGATTTTATTTGCTGTTTCCTTTTTAACCAGGTTTCCTTTTTGAAACTGTTTTTATCCTGAGTTTGAACATGTTTTTGAGAGTGTTGAATGTGTTATATTGTTGTAGCTGTGTCTAAGAAGAATTTCTGTCACTGACTGGGACAGATAATAATCTATCCATCTATCTATCTATCTATCTATCTATCTAATCTGAAGTGCACTTGGGTTCTGCAGCAGGACAACGATCCAAAGCACACATGCAAGTCCACTTCTGAATGGCTTAAGAAAAACAAAATGAAGATTTTGGAGTGGCCTAGTCAAAGTCCTGACCCGAATCCGATTGAGATGCTGTGGCATGACCTTAAAAAGGTGGTTCATGCTCAACCCCCCCACCCCCAATGTGGCTGAATTACAACAATTCTGCAAAGATGAGTGGGCAAAAATTCCTCCACAGCACTGTAAAAGACTCATTGCCAGTTATCACAAATATTTGATTGCAGTTGTTGCTGTTAAGGGTGGCCCAACCAGTTATTAGGTTTAGGGAGCAATCACTTTTTCACACAGGGCCATGTAGGTTAGGATTTTTTTTTACCCTTTATAATAAACACCTTCATTTAAAGACTGAATTTTGTGTTTACTTGTGTTATCTTTGTCTAATATTTAAATTTGCTTAACCACTTGCACTCCGGGCAATTTTCCTAAAAATGCCAAAAAATAACGTGCCCAAAGTAAATCAAAAGCTGTTATTCAACCCTTTGCAGCATCTTCATGGGGTTGGTCTCATTTAAAAGAAAACACTTTGAATTTTTTGGCAAAAAAAACCCATAATCTCTCTATGTGCTCCGGCCACTGAGTTACAGTCATCTAAACATACTGAACTTGAAGAAAAAAAAATTGGACACAGTGTTTTTTTGGATACAAATGCTTGTAAATAACACACAGCTGTCCGATCCGGCTGGAAAATGCAACAGAAATGTAGAACCAAATGTTATCCAGCTGAGATCCAAATTTGGTAACAATACCACAAAAAATGAATATTTTACACAGCTTTGTTCTCAGGCTGTTCCCAGGCATTTTGGAACTGTGCCAAATTGTGCCAAATGGCACAGTTTGGAAAAACGTCTGTAACTTTTGAATAATTCAATGTAGAATCTTCATTTTAGGCTCTAATGAAAGGTCACACTCAGGGCTGTGTCTGTGTGTGTGTGTGTGTGTGTGGGCGGGGGGGTCGTTCCCCCCCCCCCACTACCAAGGACCGACTTCGGCCCTCGCTACAGACGGATTACACTCCTTTCATGTTTTCACAGCGGCCCCCCCCCCCTCGCTACTGTGTGTGTGTGTGTGGGGGGGGGAACCATGAACGGACCGTGAACGCCCCCCCCCCCTCGCTACAGAAGAGGGCCATCGCCACATGATGGAATAGACTGATATGCTTCCCCCCCGCGGACCGGGGGGCGTTCCCCGCTCCTCTTCTGCAGCGGGGGGGGGGGGGCGTTCACGGTCCGAACACGGCAAATGAACCGTTTATCGCGGCGCACGCACTTCGTAATTCGTGCGCAGTACAGTTGTAATTTACCGATCGGTCAAAAGTCATTTTTGGATTACAGTTTTCAGGGATAAATAATAATTTAGCTTATAACACCTTACCTCTTCAAAGCAGCAGAGTCGTGGCGAACATCTCTTCCCCCAACGCGACGCTGCTCCGCTCGTGGATCCCGATCAACATAATTCCATTATTGCCGTTTTGGCGAATGATTTACGACTTTTGTCGTCGGCCTCCGTCTATTCTGCTGGAATGAGTGCAGGTCCCACTTGTGGGTGTTCTCCATGCTGCTGGGTGAGCCTGGGTCTGTAGTAGATTCGTCCAGAGTCCTTTGTTTTCATCTGCTGCAGCAGTAAATATCGCTTCACCCAGCCTGAATTTCTGTGCTTCAATTGGCTCCTGCGTTCACAGTAGGCGGGTCCTCCTTCCTAGATTTTCATTCATTGGCTCCTCAAGGTTTCAGAAACCCAATTCAAGGCTCTTATTAGTCGAATGAGAGGTCAATCAGATGAACTAATCTGTTCACGGCTGTGTTTGCAGATTTTTTTTTCAGTGGCGCTTGGAGGGCACACCACCTACACCATCACCATCAATATCCTTATCATGCGTCATGCGCACGAGGGCGCACAAGCGCGCTCTCGTGCGCCCTCGTGCGTCATAGGATGCAGAGACTTGCCCGCCCGCGGAACAACGGAGCGCAAGTGGTTAATGATCTGAAACATTTAAGTGTGACAAACATACAAAAAAATTAGAAATCAGGAAGGGGCAAACACTTTTTCACACCACTGTATGTTTTACACGTCTGGATGAGCTCATTAAATACTTCCATGAAACAGCTGCATATCTCAACAGCATGCAAATGAATAAGACAAAATAAAATAGAAAGCACAGGCACTGTAAATGAAAGGTCACCTCAGAAGAAGAAAACAAAATGCAGTCACTTTTTCGCTCTCTCGTAAAAAAAAACAAAAAACAAAAAAAACTTAAATTTGCTTCTTGCTCTAAAAATAATGACGTTTAACCACAGAGGTAGGAGCTGAGCACAGGTGTTATCTACTCACCGCTGGGACAGCAGGGCAGTTGTCCCTGTAATCTGATCGCTGAGAGCAGGGACACGTGTGTGCTGCCGGCTGCTATCTGTTCACTGCTGTTTTTCCAGACTGGCTGCAAAATGAACATGCCGTGGATGGAGTCTGTTCTGGTACAGGAGAAGCTGCGGACGGTCTCCACTGTGTGCACGTCCTGCCCCAGTTCTTCACTCTGCGTCTGGTGGGGAGAAATGCCTTGGTGGGTGGTGGACAACAGAGCTCAACATCTGCTCCGGATATATAGGCTATCAATTTTATTTTTTTTTTAATCATACAACACAGATCATCCATATAATGGCACATATTCACAACAGTAGTGATATGGTCAGACTACATTAAAATAGCTTAGTAAGCTTAAGATTTGGATAAATGGGTAAATGCTTATATTTATACACATATTTCTTTCAATCGCTGGATTATGCAGCCATCTTGATGAAAAAAACCCAGTTTTACAACCACACTTCGTTTGGAGGGGTAAATCACTCTACTCCTCACCCCTTCCCCTACACCTCAAAGAGAGGTGGGACAGCACTACCCCGCACATGAATAATAATAATAATAATAATGAATTTTATTTGTATAGCACTTTGCAAGGCACTCGAAGACACTTTACATTAGAGAACAAAACAAAACAAAAAAAACTGCACAATTAAAATTAAAGATTAAAAGTAAGTCTGAACAGGTGGGTTTTGAGTAATGGTTTGAAAGAGTTTAAATCTGCAGTCACGGATGTGTTGGGGGAGGGAGTTCTAGAGGGAGGGGGCTGCGATGGAAAAGGCTTTGTCCCCCCAGGTTCTGTGCCTGGTTCTGTGTGGTGGAGAGAGGAGGTTTGCATGAGAGGAATGGAGGCAGCGGAGTTTGGGGGGATGCCGGTGCAACACATCGGTAAGATAGGAAGGGGTCTGGTGATGGAGGGCTTTAAAGGTGAGGAGAAGGACTTTGAACTGTATGTGTTGTGAGACTGGGAGTCAGTGGAAGTTCTGGACTGGAAGTTCAGGAGCGGGACTAGGTAAGGAAATGGGCGGCTGAGTTCTGAATGTATTGAAGTTTCTGGAGGACTTTGGATGATGAGCTGTAAAGAATACTATTACAAGAGTTGAGTCTGGATGTGATAAATGCATGTATGAGGGTTTCTGCGGTGGAGAAGGTGAATGAGGGATGAGTTGGGCTATGTTTTTTAGGTGGAAGAAGGCAGTTTTGGTGACATGATTGATGTGCGGTTCAAAAGTGAGGTGGCTGTCAAAGATGACTCCAAGGTTTCATAGTTGTGGGGACGGGGAAAGTGTGGAGTTGGCAACAATGAAGTTGAAGTTGTGGGTGGTTTTGATGAGGGATTCCGGGTTGATGAATAGCATATCAGACTTGTCATAGTTGAGGTGTAGGAAGTTCTTTTGCAGCCAGGATTTTATTTCAGAAAGACAGTTTTCCAGTATGGAGCAGGCTACTGCAGTTATGCACTTAGTGGAACATGCCAAATGGAGGGGTAGGGCAAACGGGTGAATTGGAATGCACCCTAAGAGGTGTCTGGCTTTGCAGGGTCCAGGACAAGGCAGACTCTTGGCAAAAGAGGCTTCCTTGCAGGGCTGGCCCTGGTCGTTTTGGCACCCTAGGCGGGATTAGGGTACGGCAGCTAGTGATGGGACGGCAGGCTCCGGAGCTTCGAGGGTGCTCCGAGCTTGTCCAGGAAATATTTGGCAAAGCACGTTTTGAGGCATGTATTGCTGACGTTATACTACGTGACTGGGTCAGGAAGCCATTCATAATTTTGCCCGCAACATGAAATAAAGTGAGCAGCGATACACAAAGGAAATCTCCATCCTTCACGTTTTGTGTTGTCGATGTTTGACCTGTTTGGGAACAGGTTGATCTCATTTCTCCCATTGATACATTTGTCACAAACAGTGGATATTTATCATAATTGAAGTGATGGCCTAGCGGTAAAGCATCTGTCTTGCAACTGGGAGACTGGGGTTCCAATCCCAGCTGGGTCATTTTTGTGATTTTACATTTATTTGCAAGGTGAAGTGTCTGTTGTGTTTCAAAGAGCTTGGATCATTATGCTGAGGCACTATTGTGCCCTACATGAGAATAAGGACAGAGGTGAGTTTACTGGGAGAGACAGAAACTTGTCTATCCTACACTGTACAAACTTGCAGTAGCCTTCCTTTGCACACCTGCATCATCTGTGCTCTGAGAGAGTATTCTCCAAAGCTGGAGAAATAATCTAAAAAAAAAAAAAGAAATCGCCTTAGTCCAAAGACTGTTGAAGTTATTATTTCTTAATAAAACTGGATAAGCACCGCAAGCACATTCCCTGTAGTCACCCAAGTTTTATTCCTTTTATTCCCTTATGATCATTGATATTGCTTAAAAGACAGTGCATTTATTGAAATGGAAAAAATACACATTAAACCAATAATGCCCTTGTAAAAATCTGCATGTTGTATACATTCTGTCCACTGGATGGACTAGTAGAGAAAATGAAGTGTCACATGATGCCACCTCTATATGAGCCATTTTGCTCATATAGATGCACGGGCTGCACGGTGGCGCAGTGGTTAGCACTGCAGCAGCACAGTTTACCCTTGGCCGTGGGATCATGGGTTCGATCCCAGCCCCCGACCAACAGTGATCTGTGTGGAGTTTGCATGTTCTCCCCGTGTTTGCGTGGGTTTACTCTGGGATTTCTCCAGTTTCCTCCCACATGCCAAAAACATGCAGGTTAGGTTAATTGGAGACTCTAAAGTGGCCCTAGGTGTGAATGTGTGTGTGAATGGTTAAGGGATAGCGCCGTATCGTGGCTGCTTCATCCATCCAGGTGGTGGATGACCCTCAATTTCCCCTCTGGGGATTAATAAAGTATACTAAATCTAAAAAAAAAAAATAATAATTTTGATGACAGGCCTCAAGTCCTCTAGAAAGCCTCATCTGGCCATCACAAATGGCAGCTAATCCAGAGGGCTGTTGATAGTATCAACTTGATATTTCCCTGTGGGCTCACTTCGAAAACGATGAGGTCATGTCAGTCTGCGTTTGTAGTCTTTTCAATTTGCATATTTTACCTTATATACTTTAACAGACAACAACCTACACTGTTATTTATGTGGAAAATTACCTTTTAAACTGACAAACATATGTGTAACTCCTGGCAAAATTTGGTCTGTTTAAAAATATAGAATTTTTCCAAAGTCCCACGTGCGGAAGTGGAGAAGCATAACTTTACTCACAGGGTATGTAAGGTTGTGCTGCATCATTTCGTCACTGTTTTTTATGCATTATTATTGAGCGTTTTATTGTTTATTTGGGCTGCACGGTGACGCAGTGGTTAGCACTGCGGCAGCACAGTTTACCCTTGGCTGGGGGATTGTGGGGATCGTGGGTTCGATCCCAGCCCCCGACCAACAGTGATCTGTGTGGAGTTTGCATGTTCTCCCCGTGTTGCGTGGGTTTACTCCGGGATTTCTCCGGTTTCCTCCCACATGCCAAAAACATGCATGTTAGGTTAATTGGCTGTTCTAAATTGTCCCTAGATATTTGTTTCCTATAGGCCCTTAGAACAGAGGGTTAGTATTAATGAAAGCGCTTTGAGTGGTCTTTGTGACTAGAAAAGCGCTATATAAGTGCAGGTTAGTTAGTTAGTAGTTAGTTAGTTTATTATGTCATGACATGGACTATAATAGTAATGCACTTTACATTGTGTGCCGCTATACCTCTTTTAAATGAGCCTCCCCCTGCCAGCGCATAGCAAGTGCACTGTCCACTGGTAATTTGATGGCATGATACAAAGCGTAAAAAAACAGACAATGTGCTGACAGAAACTAACAAAACACTGGTGTACGGTGGAAAGTCTGATGGAAAAGTCCGTGGATGATTGTCAAAATAGGGCCCAAAGAGTGGAAATTAATCAGAAGACCGTCTATCATTATTCTGACAGATTATATTAATTTCAAAGCTGCAACAGACAGCTGTGTGTGTGCACACAAACACACACAGGAAGAGCAAAAACAAACAACCACTACAATAAATTTTGTCCTACCTTTGCTGTTTTGTCATTATAAATCATATTTGAGAGGCAACACACAGGACAGGACCGTAGTTGGAGCTAATTGCAGCCGGAGGCTGAATCCACAGGATCGGCCAGTCGGAGACTGAATCACCACTGACAGAACTCATGCTGGTTCTGCAGTTAAAGCAGAGTTTGTCACAGCTGTCATCTGGCAGGTGGAGGATAAGCAAAGCTGGACTCTTCTGTCTTTAGTCAACCTGCATATTTATTGAATTTTACAAATCTCAACAAGGTCCTCTCTGCAGTTTGTTTACATAAGAGGCATAACAGGAGTGGTGTGGCTCTATCCATACCCCTCGAAGGCCCCCTACTGGCCTGGAGCTGTAAGCATTTGTCTGCCTTGTCTGCTGGCACAGCACCTTTGACTATGAGGAATTTTATTTGAAAAAAAAATTGAGGGCTTACAGCTGATTTAAAAACAAAACAAAACATTTACATAAAGAAATGTGATTCAAAATTACTATCAAACATCAAGTAACACAATAAATTAAATTTGATCTGCCGGCTATATGAGGGGTAACCACCAGCACAGTGATGATGCATTCACTTGCACTCAGAAATCTTTGATGAAGTTTGATGCCAAAGGCTTAGTCTGGGGCTTTGGGGGGGCCCCAGTAACTCATTTTGGGGGGAGGGGGAGGGGGTGCACGGATCCTGAATGACCCTCCATGGCACTGACTGTGGCTCTTTCTTTAAAAATCATTGTTTTCCAGCTGTAATTATCATTGAAAACATTTTCAGTGTCTGTCATGCATTTGTGATTCATTTAAAGTTCTTAGAATGGAGATAAACTGTCATGGGTTGCGCCCGGGCTGGGCAGAAAACAGGACTCAATCGTGAAGCAAGCGTTTAACATAATTTATTAAACCAAAAATAAGTGACTCAGAAGCCGTAAATAATGCTACACACTGCTACCGGATAAAATGGAATATAAAGGGAGTGTGTGTGTTCATGCCACAATGACTCATGACCAATAACTAAAGACGCAGCGCCCAGGCGAGGGGCTGCGTCCCTTAAGTAACAGGTGAAACAATGAACATGATTACCAACCGGTGTGTGCACTCAGCAAATTAACAAAATCAAGTAGGCAATGCAAAAAGGAACTGAGAACACTGTCAAAAATAAGGGCAAACCCCAAACAGAAAATCATGACAGGAAAAAAGCACAATGATGACAACTCAGGATAACAATTAACGGAAGCATAATTTAAAAGATAAGCCTGGTCCTCCGACCAAACTCAGACCCTGACAGAATGTGCTTTTCATGGAAAACAAGGACATTTCCAAGCGATCCCTAACTTCTTAACGGTAATGTATGTCACCACTGAGCCCATTTGTACAACTTAGTGCAGGGATAGGCAGTGAATGCCAGGAAGACACTGATGGTTTTCTTTCCAACCAGCCTCTTCAACAGGTGATTTTACTGAATTCCTTCCCACTGACTGCTGAACAGTGAAAACACCTGCTTGTGGCTGGCTGGAAGTAAAACCTGCACTTAGTGGTGGGAGTTAGTGTGTTTCCCACCAAGGTGTTGCTACGACTTCATTACGCAGGGTTTTTTTTTTTTTTGCTTATATCCCTGTGGTAGACTGCAAGTCTAATTTAAAACATTACTGGCACATGCCTCTAGGGGGAACTACCTGTATTGTTTAGCATTACTACTAAGGGGACACATTAGAACAAGAGTGTGAAAACCCCGCGCAGAATCCATGTTCAGTCTATTATGTGTGTTGCAGAATAAACGGCAGAGTTAGCCAAAGAAATAACTCAAGTGTGATCATTGCTACACGGTAGGATATCACACAATTGGCGACGAGGATTAAAAGAAAAAAAATCAGCGGCGAGAAACAGAGAACATTGCAAGTGTGGCGAACTCAAGTGACTCCAGTAGTTCGAGTGCAAGTTCAGAGGAGGAAAAACGAGGTTTCCCCACCACGACGAGCAATGGCGGCTGTAATCGGAACGGTAACCCCTTTTGATAACTCGACTCAGTCATGGGAAGAATATAGTGAAATGTTGGACTTTTTCTTCCAAGCTAATGACATTGAGGAGCCAGACAAAAGGAAGGCTGTACTGTTGAGTGGAGTTGGTGCAACTACTTACAGTTTGTTGAGAAATTTAATAAGCCCTGCATTACCGAAAGATAAAACATACGACCAGCTTACTGCTGAGCTTCAGAAGCACTTCAGCCCCAAACCGAGTGAAATCGTGCAACGATTCAAATTTAATTCACGCATAAGGAGGAACACTGAGTCCATAGCAGAGTATGTGGCAGAACTGAAGAAATTAGCACTGCACTGTGATTACAAAGACTCATTGGAAGAAATGTTAAGAGACAGACTTGTGTGTGGAGTGAATGATGACCGAATGCAACGGCGACTTTTATTTGAAACAAAACTCACTTTTGCAAAGGCTTTGGAATTATGCCAAGCGATGGAAACAGCATCTAAAGATGTGAGAGAAATGCAAGGGAAACTAGCAGAGGACACAGCAACGCATGTTCGTGTGCCTAAGACCCAAGTAGGTGTCCACAAAGTGTCGACTGACAAAACTCAGCACAAATTCCCCAGTTGTTATCGCTGCAAAGGCCAGCACAATGCCGCCGAGTGCAAATTTGCCACTGAGCTGTGTCATAATTGTGGCAAGCGAGGGCACATTAAGAAAGCATGTAGAATAAAGGTGGACAGCGCACAGGTGCTGAAAGCGACAGTTAATGGGCAAAAGTATGAAAACAAGGGCCCAGGAAAGGAACAGCGAGCGAATCAACTGAGAGGGGAGGGAGAAAGTGATACAGAAGACATGGATTTTCACACAATTTACAACACGTCAGAGGAGCTGACCAAGGTAGCGCCCATCACGCGTACCATGAATGTTAATGGAATGAAAGTAACATTTGAAGTTGATACAGGCTGTGGAGTAACCATATTAAGTAAACAGCAATATACACAACTGTGGAAGAAAACAGACACAGCAGAATTAAACCCCTGTTCATTAAAATTAAAAACATACACAGGAGAGAAGCTAGACGTGCTAGGCATGGCACAAGTGAAGGTGCAACACGAAAACAAAGAAAAGGACTTACCTGTAGTAGTAGTTGGGAGCGAAGGACCAAATCTACTAGGGCGAAGTTGGCTACAAGAACTGGCCATGATTGATCAGTTGGTGAATAAAGTGGAATCTCAGCCCAAATTGCAGCTGGAGGAGATCCTCGAAAGACACGCTGAGGTGTTCAAAGAAGGCTTAGGACAGCTAAAAGGTGTCACTGCAAAGATTAATGTGGACAAGGAGGCCCAACCACGATTCTGCAAACCCCGACCGGTACCCTATGCAGTCAAGCCACTGGTTGAAAGCGAGCTACAGAGGCTGCTGGATGACAAGATCATTGAGCCAGTGCAGGTTGCAGAATGGGCGGCGCCCATAGTCCCAGTGAGAAAGCCGGATGGCTCCATTAGAATATGTGGAGATTACAAACTCACTGTCAATCGAGCATCACGGGTGGATCAGTATCCAATTCCTAAAGTGGAGGACCTCTTCGCACAGCTGAACGGCGGCCGACACTTCACGAAATTAGACATGAGTCACGCTTACCAACAAGTAGTCCTGGAAGAAGAATCAAGAAAGTATGTAACCATCAATACACACAAAGGCTTATATACCTACACACGCTTACCATTTGGAGTAGCTTCCAGTCCTGCTATATTCCAGAGAACTATGGAGGGCATCCTAGGTGGAATTCCGAATGTTGCCATTTATTTGGATGACATCCTTTGTACAGGACCAAATGAACAAGAACATCTGAAAACGCTGAAGGAAGTGCTTCAACGGTTGGAGAAAAGCGGTCTGAGGTTGAAAAGAAGCAAGTGTGAGTTCATGGGAAAAGAGGTGGTGTTCCTAGGCCACAAGATCAACGCCAGTGGTCTACACCCTCTAACAGACAAAGTGGAAGCCATTGCGGAGGCGCCTGAGCCACAAAATGTTACTGAGTTAAAAGCCTACCTGGGCTTGTTGAACAATTACCATAGGTTCCTCCCAAAGCTCTCCACGCTGCTGGCACCACTACATACCTTACTTAAGAAGGAAGAAAAATGGTCATGGGGGGTCAAGCAGCAGAAGGCGTTTGAAGAGTCCAAAGCGCTACTTCAGTCCTGTAGTGTGTTAGTGCACTATGATTCAAACAAACCACTCATCCTGGCGTGTGACGCATCACCCTACGGTGTGGGTGCTGTACTCTCTCATCGTATGGAGGATGGCTCAGAGAGACCCATAGGGTTCGTCTCAAGAACTCTTAGTGCAGCTGAGAAAAACTACTCCCAGCTAGACAAGGAGGGCCTTGCAGTAGTATTTGGTGTAAAAAAATTCCACAAATACCTGTACGGGAGACAGTTCGCTATAGTGACTGACCACAAGCCACTAATTTCACTGTTCAGTGAAATGAGAGCCATACCCCAGATGACATCTCAGAGAATTCAGAGATGGGCCGTTACATTAGCAGCGTATGAGTACACCATCGTTTACAAAGCCGGACGGGACCATACGAATGCTGACGCAATGAGTAGGCTACCCTTGGATGGAGGAAGAGACAGCACGCCTGAGGAGGAGGAGAGAGTGCTATTGTTTGAAGATATCGGCGTGCCCCTGGTGAACGCACAACAAATAAAGAAGTGGACAGACAAAGACCCTGTTCTAGCAAGAGTGCGAGAATACATCTTGCGAGGATGGCCGAAGATGAACAGTCCTGAGTTCATTCCCTATGCCCGACGACAGGATGAGCTCAGCACCCAGGAAGGTTGTATCCTGTGGGGAGGACGCGTGGTTGTTCCACCACCTGGTAGGAATGCCTTACTGCAACAACTACACCAAGCACACCCTGGCATCACTCGCATGAAAGCGTTGGCGAGGAGTTACATGTGGTGGCCCAACATGGATGCAGAGGTGGAGGCGCTTGTGAAGTCATGTGCGGCATGCCAGGAGAACAGGAACAGTCCTCCAGCAGCCCCACTACATCCCTGGGAAGTTCCAGATAAACCATGGAGAAGAATTCACATTGACTACGCAGGTCCATGGATGGGAAGAAAGTTGAGGTCAACATTTGACTTAATACATCCAGACTTCAGAAACAAAGTGCATGACAAACAAGAGAAACAAAAAGGTTATCATGACATGCATGCTAGAGAGGGAATACTGAGAGAAGGAGACGTGGTCTACACCCGCAACTTTGGCTCAGGACCAGCCTGGGTACCAGGAGAAATAACAGAAAAGACAGGCCCTGTGTCATTCAAGGTGACATTAGGCCATGGACAAGTGGTGAGGCGACACATCGACCAAGTTCATGGTAGGAGCTCCATTCCCCTGCCGATGGCACCAGAGGTGTTGTCTAACAACCATTCTGAGGAGAGCATCAACGAACCACCACTTCAGGTGAAACCTGAGGTAACCGTCTCTGCAGATTCTACGGGCAGCACTGCAGCAGCCGAAATAGTGGAGCAGTCTGAGTCTTCACCTGCAGTTGGCTCACCCGCCGTGAGAAGATCTCAGCGAGCTAGGAAAGCTCCAGACTACTTGAAGGACTATACTTAGTCAGTAGTGAGTTCCCCAGCCACAGGACAAGAATGCGTCCTGGAACCTCACTGGGATGCGGTAGTCAAACCAATTCCCCAGTTAGACTGTTATGTGTGTTATACATGTGAAAAAAAAAAAAAAGAAAAGAAAAGAGAAAGAAATTATATGTATGGCACATGTGTTTAAGAAGTTAAAAGTAACTGTGATTGTTTAGGATTAAATGGGAGTTCCAGGATGTCTAGCATAATTGGCTAGTGTAATTAAAAGTAGTTTAATCTAGAGGGGAGGGATGTGGTAGACTGCAAGTCTAATTTAAAACATTACTGGCACATGCCTCTAGGGGGAACTACCTGTATTGTTTAGCATTACTACTAAGGGGACACATTAGAACAAGAGTGTGAAAACCCCGCGCAGAATCCATGTTCAGTCTATTATGTGTGTTGCAGAATAAACGGCAGAGTTAGCCAAAGAAATAACTCAAGTGTGATCATTGCTACACGGTAGGATATCACAATCCCCTTTACACAGGGGTGGAGATCACTGGGAGATCGTTGAAAGATCTGTCCAATTTTTTATCTATCAATGATGTTCATGATCTCCACAGTCACCACAGTCTCCTCAAAGTTTTGACTCAGTCCAAAACACACAAAGATCTCCCCAACGATCCCAAAGCTCAACAATTAGCTCAATCTCTTAATGAACTCTGTGCTGTGTAAAGGGGCCCTTAGCAGTGTACAGATAAAGTGGTGTATCTGAATGCCATCCATTCAGCCATCTATCCTTCCATCTTCTACCACTTATCCGTGGATCCGTGTCGTGGGGACAAGTTTTGTTTTTTTTTTCTCCCCCTTGTCCTGTCAGGCAGCTAGGCAAACAGAACAGGGATCTGTCACCCTTATTGTGCCAAAACAAATTTATTTTGCCAAGAGGAGCTTATACAGTACCTAACTGTGTATTGTATATTGTTGTAAACTCCTCCTGTAATAACTTTTTGTCATGATGGCCGCCAGGCCATCATCAGCATCATCATCATCAGCTGCGCTCACTCCAGCAGGTGGTAATCAGCGGGCTTAAAAGCCCTACGCACAGACTCCTCAGCACGGAGTCGTCTGTCTTCCTTGCCAAGCAATGCGCCAAGATCTCGACCTCAAGTCAAGAAACCAACGCCAAGCCAAGTCAAGTCACATAAGCAAACCCAGCACTCATCATCTGCAAGTTCTATCCCCTGTGCACAGGTGGACCTCCCAGGCGGCGGACTTTCCTCCTCAGCTGACGAGGCACAGCCTCCTCCTCCTTGGAGTTCCTCCTCACCTCCGCAACGCTGGGCACCTTGAGCACTACATCACTCGGACACCGGGAGCCAGCCGGACTTACACTGCGGAACCTGCCAGTAAGCACCTGCAGCACGGTTACACCGTTATTGTCAGTGAACAGCAGTAACCTTTGTGTTTGTGTGTTTCCAGGGTTGCCGGGTCACCACAAGTCAGGCTCAGCTCCAGTGACCAGACAAGCACACATACATCCACTCATGCACTACACCCTCACTTTAACAAATAAGAGATTATTGTCTGTAATCACTCGTGTCAACGTCTGTCTCTTGGGTCATAAATCATGTCACTTTTAATACTTTATTTTAATTGTTTTACCCATGGAAGACCCAACAGGATGGGGAAGAGGGAAAGGAAGTGTGTGAAGGGGGAAAAGAAAAGGAAGGGGAAAAGACAAAAACAAACAAACAAACAAACCAACAACTAAAACAAACAAAAGACAAACTGCTTCTTCCACAGAAGATGTCTCAACACGAGTCTGGTTTCCACACCTGTTGAAGGAGAGACACTTGTGCGTGTATGCCTGTGTGCATATATATGAGAAGGTGCGCAAAATAAATGTGTACATGAGAGTGGTTTGTCAGGAAACATATGAAGTGGAGGGCTGGTCGCAGCAGCTCTCCCCCCGGGAACCTCGAGCAGGCAAGACAGCGCCACCAACCCTCACAGGGCACAAACGTCCGAAGTCAGCAAGCCCCAGGAAAGCCAGGCATCCACCCCCGGAGGGACGATCAAGGGAGGCCAGGCTGCTCGGTAGCCGGCGCAGTCAGCCCACGCCCCCGGACCCGCCCGACCCCCCCGCCCCCCCAGCAGGGCCAACGTCCGCCCCCGGGCCCCAGGCACCAGGAGGCCAGCAACCCCACCCCCCGGGGCAGAGACCGGCCCACGCCCCCCAGCTCAAGCCCCCCTTGGCACCCCCACAGCGGGCCCACCCCAGCGACTCTGTCGCACACCCCGGGGACCCCCACATCCAAAGAAGTCCCCCCGCCCAGGGGAGCCAACATCATCGAGAGGCACTATCCCACTTAATCCAGCACCTCCCGTCTCGCAGACACACCTCTTCCCACACCTTCACACCCACATGCTCCCATGCACACCCCTCTCACTCAACCAGACCGACCCATTCTCTCTCACTCCTGTACCCATTCAAACTCACCCCTCATTCACCTTTGTTTCATAAGGCGGCTGCGAAGCAGATGCAGCGAGCCTGAACATGCACCAGTGCCCGGCAGTGACCAGGGAGACCACCGGCGCAGGCCACAGAAGCAGACCCCCACCCCACCCCTCTGAGCGAACAATCAGCAGACCACCGCAGGTGCCCCGAGATGCCACCCGGCATGCAAAGCGCCGCACAAAACCGACCCACCATTACCACCTCCATTCATCACCCCCTCACTCTCACTTAGCCTCATATTCAGCCCCCCTCTCACTTTCTTGGTTGTATCTATATATTCAGTAGCACCCAGGGATTTTGACAACACGATAGGTCCCAGGCTCCCCACCAGGCCCCCACGCCCCCAGCAAGAGCAGGGCAACAGGGGTAGGGGAAGAACCCCACCCCCCTCCCCCCGCACAGAACATGGTGGGTGTGTGTCGGTTATATGATATAATTGTGTGTAAATGTGTGGACTACCAAAGTGCAATTAAAATTGGGGGGATAGTGACTGGAGCACCGCTAGCCACTGCAACGGGCAGCAGGGCAACGGGGGGGCCAGCAGTCTAAGCAGAGAACTCCAGAATGTTGCCCAGTTCATATAACACCATGCTCCCCATGATCCCTCCTGCAAGTGGTGAGCCCCATGGAGGTTGGACCCATGTGGCCCATTTGGGATGAGCCCAGACAGAAACCCTATTGTCTGGCACTTGCCCTCAAGCCCCACTAACTCCCAAATGGGTGGGGTACACTGGTCCTTGTTTTAACTTCTTCATTGGGATCAACGGGACTGCTCTTGGGGCGGCAGTGGCTCAGGAGGTAGAGTGGGTCATCCAAAAACTGGAGGGTTGATGGTTTGAATCCCACTCTCCCCAGCCATCCTGCCATTGTGTTCCTGGGCAAGACACTTTACCCACCTTGCCTCCAGTATCTATGGCACTGGGTATGAATGTGTATAAATGCTTGGTAGTGACTGGAGAGGCCGTTGACATGGACTAGCAACCACATTTCTGTCAGTCTGCCCCAGGGCAGCTGTGGCTACAGAAGTAGCTTACCATTATCAATGTCTGTCTGGAATAAATGAATAACAGACTCACTGAAACCACTCTGAGATGTCACTTGACCTGTAAAGCACCATATAAATCTAACCCATTATTATTATTTCTTGGTCTGGCCCTTCACCCACGACCAATTTGCTTGAGAGACCCTACAGGGAGCAAATTGTCCCTAACAACATAGCTCCTGTGATCATTAGGACATGGAAACCCCTCCACCATAATAAAGTGGTGATCCACAGAGGGGGGCATCTGAACTCATTTTACCAAAATCTAAACATGTACTTTTCTTTTCCTGACTAAGCAACCACTACTATGGAAAAAGCTGCTTTAAACATATTTTTGCCAAAAGAATTTGCTTGAAGCCACAAACTGAACTTTAAAATGAAGGTAAAACATAATAGTATAAGAACTGCCCTGTTTGTTTTAGTCATAGTTGAGTATAATATACTACTTTCCTTTCTTAAATTTGACTTGCAATATTAGATTTTTTAAATTAACTATTATGAGATTTTCCTTAAAATTTGCTTTTTTTTCCCTTTAAATTCAAATTCATCCAAATATGTCTCATCATACAATGCAGTTTTAATTCAGTTGAAATAAATATTCCACTGTGGGTTTGTGTTTAAGCAGAAGCTCCACCTGCAGCCTCTGCAGTGAGATGGGCCTGTTAGGCATTATGTCAGACCTGATTTGTGTTTCCAGTCAGGAGTGTGTTGTGTGTGCTAACCAGCAATTTAACTTTCCTCTAATTACATGCTTGAAGATGTAATTATGGCTGCTTCCCCCGTTGTTACACAAAAGGATATAATGGTACACAATACAAGTCACTCATGGAGAGAGAAAGTTCACACACGGTCAAACAAATAACCAAACATGGATTTAATGAACACATGAATACCCCTTACATACTGTTTTGGGGAAATTTGGCCTGTTTTGACATTTGACAGCAGTAAAAATACCATAAACATCATTAACCCCTTGCACTCTGGTCAATTTCCCTAAAAACGCCAAAAAATAACATACCCAAAGTAAATCAAAAGCTGTTCTTCAACCCTTTGCAGCATCTTCATGGGGTTGGTCTCATTTAAAAGAAAACACTTTGAATTTTTTGGCAAAACAGTCATAATCTCTCTAAGTGCTCCTGCCACTGAGTAACAGTCATCTAAACATACTGAACTTGATGAAAATAAATTTCGCCTGGGTATTTTTTTGGATACAAATGCTTGCAAATAACACACAGCTGTCAGATCCGGGCTGGAAAATGCAACAGAAATATAGAACCAAGTGTTATCCAGCTGAGGTCCAGCTGGATAACAGCTGAGGTCCAGCTGAGGTATTGTTTGTAACAATACCACAAAAAATGAATATATTACACAGCTTTCTTCACAGGTTGTTCCCAGGCGTTTTTGAACTGTGCCAAATTGTGCCAAATGGCACAGTTTGGAAAAACATCTGTAACTTTTGAATGATTCAATATAGAAGCTTGATGTTGGGCTCTAATGAAAGGTGACACTCAGGGCTGTGTGTGTGTGTGTGTGGGGGGGGGGTGTTTATTCATTCATGAATGAATGAATGAACAAACAAGCCCTCACACACGAAGCATGTCACGTAAAAAATGTGTGGCTTTTTTTTACAAGAAAAAATAACCTTCAGTGCACTAAAAATTATACTAAAATATCTGTAATGTAGAAGATAACAACTCCAAAAGTCACAAAAGTCACTCACAAAAGTCATTTTTTTCAGGGATAAAGAATAATTTAGCTTATAACACTTACGTGTCCACAACAGCAGTGTCACTGGCGAACTTCTTTTCCTCATTGTCAGACGAACATGACGCTGGTCCGCTTGTTACAGACTCGTGGTTCTGGTCACGCGACCCGGTCAAACCATAATTCCATTATTGCGGTTTTGCGCTTCCATGATTGCGGTTTTGGCGAACTATTTTTCAAAACAAATAAGAACAGTAGTAAGAAAAAAAGACTGGCGAACGCGTGTGTGTCACCCAGCGGCTAAAACAAAACAGATTTTGCAAGGGAGGCACGCTTTCGAACTACTGTGCTTCAATTGGCTCGCTGTATTCGCAGCCGTTGGTAGGCGGGTCCTTCTTGCTAGGTTTTCAGTCATTGGTTCTTCAAGGTTTCAGAAACCCAATTCAAGGCTCTTATTAGTCGAATGAGAGGTCAATCACATCTAAACCAATCAAAGCACTCCTTTGGCTTTCTGTTTGCGGCTGTGTCTTTAGTGGAAGAATGGAAATGCAGCTTTTTTTTTTTTTTCAGTGCCTCCTAGGACGCCCCTCGTGCGCCCTAGGACGCAGAGACGTGTCCGCCCGTGGTACACCGAAGTGCAACAGGTTAATTTAGACTGAAATTTGATGACTTTTCCTAAAGTGAGACAAAATACACAAAATTGGAAAATATTTTAAAATATTATACTTTTGTACAGATGCTACAATTCTTTGTACACTGAGGCTGTTTCGGGCCAATTTTGACCCATATCTATTGAGACAGATTTTAGATCTACGAGTGTAGGTCAAACCAAAAAAAATGGTGGTGTTAGGAAATCTTGAAACACAGAAAGTGTGCATACGGTTGTATGTATTTTTTATGGGACAGTGGTGCCATGCAGAGATCAAGGGGGGCCTTGACACTGTCACAAGAACTGTCTCTGCTCCTACCACATTTACCCAAGTTCCTCCAGAGACAGACACTTGCTGGTCTTTGAAGGAGCATGGGGGAATCTCGAAAGACTGAACTAGTAAAACAGCATAGGAGTCATCATATATGATACATATATGGAAGAGAAGTCATCCAGAGGTCAGTAGCTGCCTTGACACAGAAAAAAAAGATCTACTCCTGCAAGCACAAGCACCTGCAACTGGAAAGGCTCTTGTGACTCCTTGTATGCAAAAGTAACACCACCTTCCCCACACAACAGCTTCAGCAGCATTGGTAAGGGCAGTGCAGCAATCTGAGCCTGGCCCTGATCGAAAAGCCGTGCAAGGGACAGAAGAGAAAGAGATGCATTATCTGCCCTGCAAAAAGGGATTACAAAACCGTGACAACCTGCTGCAAATGTGGGAAACACATTCATGCACGCAAAGTTTCCTACCACTGCTTTGAATGCAAAGACTAGTTTGAAATAAGCATTTTATTTAATTTTTTTTGTTCAAAGTGGTAAATGTTAAATTAATACTGCTAATTATGATTTCTTATAATATAGCAGTGAGCAGGGGCGGACTTACCATTAGGCAAAGGTAGGCGACTGCCTTAGGCCCTGATCTACTAGAAGCCCCATATATATTTTGTTTAATGTTTGGCATACTTAACATGATGGCCGACAAAATAACGAAACACCAGTATTTACATAAACGGCGAATCAAATCATGAACGTAACGTCCTCCCACTTCTCCTCAGACTGCTGGACTCTTCCATGTTGTCTCTGATGTGCATGCGCATATTGTTGGTTGCATTGTAAACAAACCGTACAGCGGCAAAATGAAACAAAGTTATCCACGCTGTGCAGAGAAATGGAGAAAAAGGGAATGGCACAGAAATTTATTTTTTTTTTAATCAAAACAACCTTCTTCACTTCAACCAGGGAGGAGGCTTACCCTTACGAGGAGCAGACAGCAGCGCTGCTTGTATGAGCACACATGATGCTAATGACGAGCACCTGTTAATGTAATGAGGAGGCAGCAGTGACGCTGGTTGCTGACAGTACGGGTAAACAACATTTTTTTTTACCATTTTTTCTAATTGCAAGATTTGCGGAGGCCAAGGCTCACAAGGTTACATTTAAATATGACCAACTGTGCTCCCCAGGCATGCACAGGATATCTGCAGTCTCACAGAAGATGATATTACATGACATTAAATATAGTTTGTTTTATTAAGATCCCCATTAGCACTTGTATAAAACATTGGCTATTCTTCGTGGGGTCTAACATATATATTCTCCCTTGTGTCTACGCTGTACAGAGGAGGGAGCACAATAAATGCCTCTGCAAAATGAACCAGTCAGCAGACCGTGAAAGCCCCAGGATTTCACGAGCTGTTTTTATGATTGTTGCAGCCCAAAAAGCCTGAATTTGTGGGAGTTTTTTTTTTTTTTTAAAAGCTGCGATAAAAGTTGTGATGTTTTGAGAGTTTTTTGGTACTAAAAGTTGTAGGAAGAATTACAAATTTTAAAGCAGATGCTTTTTTCCATAGTTTCCTACAATGATATTCTATATAACATCACAAGAAAAGCACAGAATTGTCAAAAAAAAATTCCTATTAAACAGTGATTTGTAAGTTAAGCAGAAACTTCTTGTCATGAATGCTCCTTCAGAGCAGAAGGATGAACCCAGGCGCTGAATGAATGAATTTTTTCAACCCAGCCGGTTTAGGCGGATGGCTGTCTTCTATGAGCTATGGTTCCACTCGAGGTTTCTGCCCGTTAAAGGGAAGTTTTTCCTCGCCTGTGTCGCTGCAGTGCTTGCTCTTAGAGGTCTCTGCTGGGTTCTATAAATTTGAGAGCGTGGCCTAAACCCACTCTTTTCCGTAAAGTGCCTTGAGATAACCTGTGTTGTGATTTGGAGCTATATAAATAAAACTGAATTGAATTTAACTGAATGGTGTTTTGTGCAGTTTAATAACAAAAGAACATAAAGTGTCCAAAAATTGTGCAGAACATACAAAAATGTCAAACAAGATACCAGAGAGGAGAAAACTTACAGACTGGGGCTCTCCTGAGCCAGCCTGGTCCAGGAGGGAATAAGGAGAGATCAGTGTAATGATCAGCAGGAGAAAACCAGTCTTGACATCCAGTTTAACCGCACTGACCCAGAGGAAAGCCAGTGCTTAAATATACAACAGTTAATGAGCTGCAGGTGTGAATAACAGGCGAGCCGTGACCTAATTACCAAGCTGCTACAGCTGAGCTGGCAGAGAAGCAGGGCGTGGCAGCTGGTGTGGAGAGTCTGGTGAGAGAGAGGGAGAACTCTGTCACAACCCAAACAAAAGCAGGGTGGTGCAGTGGTTAGTACTGTTGCCTAACAGCTAGAAGGTTCCAGGTTCAATTCCCCAGGCTGGCAGGGGTAGGAACCTTTCTGTGTGGAGTTTGCATGTTCTCCCTGTGCTGTGTGGGTTTACTCCAGGGGCTCCTGTTTCCTCCCACAATCCAAAGACATGCATGCTAGGTTAATTGGTTATTCTAAATTGTCCCTAGACATCAGCGCAAAGCTCCTCAAATCCTGTGCAGACCAGCTGTGTGGGATTGTGGAGCACATCTTCAAGCTGAGCCTGAAGCTGGGGAGGGTACCACAGTTGTGGAAAACATCTTGTGTGGTACCCGTACCAAAGACTTCCCACCCCAGAGACCTGAACAGCTACAGACCAGTGGCCCTGACGTCTCACATGATGAAGACCCTGGAGAGACTGCTCCTTGCTCACCTCCACCCCCTGGTGGGACCAGCGATGAATCCACTCCAGTTCGCCTACCAGCATGGCATCGGGGTGGAGGATGCAGTGATCTTCCTCCTTCACCGTTCCCTGTACCACCTGGAGAAGCCTGGGAACGTGGTGAGGATCATGTTCTTTGACTTCTCCAGGACTTTCAACACCATCCAACTGATGATCCTGAGGGACAAGCTGCTGTGCGCAGGGGTGGACCAGCACCTGTCATCATGAATCCTGGACTACCTCACAAACTGGCCACAGTTTGTGAGAACCCGGGATTGTGTGTCCAACACGATCATCGGCAGCATGGGGCCCCCCAGGGAATGGTTTTGGCTCCCTTCCTGTTCACCCTTTATACTGCGGACTTCTCACACAACACAACACACTGCCATCTACAGAAGTTCTCTGACGACTCTGCGATCGTCGGCCTCATCTCCAATGGAGATTAAGCTGAGTACAGAGGACTTATCCAGGACTTCGTGGACTGGTGCCATCAGAACTGCCTCCAGATCAACGTGAGGAAAACTAAGGAACTGGTGGTGGACTGCCACAGGCAAGGACAACCCCTCACAGCACCAATCAACATCCAGGGAACAGACATTGAGATGGTGACATCCTACAAGTACCTGGGTGTTCATCTGAACAATAAACTAGACTGGTCACACAATACCGACGCACTCTACAAGAAGGGACAGTGCAGGCTGTTCCTACTGAGGAGGCTCAGGTCTTTTGGTGTACAAGTGGTGCTCCTGAAGACATTCTACGACACGGTGGTGGCATCAGCCATCACTTTTGGAGTGGTCTGCTGGGGCAGTGGCATTACAGCAGCCGATAGGAAGAGACTGAACAAACTGATCAAGAAAACTAGCTCTGTCCTGGGGCAACGCCTTGACCCAGTGGAGGAGATAGGAGAGAGAAGGATGGTGGCTAAGCTGTCATCTCTGCTGGAGTCCCAGTCCCACCCTATGCAGGACATACTGAACGCACTGAGGAGCTCATTTAGTGGTAGACTACATCATCCTAGGTGCGCGACCAAGAGGTTTTGCAGGTCCTTCCTACCTACGGTTGTCAGACTTTATAACCTAAGCAGGGCTGCTCGCAGAGATAGCAAAAAAAAAGAAAAAAAAAAAAGGTGACGACCTAATAGTATTGAATGCAAAAGACGCAACAGACTTACACAAATGGTCCCCTCCAGTATACAACTAGGACAATATCAGTCGCTACGGAGGGTGACAATATGTGTGGGCACATATTCATACTATGTAGGATAACTAAGTAGACAGTTATGCTGTTTAAATAAATTCACTGCTCTTATTTTCTTATCTTCTAAAATATTGGTCTGAGTGTTGTTATCCCTATGCTGTTGCTGTCTCCTATAGGCCCTTAGAATAGAGGGTTAGTGCTAGTGAAGTGCTTTGAGTGGTCTTTGATACTAGAAAAAGTGCTATATAAGTACAGGTCCTTATCCCTTAAGTATACAAAAACTAACCACAAAATAATGACAACAGACAATCAAACTAAGAAACAAAGGGAGGCTCTGAGCTCAGAGAAACGCTGAGCTCAGATACATGACAGAGCCCCCCCTTAAAGGGGTGGATACCAGACACCCCCAGGTAGCACCCAAAAGACCCCCCTCCCCCCAAGAGAAAGAAGTACATCAAAAAACCACCCTGGGGGGGAGGTGGAGGGAACAGGCTAGGAGGGAAAAAACACACCTGCTAATAACCCCCACCTGTACTAAACCAGGGCCCTGCACCTCTCACACCAAAAACCCAAACAGTTCAGGTGGCCGACCAAAGTCCCAGGCCAGCTGGATGGCCAGGTGGAATGAGTTGGGTGGCCTGCCGGAAAACATGGGCCACCTGACTCGGCGTCTCAGTCTCTCTGACGGCCGGCCTGAGTGCTTTAGCCACCTAAACAGGAGAGGCGGCTCGGGAGGCGGCTTCCCCACAGGAAGACCCACTGGGAAAAAGGAGAGCCGTGGAGGGGGAACCATGACGTCATCAGGCTGAGAAGGAGAGGGGACCACGACGGCATCTGGCAGGGAAGGAGAGGGGACCATGACGGCGTCTGGCAGGGAAGGAGAGGGGACCACGACAGCGTCTGGCAGTGGAGGAAGGGGGACCATGACGCCTTCAGTGGTCTCGGACTGGAAAAAAGTTGCACCCACGGCGGCTCCGGGCAGGAGCTCTGCAGCACCCACGGTGGCTCCAGGTTGGAGCTCTGCACCACATGCGGTGGCTCCGGGGTGGAGTTTAGCAGCAGCCGCGGTGGCTCCGGGCTGGAGCAATGCTGCACCCTCGGTGGACCCCGGCTGAGCCAGCGCTTCACCTTTGGTGGACCCCGACTGGGCCAACACTGCACCCTTGGTGGGCTGAGGCGTGGCGCCCATGGCGGACCCAAACTGGAGCGCAGCACCCATGTCGGCTCCAAGCTGGGGTGCAGCACCCATGATGGTCCCCGAGTGGGACGCAGCACCCACGGAGACCTGGACTGAGGTGGGACCCACATAACTGCCTCAGGCAGAGGGGAAGCTGCATCAGCGACAACCTCCAGAGGCAAGCCTGGATCCACGGAGACCTCAGGCTGACCTGGTTCGTCTCCGGTGACCTATTTACCAAGCTGCCACAGCTCAGCTGGCAGAGAAGCAGGCAGTGGCAGCTTGTGGGGAGAGTCTGGTGAGAGAGAGGGAGAACTCTGTCACAACCCAAATATACAAAAACTAACCACAAAATAATGACAACAATCAAACTAAGAAATAAAGGGAGGATCTGAGCTCAGAGGAACCCTGAGCTCAGATACATGACACTTCTGCTATACAGAAAAAAATCTTTTGTGCAACAGCAAATACAGACTTTAATACAATTGAGAATGAAGTAGCTACTCATAAATTTGTCATAAAAATGACCAACACTGTCGGCTACTCTTGCTGAGAACTTGAATAAAAAGAATGAAAAAAGAATTATCCATTACAACAGTTAAATTGCACTGAATGCATGTTAAAGAGTACAGATTTGGAAATTACGGAAGCACCTTCATTTGAAAACTCCCTAACCACAGCGGTACCCAACCACTTGGTACCGAGCACAGAAAAAAAAAAAAAAATCCTGTTGCTCTGTATTGTCTGTCGAAGTCTGTGTTTTTTCTGAAAAAAAAAAACAAACAAACCCTGAATATTCTGTCTCTTTCGGTACCTGATTCCTACCTGTCTGTCTATCTGCTGTGTGTCTTGACACACACCTGTCTCATCAGATACTCATCTTTCCTTTACCGGGAGTTTTACTGGAAGGAGGGGCTCTCCTTGGGAGTTTGCTGGGGGCGTGCCATGGTCCGTGTCCAGACTGGAGATTCACAGCTTGCAAGCTCATTGACAAGATGTAGTAATGGTTTTACCTCTAAAGATGCATAAAATGTTACAACACTGGCTATAGTGTTTGATTTGCTCGTTTGTTTGTGGTTTTATGGCATCTCTCCTCATGCGCGTTTCCGCAACGGGGAGCTTTTCAGGCAGGCAGACTTTTTCACCACAAACCCGGCACTTCATACATGTAGTCAAGACAGAGACATGGGGAGATGTTCACCAGCGGGCTGGGGGAGACAGAGGAAGGGGATAGTGTGGGAAAACTTGCAGGTGAGTGTTTTTTTTTAATTGCACACTCTGTTTTTTGCTGATGTGTTCTCTTAATACTCACTGTAAATGTGGAAGTGAGCATGGTGCAGCGACACATTTGATTGGTTAGACTGAGCATTTGAGTGCTACTCAGGGACAAATTTGATTGGTGAAATTGGTGGAAGTTGACGAGGACTGGCCAAAATTGCAGGGAAGTTGTGGTGATTGGACAAAGTTGCAAGGTCGCTCAAAAGATGGCCTGATTTTGCATGAATTAGTGCAACTGAAATATCATGAAATCCTGGAGGGACTGGTAAGTGTGAACAAACAACAGATCTTCCATGTGAATTGTTGTTGTTGTTTTATAATAGACAAGAGTCTACATTCAATTTGTTAAACTTCTTTTTTTTTCTACAGATGTAATTCCTGATGCCTGAATGATATCATCATTTGAAGACTTCTGAGGACAATAAGTTTCAGGTAGGATTTCAGTAAGGCCTGAAAAGAAAGTGTAGAGCAAAGAAAAACTAGGGCCCCATTTCTGTCTTTGCCTTGGGCCCCAAATGGACTCAGTCCGTCCCTGGCAGTGAGGACGGCATTGAATGGCTGCAATGGTTATACATGGTTATATTATGAATTCCAGTAGTTCCAGAATGTTCATGCTACTTTCAAATTCAATAAAATATATTTAAATCACTTATGCTTTTACAGCGGGGAAAATAAGTATTGAACACGTCAATATTTTTCTCATTAAACATATTTCTGATGGAGCCATTGACCTGAGATTTTTACCAGATATCAGTAACAACCCAAGTAATCCATACATACAAAGGAATCAAGGCAACTGTGTTCAAAAAACAAGTTATATTTAATACAGTGGAATGACACAGGGAATAAGTATTGAACACACGAAGAAAAAGAGGTACAGGAAGGATTAGAAAACCAAGAAACCAGTTGAAATCCATCAGAATTTAGGAAACCATCCCATCCCCCATCAGTGCAAATTAATTTCATCTGGTTAAGTTCTGACTGATAGCCTTTAAAAAGGTGTGTGACTATCAGATTGTTACACTACAAATCACTCATGATGGGTAGAATCAAAGAACTCTCTCTAGACCAAGGATGTCAAACTCATTTTGGGCCAAGACCCTACAGGTTTTACCTCCACCCAGTGTCTTCCACAGGTGATTTAACTGAATTTCTTCCCACTGATTGCTGATTAGCAAACACACCTGCTGAAGAGACTGGGTGGAAGTAAAATGTGCAGGGTCTTGGCTCAGAATGGATTGAGTTTGACATGCCTGGTCTAGATCTTCGCAACCTTATTGTTGCAAAATATAATGATGGCATTGGTTACAGGCACATTTCTAAACTGCTAAATGTTCCAGTGAGCACTGTTAGAGCCATCATTCGGAAGTAGAAAGAACATCATTTTACCATAAATCAGCCATGACCAGGAGCTCCTTGCAAGATTTCTGACAGAGGAGTCAAAAGAATTATCAGAAAAGTTATCCAAGAGCCAAAGACCACTTCTGGACAGCTTCAGAAAGACCTGGAGTTAGCAGGTACTATTGTTTCTAAGAAAACAATAAGTAATGCACTCAACCAACATGGGCTCTATGCCCGCTTACCTCGCAAGATTCTAATTGTTGAAGAAAAAGCATCTTGAAGCTCATTTAAAGTTTGCTGCACAACATTTGGGAAAGGCAGTAAAATACTGGGAGAATATTGTCTGGTCAGATGAGACCAAAATTGAACCTTCTGGATGCCACAACACATAGCATGTTTGGAGGAGAAATGGCAGTGCACATCAGCCCCAAAACACCATTAACAACAGTGAAGTTTGGCGGTGGAAGCATCATGGTGCGGAGTGTTTTTCAGCACATGGTACAGGCAGACTTCATATAATTGAAGGAAAGATGAATGGACAAATATACAGAGACATCCTCGATAAGAACCTGTTGCAATCTGCCAAGATGCTGAAGATGAAATGAGGGTGGACATTTCAGCAAGACAATGATCCCAAACACACAGCCAAGGAAACTCAACTGGCTCCAGAGAAGGAAAATAAAACTGCTAGAATGGCCCAGTCAGTCACCTGACCTGAATCCAACTGAAAATCTATGGAATGAACTGAAGATCAGAATTCCTAGAAGACATCCATGGAACCTTCAAGATCTGAAGACAGTTTGTGTGGAAGAATGGGATAAAATCCCTCCTGAGCAATACCTGTGCCTAGTTTCTCCATACAGGAGGTGTCTGGAAGCTGTTATTACCAACAAAGGCTTTTCTACTGAATATTAAATTAATTTCACCAACTATGTTCAATACTTAATCCCTGTGTCATTCCACTTTATTAAATATAACTTGTTTTGTGAACACAGTTGCCTTGATTTCTTTGTATGTATGAATTACTTGGGTTGTCACTGATATTTGGTGAAAATCTCAGGTCAATGGCTCCATCAGAAATATGTTTAACCCTCTGAGTGTGTATGGTGGAGAACTGCGACATACCCCCTAGTGGTCAAGAGTGGTAAATATTTTTTGTCAATAAAATAGTTCAGATTTCCAAGGCTATAACTTGAAAGTGGTAAGAGATAATAGCTTACTGTCAAATAGAAAAATGTAAAATATGATCCAAGGTTTCAGATAGGAATAAATTTATGCATCTAATATGCATAATGTCACGACACCTCTTTAAATTCCATAACTCAGTCAAAACTGGACTTTGGATGCATTTACACAAAAAAATGGTTCAGTCTTTTGACACCATTTTTTGTACAGAGGTACCTCATCATCTTATCTTCAAAGTATATGAACAAGAAATCAGTACATTTAAAAAAACTCCAGAAATTTCTCACTTACTTTTGACAAAGTCAGAGTGAGAAAGCAGGCACAGTGCCGCACTCTGCCTCTAGAGGCACTTAAATTCTCACACTCAAAGAGTTAATAGGAAAAATGTTGACTTGTTCAATACTTACTTTCCCTGCTGTATGTCTTATGTAAAACAGGACAT
Organism: Pholidichthys leucotaenia; assembly: GCA_020510985.1. Classification (NCBI taxonomy): domain Eukaryota; kingdom Metazoa; phylum Chordata; class Actinopteri; order Cichliformes; family Pholidichthyidae; genus Pholidichthys; species Pholidichthys leucotaenia. Next base: position 359,622,781 of record CM035842.1, on the reverse strand, counting down.
GACACTGTGTGATAGTAGATGTTTTTCTCCAAAAATGAGTGTTATAAAACTTAAAAAATACACGATGTGCTCTCTGACACATTAATAAGGATTAATCATACATTTATCAATGTGAGATAAGCTATTTAGACATTCCAAATAGATAATTCAAAGTTTGGTATATACACTATGAGGGAATTCTTACTGTGAAGGCATAAACTATGAACAGTAAGGGATACACAATGAAAAATGTTTTGGAAAGAAATACATCATGTGGAATCACATGTTGGCCCTATGTGCTGAGTTTTAATAACTTAATGTAAAAGAAACTAACAATTACTAATTTTTTTTTCAATTTTGAAAACATAAAATAATAAGGAAGAATAATTAAAAATCATTGAAGGCATAAATATGTTTATGCAGTGGCTTGCAAAAGTATTCATCCCCCTTGGCAATTTTCCTATTTTGTTATGTTGCAGCCTGATGCTACAATTGTTTAAACCCCATAATGACAAAATGAAAATAGAATTTAAGGATTATTTTTGTAAATTTATTAAAAAGAAAAAAACAAATATCCGATGTGCATAAGTATTAAGACTGCAAAAACACTTGAAATTTAGCTCAGGTGCCTCCCATTTCTCTTGATCATTGCTGAGATGTTTCTACACTTTGACTGGAGTCCACCTGTGGTGAACTAAATTGATTGGACATGATTTGGAAAGACACACACCTCTCTGTAAAAGGCCTCACAGCTGACAATGCATATCAGAGGAAAAACCAAGCCATGAGTTCAAAGGAACTCCCTACAGAGCTCAGAGACAGGGTTGCTGCGATGCACCAATCTAGGGAAGGCTACAACAAATTTTTTGCTGCACAGACAGTTTCCAAAAACACAGTGTCCTCCATAATAGTCAAATGGAAGAAGTTTGAGACAACCAGGATTCTTCCAAGAGTTGGTTGTCTGAGGAAACTAAGCAAGTGAAGGAGAAGGGCCTTCGTGAGAGCGGTGACCAAGAACCCAATGGTCACTCTGACTGCTCTCCTGAGATCCTGTGTGGAGATGGGACTAAGTTCCAGAAGGCTAACAATCACTGCAGCCCTCCACAGATGTGGGTTTTATGGCAGAGTGGTTAGATGGAAGCCTCTACTCAGTGCAAAACGCATGAAGGCCCACTTGGAGTTTGCAAAAAAGCACTTGAAGGAGTGTTTGTGTATATGCTGTGCACATTTAGACCAAAAAACACTCAGTTGAATGATGCTACAATCCTCTGCCAAACTGGTAAGGAACAGGTACTTTTAGCTAGTGAACTTTTAGCTCTTTTAGCCAGAGAAATATATACATAGACCACCCCGATGACCAATTGTTGTTACTTTCCACCTTCTAGCTTGGTGCTCAGTATTACAGAATGGGGAAAAGAAAGTTAACACACAGAGCTACCAGAGGATCCATTAATTAGCCCATTAATGCTAGCTAGCTGAGCAGTGTTAGAAAAAAAATTACTGCTGCATGATAAAGTAGGTAGTTGCATGCTAATACTTTTGCTTGTTATTGTTGAAGAAAATACTTCCTGTTAATAGTCTTGATCACTTCCGTTGAGGAAGAAGAAGAACTGTGTGGTCCCAGACAGGGATGGGATTGCTGCAATACAGGCTTGTGTACTTCACATTCCTTTTTTTTCACAAGCTGAAGTTTGCCCCTGCTGTTGGAGCAGCTGAGAACAGCACACATTCTTCCAGCTTCCTTTCACATTTCTGTCAAATGTGACATTAAATAAAAAAGGAAAAATGAAAGGAAATTTAAGTGTTAGAAGGACTTGTGCTCAAACAGGCACATATCTCTGGAAGCGGAACCTGCTATTCAGGTTTTGCAGTTGTCAGCGTATACGTCATGAGCAGGGCGTGGCTTCACTGGAGTGAAAGTGGCAGGAAGACACACAGAGCTATGCTGTAGAAAGTGTAGCCTATATTTCAGTAATGTTTCTGGGAAAATAAGGCTTAATTGGAAGCTAGCACTGGATAATTTACGACGATAGACCACAACTGTGCAGCTGTAGACTGTCAAAATTACAGGAGAAAGAATGAGGGCGTTTACTGATTTCCTGCTGAAACTGATCTGACAGAGAAACTGATCTCAGCACTGAAAACAGCTGCCCCCTTCAACAAACAGAAACCAGCAAAAAACAGTTGAATACACAATAGCCCTCATTTCTTAAAACTGCATAGAAATCGGCACACATTTGGGTGTAAATATGATCATACAAAAAGATCTACATGGTATTTATGAAACCGTGCATCTGGTCGATCTTAATCAATCTATTTGACTAAATGTTGTAATATTTACAGTAAGCATATTGCCAAGCATGGTCAGTTATTACTTACTATTTAGAAGTGCAGAAAGACGTCCTAAACAGCTGTCTGATGCGCACTGTGCACATTGGCTTAGCTCAGCTACAGCTCTCTGTCATCTCTCAGTAATGTGTAGAAAGCACAGGGCAAAAAACAAATAATTCCCCCACATCTTCTCTGCTATTCCAAATTCTTCTTGCTTATCTGGAGAAGTTTTTTTTTTTTTTAAACCCAAATGCAGCAGATCACCTTGACCAGGCACTTCTGTGTGTAAAGCTGTGTTGTGGTTTAGTTAAAGTAAATTGTCAAATCTCTCATTTAAATATAACACAAGACAAAGATATCTCCTGAAAGGTTGCACTTCTCATTATAAGTTGATATGATGAAATAATTCTTCCATGCCGCAGGTTTCTCTGCTGCACGGGAGTCTACAAAGACTTGAAAATTTGTGCACCCCAACTCTGAGCTGATGTGAGATTTGTCACCCCTTCGGTCCACACACTTCTTTCTTCAGCATAGCACTATCAACTGTGGGGGTCCTCCCTACAGTTGATAGTGCTATGAGATGACTGTTGTTGTGAAATGGCGCTATATAAATAAAGTTGAATTGAATTGAATTGAATTGAATTGAATTGAATTCAGTGTTGCAGCGCTTGGATCCCTGCGGTTGTCACGCTGTTGCCTTAAATCTACAACAAAGCCAGCAAAGCGCTGGTATCCACTTAGAGTTTTGCATATGCTGTGGTGACACCAGCACACTGCGGATGGACATTATCTCACACCGGAAGCAGACAGAGGCGCTGAACAATGGACTGAGGGAGGTAGCCCCCCACAAGGGTAATAGCACTAGACTTTAAGGTGCCTTCGCCACCTGCTGCTTTAAGCTACAGCACAGGGAGGCGAATGTATTGTAGGAAGGTAACATGTGTTATGTTAATCGTTCCACACGGTGCTTTTGTATGTAACGTGTTATTATAATCTTGTCACTCATGGCCTTTGTCACACCTTATGTAATATGCTCCAGCGGGCAGGTCAATAAAGCTTTATAAGAGAACGCAGAGAAACTGGGGCATGCCTTTCCAGACTAGGCTCTTCACAGCCCCAGCGTCCATGCTGGGGTCACAGGCTGTACATAAGATAGAGGGTTCAATAAAGAACCTGTGTTGACCTACGCTCGTGCCTCACCTCCACATCCTTTACCTTTTACCCTCTACAATGCAGAGTTTCTGCTGTTTGAAGTGCTTTTGCATTAATTAGGTAGTTGTCAATATCATGATAGAGCAGTTCCAGAATGCTGCTAGCATCATGACACGATGTAAACAAACGATCAACCATGAGATAAGAATTACGTTTCACACCATTCACGGATAATTTCTCAACATGCCGACATTTGTGCAGTTGTCATATGCTCCAACAAAGTCACACTACCCAATTTTAAGAAGTTATGTTCACTGGATCATGCTAAAATCTTGCTTTAGTAATGCATTGGTGTGTATGGGGTAGCCATAGCAATGTGAAATTTTTCACTCTTGAGGACCCGGATCGCTGCAGGAGGTCATGTGACTGCAAAACCTGAATTAATAGCAACTTGTTTACTTGCGGTATCTCACTGGCATGTACAGTAGAGTTGAAAATTTACTTCATAATTCTTACGTCACACTTTGCGTGCTTTCTTCACCCTCTGTTAAAAAAAAACAAACACTCCATCTAATGAAAATGTGACAGACTTTAAAGTAACCCAAAGAAAGTCAATAGATGTGATCAAAATAAAGCTATAAGAACCTGGGAAATCACAGATAGAACTGCAGAGACACACCTAATCATTACCCCAACAAGCATGGTGGGGCTCCGAGGCACCGAGCTACAAGAGGAATGAGGCACCAGCCTTCCTCTGAACCTTGAGATGTGAGCAGTGTGTGTGTGTGTGTGTGTGTGTGTGTGTGTGTGTGTGCAGGCGCGCACGTGTGTGTTCAGCATCCCTCACTCTCTAGCTGGCTGCTTAAGAATCCAGTCACATCTCTTGCTAGCAGGCAGGCAGTAAGGCGCTTTCACGCTCACAGGTTTGCTTTGGTTGGGTCTAATACCGCTCACTCTCTCTCTCTCTCTCTCTCTCTCTCTCTCTCTCTCTCTGTATGTGTGAAATTGTGTACGTGTGCACGTGAGCGTATGCCTAAATCGGAGCACACGTGTGCCTTGTACCCTCCCGCTTTTTGTTTCTTTACTTTCTGTTAGTCTGTGACAGTTATGTGTTCAAGTTTATGATGTGTGCGCGTGTACGTGCATGCGCGCGCGTGTGTCTGTTTGTGTGTGCGCGTGCGTGCGTGCATGCGTGCGTTGGCTCTCGGCAGCACTGATAAACCCACTTTAGACTCTCCCCTGATCTGTTCGCTCTGGGCTAGCAGCCCCCTGCCTTAGCTCACACGCACGCACACACACACACACACACACGCACACACACACTCTCTCTCTCTCTCTTTCCTTTAGTTACTAGCTGATCTGTGACGGCCTGCCACTCAAACACAGACTCCGTTGAGACGCTGCACAAAGGGAGAGGAGAGGAGAGGAGGAAGGGAGGAAAGGAGGGGAGGAGGAGATGGTGATGGAGTGCTGAGAGAAAGCCAGAGAGCGGGAGAAAAAGAGAGTATCGGTGTCTTTCTTTTGGGTGCCTGCTAGCTCGCACTCTGGCTGTCTCCTTATCTCCCTGCTCCTCACTCTCCTCCAGCTGACTGGCTTTGGCAGCTGCTCTTCACTCCCTAGCTCCCCTCCCCTTTTTCTCTACCTCGACTCCCCCTATTCTGTTCCTCCTGTCTTTATTTTCCCACCTGACCAAAATGTCACTTCATCTCGCCCTCATTTACCTTCTAAAGGAAGACAGGGAGACTTGGGGAAAGATGAAAGAGAGGCACAGCACGTCATGGAATTTTGCAAACAAATGCTGTGTGGAATAGAGAAAGGAAGGAAAAAAAAGAGGATGGTCTGTTGAGGAAATGCCCTGGGAGCACAAAAAATTAAAACAGAGGATATCAGGTGAAGACAGAGAGGAAGAGGGGATAAAAAGCAACACTCATTGCTATACATTTTTTGTGGGTTTTTGCGCTGTGTTGCTGGAATGCAGCAAACATGCAGTAATAATCCATCCCCAGCAGCCTCAGACTGGTTATACTCTGCGGCTACCAGTGTTTGCATTTTGACAGCCACTATGCCATTTTAAGGTGACTTTTATGCCGCTAGGCTTACTTTTGTGGTCCAATTTAATATTATAAAAGCTCCCAAATCACTTTTATCACCTTTTTACCAAACGTGATAGAGTACAGTCTGGTACTGATATGTCCATATAGCTTGAAAATTGTTACATGAGAAAAAGCAGTATGGAATTGATCTTCCTTAATGGATTTTGTCATTTTGATCATTTCTCTAATATAGGTCGACTGTGGTCTGTGCAGTCGATATTGTTTTGTTGTTGCTCTTAATTCCTTACTATGTATTTTTAATATAGAAGCAAAGTTTCTGCAAGTAGGAATAAAAACATGGTCTTATGGTCTTTTTTTATAGAAAGCAGTAATATTCTTGTTGGACAGAAGCAACAGGACAAGTTTCTAAGTATCCTCCTTATTCCTAGCCCCCATGGTGCCTTGCATGAATTATGTGCACAACTTCCAGTACTAGTTTAGAACGTGGATTTGTCATTTAAATGGGACGCTTTTGTTTAAAAAAAACAATGACTTCGGCATCAGAAATGTGGGAACACGATCTTTTACACCTCAGAAACAGTGATATAATAATCATACCACTTCCCACGATTACTGGGAGGATGGAAAGATGACCTTAAAAAGTGGCCTAGGAGACTGTAGCTCCATTAGTTAGCGCCGCTGCTAAGATGCCAACGCTGTGAATAAATAAAAGCTCTGAGATATATCAATATCTCCACCACAATAAAGTTGTTCACATTTTGTTAAAAGATGTTGGACATAATCTTAATTTACCTTACAGTAGGCATAGAATCTAGTCAGAGCCACAGAGAACCACAACACTGTGTTTGGATATCATGGTAGCTGTCCATTTTAGCATGACATTTTAATGCTTATGCTGCTGTCATGCCGTGAATGCTTGTTATTTACCTTAACATGTACAACCCAATTGTTGAAAATTTTATTGATCTATGTTTTGTGATAATTTAAAAATGAATTAATGCATGCTGAAGCAGCTAATATCAAGTCCACATCGTTGCACTACTCAGTGCAACAAAAAACTATTTGATATCTTTCCTTAATCATTAAATCTTAGGAAGCAAACTGATAACTATTTTTATTTATTTATTATTTTACTTCATGCAGCCTTGCATGAAGTAAAATATCTGTACAATCTGTGACATTCATACAAGTGAAAACATACCTGGTGCTCTTGTGTCTGTCCTGTGTCTGTACCACCGATCACTACGAATGAACAGTCCTTTTTAATTTTCGGTGCATGATCTATGCATTGCTGTTGAAGCCACAGATTTAGCTGTGCTTGTTTGTCAGGACCCTCCATTTACCCAGTCTATGGCACAACCACGAGCAGCAGCAACAAGTACCAGAACTACGCAAAAACATTCAGAAATACAAAAATGACAAGTGTGGAAATTAGCTGCCACTTGACTGCAAAACACATATGTGGACTACACATTAAAACAAATTTGAATTTTTTTTAAAAAACACTATTTTAAATGCCTTGCTACTCCACTTTTGCTGACTGACTTAACACTACTTCCGACCAAAAGCGGAAGTTGCACACATACAGTGCATGCGGAAAGTATTCACAGTGCTTCAGTTTTTCCACATTTTGCTATGTTTGCAGCCTTATTCCAAAATGGATTAAATTCATATTTTTTCTCCTAAATTCTGCACACAATACCCCATAATGACAACACGAAAAAAGTTTTTTTTGGGAGATTTTTGCCGATTTATTCAAAATAAAAAACAAACAAACTAAGAAATCACATGTACATAAGTATTCACAGCCTTTGCCATAAAGCTCAAAATTGAGCTGAGGTGCATCCTGTTTCCACTGATCATCCTTGAGATGTTTCTACAGCTTAATTGGAGTCCACCTGTGGTAAATTCAGTTGATTGGACATGATTTGGAAAGGCACACACCTGTCTATATAAGGTCCCACAGTTGTCAGTGCCTGTCAGAGCACAAACCAAGCATGAAGTCAAAGCAATTGTCTGTAGACCTCCGAGACAGTATTGTCTTGAAGCACAAATCTGGGGAAGAGTACAGAAAAATCTCTGCTGCATTGAAGGTCCCAATGAGCACAGTGGCCTCCATCATCCATAAATGGAAGAAGTTCGGAACCACCAGGACTCTCCCTAGAGTTGACTGGCCGTCTAAACTGATTGATTGGGGGAGAAGAGCCTTCGTCAGGGAGGTGACCAAGAACCCCATGGCCACTCTGTCAGAGCTCCAGCGTTCCTCTGTGGAGAGAGGAGAACTTTCCAGATGGACAACCGTCTCTGCAGCAATCCACCAATCAGGCCTGTATGGTAGAGTGGCCAGACGGAAGCCACTCCTTTGTAAAAGGCACATGGCAGCCCACCTGGAGTTTGCCAAAAGGCACCTGAAGGACTCTCAGACCATGAGAAACAAAATTCTCAGGTCTGATGAGACAAAGGTTGAACTCTTTGGTGTGAATGCCAGGCATCATGTTTGGAGGAAACCAGGCACTGCTTATCACCAGGCCAATACCGTCCCTACAGTGAAGCATGGTGGTGGCAGCATCATGCTGTGGGGATGTTTTTCAGCAGCAGGAACTGGGAGACTAGTCAGGATAGAGGGAAAGATGAATGCAGCAATGCACAGAGACACCCTGGATGAAAACCTGCTCCAGAGCACTCTTGACCTCAGACTGAGGCGACGGTTCATCTTTCAGCAGGACAACGGCCCTAAGCACACAGCCAAGATTTCAAAGGAATGGTGTTAAAATCCTGATTCTTTGATTGAAAGATCCAAGAATAAGCTGGAGAATTCTTCAATTCAAAGATGCAATATTTATTTAGAGGTCACATGTAAAGCAAGCAGCGCTGGGTTCAGCGTGACGCAGCTCCCTCTGGAGCATCGCCAGACCGACCTCGACTTCCGGGTGCAACTTACATTCATCTTCTCGGGTTGGTTAGACCAACCCTTTACAATAGGATGGGCTTGTACGCAACCGTCTGATTGGCCAGTTTAACTCTGACGTGAACAGGCCATCCGCTCTTCACGTTACTGTCTCCTAAAATGTACTATCAAAAGTGTGTGTGTGTGTGTGTGTGTGTGTGTGTGTGTGTGGGTTTGGGTCTGTAACTAATGTAATAGACCTGACTAAAAGAAGTGTGAGAGAGAGAGAAGAAAGAGGGCTATATAGCTCTGCCTAATTCCTGTCTATCAGAGTTTAACACAACGTATTTGTTCATAAGAATGCAAACAGAATATGTATAGAATATGTGTAGGGCATAATGAGAGAGTACCTACAGAATTATTAGTTTGGCACTCTAGCTTTTCATAACCCTTTCAGTGGCTTCAGGAAAACCCTGTGAATGTCCTTGAGTGGCCCAGCCAGAGCCCAGACTTGAATCCAATTGAACACCTCTGGAGAGATCTGAAAATGTCTGTGCACTGACGCTTCCCATCCAATCTGATGGAGCTTGAGAGGTGCTGCAAAGAGGAATGGGCGAAACTGCCCAAATATAGGTGTGTCAGGCTTGTGGCATCATATTCAGAAAGACTTGAGACTGTAATTGCTGCCAAAGGTGCATCAACAAAGTATTGAGCAAAGGCTGTGAATACTTATGTACATGTGATTTCTTAGTTCTTTATTTTTTTTTTAATAAATTTGCAAAAATCTCAAAAAAAACAAACTTTTTTCATGTTGTCATTATGGGATATTATGTGTAGAATTTTGAGGAAAAAATGAATTTATTCTGTTTTGGAATAAGACTGTAACATAACCAAATGTGGAAAAAGTGAAGAGCTGTGAACACTTTCTGGATGCACTGTAGTCATTTCTACAGCAGCACCCTCGGGAATAAGGTGAATATTGTTTTTGGTGCAGCCCACAGCAGAACCGTTTAAGTTCCATGAAGAATGAAAAAGAAAAAAATACTTCTGGTAATCACACATAACCTGTCTAACAAACAGCTAAATTAGTTGATACTTCTATTGTGATATGATGGAGACTAGTGTTAGTCTACATGTTAGCATCTTAACTCCAATAATAATCCTACCGTGAGACATTTGTGAAGGGAAGCTGTGTGCAGCCTCCTGTTAGTGCTTGTTTACAACTTGTGATCTATCGCTTGTTGTCTGAAAAAAAAAAAACTGCTATGGCTGATAATTCTAAAGTTCTGAAGAACCCAAACGATAATCAGGCCAAGATTTTTATATCCATCTGCCAGTCATTGTTTACAAATGATTTATTTTTATTTATTTAGCGAATGCAAAGTCCTTAAGCCAAGCAGTTGCCTCCTGGTTTGCTGCATGGAGGGTGTGTAATCCTCCTTCCAGTCTTTGGAGCGGGCAAGCCTCTATGATGTGTTCCATTGTTTGCTCCTCTCCACATGCGCACAGTGGGCTAGGGCTACTGCCCCATCTGTGAAGGCTGGCCAAGCAGGGGCCATGTCCAGTCCTGAAGCGATTGAGTGTAGACCACTGTCTCCTTGGGAGGTTGGTGCCCGGGACCTGTTGGTTGGGGTTTATCACCAGCTGTTTGTTTGGGACCTCCTTGGTCTCCCATTCCTCTTGCCAAGCTGTCTGGATGGTAAAGTCAGCTGGGGGAGGGTTTTTCCAAATCGGCCGTCTGGATGAAAGTCGGGCAGTGGGTGGGGTGTAGATATCTGCATGGATTGGTAAGTGAGGAGAATCTTTAACTTTTTGGAGCATCCTTTGAGTTAATGCTGCTCGCCGGATGTGTGGAGGGGCTATGTTTGACAGTACAGAGAGCCAGGGGAGTGGTGTTGAGCGGATTGTTCCAGTTATAGTTCTCATGGTTGAGTTGAGCTGGGTGTCTACATGGTGTGTGTAAGATGACCTGGACCAGACAGGGGCACAATATTCTGCTACAGAGTATGAAAGGGCCAGTGCTGAGGTGCGCAGGGTGGAGACTGCCGCCCCCCATTTTGCACCAGCGAGCTTGCAGAGCAGGTTGTTTCGTACCTTCACCTTAGCAGCCGTCCCCTTTAGATGTTCCTTGAAGGATAAGGTCCTATCAAGGGTCACTCCAAGATAAGTTGGATTTGGGGCATGCTTAAGCTTGAGTCCGCTCAGGTGGATGTTTAGTTCTCTGGCAGCTTTTGCATTGTGGAGATGGAATACACTGGAGACGGTTTTTGCTGGGCTTGGTTTTAGGCGCCAGATTTTGCAGAACTGGTCCAGTTTGGCAAGATCTTCCGTGAGCACCCGTTCCAGTGGTTCAAAGTCTGGTGCTTGGAATGCCAAACAGATGTCGTCTGCATAGATGAATTTGCGGGATTTTGTAGTAGGCAGGTCGTTTATGTAGAGGTTGAACAGAGTTGGAGCTAGAACTGAGCCTTGTGGGAGTCCGTTTTTCTGCATTCTCCATGCACTTGTGTTCTGACTGAGGTGGACTCTGAACCTTCGGTTGGTCAGCAGGGTTTTTATAATTGCTGTTGCCCAAGCAGGGATCGCCTTTATAAGTTTCAGGAGGAGGCCTTTGTGCCAGACCGTATCATAGGCGGCTGTAAGATCGAGAAACACAGCCCCTGTCTTCAGTCTGCTCTCGAAGCCATTTTCGATGAAGGTGGTTAGGGCCAGTACTTGTTCTCCTGTACTGCGGTCCTTGCGGAAACCTGCTTGATCCACACTTAGAATATCCTCTATTTCTGGGGAAATGCGTTGCAGTATTAGGCGCTCCATGATTTTGTAAGGAACGCTGAGTAGGGAGATTGGGCGGTAGCTTGCTGGTAGTTTGTGGTCTTTGCCAGGTTTTGGGATGGCAATGACCTTTGCTGTCCGCCATTTCTTTGGGATCGAGTTTGTTTGTGTGATCCTTGTGTAGAATTGTGTCAACCAGGTTAGGGCTCGGGGGCCAAGATTTTTCATGAATTCTGGGAAGATGTTATCGTATCCTGCTGCCTTTCCACATTTCAGGCCCTGTAGGACTTTCTCCAGTTCAGCAGCCTTGAAGGGTTCAGGGTTCGTTTCCTCTACAGGCATTTTTTGGTGTTTTTTTAGCTCAGTTGTAACTGCTCTTCTGGTGTCTTTGTCTTGGGGTGCTTTGGCGATAGTCAGTAGGTGGGATGCAACTTGGTTGGGTGTGACGGATGCTCGGCTTTGGCTAGGGGGCTTTGGCTAGGGGGCTTACAAATGATGATAAAAAGTTATTTAAAGCTAAATTGATGATAAACGATAACCAAAGGTTGTGGACCAAAAATATGTTTTGAGTTTGTAATATAATTAAAGTTGATTTACACAGACTTTTTGATTATTCTGCCAGTTGTTCTATTATGCTTCATTTAACATACAGAAATGATATTTTTCACAACTTCAAAATCTAGACCTCAGAGTAAGAGCCAGTGCATTAAGCAAACCCTTCCTTGGGTTTAAGCACTAAAACTACTTGTTTATTGAGAGGGTAATGGTAGGGTCAGGAAAGGACGGGGATCTACATCAACCCCTGTAACCCTCCTCTCTGTAAGGCCATTTACTCCTGGGTTAAATGACTCCCCAGCCAGAAAAAACTGGTTGACAAAATGCTGAAGATGATTTTGCCGTCTAAACAACACCTGGATTTTGTTTAAAAGTGAAAGATGAAAAACAATCTTCTTCAGGTCGTTGAAAAGATGAAATTTTTTTTGGTTAAAGAAGGTGTATATTGGGGTCTGTTTGGGATTAATATGGTCTGTATTGGAAGGACTAAACACAGCCCAATTTGTAATGACTATTTTTGTGCTAAATTGGGGCTTGGCTCGACTGACCAGATTTAGTGCAAAAAGCAATGACTAAACTGCACTTGACAAAATTGACTAAATATATGCAGGGAAGATCTGCTTCAGATGTGTTTATTGTCACGCCGCGCCGTTCATCAGCGGCGCCACCTGCTCACACACCTGATCCTCATCAGCGGCGAGGGATAAAAGCCGCCTCGCCCGGAGGCTCGGCCTGAAGCCGTCAGACTTCGTTCCCTCACCGCCGTGAGCATTCCTTTCTTCAGCATCGCTATTCTGGGTAAGAACCCTTACCTCCTTTTCCAGTCTGCTCCCCTGTGCACAGGTGGATTCCCCGGCGGCGGACGTCTCCGTTCCATCGCCCATCCTTCGCTGCTGCACGGAGCTCTCCAGGTGGCTGTCTCCCGGGCTACGTTCCCCTTGCTGTGCCAGCTATCCTGACAACTCAAGTAAGATCTTCTCTTGCCATAATTCATCCTGTGTTGGTGTATGCCCGTCACCCTCTCCCTGTGCTCTCTCCATAGGGTTGCTCGGCCGAACGGTCATCTGCCTCTGTGCCTGAAGCAGACGCCACCACCAACACATCTGCATCCCGCAGACACACACTCATTCACCCCTGCTGTTAATAAACTATTTGAACTACTCTAAGCCTGTGTGTGCGTGTCTCCTGAGCCGTGCGTTATGTCAGTACGGCTTCAGCAGAGCGGCTCGGCGGACGGCGGGCTCGCACACCGGCTTACCACTCTCGAGGCTAGAGTGGATCAAATAGCTTATCAGCAGCAGGTTATCCTGAATCAATTGATAACTATCACTGGCCGATTGGACCGCCTGGACCCCCAGCAGCCGTTCCCCCCGGCTCCTCAGGGTGGCGCAGCTCCTGCTGTTCCGGTGGCCGTCCAGCCAGCTCCAGTGGCACCGGCCCGACTCACACCAATTCCGACCCCCGCCCGCTTTAGCGGAAAGCTCGGCGGAGCGCGGGGGTTTGTGATGCAGTGCGAGTCTGTGTTTGACCGTGTGCTCGGAGACTTTCCCTCAGATCACAGCCGGATCGGCTACATAGGGAACCTCCTGGAGGGGCATGCTTTAACTTGGGCCTACGCTATTATGGCGAGACCCAGTTATGCCACCCTCACCTATGCCGAGTTCGTGAGGCGCTTCCTGGAGGTGTTTGATCACTCCCGTTCCGAGGCGGTCCAGGTCGATCGGCTTCTCGCTCTCCAGCAGGGAAGCCGGTCGGCCGCGGATTATGCCATCGAATACCGGGTAGCGGCGGAGGAACTGGGCTGGGAGGAGCGCTCCCTCTGCGGCCTGTTTCTCCGCAGCCTCAATAGTGATCTGAGGGATGAACTGGCTGGACGGGATATCCCCGGAACGTTAGCGGAGCTAACCTCATTAGCAATCAGCTTGGACAACAGGCTGCGCGAGCGCTCCTCAGGACGGAAGCCGTCTGCTTCTCGCCCTCGAGGAGTCCCGCTACGCCTGCCCCAAGCTCGCCCCCTGGCGACGCCGCCACCATCGTGCCCCGAGGAGTCGGAGCCGATGGTGACGGGCTGGGCAAAGCTCTCCTTGGCAGAGAGACAGCGCCGCCGTGAGTTGGGTCTCTGCATGTATTGCGGAGACAATCAACACACGGTAGAGCTTTGCCCACAAAAGCCAAACGGTGGGGTCCGCGAGTCACTGTAGGGGGCCTCGCGGACGTCAATCGGCAAAGTCCCCTCACTCAATTAAAGCTGCCCATCTGTTTTTGCCATAATCCCACTGGGCACCTCACCCACGCACTGGTGGATTCGGGCGCAGAGGGCAGCTTCATTTCACAAGGCCTGGCAACCCGATTGGGCATCCGCTGTCAGGCGCTCAAACACCCCATCTCCCTGGTCCATCTCTCTCGTGCCTCCCTTGGGAGAGTTACCCATCAAACCATTCCTGTCCCAGTCATCATCTCAGGGAACCACCGGGAGGAAATGGTTTTCTACGTCCTGCCCAACTCTGTGTCGCCCGTCATCCTGGGGTATCCCTGGCTATGCCTCCACAATCCTGTCCTGGACTGGAGGTCAGCTGGGGTGTCGGCGTGGAGTACCTTCTGCATGGGCACCTGCCTTCAGTCCGCTGCCTGCTCCCCGTCCGCGGCTCCTCCTGTGGTGGATACAGCACCCCCGGACCTGTCACTGGTGCCCCAAGATTTTCACGACCTGGGTATGGTATTCAGCAAGTCGAAAGCTATGTCTCTTCCCCCGCATCGACCATATGACTGTGCCATCAATCTCCGCCAGGGGGCCCCCCTGCCATCTGGTCGGCTCTACAGCCTGTCGGCGCCGGAGAAGGAGACTATGAATACGTACCTGAAGGAATCACTGAGCGCTGGGATTATCCGCCCATCGTCATCACCCGTGGGGGCGGGGTTTTTCTTTGTAGGGAAGAAGGACGGTTCCCTCCGTCCCTGTATTGACTACCGAGCACTTAATGACATCACTGAGAGGGACCGTTACACCCTGCCCCTCATGGACACTGCCTTCCACTCCCTCCAGGGGGCGACCTGGTTTACCAAGCTGGATCTCCGCAGCGCTTACCACCTCGTCCGGATCCGGGAGGGAGATGAATGGAAAACAGCCTTCCGTACCCCGAACGGCCACTTTGAGTATCTCGTCATGCCGTTCGGGCTGACCAACGCTCCTGCCGTCTTTCAGCGCCTCATCAATGACGTCCTCCGGGATTTCATCGGCCTCTTCGTGTTCGTCTACCTGGACGACATTCTGATCTTCTCTCAGTCCAGAGACGAGCACCGGGTCCATGTGAGGCGGGTCCTTCAAAGACTGCTGGAGAATCGTTTGTACGTGAAGGCTGAGAAGTGCGAGTTTTACGCTAGGACCACATCCTTCCTGGGATTCATCATCGCCCAAGACCAGGTGCTCCCGGACCCAGAGAAGGTGAAGGCGGTGGTGGAGTGGCCTACTCCCGCATCTCGGAAGCAGGTGCAACAGTTTGTTGGCTTCGCCAATTTTTACCGCCGTTTTGTCCCGAATTTCAGCTGGATCGTCGGACCACTGACCCGCCTCACGTCCCCGAAGGTCCCGTTCCGGTGGACCGAAGAGGTCGATGCTGCCTTTAAGGCGCTGAAGGCGGAGTTCTCCTCCCCCCGGGTCCTTCGCCAGGTCGACCCCGCGCTGCAGTGCATTGTGGAGGTGGACGCATCGGACACGGGAGTGGGAGCAGTGTTATCCCAGCAATCACCGGACGATGGCGCCAAGCGACCTTGCGCCTTCTTCTCCCGGCGCCTGTCCCCGGCGGAGAGGAACTATGATGTGGGGGACAGAGAGCTCCTGGCCATTAAACTCGCCCTACAGGAGTGGCGCCACTGGCTAGAGGGGGCGGACCTGCCGTTTGTGGTCTTGACGGATCATAAGAATTTAGAGTACCTACGATCTGCCAAGCGCCTGAATGCCCGCCAGGCGCGCTGGTCTCTGTTCTTCGCCAGGTTCCGGTTCTCTATCACCTTCAGGCCAGGCTCCAAGAACGGCCTGCCTGACGCCCTCTCTAGACAGTTCACCCCCGTGGGGGCTGAGGAGACGCCCCACACTATCCTGCCCAGGTCGTGCGTCGTGGGAGCTATCTCTTGGGACATTGTGGACAAGATCCGGAAGGCACAGGAGGTGGAACCTGATCCTGGCGGCGGACCGGAGGGAAGACTGTTCGTTCCGTCTGCGGTCCGAGGAGAGGTCATCCACTGGCTCCACACCTCCCGGCTCACCTGTCATCCCGGCACCTCTCGGATGATCAGCCTCCTCCAACGGTCCTTTTGGTGGCCGGGCCTGCGGAGGGATGCAGCCCGCTACGCCCGGGCTTGTCCAATTTGTGCCACCAGCAAGTCGGGAAATGCCCCTCCAGCGGGTCTGCTCCAGCCTCTGCCCGTCCCTGGCAGGCCATGGTCGCACATCGCACTGGATTTCGTCACCGGGCTCCCAGCTTCCAACTCATTCGACACCATCCTGACCGTCGTGGACCGTTTCTCCAAGGCGGCACACTTCATCCCCCTGCGAGGTCTCCCTACCGCCCTGGAGACGGCGGGCTTCCTCGTCCAACACGTGGTCAGGCTGCATGGGATCCCGGTGGACGTGGTCTCGGACCGGGGCCCCCAATTTTCATCCGAGGTTTGGAAATCCTTTTGCAACGCCATCGGAGCCAAGGTGAGCCTCTCCTCCGGCCATCACCCCCAGTCTAACGGGCAGTGTGAGAGGACCAATCAGGAGCTGGAGGCTGCGCTCCGCTGTGTTGCAAGATCCAAGCCGACATCATGGAGCAACCATCTCGCCTGGGTGGAGTACGCCCACAACACCGCCCGCTCTTCTGCAACGGGGATGTCCCCCTTCAAGGCGTCCCTGGGTTACGACCCCCCGCTGCTTCCAGCACAGGAGAGCGAGGTAACTGTTCCGTCAGTTAGGGCGCACGTGAGGCAGTTCCGCTCCACCTGGGCCGCCGCGCGTCATGCGCTTTTACGCACAGCGGAGCGCAACAAGACCGTGGTGGACCGGCGTAGAAGACCTGCCCCGGCGTACAGAGTTGGGCAACTTGTCTACGTTTCCACCCAGGACGTCACCCTAAAAGGCGAGAGGAGGAAGCTGGCACAGCGCTTCATGGGTCCCTTCCCCATCACCCGGATCATCAACCCGGTGGCTGTGCGCGTGGCTATTCCCCCCTCCCTCCGCATCCATCCCACCTTCCACGTATCAAAGGTGAAGCTGGCAGTCACTGACCCCCTTTGCCCTCCTCCTGCAGCGCAACCCGCGCCCCGGATGATTGGTGGCCACCCGGCCTGGTCCGTCTCCTCCATCCTGGACTCCCGGCGCCGGGGTCGTGGGTTGCAATACTTGGTGGACTGGGAGGGCTATGGGCCCGAGCATCGACAATGGGTGCCCCCGTCGTTTGTGTTGGACCCATCGCTCATCGCGGACTTCCACCGAGCGCACCCGGATAAGCCATCGCCAGGAGGCGCTGCTAGAGGGGGGAGTACTGTCACGCCGCGCCGTTCATCAGCGGCGCCACCTGCTCACACACCTGATCCTCATCAGCGGTGAGGGATAAAAGCCGCCTCGCCCGGAGGCTCGGCCTGAAGCCGTCAGACTTCGTTCCCTCACCGCCGTGAGCATTCCTTTCTTCAGCATCGCTATTCTGGGTAAGAACCCTTACCTCCTTTTCCAGTCTGCTCCCCTGTGCACAGGTGGATTCCCCGGCGGCGGACGTCTCCGTTCCATCGCCCATCCTTCGCTGCTGCACGGAGCTCTCCAGGTGGCTGTCTCCCGGGCTACGTTCCCCTTGCTGTGCCAGCTATCCTGACAACTCAAGTAAGATCTTCTCTTGCCATAATTCATCCTGTGTTGGTGTATGCCCGTCACCCTCTCCCTGTGCTCTCTCCATAGGGTTGCTCGGCCGAACGGTCATCTGCCTCTGTGCCTGAAGCAGACTCCACCACCAACACATCTGCATCCCGCAGACACACACTCATTCACCCCTGCTGTTAATAAACTATTTGAACTACTCTAAGCCTGTGTGTGCGTGTCTCCTGAGCCGTGCGTTATGTCATTTATCAGCAGTGATGTGAAGAGCACACATCAGTGAGTACGTAAATGTATGCAATGAAGTACTGTAGGTGTCAGCTTCACTACGATATACGGTTAGGTCCATGTATATTTGGACACTGACTCAAGTTTTGTTATTTTAGCTGTTTACCAAAACATATTCAAGATACATTTATATAATAAATTTGGGTTTAAAGTGCAGACTCTGTGACTAGAAAAGCGCTATATAAGTGCAGGTTAGTTAGTTAGTTAGTTAGTTTAATTTGAGGGTATTCATATCCAAATTGGAGTTATGGTTTAGAAATTGCAACCATTTTTATACAAAAACTCTTCATTTCAGGGGCTCAAAAGCAATTGGACAATTGACTCAACAACTATTTCATGGGCTGTATGGACTATTCCCTCGTTAATCCATCATCAATCAAGCAAGCGAGTAAAAGGTCTGGAGTTGATTCCTGGAGTGGCATTTGCATTTGGAAACTGTTGCTGTGAACCCACAACATATGATCAAAGGAGCTCTCAGTAGAAGTGAAACACACCATTCTTAGGCTGAAAAAAGAAGAAATCCATCAGAGATAGCGGAAATGTTAGGATTGGACAAATCAACAGTTTGGTATATTCTGAAGGGGAAAAAAGAATGCACTGGTGAGCCTGGGAGCTCAAAAAGACCTGGATGTCCACAGAAGACAGCAGTGATGGATGATCACAGGATCTTTTCCATGGTGAAGAAAAACCCCTTCACAACATCCACTCAAGTGAAGAACATTCTCCAGGATGCAGGTGTATCAGTATCTAAGTCTACCATAAAGAGAAAAAAATCACTAGAGCAAATACAGACGGTTCCCCACAAGCTGCAAACCATAAATCAGCCTCAAAAATAGAAGGGCCAGATTAGACTTTGCTACAAAACATCTAAAGAAGCCAGCCCAGTTCTAGAACAGCATTCTTTGTACAGATGAAACCAAGATCAACCTGTATCAGAATGATGGGAAGAAGAATGAATGGAGAAGTCTTGGAATGGCTCATGATTCAAAGCGCACCGCATCTTGGATGCGCTCTGCAGAGCGTGCCCAAATGCCAAGTCATGTTTCGTTACCTTGTATTCATACATGTGTAATGACAATAAAGTTGAATCTCATCTCTCATCTCATCTCATCTTCTATAAAAAATGGTGGAGGCAGTGTGTTGCATGGGCATGTATATCTTCCAGTTTCACTGGGTCGGAGTTCGGAAGCGCCCCGCCCACGTGACCATTCCAGTTTGCAGGCAGAGTGGCTCACTATCAGAAAGAAGCAAGAGCTTATTAAAGTACTTTAAATGTGGAAAAAAGCAGGAGAGGCATGTAAGCAGTGGAGGCATTTATCATGGTTTTAACCCACTGGTAATGGGAACAATAATGAAGAGTCACTGAGCAAACAGGTGTGGTTAGGCTTCATTTGCAGGCTTCATATGCAGGGAAAGGCAAGGGTGATTGATGAATTGCTGAGGATTTACTTCTCCAGCCACTACAATATTAACTAATTTATGTCCATTATTATGTACCTGGCAAGTTAAGATGACCGAAATTGATGATGATGATCCTTTATTGTCATTTTCATGTAAACATAAAAACGAAAATACTGTTTCTACAACAATTCACAAAGTCAATGACTTTAATCAGCCTTCAGACAAACAAACATGCCAACATTTGGATTTCAAAATAAGGGAGGTTTGTCCTGCTGTCTGGTTGGTGAGAAGAGTTCTAAAAAACAATAAATGTATAGAAATAACAGAAAATTGTTATAAATTTTGGAGAAAAACCTCAAACCTTCAAGACTGAAGTCATTACTCAAGTTTTTAAGTTGGTGCTCTTTTTTTTTTTTTTTTTTGTTACTTATTTGTACCCGTAGGTAGACTTGGTTTGCAGTCTGGTGACAAGCCACCGGCTGCTGGTCGCTGCGTGCGCGAGCGCCCTAAACCTACGTGTTTTTTTGGTGTGCGGGAGGAAACCGGAGAAATCCCGGAGTAAACCCGCGCAACACGGGGAGAACATGCAAACTCCACACAGCTCACTGTTGGTCGGGGGCTGGGATCGAACCCACGATCTCATGATCCCCGCGATCCCCCGGCCGAGGGTAAAACTGTGCTGCCACAGTGCTAAACCACTGCGCCACCGTGCAGACTTTGTACCCTTAACTAGAAATTTTTGGTTGTCTAATTTTAATTATTAATTTCATAGTGCTGCGTTTACATGAGTAGAATTTCTGGCTACTATACCCACCTCTGATCATATAATTTAAGTATGCGTGAGTAAATTACTATTATGAATGTTTTTTTTTTCCCTTCTCTTTCCTACTGTTTCACAATGGAAAAAAGAAACAGAATGAAAATACAATAAAATACACATATTTTTGTCATTTATGTAAGCCATGACAAAAAAAAACAACAAAAAAAATCCTGCAGGGCAAAACGTGATACTTGGTATTTTCTAACCTGTTTGTATACTACCATAGACAGAGAGAGAACCTGAATAAGACATAGCTCAGAGAGGGAAAGATGAGATAGACAAGATGAGCTTAGGAGATGAAAGTAGTCAGGCAGAGGGTCCATGCGAGGTGAGAGAAGAGGGAGGAGAGAAGGATGACACCAGTAAAAAGCCCAAACACAGGACATCTGGGTGGGACCCCAACTGGCCCAATAGTCCAAGATTCAAGCCTTGGTTGTACAACACTTCAAATGGTAAGTTCCATATGCAAAGTTACTGTGCAAAATTAAAAAAAGAAAGAAAGAAAGAAATGGTATAAAATTAACATATTCCTGTTACAATAGTGTCATGTGTTTTCTGGCCACCAGGGAAAAATAGGTTACCACTGTAACAAGGTCTTTAAGCCAGAGGAAACACTGGATGTGAATACCCTCAAATTAAAGCTGAGAGGCTACACTGTGAGGCCATGTTGATTATATAGCTGTATCTTGAATATGTTTTGATAAACATCTAGAGTAAAATAACAAAACTTGTGTCAGTGTCCAAATATATGGACCTAACTGTACACTAACCATTATGACGAGCTCAGACCCATCGAGACATGGACACCACCAAACCCCTGAGGATGTGCTGTGGTAGCTCACACCAAGATATTAGCAGCAGATCCTTGAAGTCCTGGAAGTTGCAAAGTGGGGCCTCCATGGATATGTTTGTCCAGCACATCCCACAGATGTTTAATGTGATTGAGATCTGGGGAATTTGGAGGCCAAGTCAACACCTCAAACTTGTTGTTGTACTCCTCAAACCATTCCTGAAGCATTTGTGCTTTGTAGCACAATGCATTATCCTGCTGAGAGACCACAACCATCAGAGAATACCGTTTCCATGAAAGGGTGTACAGTACACTCCTGCTAACATCCTGGTGCCAGATACCACAGCACACATTCAGGTGTCTAGTGGAGGCCATGCCTCGACGGCTCAAGGTGGTTTTGACAGCAAAAGGGGAACCAACACAATATTAGGCAGGTGGTCATAATGTTATGCGTGATCGGTGCAGAATCATACTAGTAGCTGAAGACCAAAACAATCAAGCTGGTGATAGACAAACAAACATGACCCTTCCCAGGCACAGTGTACAACTATGACTTCTTGTATGTGTTCAGATATCTACCATTAAAAAAGATAGCACTGACTTCCATCTCTGTGGCTTGCTTACTGCTTCCCAGTGTTTACAACAGTTTTACAGTTTTTGTCCATGACATCACTAATGTGGCATCAAATATTATGCACCAGAGGAAGAAAAACAAAAAAACAAGCATGTCTGCAGGAACTGGACCTGGGTCTGGGAAAGGAGCCAGTTAACAGTTGTTGATGGGTTGATTTGCCTTTAAAAAAGCTGCATATACACACAAATTTTGTAAGTGACATGCAGCAGAGCCCAGGGTGCCACTTCATGAACCAAAGGGGCTCTCTTGTCTGTCCTGTGATGCAAAAGGGCCCTGACTGAACAGCAACATGGTACATGTATATCATCTTTTGCTTTTCACACTGTAACCCCCGCCCCCTCACTACTATCCTTACAGATAGTGCTGGTGACTATATTACAGAATAGGGGCTAATTTCTAATCTAGGCTTGAATAAGGGGATTGGCAGTAATTTACTTGTCAGCTGTTAAGCAGACCTGTAACATCCACACCAAATAACACACATGAAACACATTGGTGGTATTATTAAAGGTGTATTACAATATCACAATAAGCAGCTGGATTTAGACCTCTAATGTAATGAATGTCATTGAGTTTACACATCTTTTTTGTTAACCAACCATTAACCGGGTAAGGTAAATTAAACCAAAAAAGACTGAGATCTCAGGAAAAAAGTATATAAAAAGAAAAAACCTCAAAAGAGGAAAAAGTAAGCAAAAATGATAAATGAAAAAAAAAAGAAATAATATGATAAATGACAAAGAAGAAATAAAATGAGTGCACTCAAACAGTCCTACCACCCTTTTTCCCCCAAGAATGTCTGAAGCCCAACAATCGGCCCAAGAAGACTGTTGCAGTGGGGATGGAAAGGCGATGTGGAAGACTTCAGCCAGGGAGGGGAATAGCAATGGAATGATGAGGTGGATGACTGCAACCAGGGATGGAGACGGGGAAGAATAGCAGCCAATGATGGTAGATGGACAAGGACTGACTCCAACTGAAGAATCCTCACAAAAAAAAAAACAGCCAACACAAATATGCATGAAAGTTACTCACTAAAATCCATAATAAATGTCCATTTACATATTTACATGCACTCCAATAAATTTACTGCTCCGTAGTGTTGTTTTAACCCTAATAACACACATCACGTAGCAGTGCAACCTGGACACATCATCAGTGATCTTACCTGGGATCCTCGAGTGTTTCGGGTCTTTCAAACATCATACACTCTCACTCAGGTGACCCAGCAGGGAGTGATCAAGCCCCTTCTTGTGTCCAGGTATCGGTACCCTACCCACGGATCTCTTTTTTTGATCCACAGCCACCGTGAGGCAACTTCTGCTGCCTCTGTGGCCTCCTTGATTGCCCTCTGCCTCCTGGCCTTTGTGATGCCCAGCATGTTATAGACCCTGCAGAGGGACTGGCCTGCGAACCCCCTGCAGCCCACCTTGATG
The DNA here is from genome assembly GCA_020510985.1 of Pholidichthys leucotaenia. Lineage (NCBI taxonomy): Eukaryota > Metazoa > Chordata > Actinopteri > Cichliformes > Pholidichthyidae > Pholidichthys > Pholidichthys leucotaenia. The sequence goes on along the minus strand of CM035842.1, from coordinate 359,599,837 downwards.
GGCTTGCATCTTGTGCGTCACCCATTGTGTCGGTATCGCTCCACCAGCTCAGCATATTTGGCCCTCTTCCTCTCAATGGCCTCATCAATCTGGTTCTCCCTGGGGACAGTGAGCTCCAAGAGAACAACCTACTTAGACGTTGTTGAAATCAGAGCCAGATCTGTGCTGAACGTCATTACAGCTACCTGTTCTGGGAACTTTGGTTGTTTCCCAAGGTCTGCCCTTAGGCCCCAGTCTTTTGCTGATGCAAGCAGGCCAGAGGAAGTGGACCTGGCAACAGTTAATGGTTTTTCCCCGGCCCTGACGAAAGCGATGGTCTTTTTCACTGGGAGGAGGCTCTTGCAGTGCTCAGTTCCACTGCAGATGGTATTTGCTACTGCCTTCAACACTTGGTCATGACACCAGCAGTAGCGCCCCTCAACAAGGGCTTTTGAACAGCAACTCAGGATATGCTCCAGGGTCCCTCTTTCTTGGTACAAAGCACAAACTGGTGACTCCACCTTCCCCCAGCAGAACAGGTTGGATGGGCGTGGTAGTACGTCATAGACAACCTGAATCAAGAAACCTATGCACTGAGGCTCTGCTTTCCACAGCTCAGCCCATGAGACTTTGCGCTCCACTGCTTGCTCCCGTTTTGTCCATGCTCCCTGCTGTCGCATCCCAACTGAGGATGCTGGCTCACTCCTCCTCTACTGATGCTCACGCCTCATCCTGGATAAGTGACCTCCTGTCCTTCCCCTTGCACTGCTGTAGCGAGGTGTTGCAGTGCTACCCAGGCCCTCTCTTTCCCGGGTTACTGTCCCCATAAACTCCCTGTGCCTTAGCCTTGACACAGCCACATCTAGAGCCTCAGCTTCCCTCCACTTCTGACCTGTCCTGACCTTGATCCCAGCCTGAGAGACTTTTGGGTCATCTGACTCTTGATATTGCAGCACCTCCTTAGCATGGCTAATCTTGAATTCCTCACTCAGACTGTTGATGGGGAGCTTCAAAATGTTGTTGTTCCCATACAGGGCTATACTGCTCAGACTCCAAGGCAGACCCAGCCATTTCGTTAAGAACCTATTGATTCTCCACTCAAAGCCCTCGATTGTGGAAATCGGAACTTCATAGACCTAGAGGGGCCAGAGTATCTTTGGGAGTATCCCATGTTGGTATATCCAGGCCTTAACCTTGCCTGGCAGGCCCGATCAGGTTTAATATTTTGTCTGGAAAAAATAATACTTCCTACAATTACCCTTTTACTATCCGATAAAGTTTGATTTCAACTTAAAGAAATTGAAATTTAAGAAATAAAACATTCAGTACATCTTATTCTTAAAAATGATATGGAGATAACTGAGGGGGGTTAACTACCCTGGTTACAACACTAGCTACATGCACCCACATCCTGCTCAAATGTGATTGGTCAGAAACCCCTAGGCTTCCAAAGAAAACCAGAAAACCGCTGGCAGAAAATACCAGATCACTTGCTTTCAGATTCTAAGTATTTATGCTGATTCTTTTTCTTTCAAACATTCATTTCAGTGATGCGTTCACAGCCCATGGTGCTTGCCCCAAGTGGACAGAGCAGCTCAGCCATTGTATATCCATCCATCCATCTTCTTCCACTTAATCCTTTTTGGGTCGAGGGGGGACTGGAGCCTATCCCAGCATCTTTGGGTGAGAGGCAGGGTACACCCTGGACAGATCGCCAGTCCATCGCAGGGCCAACGCAGAGAGACAGACAACCATTCACTCTCACAGTCATACCTAAGGACAATTTAGAATCCCCAGTTTGATGCCAATTAACCTGGGCAACGCAGTGGCGGAGTGGTTAGCACTGCGGCAGCACAGCAACTCACCCTTGGCTGGGGGATCCTGGGTTCGATCCCAGCCCCCGACCAGCAGTGATCTGTGTGGAGTTTGCATGTTCTCCCCCTGTCTGCGTGGGTTTATTCAGGTTTCCTCCTGCATGCCAAAAACATGCATGTTAGGTTAACTGGCATTGTATATCCTTATAAGAATAAAATATGTTTTAAGAAAAGGTGTGCCTGGGACACAAAGGGGGGGAAAAAAAAAAATCAATTTCCTCGTCAGCATGTGGCTGGGAGACCAACACAACAGCAGCTTCTGCCAATGCATTTCATTAAGGTGAAGATTGTGTGAAAGTGAGAAAACAGTGTGTGACAAAACAATCCAGATAGTGGAAGCTTCTATATATGAGGCAGAGAAGAGGAAAGGCGGTGGGGGGGGGGGGGGTAAAAGAAAGATGTTGTGGGACCAAACCAAAGGAACAAATGAACCAAAAAAAAAAAGATAGGATATTCTAAATGAGTGGAGACAAATGACAGCAGCAAAGTTAGGAATAAGGTTGAGGGTAAATGAAGAGAAGAAGGAAGGAGTTTGCTGTAGGAGAGAAAGAGCGTGCTCAGCAATATGGATCCATAGCCCTGGGTTAGAGAAGACAAGAGAGAACTCTTCATCAGCATCTCGACTGCTGCCAATATCGCTGAGTCATCACTGCCCTGACACACAACTGCAGGACTAAACAACAAAAAATCCTCTAGAACCATCACTTCTGTTATTGCACCTAATATTATACATAGGCATCATAAAAGCCATCATGTCTGTCATTTAGCGCGAGGAAAAGACAAAATATTAACTTTTAATTCACTTTCTGAATGAATTGAACTATTGGTGGAGTTCATCCCTTTAACTGTTCTTCCTAAAGCCTAGTGGGAGATGCCTAGAGCTACTGGGCATCTTTCCCAGTGCCAGCCTTGCACCTGCTCCTGGCAAAAAACAGAAAAACTATGCAGAACTCTTCTTTCACTCTCACAGACTCCATCTCCTTCCTTGTTTCCTCTCTCCCTCTTTCAGTTTTTAATTAAACAGAAGCAGAGGGCTGCGAAAACCTGCTACTAATTACACAGCCGCTGCCTCCCTATCTTTCTCGCTCCCCCTCTCTCTCCCACTGTAGCTTCTGTTTGCTCCTTCCCTGCACTTCTCCCTCACTCCGAGCTGGGCTGGAGCTCCGCCAACAGCCTGTGGAATCACTTACCAGCAACCACTGCTGGGGAGGGAAGGTACACTTGTCGATGTGCGCACACACGCACTCACACGTGCACGAAAAGGGAAAAAAAAGGAACAAGAACTCACACTGGGTGCAGGCACAGATGCAGACATTCACAAGTCATAAAGGTGCAAAATGCAGACTTGCAAACACATACAGGTCGTACTTGTCATACTGAGGCATTTACCCATTTAGCAGCTTTGCTTTCTCACCATATCTGGTGTGCGTGTGTGGCAGCCATGAGGATGATCAGCTCCCTAATGAGAGAGAACACTAATCATATTTCACACTGACACAAACACAACCACAACATCTGTATTTACTGTAGCCCGCCCTCTAGTTCCTCCAGTGCAGTCAGTCTCTCCTCCTCTCTCTCTCACCTCACCCCAGCATGCTTCAACTCAGTTTCATTTTCTTTTTCCTCTCCACCTGCTGCCATCTTTATTTCTTTTTACCCATGCATTGGTACCCATGTACATTAATTTGACAGTAAATTAAGATAAGGTTATCAAACTTGGCACAAAAGCTGGCTAGCACTTGTGGCTAAGCATTTGAGGCCAAAACGACAAATGTCAAGGTCACAAGGTCATAAGCCTGGAAAGCCAACATGAACATACAGTTTTCGCTAATATATGCTTGCATTATGTATGTCTCCTCATACCATTTGAAAGATGACAAAGAGATGGGAGAACAGAGCTGTTACTAGAGAATGTAGAGGAGAGAAAACACAGGTCCAACTAGAGACAATCAAAGGAATCTGTTTTCCTGAACCAGAGCTGCCTTTCACACTGGCCAAAAAAACCATGCAAAACCCTCCAAAACCTGGCCTAGGTCTGCGGCAGTAGTGGACGGCCGTTATCAGCTTCACCTCCGAATGGCAGCAATATGAACACACCTGGGTGAGCATGCAAATCTATATGACAGTGGAGACATCGCTCCAGTACCCGAGGACCAAACCAATCCAGCCGTACCTTGCAACAGCTGATCCACATAACAACATGAGGCCAACGTCTTTTTAAGATTTAAGCTTGATGATGTGTTTATGGATAAAATGCACAATGCAACGTATGGCTCTCTCAACCAGCACTAAATAGATGCAGCCTTACAAATAAAGTAACAATCAGATGTATAAAAAAATTCCTCCAAAAGAAGACATATCATGTGACACAAGGCCTACTGACATGGGTCTGCACCTCTGTGGAGTGCAGTTCTACTTTTTCTGAAATTATCAAGTACACTGTATTCAATTAACTTTTTAGGGTAGCAGATTATATTTGTAAAAATTCAAGTAAAATTTCAAATAAATATACAGTTTATTGAAGTAATATATGAATTCTATCCAGGGAGTAAAATTTGGATTTTTTCTTTTAATCTTATGAACAAAATATATAATTTCTCTTCTAAAAGTTCAATTAAATTTGTTAATGTGTTTTTTAACCCTTTAACTTCCCAGAATAAATGGATGGGTCACGCGCCCCCAGTGGCACAGCGCAGCAACTGCACGTGTTAACTTACTGATGTCCCCCGGCTATACTGAGAATTTATACTAATATCTATTGATCTAGGGGCGGCATGGTGGAGGAGTGGTTAGCACTGCGGCAGCACAGCAACTCATCCGTGGCCGGGGGATCCTGGGTTCAATCACAGCCCCCAACCAATAGTGATCTGTGTGGAGTTTGCATATTCTCCCCGTGTCTGCATGGGTTTACTTCGGGATTTCTCCGGTTTCCTCCCACATGCCAAAAACATGCAACATGCTAACGACTCCGCCACTGCGCTGCCCAGGTTGATTGGCATCAAACTGGGGATTCTAAATTGTCCTTAGGTATGACCGCGACCCGAAAAGGACTAAGTGGAAGAAGATGAATGACGCTATTGATCTGACAGTTTAGAAGATGGCAGACACACGCTGAAGGAATCATGGCTGACATGAAATATAGCAAAGAAGAAGAAATCCTCATTATTCTTCTTCCTTTTTCTGCTTTGAGCTCACACACCAATGTGGATGCCGCCATGTTTGGACATTGCTGCCGCAATGATGACTGAAACTGCATGAAACGTGAAAAATAGCCGCGTAATACAAACGAAATTCACATGGGATAATCACAAGAGTTTGTAGATGTGGTACACGGGTATTAATTACTAAGTAAATGTGTTACATTGACCATGATGGACGAAAAACTGAGCTCCCATTACCAAGATGGTAGCGCCTACGGGCGGTATGGATTCCCACAGGAATAATGCACCAAACAGAAAAAATAGCTGCGTAATACAAACAAAATTCACGTGGGGTAATCATAAGAGTTTGTAGATGTGGTACACAGTGTAAATGGCTGAGCAAACACAAAAACATTGACTACGATGAACAAAAATGGACCGGTCACGTGGGCGGGCGAGCCTCCCCACCCGGCAACAAGTAAGAGAAATATATGTTTTTATGACATTTTATTGATTTTCTGGTTCATATATTTTGAAGATTAGATAAAAACATACCCCTGTAGACAAATTGGCGTAAAAAAACCCAAAACGGACCATTCTTTATTATGTAAATGTGTCCAAAGTCCACTTTTGACTGAGTTATGTAATTTATATAGCTGCTGTGACTTTATGCAAATTAGATGTGTAAATTTTTTCCTATCTGAAACTTTGGATCATATTCTACATCTTTCTTTTTTTTTTGTAATTTGAATTTTATTGGGTTTTCAATTTAGAAAATAAAACAGAAACAAACAAACACAAAAAAAAACAACAAAAAAAACAACAAAAAAAAAACAAGTATACCCAGTGAGAGGATAAAACATTCCATTTCCACCCTAATACTCTTAAAATGATTAGCTTAATCTACTACACCTATAAAGGTAAGATAGGATCCCCACTTATTATAGAAGCTGTCCATCCTGTCCAGAAGTTTATATGAAAGGCGTTGTAGTGCAGCAAGCTTGCCCAACTCCCTGAGCCATTGAGCTACGGGTGGGGCAGAGGAAGATTTCCAGTAAAAAGTGATCAACTTTCGGCCCAGCATCAAAGCAGTCTGAATCCACTTGGAATCAGAGATTGGGTCTTGAATCATTGATGGATCCCCAAGGACAAAAAGTCTCTGAGTAAATGGCACTTCTTGCTTAACAATTGTCATAATATGTCTATGGATCTGCAACCAAAAGTCCTGTATTACCGGACAACTCCAGATCATATGGATTAATGTCCCCTCCCCCTGTAGACATCTCCAGCAGCTTGAAGAGTGAATGAGATTCGCTCTCAACATTTTACGAGGTGTCCAGTAAAATCGATTCAAAATTTTAAATTGAACAAGTCTGGTTTTCAATTCCCTAGACACTTTCTTCCCATTCTTTAAAATATTTGCCCATTCAACATCAGTAAATTGTGAATTCAGATCTTTTTCCCATACGTGTTTAAGGAATGTAGAATCTTTATTTGAGCTCTTAAGGAGCATTAATTAGAAATTTGAGGCCTTAGATCTTTTGCCACAGGAACTCAAAGCCTGGATGAGCCAATCTACATCAGGAGGAGGGGTAGTTGTAGATCCAAAGACTTGACACAGCAGATGTCGAAGTTGTAAATATTTCCAAAACTGATTCTGTGGTAGTCCATACTGTGCCCGTAGAACATCAAATGATTTGAGAGCTCCCCCTTCATATAGATCTTTTAACATCAAAATGTCCTTTTTCACCCAGATTTTCCACATAAATGGGGATTTTCCAATATGGAGACTTGGGTTAAGCCAAATAGAAGCCATAGAATGAAGATGAGAGCTGAACTCTAGTATAGAAGCAACTCTCTTCCAAACGTATTGTAAAAAGGATATAATAGGATGCGACTGAAATTCAGAAGACAGTTTAATTGTGATTAGATGTACTAAGGGAAGAGGGCTGCTCAAATAATTCTCCAAATAAAACCAAGGGGGAGCTCTCTCAGGGGGGAGAGCCCAATGAATCAAATGTCTAAGACTAAAAGCGTAATGATATAAAACCAAATTTGGGACCCCCAAACCTCCTGAATCTATAGACTTCTGCAATCTTTTCAACTTTAATCTAGGGCGCTTACCATTCCATAAAAACTTATTGCACAACCTATCAAATTGTCGAAAATAACCAACTGGGATCCTAAGAGGAAGAGATTGCAGAAGGTAATTAAATCGGGGTGCACAAATCATCTTAATAACATTGACCTTGCCCCAGAGAGACAAAAAAAAGAGGTGACCACCTTTCTATGTCTATTTTAAATTTTTCAAGCAAGGGTTCAAAATTAATCTGAATCAGATCTGATAAAATGTGAGGAAACAGGATGCCAAGATATTTAATTCCTAATTTTGGCCAAGAGAAGCCTATATTTTGACCAAATGTAAACAGTGTTTTAGGGCAATAAGATGTTAGAGGGAGAATTTCTGATTTTATCCAGTTAACTCTATAACCAGACAAACGTGAAAATTGGTTAATAATTTTAAGAAGAGCTGGAATTGATTTTTGAGGTTGTGTAATCAGTACCAATGCATCATCAGCATACAACATTATCTTATGGGTACTGCCATGGACCTGAATACCTGGAAAATTGCCGTCTTTGCGGATAGCAACAGCTAATGGTTCTAATGCCAAAGCGAAAAGCAGGGGACTTAAAGGGGAGCCCTGGCGCGTACCCCTATAAAGTCTAAAAGACTGTGATGTAACTCGATTTGATATCACTGAAGCTCTAGGTTCATTATATAGTAATTTAATCCAAGAAAGAAACTTTGAACCAAAACCAAAAGTCTCTAGAGTTGTGAAGAGATACTGCCACTCAACCCTGTCAAATGCTTTTTCAGCATCCAGGGAGAGGGCTGCCACTGGAGAGAGGTGTGCAAGTGAGGGATCATTTTGAACTAAGCATATGATATCAATAAATCGCCTAATATTGTCTGCCGCACCCCTGGAACGAATAAAACCCACCTGATCAGGATTTATAAGAGATATCATTACTTTATCTAATCTTAATGCCAAAATTTTGGAGAGAATTTTACAGTCACAGTTTATAAGACTAATTGGTCTATAATTCTTACATTCTAACGGATCTTTATTGCTTTTTAAAATAAGCGAAATGAAAGCCTCTGTTAAAGAAGGGGGCAAACGGCCTTGTTCAAAAGATTCCGCAAACATTTCTAAAAGTAAAGGAGAAAGCTCATCAACACAGGCCTTGTAAAATTCCGCAGTGAATCCGTCAGGGCCCGGTGCCTTTCCAGTCGGGAAGCTCTTAATCACTTTCACAATTTCCTCTTTAGTAATTGGGGCGTCAAGTAAGTCTATTTGTTCCTTTGTTAGGGAGGGCAAAGATAGGGATGATAAAAATGCATAGATCTCTTGAGATCCAGCCTCCATTTCAGAAGAATAAAGCGAGGTGTAAAATTCTCTGAAAGCACCATTAATTTCATTTAAGTCTGACACCAGAGTACCATCCTGTGTCCTAATAGCAGATATAGTACACTGAGCTTCTTTCATTTTAATATATCTAGCCAGCATTTTGCCAGCTTTATCCCCCTCCTCAAACTGTTTGTGCCTAAGACGAAATAGAGAAAATTCAACTTTTTGTGTTAGAATTGAATTCAGCTCATACTTAAGCTTCAGAAGGGGTGACAAATTTACTAAATTTGTGTCTTGTTTGAATGAAGTCTCTAATATAGCTATTCTCCTCTCCAAATCAATCTGTTTAGCAATGTTAGTTTTCTTTTTAAAAGATGCATATTGAATAATATGTCCCCTAATAAATGCCTTAAAGGCCTCCCAAGCAACCCTGGCAGAGGGAGCAGAATCCCAGTTTGTCTCAAGATATAAGGAGATCTCTGCTTTCAAAGAGGACACAACATCTGGATTAAAAAGGAAGCTTGAATTAAGCCTCCATCTAGAATTTTTTTTCAACTGACAAGGCGGGATCATATGTAGAAAAACAGGGGCATGATCTGATAGTATTATGTTACCAATGAAGCTCGAATTTACAGAAGAAACAGAAAATTTTGACATTAAAAAATAATCAATCCTGGAAAACACATTATGAACAGTGGAATAAAAAGTGTAATCCCTTGTGGACGGATTAAAAAGCCGCCAAACATCTACCAAACCAATTGCATTGCACATGTCTTTCAATATAGAGCCAGATTTAGATGAACGCTGTGAGGGGGTGCTCCGATCTAAAATGTTGACCTGATTAAAATCCCCGCCTACTAAAATGGGATAATTACCCATTTCGCTTAATTCGTGTTCCAATTGTGCAAAAAATGCACAATCAACTATATTTGGTGCATAAACATTAGCGAGTATCATCCTATGGCCCTGAATTTCTATAAGAATTATAAGGAGTCGTCCATCATCATCACTAACCTCTTTTAGACACTTGAACTGCAAATGTTTATGAATAAGGATTGCCACTCCCCTGCTCTGGCTATTACCACAAGACGCAAACCCATGGCCCACCCAGTCCCGACAGAGTTTTTTAGATTCTGTTTTAGTGAGGTGGGTCTCTTGAAGCAACGCTACATCCACTTTTTTTGATTTAATAAACGCCCAAATTTTTTTCCTCTTAATTGGGTGGTTAAGGCCTTTAACATTCCAAGTAATGAGGTTAAGAAAGCTCTGACAATTAGCCGACATCATAAACGGTACATATTACCATCCAAAATATCCAGCAATTCTCCACCAAAAACCCCTCACTGGGCAAAAGACAAACACAATAAAAATTAAAAATACAAAAAAAACAAAAAAAAACAAAAAAAAACCACATAATCATAAAGTAACATAATCGGTGACCTGAAACCAATGTCACCCATCGGTGCACAAAAACCGCACCAACCAAAAAAAAGAAAATAAAAAACTCTAGGACCGTGACTGTGAACAGTGCAATAAACTTAGGGAGAGCCGCAACATCGCAGCAGCCTCATGCCTATAAACAATAAAGCGTGGGCAAAAAAAGGAACCTTACATTAATACTGCATCAAATCCTCAGTCAAAAATATATAACAAATAAACATATAGCATATATTCATACCATTGTTCATCAATGTCTCACGGTAGTGAAAGAATCAGGTTCAATGCTTTTTTAGGGTCAGTGAACTCCTGTTTACCACTTGCCAACTTCACAACGAGAACTGCAGGGTACCTGAGAGAGAATGCAATTTTCTTCTGGTGCAGCAGATGTTTACACTGCTTGAACGCCGCTCTCATCTCGGATACTCGTCTGGAATAATCCGGGAAAATCATGATGTGATGACCATTCCAATCCAGCTTTCCCATCCTGCGCGCTGCCTCCACAATACGCTCCCTATCCTGGAAGCGCAGAAGTCGAATCAGGATAGCCCTGGGCGGCTGCCCGTCAGGTCTGCGTCCAGCGAGGCTCTGATGCGCACGGTCAATTTCCAGCCCTCCAGGGAACTCCATTTTCAGCAGATGTGGGATAGCTTTGCGCATGAAGGTAAGGGCATCTGATTTTTCACAATTTTCTGGAAAGCCGACAAAGCGTAGATTGTTTCGGCGTGATCTATTTTCTAAATCGTCCAGCTTCAAAAGTAAATCTTCTACCTGCGTCTGGGTTGCGGGGGGATTAGCATCCAGAGCTGTATTAGCATCCTCAAGAAAAGCGATGCGAGACTCCACATCTCCCAGCCGGGTAGCTAACTCCGTTAGCTTGGTGTCCACCGCCCTCATTGACGCCTCAATAGAGTTGAGTTTGGCGTCTTGCCTCTCCGATATTTCCTTCAACAGTTCAAAGATCTTAGAGATGTCCTCCACCATTTGGTCTTTGGCAACACCTGCACCTGTTGAAGGTGGCGGAGAGGGAGGAGGGCTCGATGTGGTATCACCAGCTCTAGCCAGATTTTCCTTGCTAGCACCGGCTTTGGGGCGAAGATTAATTTTCTGCTGTTGTGTTGGCATACTAATCCTGTTCTCCACAAATCCAGTCTCGATGTAAAGTGTATTAATAATAGTAATTTCAGCTGAGGAAACAAGAGAAAAACGCCCTTGTAGAAGAAAAAAAAAAAAGGCTGTCTGCACTGCGGTGCTCCTCACCTAAGCAGCCATCTTCACTGCCCGCGTCTCTCGTCTGACATGAAGGTTTAGACCATCTCATTCATCTCATTCTACATCTTTCTAATTGACAGTAAGCCATTATTTCTTGTAACGTTCAAATTATAGCCTTTGAAATCTGAACTATTTTATTGACAAAAACTTTTTACCACTCTTGACCACTGGGGGGGGGGGGCTTGAGTTGCCTTGCATTTCCCCAGGCGCCACATGGCACCTAGGGCAATTAAAGGGTTAAAGCATTCTAGAGTTGTAGGGGAGAAGGGAATTAGATAAATAAGTTATGTGAGTTTTGTATCCCAGAATCCTTAACTAATTAAGCAATATTACATGAGAGGGAGTATGGTATCAAAGAATATATACAGTAACTGTAGTGATGCTACACGACCATGAGTGTAATATTGTTTTTTGGGGGGGTGCATGGAGTGTGAGGGAGGGATAGTACTTCTGACGGGGCAACAGTCGCACCTCCGGGTGGTCGGTCAGCTTTGGTTCCTACTTGGCACTCAACTCTCACCTGTGGCTCCAAGTAGCTGTTTGCATGCAACAGCGGCCACACCCCGGTAAACTACTTTGACCGGTGGGCAAAATGAGGTGAGAGTAGCCGATGGGTTTGAAACCCTTGGTGAGGTAGGGCTTGTCTACTTACGCATGTGTAGACTGGACCTGGTGGACTCCGCAGAGGAAACCACCAGATTGGCTCAACAGGCAGGAAGGCAGACCCAGCAAAGCGTTGTGGAGCGCAATTAGGGCACAGTGAGACACGTAGGACACTGTTGGCCATCCACTGTATCCTAACCTATCTCCAACTGTCTTCACTACATCTTGCCACTGGATCCAGATAGGCTGGGACGAGAGAGTGAGGCTGACAACCCTGTGCAACTCTCCCTCACTTAAATCAAATTCACACGCAAGTCAAGACACCCCCCCACCCCAGTTTCCTTCTCACCCCCCCCAAGTCCTGTGGCAATGGGCAAGTGACAAAGCAGCAGGTGAGGATACACTGGAAGCTGTAGCCACAATTCCACACACATGCGGCCCAGGGCATAGGGTCGCTCTCTACTGAACTGAAACAACAGTGGAGTTTGGCAGCCCCCTGGGTGTCTGAGCAGCCCTCATTAGGATTTGCTCTGCTCACCTCTATGGCCTGAAGAAGGGGCTAGAAAAGGTGCCCTAAACATAGCCTGCTTCGCTACACCCTGGCCAGCAAACCGCGGCTGGCAGTGATCCCACCCTAGTGGTCGAAATTCTCAGAAGAAATCAACTAAGGTCACATCACTCACCATTGACACTTGGAGTGTGCGAACACTCATAGACAGCTCCAAAGCAGACAGACCTGAGAGACGGACAGCACTTGTCGCAAGAGAACTCAGCAGGTACAACATCCACATCACAGCTCTAAGCGAGACCAGGTTTGCAGATGACGGTCAGCTGACAGAAGTCAAAGCTGGCTACACCTTTATCTGGAGTGGCCGAGGCAGCAAAGAAGCAGGAGTGGGTTTCACAATCAGATCCAATCTGATCAGCAAGCTTACCAGCCTCCCCAAAGGAACCAATGACTGCCTCATGACTCTGCGTCTCCCCCTCTGAGGAAAACGCCATGCCACATTCATCAGTGCATATGCCCCCACCATGACGAACCCAGATGAGATCAAAGACAAGTTTTACGAGGACTTAGAGACTCATTGAAGGCGTACTGAAGGATGACAAACTCATTGTTCTTGGAGACTTTAACACCAGAGATGGTACAGACTACCAGACATGGGAGGGAGTCCTTGGGAGAAATGGAGTTGGAAAGTGCAACAGCAATGGTCTTCTCCTGTTGAAGATGTGCGTCTCTCATGACCTTCTGATCACTAATACCGTCTACCGGTTGCCAAATCCCAACAAGACCTCCTGGATGCATCCATGCAGCAAACATTGGCATCTGATCAATTACATCATTGTGAGAAGGAGAGACAGGCAGGACATTAAAGCGACAAAGGTGATGTGTGGTGCAGACTGCTGGACGGATCACAGACTCATTCTCTCAAAGCTCAACATGCACATCCAGCCCAAATGTCGTCCACAGGGGAAAAAGGCAAACAAGCGACTCAATGTCAGCAAACTGGAACAGCATTCTGTGCGACATAACCTCAGTGAGGACCTGGACAGCAAGCTTAGTCAGCTTGACCTCGAGAAACAGAGCAGAAGAAGACCGGGCAGCTTTCAGAGACATGGTGTACAACACCTCACTCACTCATCTGGGCCAGAACATGCACAAACACCAAGACTGTTTCGATGAAAACGATGAGGACATCCAAAAGCTGCTTGACAAGAAGCGTGAAGCCCACAGAACGTACCAGCAAGACAGCAGATCTGCCTCTAAGAAGGCAACCTTCAACTCCATCAAAGGAAAAGTGCAGGCAAAGCTCAGAGAGATGCAGGACTTCTGGCTCAGCAAAAAGGCAGATGAAATATAGCAGCTTGCTGACAGCAATAACTCCAAATGCTTCTACGATGCCCTTAAGACCATATACGGGCCTCAGTCTTCTGGAACATCACCACTGCTCAGTGCTGATGGGTCCACTCTCCTCACCAACAAGAACGCAATCCTGGAAAGATGGGCAGAACATTTCAGCAGTGTCCTAAACAGACCTTCGTCCATCAATGCAGAAGCCATCACTTGCATGCCCCAAGTAGAGGTGAACACGTCTCTTGCAGAACCTCCAACAGAATCAGAAGTCCACAAAGCGATCAAACTCCTTTCAAATGGCAAAGCACCAGGCTCTGACTCCATTCCAGCTGAAATCTACAAGGCAGGAGAACCAGTTCTAATACAGAAACTCACTGAGCTCTTTCAGACCATGTGGCAGCAGGAAGTTATCCCCCAGGAGCTCAAGGACACCTCCATTGTCCATCTCTACAAGAGGAAATGAAATGGGCAGTCCTGCGACAACCACCGTGGGATGTCTCTCCTCGCCATCGCTGGCAAGATCCTCGCAAGAGTCCTTCTCAACCACCTCATTCAGCACATGGAAGGTGGTCACCTGCTGGAGAGCCAGTGTGGCTTCAGAGAGGGTCGTGAAACTGCTGACATGATCTTTGGCACACGCCAACTTCAGGAGAAGTGTCAAGAGCAGAACAGGGACCTCTACACAACATTTATAGATCTGAACAAGGCTTTTGATACTGTCAGTCGTGAGGGGCTGTGGAAGATCATGGCGAAGTTTGGCTGCCCGGACAAGTTCATCAGCATGGTGCGCCAGTTCCACAACGGCATGCTTGCTCGAGTACTGGATGATGGAGACTCCTCCGAAGCTTTCCCGGTCACCAACGTGGTCAAGCAGGACTGTATACTCACGCCCACACTTTTCAGCATGATGTTCACAGCCATGCTGTCTGATACCTTCTGCGACTATGAAGAAAGCATCATCAGGATCAGGTACAGGATGGATGTCAGGCTCTTTAACCTGCGGAGGCTCCAAGCCAAAACCAAGGTGAAAGGGGACTCAGTGCGTGACTTCCTGTTCGCAGACGACTGCACACTCAACGCAGCTACAGAGGCCCAAATGCAGCAGAGCATGAACTGCTTCTCCACTGCTTGCGACAACTTTGGGCTCACAATCAGTACGAAGAAAACCGAGGTCCTGCGCCAACTCGCACCGCAGAAGACTTACATGGAACCAGCCATCACTGTCAACAGGGAGACCCTCAAGGCTGTCGACAAGTTCACGTACCTTGGCAGCACACTCTCCAGGTCTGTCATCATCAACAATGAGGTCGATTCGCGCATTGCCAAGGCAAGCTCAGCATTCGGATGGCTATGTGCATCAGTGTGGGAAAAGAGAGGCATCAGGCTGACCACAAAACTGAAGGTGTACAAGGCAGTTGTCCTGCCTTCCCTACTGTACGTCTGTGAGACCTGGACAGTCTATGAGCACCATAAGATAAGATAAGCCTTTATTGGTCCCACAATGGGGAAATTCCACGATTGCAACAGCACAGGGATAGCAACACTCAGAGCAACAATCAGAAGGCAAGAAAAAAAAAAAAACAAGCAAGTAAGAGCAGCTAATATACATATGTACATATTACTATAAAATATATATATACACACACACAGACACACAGTGCAGAGCATTGTAGCTGGATGGAATAAATATATGAATATATAAACACACAGTGTGGAGCATTGTAGCTAGATGGAATAAATATGTAAATATATAAACACCCACAGTACGGAGAATTGCAGCTAGGTGGAATAAATACGTAAATATATAAAAACACACAGTGCGGAGCAATGTAGCTAGATGGAATAATATGTAGATATATAAACACACAGTGCGGAGCATTGTAGCTAGATGGAATAAATATATAGATATATAAATATAAACACACCCAGTGTGGAGCATTGTAGCTAGATGGAATAAATATGTAAATATATAAACACACACAGTGCAGAGCATTGTTGCTAGATGGGATGAAACAGCATAACCGTCTACTTAGTTCTCCTACATGGTATGATTATGTGCCCATACATATTCTCACCCTCCATAGCAACCGGTATTTTCCTAGTTGTATGCCGGAGGGGACCATTGTGTAAGTCAATTGCATCTTTTGCATTCAAAAAAGTATTAGTTTGTTACGTGTTTTTGCTACCTCTGCGAGCAGCCCTGCTTAGGTTGTACAGTCTGACAGCCGTTGGTAGGAAGGACCTGCGAAACCTCTCGGTTGTGCACCTGGGATGATGTAGTCTGCTGCTAAATGAGCTCCTCAGTGCATTCAGTATGTCCTGCATAGGGTGGAACTCGGACTCCAGCAGAGATGACAGTTTAGCTACCGTCCTTCTCTCTCCTATCTCCTCCACCAGATCAAGGCGCTGCCCCAGGACAGAGCTAGCTTTCTTGATCAGTTTGTTCAGTCTCTTCCTATCGGCTGCAGTAATGCCACTGCCCCAGCAGACCACTCCAAAAGTGATGGCTGATGCCACCACCGTGTCATAGAATGTCTTCAGCAGCGCCCCTTGTACACCAAAAGACCTGAGTCTCCTCAGCAGGAACAGCCTGCGCTGTCCCTTCTTGTAGAGTGCGTCAGTATTGTGTGGCCAGTCTAGTTTATTGTTCAGATGAACACCCAGGTACTTATAGGATGTCACCATCTCGATGTCTGTTCCCTGTATATTTACTGGTGCTGTGAGGGGTTGCCCATGCCTGCGGCAGTCCACCACCAGCTCCTTAGTTTTCCTCGCGTTGATCTGGAGGCAGTTCCGATGGCACCAGTCCACGAAGTCCTGGATAAGCCCTCTGTACTCAGCTTCATCTCCATAGGAGATGAGGCCAACGATCGCAGAGTCATCAGAGAACTTCTGTAGATGGCAGTGTGTTGTGTTGTGTGAGAAGTCCGCAGTATAAAGAGTGAACAGGAAGGGAGCCAGCACCGTTCCCTGGGGGGGCCCCCGTGCTACCGATGATCGTGTCGGACACACAGTCCCGGGTTCTCACAAACTGAGGCCGGTTCGTGAGGTAGTCCAGGATCCATGATGACAGGTGCTGGTCCACCCCTGCGCGCAGCAGCTTGTCCTTCAGGATCATCGGTTGGATGGTGTTGAAAGCACTGGAGAAGTCAAAGAACATGATCCTCACCATATTCCCGGGCTTCTCCAGGTGGGGCAGAGAACGGTGAAGGAGGAAGATCACCGCATCCTCCACCCCAATGCCATGCTGGTAGGCGAACTGGAGTGGATCCATCGCTGGTTCCACCAGGGGGCGGAGGTGAGCAAGGAGCAGTCTCTCCAGGGTCTTCATCAAGTGGGACGTCAAGGCCACCGATCTGTAGCTGTTCAGGTCTTTGGGGTGGGAAGTTTTTGGTACAGGTACCACACAAGATGTTTTCCACAGCTGTGGTACCCTCCCCAGCTTCAGGCTCAGGTTGAAGATGTATGTCACAATCTCACACAGCTGGTCTGCACAGGACTTGAGGAGCTTTGCGCTGATGCCGTCCGGTCCCGACGCCTTCCTCGCCTTGATCTTCCTCAGCTCCGTCCTCACCTGGGTCCTGGTCAGGGTCAGGATGGGGGGCTGTGTGTTGGGAGTGGGGGGGGGGGTGTTGGTGGAGGGGGGAGTGGGCAGCAGGACTTGATTTCTTTAGTGGCAGCAGTGGTTGTTGTGCAGTCAGGGGGGAGGGCAGTTGGCCAAACCTATTGAAAAACAGATTCAGGTTGTTCGCCCACTCCCTGCCCCCCGTGGCCTGGGGGGAGGTATTCTGGAGCCCAGAGATGGTTTTGAGGTTTCTCCAGACCCCGCTGATGTCGCTCTGTTGCAGCTTGTCCTCCATCTTCTTCCTGAAGCTGTCCTTGCCTTCTCTGATCTTTCTCCTCAGCTCCCTCTGTACGGACTTCAGCATCTCCCTATTCCCCGACCTGAAGATCCTCTTCTTCTCTCTCAGAAGTGTTTTTATCTCAGGGTTGATCCAGGGTTTGTTGTTTGAGCAACGCCGTATGGTCTTGGTGGGAATGGATTTGTCCACACAGAAGCTGAGGTAGTCCGTGAAGGTGTGAGTGAGGCCATCGATGTCCTCACCATGTGGATCGCAGAGCTGCTTCCAGGCGGTGGCTTCAAAACAGCCCTTTAGAGTGTCCATTGCCTCCTCAGACCATAACTCCACTGTGCGCATGGCCGGAGGTTGTCTGTGCACTAGGGGTTTGTGCACCAGCCGGAGATGAACCAAGTTGTGATCCGATCTCCCGAGTGGGGGGAGTTGTGATGAGGTGTACGCCTCCTTAGTGTTTGCGTAGAATAAGTCCAGTGTTTTATTGTCTCTAGTGTGGCATGTGACATACTGGGTGAACGTGGGTAGAATGGGAGATAGTGAAACATGGTTGAAATCGCCTGAGATGAGGAGAAGAGCATCTGGGTGTTCTGTCTGCAGCCTGCTGGTTACTGAATGGATGACGTCACGGGCTGCCCCAGCGTTCGCCGTCGGATTTGCATAAACAACAATGCAGATCACGTGTGAGTGTTCTCTCGGGAGATATGTAGGCCGCATGCTAACAGCTAGCAACTCAATGCCATAAACCATGCCATAAAGCTAAACCTCTTCCACCTGAACTGCCTCAGAAAGCTCCTGAAGATCACCTGGCAGGACAAAATCTCTGGCACAGAGGTCTTCTCCCGAGCTGAGCCACCTACCATTCATTACCCTGCTCAAGAGAGCCCAGATTAGGTGAGCTGGCCACCTTGTTCGTATGCCTGATTCATACCTACCAAAGAGACTGTTCTACGGTGAACTCGCAGAGGGCAAGCACTCACAAGGTGGTGAGAAGAAGCACTACAAAGACACTCTTAAGGCCTCCCTGAAGAACTTTGACATCAGTCTTGACACCTGGGAGACCCTAGTACTAGACCAACCAGACTGGCGTAGCCATACCAGCAAAGGTGCTGCCTCCTTTGAGCTGAGCAGGAGTGCCAAGGCCCAGAGAAAACGTGAGCTTCGCAAGTCCAGAGCCACCCCTGTATCTTCTGCCCGCACAGACCACCTGTGACTGACCTGTGGCAGAGCCTTCCGTGTCCACATCGGACTGATCAGCCACAGCCAGACACACTGCACCCAGTCCTCTTCCCTGTGATGTCCTTGGTCATCGTTGAGAACGATGGACGAACAACAACGGTATTGTTTTTATACTACCGTTCCACAAGCACAGTTTATTCATTGACAACAATACATTACAAAATATTCTGGCTTTTGTTTGTTTAACCAGTTATTTTGCTCCATCGAGAAAAATAGAGGGTGTGCATATGATATCACCAAACCAAACTCATAGCAGTTAAAAACACTTAGTGGCAAAAATGAGTGACAGCATTAGGGTGTATGCAGTAAAACAAAAAATATGCACAATTTTTAATCACAGGAGCACATAGAGTACCTGCTTGTGTTGTGGAGAGCTGATCTTATCATTCTATCTTATATTAATTGGCAAAAAATTGAATAAATAAATGATTAAAGGCTCTGTTCAGTTCTTCACTTAACATGTGCTCCTTGGTCATTACCCACACATCACTACAGTCAAGTAAATGGCGTATTATTAACATCTAAAGTAGAAAAAAAAGGTCCTCAGTGCATTGCTGTGACTAAATATTTTGTGTGATTTTTATGTTTTGCTGCACTCAAAGCTCCGCCTTTGACCGCCACCTAATCCACATAGCACCGGACCCCCATGATCCCTCCTGCAGGTGGTGAACCCACTGGAGGGCGGACCCATGTAACTCCTTCGGGCTGAGCCCGGCCGGGTCCCATGGGTGGAAACCCGGCCACCAGACGCTAGCCTTCGAGCCCCTCCCCCAGGCCTGGCTCCAGGGTGGGGCCCCGGTAACCCCATACCGGGCGGGGTACACTGAATCCTTGATATACAATTTATCATGAGAGTCTGTTGGATCGTTCTTAGTCTGGCCCTTCACCCAGGACCAGTTTGTCTTGGGAGACCCTATCAGAGGCAAATTGCCCCCCGGACAACATAGCTCCTGGGATCACTGGGGCACGCAAACCCCCCCCCCCCCCACCACGATAAGGTGACGATCCATGAGGAGGAGACGATCCATGATCCATCTCATCTCTGTTGTTTGCAGATGATGTTATCCTGTTGGCTTCATCCAGCAATGACCTACAGCTCTTACTGGGACGGTTTGCCCCTGAGTGTGAAGCGGCTGGGGTGAGAATCAGCACCTCCAAGTCCGAGTCCATGGTCCTCAGCCGGAAAAAGGTGGATTGTCCTCTCCGGGTTGGGGACAGGCTCCTGCCCCAAGTGGAGGAGTTTAAGTATCTTGGGGTCTTGTTCACGAGTGAGGGGAAAATGGAACGAGAGATCGACAGACGGATTGGAGCAGCATCTGCAGTGATGCGGACGTTGTACCGGTCTGTTGTGGTGAAGAGAGAGCTTAGTTCTAAGGCAAAGCTGTCGATTTACCAGTCAATCTACGTTCCTACTCTCACCTATGGTCACGAGCTTTGGGTAATGACCGAAAGAACGAGATCGCGGATACAAGCGGCTGAAATGAGCTTTCTCCGTAGGATTGCTGGACTCACCCTCAGAGATAGGGTGAGGAGCTCAGTCATCCGAGAGAGGCTCAGAGTAGAACCGCTGCTCCTCCACATTGAAAGGAGTCAGTTGAGGTGGTATGGGCATCTGATTAG
The DNA here is from genome assembly GCA_020510985.1 of Pholidichthys leucotaenia. Taxonomy (NCBI): domain Eukaryota; kingdom Metazoa; phylum Chordata; class Actinopteri; order Cichliformes; family Pholidichthyidae; genus Pholidichthys; species Pholidichthys leucotaenia. Next base: position 359,579,554 of record CM035842.1, on the reverse strand, counting down.
GATGCTTCCTGGACGCCTCCCACTTGAGGTGTTTCAGGCACGTCCCACTGGGAGGAGACCCCGGGGCAGACCCAGGACTCGGTGGAGAGACTATGTCTCCCAGCTGGTCTGGGAACGCCTTGGTATCCCCTCTGAAGAGCTGGAGCAGGTGGCCGGGGAGAGGGAAGTCTGGGCTTCTCTGCTTGAACTGCTGCCTCCGCGACCCGGACCTCTGGAAAAGCGGTAGAAGATGGATGGATGGATGGATGCACTCAAAGCTGTCACATGTGTCATGTTGCTATAACTGTCCTGTAGCTGTCAAGAATTCTGTTTCAATGCATCCCTTCTATAATCGCTTCTAAATATACCCATGTGGGTGACCCCCACAGCCTATGGGTCAAGCAGAGCGCTCAGCTGGAGCAATTAGCAGAACAGTGAGATGTATGGACTGATATCAATAGGTAGAGAGGAATTCCGGTGCTAGTAATCCTGCTATTGATATGTGTGACTCTAATGCAAATGTCCATGCCTTCCTGCTGTTTACTGTGATGCTAATATGCCATGCATGCATTGTCTAGCTGGGTATATAAGTCAACTGCATATCGCTTGCTTGCTCTCGCTTACTCTCTTTTTGACTTGCATTGCCTGTTTGCTGACTACAGACAGAGGGCTCGCTCCAGCGCGCTCCCACAGCGCTGGGGTGAACTCTCATGATGGAGGATGAATAAAACACCCTTTTAAACTTCAGTTCGCCGTGTCTGCCTGCACTTATTCCGTGTCTCCACACTGGTACCCCTTATTTTATCCTCCACACTGGTGACCCCTGACAACGAACGAACGCAGCCCCCGGCGATGACTCCGACGACGAATGAACGCAGCAGCCTGACGCAAATGGACTGCCCTCCCTTCTGCCACAGTGAGACCTCGACGCAGAACCAACACCAGGTGAACTCCCCCGGAGATCATCCACGACCGGGAAAGCTGCAGAAAGCGTCATGGTGCGACCCTCGCCTGAGATCTGGACATCCACGCTGGGACCGGCCGAGGGACACAGAACATCTACTCCCTCTCACTGCTCCTCCGCATCAACACGAGTGCGCACGCACCTTGTTCTCTCTCCACGATGGCAACCTCCAGGGCTGGACGGAAAACGCAGCACGTGGACCAGAACACACCATGACCCAGCACGAGCGAACGACAGCAACAGCCCGAACAGGAAAGACCATCGGCGCCGACGACGCTGATCTCCATCAAGCTCCCTGACCCTGACTCACCTCGCGACAGCGGACCTGCCATGCACCGAACCCCCGCACGCACATTGGGGGGTTACGAGGACAGCGCACCATGCACGGGACAATACCGGCTCCACAGACCGCCATCGTCCTCCGCCGCTGCACACACCCGAGAAACACGGCCGACCGCCATCCTCGGAACCTTCAGGGCTGCTCACACACCTGAAGCACACACGCAGCCCGCACACAGGATTTTGTATGGGTCTCAGCCACGGCGCACAATGGGAATCCAGCCGTCAGCTGTCCCCGAGGGCTTTAGGGCTGCGCCCGCACCTAAAGCCAACACGCCAAGTCCCTCACACAGCTTCAGCTCCTGTTTTGCTTCAAGGCCGCTACGCATCCTCACAGGACTGAACCGCGAGTGGAGTCAGAGACAAATGTTTCTTCTCACAGCCGCTGTGGACCTCCGCCACGTTTAACGGGACAGCCCCTCAACATCGTGGATCCACATGCAATTTTTGCGCAGCCCAGACAACTTCGCTGTCCCAGGCCGGCACTTGCTACCCCCACCCCCTCCCTCCACCTCCGCCTGCACAGAGATTTTCCCGCAGCTCGCTTCCAAAGCCGGACGATCGACGCCTCAGCCCCCTGCTGAGCCCTCTGGGGGGGAGTGGTGTGGGTGACCCCCACAGCCTACGGGTCAAGCAGAGCGCTCAGCTGGAGCAATTAGCAGAACAGTGAGATGTATGGACTGATATCAATAGGTAGAGAGGAATTCCGGTGCCAGTAATCCTGCTATTGATATGTGTGACTCTAATGCAAATGTCCATGCCTTCCTGCTGTTTACTGTGATGCTAATATGCCATGCATGCATTGTCTAGCTGGGTATATAAGTCAACTGCATATCGCTTGCTCGCTCTCGCTTACTCTCTTTTTGACCACTTGCATTGCCTGTTTGCTGACTAGAGACAGAGGGCTCGCTCCAGCGCGCTCCCACAGCGCTTGGGTGAACTCTTGTGATGGAGGATGAATAAAACACCCTTTTAAACTTCAGTTCGCCGTGTCTGCCTGCACTTATTCCGTGCCTCCACACTGGTACCCCTTATTTTATCCTCCACACCCAGTTAGTTATTGCTAAGTACCTCAGTGAATATATTATAGAAAAGAATAGGCATATTGTCATTTTACACATGTCACCGAATGAAATATTGTCCAGTTCAGAAGTCAGTATATATTCAACCGGTCTACCTGTTGAACAGCATTTGTGGGTCACCGTGATCTGCGCCAGTGGCTGGTTAGCTTGTTAGCAATTTAGCTTTAGCATACTTTGCTTGTTTTTTCTTGGCATTTCCATATGAAATAGAGTCCATCAGTGCAAAGTTATTGTGGTTTGTTAATCAAGACAATAAATTCAATTCAAGTTTGTCTATTTTGTTGTAAATCAATGTGAAATATCTATGGTTGGATGTTTCCAAGTTAGATCTGAATTTTTAGGACCATCTCTTTTCAAATGGCACCTCACTGTGGAAATTAAGGTATCCAACACAATATTACAATTCTCACATATAAGAAGCCACTGATATTAACTAAAATTTGAAGATTATTAGAACATACTGCAGCTGAAGTGGACTGATACGTATTTGGTGAAATGCTTGAGTTCAATTATTGGGGAATACATTAACTCCTGGAATCCCTATTGTCCAATCAGATTGCTCAGTCAGAACTAACTGCTGTATAAAAAGAAGTCTGACAACACTTGCATATCTCTCCTTTAATCAGACCACCCTTATTTAGGCTTTGTGGTGCAGTGGTGGTGGGGTAACATTGCAATTTAACAATGGGTTATCCTGTCCATCACACAGCTAATAATGTACACAGTAGGGTGGCAGTGGCTCAGGAGGTAGAACAAGTCATCCAATAACCAGAAGGTTGGCGGTTTGAATACCACTCTCCCCAGCCATCCTGCTGTTGTGTCCCTGGGCAAGACACTTTAAACACCTTACCTCCAGTGTCCATGACACTGGGTATGAATGTGCATAAATGTTCGGTAGTGGTTGAAGAAGCCATTGGCGTGGATTGGCAGCCACGTTTCTGCCAGTCTGCCCCAGGGCAGCTGTGGCTACAGTAGTAGCTTACCAGTACCATTGTCTGTGGCGTGAATGAATAATGTAGCCATTGTAAAGAATCTTTGAGTGTCCATCAAAAGTGTTATATAAATTCAATGCATTATTATTATTATTATATCACCTACTAGTGACCGTCTGCTGTGGTGTGTTTGACTTAGAGAGAGTAAAAGATTAAATGAGTGAGATGCAGAGGAGGGGGAGCAGAGGAGAAAGGGAGGAAAAAATGACAGATAACATGAAGACAAGTGTAGCATCACATCCACAGAGAAAACACACAGTAATAGCTGTGAGTTGTGTCGGACAGAGGAGGGAGTGATAAAGCAGGAGTGGTAGCCTGATGATAAGAGGGAGCCGATGGAGAGATTGCAGCTTTAGCTAAAGTAGCTGGACAGCAGGAGTGGGCGGGACGCAGGATCCCCACTCCACTGCAATCAAGCCTCTGTCACCATCTGGACGCCATTTTAAAACCATCAGCTCGGGCTCCCCATGTAAACAAGGGCGTGACCCCAAACATGCTCCCCTCACTAAATGGGTTCTCGCTGGCATCCACACACCCTCAAAAACGGTCGACTTTGACGGGGCGATGATGAGAGCCAGAACGGCCGACTGACAGTTTTACAGGGGAAGGCGTTTTGTTCTTCATTACAACAGCGATTCTGGCAAAAGATCTCAAGTTGTCATTTATCCAAATACGTACATTGTTCTAGTTTTATGTCCTCAGTGCTGTATTACTCACACAACTGAACTCTATTGAATTTTGTTTTCTTCAATCTATAGATGTACAAGTTAAGAACAGATTTTCTACACTGAGAGAAAATTATTTATTTGCATGGAACTAACAATTATGAAAATTTCACATGATATGAAAACAGACTAATTTAGGTGATTCATTTTCAGTTGTACACTTAAAATTACAAATTTTTCACTTGACTTTCTTGAACCGACACCTTGAAATAACCCTTTTATCCCAAAAATGTTATTATAATAAGGGTCTCCTTATTATCCTTTACAAATACTTTATAAGTAGGTTACTAATTTATAATTGCTTTATAAATCATGAATAAGCAATAAATGAGTTATAAGACATATTTCACAGATCTATGTCGACTCACTAGTTGGCAAGCTGAAGGGTTTTTTTGTTGTCTTTCGGCTGCTCCTTTTCGGTGTCGCCACAGTGTATCATCACCTTCTATCACGATGATTTGCATGTCGAATCGGCAAGGCAAGCTGAAGTAACAAATGTGAAATATATCTAATAACTTATTTATAATGGCTTACTCATGATTTATAAAGCATTTATAACCAAAGTAGAAATCTACTTCTAACCTATTTGTAAATCCTTTAAGGGCACTATTATTGTGAAGTGTTACCCCATAAATAATTCAGACTCCAATGCTAAGAAGACCAATTTGTGTAGCCAGAACCAGTTAATATTTTGAATTTTTGCATTAATAAGGTTATTTCTTTTAATAACAACTAGAAATGTAGTCGTCTAAAGCTCTGTTGACAACAAATAATGTAGAAATACTGTGATAAAATGCAATGAAATTTGAATAACAATAAAATGCTGGCAGAAACATAAAAACACATAGAATTAAACCAAGTGTTTAATGTAATCCACAGCAAGATATTCTCATTAAGTGGTACTGAATAGATTTTAAGTTTTATAATATAGTCAGCTGCTTGACTGCAATTATAAAATCTCCATAAACTGTTCAATACTGTGAAACATACATGCCCACAAGTTTTTGTCCACTAAAATATAATGTAACTTTTATTATTTTCGTCAGAATCAGCATTTCTAGCATTATACTATATTATATTCTAAACACTGTTACTACGATACATTTTTTGATTGTTCCAGTACTGTAAATCTTTTGACACAAGTTCTGCATGTACAGTTTAACTCCTTCTCTTTCTGCAAAATATACAAGAATGTACGGTGACCCCTTAATTGACATTTAGATGAACTGAAACAAATACGCAAGCATGTATTATGAACGGATCATGATATAGAAATGATGTGCATGGGGTGAGGGACAGAGATGGAGAGACAGAGCATGGGGATTGTGTGTGTGTGTGTGTGTGTGTGTGTGAGAGACCCTGCGAGAGAGAAACAGTTGAAGATCAGATGTTGAAGTTCAGACGCATGCACACGCGTACACACACACACACACACACACACACACAAACAAACAAACATGCACACACGCACACGACGGGGCAGACTGCAAAATGATAATGACATGGAAATGATATGGTAATGATATGCTAATCTGGCAACATTATTCTGCCCACCAGAGACTAGGAGGGAGAGAGGAACCTCCCCCCCCCCCCCCCCACACACACACACACACAAGTCTGACACGGGTAAGAAGAGTTAGGATAACTTGGGGGAAGGTGATGGAAGGTGTGTGATGCTCTCCCAATATAAGGATGTGTCTCAGGTGTGCTGCTGTTACTGTTGGTTACAAAAAGAATTTCTTCTAGTATCTGCAACCAATGTTACTGCAAACTGAGCTTTTTAAGTTGTCGATGTGTCCTGAAAGTTAGGCAAAGTTTTAGTCTTGCAATATTGATTGTTTAGCATTTTAGTCTGACTGGCTGTGATGACAACTCAGGCCAAACTAAACTGTTTTCTATGTTTAAATAAAAAGATAAAAACTCTGTAAATACACCCTCTCCACATGCATGCAAATACTACAAGCATCACTATAAAGAAAAGAGTCAGAAAACATTTACACAAGGCTACAAGTTTCCACAATGAAGACAACACTGCCATCCTCTGGAAAATCCTCTACACTGTAACAGTCACAATAGGCAGTATATACATGGTGAAAAAAGATGGAAAACATAAAAAGTGACTTAAATTGTAAATAAGGAACCTATTACTTTCAGACCATGATGTCTGTTTTACACTGTCAAAATTCAATTAAGATATAAACCACAATAATCTTATATCCATGTGTGTTTCTTTAAACTTGGAGCTTGGGATATCATTGTTGATTTTTGAATAAGAATTTGCCATCCATCCATCCATCCATCCATCCATCCATCTTCTACCGCTTATGTGGGTGTCTGGGTCTTTTTCATAGTATTTCAAAGTATTTAAACATTGTTATGAGGAAAGAAAATGATATAAGTAGATTGTTGTTATTAATTTAAATATATAATATACAAAATAGCTGTTCTCAAAACTAAAATGTCCTTTCAAACATCACATTGCTTCTTTCTTTTCCTTCCTCCCTCGCTCCCACCCTCGTTGTTAGTGTTTCCCTTGCTGCTCCACTTTAAGTGGCGGTGATTGACAGGTGGGCTATATCCATGCAATATCACCCAGCGCACGTTCCTATTCCCTCCTGGAGCCTTCATCCGCCGGTCAAATTAACCTTTCGTGCCAATGGGAGGGGCCCCTGCGTGGGCCAATCAGCAGGTGATTAGGCCAGGGGTGGGAAGGGTTGGGGGGGTCACTGCGATGGGGCCATCGCAAGCCTGATTGGTTTCAATCAGCGGCTGGCCGCAAGGACAGCTGGGAGCTGAGCCGCAGCGAGTGCTAATCAACGCGTCCCATGGTGAAGCATGAACAGTCACCGCTCACACACACGCAGACAGATTGATGTTGGTGCACAACACTTACCCGTCTTGTGTGCACACATTCACACAGAGCCAAGGGACATGCACACAAATACACACAGCAAGACATGGATGCAGAAAAGAACAGTCCTTCAGACCACAGCAGATAAACAGAAAATCCCATAATGGAAAAGTAGAGAAAATAGAGGGAGGTGGACTGGGGGCATAGTCACAGAATCTCACAGCAAATTGAATGACTAATTGCATTGGATTTGTTAATTTGACCACTGGCACATCTGATAGGAACCCATGACATTGGTTAGAAATGCTTCTGTTCCACAAACCCCAACAACAGCAGCTCATGTGATGTTTCAAATGTGGAACAATCCAGATTCGCTCCACTTTGTCTCATGTTATACCAGATCGTGTTTGAATAACAGTACAGTACAGCACAGACCAATCACTAGATAATACTGGAGTCACAAAGTGCACATTCTAACTCTGGATTGTTAAAAGGAGAGATACACTGATATCATTTTTTCTTTTACACTGAGTTTGAGCGGGGTCAGAGTTTGGACAATTTTCAGTCTGGTAGTTTTATGTCAGAATCAGAATTAGAATCAGAATGAGATTTATTGCCATTGTTCATGTAGTACACAAACTAGGAATTTGTCTCGGTGCAATGCTGCAACATTAAACATGGAATCCAAGACCAGTCTACATTTTTCCATGGTGGATGTGGTCTATATTAATCATATATTCCATAACCAACATATGTTTAAGCATGTGAGAATGTTTGGTGATTACATATGTAAGGCGACTTCACACCTCAGAACAGGACAAAGAGTCTCAACCGCCAGTGAAGATCAAAGAGCATCCAAGGCACTGCGGTGGAGACCGGATGGGTTGTCCTGACCCCCCAGGGCCAGGCGGAGGAGTACGAAGACAATGGGGGGATTAAGATAATGAGGGATGTCAGCTTTTGATATGCATGTCTTTTGTTATGTGCGAGTATAAGTTCGTAGAGCCGAAGGTGTTCGCTCTCTTACTTCTTCTGCTGCTGCACCTAGATGAGACTTGTTAGAGGAGCTGATAATAAACTTTGGTTTATGAATCACATCGCCTCATTATTTCAAGCTCCTCTACACTGGTGACCCTGACGCGAGAATGGACCAGAGGCGTTCCCCCACGATCGACTCATCTGTGGCGACCCAGGCAGACGCCGGCGCCCATGCAGACAGGGGAACAGATGGACGACGTTCCCCCACCGCAGAAGTGATAGAGAGGGCTCAACCGAGCACCAGCGCCACGGAGAGAGCCGAAGCAAGGTACTCTCACCCTGCGGACACATCAGTGACGGTCCACACAAACGCCGTCACCGTCAAGCTGCCGGACTTCTGGCAGGAAGACCCCGTCTCGTGGTTTCAGCAAGCTGAAGCCCAGTTTGCACTTGCGGGCATCACGGCTGATGATACAAAATTCTATCACATCGTCACCAAACTCGACGCCGCCACTTCGAGATGTGCACGGAACATAATCCAGCGGCCGCCGGCCCAGGACAAATATAAAGAACTGAAAGCGACCATCGTGGCAAATTACGTCCCCTCAGCCGAGGAGAGAGCCGAGAGGATCCTGGTGGTCTACGGCCACAGAGGAGGCAGACCCAAGGCCCTCATGGAGGACTTGCTGCAACTTAAAGAAGAGGACAATGACAACTTCCTCTTCCATTTCATATTCCTCAGCACGCTGCCGCCACACATGAGAGGGACGCTTGCCAACATGCGATGCAGCACCCAGCAAGACTTCCGCACGCTGGCTCACGAAACTCAACGGCATGTCAATGCCTGCAAGGAACAGACACCCACAGCAGCATCCGCAGACCTCAACGCTGATGTCCGGAGCCACGAGGAGCCACAAATCACCAAGCAGAATCAGCCCGTGGTGACAGCGACACGGCCAGGACGCAACAGACGGAGCGACGTTTGTTATTACCACCACCGCTTCGCCGAGAAGGCTTACAAATGCGTTCCCCCCTGCAAATTCACGATTTCGGGAAAACGCCAAAGCCGAGAGCTGTTAACAGCGGCGGTTCTCGGCGAAAAAAGCAAGCTTTTATATGTGACGGACGGACACACCGGCAAGCAGTTCCTTATCGACACGGGAGCTCAACTAAGTTTTGTCATGCCCTCCCAAGCAGACCGGGCCATGGGCACCCGGGGCAATGGAGCGGTGGCAGCCAACGGCTCCAGCATCGACACTTTTGGCGAAAAGAGCCTGCACCTCCGCATCCACGGCCGCAACTACAGATGGACATTTGTTGTAGCGGCGGTGAGTTTTAACTTGTTGGGCGCAGATTTTTTGTGTGCACATGGGTTATTAGTTGATCTAGCGAACAGACGCTTGGTTAATGCACTGTCCTTTGCTTCTATTCCCTGCGCAGCTTGAGTTTCTCCACCACCCGTGCAGGCCAGCGTCACCACAGCAGGAGGTAAGTTTGATCAACTCCTCACCCAATTTCCAGCACTCACAATTCCCAAATTCTCAGCCACAGTGGCTAAACACGGGGTCGAACACTTTATTCCCACAACGGGCCCACCCGTATTTGCCAAAGCTCGGCACTTAGACGCGACCAAGCTCGACATAGCTCGGGACGAGTTTACTACCCTTGAAAAATTAGGCATTATCAGACGCTCGAAAAGCCCCTGGGCATCACCACTTCACATGGTCCCGAAATCCGACGGTTCTTGGAGACCGTGCGGCGATTACCGCAGATTAAACAATGCGACAGCGCATGACCGCTACCCAATTCCTCACATTCAAGATTTTTCACTACATCTGGCGGGTGCGCGCATTTTTTCAAAAATAGACCTGGTCCGCGGTTATCATCAAGTCCCAGTTCGAGCAGAGGACATTCCTAAAACAGCTGTAATAACCCCCTTCGGCCTTTTTGAATTTTTGCGGATGCCTTTCGGCCTCAAAGGCGCTGCTCAAACCTTTCAGCGGATGATGGACGCAGTATTACGCGACCTCCCTTTTGTTTTCGTCTACCTCGACGATATGCTGGTAGCCAGCCCGTCTGAGGAAGAACACGAGCGGCATCTCACTATGGTTTTTCAGAGGCTAGAAGAGCATGGGTTAATAATCAATCCAGCCAAATGCAAATTCGGAGTGTCACAAATTGATTTTTTAGGACACAGAGTTTCTCCGAGGGGGGCAGTCCCACTGCCAGACAAAGTTCACGCGATAAAAAGTTTCCCACGGCCACAAACGGTCAAATCGCTGCAAGAATTTTTAGGAATGGTTAATTTTTACAACCGTTTCCTCCCCCACGCAGCTCAGCTCATGCAGCCCCTATATGACGCGCTCAGAAAACAAAAACCTTCCAACGCGGTCGAATGGACCCCGGAGCGCGAACGCGCCTTCGCGGAAGTAAAAAGTGCCCTAGCTAATGCCACATTGTTGGTTCACCCCGATCCCGTGGCCCGCATTGCGCTAACCACAGACGCTTCAGACCTGGCCATAGGGGCAGTTGTAGAACAACACGTCAGAGGAATCTGGCAACCTTTGGCATTCTTTAGCAAATCGCTAAACCAAACTGAGCGTAAATACAGCACTTTTGACAGGGAGCTGCTAGTGCTTCATTTATCCATCCGCCACTTCCAGTTCTGGTTAGAGGGGCGGCGTTTCACGGCTTTTGTAGACCACAAACCGCTCACCTTTGCGATGGCTAAAATTTCCGAACCGTGGTCAGGCAGGCAACAAAGACAGCTAGCTGCGATTTCAGAGCTCACCACAGACATTCGACATGTGGCAGGCAAACTTAACGCAGTAGCAGACTGCCTCTCTCGTGCTGTGACATCGCCAGAGCGCGAGGAGACAGATTATACTACCGCAGCCGCAGAGCTTTTCACCAACACGGACACATACGCAGCACCAATCCATGCAGGGATAGATTATGCAGCCATGGCAGAGGAGCAAAGTAGTGACGCGGATGTGCGCGCACTCCTGTCTGGACCAACAGGGTTAAGGCTGGAGAAAAGGAGTTTACGAGACGGTGTGCCCCCCCTAATATGCGATATCTCAACCGGCCGACCTCGCCCGTTAGTCCCAGCTGCATGGCGCCGCCGTATTTTCGACTCGATTCACTCCCTCGCGCACCCAGGTGTGCGCGCTTCGGTTAAAATGGTCGCCGAAAAGTTTGTGTGGCCTGGCCTGCGCAAAAACGTAAAAGAATGGGCAAAAACTTGCATTTCTTGTCAGCGCGCCAAAATACACAAACACACAAAAGCCCCTCTGGAGCCTTTTCCAATCCCTGCTAGAAGGTTCGACCACGTTCATGTCGACCTCGTGGGGCCGCTACCTTCCTCCCAAGGTTTCACACATCTGTTAACAATGATAGACCGCACCACGCGCTGGCCAGAGGCAGTCCCTCTGGCGTCAACCACAGCGGAGGAAGTCGCTCGCGTTTTTTTGACAAACTGGGTGGCACGTTTCGGCGTCCCATCGGACATCACGTCCGATAGGGGGCCTCAATTTGTCTCGGAGCTTTGGTCAGCCATGGCCAGCAGCTTAGGGGCGACAATTCACCGCACCACCGCTTATCACCCTCAGGCTAATGGGTTATGCGAGCGTTTTCACAGATCTTTAAAGGCCGCCCTCAGAGCCTCACTAACGGATACAAATTGGGTAAATAAACTTCCCTGGGTTTTATTGGGGTTGCGTGCTGCGCCTAAAGAGGATCTAGACGCCTCTCCAGCAAAATTAGTTTTTGCACAACCTCTCAGGCTCCTGGGTGAATTTTTACCAGAGAACCCAGAGCCAGGGCATCTCCCTGCCCCGAGGTTTTTAGGCAGCAACGGACCGGACTCTCTCCCCGGACCGGCACATCACTCTTTTCCACGGGTTTTTGTCCCACAAGCTTTAAAGAACGCTGAATTCGTTTTTGTTAGGCATGAAGCTTTAAAACCAACTTTCCGCCCACCATACGATGGACCATTCAGAGTGCTGGAACCTGGTGATAAACACTTTGTGCTTGATTTTGGGGATAGAAAAGAAAAAGTCAGCACTGACAGACTTAAACCTGCCTTCTTGTTGAGAGACGAGCCTGCACGGTTGGCGAGAGCACCTCGGCGGGGTAGACCCCCCAAGAGAAAAGACTCAGCCCCCCTGCAGGGAACAAATAATCACTCTCCTTCCCAAGCTGCAGATTCCTTACAGGAAGGTCTCAGCAGGACGCCCAAGCGGACCCACAGCAGATTCGGGAGAAGATTAAAACCCAGACGGCATAGAGACTGATGCAAACTACTCAACAGTTGTTCACTAATTGTGCTGTAACAGTTTAGGACTGACTTGTGATTTTACTATGCTGTTATGATTACCACTGAACTCTCTTAGGAGCATGGCTGCTGGAAAGTTTCTTCTGTGGCAAGAGGTGTAGCAGTTAGTATGTCATAATAATTATCTTAAACTGTGAATTTTTCTATTGTCCTTTTCTTAGTTATTTGGGGGGGGGCTGTGGTCTATATTAATCATATATTCCATAACCAACATATGTTTAAGCATGTGAGAATGTTTGGTGATTACATATGTTAGGCGACTTCACACCTCAGAACAGGACAAAGAGTCTCAACCGCCAGTGAAGATCAAAGAGCATCCAAGGCACTGCGGTGGAGACCGGATGGGTTGCCCTGACCCCCCAGGGCCAGGCGGAGGAGTACGAAGACAATGGGGGGATTAAGATAATGAGGGATGTCAGCTTTTGATATGCACGTCTTTTGTTATGTGCGAGTATAAGTTCGTAGAGCCGAAGGTGTTCGCTCTCTTACTTCTTCTGCTGCTGCACCTAGATGAGACTTGTTAGAGGAGCTGATAATAAACTTTGGTTTATGAATCACATCGCCTCGTTATTTCAAGCTCCTCTACAGTGGAGACAGTTTTTACTGTTCTGCAGCAAAACTCTTCTCCTCACCAGCTGTTGCTTCACTGGTCTCTTTTGTTCTTTCAGCATCACACTTCTGTTTTGCTTTATTTTTACATTTATTATTGGTCATTTTTGCCTTTATTGGACAGATATAGCTCTGGGGGAAAAAAAATTAGAGCCCAAAGAGACCACTACAAAAGTACTGCTCACAAAACATTAGGGATATTTGGCTTGCGGGTGAAGTTTATGGAAAATGTAAAATTCATGCTACAGTGTTAGATAGATAGATAGATAGATAGATAGATAGATAGTTTATTTCGAACACAAAAATATAACAAAAAACAAGCAAATGGCAAATGCAATAAAGTTACAGTATACATTGTTCGAAAGGGAGAAGGAAGAAGTGAACACTTATTAATTCCAACTCCTCTACACCCATGTGAATTTTATACAAATTACTACCTTTAAGACCCCAAGTAAACAATTTACTGTATTTTTTACAAATCAACATTTACACCCATCCATTCTAACATACAATGAAGTCCATACATCAAAACCACCCTCAAACAACACAGATATACACAGTGCTGTCCCACCCACCATTCCATAGTGTCCCATAATGTCCCAGAGTGAACATAATGAATCGTACATATAAATACTACCCTTCTAACATATATCCTTTCAGCAAATGGTGCTTATACCTCTTTTTGAAATGATTTCTGTTTGTACATAGTTTCAGTTCCGGCTCCAGACTGTTCCACAAATCTACCCCACAGACAGATATCCACATACTTTTCTTGGTTGTACGTATCTTGGGTTTTGTAAAGTTTAAGTCTCCTCTCAAATTATGATCATTGTCTCTTTTTTTAAATATTATTTGTATATTAGTTGGAAGTTGATTGTTAATTGCCCTGTACATTACTTGTGCTGTCTTAAATTTAACTAAATCGATGAACTTTATGACATGTGACTTTAAGAACAATGAATTGGTATGGTCTCTATATCCTGCATTGTTTATTATCCTTATAGCTCTTTTTTGTGATGTGCATATTGCCTGAAGGTTGGTCTTGTAGCTAAAAAGATTTCATCTAAATTAGTGGAGCACCATTTTCTTTCTAATTGACGAGTCTTCTGTTTTAAGCTACGAGTTTCTGTGTTGAACCCGGGAGTTAAAAATCTCTGATTAGACTTTCTTTTTTAAAGGGGCCAACATGTCTAGAATCTGATGCAGAGAAGCTGTCACACTATCTACCATGCTATCAATTACAGAAGGAGCAAGCTCGCTATAGCTAATTTCTGTTGTGTTGACATGTGGCATAGAGGAAACAATCTGCATAAATTTGGTAACAACATCATCTGAGAGGCATCAGCAGTTGTTGTGATGTCACGTGCACAGGTCTGAGGTGGAGGTTTGTAGTTGGTGAGGGTTTGTTTGCCACTCCAGAGAGAATGTGCATCTCTGGTGATGCTGAAGTGGCCAGATTTTTTCTTGCTGTACTGTCGTTTTGCCTCCTTGATACCACGGGACAGGTTGGCCCTAGCTGTTGTTAGTCCTGCAGTGTCACCAGCCCTGAAGGCTGCGTCCTGAGCCCTCAGGAGCCTGTGGACCTCTGCTTTCATCCATGGCTTCTGGTTGGCACAAACTGACTGTTTTTCAGTGAGTGACATCATCAATGTATTTAGCTATGCATGCTCCAACAACCTCAGTGTACTCCTCTATGTTTGTGTTTCCATTGTGAGTGGCTGTATGCCTGAAAGTGTCCCAGTCTGTAGTGCTGAAGCAGTCTTTCAGAGCATCTGAGGCCCCCTCTGGCCACACATGTATCAACTTTTTTGTTGGTCTGATGGCTTTCACTCTGGGTCTGTATGCAGGCCATAGTAAGATGGTGATGTGATCAGAGACACCCAGGTAGGGAAGGGGGGGGGGCTCTGTATGCGCTGTTGTGAGTTGTGTACACCAGGTCCAGCAAGCAGCGGGAACTACAGGAGTATATACCTACTTTCCATTGCTGGGAAAATCCTTGCCAGAATCATCCTGAACAGACTGATCTCGGCAGTCTCAGAGAAGAACCTCCCTGAACCACAATGTGGTTTTTGGCCTGATTGCAGCACTGTGGACATGGTTTTTGTGGTGAGACAGGTTCAAGAGAAATACCTTGAGCAGAACATGAACCTCTACACAGTCTTCATCGGTCTGATAAAAGTGTTCGACACAGTCAACAGAAATGCACTGTGGATCATCCTCCGCAAACCTGGATGCCCAGAAAAGTTCACCTCGCTCATCAGGCTGTTTCATGGTGACGTGACAGGTGAAGTACTGTATGACGGTGAACCTTCTGAGAGATTTGACATCTCGAATGGCATAAAACAAGGCTGCATCCTTGCCCCAGTGCTGTTCAGTCTCTTCTTCACCCCAGTACTACTTCAGGCTGTCAAAGACCTCAAGCTTGGTATCTACATCAAATATCACCTGGATGGCTCACTGTTTGATCTGCAACGTCTTGCTGCAAAAACAAAGGTGCTGGAGAGGCTCATAGCAGAAGCCTTGTTTGCCGATGACTGCGCTCTGATGGCCAATGAAGAGAACCACCTACAGACAATCATTGACAGGTTCTCGGTAGCATCCAAGATGTTCAGCCTGACAATCAGCCTCAGGAAGACAGAGGTCTTCTTCCAGCCTGCACCGAACAGTGTCTGCCAAGAGCCAAATATCACCATTGATGGCACACAGCTGAAGAATGTTGATACCTTCAAGTACCTGGGCACCACCATCTCTAATGATGCATCGCTAGACAAGGAGGTTGCAGCAAGGATACAGAAAGCCAGTCAAGCAATGCACAGACTGCACACCAAGGTCTTTCAACATAAAGACATTTGCCTCTCAACCAAACTCTAGGTATACAATGCAGTCATACTGACATCACTGCTGTATGGGTGTGAAACCTGAACTACACACCTCACCCAAATTTTATGTCTCTACGGCAAAGTTTATGGTCTCCAGTCTCCATAGACCTTGTACGTTTGGCCCCACCCACAAAAATGAGGGGTGGGGGGGCACATATGTTTTCCAGTTTATCAAATTTTTTGCTTTGTCTGAGGGGTTTGTCAAAAAAAATCGTGTTTTGGTGTATATACCCTCCAGGACCTGTACATCTCCAGGACCCGGAGGCGTGCAGGTCGGATCATAGCTGACCCTTCACACCCTGGACACGCACTGTTTGCCCCCCTCCCCTCAGGTAGAAGACTTCGGTCCATTCAGACTAAAACCTCCCGCTACATGAACAGCTTCTTCCCCTCTGCCATCAGACTGCTGAACACTAAGTGACTTATTAGTCTCTCGTGCACTACGTACAGCAGCTCAACCGGACTCATGATAATTATCACTGTTTTCTTTTGCACTACCGACTGCACTATGTGGAACTCCACAATATCTGCTGCTTGTTAATATATTTTAAATTGCATAGATTAGTATTACTCATTCATATTCTACATTTTCAATCAATCAATCAATCAAAGACTTTATTCCAGACTCAAGGTCCATCAAAAAAAGTAAAAACAAGACAGTTGAAAAAACAGTTAATAAGAGAAACAATCAAAAAGTTACAAAAAACACTAAGACACAACTGCTAAGAGAAGTACAAAGACAGTACAGACTTTAAAAAGACTTAAAAAGACAACTGCACCAGTACCTTCTAAACTGTGACTGACAGCAAATAGAACTGAGCTTAATGCTAGACATGACTTGAATGATTTCATTTCTAGATACATCAAGCTGACAGATGAATTTATACATAAGATTCCTTATTACTGCATGCAGAGTATTTACACGTGATGAGACAAATAACTCAGAAGCACTGCACCATCGAGGCTTTTTAAGTAAAATTCTTTAAGGCATCATTGTAAGCAACCTGTAATTTCTGCATACTTTGTTTCCTATAATTTATCCATAAATGAGCAGTGTATAAAGGTGTACAATAGGTTTTAAAAAGAACCAGTTTCACCTCATCTGAACAAAAACCAAATCTGCGTGCAAGAATATTTGCTTGCATGTAGATTTTGCAGCGTTCAATTCAATTCAATTCAACTTTATTTATATAGCGCCATTTCACAACAACAGTCATCTCATAGCACTATCAACTGTAGGGGGGACCCCCACAGTTGCAGAAAGACCCCAGCAATCAGGCGATCCCCTGTGAGCAAGCACTTGGCGACGGTGGAGAGGAAAAACTCCCTTTTAACAGGAAGAAACCTCCAGCAGAGCCAGGCTCAGGGAGGGGCAGTCATCTGCTGCGACTGGCTGGGGGGTGAGGGGATAGAGAAGAAGAAAAGAACAGACATGTAGAGAGCAAACAGCACGATGGGGACTCAATCTATGGGAGAGAACAAACAAATGTTAATGACCAGCAAAAAAAAAAAATATTTCATAGAGAGTGAGGAAAGGAGTGAGGCCCAGTGCATTACTGGAGGTCCCCCGGCTGACTAAACCTATTAGCAGCATAACTAAGGGAGGGTTCAGAAACACATGATCCCTCCCTAATTGTAGGCTATATCAAAAAGGTAGGTTTTAGCCCTATTCTTAAAAACAGAGATCGAGTCTGACTCCCGAATCCAGATTGGCAGCTGTTTCCACAGGAGAGGAGCTTGATAACTGAAGGCTCTGCCTCCCATTGTACTTTTGGAGATTCTAGGTATTACAAGTAATCCTGCATTTTGGGAGCGTAGTGCTCTGTTAGGATGATACGGTAGTATCAGATCTTTTAAATAAAAAGGAGCCTGATTGTTTAGAGCTTTGTAAGTAAGAAGAAGGATTTTAAACTTAATTCTGAACTCTAGGGGAAGCCAATGAAGGGAGGCCAGAACCGGAGAGATATGATCTCTCTTTCTAGTACCTGTTAAAATTCTTGCTGCAGCATTTTGGATCAGCTGAAGACTTTTTTTTTTTTTTTTATTTAAGTTTTTGTAAAGGGTATACAGGTCGTTACAGCAATGCAGTGTTTACATTTTCATCACATGTTCCCTTATTTCCTGATATCTGACAACATTGGAAGATTAATTCTTACAACACCCCTTATTTTTTTTTTTTTTTTAAAGTGAAAGAAAAAGTGAAAAGAGAAAAAAAAACAAACAAACCAGTAAAAAACAAACAAAAAGAAAAAGTAAGTAAATAAAGATAAAAGAGCATCTGAGTAGCTTTGGAACAAAGAGAGGAACCATTATTGAAATGGTATTTGTCAAAGATTAGATCTAATGGAAGACACATATGCGGTCCAGGGTTGCCAAAAGTTCATGAACCCATCCATGTCCTGTCTCAGTGCGAATGTCAACTTTTCCATCGAGTAAATGTCTTGGATCACGTTAGTCCAATCTTCAGGTGTAGGACAGTCCTTCAACATCCATTTTTTAGTTAGAGCTTTTTTGCTTGCCAATATTAAAACATTGAATAAGTATTTTTCTCCTCGTCTTTCCAGTGAGTCCGGTAGTAAACCCAAATACAAAGTTACAAAAGAAAAGGGAACTGTAATTTTGAATATTTTCCCCAATATTGTCTGTACATTGGTCCAATATTGGTGGATAACTGGGCATGACCAAAACACATGAAAATGATTTGCAGTCTTTTCACCACACAAGCGCCAACAGTTCAATCCCTTATGGGTAAATTTGTTTTGTGCAGGTGTTCTGAAAAATCTTGCCAAGTTTTTCCATCCAAATTCTCTCCACTGCAGGGATGAGGTACTTTTCCATTGCTGTTTATTTAGCTTTTCCCATATTTCCAGATGTAAAGTGAAATTCCCCTCTTTTTCCCATCTCTCTTTTATATAAGATGTGTTGTCTCCTTTTAAGTCTTGAAGACCTTGGTATATTTTAGAAATGTATCTGATCCCTGGGATCCCTTTATATGCCATTAAGAAGACCTTCAGAACACCTGACTGGGCCCTTTCCAAAACCTCCTTTTTAAGTATATTGTTTATGTGGTGTCTAAGCTGGAAGAACCTGTAAAGGTCTTGATTTATTAGGCCTTGTTTTTTCAAATCTTCAAAACTTCTTAAGATTTGCCCTTTAAAAAAATCGTAATATTTTATCAGCCCCTTCTCCTTCCACTTTTTAAATCTGGTGTCTGTTTTATTAGGAGTAAAGTCCTGATCATAGGCGATCCATTGCAGAAGTCGATAGGGCTCTTTAGTTTGATTCTCTCTGACTATCTTAAACCAAATTTTTAGCGGGGTCTCTATCCACGGGTTAGTGTTATTCAAAAGCTTAGGTAAGACATTGTTCCCTATTATCGCCTGTAGGGGGATGTCACTTGTTATTTGGCATTCGATCTCCTTCCATTGTGCAGAGTAGACTGGGTTACATATCTCTACTAAAGTTTTAATTTGTGCGGCTTTAAAGTAGTCCCTGATATTTGGCAGCGCGAGCCCACCTTTGTCTTTGTTTAGCTGTAGGGTTCTATATCTGATTCTAGGTCTCTTGCCCTGCCATATGAATCTTGAGATCCTTCTGTCCAGCTCCTGCCATGTTTTATTGGGAGGTTCTACCGGTATTGTTTGGAAAAGGTATAGAAGACGTGGAAGTATATTCATTTTGACTGCTTCAATTCTTTGTGCAATACCCAAGAATGGTATCATATTCCATCTTGCTAGGTCAGATTTTATTTTTGTCACCAGTGGATCATAGTTTAGTGATATAATTTTGTTGAGTTGTTTCGGGATATTGACCCCCAGATATTTCATAGATTCCGACTCCCAGTTAGTTTTGAGTTTGCTTAGTGAATAATGATTTGGGTCATAGTTGAATGTTAAAACTTGGGTTTTATGCATATTTAATTTGTACCCCGATAAATCTCCATACTCTGAAAAAACTGAGGTTAGTTCTGGTAAAGAAGTGTCCGGCTGCCCTAGGTATATTAAAATGTCATCAGCAAAGAGTGCTATTTTATGTTCCTTCTGACCAAGTGTAATACCTTGAATTTTTTGGTTTTGTCTTATCCATTGGCTCAGAGGTTCTATGAAGATTGCAAAGAGCAGTGGAGACAGGGGGCAGCCCTGACGACATCCTCTTTCCAGTTCAAAAGATGATGATAAATTACCGTTAATCCTTATTTTAGCTGTTGGTTTTTTATATAATGCCTGTATAGTTCTAATGAAGTTGTTATGAAAATTGAAACTGGATAAGATTCTGTATAGAAAAGACCAGTCAACCGAATCGAATGCTTTTTCAGCATCTAATCCTAATATGACTGCATTTAAGTTATATTTTTTTATATGATGAATTATGTGTAAAGTGCGTCGAATGCTGTCTTGTGTCTGTCTTTGTCTTATAAAACCTGTTTGGTCTAAATGAATTAGGTCTGTCAGTATATTCTCTAACCTTTTGGCAAGGATAATGGTAAAAAGCTTATAGTCCTGATTTAGTACACTGATTGGTCTGTAGTTGGAGCACTCTAGTTTATCCTTTTCAGGTTTAGGTATAACTGCAATGACCCCTTCTCTCCAGGAGGGGGGGATTTCCCCTGTGTGGAGGACATAATTAAATGTTTTCAGGAGGAGAGGAGATAGTTGCTGTTTAAAGGTTTTGTACCACTCTGCTGTATAGCCATCAGCTCCTGGGGATTTGTTAGCTTTAAGTTTCATAATTGCTTTTTCCAATTCTTTAGGATGTATTTCTGACAGTAGTGTTTTATTTTGTGACTCCGTAAGTTGGGGAAGGTTTAATGTGTTTAGGAATGCCTCGGATGCATTTTTATGTTTTTTGTGGGAGTATAAGTTCTTATAGTAATTCTCGAAGTTTTTAAGAATATCCTGAATTCTGAATTTTATTTCCTTTGATACTGGGTCTCTGATTTTGTAGATTGCTCTTTCTGTTTGATGTTTCCTCAATTTATAGGCTAGCAATTTTGCCGATTTACTGCCTGCTTCATAGTATTTTTGTTTCAGAAATGTAAGTTTCTTCTGGATTTCTATTGTGTAGATCTCATTTATTTGGTTTTTAATTTCCTTAATCTTGAGCGAGTCAGTAGAATGAGTGTTGCCTTTGTGTTCTTTTTCTAGGTTCCTAAGTTCTGACTCTAATGTGGATAGTTTTTCTTGTCTTAGTTTCTTTTGGGTTGCCAGTTTTGCAATAATCTTTCCTCTTATTACAGCTTTACATGCATCCCACAGTATTAAAGGGGATACTTCTCCATTATCGTTATCTTCCAAATATCTGAGAATATCTGACTCCAATTCATCTTTCAATGGTCCTTTCAGGACATTTGAATTTAACCTCCAAGAAAATGCATTATTTGTGTATTTTTGGATATTTAAGTCCATGTAGATCGGACTGTGGTCGGAGAGATCCATCAGTCCTATTTTACATGTTTTTACTCTACCAATGTCTCTATTAAACATAAAAAAATAGTCAATCCTTGAGTAAGATGAATGTGGAGTTGAGTAAAATGTATAGTCTTTTACACTGGGGTTGAGTTCCCTCCACACGTCACAGACTCCCAATTCTTTTAGTAGCATCCGAGTATTCCTGTTTTGGGTGTTATTTTGATGTGGGGAATTACCAGAAGCATCCCAGTATGGATTCAGTCTAAGGTTGAAGTCCCCACCACATATCACTAAACCTTGAGCTTTAGTTATCATTAGGTCGAATACATTTTTATAAAATTTCCAGTTAGCCCCTGGGGGAGCATACACATTCAGCAGGGTGATATCTTCTCCCTCTAGCCGCCCAGTTACCAAACTGTATCTCCCTTCTTTATCTTTGTGTTCTGATTTTTTTTCAAATGTAATTTTGGTTGATATCAATGTTGCTACTCCCCTCCTCCTCCCTGATTTATATGAAGATGAAGAGATCATTTTAAACCCTTGTCTACTGAGTTTATTGTGTTCCACGTCTGTTAGGTGGGTTTCTTGTAAAAGTATTATTCCTGCTTTGTCTTTTTTCATTTTGCCTAGAATCTTGGATCTTTTAACTGGATTCAGGATTCCTTTTACATTATATGAAATTATTTTGGTTACACCCTGTTTCTCCATTGTGTTGTTTTGTTTAGTATAACTGTGTGGTGGCCCTCTTTTGTGCTACTCAGAAACTGAAAGAACATTAAAAACAAGAAAAACATTAAGAACATAGTGTAAAAAACTTTAAAACAAAAAGCTGTCAAAAGAACTTCCTGAGCTGAGGTCTTTTTAAAGACCCTGTAAGAGCCTTGATGGAGTGAAGGCTCTGAGGGAAATTCCTCAAACTCTGTTACGTGTTGAGGGCCCTCTCTTACCACTGAAAGTTGTCCCATGCTTTTAACGTGAGTTTCAGAACCCAATCCAAACTTGTAATGATTTTTTTTTTTTTTTTCCTTTTATGCCTAAACCCTGTGAAATTGTGTGCACCCTCCCACCCCCATCACATCAAACATTCACGCAAAAACAGTATTTGTTAGTATGAGGAGAACATGTGGATTATTGTCACATTTCTATTTTAACAAGTTTTTTTTTTTTTTTTTTTTTATTACAAAGACTTATTTGTTTCAAATAATATGATTGTTCCATGAAATGTTTTACCACATGCTGAATATGCATCTCCTTTAATGTTTGTTACCTTGTATGAGGGGGGTTGGATGTGCGGATTGATTCAAGAGGAAAAAAAAAAAAAAAAAAAGGTCGCTATTCCAACCTGAAAACGGATAGTTTATCCGCGACGCTCTGGTGCTGGGTTTCCCGCTGCTGGTCCGTGGATTTTGAGGGTCTTTGTGTTGTCCATGTTTGCGCTTTGATCTTCACACTCGGGTCTGCCGCGGGTTTAAATACCGTTACCGGGAGCCCTCTTTTCGCCATGTCAACTGTTGCTTCTTCCGCCGAATTATAGAGACACGTTTCATCGCCGTAGAAGACCCTTAACTTCGCAGGAAATGGTGTCTGAAAGCGCAATTTCTTCTCTCTTAACACCTTTTTCGCGTCATTGTATTCCCTGCGCTTTTTAAGGACCTCCGGGGCGTAATCGTGTTCCACGTAGACTTTTCTCTCCTGGTGCATAAATCCTTTTTTCTGCCAGGCCAGTCTTACAACCTCTTGTTTTATTTTGAAATTGGAAAATCTTACCAACACCGAACGTGGGGGCGCTTCCGCCGCCGGCCTAGCGGCTAATGAACGATGTGCCTTTTCTATCTTCAAGTCGGTGGTTTGTGGAATATCCAATTTCTCTCTTAGTAAGGATTCCACGCATTCTGCCATTGAGTTAAAACCATTTTCGGTTCCTTCTATCAGACCATGAATTCTTATGTTATCTCTTCTTTGTTTTCCTTCTTGGTCGGTTAGCTTAGCCTCTATAGCTGCTTGTCTTTTGCGTAGGTCCAGCACAGAATCTTCGAGCACTTTTATTCGATCCTCTGTTTCCAAGATTCGGTTCTCGGCCTGGTCCACTCTGCTGTTTGTCCTTTTCAATTCTTCTCTGAATTCCCGAAATTCGGCCGTAACATCTCGGCGAAATCGTCGTAGTTCCTCAAATAGTGATTTCAGGCTAACCCTTTTGTTAGCTATCACCAGCTCCTCGTCTTCTGAACGGGGATCTTCCAGTTCAGATTCTCCGGCCGATACGTGTCCTGGCCTGGAGAATTTCAGTTTCTTCTGTTTTCCTTTAGACATGATGATTTTGTCTTTTGATTTTCACTCCTCCAAAAATCCGTTAAGTTTGATTTTCAAGGTGTTATCCTGGATTGAGTCTGAGAGCTTCAGTGTTAAGCTGCAGTCGCCATGGCGTCCAGACCGGAAGTCCAGCTGAAGACTTTTTAAAGATGTTTTAGGACAGCCTGATAATAAAGAATTACAATAATCTAATCTCGAGCTAACAAAAGCGTGGATCAGCTTCTCAGCATCACTCTGAGACAAGATGCTCCTAATCTTGGCAATATTACGCAAATGATAGAAGGCAGTCTTAGAAACAAATTTAATATGTGAATTGAAGGACAAATCCTGATCAAAAATAACTCCAAGGTTCCTCACAGAGCTATTAAGAGAAAGAGTAACTGCATCCAAACTGAAAGTTTGATTTGGAAAGGAATTTCTAAGGTTTTTTGGACCAACAAGAATGACTTCAGTCTTATCTGAATTTAATAGCAGGAAATTACAAGTCCTCCAAGCTTTGATTTCCTTAAGACAGGCTTCTAACTTGGCTAATTGATTAGTATCATCTGGCTTCATTGACAGGTATAATTGTGTGTCATCTGCATAACAATGAAAATGTATACAGTGCTTTCTAATAATGTTGCCTAACGGAAGCATATATAAACTAAAAAGAGTAGGGCCTAGCACAGATCCCTATGGAACTCCATGACTAAGCTTTGAGCTGAAAGAAAACTCATCATTTACATGAACAAACTGGAACCTATCAGATAAATAAGATCTAAACCACTGCAATGAAGTTCCATTAAGTCCAACATAGTGTTCTAATCTATCAAGTAGAATATTATGATCAATAGTATCAAAAGCTGCACTAAGATCTAAAAGGACAAGTACAGAAACTAGTCCATTATCAGATGCAATGAGGAGGTCGTTAGTGACCTTCGCTAAGGCTGTTTCAGTACTATGATGGATTCTAAACCCAGATTGAAACTCTTCAAGTAAACCATTTCCCTGCAGGTGGTCAAATAATTGCGTAGCAACAACTCTTTCTAAGATTTTTGAAATGAAAGGGAGATTAGAGATTGGTCTATAGTTAGCTAAAGCTCCTGGATCTAGCGTTGGCTTTTTGAGTAAGGGTTTAATTACAGCCGTTTTAAAAGCCTGCGGTACATGGCCTAAAGTCAATGAAGAATTGATTATATGAAGAGTAAAGCTCCCAATAAGTGGGAAGACTTCTTTAAATAACCTGGTAGGAATAGGGTCTAAAAGACAAGTTGAAGGTTTGGATGAGGAAACTATTTTGTCTAACTCACAAAGGTCGATTGGAGTAAACTCATCAAGACAGACATCAACAGAAGGAGTTGTAGTAGTTACAGTATTTAAGTTAACTGTGGGAAGAATCTGATTGATTTTATCTCTGATGGATGAAATTTTATTATTGAAAAAGTTCATAAAGTCCTGACTAGTAAGCTCTAAGGGGATGCTAGGATTGACAGAGTCCTGACTCTTTGTCAACCTGGCTACAGTACTGAAAAGAAACCTGGGATTATTCTTGTTCTCTTCTATTAATGCAGAGTAATAACTCGTTCTAGCTTTTCTAAGAGATTTTTTATAAATTAAAAGATGGTTTCTCCAAGCTAAATAGATTTCATCTAAATTAGTAGAGCGCCATTTTCTTTCTAATTGACGAGTCTTCTGTTTTAAGCTACGAGTTTCTGTGTTGAACCAAGGAGTTAAAAATCTCTGATTAGACTTTTTCTTTTTTAAGGGGGCCACCAAGTCTAGAGCCTGATGCAGAGAAGCTGAAACACTATCCACCGTGTTATCAATTACAGAAGGAGCAAGCTGTCTATAGCTTATTTCCGTTGTGTTGACACATGGCATAGAGGAAACAATCTGCATAAATTTGGAAACAGCATCATCTGAGAGGCATCTACTGTGATAATATTTTTCTTTAGGAGCCAAATAGTCAGAAATAGTAAAATCAAAGGTTAACAGACAATGGTCTGACAGTACAGGGTTATGAGGAGACACTACAAGATTTTCTATTTCTATGTCATATGTCAGAACAAGGTCCAATGTATGGTGGAGGTAATGAGTAGAATTTCCTACTTTCTGAGAAAACCCAATCGAGTCTAATATTGAATTAAAAGCCACATTAAGGCAGTCACTATCTACATCCACATGTATATTAAAGTCCCCTACTATAATTATTCTATCAGATTTCAGCACTAAATCAGCTAAGAAATCAGCAAATTCGGATAAAAATTCTGAATAGGTTGATGGGGGACGATAAACTATGGCAAATAAAATTGGGTTTAACCTGAAATTGCTAAAGTGCCCAACACTGAGGACCAGGCCCTCAAAGGAATTATAACATGTTTTTTGCTTTACATTAACTAGTAATTTGGAATGGTAAATTGTTGCTACTCCTCCTCCACGACCAGAACTTCTGGGATTTTGACAGTTTAAATAACCAGAGGGAGTTGATTCATTTAAACCAACATAATCCTCTTGTCCTAACCAAGTCTCTGTAAGGGAAATTAAATCAATCTGATGATCAATTAACAGATCATGGACTAACAGAGACTTGGGAGTTAGAGACCTAATATTTAATAAACCACATTTAATTTTTAAATTATGAGGAGGAACAGAGGCCAAATCATTCAATTTAGAGGCTTTATGTTTAATTTGAGTTTTACCAATATTTTGCTTTATCACTTTGGGATGCTTATACATTATATTTTTATTTACTTTGGAGGGAGCAGACAACGATTCTCTGATGGGGAAGACAGGGGCTAAGCTGAGCGGTGGCGGATGAAGAGGAGCTGCAGAGAGGCGTGTAAGACTGCGACTCTGCTTCCTGGTCCCAACTCTGAGTAGTCATGGTTTTGGAAATTTGGATAAAAAAGATGCCAGATTGTTAGATAAATGAGAAGCACCATCCAAAGTGGGATGAATGCTGTCTCGTCTCATAAGACCAGGTTTTCCCCAAAAAGAGCTCCAATTGTCAATGTAGCCCACGTCATTTTTAGGACACCACACAGACAGCCAGCGGTTCAAGGATGACGAGCGACTAAACATGTCATCACTGTTTGTGATGACATGTGTGACATCACAGCGTTGTCTGAAAATATCATCATCATCAGTCATTCTATCATTAATAAAATGTCCTAGATATTTAATTTTATCCCTGACAATTAATTCCCTGCCTGCCAATTCAAAGACAGGGAATTTCATTAACAAATCTTCTTTAGTGCGGCAAATCAGCACACAACTCTTATTTGTATTATATTTTATGTCATTTTCCTCTCCATAAGCACTACACACTCTTAATAACTCCTGAAGACCAGCACTACTTGGACTGAGAATAACTAGATCATCAGCATACATAAAATGATTCACTAACTTATTCCCTATTAAACACCCAGTTTTACAGGCATTCAGTTGTTTTGACAGCTCATCCATGTAAAGATTAAATAGAATAGTGGATAATATACTGCCCTGTCTGACACCACTGCTCACACCAAATGGGGATGAATGACTCTTCCCCCATTTCACCAGCATCTTCTGATGTGCGTACCAGTAAATCAGGATACGTACTAAGTACTTGGGAACCCCCCGTCAATCATTTTCCTAAACAATATCCTGTGATTAACATGATCAAATGCCTTGGAGGCGTCAATAAGACACAGAAAAACTGAAGAATTTTGATTTCTGTACTTATTTATAATTTCTTTTAAAGCATATATGCACAGATCTGTTCCATGATGGGGTTTGAATCCAAATTGATGATCAGTAGATTTGATGAATACATTTAATTTTTCAAACATGATTTTTTCCAGTACTTTAGATATTATATTGGCTATAGCTATGGGCCTGTAATTATCCAGGCTACACAGCTTGCCAGCTTTATCTTTAATGACTGGTACCAACACAACAGACAATAAAGATTCTGGTAACATCCCATGAATCATGAAGCTGGTGAAACAGATTGCAAGAAGAGGAGCAATTCTTGAGCTAGCATATTTAAGATGCTCAGCAGAAATACAGTCTAAACCACTCGCTTTGTTATCTGATAGCTCTCTAATGGCTTTGGTCACTGCATGAGTGTCAATCAGGAGCGAATCGTCCCTTTCTACTTTCCCTACCTTATAAGTTTCATCCTTAGTTGAATTAAATAATGAGTAAAAATGCTGCCGCCATAGATCCACAATATTTTCTGTACCTGAAATGCCTTCCAAGGTACAGGGCAAAGACGTTTTACTGTTACTAATCCGTCTAAGCTCCTTCCAAAAATCTGTGACATTCTTATCTAACAATTTCTTGGCCAAGGAATTACTTCTCATTAGCTGCTCATTTTTAGAAATATGACGAATAGCATACTTAAACTTTGCATTTGTACATTTCTTCATCTCAAATTCTGGCCCTTGTCTGGGTCTCCCAGCCACCACCCATGCTTTATATGCTTCCCGAGCTTCAGAATAAGGCACAGCTACGGCCTCATTCCAGCCAGGTCTAACATTATGTGTTTTACGTATTTTCTTATAATAAGGCTTACTGTCCTTATGCAGGGAGTTAACTATAGCATTGTACAAACTACAGAGGTCTTTCTTATGCTCAACAATGCTACAGTTCACATCGCTGCACATTACAGCATCTCTAGGAAGACATATTTTACTCAAGGACTTGTCTGTACGAACACAATATTCTACAATTTCTTCCTCAGAAAAAGTGTCCCAGTCTAATTTTCCCACCTCATCCTGACTGACATTTTGACAAAGTGCAGGTAGACAGTCAACATTAATTATCATCTCAAACGGTATATGATCAGACATTGCTAACCCATAATAAATACTCATGCCACCCAAAGAAGCATGTGCATCACCAGTGCTGATGCAATGATCTAGCCAGGACGTAATGTGCCAAGCCTCACTTATATAGGTATAACTATCAGGAGGCATTAGTACCTTACCTGACAAGATTAAGTTGTTCTCATAACAAAAATGATACATATGTTTTGCAAATAAGGAGTCAGTGTCAGATATGTCTGCATTCAAGTCCCCCATAATAAAAATACAAGTATTATTATAGTCTTGCATATAAGAATTAATAAAGGCAAGCTTATTTAAATATTCATCCTCATTCTGTTGACACTCAAATGGCGTATATACATTAATAATAAGGAATTCCTTATCATTACAATTAAACTGCACACCAATACACCAATCTACACCAAGTCGGACTACTTTTATCAAGGAGTCCAGCTTCTTTCTCCAGAGAATAGCCACACCTCCAGGTATCCTACCCCTGATAATCCCCTTGCTGAGGTCAGTTGTAGACTCCCCAGCACCATGGAAATCAGGGTTAAGACAGTTCAAACGTTCCAAGTCTTGTTCAGAGAGAAACGTCTCCTGAAGACACAAAATATCACAATTGTTCAATAAATTGTCAATAACTAACCGACGAGCTTTCTCCCCAGCACTTTGCCCCAATTTAAGGCCACGACAGTTGTAAGACATGACCTTAATACCCATCAAAAAAGGAGGAAGAGTTAAGAAAGATCACCATCATGCGTGGGTGCCCGCATATTCTCCACAGCAGCCGCTCCACTAGCTCCAGCCCTCCCAGCACCCCGGGGCTCATAATATCGCCGCACCAATGTGCCCTCTGGCCAGAGCTCTGGCTGGTACATGTCCCCGACCTCAGAGCATTCCGCCGTTACTTTAAACGAGCCAACCCTGCCGTTCCCAGTGAGGATTTTCTGACAGAAAACTTCTCGTCCAAGCTTATCTTTAAGATATGCAGATAAAGTGTCAGCTTCCAAATCACAATGAAAACGGGTAGCAAACACACTCATCGTCTTAGTCCGAACTGTTTTAATATTACCAGAGCCCGTACCCACAACAGGAGCCGCGTTGCTGCCTTTATTCCTACGGCTGTTTGAAGCAGAGGATGGCTTGGGTTTATCCGCAGCGCGCTCAGTTCGTCTTCGTCCCTTTTTCACTACTTGACTCCATGTTGGAGAGCCTGGTGAAGACGCTACTGTTCCAGAATTTTCTCCGGTTATAGGCTGATCCACAGGGTCCGAATTCACATCCGAAGCCTTCTCTCGAGCGGTCAAGTGAGATTCCCGTGCATCTCCAGGTCTTGAATCGATTTTATTGCATGCATAGTTTTTTATTTTTATCTTTAGTGCTACTCCATGTTTAATGTTGCAGCATTGCACCGAGATAAATTCCTAGTTTGTGTACTACATGAACAATGGCAATAAATCTGATTCTGATTCTGATTCTGATATACCACAGGCATATCAAGAAGCTGGAGCAATTCCACACATGCTCCCTGTGGTCAATCATGTGGATACGCTGGCAGGACCGCATAACAAACCAAGAAGTCCTGAACAGATCCAACACCACAAGCATCAAAGCCAAGATCCTCCAAGCTCAGCTTTGATGGACTGGCCGCGTCATCCGCATGGAGGAATCCAGAATCCCACGTCAGCTCTTCTACAGGGAGCTGGCATGAGGTAGCCATAAGCAGGGTCACACAAAGAAGAGGTTCAAAGACAATCTCAAAGCCAACATCAAATTGGCTGGCCTTCAGCCCCAACAGCTCGAGACTGCAGCAGCCAACAGAATCAGTTGGCATGCCCTAACAAGGAAGGCAGTCAACTCTTTCGAAGATGACCACCACCAATGCCTTGCAGCTATACGGGATTGGTGCCACCAAGTGGCATCCACCTCTGCCCTGACCACTGGTATTCCATGCCCTACCTGCAACCACATGAGTGCTTCAAACCTCAGACTCCGAAGCCACATGCACATCCACCGGTGACGGCACAATGCATCATCTTCCTCAGCTCTCAAGAGGCAACCAGAAGAACACCAGGCCCGGCAAGCTGTCTTCTCTTGTTGGAGAGTCCACATATTGGTGGAGTTTTGGTAGAAGGGCCTTTGAATCTGCATGGTTGAAGTCTCCTGCTGTGATGTGGAATCTGTCTGGATGTGCTGTTTGTGTCTCACTGAAGGCCTGATAGAATTCAGTTAGTGCTTTACTCCTCTCACTGATGGCGGTGGGCGGGACATACACGACGACTAGGAGGATAAATGTAATTTCTCTCGGTAAGTAGAAGGGTCGGCACTTGATGATCATAAACTTCACCAATGGAGAACAGTGTTTGTGTATAACAGTCACATCTTGGCACCAAGTGTCACTGATGTAAACACACACCCCTCCTCTGCCGGTCTTCCCTCTTGCCATGGACACCCAATCAGCACGATAGTATGTTAGCCCCACTAAGTGAATAGTAGAGTCCAGGATATTGTCATTTAGCCACGTTTCCATAAAGATAAAAATATAGCAATTCCACGCATCCCGATGCATAGATCTCAGGAGCTGTATATGGTCTATTTTGTTGTCTAGTGAGCGTACATTGGCCAGAATGAGGGAAGGAATATCAGGAGTCTCTGTGCGCTAGCGGCTAGCTTCATTCGGCTACCTTCACATCTACTTCTCTTTCGTCTTTGCTCACATCGTCTGCAGCATCTCCAGTTGGGATGGGACACAACAGTTGAGGCCGGGGATGTGGAGGTCTGGGTGAGAAGTCCTAGGCCATGGAGTTCGTCTGTCATGCTCTGGTCCAAGACGTAATGTTTGGTCATATTTCGGGTCTGGAGGGAGAAGAATGATTTTTTTCACACATAAGTGGTTGTTCAGAACTCCTTGTAGGAACTCCTTGTACAAAGATGTGGAGTGATGATGGTCAAGTCAGTGGCGGTAATGCACCTGTAAGCTGGTTGCCAACCACCAATGAAATTTAAAAAAGAAGAAGAAGATATTTCTTATCTCCAGAAGGCTGTGGCGACTGTAACTTGTGCACAGCATCATATGCAGACATTAAACACATGAATATACACTCAGGCGTAATTTAAACAACACTAAATGACACAGAACATGAAGAGAGAAGAGAGGCCACTGCGTGTTCATGTGCCACCAATGCATGACGAAGAGGATTGTTTAAATACCAGTTCTAATTGAACCAGAAAATGTATTGGTCAATTCAGGGATCAAACATCTGTTGTGAATTTTGCTATTAAGCACTTGGTTAGAGAACAGTAAGTTATGTAAAAAGGAATGAAACACTAAACAGTTGGACATGTGTGTAGCAATATGTGATTTATAATTATGATCAGGTATAAAGATTATTTAATTTGTATTAATGTATCGGGACCTGAGATTTACTCCGGGTCCACACAGAGAAAAAGTTGATAAACACTCGTAGGGGCACCAGCTCACCTTTCTCAGTGAACAATTTAAGATGAGATAAGGTAAGATAAGCCATTATTAGTCCCACAATGGGGAAATTCCAGGATTGCCCCAGGACAGAGCTAGCTTTCTTGATCAGTTTGTTTAGTCTCTTCCTATCGGCTGCTGTAATGCCGTTGCCCCAGCAGACCACTGCAAAAGTGATGGCTGATGCCACCACTGTGTCGTAGAATGTCTTCAGCAGCGCCCCTTGTACACCAAAAGACCTGAGCCTCCTCAGTAGGAACAGCCTGCGCTGTCCCTTCTTGTAGAGTGCGTCAGTATTGTGTGACCAGTCTAGTTTATTGTTCAGATGAACACCCTGGTACTTGTAGGATGTCACCATCTCAATGTCTATTCCCTGTATGTTTACTGGTGCTGTGAGGGGTTGTCCTTGCCTGCGGCAGTCCACGACCAGCTCCTTAGTTTTCCTCGCGTTGATCTGGAGGCAGTTCCGATGGCACCAGTCCACGAAGTCCTGGATAAGTCCTCTGTACTCAGCTTCATCTCTGTTGGAGATGAGGCTGACAATCACAGAGTCGTCAGAGAACTTCTGTAGATGGCAGTGTGTTGTGTTGTGTTTAGTCATTAATTTCACTTTATACCTGTTTAATCACTCAATAAATTAATTAATAATCAGTCTCAAAATATTAGTGAATTCGATACTGGTGCGTCGAAACCAGACTCAGAATGGAATAAATTCCCAACAACTTCTCTCATTTTTACAGATTTATTTAAATGAAATGATGATTAAAGGACACTGAAATGATTTGCATTAACCATCACATTAAACTTGTAACTGAGGATAGAGTAACAATGTGATAACATTTGCAGAACCAGGGTGAAGATGTAAGCTAAATTTAGATCAGTTTGAAGTTGACGGATTATGAAAAACTGAACGCAAATTTATGGGGAAAATTAAACTAATTATATAGAAAATTCTGGATTATGCTTAAGAAAGTAAAAATGGAATTTTAATAAGAAAAATTATATTATTTCTCTTTTAATTTTGCATCTGATCAGTTGCTGAATTATTCTCAAATCTCAGATGTTTTATTCAGCAGATGAACGAAGAATACAGCTTACATGATTCCTTGCGTGATGGTCCTTTCGGCGGCTTCTCCTGAAGCTTTAGTTGTAGATGGCGCCCAACACCAGAATATCTTGCCAGCAGATATTTGGACAAGGCACAGCAGCTTCCAAGGTCTACAGTCACAAGATGAAATTTTGACTGCAATAGTAGTTGGAGCTTAGGTCAAGCGTAATGGTGATGTTGGTTTCTTCAGTGGTGCGTAATGGCGAGCTGCGTTGAGGCTTTCATGGATCAGCAGCTTCTCCCAAGGGAATTCAAGAATAATTACAAAATCTGATCCCAATAGCAAAATGAAAAGACTTTTCTGACTTCGTGGAGTTGAAATTAGCTTCTAGTATGGAGATGGTTAGTCCTTGAAAAACACACGGTGGCTTTAAAGAAAGTTTAACAATATAAAAAGTTAGAAAAACAGAAATGCCTGTGAAGCATGGAGTTTCACTCCATATCAAGATTTGAGCTCAGGAAAGAAAGAATTAGTTCCCAGATATTTAAAGAAAAACATTAAAATACACAGAAGTTTACACAAACACAATATTCCATTTTCTCTGCTCTGAAGTGCTCTGGTCTGCAGTCTTCTGAAACTTTTTTTTTTTTTTTTTTTGCAGGAGAGCATCTCCCTCCTTATAACTGCAGACGAGTTTCCCGCCGTTAGTGTGATTGATATAAGCCCAAGCCAATAGTCTTCTGTCGTGGGCGGGCTTTATGAACTTTAGTCCAATGAACAGTCTTTTGTCTGTAAGGAACCAATGGAATGAAAGAGCTGGAGCCCAGCATATGCTGGGTGATGATTGGCTGATACCAGTCCTCACAGAATGACACACACATTCTAATACTGACGATTCATCAATATACTTATGTACTGTATAAAATCTAAACGACTTCAGTGATTCATGCAACTTTATAACTAGTGCTTTTAAATTAACATGCAAGAATAAAATATTCATTTAAACAGCTTTGATTTGATTTTTTTTTTTTTTTTTTGGATTTTGTATACTTTATTGATCCCCAGAGGAGAAACTGAGGGCATCCACCTGGATGGTTGAAACAGCCATGGTACGGCGCTATCCCTTTACCATTCACACACACATTCACACCTAGGGCCACTTTAGAGTCTCCAATTAACCTAACCTGCATGTTTTTGGCCTGTGTGAGGAAACCGGAGAACTCCCAGAGTAAATCCACACAGACACGGGGAGAACATGCAAACTCCACACAGATCACTGTTGGTCAGGGGCTGGGATCAAACCAGGGAACCCATGGTCAAGGGTGAGTTGCTGTGCTGCCGCAGTGCTAACCACTGTGCCACCGCACCGCCCTAACATGCACGTATTTAAAATCAAGGATTAATATATTCTTTCAAACCCATTATTAATTGTCCACAGAATATCAAAGTCCCACCGAGGCAGTGATCTTCAACAAATGGTGTCCTTAAAATTGTCCTGAGAAATGAAACTTGAAGAAAGAGTTAATTTCAGTTAATCAATGTAAGCCAAAAGTGAGCGTCTACTCCAGAGATGTCCACCAGGGGTAGTGTTGAGCTGCGGCCAATCCTAGTCCTTAGAAGATGCCTTTAAAGTTTGAGATGCCTGTTCTTTGTCCACATTTTATTACCCATAAAACGGTCAGGAGAAAGAGCGTTTCCAGTTTATTTATGATGTGAGTTAGTTCGTCCCTGGCAGAGATGGAATCCTTATCTCTCGTAGCTCTTTACAAAGGACTGTGTTCTCCACAGTGGTCCTGAGATGAAAAAGCAGTTCTTGACTGGCCTTTTCCTGGGTGAAACAATGTCTTTAAGATGAAGAATAATTTTATTGATGAGAGCCAAAGCAAGATGATGCTACATGTACATTCAAAAGGTTAGAATCAGAATCAGAGTCAGAATCAGATTTATTGCCAAGCACATTTACAAGTAAACAAGTAAACATACGAGGAATTTGACTTGACATTGGGCGCGCACGAAAGGCGCATCCCAATGACGCGGCAGCCATGAAGGGCGCCTGTCATATGGGGGGGGGGTGAAGAGGGGGGAGGGGGGGAAGGATAGGGAAAAACACAATAGGAGAGAGAAAAAAGCATTGTTGATCAAAATAGAGCTCATTTTATGACCAAAATTTTGATTACAAGAAAAAAACTCTCAAATGCACAATTAGCAGACAATAGATCACACAATGACAAAGCAGTAGTTGAGAGAGTCAGTGTATTGTGAATCTATATCAGTAATTGTGTCAGTATTGTAATGTTGAATGCAAGTGTAGGTGTGTCAATTGCTAGTGAACAGCAGAGGGCGCCTCCTGGCAGTGGATAGATGTTAAAGTCATGTGATCTAAACAGTCTAGAGTCTCTCGCTCTTGCTTGCAGATGGTAAATTGTCACATGGTGCACTGTCCTTGAGCGTTCATCTGCTGAAACAATAACAACTGTGTCGTTGTTTGGGTTAGCAGGCAGAGCCGCCCTTCCGCTTATCTTCATCAGGAGGAATGTAAATACGGGGCACCAAAGACAAGGTCAAATCAAATCAGCACAGTGCACTCAGAGAATAGAATTTTTCCTCACCCGTGCAATTCTGTGCTTTCATAATTTCCATATGCAGGCTTAAACTTTTTTCCATGGAGAGCACAGGGCTCCAGATGTATTCCTCCACTGAATCACTGTCATTCAGTTCACCGTTTGCCGCTACTCGTGCCCTCCCCAACTGGTCGAATTTGATGAAGGAGCTTGCCGGGTCCGCTTTGATCAGCTCTCTCACCTTCCTTCAATTTCTGATGCATCAGGGAACTTCACAGCCAAAAATAGAAGTCCTGAGATCATAACCAATAATGTTTCCACAGACGCATGAATTCCAATGTCCATGAGTCTCCTCGCAGGTTCCAATTCTTGGGCTCCCCCTTGGCCCACTTCTTGTTGAAAAATAGTGACAATAGCACATTTAAGCCGCTTCCAAATCCATAATTTCTGTTTAGATTAAGATTCAGCAGAAGGAGAGCGACTAAACACAGACAAAACCGCAACATTGCAAAGCTGGGAATAGGTCAGGAAGGCAGACGAGAGGAGGGAAGAAAAATGCGACTGCTCTCTCTCAAGGCAAGAAGAAGAAGCCTAGAGAAGGTCAAATTAACTTCACCTGTAAAGGGTATAGTGCATTTTAGATGCATCCTGAAATTTCACCCGAAAGCCAAATATCCCTAACTTTTGTGAGTAGTGCATGCATGCGGTTGAGTAAAATGAACAATTTTGTTTTATTTTCTACTGAAAACAACTTAGTCCAGTAGTAAAAGCCCTAAATTTTTGTGAACCTGATTTTGTCAGATAAAGTTTTTTTCTTTGTTGATTCTTGTAGCCTAGGGGTAGCTAAATAAGAATCAGGAGGGTGCCTGGTGTAGCGGTTTATTTTTATAAGGTGTAGTGGATTTATGGGTTTTATAGGTGTTTTATTGTTGGTACAAGTATTAATGTAAATATGAATGTGAGTAGGAATGAAGATTTCCTTTCATTGCACTCATATTCTCATAGGGCACCAGTCCAGATAATGGACAATTTTATTAACAATTCTTTATTTGCACCAATTATGAATCAGTCTAAAAAAAACCCAACCAAAAACAAAACAAAACAAAACAAAAAAAAACCCTTGTGAGTTCTTGTCTGCTGATAATCAAGAAGATGGACATGAAATAAAACCATAACTCCCATATGTCTTTCAATAGTTATTTTAATGAAGAAAATTATGATTAAACTATTTATAAAAATGGGAAAATTGGTGTTGCTCAGAAAAGAACATAAATTAATGAAAGGACAAAATGCATTTTGAAATTCTGATGGGGGTTGGCACAAAATTAAGTTTAAAGAACTTATACCAGGAATATTCAGAAGATTAAGTTTAAATTAGACAACAGACCATCAGCCAAGCAGAATCATTGTGTCCCAGTAGGTAGCAGGCGGTCCATTTGAGGCCCTCCACCCTGAGACACTGTGCGAAAGAGCTGGCTCCTGTCTTCACAGACATTTTTAACACCTCCCTTAAGCAATGCCACGTGCCGACCTGCCTCAAATCCTCCACCATCATCTCTGTCCCCAAGAAGCCACGGATTACTGGACTTAACGACTACAGACCTGTAGCGCTCACCTCTGTAGTCATGAAGTCCTTTGAGCGCCTGGTCCTGTCCCACCTCAAGTCCATCACCACTCCCCTCCTGGACCCGCTGCAGTTTGCCTACCGTGCCAACAGGTCTGTGGACGACGCAGTCAACCTGGCCCTCCACTCCATCCTGCAGCACCTGGACTCCCCGGGAACCTACGCCAGGATCCTGTTTGTGGACTTCAGCTCTGCATTCAACACCATCCGCCCCGCTCTGCTCCAGGACAAGCTGTCCCTGTTCGGCATGCCTGACTCCCTCTGCAGGTGGATCACTGACTTCCTGACGGACCGGCGGCAGCATGTGCGGCTGGGGAAGTCTGTCTCAGACTCTGTTAGCATCAACATCGGATCACCCCAGGGCTGTGTACTTTCCCCCCTACTCTTCTCCCTTTATACCAACTCCTGCACCTCCACCCACCAGTCTGTTAAGCTGATCAAGTTTGCGGACGACACCACCCTCATCGGGCTCATCTCCAACGGCGACGAATCCGTCTACAGGAGAGAGGTGGCCCAGCTGGTGTCCTGGTGCAGCCACAACAACCTGCAGCTGAACGCTCTGAAGACAGCGGAGATGATTGTGGACTTCAGGAAAGTCACAACCCCCTGCCCCCCCCCCCCCCCCCACCACCATCACAGGCTCTCCCATCACCATTGCAGATTCCTTCTGCTTCTTGGGCACCACCATCACCCGGGACCTCAAATGGGAGCCAACCATCAGCTCCCTCATCAAAAAGGCCCAGCAGAGGATGTTCTTTCTGCGGCAGCTGAGGAAGCTCAAGCTACCCACCAAGATGTTAGTGCAGTTCTACACGGCCATCATCGAGTCCATCCTCACCTCCTCCATAACCGTGTGGTACGCAGGAGCCACTGCCAGGGACAGACTAAGGCTGCAGCGCGTCGTGCGCACTGCTGAGAAGGTGATCGGCTGCAAGCTCCCATCTCTCCAGGACCTGTACATCTCCAGGACCCGGAGGCGTGCAGGCCGGATCATAGCCGATCCTTCACACCCTGGTCACATACTGTTTACCACCCTCCCCTCAGGTAGAAGACTTCGGTCCATTCACACTAAAACCTCCCGGCACATGAACAGCTTTTTCCCCTCTGCCATCAGACTGCTGAACATTAAGTGACTTATTGACTCTTGTGCACTATATACAGCAGCTCAACCAGACTCATGTCATTCATCACTGTTTTTCTGTTGCATTATCGACTGCACTATGTGGTACTCCACATCATCTGCTACTTGCTAATTTATTTAAAACTGCTGTGACTAGTATTACTCATTATTATTATTATTATTATTATTATTATTATTACTTATTATTCTACACTTATTGCATGTTTTTAGTCTTTAAGTTTTTTAGTTTATCTCTTTATCTTATCATGTTTTAATGTTGCAGCATGGCACCGAGACAAATTCCTAGTTTGTGTACTACATGAACAATGGCAATAAGTGTGATTCTGATTCTGATTCTGACTGGATTCTGTTTCAACTGGACCGGTGTTGTCATGAACTTGGGTTTGGTGGTCCCAAACCCAGTTCTGACAATGTGGCTATTTTGTCTCTTTTCGTTGTTTATTTTCCATCAGGTGCTTCAGGGAGCTCCCTGAGCAGCCCGGCCACACCACCCTCCTCCGGTCAGTGTCATCAGCTGTTCCTCATTATTGGTGTTTCCTTTACACGCGCGCACACACACACACACACACACACACCTCCATTCATCTCCATTCACACGCTCAGACACTCACTCATGCACACCTGTTTTCTATTCGGTTCAGCCCACGCACTTCCACACCGGTGGTCTCTTCCCTCATTAGTATTGCCATTACTTAAGTTCTGTTTGAGTGGGAAGAGATCGCCGGATCTTTGTGCGATATACACAGAAGCGTTTCCCCTCTGTGTATGTAAGCCTCCACTCCCTACGTTCTACTTTCAGCCTGACTGTTTAGTTATTTACCTTTTGTTCTTATTAAAGACAAAAATAGAAAGGAGATGTTTTTACCTTCTTTACATGTTTCGACTGTGCACAGCAGCCTTTGTCAGAAGAGTCAGCTGATTGCTGCCAGGTGTCATTTTATCAGCTGACTTTCATAGGTGGGGCCAGCCCAGCAGACCTGTCAGATCCACCGAGCCGGCCCCACTTTCCGCCATCCGATGGTGTCTGGAGAATGTGGTCCCAGGGGTGGGAAAGCATAAAAGCCTTCTCATCCCGGTTCATGGTATCTTTTCCCCGCTTCCTGATTTCTATGGCCTCCTTGATCCAGCGTTTGTGTCTGTTGCTTTCAATCACAGGTGGCAGATCACTTCTGATCTGCCACCTGATCTGATCTGCCACTTCAGAAATGCTAGAGTCATCAAAGGCTGCTACTTGGAACTATAGCAAGCAGCATCAGTGAACATTTTCTTGTTTCAAGTTCATCCAAGTGCATTAGTGTAACAAAGCTGACAAATAAAAACTCTTTAATTCCAAGTGTATATACAGTATCTAGCTGACAATTAAGAACTATATTCAGAATAATTCTTATTGTGTACTTTCAAATTAAGCAATCTACCTTGTGCTAATGTAAATTTGAAAAATATTTTTGTATTTTTTTTTAATTTTATTTATTTTTTTGTGCTACTTGGCTTATTATTTTCACATTACCAAAAAGTTGTGGCTCAAGATTGTGTCCATAAAAGTGTACATTTGAATAAATATGTTTGAAATGGGTCATGTTGCAGTTTTTTTTGGGGGAGGGGGGGTCAATTTTCTTTCATCTGCCGATAAATGTAGTTTTTAAGTACTCAGTACAGGTGTGAAAGCCCCCCAATAAGGGAGGCATGAGGTATGCCTTGACAGGTATGTGTTTTAAGTGTAATTCTGCTTTTTTTTATTTTGAGCAGGATGCAGAAAAGTATCCCTTATTACCCAGGGTTATGGCCCTATACACACGATCCTGGGGATTTTAATACAAGTCATTTTCCACAGTTACTTCCATTTCATCCTTGATTTTGTTGCTACAACTGAATGAGGAAAGAAAGGGTTCTACTGTAAGCTAGCGCCCCACTGTATCGTCATAATAATGGCTTCCGAAAAATCGATATTTATGGGGGCGCCCTCGACAGACCCCCTTCGGCTTCCCAATTTTGCCGGTGGTTATAATTAATTTAAACATCACAGATTTCTTTTGGCTTACCATTCAACATTCTGGAGGCGATCAATGTCCAATTCAATGACATTTTCCACTGGTTCTGCTCTCTGGTCATCGTCGGAACTGTTGTCATCAGACAAAGCATCTGATTCCGGCTCAAACCTGTAAGGTTCTATGCCTCTGTCACTGTCTGAACCACTGTCATCAGTATCTGGGGTGTCGTCTTCCCTGAATTCCAAGTCCGATTCACCAGAGGACAAAACTAAACTAATTTGTTCACAATCGCTGTCACTTTCCGTCATGATTGTCCAATGTTGATAAGTGTGAATGTGGATAGGCAGGGCAGCCAGGGTGAAATTTGTGACGTCAACAACATGGCCGCGGTCTGGATTGACTGTCACACACTGACAGCCGCTAGGGGGGCCTTCGCCTGGTGTATTTTGTGCAATTATGTAAATACGGGTGGGTGATATGGTCTCCGGTATGAATATTTGGTTTAAGCTATGTGTATTTTATCAAAATTCGTTGGCATTTGGAAAAAAAAATTACGTGACATTTGGCCTTTAAGAAACAATTGCAAACTGCTGAAGCTATATATGTGTGTTTTAAGTGCTGCATTGTTTGATTTCTCCCACAGGAAGTCCACTTCAACTTAAGGATTCAAATAAATGCCAATATTTATTCAAAAGTGACCTTAAAGTAGTGTTAACCCTGTGCATGCTGGTAAATGATTTTGTGATTCACTGAATATTTGCAAAAATTTTTGAAAATAGGAAACCACATTTATCAATTAACACTTTAGGCTCTGTTATTTAAAGTCATTGTGCTATTCTTGGTGCATGGTTTTTTCTCCACGGGAAAAAGAAAGGCATTAACTAACTCACCAGGATTTAAAAGAGAAAAGTCAAAAAGTTGAAAACATTGATTATTTTGTAAATAAAAACTTTATAGATAATGATCAAGTAAATCACCACTAGCTTTAATCCAAAGAAAACTTTGGTGGCAATACACAAAAAACAATTTTTTTATGTCCATAACTGGTACAAAGCAAACATACGGTTGCTGCAGTTTAACGGAGCTTTATTACACACAGTGTCATGCCCTGCTGACCAGGTGGCTCCACGATGAAAGAGGCAGAGCCTCTTCTGCCCACTCCTTTAAACCGGCAGTAGCCACCCCGGTCTAGCCTATGACCAACCCGGCCGCCATCTTGCTACTACAGCCTATTTAAATACACAACATTTCCCCTCCCCTTCAAAAAAAAAAAAAAAAAAATGCCAAGCACACATAGATTTCACCCCCCCCCCCCAAAAAAAAATTGCTTCCCGACTCACACTCTAAACAAAACAATTACAAAGACAAATAAACAACCGATCCATGCACACAACTAACTGGGGGGCCAGGTGGACTACCAGCACCCCCACACGGCTGAGGCAGATTATTCTGTCACCGAACACTGAACTAAGCCGTGTAACTAAGGGAATAAACAAAATCAAAATAATCCTGGACCAGCTCCACATAAAACACACAAACACAAGATGAATACAAGCTACTGGTGCCCCCCCCCCCCGAAAACACCCTCACACACTGGGCACATCTCAAACGTTGGGTATGTAAAAGACCAATTACACACAATTTACACAGGCTAAACACACCCCACCACCCCAAAACTGGGCACATAAAACATTATTCCAATAAAATTCTTTTCAAAATTAGCACATAATTTACACAAACAAGTCCCACAGGTCAAAATCCCACCATAATTACAATAGAAAATTACCCCCACAAAGAGCTCATATTCCCCAAATTCCCATTACTTTTCTTTTCTTTTTTTTTAATTCAACAGGGTACCAAACAACAACACAGGAACATAAGCCAGAAAATAAAACACACCCGGACTGAGCAGAAAAGACACAAACAAACAAAATAAAATAATTCTCTCAGTCCTCAAGTGGGTCTTTCTCCCAACGGTTTCGTCTCTTGACCTCGGGGCTCCCTCCGCGTCGTCCCGTCTCCTCCACCTTGCGCAGCTCATTCGGGTGCCTCCAGGTCTGGTCAGACAAGCGTAGAAACCTGTCGCTCCAAACGGCCTCCACTCGAAGCCACCTCTTCCCGTTGCGCTACTCTTGCAAGCCATGCTCTCCTCTCATCCGAGCCTCAACCCTAGGTCGCACCAGATTGCCGACCTGCAGGGAGGCCTGCGACTTCCTCCTCCGATGACAATGGGTCTGACTGGTCTCCACCAACGGTCCGGTTGACTCCTGGGCCCAGACCATGTTTTCCATGGTTGACCATCCTCCCGAGCGATGAAGCAACTCGCTCTCTCGTCCCGTTCTTTCTGGATCCAGCGTGGGCGCCTCGTCCTTACAGGCTGCCTGTGAGGTCCCATCGTGCCATTTCGCGCCCCCAGTTTGGGCATCAAACAGACCGGCATCAGGTCCAATCCACGGCATCCTCGCATAGCGCTGAACGTGCTCTCCTTCTTGACACATGTCCAACCAGTCCGATTCCTTCACCTCTATACCGTCCATCAGCGGAGTTGGCTGGTTCCACAGTCCGCAGCCCGACCGCTCCTCACCTGACACGTTGGCAATCAAAAAACCCAGGCTATGAAATAGGTTACACCCCATGATGTTAACCCCCGCAGTGGTGACTTGAATGCGGGTTCGGGGCACCATGACCGACCCGTAACGGGCTTCTACCTCCACAAAGCCCATCACAGCCAGCCTATTCAGTCCATAGCCATAGTAGTCTCTCTCTGGTGGTTTAATCTCACGATAGGGAAACAAACTGTTCATGGTCATCATGTTCAGCACTGAGATAATAGCACCTGTGTCAATCAGCAGCGGAACCACAACACCGTTGAGCATGACATCACAACCGATCCTCCCTGTAGTCACTGGGGAGACCGTATGCATGATGGTGGGAGACTTCTGCGCAGCACCTGGGTATCTCCTACGGCTCATGCGTGCGAAGTTGTCGCACGTCCTGGTGAAGTGGTCCCACAGACCGCACTTGCCACATCGCTTTGCTCTCGCTGGGCACACACTGGCTTTATAGCGGTGAACAGGGGACCCACACCCATAACAACGAGGTGTACCAGGGACAGACCGTA
The DNA here is from genome assembly GCA_020510985.1 of Pholidichthys leucotaenia. Classification (NCBI taxonomy): domain Eukaryota; kingdom Metazoa; phylum Chordata; class Actinopteri; order Cichliformes; family Pholidichthyidae; genus Pholidichthys; species Pholidichthys leucotaenia. Next base: position 359,536,347 of record CM035842.1, on the reverse strand, counting down.
TCTTCACCACTGTGGCATACGAGTCACCTCCAGCTTCACTGTCGTTAGGGTCCCAACTCGGTGCCTTTGCTTGAGCATCATCTTCGCTCCAAAGAGCCTCTTCAGGCAGGCCCCTCACGATGATCTCCGCTGTCTCAAAACGCTGGGCAACCTCAACAGCCATGGTCAACGTCAACTCTCCTGGAAACTCCAACAACCTGGACCACAGCGCTTCACTATGAATGTGTTCCGCCAGTTGGTCCCGAATTATTTCTTCTTCCAGGCATCCAAACTCACACCGCCTCACCAGCCTGCGGAGCCTGGCCACGAACGTTGATACCGGCTCCCCTAAACGCTGGTAGCGCTGTCAAAAATGGATGCGCCGGACCGTGAAGCTCTCACCAGGGTGAAAATGGTGTGCCATTAATTCCACCACACCGTCGAAACTGTTGGCCCCACCCAGACTGTCCAACACTCTCTGCCCCTCAGTGCCCAACTTATGGATTAACACTGACCTCGCACGGAGCCTCTCACGCTCACCAAGGTCCAAGACCATGAGGTAGTTGGTAAAAGACGAGAATCAATGAGGCCATGGCACGGGCGGCGTGCCCGGCACCTCCAAAAAGGGCCGAAGTTCAGCACTGAAACTATCCATTCCCGCTTTTACCTCATCACCAAATGTTATGTCCATAACTGGTACAAAGCAACCACATGGTTGCTGCAGTTTAACGGAGATTTATTACACACAGTGCCAGAGTATATATACAGGTTTACGGCACATGCCCTGCTGACCAGGTGGCCCCATGACGAAAGAGGCAGAGCCTCTTCTGCCCACTCCTTTATACCATGGGCGGTGTCACCACCGGAAACCGGCAGAAGCCACTCCGGTCTAGCCCATGACCAACCCGGCCACCATCTTGCTACTACAGCCTATTTACATGCACGACACAATTCACTTGTGTTTCCTAATCTGTAAATATTAAAACATTTAAAGCTTTAAATGAAAATCTGCTTTAACAATAAAGACAAAAGTCAACCTTAATTTTAAAAGAAAGTGAACACTTATAACCTTAAATCTCTAAAATGTCATGAATTGCCCCTCGGGGCAGAGAGGAGAGACCCATGCGCAGGACTGCAGTTTGTGAAATTTATTAAGAAAACAAAACACAAAGTCCAAAACAGTGCTCAAACCCAAAAACCAAACTGATATACAAAATAAACTTACAGATATCACACCAGAACAAGGGCTCAGTTCTGGTGTAGACGAGAGAAGGGAACTTAAAACTCTGGCAAAGGAAAATGAAAATAACAGCCCTTAAATAGGATCAACAACAATCAACACAAAACTAACCGGTGTGAATCACATGAGCGGGCTGGGGAGAAAATGATAATCAGCTGTGAGTCGTGAGGAGAGGAGACGGAGCTGACAGTTTGACAAGAGCACCGCCCACAACCAGGGAAAAATCTGGAAGTACTCCTGACAACTGCAACTCCTGAGAGAGAAAGAAAAGAGAAGCCACTGGCAAAAAATAAAGTGGAAACAAATAAGGACAAATAAACCCAAATATGTAAATAACAAAACTACACTGAACATAAACTGGAAAATAAATCATACAAAGAAACAATACTAAATAAGTGAAAACAAACTAGAAATAACATCACCGGCATAGAACTCCAAAATACAATATTATACAAATAAGGAAAAACAAAAAGGCAAAACGACAGAGCATGGTGAAATCCCCGTGCTCAGATCATGACAGAGCCACCCCCCACCCCTCAAGAGGTGGATGCCAGACACCCCGGGCAACGACAAAAGAAAAACAAGGGTCCACCCACACAAAGAACCCACCCCACCAAAATACAAGAAAACAACCCCACCCCGGGCGGGAGGAGGGGGACCCAGGCAAGGAGGGACCAAAACAAACCAGAGAAAATAACTCCCATGACTCACACCCCATCAAAACTTAGGCAAGGAAAAAACAAACAAACAAACAAACAAACAAAAAAACGCTCAGGAGCCACACCAGACAAAATCAGGGACATAGGCCCACTAGACCAAGGAGCTAGACTGTTCCCGTTGCCGGCCGAAGTCCCAGGCCTGGCAGACGGCGAGGTGGTATGAGTCGGGTGGCCTGCCAGAGAATATGAGCCACCCAACTCAATGACAGAAAAGGTGGCCCAGGGGGCGGCCGCCAAACTGGGATGACCAGAGATGATGAGAATGGAGGAATAGGGAGAACCTTGACGACGTCAAGCGGAGGAGAGAGAACCACAATGATGTCAGGCGGAGGGGAGGGAACCATGACGGCCTTGGGCAGAGGAGAGGGGACCACGACGGCCTCGGCCAGAGGAGGGGGAACCATGACGCCCTCGGGCTGGCCAGTAACACCCATGGTGGACCCGAACTGGGCCAAAGCCGCATCCATGGTGGACCCAGACTGGGCCAAAGCCGCATCCATGGTGGACTCAGACTGGGCCAAAGCTGCACCCACGGTGGGCCCGGACTGGGCCAAAGCTGCACCCACAGTGGACCCAGACTGGGCCAAAGCTGTAGCAATGGTGGGCCAGGACTAGGCCAAAGCTGCACCCACGGAGGCCTAGGGCTGGGACAGAGCACTTGCGATAACTTCAACTAATAGGGTGGCAGCACCCTTGGAGGCCCCAGCCTGGAACAGAGCACCCACAAAGACCTCAGCTGGAGGGGAAACAGCACCCACGGAGGTCCCGGGATGGGACGGAGCACCTGCAAAGACCTCTACTGGAGGGGGAGCTGCACCCACGGAGGTCCTTGGAGGACTTTGGGTGGCCCATTCTGGGTGAAGAGGGACACCACCAGCACCTTAGTACGCCAAAAAGGCGGGGGTCCCGTGCCAGTGTTTGTGGTCCCATGGACGGTGGACTTGAACAGCATGGTTTGACCCCTGCGATGGCGGAAAGGTCCGAAGAGCATGAGCTACAGGGCTCCGGTGGCCGACAAGTTGTGGTTGATGAGATAACAGTGACTGGTGACGCTATGATGCAACATCATCTGGTATCCGGGGTACCACCAGACAGCATGAACCCTGGCTGTGCCGATACCAAAAGCAAAGGACATGGCCCAAGTCAACTTGGTGGACCGCTGAGGAGTCATAAGGGTGCCAGATCACAATGCAGACGATGGAGAAAGCAAGTGAGCGCTTTCCTGGGTAAAAGTGACGATGTGTGCCCTAGGGTCAAGCCTCGGCTTAGTCGGGTACGCAGTTCCAGGAAACTGACAGCTGGACAGGATAATCTGCGGGTGGTCCAGTCCGGCGGTGACGGCTACCTGAGTTTGACTGATGGGTCGAGACGGCATCCCAATGAGCTGCTACGTCGGAGCAGAAAAGGGCGTCTATGCAGTACATCTCATGTCACAAAGAAACAGACGCTCTGGAAGTGGGCTGCGTGACCGACACTCCAGGGGCTGCCTTTGGGAGACCCGGGCTGAATGTGTGAGGGCTTACGGTGTGTCTGATAATGTGCATTTAATAATAGATATGTTTTGTTTCTGGTTGTTATGTTCAGTATATTCTGACTGTATTCACATGTTGAAGTTGTTATGGAATGGGATGATGAGAACCATGTGGGTAATGTGAAACATATAAGTTTGTTCTTATGGTCATTTATCCTATTAGTGGTACAACTTAGGAGTGTGACATGTGGATATCGGGTTTGTTTTGTTAAAAAAAAAGAGAGAAATGTTCATAGATGTTGCCTCCGCTTTGTAATAGTAACTACTTACAGTATTTGTGCAATGTTGTGTTTTATTACTATTTCCAGCACAATGCTGTGTTTTAATTTCCCTGTTTGTGGTGTGGTCTTAATGGCTGTTTACGTTCTTGAAAGTAAAAGGAATGTCTGCAACTGTAATGGGGTGTTTAAGGGATTTGAGGCACAAGACCACCATTGTTCTGTGACTGTTTAGTGAGCATGAGGTGCAGTAGCATCTGGGTGTGAATGGGTGTTAATTGCCCTATAGTGTGAATACTTGTGGGTTTTTTTTTTATTATTGTGGGGAGTCCTCTGTGTGTACTTATGTGTATTCTGCGAGTTTATGGGATTGGGTACCGCCATTGTGTTTGTTTATGATTGCTGTGTGTATATGTTTAGCTTTAACGGGATTGATTTAGTTTGGTGAGTGACCCTTTTTCTTTTCTAGGACTGTAGTTTACATAGCGGAGAGCTCCGTTGGGCCAGTGTGGTGTGTGAATGAGTAGGCCTATACCCTCTTGTATTAGTGTGTGAATCAGGTGTAAATTATTTGGTTGGGTAATTTGTGTGCTTGCATTTTTTCAAAGGGGGTGTAGGATCGTAATATATACTGTATATGTAATATTAATATGGTGGTGCCCTAGTCTAGGGAGGGGTGATGCCCCACCTTTGGGGGGTGGCGTCACCTGCGGTATACAAGCCTGGAGCGAGAGAAATATTGTCTCTTCGCTAGGACTCCTGTACTCGCGGTAGGGTCTCCCCGTGTGTACATATGTAGCAGAGTCAATATAAAAGCACCCTACTTGGCTTGCCAATGGGGTTGACCCTATTGGCGACACAGGTAGAGTGCAGGACTCCGGAGCGGGAGGCGTGAGTTCAAATCTCCTGGTGGGATACGGCTGGCCAAGTACAGTTAAAAGTGTGTGTACTCGGGATGATACACAAACATGTGTGTGACATTTGGGGGCTCGTCCGGGATGTACTGGCAGCGTAACAGTTCCCAAGCTGTAATGCAGCATTGACATCAGGGGACGATGTCAAAAATCAGAGGGGAGTGTGTAGCAGAATCAATATAAGCACCCTACTTGGCTTGCCAGGGGGGTTGACCCTATTGGCGAAACAGGTAGAGTGCGGGACTCCGGAGCGGGAGGCGTGAGTTCAAATCTCCCGGTGGGATGCGGCTGGCCAAGTACAGTTAAAAAGTGTGTGTACTCGGGATGATACACATACATGTGTGTGACACATAGTTCTTGGTAATAAACATTATAGAACGTCATCTCGCCTCCTCATTTATTCGGACACTACACATTCCATGTTTGCTCAGTTTTCCAGACCAGAGGTCTCAAACACCCTATGGCTCAGACATCTGTGGAACCATGGTTTAGTCCAGCTAAACCGATTCAAACTGAACCTCCTTGAGTTACCTCAAAAATTACTTAGGTGAAACACTTACCTAGAGTATGTTTAAAAAAAAAACCAAAAACATCCTTTTTATTTTTGTACTTTTGTACCCAGAATTTTTGAGTCTTTGCATTCATATACAGTATGTTTTAGTATATTTTAGAGAATTTTACAATTTTATATTTGTCGATATTCAAATTATTTTTGAAGATTCCTAGAAGTTTTTTTTTTTTTTAAGTAAACCAAACCGAAAGATCTATACTCAGGGATAGATAGTGTTTGCAAGCTTAGTGTTTATATACATCAGAACTGTTAGCTCAGCAGTTGAGTCAGTGGTCTTCCATTGGAACCAGCTGTCAAGGATGTGTACCAAAGATGACTGAAGCTCACCACTGATACAGAGGGGGGATATGTAACGTTAACCGCTGGGTCGCAATTTATATAATCATTCTTTGCTAAGGAGAAGATTCATCCCTTTCCTAAAAAAGCTAAGGCCCGCTGTCCTTTACCTTTCATCATTCAGACAACAGAAGCGGGAGAACTGGTGAACACACCACCTACTAGACAACGACGCTAGCTGGAGGCACCCACTTGGACCAAGGGAGTTTCAGCTTCACCACCGGATGCCCGCTATCAGGCTGCGAAGGCAGCTGGCGGTCTCCATTTGCCACTGGGAGAGCTTCGGCTTCACCGCCAGATACCTGCTACAAGGCTACGACCCAAGCTAACGGTCTCCATTAGCTACCGGGAGAGCTTCAGATTCACTGCCAGATAGGTTGACACTAGCTAGAGGCCTCCACTAGCTACTGACAGAGCCTTGGCTTCCTCAGCTTCACCGGCAGATCCAGCTACCAGATGACGACGCCAGTTAGCGGTCTTCACTAGCCCTCGGGAGAGCTTCGGCCTCACCGCCAGATAACAGCTATTAGACGATAAAGCCAGCTGATGGCCTCCATTAGCCATCGGGCATACTTCAACTCCTGTACTAGCCAACAGGTGAGCCTCTCCTTTGATCCCAATCAGACTAGTCATTATGCCTCCAAAAAAGAATCAGACAAATGGAGAAGAGTTGGAGGAGATCAAACTCTCACTAAATTTTATGTCTGAAGACATATCTAAGATAGCAAAACAACAAACTGCAAATAAGCACAAACTGTGCTTATTGGCCTAATGGAACAGATGCATGAACTAAAGACTGAAATTATGGAAAAAGACAACAAAATTAATTTCTTAAAAAGATGTGTGGATGAATTAAAACAATATACAAGAATGGATGATGTAATTTTGAGCGGTCTTAACACCAGACACTGCTCCTATGCAGATATGACAGCTGGTGTTGATAACCAGGATGGGGAGGATGAGACATTGGGAGAATCACATACTCTTGAGCAGCAGGTATTAAAATTTTTCAACTCTAAAAACATTGTTGTGGACAATAAGACTATTTCGGCTTGCCGCACATTGCCTAGAAAAGACAGTAAAGGAAAACCAACCATTATCATCCGATTTGTCAACAGAAAAGCAAAAACTGATCTTCTGCAACAAGCAAGAAAACTGAGAGGAACAGCTGTCTATGTAAATGAACATTTAACAAAAAAGAACTCTGAAATAGCTAGACAAGCCAGGGCTCTCAGAAAACAGGGAAAAATACAATCGACATGGACAAAGGACTGTAAGGTGTAGATAAAACTGTTTGGCAGTCCAGAAGAAGCTAATGTAATAATGATTAGAGATATGGAGGAATTAGACAAATGTAAACCTTAGCTCTTATGCACAAATAAAAGCACAGTAAGATTATGAGTGGAAATTTTTGTGTTTTTTTTTATTTTTTTTCCTCTTTTTTTTTTTCTTTTTGGTATACATTGTTGACACAACTTATGATCAGCACTTTAACCAATCATCCTTCCTCATTTAATAATGGAAGTGTATTAGGACAAATTGAAGCTGAAACCTTTATAAATACTGAACAGCAACCACAAGATATTTTAGGTGATATTGACCCAGCTAACAACTACTTTAATCATATTAACAATAAGTGTACTTATTATGATGAACAACAATTAAATGGAATTATGAACTCGGATCAGGCATTGACAATAATATGTATTAATAGTAGGAGTCTCTATGCCAAGTTTGATAGTATTAAGGAGTTTTGAAATCAATTTAAGACCCCATTTAGGATTATAGCAATAACTGAAACATGGATTAATGAAGAAAAATATGTAAATTTTGAATGACATGGATATGAGATGTATACACAAAATAGGAAATGTAAAAATGGTGGTATTGGGGGGTAGCACTGTATGTTGATAGAAATTTAAAAAGTAAAAAAGTGGACAGCATGACATCAACAGTGAATGAAATTATGGAATATCGAACAATTGAAATTATGATGGGAAAATAGATAAAAACACAATAGTAAGTTGTATATATAGAGCACTGGGATCTGATATGGAAAAATTTAGAAATGGTATGGAAAAGATGTATACAAAAATATGACAAAAAGATATCTTTATTTGTGGTGACCTAAATATAGATTTAATGAAAACAAAACAGCATAAACCAGCTGAATATTTTTTAGATACAATGTATAACTTAACCTTACTTCCAAAGATTGCAAAACCTATGAGAATAACGACACACTGTGCTACCTTGACAGACAACATTTTTACCTTCGCCAAAGGGGGAGGTTATGTGATCATCGGCGTTGGTTTGTTTGTTTGTCTGTTTGTTTGTTAGCAAGATAACTCAAAAAGTTAAGGACGGATTTTCATGAAATTTTCACAGATTGTCAGAAATGGGGTATCCTACAGAGGATTAGATTTTGGTGGTGATCCAGATCACTGTCCACAAGAAAACCACCATTATGCAAAATGCCATTTTTGTGAATAACTACTAAACCACTAATCCTATCATCGTCAATCCAATTGTTGTCAATCCAGTTGCTTGTCATATGTTTTCATGGTCAAGGAATCTGAAAACGTACACACAAACACTGTATGGGGGGAACTGTGGCACTAAACCGCCATTACGGAAAATGCCATTTTCGTCAAGAACTACTGAACCACTAATTCTATCATTGTGAATCCAATTGCTAGTCATATGTTTTCATGGTCAAGGAAACGGAAAACGTACACACAAACACTGTATGGGGGGGAACTGTGGCGCTAAACCGCCATTACGGAAAATGCCATTTTCGTCAATAACTACTGAACCACTAATCCCATCATTGTGAATCCAATTGCTAGTCATATGTTTTCATGGTCAAGGAATCTGAAAACGTACATCGGCATTGGTTTGTCTGTCTGTCTGTTTGTTTGTCTGTTTGTTTGTTAAACGGAAAACGTACACACAAACACTGTATGGGGGGAACTGTGGCACTTGGCGGATGTCTGCGCTCTCCGAGTGCTTTTCTAATTACCAATGTTATTGAATATAATATGGTGAGTGGTAAACTAATAAATGACATTAGTGACCACTTGCCTGTATTTGTTTCTTTAGATGTTAATTATGGGATTAATGAGAGTAAGAATAATATTAAACAATGTAAAAAGGTTATTTATAAAAGAATATGAACAAAAGATGACAATGTTACAGAATTGGGATGTTGTCTATAGAGAGAAAAAAGTGGACATGGCATATGATAAATTTATTGATATATTTAAATCATTATATGATAAAAAAAAACCCTGTCCATCTAAAGAAATTAATAAAAAAATATAAATACAAAAATTGCCTGTGGTTAACCATCATCATCATCCATCATAGCAGTCTGTCGGGGATGATAATGACTGTTTCATTTAGGTCTGATCAGATTCCTCCAGGCAGCTCTGTCCTTTGCCCTCCGCTGCCAGGAACTCCTGACCTTGTTAACCTGGGCGACGTCCGAGCCAGTATGAGTTGCTTTCTGACTGACCATTTCATGAAACTGCTTGCAAAGTATTTGAGTACCACTAGCATTTGCTGGACTAGCGGCAAATTCTTGGCAGATAGAGGTATTATCAATGGCAAGGACAGGCCAAGACAAACTGACTCCAGTATCTGTTGCAGTAACTGACGAGATGATAGGTTTGTTTATCTCTGCTCTTTGTGTAGTGCATGTCACAATGCACCAACTGGCAAAAGTCCACCACAGACCTTGCGACAGATATGCTTATCTGCCAGGATGTCCAGTCTCACCCCGTGTAACTGGGAGTGGTCCACCACAGACCTGTGACAGATATTGTTTTTAGTTCTACCTGGATGCCCAGTTTCACCCGCCATGCCCTCGGAAGGGCGGGGTTGCCGGTTGAGTTGCCGACGGCCCGACCCATGAGACAGGTAGTACCGGTTTTCGTGGTTATCCGGTAGCAAGCAAACCAATGCCTGACCTGACATGTAGCCCTTATGGTTAACCGGGGGGCTAAAAAATGCTTGTTAAAAGAAAAATTATTTCTATAAAAATTTTATAACATCAAGAACTAAAGAATCTGAAAAAAGATATAAAAGATATAAAAATAAATGAACTGAAATAATATGAACTAGTAAAAAATTATACTATAGGAAAATGTTAAATGAAAATAAGATTGATATAAAAGGAGTCTGGGACATATTAAATAAATTAAGGAAAAATGGAACTAAGAAAACAATATATCCAGAGTATTTTACTGACAATTGTGGCGATAATTATGACAACCGGCGGGAATGCCGGTTGAGTCGCCAACGGCCCGACCCATGAGACAGGTAGTACTGGTTTTCATGGTTATCCGGTAGCAAGCAAGCCAATGGCTGACCTGACAAAAATCTATCTGTCTGTCTGTCTGTCTGTAAGATAATACAAGAGTTGAGTAAAATGCTGCAAGTTTAAGCTTTTTTTAAACTGCAAATTCAAGAGTAAGAAAAGTTCTAAATTCATAAGGAAAAAGCTGCAAAATTATGAATAATAAAAACCTCAAATTTTGAAGTAAGTAGTTGCACATTTCTGAGTAAAATGGCTGTAACTCTGCAGGAAAATCCTGCAAATTTATGAGAAAAATCCTCATATTTACTAAAGAATGTTTCTAATGTAGCATCATCTCACTTTGGCTCATCAATAAGAATTATTCTTCAGCTAAAAGACATTGTTTCACCCAGGAAAAGGACAGCCAGGAACTGCTCTTTTACCCCAGGCCACGGCTGAACTCACATTCCTTTGTTAAAACCAGTCTAAGGAACTCACCCTAGTGCACTTCCTGTTTTGACTTTATGGCCAATAAGCATGGAGACATAGAACAGAACTCTGGAGCACGTCATATGGCCCACAAAGATCCATAGCTCAACATTGCCCCTACTGGCAACTCTGGGACTTGCCGGATCTAACCAGTGAAGCTTTTCATCACATCTGTGTTAACTCAATTCTAAACCGTCTCTTCTTTTCCAGGACCATGAAAAGCAAATGGACCTTGAGGTTTTGATCTGAAAATCAATAATGGGTTTGAAATATATTAATCTGTGATGTTAGATATGTGCATGCTAAAAATGTTTAAATGAATGTTTATCCCTGCATGTTAATTTATAAGCACTTATTATAAGTTGCATAAACACTGAAATAGGTTAGAGTTATACTAGATGAATATTAAGTGTTAAAAATTTGCCAAAATATCTCTCAAATCATGTGACCGATCTCAGCCAATCTTTGCTTGACAACAGCTCTCTCTAGGTTCAGACAAAAGACTGTTTGTTTATTGGACTAAAGTTCATAAAGCCCGCCCACGAAGGAAGGCTATTGGTCTGAGTTCCTGTCAACTCGGAAGCCTGCGAAAGCTCGACTGAAGTTATAAAGGGAGGGAGATCCCTTGCTTCTGGCTCTCTTTTGTCTTTCGTCCTTGGTCCTTCACGTCTGTCTACACAGCAGAGAACCACCAGAGAACAAAGGATTTCTCCCACGTGTTGCTTTTCGACGATCACAGAGCAGATAACTCGTAACTTTGTGTTCTGTAACTTTATGTATTCTAATTTTTTTCTTTTCTCTTAAACATTTGGGAATTAATTCTAATTCTTTTCCTTGAGCTCAATTCTAATTAAGAGTTTAAAACTCTAAATCCCAGATGTCGCTATTTCTCTAATTTTTCACCTGTTAAACTTTCTGTAAAACCACCGTTTTAATTTTAATGTAAGCTTTAATCTTGACTTCATTTTTATAATATTTTTTATTGACCAATCCCACACCAGAAGCTCTTTTATCTAAAGCCCGAAGATCTGTTAATTTTGCTATCGGATCAGATTTTTAATTATTATCGAATTCCATGGGAAAGCCGCTTGCCAACAAAGAGGAAAGAAGATGCAGCTTGCCATGATCATGTGCAACTGAAGGAATCAGCACGCCACGAAGATTAGACGCCTCGGCTGGATTTCAACCATTAGTATCGAACATACCAGTCTCATCCCTCGTCAAAGAATATTTGCTGGTAAAATATTCCGACTTTTGGAGCCATCTAAGAACTACAGGACAACGCAGAAGGATCTTCAACTTCAACATCAAACGCCAGTCACGTGAGCTGCAATGTTATTCATCTGCTGAATTAAACTTCTGAGGTTCGATAATAATTTGATATCTAATCAGATGCAAATTAACCTCTTGCACTCCGTTGTACCGCGGGCAGGCAAGTCTCTGCGTCCCAGAGCGCACGAGGGCGCTCTCGTGCGTCCTCGAGTGCATGAGGGCGCAGGAGAGTGCACTGAAAAAAAAAAAAAAAAGTCCTTCCACTACAGACACAGCCGTGAACAGATTGGGTATGATTGACCTCTCATTCGACTAATAAGAGCCTTGAATTGGGTTTCTGAAACCTTGAAGAACCAGTGAGTGAAAACCTAGCAAGAAGGACTCGCCTACCAACGCTGTGAATGCAGTGAGCCAATTGAAGCAGAGAAGTTCGCGAGCTGTTTTTTTTTTAAGGCTGGGTGAAGACTGACTGCTGCAGCAGATCAAAAAAGGACCCGCAGGAGGAACCGTCATAGACCCAGCAGCACGGAGACCACCCACAAATGCAACCTGTGTGACAGCGACTGCCATTCGTGCATCGGCATGTTCGGCCACAGGCGGTGCTTATTATGTTTTTGTTCCAGCAGAGTAGACGTTATGATTTTCTTCCATGGTCATCATAGACCGATGGAGGCCGACAACGAAGGCTGAGTGACACACACGCGTTCGCCAGTCTTTTTTTTAATTACTACTGTTATTTGTTTTGAAAAATCGTTCGCCAAAAACCACAATCATGGAAGCACAAAACTGCAATAATGGAATTATGTTTTGATCGGGTCGCGAGACCAGAACCACGAGCGGACCAGCGTCGCGTTCGTCTGACAATGAGGAAGAGAAGTTCGTCAGGACACTGCTGTGAAGAGGTAAGGTATTATAAGCTAAATTATTCTTTATCCCTGAAAATTGTAATCCAAAATGACTTTTGACCGATCAGTAAATTGCAACTGTGTGGCGCATGAAGTCTGAAGTTCGTGCGCCACGGTACACGGGTCGTTCGCCGCGTCCAGACCCTGAACGCCACCCCCCCCCCCGCTATTCTTCTGTAGTGAGGGGGGGGGAAGCCGCGGTGACTGCGCCGCTGTCGCCACATTGCCACATGAGGCTAATCCGTCATGTAGCGATGGCCGATGTCCATCCTCTGTAGCGGGGGGGGGAAACAACCCCCCCCCCCCACACACACACACAGCCCTGAGTGTGACCTTTCATTAGAGCCCAAAATGAAGCTTCTACATTGAATCATTCAAAAGTTACAGACGTTTTTCCAAACTGTGCCATTTGGCACAATTTGGCACAGTTCCAAAATGCCTGGGAACTACCTGAGGAAAAAGCTGTGTAATATATTCATTTTTTGTGGTATTGTTACAAAATTTGGACCTCAGCTGGATAACACTTGGTTCTACATTTCTGTTGCATTTTCCAGCCCGGATCTGAAGCTGTGTGTTATTTGCAAGCATTTGTATCCAAAAAAACACTCAGGCCAAATTTATTTTCTTCAAGTTCACTATGTTTAGATGACTGTAACTCAGTGGCTGGAGCACTTAGAGAGATTATGATTATCTTAGAGATAGAAGCTGGTGCCCCACGAGTGTTAAGTTTTCCTGTGTATATGAACCGAGAATTCATCTCAGGTTCCAATACATTAAGATAAGATAAGATAAGATAAGATAAGCCTTTATTAGTCCCACAACGGGGAAATTCCAGGATTGCAACAGCACAGGGATAGCAACACTCAGAGCAACAATCAGAAGGCAAGAAAAAAAACAAGCAAGCAAGAGCAGCTAATATACATATGTACATATTACTATAAAATATATATATATACACACACACACAGACACACAGTGCAGAGCATTGTAGCTGGATGGAATAAATATATGAATATATAAACACACAGTGCAGAGCATTGTAGCTAGATGGAATAAATATGCAAGTATATAAACACACACAGTGCGGAGCAATGTAGCTAGATGGAATAAATATGCAAGTATATAAACACACACAGTGCGGAGCAATGTAGCTAGATGGAATAAATATGCAAGTATATAAACACACACAGTGCGGAGCAATGTAGCTAGATGGAATAATATGTAGATATATAAAAACACAGTGCGGAGCATTGTAGCTAGATGGACTAAATATATAGATATATAAATATAAACACACCCAGTGCTGAGCATTGTAGCTAGGTGGAATAAATATGTAAATATATAAACACCCACAGTACGGAGCATTGCAGCTAGGTGGAATAAATATGCAAGTATATAAACACACACAGTGCGGAGCAATGTAGCTAGATGGAATAATATGTAGATATATAAAAACACAGTGCGGAGCATTGTAGCTAGATGGAATAAATATATAGATATATAAATATAAACACACCCAGTGCTGAGCATTGTAGCTAGATGGAATAAATATGTAAATATATAAACACACACAGTGCAGAGCATTGTTGCTAGATGGGATGAAACAGCATAACCGTCTTAGTTATCCTGCATGGTATGATTATGTGCCCATACATATTCTCACCCTCCATAGCGACCGGTATATTCCTAGTTGTATGCCGGAGGGGACCATTGTGTAAGTCTATTGCATCTTTTGCATTCAAAAAACTATTAGTTTGTTACGTCTTTTTGCTATCTCTGCGAACAGCCTTGCTTAGGTTGTACAGTCTGACAGCCGTTGGTAGGAAGGACCTACGAAACCTCTCGGTTGTGCACCTGGGATGATGTAGTCTGCTGCTAAATGAGCTCCTCAGTGCATCCAGTATGTCCTGCATAGGGTGGAACTCGGACTCCAGCAGAGATGACAGTTTAGCCACCGTCCTTCTCTCTCCTATCTCCTCCATCGGATCAAGGCGCTGCCCCAGGACAGAGCTAGCTTTCTTAATCAGTTTGTTCAGTCTCTTCCTATCGGCTGCAGTAATGCCACTGCCCCAGCAGACCACTGCAAAAGTGATGGCTGATGCCACCACCGTGTCATAGAATGACTTCAGCAGCGCCCCTTGTACACCAAAAGACCTGAGTCTCCTCAGCAGGAACAGCCTGCGCTGTCCCTTCTTGTAGGGTGCGTCAGTATTGTGTGACCAGTCTAGTTTATTGTTCAGATGAACACCCAGGTACTTATAGGATGTCACCATCTCGATGTCTGTTCCCTGTATATTTACTGGTGCTGTGAGGGGCTGCCCATGCCTGCGGCAGTCCACCACCAGCTCCATAGTTTTCCTCGCGTTGATCTGGAGGCAGTTCCGATGGCACCAGTCCACGAAGTCCTGGATAAGCCCTCTGTACTCAGCTTCATCTCCATTGGAGATGAGGCCAACGATCGCAGAGTCATCAGAGAACTTCTGTAGATGGCAGTGTGTTGTGTTGTGTGAGAAGTCCGCAGTATAAAGAGTGAACAGGAAGGGAGCCAGCACCGTTCCCTGGGGGGCCCCCGTGCTACTGATGATCGTGTCGGACACACAGTCCCGGGTTCTCACAAACTGAGGCCGGTTCGTGAGGTAGTTCAGGATCCATGATGACAGGTGCTGGTCCACCCCTGCGCGCAGCAGCTTGTCCTTCAGGATCATCGGTTGGATGGTGTTGAAAGCACTGGAGAAGTCAAAGAACATGATCCTCACCATATTCCCGGGCTTCTCCAGGTGGGACAGAGAACGGTGAAGGAGGAAGATCACCGCATCCTCCACCCCAATGCCATGCTCCTGAAACGGAATGAAGTTATGAAGATCCTGAAACCATGAGTGGAAGAGGCAAAACAGGCGGTAAAGCCCGCGCTAAGGCCAAGTCCCGATCCTCCAGGGCTGGACTCCAGTTCCCCGTGGGTCGTGTCCACAGGCTGCTGCGTAAAGGCAACTACGCTGAGCGCGTGGGTGCCGGTGCCCCCGTGTACCTGGCGGCCGTGCTGGAGTACCTGACCGCCGAGATCCTGGAGCTGGCTGGAAACGCTGCCCGAGACAACAAGAAGACCAGGATCATCCCCCGTCACCTGCAGCTGGCTGTCCGCAACGACGAGGAGCTCAACAAGCTGCTGGGAGGAGTCACCATCGCTCAGGGTGGAGTTCTGCCCAACATCCAGGCTGTGCTGCTGCCCAAGAAGACCGAGAAGTCCAAGTAAATGTGGGCACCTCATCCCACCACCAAACACCCATGAATTATGGGTGTTATGAATGTTATGTTCATGTTATTCATGTTACGTTATGAATGTTAACTTCATAACGATCCAAGATGGCGCCCACAGCGGTCGACATGGTGCTTCGCTGCGCTCTTTGTTTGTTTTTGTTTGTCAATTGTGTGTCTGCTTGCACTTATACCCGTGAAGAACTTTTAAATATCAGGACTTTCACCCCCACGGACCTCCTCCCAGTTTTTCTAGCCCCTGCCGCCGATCTGGTTTATTGTTTGGCTCGGAAAGCGAGACGGCGGAAGAGAGGAAGACGAGCGGGCGCTCTCGTGCGACTTCGCAGGAGAGGCTCGCGAACGGCGCTGCCTGGCATATTTCTGTCCAATACCAACTCTCTCTCTAACAAGGTGGATGAACTGAGACTGCTGATGCGTTTTAAGGACCTCGCCTCCTCAGCTGTCCTCTGCTTTACTGAGACCTGGCTCCGGGAAAATATACCGGACAGCGCGCTGCGCCTCGACGGCTTCCAGCTCTTCCGTGCTGATCGTGACACAGAGCTTTCCGGCAAGACCACAGGAGGCGGAGTCTGCTTCTACATCAACTGCATCTGGTGCTCTGATGTAACGGTAATTTCCAAACACTGTTCTCCTGCCTTGGAATTTCTTGTTATCAATTGCAAGCCCTTCTATTCCCCGCGGGAGTTTGCTTCTTTTATACTGATCGCTGTGTACGCCCCTCCCGACGCGGACACGCGCGAAGCTCAGCGCGTGCTCGCGGATCACATTCAACACACAGAGCGGAGTTTTCCAGACTCGCTGATTATTGTGGCTGGCGACTTTAATCAGTGCAATCTGAGCCACGATCTCCCCCGCTACAAACAGTTTATTAAATGCCCCACCAGAGGATTAAACACACTGGATCACTGTTACACCACAGTGAAAGACGCATATCGCGCTGTCCCTCGAGCTGCGCTGGGATTATCTGATCACGTGATGGTTCACCTCATTCCCACATACAGACAGAGATTGAAGCTCACTAAACCTGTTGTGAGCACTACGAAGATACGGACCAGTGAAGCTGAGGAGAAGCTGGAAACGTGCATGGAAATATCTGACTGGGGCATGCTTAAAGGAGCCACGCATGATCTGGATGAGTACACGGACACTGTGAACTCATATATCCACTTTTGTGAAGAGAACATTCTTCCATCACGCACCAGGGTGAGTTACTCTAATGACAAACCCTGGTTCACAGCTAAGCTCAGACAGATCAGGAAGGAGAAGGAAGCAGCGCTGAAAAGTGGAGACAGGGACTGCTACAGGGAGGTTAAATACCGGTTTAACAGAGAGCTGAAGAGGGCTAAATCTGTGTACTCAGAGAGACTCCAGCAGCAGTTCACTGCTAATGATTCGGCTTCCGTGTGGAGAGGACTGAGGCAGATCACCAACTATCGGCCTCAGGCTCCTAAAGGTCAGGATGACAAAGCCCTTTGTCAGAGACTGTCCCAACACTATGCCCGTTTTGACACCTCGTCATCTGTGTCCAACTCCCCCCCTCCCTCCAGCTCCACAGCCTCCACATTCCCTACTTCATTTAAGGCACCCCCCCCTCCTCCCCCCCTCCCCTTATCATCAGTGAGCAGGATGTGCTCAAACAGTTCTCCAGACTGAACCCGCGCAAGGCCCCCGGCCCAGACGGCGTGTCTCCCTCCACCTTGAGACTCTGTGCGAAACAGCTGGCTCCTGTATTCACAGACATTTTTAACACCTCCCTTAAGTTATGCCACGTGCCATCCTGCCTCAAATCCTCTACCATCATCCCTGTCCCCAAGAAGCCACGGATCACTGGACTTAATGACTACAGACCTGTAGCGCTCACCTCTGTAGTCATGAAGTCCTTTGAGCGCCTGGTCCTGTCCCACCTCAAGTCCATCACCACCCCTCTCCTGGACCCGCTGCAGTTTGCCTACCGAGCCAACAGGTCTGTAGACGATGCAGTCAACCTGGTCCTCCACTCCATCCTGCAGCACCTGGACTCCCCGGGAACCTACGCCAGGATCCTGTTTGTGGACTTCAGCTCCGCATTCAACACCATCCGCCCCGCTCTGCTCCGGGACAAGCTGTCCCTGCTCAACGTGCCTGACTCCCTCTGCAGGTGGATCATCGACTTCCTGACGGACCGGAGGCAGCATGTGCGGCTGGGAAAGACTGTCTCAGACTATACTAGCATCAGCACCGGATCACCCCAGGGCTGTGTACTTTCCCCCCTACTCTTCTCCCTTTACACCAACTCCTGCACCTCCAGCCACCAGTCTGTCAAGTTGATCAAGTTTGCGGACGACACCACCCTCATCGGGCTCATCTCCAACGGCGACGAGTCCGCCTACAGGAGAGAGGTGGCCCAGCTGGCGTCCTGGTGCAGCAATAACAACCTGCAGCTGAACGCTCTGAAGACAGTGGAGATGATTGTAGACTTCAGGAAAGTCACTACTCCTCTGCCCCCCCTCACCCTCTCAGGCTCTCCCATCACCACTGCTGATTCCTTCCGCTTCCTAGGCACTACCATCACCAGGGACCTCAAATGGGAGCTGACCATCAGCTCACTCATCAAAAAAGCCCAGCAGAGGATGTTCTTCCTGCGGCAGCTGAGGAAGCTCAAGCTACCCACCAAGATGTTAGTGCAGTTCTACACAGCCATCATCGAGCCCATCCTCACCACCTCCATAACCGTGTGGTACGCAGGAGCCACTGCCAGGGACAGACTAAGGCTGCAGCGCGTCGTGCGCACTGCTGAGAAGGTGATCGGCTGCAAGCTCCCATCTCTCCAGGATCTGTACATCTCCAGGACCCGGAGGCGTGCTGGCCGGATCATAGCCGATCCCTCACACCCTGGTCACGTACTGTTTGCCCCCCTCCCCTCTGGTAGAAGACTTCGGTCCATCCAGACTAAAACCTCCCGTCACATGAACAGCTTCTTCCCCTCTGCCATTAGACTGCTGAACACTAAGTGACTCTCGTGCACCATGTACAGCAGCTCAACCAGACTCATGTCAATCATCACTGTTTTCTTCCTGCATTACCGACTGCACTATATAGTTCTCCACAGTATCTGCTGCTGGCTAATATATATTTTAACTGTTGACCAGTATCACTTAATCTTATCCTACACTTTATTACATGTATAGTTTATTTCTCTTATCTTATCATGTTTAATGTTGCAGCATTGTACCGAGACAAATTCCTAGTTTGTGTACTACATGAACAATGGCAATAAACCTGATTCTGATTCTGATGCTGGTAGGCGAACTGGAGTGGATCCATCGCTGGTTCCACCAGGGGGCGGAGGTGAGCAAGGAGCAGTCTCTCCAGGGTCTTCATCAAGTGGGACGTCAAGGCCACCGGTCTGTAGCTGTTCAGGTCTTTGGGGTGGGAAGTTTTTGGTACAGGTACCATACAAGATGTTTTCCACAGCTGTGGTACCCTCCCCAGTTTCAGGCTCATGTTGAAGATATACGTCACAATCCCACACAGCTGGTCTGCACAGGACTTGAGGAGCTTTGCGCTGATGCCGTCCGGTCCCGGCGCCTTCCTCGCTTTGATCTTCCTCAGCTCCGTCCTCATCTGGGTCCTGGTCAGGGTCAGGATGGGGGGCTGTGTGTTGGGAGTGGGGGGGTGTTGGTGGAGTGGGGAGTGGGCAGCAGGACTTGATTTCTTTAGAGGCAGCAGTGGTTGTTGTGCAGACAGGGGGGAGAGCGGTTGGTCAAATCTATTGAAAAACAGATTCAGGTTGTTCGCCCACTCCCTGCCCTCCGTGGCCTGGGGGGAGGTATTCTGGAGCCCAGAGATGGTTTTGAGGTTTCTCCAGACCCCGCTGATGTCGCTCTGTTGCAGCTTGTCCTCCATCTTCTTCCTGAAGCTGTCCTTGCCTTCTCTGATCTTTCTCCTCAGCTCCCTCTGTACGGACTTCAGCATCTCCCTGTTCCCCGACCTGAAGATCCTCTTCTTCTCTCTCAGAAGTGTTTTTATCTCAGGGTTGATCCAGGGTTTGTTGTTTGAGTGACGCCGTATGGTCTTGGTGGGAACGGATTTGTCCACACAGAAGCTGAGGTAGCCCGTGAAGGTGTGAATGAGGCCATCGATGTCCTCACCATGTGGATCGCAGAGCTGCTTCCAGGCGGTGGCTTCAAAACAGTCCTTTAGAGTGTCCATTGTCTCCTCAGACCATAACTCCACAGTGTGCATGGCCAAAGGTTGTCTGTGCACTAGGGGTTTGTACACCGGCCGGAGATGAACCAAGTTGTGATCCGATCTCCCGAGTGGGGGGAGTTGTGATGAGGTGTACGCCTCCTTAGTGTTTGCGTAGAATAAGTCCAGTGTTTTATTGTCTCTAGTGTGGCATGTGACATACTGGGTGAACGTGGGTAGAATGGGAGATAGTGAAACATGGTTGAAATCGCCTGAGATGAGGAGAAGAGCATCTGGGTGTTCTGTCTGCAGCCTGCTGGTTACTGAATGGATGACGTCACGCGCTGTCCCAGCGTTCGCCGTCGGATTTGCATAAACAACAATGCAGATCACGTGTGAGTGTTCTCTCGGGAGATATGTAGGCCTCATGCTAACAGCTAGCAACTCAATGTCTTTGCTGCAGTGTCGTTGTTTAACAGTGATATGTCCCGGTCTGCACCAGTTGTTGTTAACATACATTATCACTCCACCGCCCCTTGCTTTGCCACTGTCTTGTGTTCGGTCAGCTCGTATCATGTGAAAACCCTCCAGCTCAATGTTAGCATCTGCTGCTAGTTCAGTTAGCCACGTCTCAGTAAACAAAAGGAGAGAGCACTCCCGGTATGTGCTATCATAACGGGAGATAGCCGCTAGCTCATCTACCTTTCCCAGTAGATGAGCTCCGCGACCGTACATTTCCCATGACAACAGATGGAAGGGAGGGTCTGTACCTTATATTTTTTGTCCTCCGCCTTACTCCAGCCTGGCAGCCACGGCGTTTTCGCCTCAGTTCTCTCGGTATGTCGAGTTTTTCCAATGGGACCGGGTGGCGGTTGAATGCTAGCAGCTCTTCCCTGCTGTATTGTATCCTGCTATAAACAGTGGCTCCGTCCACCGGCTTAATATAAATTAAATAATTTTTATACCTGATCATATATTGTTATAGTTTATTGTGCCCCGTGTGAGGCAGGTGTAACTTGAAACACACTCAGAATGAAAAATTAAGGCATAAGCTGTGTGGTTTGGTCAACTTATAACTTTTAAACAAAAAAACAAAAAACAAAAAGCGGTGCATTTGTCTGCAGGGCTGACTCCTGCAGCCATTGTCCATTGTCTCTATGTCACGAAGGGGAGGGGGTGAATTCAGCCCACTGCTGTGTGTGTGTGTGTGTGCTGACCACGAAGGGGGGGGGGACCCCACCCCATTTGGCTCAGTGTTTGTGTTAATGCATGCTTAAGAACCGTGATTACACACTGAATAATTAAAATAGGCCTGGGACCGAACAGCGAAGCAATCCTGTTTGTACCCTGTTAGTTCAAAACCCCGCAGGCAAAGCAAACCCTTGGGGAAACCAATTGAATAAACCATTGTGTAAACTAGTTTGAATAAAGTTTTAGGGAGATCAAAGCTCTCCCGCTGTTGAAAAGCAAGGCGTGGTTTTATCGATACTCGCGCCCGCATCCACGTGTCACGTTCACGTTTACAGTCACGCGCGAAACTGACAAGCTGTGCACAAAAACTGTGCATGTGTAGATTGGCCGAGCGACACCATCTTGAGTCTACTTAAGGCAAGTTCCCTGTAGCCGCCATTTTGAATAGAAATCCTGGACCCCCCGAGTGACATCATTGGGTTTCCTCTTCCGGGAGCGCAGACGAAAACTGCCTCCATCTTGTGGTAAAACATGGGAACTGCATCTTTTATTTAAACTCCTAATCTTTAAAGCCAATTTATAACCAAATTAAGTCTTCAAAGTAACTTCAAAGCAATCCATATTATTTCGAATAAACTAAATTTAACACCAATTCAAAGCTTTATGCCAAGAACAAAAGGAAATAGACTTGTTGGCTACTGAAAGATTTTCTCAGGGGGAACTCCACCCACTGTATAGGTAGACCTACAGCAGGAACATATACAAACACCCCTATTGTATTTAATCACTTATGTAACCACATATTGTAATCTTTTAAGTTAAAAGCAAACATATTTACACACTTTTAAGAAAAAGTGCAAACTTTGAAGCTATATTTGTGTTTATTTTGCTGTTTTTGTGATATGGTGTGATTCTTTCCCACAGGAACCCAGTTTTAGCTTAAGGATTCTAATGCTTATGTTTACTCAAGAGTAATCTTAAAGTAGGATTAAACCTGTGCATTTTAACAAATTTACAGAGTCACTGAATATTTATAATGTTTTTTTCTCCAATTTAGGAAACCACATTAAGCAATTAACACTTAAAAGAAGCTAATTGTTATTTAAACTCATTGTGTCATTTCTTGGTTCATGTTTTCTCCACAGGAAAAGAAAAACATTTAACCAACTTGCATAATTTAAAAATTTTTCCAGGATTTAAAAGAAAAAGTCAAAAGGTGCAAATGTTGATTATTCTGTAAATGAGCAAGTTTATAGATAACAATTAAACAAATCACCACTAGCATTAATCTTAAGAAATCCTGGGATAGCAAATATTCCAACAATTCACTTGTTTCTAATTTGTAAATATTTAAAACATTTAATGCTTCAAATGAAAATAGGCTTTTACAAATAAAACCAAAGGAAAGCCTTAACTTTAAAATAAAGTGGAAACTTATAACCTTAATTTTTAAAGCATTTAACCCCTTTTGTTTTTGTACGTCTTTTTGTAAATAAAATCCTCACTTTCAAAGTGACATTCAGAAAAATTCCAAAGCTAGTGATTGATGAAAAATTCCAACACTAGACTTTGAAAATCAAAGAAGTCAATCCACACAATTTAAATTCCTGTTTTGTTTTGTGAAACACAAATTAAACCCAATTTCAACTCAACTTTATTTATCAGAATAGTGTCAACAAATTAATTGAAGTATCTGCACATTTCTAAATAATTTCAAAATTCTACTTCCCACCTTGCAAGCCTACAAGTTGGAACAAATTCTAAAAGGAACTTTCAACTATCATGGTTGTAAAATAAAACCTCAAGGTTAACCCTTGTCTAACAAATTAACAATAATCAACGAGTTGATTTTTTTTAAGCTAAATAGCAACAACAGTAAAACATGACGAGTCAACAGACAACCGACAGATTTACCAAACTGGATGACCTTCAAGCGACATTAGAAGGATGGACTTGTGATTTTATTTCTAGCTTTACAACACAGGTCAAGAAAACACAGCCCGAAGATTTGAAGCAGCTCACTGAAGAACTTTTGAATGAGCACACTGAAAAACCACAAGAAGGCAAGGACCTCACCAGTGTGTTAGGTAAGTTTGTGCTAGCATTAGTCGCAAGATTAAAGGTAGCCAAGAACGAGCTAGCAAATCAACAAACAACAATCCTATCACTCCAGGAAGAGAGCAAAACGCTGAAAGAAAATTTGGAACAATCTCGAGAGAAGAACGACAAAACTCAAAGTCAACTTGATGAAGCGTTACAAAATTTGGACCGTGCAGAGTCAGAAAATAAATTGTTGATGCATGACAATGACATGCTTCACCAAGACAACAATGAACTTGAAGATGCCCTTTAAGACACAAAGAACTAACTAACTAACTAACCTGCACTTATATAGCGCTTTTCTAGTCACAAAGACCACTCAAAGCGCTTTCATTAATACTAACCCTCTATTCTAAGGGCCTATAAGAAGGAACTCAGAAGAGTTGAAGGTCAACTTGAAAATGTGAAGAATGATTACAAGGAATGTCAACTGCTCCTAAAGGAAGCACATGCTCATGCACATCTGCCGTGCTCCCTGGCCCGATTCCCGTTTCGAATACGGACGACCGTGTGGACAGCGTGGGTGTGCCCCATCAGACCGCGACCTTGACAAGATCACACGAAATGTCATGAAATTTGATCCAGGTCCTACGGGTTCACCTGATGCCAAAGTCTATTTACAGGACATTGATTACTACCTGTGTAAGTATCCTGATGCTACGACTGATGACCGCATCTATCTGATCAAAGTAACATCTAACAGGTCAGTGTCAAAATTCATAGACAGACAGCCGGTAAACATCAAAGCAGACTACACGCTGCTCTGCAAAGCCATCAAAAAGGAATTCTCCGACGACTGCCTACAGGCAGGGCTAACCGCAGCCCTAGCCATGAAGCAAGGACGCTCAGAGCCAACACAGGCCTACTACCAGAGACTCCTATTTACATATTTTGGATCTCAAAATACACCAGGGATGGAAGAAGACCACAATTTCAAGACCTTCTTCATCCAAAACCTCCATCCCACTGTGAGTCATTACCTTGGAGTTACAGCTAACCCAAGGTCAAACTCAATAAGTCAGCTGAGAGAGTTCTCACACTATGCGTTCCAAAAACAGCAACAAAGTTGCAACAAGCACGCTGAGCCTGCCACAGTGCTAACTATCAGTGATGCATCTAACGCCTTGGAGTTGGAAGGAGCTCCTCGCTCTACTCCATCTCCTACACCGCGAGTACATAAACAGCCGAAACATTTTTCCAACTGACCTCATCAAGGTCAAAACCAAACTAGGTCCTCTGGATATCACTTTGGACCAACTTTGCGAAAACCTGACTACCGTCGTAGACCATATCCACAGGACAGGTCACGAGAACGCGATACGGACTACCATAATGACAGATACCAATACGAAGACACGCGTAGCCGCGACAAATGGTCTCCATCTCATCACAGAAGCTCAGAAGTAGAGACCTACCACAAACCTTGGAAGAAAGAAGAAACTCCTACTCTCAGTAGAGAAGATGTTGAAATTGTCAAACACCTCCTAGCGGAGATTCAAAGCAACAAATAAAATAGAACTGCTAACATACTAGCTATATCAGCTATGACAACTCAAAACAAACATCCCAAACGAAGAAAACGAAAGAAGAAAATCTTTTTTGCAAATGAGGAAGAACCAAAGGACTCAACGCAGTCCAGTGCTGTTATGGCAGCCCGTCCACAGGTCACAGACCACTCCTTAAACAACATTTTTCAACTCTGTGTCGAACCACCAGTTCCACAATTTCTATACGATTTAAAAAGAGAGGGGGGTGGCACGGAAATTCTATCTTCCACTGACCCTTGAAGACGTGATGTGTCAGGACGCTGTTTTAGACACCGCCGCTGACATCACTCTCATGTCACACTACCTTTTTGACAAACTATGGGTAGCCGCTAACCGTGCGCACAAACATTTAAAAGTGGAACCCTGTTCATTAGCCGTGCGACCATATGCACTCACTAAAACAACCCTGTTGGGCGTATCACTACTAAACGTGTTCATTGGATCCATGACCTTGACACATTCGGTCTATGTGTCCAAGCTTGACTCCATTCCATTGCTCATTGGCAAAGACCTACTGAACTGTTTTGAGCCACTGATTGATTTCAGGAACCTCACACTATGGGCTCAAACGCAACACCCTCACCCATTTGACCCAACAAGGACAACTGAATCACAGTGCTTTGTTCTGAACACTTTGGACACCCCAAGTCTCACACAACTAGCACTGTTGGAACAACTGCAACCGACTGAAAGCGACCACAAAAACCAAGGTGGGTATTGTCCTCAAGAAGTCAAAAGTCACCTTCAAATACAAGGTCGAGCCAAAGACGCAAATAACCTTGAAAACTCAATGGCCGAGCAGAAAACCCCAAGCGGCCCCCTTGAAACCCTTGATTCAACGTTGGTGTCATATGGCATTTAATTCAATATTAGACTCGATTGGGTTTTCTCAGAAAGTAGGAAATTCTACTCATTACCTCCACCATACATTGGACCTTGTTTTGACATATGGCATAGAAATAGAAAATCTTGTATTGTCTCCTCATAACCCTGTACTGTCAGACCATTGTCTGTTAACCTTTGATTTTACTATTTCTGACTATTTGGCTCCTAAAGAAAAATATTATTACAGTAGATGCCTCTCAGATGATGCTGTTACCAAATTTATGCAGATTGTTTCCTCTATGCCATGTGTCAACACAACGGAAATAAGCTATAGACAGCTTGCTCCTTCTGTAATTGATAACATGGTGGATAGTGTTTCAGCTTCTCTGCATCAGACTCTAGACTTGGTGGCCCCCTTAAAAAAGAAAAAGTCTAATCGGAGATTTCTAACTCCTTGGTTCAACACAGAAACTCGTAGCTTAAAACAGAAGACTCGTCAATTAGAAAGAAAATGGCGCTCTGTGGAGAAGTGTGGGAAGGAAGAGGCTGAGTTTATTTCTCAAGTCCAGTTTTATTCACATTCACATTCTCCAACATCCAAAAACAGAAAGAGGAAGGAATCCCCCAACATCTGTCCCTTTAATACCCCAGGACATCAAAGCACACAGTCACATTGTCTTTTAATCCAAAATCACAATGCATCCCCCTCCAGGTCTTCTCGTCTCCACCTAAAGTCCTGGTGGTCAGGAAATCCCTCAAGGCCATCTCTTTGCATACAAAAGGCCAGACTTCACATCCTCCTGTTACCCCTAGGAGGTAAAGTCCTTTTGTTCCTCTGAGACGTGAAGCATACAATAAGCATACAGTAATACACATGTGAAGCATATGAAACCCACATATGTGCACCACATAACCCCCCCAAACGTCTAAGATGGAACAACATAACCACAGATTGCATGTCATAATAAAATCACTACATGTCAGTCCACGTGCCGCTTGGGCCTCAGCCTTCTCCTGTATCTGCTGTAAGCAGGCTGTACCACTTCTGCGGCGTCTTCCTGCTGTGGAGCTGCTGCCTGGGGGTGAGAACTGTTAGTCAACCTCTGTGGGTGTTCTGGGGAATGCTCTCTAGGGGGTCTGCCATGCCGAGGAGCCTTAGCCAACTGCACAACTTCGTCAGCTACCACAAAAGCGGGTTTGAGCCTGTTAATGCCAATCATTTCTTTTCTGCCCTCCAAATCTAGCAAAAAATGCTTATCCCCTGTTTCCAGCACTCTATATGGTCCGTCATAAGGTGGGCGTAAAGGCGGACGATGGGCATCATGTTTGACAAAAACAAACTCTGCATTTTTTTTAAAGCCTTAGGCACAAAAACCCGCGGAAAACTGTGGTGAACAGGGCCAGGTAGCATGCTCGGGCCCGTGCTATTCTGTAACCGCTGAGCCGGGGAGCACTCTGACGCTGGATTATCTGGGAGAAATTCCCCGGGCAGCCGAAGTGGCTGTGCGAAAACTAGCTCAGCTGGGGAGGCTTCTAAATCCTCTTTAGGTGCAGAACGCAACCGCAATAAAACCCATGGTAGCTTGTCCACCCAATTTGCATCCGTAAGCGACGCTCTGAGAGCCGCCTTCAGTGACCTGTGAAAACGTTCGCATAATCCGTTAGCCTGCGGGTTGTACGTGGTCGTGCGGTGGATCGTTGCCCCCAGGCTGTGGGCCATCGCTGACCAAAGTTCGGAAACAAATTGGGGGCCTCTGTCGGACGTAATGTCTGACGGGACTCCAAAACGCGCTACCCATGCCGTTAAAAACGCACGCGCAACCTCCTCGGCTGTGGTTGACGACAGCGGAACCACTTCCGGCCAGTGCGTGGTGCGGTCAACCATTGTCAGAAGATGTGTGCACCCTTGTGAGGGCGGGAGGGGGTCTACGAGGTCCACGTGGACATGATAAAACCTTTTAGCTGGGATGTGAAACGGCTCCAAGGGAGCTCTCGTGTGTCTATGAACCTTGGCCCGCTGACAAGCCATGCAGGCTGCCGCCCACTCTCTAACTTGTTTGCGCAGGCTCGGCCATACAAATTTCTCTCCTACCATTTTGACCGACGCACGCACTCCCGGGTGCGCCAGAGAATGGATCGAGTCAAAAACGCGGCGGCGCCACGCGGCTGGAACCACAGGACGCGGCTGCCCAGTGGAGACATCGCAGATTAGGGGGGGGCATACCGTCTTGCAGCACCCTGTTCTCCAGCCTTAACCCTGTTGGTCCAGACTGGAGCGTGTGCACATCTGCGTCGCTAACCTGCTCTGCGGCCATGGCTGCATAATCTATCCCCACGCGGACCGGGGCCGCGCGCACTTCTGCGTCGCTAACCTGCTCCAGAATCCAAAATCACAATGCATCCCCCTCCAGGTCTTCTCGTCTCCACCTAAAGTTCTGGTGGTCAGGAAATCCCTCAAGGCCATCTCTCTGCATACAAAAGGCCAGACTTCACATCCTCCTGTTACCCCTAGGAGGTTCAGTCCTTTTGTTCCTCTGAGACGTGAAGCATACAATAAGCATACAGTAATACACATGTGAAGCATATGAAACCCACATATGTGCACCACAGCTCCACTAATTTAGATGAAATCTATTTAGCTTGGAGAAATCATCTTTTAATTTATAAAAAATCTCTTAGAAAAGCTAGAACGAGTTATTATTCTGCATTAATAGAAGAGAACAAGAATAATCACAGGTTTCTTTTCAGCACTGTAGCCAGGTTGACAAAGAGTCAGGACTCTGTCAATCCTAGCATTCCCTTAGAGCTTACTAGTCAGGACTTTATGAACTTTTTCAATAATAAAATTTCATCCATCAGAGATAAAATCAATCAGATTCTTCCCACAGTTAACTTCAATACTGTAACTACTACAACTCCTTCGATTGATGTCTGTCTTGATGAGTTTACTCCAATCGACCTTTGTGAGTTAGACAAAATAGTTTCCTCATCCAAACCTTCAACTTGTCTTTTAGACCCTATTCCTACCAGGTTATTTAAAGAAGTCTTCCCACTTATTGGTAGCTTTATTCTTCATATAATCAATTCTTCATTAACTTTAGGCCATGTACCGCAGGCTTTTAAAACGGCTGTAATTAAACCCTTACTCAGAAAGCCAACGCTAGATCCAGGAGCTTTAGCTAACTATAGATCAATCTCTAATCTCCCTTTCGTTTCAAAAATCTTAGAAAGAGTTGTTGCTATGCAATTATTTGACCACCTGCAGGGAAATGGTTTACTTGAAAAGTTTCAATCTGGGTTTAGAATCAATCATAGTACTGAAACAGCCTTAGCGAAGGTCACTAATGACCTCCTCATCGCATCTGATAATGGACTGGTTTCTGTACTTGTCCTTTTAGACCTTAGTGCAGCTTTTGATACTATCGATCATAATATTCTACTTGATAGATTAGAACACTATGTTGGACTTAATGGAACTTCGTTGCAGTGGTTTAGATCTTATTTATTTGATAGGTTCCAGTTTGTTCATGTAAATAATGAGTTTTCTTTCAACTCAAAGCTTAGTCATGGAGTTCCACGGGGATCTGTGCTAGGCCCTACTCTTTTTAGTTTATATATGCTTCCGTTAGGCAACATTATTAGAAAGCACTGTATACATTTTCATTGTTATGCAGATGACACACAATTATACCTGTCAGTGAAGCCAGATGATAGTAATCAATTAGCCAAGTTAGAAGCCTGTCTTAAGGAAATCAAAGCTTGGATGACTTGTAATTTCCTGCTATTAAATTCAGATAAGACTGAAGTCATTCTTGTTGGTCCAAAAAACCTTCGAAATACCTTTCCAAATCAAACTTTCAGTTTGGATGCGGTTACTCTTTCTCTTAATAGCTCTGTGAGGAACCTTGGAATTATTTTTGATCAAGATCTGTCCTTCAATTCACATATTAAATTTGTTTCTAAGACTGCCTTCTATCATTTGCGTAATATTGCCAAGATTAGGAGCATCTTGTCTCAGAGTGATGCTGAGAAACTGATCCACGCTTTTGTTAGCTCGAGATTAGATTATTGTAATTCTTTATTATCAGGCTTTCCTAAAACATCTTTAAAAAGTCTTCAGCTGATCCAAAATGCTGCAGCAAGAGTTTTAACAGGTACTAAGATAAGATAAGATAAGATAAGCCTTTATTAGTCCCACAACGGGGAAATTCCAGGATTGCAACAGCACAGGGATAGCAACACTCAGAGCAACAATCAGAAGGCAAGAAAAAAAAAAAAAACAAGCAAGCAAGAGCAGCTAATATACATATGTACGTATTACTATAAAATATATATATATACACACACACACAGACACACAGTGCAGAGCATTGTAGCTGGATGGAATAAATATATGAATATATGAACACACAGTGCAGAGCATTGTAGCTAGATGGAATAAATATGTAAATATATAAACACCCACAGTACGGAGCATTGCAGCTAGGTGGAATAAATATGCAAGTATATAAACACACACAGTGCGGAGCAATGTAGCTAGATGGAATAATATGTAGATATATAAATATATAAACACACCCAGTGCTGAGCATTGTAGCTAGATGGAATAAATATGTAAATATATAAACACACACAGTGCAGAGCATTGTTGCTAGATGGAATGAAACAGCATCACCGTCTACTTAGTTATCCTACATGGTATGATTATGTGCCCATACATATTCTCACCCTCCATAGCGACCGGTAAGTTCCTAGTTGTATGCCGGAGGGGACCATTGTGTAAGTCTATTGCATCTTTTGCATTCAAAAAACTATTAGTTTGTTACGTCTTTTTGCTATCTCTGCGAGCAGCCCTGCTTAGGTTGTACAGTCTGACAGCCGTTGGTAGGAAGGACCTACGAAACCTCTCGGTTGTGCACCTGGGATGATGTAGTCTGCTGCTAAATGAGCTCCTCAGTGCATTCAGTATGTCCTGCATAGGGTGGAACTCGGACTCCAGCAGAGATGACAGTTTAGCCACCGTCCTTCTCTCTCCTATCTCCTCCATCGGATCAAGGCGCTGCCCCAGGACAGAGCTAGCTTTCTTAATCAGTTTGTTCAGTCTCTTCCTATCGGCTGCAGTAATGCCACTGCCCCAGCAGACCACTCCAAAAGTGATGGCTGATGCCACCACCGTGTCATAGAATGACTTCAGCAGCGCCCCTTGTACACCAAAAGACCTGAGTCTCCTCAGCAGGAACAGCCTGCGCTGTCCCTTCTTGTAGAGTGCATCAGTATTGTGTGACCAGTCTAGTTTATTGTTCAGATGAATACCCAGGTACTTATAGGATGTCACCATCTCGATGTCTGTTCCCTGTATATTTACTGGTACTGTGAGGGGCTGCCCATGCCTGCGGCAGTCCACCACCAGCTCCTTAGTTTTCCTCGCGTTGATCTGGAGGCAGTTCCGATGGCACCAGTCCACGAAGTCCTGGATAAGCCCTCTGTACTCAGCTTCATCTCCATTGGAGATGAGGCCAACGATCGCAGAGTCATCAGAGAACTTCTGTAGATGGCAGTGTGTTGTGTTGTGTGAGAAGTCCGCAGTATAAAGAGTGAACAGGAAGGGAGCCAGCACCGTTCCCTGGGGGGCCCCCGTGCTACTGATGATCGTGTCGGACACACAGTCCCGGGTTCTCACAAACTGAGGCCGGTTCGTGAGGTAGTCCAGGATCCATGATGACAGGTGCTGGTCCACCCCTGCGTGCAGCAGCTTGTCCTTCAGGATCATCGGTTGGATGGTGTTGAAAGCACTGGAGAAGTCAAAGAACATGATCCTCACCATATTCCCGGGCTTCTCCAGGTGGGACAGAGAACGGTGAAGGAGGAAGATCACCGCATCCTCCACCCCAATGCCATGCTGGTAGGCGAACTGGAGTGGATCCATCGCTGGTTCCACCAGGGGGCGGAGGTGAGCAAGGAGCAGTCTCTCCAGGGTCTTCATCAAGTGGGACGTCAAGGCCACCGGTCTGTAGCTGTTCAGGTCTTTGGGGTGGGAAGTTTTTGGTACAGGTACCACACAAGATGTTTTCCACAGCTGTGGTACCCTCCCCAGTTTCAGGCTCATGTTGAAGATATACGTCACAATCCCACACAGCTGGTCTGCACAGGACTTGAGGAGCTTTGCGCTGATGCCGTCCGGTCCCGGCGCCTTCCTCGCCTTGATCTTCCTCAGCTCCGTCCTCACCTGGGTCCTGGTCAGGGTCAGGATGGGGGGCTGTGTGTTGGGAGTGGGGGGGTGTTGGTGGAGTGGGGAGTGGGCAGCAGGACTTGATTTCTTTAGAGGCAGCAGTGGTTGTTGTGCAGTCAGGGGGGAGGGCGGTTGGTCAAATCTATTGAAAAACAGATTCAGGTTGTTCGCCCACTCCCTGCCCCCTGTGGCCTGGGGGGAGGTATTCTGGAGCCCCGAGATGGTTTTGAGGTTTCTCCAGACCCCGCTGATGTCGCTCTGTTGCAACTTGTCCTCCATCTTCTTCCTGAAGCTGTCCTTGCCTTCTCTGATCTTTCTCCTCAGCTCCCTCTGTACGGACTTCAGCATCTCCCTGTTCCCTGACCTGAAGATCCTCTTCTTCTCTCTCAGAAGTGTTTTTATCTCAGGGTTGATCCAGGGTTTGTTGTTTGAGTGACGCCGTATGGTCTTGGTGGGAACGGATTTGTCCACACAGAAGCTGAGGTAGCCCGTGAAGGTGTGAATGAGGCCATCGATGTCCTCACCATGTGGATCGCAGAGCTGCTTCCAGGCGGTGGCTTCAAAACAGCCCTTTAGGGTGTCCATTGTCTCCTCAGACCATAACTCCACAGTGTGCATGGCCGGAGGTTGTCTGTGCACTAGGGGTTTGTACACCGGCCGGAGATGAACCAAGTTGTGATCCGATCTCCCGAGTGGGGGGAGTTGTGATGAGGTGTACGCCTCCTTAGTGTTTGCGTAGAATAAATCCAGTGTTTTATTGTCTCTAGTGTGGCATGTGACATACTGGGTGAACGTGGGTAGAATGGGAGACAGTGAAACATGGTTGAAATCGCCTGAGATGAGGAGAAGAGCATCTGGGTGTTCTGTCTGCAGCCTGCTGGTTACTGAATGGATGACGTCACGTGCTGTCCCAGCGTTCGCCGTCGGATTTGCATAAACAACAATGCAGATCACGTGTGAGTGTTCTCTCGGGAGATATGTAGGCCTCATGCTAACAGCTAGCAACTCAATGTCTTTGCTGCAGTGTCGTTGTTTAACAGTGATATGTCCCGGTCTGCACCAGTTGTTGTTAACATACATTATCACTCCACCGCCCCTAGCCTTGCCACTGTCTGGTGTTCGGTCAGCTCGTATCATGTGAAAACCCTCCAGCTCAATGTTAGCATCTGCTGCTAGTTCAGTTAGCCACGTCTCAGTAAACAAAAGGAGAGAGCACTCCCGGTATGTGCTATCATAACGGGAGATAGCCGCTAGCTCATCTAACTTTCCCAGTATCGACCGTACATTTCCCATGACAACAGATGGAAGGGAGGGTCTGTACCTTATATTTTTTGTCCTCCGCCTTACTCCAGCCCGGCAGCCGCGGCGTTTTCGCCTCAGTTCTCTCGGTATGTCGAGTTTTTCCAATGGGACCGGGTGGCGGTTGAATGCTAGCAGCTGTTCTCTGCTGTATCGTATCCTGCTATAAACAGTGGCTCCGTCCACCGGCTCAGGAGACATTTAGGACGATCTGTGTGTCCGTGATATAAGTGGGGTGAAAAAAAAAGACGGATCAAAAGAGAGAGGAAGGGAAAAAGACTCGGAATCGAGCCGCTGTTGCAAAAGGTAGCCGACTGGTGTGGCGCCGAGGCCACAAAATGATACTAGAAAGAGAGATCATATCTCTCCGGTTCTGGCCTCCCTTCATTGCCTTCCCATAGAGTTAAGAATTAAGTTTAAAATCCTTCTTCTTACTTACAAAGCTCTAAACAATCAGGCTCCTTTTTATTTAAAAGATCTGATACTACCGTATTATCCTAACAGAGCTCTACGCTCCCAAAATGCAGG
The DNA here is from genome assembly GCA_020510985.1 of Pholidichthys leucotaenia. Classification (NCBI taxonomy): domain Eukaryota; kingdom Metazoa; phylum Chordata; class Actinopteri; order Cichliformes; family Pholidichthyidae; genus Pholidichthys; species Pholidichthys leucotaenia. The sequence goes on along the minus strand of CM035842.1, from coordinate 359,502,714 downwards.
ATTACTTGTAATACCTAGAATCTCCAAAAGTACAATGGGAGGCAGAGCCTTCAGTTATCAAGCTCCTCTCCTGTGGAACCAGCTGCCAATCTGGATTCGGGAGTCAGACTCGATCTCTGTTTTTAAGAATAGGGCTAAAACCTACCTTTTTGATATAGCCTACAATTAGGGAGGGATCATGTGTTTCTGAACCCTCCCTTAGTTATGCTGCTAATAGGTTTAGTCAGCCGGGGGACCTCCAGTAATGCACTGGGCCTCACTCCTTTCTTCACTCTCAATGAAATTTTTTTTTTTTTTGCTGGTCATTAACATCTGTTTGTTCTCTCCAATAGATTGAGTCCCCAGTGTGCTGTTTGCTCTCTACATGTCTGTTCTTTTCATCTTCTCTGTCCCCTCACCCCCCAGCCAGTCGCAGCAGATGACTGCCCCTCCCTGAGCCTGGTTCTGCTGGAGGTTTCTTCCTGTTAAAAGGGAGTTTTTCCTCTCCTCCGTCGACAAGTGCTTGCTCACAGGGGATCGCCTGATTGCTGGGGTCTTTCTGCAACTGTGGGGGTTCCCCCTACAGTTGATAGTGCTATGAGATGACTGTTGTTGTGAAATGGCACTATATAAATAAAGTTGAATTGAATTAATCTATCATTTACAAGTTTAATCTTATGGTTAATTAAATCACTGCAATGTCTTTTTATCATCATTTCATTAAATAAATATGTGAAAATGAGAGAAGTTGTTGGGAATTTATTTCATTCTGAGTCTGGTTTAAGTCCCTAGTATCGAATTCACTAAAATTTTGAGACTGATTATTAATTAATTTATTGAGTGATTAAACAGGTATAAAGTGAAATTAAAGATTAAATTACTTCTTAGAGATAGAAGCTGGTGCCCCACGAGTGTTATTAAGTTTTCCTGTGTATATGAACCGAGAATTCATCTCAGGTTCCAATACATTAATATAAATTAAATAATTTTTATACCTGATCATAATTATTAACTCATATCGTTACACTAATTTACATGAAAAAGGTTGTAAACCTAGTTCACACTCCGACAACCTGTTCACACTCCGACAGGTAGCGAAAAGTAAGCTAGGAGCAGGAAAACAAAAGAAGAGGAAAACAGCAGCCTTGTGTGTAGCAGAGTGGAATGTATGCACTCTGTTGGACAGAACATCACAGTGCCCAGAAAGACAGATCGCGCTTGTGGCCCTCGAAATGAACAGGTACAATGTAGATATAGCTGCACTTAGTGAAACAAGATTGTCTGGATAAGACAGCTTGGAAGACCATGGGTACATCTTCTTTTGGAGTGGGAGATCAACTCAAGAAAGGAGAGAAGCAGGAGTGGGCTTTGCAGTTAGAAAGGAGATAGCAGCAATGCTTGATGAAGAACCGCTGCCAATCAATGACAGGATAATGACTATGAGACTCCCACTACAACGGAAGATGTCTGCCACACTCATCAATGTATATGCCCCAACAATGACCAACACAGAGGAGGTGAAGGAAGAGTTCTACAGTGATTTACGTGAGACTATCAGGCGTGTACCAACTGATGACAGGCTGATACTCATTGGAGATTTTAAGGCCAGAGTTGGTTCGGACACTGAGAAATGGAAAGGAGTGCTAGGCAGTCATGGAGTAGGCAAGTGCAATGCTAATGGAGAACTTCTACTTGCACTATGTTCAGAGTACAACCTTGTGATAACCAACACTCTATTTAAGCACAAGGACACACAAGAAGACATGGATTCACCCAAGATCCAAGCACTGGCACTAATTAGTCTACATCATAGTAAGGCAGAGAGACATAAGGGATGTATTGGACACCAGAGCAATGAGAGGCACGAACTGTGGTACTGATCATATTATGCTGAGATCTAGATTAAGGATTTAGAGACAAAAACAGCAGGACGGGTGCGAAGCCACCACGGAAGCTAAACACTAGTGCACTGAAAGACCAAAAGAAGCAGGAAGAACTTACACAGGAAATGGATGAAAACTTGAAACACTGGGACAGCAACAACTCAGAGAATGACATAGAAGAGAAATGGGCAACACTGAAGGATACGGTGTATCAGACTGCGAGTGATGTATTAGGCCACCCTGAGAAGAAACATCAAGATTGGTTTGATGAGCATGATGAACACCTGAAGAAACTACTAGAAGCGAGGAATACAGCTAGGCAGGAAAACCTACAGTGTAACACAAGGTCGAAGAAGAAGAAATATTCAACGGCTCAGAGTGAGTTACAGAAGTACACCAGAGAGATGAAGTCCAACTGGTGGGATGAAAAAGCGGAGGAATTTCCAACTGCAGCAGACAGGAAGGACATGAAAACATTCTTCACAGGTTTGAGAGAAATCTACGGCCCTAAACCAAGAGGATTGATCCAACTAAAGGCTATGGATGGTGAAACGGTTTTGCAGGAGAAAGACAAGATCCTGGACAGATTTGCAGACCACTTTGACCAGCTACTAAACAACCCTGGAGATCTCACTGAAGAGGCTAAAGAAGCTCTAGTGCAGCGACCAGCTGTATCAAGTCTGGATGAACCACCAAATTTTGATGAACTAATGGCAGCTATCAGGACAACACAGGATGGTAAAGCTCCAGGAAGGGATGGAATTCCAGCAGAAGTGTGGAAATTTGGTGGTGTTCAGCTGACCAACTGCATGCACAAGCTCATTCAAAAGATATGGGATGCCCAGAAAGTATCTCAACATGGGAAGGATGCAAGTATTGTGCCTTTGTTCAAGAAAGGTTACAGAAAAGATTGTGGAAATTACCGAGGTATATCACTGCTAGCCACTGTTGGTAAGATTCTCTCACGTGTACTACTGAACAGACTCAATGAACACATTTCGCAGAATGTACTACTGGAAACCCAGTGCAGCTTTAGAAGTGGAAGAAGCACAGTGGACATGATTTTCTGCTTGAAACAGGTTCAAGAAAAGTGTATCGAACAGAACATGCCACTTTATGTAGTCTTCATAGACTTCAGTAAAGCCTTCGATACTGTTTCACGACAAGGACTTTGGCAGGTACTCAAGAAATATGGCTGTACAGAGAAGTTTGTCAGCCTGATCGAGGCACTCCATACAGGTATGCAAGCAAACGTGGCAATGAGTGGCTCAGTATCTAAAGACTTTTCAGTAAGCAACGGGGTGAAACAAGGGTGTGTGCTGGCGCCTACACTCTGGCAGCCATGCTTGAGGTGGCCTTCAAAGACACTTCAGAAGGAGTATACATTCAAACAAGGAAAGAAGCAGACTTGTTCAATGTGGCACAGTTTAAAGCCAAGAGTAAGACATCGATAAAGGTAGTAAGAGAAATGCTGTTTGCAGACGACAGTGCTCTAGTTGCACACAGTGTGGAAGATATGCAATCTTTAGTGGAGAAATTTGCAAGAGCAGCTAGCCAATTCAGCCTCAAAATCAACATCAAGAAGAGAGAGTGCCTTTATCAACCACCAAAGTTCCAATTATCAACATCACTACCAGAAGAGATCAGCATTGGTACAGAGCCACTAGTCAAGTGCAAGACTTTCAAGTATCTAGGGAGTACTGTTTCAGAGAATGCTAGGGTGGAGGATGAACTATCTCTCAGAATGGGAAGAGCGAGCACTGTGTTTGGAAACGAGGGAGAGACTGTGGAACAATCGACATGTGTCTATCTGTGCGAAATGCAAAGTGTACAGCGTGACAGTACTGGCTACTCTATTGTACAGTGCTGAAACTTGGACTGTCTACAGAGTGCAGGTGAAGGAACTCCACACGTACATGATGAAACACCTTCGAGCCATAATGAACATCTCATGGAAAGACAAGATAACCAACATAGAAGTGTTGAAATGAGCTGGTCTACCATCAATGGAGGACATGCTAATACAGATGAACCTGAGATGGCTCGGACATGTTGAGAGGATGGACCACCAGCATCTCCCTCGGCAGTTACTCTACTCACAGTTATGCGAGGGCAAATGCAGTCAGGGTAGACCAAGGCTCAGATTTAAAGACACTGTACAAAGAAACTTGAAGAAGTTGGATACAGACAGGAGTTCCTGGCAGCGGAAGGCTAAGGACAGAACTGTGTGGAGGAATCTGATCAGACCTAAATGAAACAGTCATTGTTGCCCACAACATGACTGCTATGATGATGATGAATTATGATAAGAACATGGTAGTAAATAGAATGAATAATTTTTTTGTAAATGCTGGACCAGAGTTGGTAGCAAAAATTACAAACCAAGGAAGAGACACCGTGAGTGAAACATTGATTGGAAATAAGATAAGATAAGATAAGATAAGCCTTTATTAGTCCCACAATGGGGAAATTCCAGGATTGCAACAGCACAGGGATAGCAACACTCAGAGCAATAATTAAGAAGATAAGACAATAAGAGCAGTGGATATACATATCTACACATAAATATATACAGTGGGGCAAAAAAGTATTTAGTCAGCCACCAATTGTGCAAGCTCTCCCACTTAAAAGATGAGAGAGGTGTCCAATTTTCATCATAGGTATACCTCAACTATGAGAGACAAAATGAGAAAAAAAAAAATCCAGAAAATCACATTGAAGGATTTTTAATGAATTAATTGGTAAATTCCTCAGTAAAATAAGTATTTGGTCACCTACAAACAAGCAAGATTTCTGGCTCTCACAGACCTGTAACTTCTTCTTTAAGAGGCTCCTCTGTCCTCCACTCATTACCTGTATTAATGGCACCTGTTTGAACTTGTTATCAGTATAAAAGACACCTGTCCACAACCTCAAACAGTCAGACTCCAAACTCCACTATGGCCAAGACCAAAGAGCTGTCAAAGGACACCAGAAACAAAATTGTACACCTGCACCAGGCTGGGAAGACTGAATCTGCAATAGGTAAGCAGCTTGGTGTGAAGAAATCAACTGTGGGAGCAATTATTAGAAAATGAAAGACATACAAGACCACTGATAATCTCCCTCGATCTGGGGCTCCACGCAAGATCTCACCCCGTGGGGTCAAAATGATCACGAGAACGGTGAGCAAAAATCCCAGAACCACACGGGGGGACCTAGTGAATGACCTGCAGAGAGCTGGGACCAAAGTAACAAAGGCTACATCAGAAACACACTACGCCGCCAGGGACTCAAATCCTGCAGTGCCAGACGTGTCCCCCTGCTTAAGCCAGTACATGTCCAGGCCCGTCTGTAGTTTGCTAGGGAGCATTTGGATGATCCAGAAGAGGACTGAGAGAATGTCATATGGTCAGATGAAACCAAAATGGAACTTTTTGGTAAAAACTCAACTTGTCGTGTTTGGAGGAGAAAGAAAACCATACCTACTGTGAAGCATGGGGGTGGAAACATCATACTTTGGGGCTGTTTTTCTGCAAAGGGACCAGGACGACTGATCCGTGTAAAGGAAAGAATGAATGGGGCCATGTATCGTGAGATTTTGAGTGAAAACCTTCCACCAGCAAGGGCATTGAAGATGAAACGTGGCTGGGTCTTTCAGCATGACAATGATCCCAAACACACCGCCCGGGCAACGAAGGAGTGGCTTCGTAAGAAGCATTTCAAGGTCCTGGAGTGGCCTAGCCAGTCTCCAGATCTCAACCCCATAGAAAATCTTTGGAGGGAGTTGAAAGTCTGTGTTGCCCAGCGACAGCCCCAAAACATCACTGCTCTAGAGGAGATCTGCATGGAGGAATGGGCCAAAATACCAGCAACAGTGTGTGAAAACCTTGTGAAAACTTACAGAAAACATTTGACCTCTGTCATTGCCAACAAAGTGTATATAACAAAGTATTGAAATGAACTTTTGTTATTGACCAAATACTTATTTTCCCGAGGAATTTACCAATTAATTCATTAAAAATCCTTCAATGTGATTTTCTGGATTTTTTTTCTTATTTTGTCTTTCATAGTTGAGGTATACCTATGATGAAAATTGGAGACCTCTCTCATCTTTTAAGTGGGAGAACTTGCACAATTGGTGGCTGACTAAATACTTTTTTACCCCACTGTAAATACATATACACAGTGCAGAGCATTGTAGCTAGATGGAATAAACAACATAACCGTCTATTTAGTTACCCTACATGGTATGAATATGTACCCATACATATTGTCACTCTCCATAGCGACTGATATTGTCCTAGTTGTATGGAACCATTTGTGTAAGTCTGTTGCGTCTTTTGCATTCAGTACTATTAGGTCGTCACGTTTTTTTGCTATCTCTGCGAGCAGCCCTGTTTAGGTTATACAGTCTGACAGCCGTAGGTAGGAAGGACCTGCGAAACCTCTTGGTCGCGCATCTAGGATGATGTAGTCTACTGCTAAATGAGCTTCTCAGTGCGTTCAGTGTGTCCTGCATAGGGTGGGACTCGGACTCCAGCAGAGATGATAGCTTAGCCACCATCCTTCTCTCTCCTATCTCCTCCACTGGGTCAAGGCGTTGCCCCAGAACAGAGCTAGCTTTCTTGATTAGTTTGTTCAGTCTCTTCCTATCTGCTGCTGTAATGCCACTGCCCCAGCAGACCACTCCAAAAGTGATGGCTGATGCCACCACTGTGTCGTAGAATGTCTTCAGCAGTGCCCCTTGTACACCAAAAGACCTGAGCCTCCTCTGTAGGAACAGCCTGTGCTGTCCCTTCTTGTAGAGAGCGTAGGTATTGTGTGACCAGAGATTTACTCCGGGTCCACACAGAGAAAAAGTTGATAAACACTCATAGGGGCACCAGCTCACCTTTCTCAGTGAACAATTTAAGATGAGATAAGGTAAGATAAGCCATTATTAGTCCCACAATGGGGAAATTCCAGGATTGCCCCAGGACAGAGCTAGCTTTCTTGATCAGTTTGTTTAGTCTCTTCCTATCGGCTGCTGTAATGCCACTGCCCAAGCAGACCACTGCAAAAGTGATGGCTGATGCCACCACTGTGTCATAGAATGTCTTCAGCAGCGCCCCTTGTACACCAAAAGACCTGAGCCTCCTCAGTAGGAAGAGCCTGCGCTGTCCCTTCTTGTAGAGTGCGTCAGTATTGTGTGACCAGTCTAGTTTATTGTTCAGATGAACACCCAGGTACTTGTAGGATGTCACCATCTCAATGTCTGTTCCCTGTATGTTTACTGGTGCTGTGAGTACCAGCTCACCACCACCAGCTCCTTAGTTTTCCTCGCGTTGATCTGGAGGTAGTTTCGATGGCACCAGTCCATGAAGTCCTGGATAAGTCCTCTGTACTCAGCTGCAGCTCAGCTTGCAGAGTCGTCAGAGAACTTCTGTAGATGGCAGTGTGTTGTGCTGTGTGAGACGTCCGCAGTATAAAGGGTGAACAGGAAGGGAGCCAAAACCGTTCCCTGGGAGGTCCCCGTGCTACCGATGATCGTGTCGGACACACAATCCCGGGTTCTCACAAACTGTGGCCAGTTAGTGAGGTAGTCCAGGATCCATGATGACAGGTGCTGGTCCACCCCTGCGCACAGCAGCTTGTCCTTCAGGATCATTGGTTGGATGGTGTTGAAAGCACTGGAGAAGTCAAAGAACATGATCCTCACTGCATTCCCGGGCTTCTCCAGGTGGGACAGGGAATGGTGAAGGAGGAAGATCACTGCATCCTCCACCCCAAAGCCATGCTGGTAGGCGAACTGGAATGGATCCATCACTGGTCCCACCAGGGGGCGGAGGTGAGCAAGGAGCAGTCTCTCCAGAGTCTTCATCATGTGAGATGTCAGGGCCACCGGTCTGTAGCTGTTCAGGTCTTTGGGGTGGGAAGTCTTTGGTACAGGTACCACACAAGATGTTTTCCACAACCCTCCCCAGCTTCAGGCTCAGGTTGAAGATGTGCTCCACAATCCCACGCAGCTGGCCTGCGCAGGACTTGAGGAGCTTCGCGCTGATACCGTCCGGTCCCAAGGTCTTCCTCGCTTTGATCTTCCTCAGCTCCGTCCTCACCTGGGTCTTAGTGAGGGTCATGTTGGGGGGCTGTGCGCTGGGAGTGGGGGTGGTGTTGGTGGAGTGGGGTATGGACAGCAGGTCTCGATGACTTTAGAGGCAGCAGTGGTTGGTGTGCAGTCGGGGGGAGGGCGGTTGGTCAAACCTATTAAAAAACAGGTTCAGATTGTTCGCCCCCTCCATGGCCCCCGTGGCCTGGGAGAAGGTATTCTGGAGCCCAGAGATGGTTTTAAGGTTTCTCCAGACCTCGCTGATGTCGCTCTGTTGCAGCTTGTCCTCCAGCTGTCCTTGCCTTCTCTGATCTTCTTCCTCAGCTCCCTCTGTACAGACTTCAGCATCTCCCTGTTCCCCGACCCGAAGATCCTCTTCTTCTCTCTCAGAAGTGTTTTTATCTCAGGGTTGATCCAGGGTTTGTTGTTCGAGCAACACTGTGTGGTCTTGGTGGGTACGGTGTTGTCCACACAGAAGTTGATGTAGTCCGTGATGGTGTGAGTGAGGCCATCGATGTCCTCACCATGTGGATCGCAGAGCTGCTCCCAGGCAGTGGTTTCAAAACAGTCCTTTAGAGCGTCCATTGCCTCCTCAGACCATAACTTCACTGTTCGCATTACCAGAGGTTGTCTGTGTACTAGGGGTTTGTACACCGGCAGGAGATGAACCAAGTTGTGATCCAGTCTCCCGAGTGGGGGGAGTGGTGATGAGGTGTACGCCTCCTTAGTGTTTGCATAGAATAAGTCCAGTGTTTTATTGTCTCTAATGTGGCATGTGACATACTGGGTGAATGTGGCTAGAATGGGGGACAGGGAAATATGGTTGAAATCACCTGAGATGAGTAGGAGAGCATCTGGGTGTTCTGTCTGCAGCCTGCCAGTTACTAAGTGAATGGCATCACGCGCTGTCCTCGCGTTCGCCGTCGGATTTGCATAAATAACAATGCAGATCAAGTGTGAGTATTCCCTCGGGAGATAGGTAGGTCGCATGCTAACAGCTAGCAAATCAATGTCTTTGTTGCAGTGTTGTTGTTTAACCGTGATATGTCCCGGTCTGCACCAGCTGTTATTGACATACGTTATCACTCCTCCGCCCCTTGCCTTCCCACTATCTGGTGTCCGGTCTGCCTGTATTGCGTGGAAACCCTCCAGTTCGATTTTAGCATCTGTTGCTAGTTCTGTTAGCCACGTCTCAGTAAACAACATCAAGCTAATCTCTCTGAAGACGCTCTCGTAGTGGGAGATAGCCGCTAGCTCATCAGTCTTATTGAGTATCGATCGTACATTCCCCATAATAGCGGATGGGAGGACGGGTCTGTAACTTATATTCCTCGCCCGCCGTCTTACTCCAGCTCGACATCCACGCCGTTTCCATTTTATTTCTCCCGGTATGTCGAGTTTTTGCGTTAGCATCATGGGTCGGTTAAGTGCTAACAGCTGGTCTCTATTTTACTGCCTCCTGCAATAAACAGTGGCTCCGTCCGCTGGCTCAGGAGACATTTGGGTGATCTACGTGTCTGTGATGGATAAGGTGTCGCTGGATCAGAAAGATTAGCAAGAGAGCCAGATAGTAAATAGAAATAGGAAGAAATTAATCTCTGTTGCAAAAAGGCAGCCTACTCGTGTGGCGCCGGAAGTAGAAAGTTCCTACTTCTTACTAGAAAGTAGGAAGTAGAAAATAACCCTCGGTCAATCTTTCTCTCAGTGGTGGATGAATTAGAGGTAAAATCTGCTGAAAAGTGTAAAAATAAATTATCTACTGATTGCGACGGTATTGATATGGCACTAGTAAAAAGAACTGTTGATGGCATATTAAAACTATTTACATATTTGTCATCTATCATTTCAAACTGGCTCATTCCCGCAGAAAATGAAAATAGCAAAAGTAATACCATTATTCAAGCAAGGTAATAAACACCACTACACAAACTACAGACCAGTATCACTCCTCCCACAATTTTCAAAGATTCTGTAAAAACTTTTCAACAACAGATTAGAAAACTTTTTAAATAAACATGATCTGCTTAATCAGAATCAATATGGATTTACAGCAAAGAGCACAACATCATTAGCAATAAGAGAGGCAATGGAGGAAATAATAAATGCATTAGATCAAGGAAAATATGAAGAGTTCTTTTGCAAAAACAGATAAGTTCAGTTGTGTTCAAAATGAGAAAAACCCTTTTTCCATCTGTAGGTTTATCGGTGTTAGTATTTCCAAATCAGCTTCTAAGACATGGTCACTTGAAATATGAGTATCTCAGACATAATAAAGCAAAAAAATTAAACATCAACCCATTGTTACTTTTTGGCAATTTATTAGTACTTTTTTTTTTTCAAAAAACAGATAAGACCACAAGCCATTCTTTTGCAAAAACAGACAAGTCCCAAAACCCGTGCTATTTTGTCTGGAACATACTTGAATGTCTATAAGCATCAATGTAGTATGACTGACACACTGATTTAGGCATATCCAGTCAGTAAAATGGTATAATATAGTTATAATAAAGCCATAATTCAAGATTCAAAGATTTTATTGTCAATACTACTATACTTACAGGACATACAGGAGAACTGAAATGGCGTTTGTCTCACTCTTCATTGGTGTGCACAGTGTAAAAAGAAAAGGAATAAGGGTGGAAAAAAGAAAACAACAACAGCAGTCTAATATACACTATGTACAGTAATGCAACCCGTGGTGCAAATGGCAACAAGAAAGACCCAGACCTCCCATAGTGCAAAATTGAGATAAACGATTAACGATGTTAAAACCCAACAATTCTATATACAGACACCTAGAGATGTAATACCTGTAGTTGCAGTTCAATGTGGTAGTGTAGGTGCAGATAGTAACAGATAGAACTGCACGTGATCAGTATCGCAGTGACAGACAGACAGACGGTACTGTGCAAATGGTTGCGGTAAATGTTAATGTGCAGAGACATACAACAGCAAAGTAGCAAGAATTCTGATAATAGAAGATAATAGTAGCAAGAATTCTGAATATTGTTCGCTGTTCGGACCTCGTTTGTGCCCTACTGGTGAATGCATCACTGGTTCATCTACTTATTCAAAATTATCCATATTTGACATAAAATGCAACAAAACTGTAGAAAAAAACTGGCAGAGAAATCATTCACAGCAAGCAGGTGCTGTGTTTGAAATGCTCACTCCTTCCCCATATAGTGTTGACATAATGTCGGGCCCAGGGAACACGCACGCAGGCTCGAGTGTGATTCAAAAGCTTTATTGAACAATAACAGGTGTTCGGATGCGTGAATGTGAGATGTGGATGGATTGCAGGAGGACGGGGAGCGCCGAGGGCGGAACAGTGCGCCGTGCAGCCAGGCAACCCTAAGGGCAGAGCAGAGACAAGGGTTAGTGATGGATTTCCACCCCGCAGGATTAACACTCAGCGTGCTGCTTACTTGCAGGTTTCGAGGTGGCTGGCGTTGGCTAGTCGCAGGTCTCCTGCCTGGAGGACAGCACCCAGATGCGCGCTCGGCGATGTGAGGAGAGGATATCGGGGATGAGGCGAGGAAGAGGGAAATCCATCGCCTGGAGGATCCACCTGTGCACAGGGGAGAATACTGAAGAGCAGGTAAGGAAATATACAGCTTACGTGCGTGATGAATGAAGGCGCAGGCCGGGAAGGAACGGTCGTGCGCTGGAGTTGGGAGCGTAGACGAGCAGACGGCTCCAGGCCGAGGCTCCAGGCAGAGCGGGTTAAATAGTCAGAGGCTGATAAGGCGCAGGTGTGCGCGCCGCTGAAACAGATGACAGGCAAGAGCGAGTTGTGACAAATGTACTATATAGTGAATGCGCAGCCAACGGAGCAGTGAGAGAAGAGCTTCACATCACAACATAAACTACCTTAAAATATTTATATTTAATAATTCAGCAAAAATGATTTGATTTAATACATACTTAAAACAAATTACATGCAGGTATTCATTTTTTTTCTTCCACCATTATGTTTTACTGTTTCATGTGATGACATCATTAACCGTGCCGCGAAAACAAGCCCAGTAGTGTCCAAAAGTGGTTAATTTTATTGTTATATTGAGTTTACGGTATAGTCCACTATATCTAAACTCACTATATAGCGAGTACGGAGGGAGTGAGTGAGTGAACATTCCGAACACAGCCAGGGAAATCAGTCAGCGCGAGCAGACCAGGGAGGCAACCAAGATGAGTCACGTGACCCAAATACCAAGCGCTGATTTGCCCTGTGGAGTTATCTGCTTTTGTAAAAAAAAAAAAAAGAAAAAACAACACTCCCAGCGTTTATCAGCTTTTGAAAAAAACCCAAAACAAAAACATGAATTTGTAGTGTCTATAACATAGGACATTTCAGATTTTGAGAAAAAAGCAATTTGAACTTCTATAAGTAGGTAATGTTAACAGTTGTTTGATGTCAAGAGGGAAATTTTCATGGAAGTGGCGTTTATCGGTCTTTGCAAACAAACTCTTCATATGCAATTGGTATAGTTGTAGATTTACTTCTTGATAAATTGCAATTGTATGGTATTAGGGGAGTGGCACTGAATTGGGTTACAAGTTACTTGTCTGAGAGACAACAGTTTGTGAAGATGGGAGAATATCTGTCTGGACATATGGGAATTGCCTGTGGGGTCCCCCAGGGGTCAGTATTGGACCCCAAATTGTATAAATATAAATAAATAACATATTCCAAGTTTCTAAATTATTAAAAATACTATTATTTGCTGATGATACTAATATATTTTATTCTGGAAATAATTATAAGGAACTAATCCATACCCTAAATAATGAATTAAATAAGCTAAAAAATGGATGGATAGTAATAAATTATCACTAAATATAGAAAAAAAAACCCTAAGAAAATGATATTTGGTAATTGTAAAAGTAAAGAAGATATACATATTTATATAGATAATGTAATTATTGAAAATGTTAAGGAAATCAAATTTTTGGGTGTAATACTAGATGATAAAATTAGTTGGAAAACACACATCAGATACATACAAAATAAAGTGGCAAAAAATATTGCAATTATAAATAAAATTAAGCAAGTCCTAGATTACATATCTTGTATTGCTAATCAGTACTTTCATATTTGACCTATTGTGTAGAGATCTGGAGTAACAAATATAAAAGTACACTTAATTCATTGTTAATATTACAAAAAGGGCAGTCCGTGTTATACACAAAGTCAGGTATCTTAAACATACTAATTTATTGTTCTTACATTCAAAATTATTGAAATTATGGGATCTAGTTGAATATTATACAGCACAGTTAATGTTTAAAGTCAGTAAAAACTTTTTGCCATGCAGTATACAAAATCTTTTTAGTCAGAGAGAAGGGAAATACAATTTATGGGGGAATACAAAATTTAAAATGTGCCTAGTAAGATCTACTAGGAAAAGTTTTTGTGTGTCTGTGTGGGGTAAAATTGTGGAATGGGTTGGGGGAGAAATACAGGCATTGTCCAAACATCCATATATTTAAATCAACATATAAAGAAATGATTTTTTAACAATATAAAAAATAAAGGACAGCAATATCACAATGTGTCTTTAATGAAGAAAGGTTGTTATTGTTGTTATTGTTGAATATATATGCTGAGTACTATTGCTGTTATTGATATTATCATATTATTACTAGAATATTACAACTTATTATAGTATTATGATTGTTGTTTAGGATGGAATTATTTAAAGTATTATATAGGCCAGGTGGTATTATTATTGTTATTATTATTGTTGTTATTGTAACTACTATACGGCTACCTATTATTAGGGTTATTATTATATGGTTACTTATTGTGCCTAGGTATTTGTTAGAATAATTTTGAGCTTAAATTATTCAAAGTCAGATAATCAGGCGGAAAGTTGAATTTATTTACATTTATTACAAAATCACCCCAGTGGCCACTATGGGGGAGAGGTTACAAGGCATGACATTCAGACACACCTAGAATCTCTAAAGGATCCATTCTTCTAAGTCTGATATATATAGGTAGGCGAAAGGAGAGGGAGGATGAGGATAAGGAAAGGGACAGAACGGGACAGTCCTGATAACTAAGCTTATCCAAGCGGACGTCAGACACTCTGGAGACATGGGTCATGAAGACATGAGATCCATAAAACTGACAGAATGTCCATCTACCACTGATCTGTACAGGCTGAGAAGTTCCTGTGCATTCCTGTGACCTAAAACAGGTTATGTCAAAGAGATAGCTCATTCTTTACGCATGTACTGATCCTCAGTCTGAACTCGCTGAAATTGCTCACAGAAACAGGCCAAGAATATATAAACTTATCCTATGTGGAATGCACATATAAACATTAAACATGGCATATGAAAGGTATGATACTTCTCAAATATAATAATGCATTATTAATATCAATAATAGTACAGATAATATGGAATTTTTCTATCAGTATTGTAAGCCATGTGAGGGTATATGGTGGTATATATGGTGATTATGATGACATTGTCTATAATTATATTAAACATACCAGAAGTATTTACTTATTATTATTACAATTATTGTTAGATGTTGGTATTGTTGTCATTATAAACTATAATTGTTGTATTATTTCTACTGCATAATTTAATTATAAGATGCATTACATATTATGGTATTCTATAATGAATGTAATTATGGGATGGATAATGACTAGAATGATATAATTTATTAGGTACAGAGAAGGGGTGGGACTATATAAGCATTGGCTTCTTCCCACTCCTTTTGAACAAGGACATTTTTTTATGTTTATTTTTTTGGTTTTGATTCCTTGTTTTTAATTTTTTTTTGTTTTGATGTTCAAATCAATCAATCAATCAATCAATCAATCAAACCTAAAAACCACAGCTCTGAAGCCACATTCCAGTGGTAAACTGACTATAAAAATCCACTCTCAGTGCCAAGAATTTCCTCTCATAAATTCACTGAAGTTTATTTCCCAAGAGACAATTTGAATGTTTTAATTGCTTATGACACTGGCCAAATAAACAGACCCTCCTCAAATTCCTCACGGAAACTCAAAAGTCCAACACTGCCCTCCAAGTGGATAACTCAGGAATATATTTTTCTCTCTCTGCAGTTGAACTCTGAAGTGCTAACCATCAAATAACTATCTCTTCACAAGACTCTCATTTTTCAGAAGATATTTTTCAGGACACACTGGAAGATCAAGAGCGGACTCTGACATACAATTCTGGTTTGAACTGTTTCATTAATCATTGATTTAAATGTATTGTATGTTTGAAAGTATGTTAAATGAACCTTATTCCATGCATGTTAAACATAGAACAAGTTTATGGAAATACATGTAGTAATAATACACACATATATAATACCCACATATAAAACTGCTCTCAGAAGAGGCAAGGTGGAGACCAGAGACATAGAGGCGTGGACAGAGGATTCAGTGCACTGCCTCCAGGAATGCTTTAACTGTACGGACTGGGAGGTTTTCACACTGTCCTGCGGGGATGATTTGGACTCTTTGATAGACATCACATGCTCATACATGGCTTTCTGTAAAAATATGATCGTTCCACGTAAATGTGTCAAAATATATCCCAACAACAAGCCATGGGTTACAAAATCAGTTAAATCCTGCTTACAGAGGAAAGCACTTGCCTTTAAACAGGGGTCTGTTTCTGAGCTACAGGTTGCCACAAAAGAGCTGAAGTCCGAAATTTTAAGAGCAAAACAGAATTATAAATCAGAATTGAAAAGTAAGATGGCTACAAAGAAACTTGGTTCAGCCTATGCCAGTATGAAAACTATTGCAGGCCTTCAGAGCACAGAGCGCAGTAATCGTGTGTTTTTAGATGGTTTTAATTCAGACACAGAGCTGGCTAATGCTCTTAATTGTTTTTATGGTCGTTTTGACTCCTTTGATTTTAGCACCGAAACCCAAGATTTGAAACAGAAACTCAAAGACAATCAGCACTTTAATATTGAGGTGCAGGATATTAAAAGGGAGTTCTGCACTGTAAAAGTGAACAAAAGTCAGGGCCCTGATAATATATGCGGGCGCTTGGTAAAGTCCTGTGCACATGAACTGAGTCCTGTATTTCATTACATTTTCAATAAGTCCCTACAGACACAACATGTGCCCAAGATCTGGAAAGATGTTGTGGTTGTTCCCGTTCCAAAATCCAGCTGTCCTAAAACGGTAAACAACTTTAGACCAGTTGCTTTGACTTCAATTTTAATGAAAATTTTTGAAAAACTGGTCAGATTTGAGGTCCTAAAGCAGACTGAACATGCATTGGATCCTCTGTAGTTTGCCTATAGGCCTCACAGAGAAGTGGAGGACGCCACTGTTACTCTGCTTAACATGCTTTTTAAACAACTGGATTTTAATGGGACACACGCCAGGCTTTTATTTGTGGACTTTTCCTCCGCCTTTAATACAATCCAATCTCATATTTTAGTTGAAAGGCTCCTGCAACAATTTGATTTGAGCAATAATCTGGTGGGTTGGATTCTGGATTTCTTAACCAACAGGACACAGAGAGTAAGGGTCAATGGTACATTGTCTGACCTAAAGTACTCTTCTACTGGCTCTCCTCAGGGGTGTGTGTTGTCACCACTACTCTTCATCCTGTACACAAACATGTGTCGGAGCAGACATGACAACAGACACATTATAAAGTATGCTGATGATTCAGTTATTGTCAGTCTCCTCCAGGATGGTGAGAGTGGCCACGGCCCAGTAGTTGATGATTTTGTTCACTGGTGTGAGGATTCCTACCTGCAGCTGAATACGACAAAAAATAAAGATATGATTATTGACTTTAGGAGGAAAACTCCCAGGCACAAAGTCACCGTACTAAAAGGTCAGACCACTGAATGTGTACTTAACTTAATCCTCTTTGCCCCAGCTGGGGCATAAGGCACTAACGAGTCTCCTCCAGCCATCTCGGTCCTGGGCGAGCCAGCTGACTTCGTTCCAGGTCTTGCCCTCCGCTTTAATTTCTTCTTCCACTGTCCTCCTCCAGGTGTCCTGGGGTCTGCCTCTCCTCCTCTTCCCCGGCGGTGCCCATCTGAGTGTTGCGTGTGGATGCCTGGCTTTGTTCATGCGCAGAACGTGGCCCAGCCACCTCCAGCATCTCTGCTTCACCTCGTCCACGATGTTGTTGATGCCTGTGCGTCTGCTGACTTCCTTGTTGGTGACGCGCTGCTCCCAATGGATTCTGAGGATTCGACGTAGACACCGTCCTTCGAAACCTCTGAGGCGGCTTTCAATTTTCTTGTTTGTTCTCCAAGTCTCTGAGGCATATAGGAGGACTGAGCGAATGTTTGATTTGTAGATCTTCAGTTTGGTACTGTTCTGCAGGACTGACGATTTCCATACATTTCGCAGTCTGTTGAAAGCCTGTGCCACAAGACCGATTCTTGTGGAGATCTCTCTCTCGATGTTGCTGTCAGCTGAGATGTAGCTTCCCAGGTATTTGAAGTCCTGTACTTCCTCAAGATCTTCGCCCTGTACCTTTGTTTTCTGTGTGCTCTTGTTTTTCAGTTTCATCACTTTCGTCTTGTTGGGTTGAATCTTGAGCCCAATAGTTCTTGCTGTCTGGTCAATTCTGTCTGTCTTTTCCTGGATGTCTCTCTGTGTATGTGATAGCAGAACGATGTCGTCTGCAAAGTCGCAGTCTTCCAGTCTGGCCATTAGTCCCCAGACAAGTCCCCTAGGTCGGCCTCCTGTGGCTCTCCTCATCACCCAGTCAATGACGACCAGGAAGAGGATCGGTGAGATCTCGCAGCCTTGTCTGACCCCAGTCTTCACTTGGAACCACTCGCTCTCCTGGCCATTGTGGCGTACGCAGCACTGATTGTCAGCATAGATGTCCTTCAGGATGCTGACTACTTTTGTTGGAAATCCATAAGCTGTCAGAATCTTCCAGAGGGATGGGTGGTGGATACTGTCAAAGGCCTTTTCAAAGTCAATGTAGTTTATGTACAGTGAGGAGTTCCATTCCAGTGATTGTTCGACTATGGTACGCAGCACAAAGATTTGGTCTATTCAGCCCCTACCGCTTCTGAATCCTGCCTGTTCCTCCCTCAGGACCCTCTCTATGGCTTGCCTCACCCGCATCAACAGAACTCTGTAGAAGATTTTCCCAGGCACAGACAGAAGGTTGATGCCTCTCCAGTTCCCGCATGCTGACAGGTCGCCTTTCTTTGGCAGCTTGACTATGATGCCTTTCTTCCAAGTAACAGGGACTTTTTCTTCTTCCCACACTTTGTTGAAAAGTTCTGTCAGAGCTTTTGCACTTGCCTTTGGATCTGCTTTTAGCATGTCTGCAGTAATCCTGTCTTCGCCAGGTGCCCTGTTTCCTTTTGTCTGCTTAATGGCCTCTTCTATCTCCTGTTGGGTGATGCGCCCCTGCTTCATTTCTATGTGGAAGCCTGTGTCTTCTATCACTGCTTCTTCCTTAGGGTCTGGTCTATTCAGAGTCTCTCTGAAGTGCTCCGCCCATCTACTGAGTTGGTCCTCTTCCTTCATGAGAACTTTCCCGTTTTTGTCGTTAACCACCGTTGACTTGCTGGTGAAACCTCCTGTGAGGGTTTTGGTGATTTTGTAGACCGTTCTTGTGTCTCCCCTTTCTGCTGCTGACTGTGCCTCCTGAGCTAGGCTGTCCGCGTACTCTCTCTTGTCTTTGCGGACACTCTTCTTGACATCATTGTTCTTCTGTCTGTATGCTTCAGCAGCTGCTTCCCTCTCTTCCGTGTTTCCCCCTAGCATGCGCTGTTTGGTTGCCCTTCTCTCCTCGATGAGTTGCCAGGTGTTTTCAGAGATCCATTCTTTCCTTTCTCTTTTTCTGTGGCCCAACACCTCTTTGCTTGTGTCGAGGAACAACTTCTGGACAGCGTTGCTCAAGGTGTTGATGTCCCCTGCTGGTGCGTCTTCCAGGACCTGGAATCTGTTGGACAGCTCGAGTACAAACTGAGTCTTCACTATAGGATCCTTCAGTCTGCTTGAGTCAAAGAGCTGTTCACTAGTCTTCTTGTTGGTCCTCTTCAGCTTCAGCTGTAGCTTGCACAGAATAAGGTGGTGGTCACTGCCGGCATCGGCCCCTCTTAGTGCTCTGACATCAGTCGCAGACCCTCTCCACTTCTGGTTGATGGCTATGTGGTCTATTTGGTTCCTGGTTCTCCCATCTGGTGACACCCACGTCAGTTTGTGAATTGTCTTGTGTGAGAATATGGTGCCTCCTATCACTAGCCCATTCTCCAGGCACATGTCCACAAATCTCTGACCGTTGTCGTTTCTCACACCTGTTCCTTGGGTTCCCGTGCATGATTCATATCCCACATTTCCTGCACCAACCTGGGCATTAAAGTCCCCCATCACAATGAGGATGTTATGCCATGGTGTCTTGTCTATTTGCTCTTGGAGGTTTGCATAGAAAAGGTCCTTCTCTTCATCTGATGATGGTTCTGTTGGTGCATAGCACTGGATGATGGTGGTCTTCACGTACTTTGAGAAAAACCTCGCTCTAATGATCCGAGCATTGACCGGCTCCCAGCCCAGGAAGCTCTCTTGGCATTCTTGTCTAAAATGATGCCTACTCCTTCCTGGTGTTGGCCGTCTGTTCTTCCTGAGTAGTACACTGTCTCTCCTGTGTTCAGGGTCATGGTTCCCGAGTCTGTCCATCTCATTTCACTGATTCCAAGAATGTTGATGTTGTATCTCTTCATCTCTTTCACAACCTGTGCTGTTTTTCCAGTTTCGTACATCGTTCGAACATTCCATGCTCCCATTCTCACTAGTTGTTTGGGTTTCGCCAAGGACTCCATCGGAACAGAAACTTCCTTTCGGCTTTCATCCCTGCTCTTCATATAAGACATTGCTGCCTCAGTCCTCAGCTCGTCGCCCAAGGTTTGATGACTTTTTGTTGATCTTGTTGGCGTTTCTGTAGCAAACGTTTTTTACGTGGTGGGCTGCTAACCCAACGCACAACCCTCCTCCTTTCGCATCCTAGGCTTGGGACCAGGCAATGGCGGAGTTACTGAATGAGTACAATCCTACAAATATCTTGGGACGATTATTGATAGTAATTTAAACTTTGAAGAGAACTGTGAAAGGGTGTGCAAAAAGGGTCAGCAACATTTGCATTGCTTGAGGAAACTTGCACGCTTCCAAACTGACAGAACCATAATGACAATGTTTTATCGGGCTTTTATTGAATCTGTTTTATCCTTTTCTTTAGTGTCATGGTTTGGTCAGATAAAACTGAAACAGAGGAAATCCTTGGATCAGGTAGTTAGATGGTCCAGTCGTTTGCTTGGTGAGTCACAGCTGAGCCTGACATCCCTGTACACCAGACAAGTACAGAGGATTGCTACCTCCATTTTAAACGATGACTCCCACCCTTTGCACTGCAACTTTCAGCTTCTTCCCTCAAGACGGAGGTTTGCTGTCCCAAAAAGCAAAACCCAGCGTTACAAAAACAGCTTTGTTCCTGCTGCTGTCAAAGAGTTGAACAAGTTGTAACAATATATTGCACATAATTTAGGTACCTATTTATTAACTCCATTTTATATTTACTTATTTTTGTAGGATTTTATTTGGGTTCTAAATCTTTTATTGGGTTTTATACCTTTGAGTTTTTAATCTCTTTGACTAGTCTTTAACTTTTTAATATGACCCTTCTCTCTTCTCTCTGGTTTTTCTCTCATCTCTTTGTCTTTATACCCTGATTGATGGAGCCTTGAGTATTTTTATCATGTTTATGGTCAGCTTCATGTGTGCCTGTGTTTGTGTTTATGTTGAATGTAACTGTGGCTTGTAAATATGGATGGCACCAGACTGCAAAACAAATCTACCTACGGGTACAAATAAAGTAACCTGAACCTGAACCTGAACCTGATAATGAAAAATAGTCATAAATTACTGAAATTTAGTTTAGCTTATATATAATGTGAATTCCAAGTTAATAATTTTTTTTCTCCCTTCATAAGCTCACGCAATCCATCTGACTAGTATCAGCTAATAACAAACTAGTGACATGATTGGTGACCAAGAAACAGACGTGGACTCGAAGAAAACACAGTTATCTTTTATTATAAAGGGTGTAAGTGTGGATGTGTGCATGTGGCAGGAGTGTAGCAGCTGGGCGAGCAGAGCACTGTTCAGACTGGCAGCCCTGGAAGAGAGCATAGACAGACGGATGAGTGACTGAGGTTTGGAGGGATGTATCAATGAATGTTCAGTCTTACAAGTAGGCTGAAGAGCTGTGGCACTGAAGATCTGCCAAGGGCTCTGGTCCAGTTGTTCCATGTCTAGGCTACCGCTGTCGAAGAGGTGAAGCGGTACCGGTTTATACAGTGCAGGTGAAGTGTGGGTTGTGCTTAGGTCCACCGCCAGGAGGAGGAGGTCCTCCGCCAGAAGGCTTCCATCTGTGCACAGGGGAGAAGGAGGAGAGAAGGAAAGTGAAGATAGTATGACGGCTTACTTGTCGGTGGGAAGCTCAGGCTCCCAGGTGAAACAATGAGCAGGAAGGAGCTGCGGAGGCGAGACTCCAGAGTAGGATGAGTAGAGTAGGCAAGGAGGTCTTGCCAGACCATGGGAGTGTTGACGTCTCCGTGCAGACCAGAGGGCAGTGCTGCTTAAATAGGCCACTAGATGAGATGATCAGGTGTGCGCAAAGGCTGTGGAGATAATTAGGGCAGCAGGCATGCAGAGCGGATCATAACAACTAGTCTTGTGTGTGTGTGTGTGTGATGCCTCTTGCATTCTATTGGTCAGTTTCAGACAAAGAAACTCTTCCTGATTAGAAAAGAGTCTATTCTAGTCTCCTGCTCTAAAAGGTAATTGGTTCTTCCTCCTGCCAGTCAAGTTTTTTTCCCCTGAAAAGTGCACACTTTAAAAAGGAGGAAACTCCCAGTGTAATTCAAATTCTGTTTTTCTATTCTATTCTGTGCACGTCTAAGTTTTTGTTTCTGTCTGAGGAGAGACCGTTTTTCTTTCCATTTTGAGCTCAAACCTTCTTTATTGCCTGGAGTAAAACTCCGTCCTCACTTCCGGTTATGGCTGCCACGTAAGACGGATGTGTCTCACTCTGCTCTGCTCTTGGAGAAAAAAAATCGGCAAATAACTCTCTCATTTGGGACAGAACGTATCCCAGCGTTTGGGCGAGGATATGTCGGCGAAGCCTAAGGCTGGAAAACCAGGTAAAGGAAAAAGCGAGCCGCCGAAACAGTCCAAATTAACGGACTTTCAGGTCTGTGACGCAGCAAATAAAACTCCATATATGGCGGAGGAGGCTGGCAACGGTGCGATGTCTGCGGGGGGAGGCGCAGATGCGCTGATGGCTGCCATGAGTTCAATGACAGCGGACTTTTCCTCTAGATTTGATGGGATTATGACAGCGTTGGAAGGAATAAGAAAGGAATTGGGTGACTGTGTAGAACGAACGGCGCAGATGGAGCTCCGTCTCGCTAGTGCTGAAGATGACGTCACCCGTCTTCAATTAAAGGTGCGCACTTTGGAAAAAAAAAAAAATCTCTGGAAAATAATATTTTGGATTTGGAATCTCGGTCGAGACAGAATAACTTGAGGCTGGTGGGTCTTCCAGAGGAATCAGAAGGTCGGGACGTATGTTCCTTTCTGGAAAAGTGGATTCCGGAGGTGCTGGGCAGCGAGGAGTTGCAATCAGCAGTGGTTCTGGAAAATGCACATCGTATTGGCCCACGGAGAGATAAGGGACCGCCGAGGACCTTAATTATGAAGTTTCTTAGCAACAGAGACAGGATGAAGATCTTCAACGCTGCACGAGCTAAAGGAGAGATTAAACACCAGGACCAGCAGGTGCGGTTCTACCCAGATTTGGCCACAGGAATCCAGCAATTGAGGAAGCAGTTTGATCCCATACGTAAGGAGCTGCGCAACCTTGGGATTCGTCATGGTGTAATCTATCCTGCGAGACTGCTGACCACGTATGAGGGCAGAACCCACATCTTCAAGACCCCAGAGGAGGCGCAGGAGTTCATCAAGAAGATCAAAGAAGAAGAAGAGACTGGTGGGAGCTAAGCATGAACAAAATATAAGGTAGAATAATTAAGCATTTGCACAGGCATCTGACTGACTTGAAGTAAATAGTAAGTTTACAAAATATAGATTGTATTATATATTAAAAAAACAAAACAAAAACAAAACAAACAAAAAAAACTATGATGTACAAAGTTGTTAAAAATTTTGGAGTTAAGTTGGAAAACTACAGAGGAGAGTTAATGTTACGTCATTAAAAGCAGTAGAGTTAGGGTGATTGGGAGGATGAAGAAGGAGTGGCTTAGGCTGTTCCCCGTGGGTGTGGAACGGTCGATGGCTATATCGGGAGACAGAATTTTTCTTTTGATTTTGGGGGGTTTGCCACAAGTGTGGGAAGGGGAAATTTGTTTGTGTGTAGTTTGTAGGATGAATGTTCAACCACTCATGTTTTTGCTTCTCTGTATGAGCATGTTTACACTGCAAGGTAATCCCAAACTCTCTATTGATCATAAACCAAAGCATTAATCTTAATTTAACTTCATGGAATTGCAGAGGTCTACAAAATTTAAAAAAACTTAAACAAGTTATGAATAAAATAAAAGACATGGGTTCAAAAATTGTGTTTTTACAAGAAACTCATCTAATAGAGGAGGATGTTAAAAGAATTAGGAGTAGATGGCAAGGAAGACCTTGGCGGACTGATCCCAAGCTTTCTAAACTGGCGCCTCCCACTTGAGGTGTTTCAGGCACGTCCCACTGGGAGGAGACCCCGGGGCAGACCCAGGACTCGGTGGAGAGACTATGTCTCCCAGCTAGTCTGGGAACGCCTTGGTATCCCCTCTGAAGAGCTGGAGCAGGTGGCTGGGGAGAGGGAAGTCTGGGCTTCTCTGCTTGAACTGCTGCCTCCGCGACCCGGACCTCCGGAAAAGCGGTAGAAGATGGATGGATGGATGGCAAGGAAGTGTATTCACCTCTTCATTTTCATCCCGAGCCAGGGGAGTTATGACTCTCATACATAAATCAGTTCCTTTTCAAGTGAAAAATGTAATTGGAGACAAATTTGGAAGATATGTAATCATTCAAGGTTCTTTGCTATTAGAAAATATAAATCTTGTGAACTTATATGGTCCCAATATAGATGATCAGAAGTTCTTTGCTAATTTATTTCTTATATTATCATCACTTACAGGGCAACATATAATAGCAGGGGATTTTAATTGTACATTGAATCCAGGTATAGATAGATCAACAGGACTGGATTGTACGCACATTGGATGTAGGATGACTATTAATCATTTTATGAAAGAATTGAGATTGTTAGATATATGGAGAGAAATGAAACCACAAGTTAAAGCCTATTCTTGTTATTCCAGTACCTACAAGACATTCTCACGTATTGATTATTTTTTGATTTCCACAGAATTAAGGTCCAAGATTCAAAACTGCTTTTATGATAACATCGTGATCTCTGATCATGCACCCTGTTGTCTAATATATGTAGATAAAAAATTGACAAAGGAATCAGGTAGATGGCAATTTCAGCATAAATGGCTTCAGGATGAGGAATTTGTCAAGTATACAGAAAAACAGATAGACGAGTTCTTTGACATCAATACTACACAAACATCAGCATGTGTAAAGTGGGAGGCTTTCAAAGCTTTTATTAGGGGACATATTATTAGTTATACAGGATCAAAATCTAAGAAGACTCGAGAGGAGAGAGCTAAATTGGAACATAAAATAAAAAGTCTTCAGGAAAAAGTGCATGCTGGAAGTGACCCAAGGTTGGAGAATGAATTACTGATTTTGAGAGCTGAATACGACAAAAAATCAGCGAATAGAGCTGCCTCGAGTCTTCTAAGATTGAAACAATCTTTTTATGAACAAGGTGAAAAATCAGGAAAATTATTAGCATGGCAGATTAAACAATTAGAAATTAAAACGCCAATTACCAGTATTATAAGTAACGGACAGGTAGTTATAGATCCTTTAGAAATTAATAGAGCCTTTAGAGATTACTATGAAAAATTATATGATACCAAAAATGAACCTGATTTAACAAAACTAAATGGGTTTTTGAACGAACTATCTATACCGTGTATTCCAAATGAAAACAGGGAGATATTGGAGTCTAAAATTAGTCAAGAAGAAGTTGGGCTAGCCATTGATAATATGAAATCAGGAAAAAGTGCAGGACCAGATGGTCTTCCAGTTGACCTTTATAAAAAATTTAAGAATAAATTAATAAAACCTTTTTTGGAAATGGTTTTAGAAGCATTTCAAAATAATAATTTACCATCATACATAAATAATGCCTTAATTATACTGCTGCCAAAACCAGGTAAGCCCTCTAATAAATGTGAAAATATGAGACCAATAAGCCTATTAAACGCCGACCTTAAGATAATCTGTAAAATTTTAGCAAGACGACTACAAGAAATTTTACCAAATATTATTAATCGAGATCAGAATGGCTTTATAAAGGGTAGACAAGGCTTCCATAATGTAAGAAGACTATTTAATATTATTTATTTTAATAAAGAAGCACCGGATACAGCTCTCCTATCACTGGACGCCGAAAAGGCCTTTGATAGAGTTGAATGGCCCTTTCTTTTTGAAGTCCTACAAAGGTTTGGACTTGGAAATAATTTCATAAAATGGGTTCAAATAATATACAATAATGCTACAGCAGAAATCCTAACAAATAACAATATTTCAAAACCAATAAAAATCAATAGAGGATGTCGACAAGGCTGTCCACTTTCACCTTTACTGTTTACTATGGCAATTGAACCTTTAGCGATAGCGATACGTTTACATTCACAAATATATGGAATTAAAGTTGGACCAACAGAACATAAAATCTCCCTGTACGCCGATGACATAATTTTGTTTATGTCGAATCTAAAAAAATCAATTCCAACCTTGTTGAATTTAATAAAGAATTTTGGGGAAATATCAGGATATAAAATAAATAAAACTAAATCTTCAATATTAATGCTAAATGAGACCCAGAGAAATTACCCAGCCCCTGAGGTAAATCAATTCAATGTTGTAAATCAGTTTAAATATTTAGGAATCCAAATTGTGCCTAAGCTAGAATCAGTCGCCAGTGTCAACTATGAAGCCTTAATGTCAGATATCAATGAGTTAACTCAGAGATGGATGTCACTACCAATGTTGATGATCGGGAGAATCAATATACTTAAAAGTAATATTTTACCTAAAATACTTTATTTATTTCAATACATTCCCTTATCACCACCTTTAGATCTATTCTCAAGAATTAAAAAAAAGTTAGTGGAATTTATATGGAACAACAGGAGGGCTAGATTACGTTTGTCTTTATTATATTTACCATTTGATCGTGGAGGTCTGAAATGTCCAAATTTTATGTTGTATTATTGGTCGGCACAACTGAGGTCTATGACATATTATTTTTCATCAAATGATCTCCCTCACTGGACTGAAATGGAATCATACAATTTACCTTTACCTCTTCCCATATTCATATACTCAGATTCGGCAAAAAAATTACAAAAACAAGTTAAAAATCCATTTGTAAAGCATATGATCAAAATATGGTGTGAAGCTAAAAACTATTTAAAAGAACCACAGTTATTGTCACAATTTAGTCCAATATGGGGTAATCAATATTTTAAACCAGGGAGAGCGGACGCTGTATTTAAAGTATGGAATTTAAAAGGGATACAAAAGATTCAGGATTTATATTTGCCATGTGCAGATAACATAATGTCTTTTGAAGAGCTGAGGATCAAATTTAATCTCAATAGAACACATTTTTTTAAATATCTTCAACTTAGAAACTTTATTCGATCAAATCAAAATAAAGCTCTCACTCGACCTATTTATTCATCCTTGGAAAAAATGATGATGAAAGATAGTAAAAGAAAGGGTATTATTTCAGAGTTTTATAACTCATTGACACTATCTTCAAGTGAAAATTCACTGAAAAGATTAAACTACTGGAAAGAAGATCTGCAAACTGAAATTTCAGAGGAACAATGGGAATTGGCTTGTACAGAAGCTCAAACCAAATCAATAAATGCACGCCTTAAATTGATACATTTCAAATGGTTAATGCGGATGTATGTTACACCGGAGGAGTTAAATAGATATAACAAAAATATACCAGATACATGCACAAAATGCATGGAAAGTAAAGGAACCCTATTTCATTGTTTATGGGAATGTAGATTAATAAGAATGTTTTGGGAAGAGGTGAGGGTAACAATTGAAAAAATAATCTCAAAACAAATCATATTGAATCCTAAACTGTTTTTGTTGGGTCTGTACCCAGAAAAGCATAATTTTAATAAAAGTGAAAGAACATTCATAGACCTCAGTTTGCTTAATGCCAAAAAATGTATTGCACTATTATGGAAAAAGACTCATAGACCAGATGTGACTCAGTGGTTAAGACAGATGTTAACAAACCTTCCATTAGAAAGAATAACATATATACTGAAATCAAAGGAAATTGTGTTTGAGAATATATGGAGACCTTTTATTGATTATGTAAAAAATTTAAACATAACTCTTGAAGAAGAAGGTGAATGATGTGTGTGGACCTTGTAAATTCCAAACTGGTGAACATAATATGTATACTTATGTATTGGATTGTCTAGACTAAACAGAGGAGCATTGTTGAAGACTTGATTTTGTTGGTGGTTGTTGGTGTTTTTAGTGCATTTTTTTTTTTGTAGTACTTTAGTGTTAGTGTTTGATTGTTTGTATCATGTTTGTTAAAAAAAAAAAAGGTTCAATAAAGATATTGTGGAAAAAAAAAACTCCGTCCTTCTCTCCTCAGATCTATTTTTTTTTTCTTAAATTTGTTAAGCTTTCTCTGTTTGTTTTTCTTAAATCACTATGTCAAAGTGGACTGATCTTGATTTTCTAACATTTCACTAGAAGCTACTCTCACTCAATTACCACAACACTGGATGAACTTGGATTTCGTGGCTTAAATAATTTTTATTCTTTTCTTCAAGTTGTGACTTTGATCGGGCTTTGAACAATCTCCAAACACCAGGGACCCAGAAAAATCTGCTGAAATCCCGTGTTGTCCATCCGAATAGATCAACGGAGCCAGCAGCACCTCTGAGTCTCAGGGTCTAAGCTTAGACAGTTGAGTTTGGGAAAAAATTATCTGCGGCCAGATAATTTTCCATGCCATCTGATGATCAGGTAAGGATCCAGCTGAAGTCAACCCAATCAACTGATCACAGAAGCAAGACTCCAGTTCTATCTGCTGGGCTAAATGTGATGTCCATCCTAATTGAAGTATGTCAAAATTTCTCATGTTAAGAGCTAGTTCATAGGCTCTGACCAGAGTTATAAAATTGAGGAAAAGTAATATCCATCTTTTCATTAACCTCCGTTCTTTTTTAGAGTAAACCAAAATTTCCTTTTTCATATAAATCAGCTTTTATCATTTTCCTCATAAAATTGCGTCCAATTTTCTTCACCTTCCGCTACAGTTATTTTACAGCTTTTCATTTTCCATCAGTTACAAATTCAAACTATGGTTTTCCTTGGTTCCACAAATGTTTGATAATCCACTTTATGCTCAGTAATCCATTACCAGTTTAATGTGATGCTTGATTCTTGTTGATCATTCCACTTTGCCCTACAAGTCATTTGAATGTAATACTTTATGTAAGCTGAGTTTGATTATTGAACTGTTAACGGTAGATGGAAGTTTCTGCTTGATAAAATTTTGTGTCTGTTCTCTTGAGTCACGCAGAAGAATTCACGAATGTTTGAGACTGATTCATAGAGGGTACAAAGATTAGTTATTAATAAAAGTGTCCACTCTTGTGGACTGGTGCCCCACGAGCTTATGTATGTGGTAATGAAGTGAAACCTCATTCCCACCCACACATCTATATATAAATTAAATAATCTTTGTACCTTATAACAATAAACCGCTACACCAGCAATATCCCTTGGGCAACTCTACATATTAACCCCTTTTTTATCGGATACACTGAAATCATTTATCCATGAAGTGTTTTTTACCAACAATCTTTATATTTACCAAGGGCTTAATATGCTAGTTTATCATGAATGTTCATGCTGTGGAGTATGTTCAAACCATTTTTATGCCAAATTAACACTTTTCTGGTCATTACCTTGTTGATGTCATCTGCTTTATTTATATAGCAGTTTTCATACAAAAAGATGCAACACAAAGTGCCTGACACACTGAAATAAAGCACAATTTACCCCCCCCCCCCACACACACACAGATAGACACAAAGACACACACACACACACACACACACACACACACACAAAAAAAAAACTTTCATCAGTGTAAAATTTACGTCTTAAGGCTTATGGCTGGGCACCAAGGATCCAAGTGTGGAAGCACCATCACTAGGGAGCCATCACCAGCAGGGAAAGCACCAAGTCCACGGCTACAGGAACACCACCTCTAAGACCACTCAAGTCCAACCTGAGGAGTCAACACTGCAGGCGCGGCGCTGCAGCGTACGACCCCGTCAATCAGGCAGACCAGGCCAATCACAGGTCAGTGCCCTGCAGCCAGAAAACAGGAACAACTCCCACTGGAGGGCCCCCCATGAGGAAGCACCAGAGCTTGGACAGGGTGATAAAAAGTGACTGATAAATAATAAGACAGCTTGCTGATAAAAAAGACTAGGCAGTTAAGATGACTGGAAAAATAAAACAACACCTAAACACAGTCAAACAAACATATATTCATAAGTATCAATAATTCACAGTAAGATAAGTAATTGAGACATATATTTAAAATCAGAAATTAAAAGAATTAAAATAGGAAATTAACCAAAAGCAAGGTTAAAATAGTAACAAAATTCAATAATGCTAGGTTTTGTTGATGATGACATGTATTGGGGCTGAACGCAAGGGTGACTGGCTTCTTCACATTGCTACATTTCGAAAGATGCTTCCATACTATGTTGCTGCCGGTCATGTAACCTATGGAAGGTATGGTTTGTACTATGTACGTTCCATGGACAAACTTCCCCCTCACGTCCAAAATCTTTTTCTAAAGGGACAACAGGTGACACCACACATTCACAGCATATGGAAGGGTCTGTGAAGCAACCAGTTCATAGAATCTATCTTCATGAGGTTTGGTCATAGTGCTGGGGGAATAACTGGAATTATGCTTAAGTTGAAAACATTGAAAATATGGGCTCTAAGCTGCCATATCTGCTACAAGATGGAGTGTGATATGGTGGAGATGGAAGAGGAGGAGACAGATGCCACCACAGTTCAACTGTATCATAAAGAGGAGACCAAGGCAAGGATACAAGCGGATGCCAAGGACGGAGCTGGACTCCGTCGCAAACTTGATGCTTGCATAGATCCTACAGGTTCCACGGAACATCCAGAAGGCAGCATTGTCACCTACAGTATGCCAGCAGGAAGATAGCCCCAGCATCTGTCGATGGTGGCAATGCTGTGATGATTGGAGAGGCCAGAAGGATCGTGGCCGGAAGGATTTTACAGCACCATCTCTAAGAAAGTGAAGACCATGGCAGCATCATCAAATATGTTCAGATTAGTGACTCCAAAGTCTATGATCTAAATGCAATCTACACATGAGTCATTGCATTGTTATCTAGTGACCGAGATGTTGTCATGAATGATATTTCTCATGAGCTTGCACCAGTCCCAACTGCAATGTTCATGAAGGATGGAATGCAGATTTATAAAGCTAAGTCCAATCTCCAGAGGTCACTCCAGATCGAAGTTTTGTGGAGGAATGCTGATGAGGCAGATGTCACTGTCATTGATGAATCAGCCCTGCTATGATTCACTGGCCAGCAGATGGTTCTGTCGCATATTTCATCATATATTTCTGTCGCATATTTCATCATGAATGTCAAGCAATGAATAGCTTCTTACCTGAACAACAGTGACGTCATCTTTGACAGGTATCATGATTACAGTATAAAGTCCACAACCCAAGATGGCAGGGAGACGGGGGTCACTTCCTGTGTCCTCTGCACAGGAAGTTGTCTTGTCTTTTGAAAACAATAAACAGCTGGTCCAGATCGTGTGTAAAGAGCGGGACACAAGACAGGCTTTTTCATCTGCAGTGTACAGGAGACCACACGTTGATTGTGACGGGGAGGATCCTTGCCCCATTGAAGTCAATAATGAAGACAGAAGGAGTCTTGAAACTCACCAGGAAGAAGCTGATACCATCATAATCCAGCAAGTGTTGAAATGTGTTGGAGAGGCCAATCAAATTTCTGGGATTTCAGATGATACAGATGTTTTTGTTTTGCTGCTACATCAATATCAAATGGCAGGACTTCATGTGCCGCTGACCATGGAATCCCCAAGCAAGGAAAGGGCAATGCTTGACATCAAATCGACCAGTGCCAAGCATAAGGAAATTATAAAGAACCTTCTTCCCGAGTATGCTGTATCAGGACGGGACACAGTGGCATGCTACTTTGGGATTGGAAAAAGCACAGCGATCAAAACCTAGAAAGACGGATATGACTTGTCAGCAATAGGGACTCTGGACGCACCCCTCCAGCAAGTGACTGATCAAGCTACTCATTTCATTTCAGCCTGTTATGGCATGAAGTACAGCACAAACGTGTCACACACAAAAAAGAACAGCAACGGTCACTCATCTTCCCCAAACTTGGCTGGTCTTCCACCAACCACAGAGGCTTTCGTTGGAAAATGTGAAGATGACCCATTTTCAGGGGGTGTTGTGGTGATCTGTCAATGTTAACCCAAAGGAACTGAACCCTGAGGAATTTGGTTAGAAGAGGGACACAGACAGCAAGTCATTGACTCCAACTGCTGTACCAGATGACACAAAACCTGCCCTGGACTACATTTTGGAAATGATCAGATGTGACTGCAAAAGTGAACCCCCTTGTAACACCAAGAGATGCAGTTGTAAAGATAAAGGCTTACTTTGCATCATATTTTGTGCGTGTTGCAGGATAGGATGCTCAAGACCACAGTAGCCTGAACTAGCCATCATGCATGATTAGAATGCTAGGATTATTCAATCTGTCAGTCTGGCTGCAAATTTCAACTTTGCCTGCTCATCAAGGATTTTTGACGGTGGTAATTCAAATTGTTATGTTTACTTACAGTAATGAATGATGCTACACACATAGAAGTTTCTGAGTGTTGCCAAGTAAGGTTAAAAACATATCGCACAGTCTCTTTCACATGACTAGTTGGCATTCAATTACTGTTGGTTAACTATTGTTTGCAAAATTATGACAGAATTGTCAAAATTCACTAATTTGAAGTGGATAGGAAAGGGTTAATACATTAAGCGTTGGTCCATATTTGATTCTACCTACAGTACGGTGTGAATAAATGCCAGAGAAGACAAACTGGGTGCATTTGGCATGACTTTTTACCATGGGATTATGGGACGTTTCCTTTTTTTCATGATTGAACCATGTCGGATATAAAGGGGTTAATATCCAGAGTTGCCCAAGGGGTATCACCGGGCACCCTTCTGATTCTTATTTAGCTACCCCTGACTACAAGAAACGACAACAAAAAAAAAAACTTTATCTGACAAAACCAGGTTCAACCCCATGACTCCTGGACTAACTCATCCAAATTCCAAGTCAAAATATTATCAGTTTAGAGCATTTATTTATAGAAAATGTCAACTGGCCAAAGCAAGGGGAAAAAAAGTTGCTTTTTGATGTGTTTTTACATTAAATGATGCCAAGAAAAAACAAGCTTGTGTTCCTTTTTAAATACTATTACAATATTCAAGTTTTTACTTCGGGAGAACTCAGAAATCTGTATTTGTGTAATAACTCTGATTTTTATTCAAAGCTTTCATGTGCTTTACCATCAGCTAATTGGTATCTCCTTAACTAGACTGAGATGTCCTTGTGTTGGAATTCAACAGATACTCAAATTGAATGGCTGCTATACATGTGGAGATGGTAATTTAGGAAAGATTTTTGCAGTGCTTTTCCATTTTCTTCTAGAGCTGTGGGTGACACATGGGAAATCAGGTGAAGAGTGGGGAAGAGATATGTAGTAAAGATCACTTTTGGTGGGGAAAGAACAAGGGTCACTGTCTCTAATTCACTCACTAAACCAAGCAATTTATTAAGCTGAGGAGAAACATGACATCTGTATTTTATATATATATATATATATATATATATCCCATCTGTTACAATAATCTCATTTTTATGCTGTTTTTCTTTTCTCTTTGTCTCTCTGAGGTCCACAGTGGTGAACCTGAGGGGGCGCAGTCAGAGCAGCTGTGAAGATTACAGGCTGGACGCTAAATAAAAATATTACATGTTTACTGTTTATACAAGAAAATGTTACTGTACTTCAATAAATTTTTGGAAAAACAGTTTTTTTGCAAAATTATTTAAGAAACTCTCAATATTCATCACACAAGTGTGAAACATTCCAAGCTGTTGTGATTTAATATTCATAATTATGCTTTTATTTTTGGAAATTTTGATATGTTTACCTGCTCTTGCACGGCACTGTATAACTATACATGTATTCAATTAATAAAATCTGTTACTCCAGCATTTTTCTTTGTGCTCCTAATTTTATTCTTGTGCTTCTGTATTTTTTTGCCTTGGCACAAAGGCAATGTAGGCGTACAGTAATCACCCTGTGTGTCTATGTATGTATCTGTCTGTCTGTCCGTTACCAACTTTTCAGCTCACCCGCTCAAAATCAACTGGAACTAAAGGCTTGTATCATTGTAACACAATATTTTCTTGACTTTTAACTTGCCACAATTTCCAGATGAGTCTTTGTTTTCAAAATAAACACAAATTTAACTCACCTTTAACATTAATGCAACTGCGAAAAACGGTATTGTAATAACTATGTCGGGCCACTGGAAGTGGCACAGTGACTTTTTACAGCCCTCCATGCTACCATACCACAGGCACCAAGGCATCAGCACCTTGGTGCTTTCATCTGGGTCAAGTTTTCAAAGAAGCTGTCTAAAAATTCTAACTGGCCTGGAAAATAACTTCAGTTAGGCCAGAGAGTCCTGATTGGCTCAACAGTACGGACATGCCAGCGCCATCTATCATTATGTCACCAAAAACGCTCGTCTAAACTCATCTTTATTTAGGTGGTGGGGGTTAAGTGAAACTTTAAAGCAAAAGAACAGAGATATGAAACATTTGAGTGATTTCATTCTTGATATGTCTTGTAAGTTTTAAAAAACTTTAGACATGTCAACAAGAAAAAAAAAACTCAATTTGTGGTGGAGTATCACTTTAATAATCCTTTTTTCTTTTTAAAACAGAAGCACTTTGAACTGGGAGATAAGCCTGAAAAGCTTTTAGCATGACAGCTTAAAGGTGTTCAGGCATCAAGGTCTATTCATTGTATTAAATCAAAGACAGGTACATTATTAACCAACCCCAAAGATATAAATGGTTGTTTTAAAGAATTTTATAGTGAACTTTATAGTTCCAAATGTTCCCCCTCTCATTCTGATTTAAATGATTTTTTTGATTCCCTTATATTACCCAAACTTACAGATATAGCTAGGAAAGATTTAGATTCCGATTTCACATTGGACGAAATAAAATCTGCCATTATGTCATTTCCATCTGGTAAAGCAGCAGGACTGGATGGTTTTGGTTGTGAATTTTATAAAAAGTTTTGTGATAGTCTTGCTCCTCTTTTACTTAGAATGACATATGAGTCAAAGGCAAACAAGGCCCTACCTAAAACATTAAATGAGGCCAACATCATATTAATCTTAAAGAAAGGGAAAGACGAGACGGACCCAGCCAGTTACAGACCCATTTCACTTCAGAATTTTGATAGGAAGATAATTACTAAATTGCTGGCTATTCGGATAAACAAATATCTTTCATCAATTATCCATCCTGATCAAACAGGGTTCATCCCTGGCAGATTTTCATTTTTTAATGTAAGACGACTTCTTAACATCATTTATGCTGATCACAGTAAAGTTAAAGTTGCAGCAATTTTTTCACTGGATGCACAAAAAGCTTTTGATCAGGTCGAGTGGACCTATATGTTAGAGTCATTAACGAGATTCGGGTTCGGTGATTCTTTTATAGCTTGGGTGAAATTGATATATGACAATCCAATGTGTTCTGTGTTAACAAATGGTGACAGGACAACTCCATTCTTTCTACACCGTTCAGTTCAGCAGGGCTGCCCTTTATCACCAGCCCTTTTTGCAGTTGCACTTGAACCCCTCGCCTTAAGCATAAGAAATAATCTGAATATTGTAGGCCTGAAGGTTAGAGGAGTTGAATCCCTCATCAGTTTGTACGCGGACGACGTGATATTATACTTAGACAATTCAGAAAAATCAATTTCCCCTCTCCTGGACCTGATTATTTCTTTCGGTAGACTGTCAGGTTACACTATAAACTGGTCCAAGAGTGAATTTATGCCTCTTTCAGATGTTTTTTTTGCCAGGTTTTCTGAAAAATGCACCTTTTAGAATAGTTAATGATCATATTAAAAACCTTGGCTTAATTATACCTAAAAATCCTAAATTGATATTTGCATTAAATTTTGGTGAGTCTATTGCAGACCTTAAGTGGCATGTAGACAATTGGAAAATCTTACCTTTGTCTATGATTGGTCGAATAAACTCAATCAAGATGGTCTCTCTCCCTAGATTTCTTTATCTCTGTCAAAACCTTCCTATATTTCTCACATCAGCTTTTTTCAAGGAATTGGATGCAATTATCTTATGTTTGGAACTATAAAAATCATCCGATTTCTAAATCCCACTTGCAAAAGCCTAAATTGGAAGGTGGGCTGGGCCTGCCATCGTTCAAGCATTATTACTGGGCCGCCAATGTCAGATCACTAATGTTTTGGTCACATGCTGCCGTGGATAAGGTGGCATTTGAGGCCCCCTTGTGGTTGCACATGGAATCTGACTCTGTCACTAACTCTTCTTTGCCCGCCCTGCTGTTCAATAAATTGGATGACTTGAAAATTCTGAAATGTTTAAGCTTTACAATAAGAAATTCGGTTAAAATTTTAAATCAGGTACGGGCATTTTTGCATTTACCAGAGACCTCAGCAGATACACCAATTTGCTATAACCATTCATTTTTACCCCCATGGTCAGATAAAACTTTCCATGTCTGGAGGGAGGGGACTTGTATATTAAGGGGAGTTTAGCGTCATTTAATTTGCTTAGAGAAAAATTTTGTCTTCCTCATTCACATTTTTTTCGATATCTACAAATCAGACATTATGTTCAATCCATAGTTAATGAATCTGGTGCAGTTCCGGGAAAACATGTCTTCTTTGGTCTTATTAAGAACCCCCCTCGCTCCAGGCACCTAGTCTCTAAATTTGTGAATATGTTTGACAGTGTTTTCACTGCCTCTTCCGAGACGATCAGGACAGCTTGGGAGGAGGAGTTGGGAATTGAATTATCTGGAGGCATTTGGGACAGAAGTCTGTCAGCAGTTAAGGATTGCTTGGTCAATAGTAGACACCAGCTGATACAATATAAAGTGGTTCACCGCCTTCATTACTCAAAGCACCAACTGCATAAGATTTATTCTTCTATTTCATCACTGTGTGACAGATGTCAAATGTCAGTGGGTACATTGTCCCATGCTTTTTGGTTCTGTCCCTTGCTTTTTGACTTATGGTCGAGAGTGTTTGATTAGTATTCTACGGCTTATCAAATCACTCTTCCCCTGGATGCAATTCTCGCTATCTTTGGCTGTTCCCAACTTACTCAACGTTTTTGCAAATCTATACAACAGTCATTGATGTTGGGCATGACTGTTGCCAAGAGACTTATTTTGAAGGAGTGGAAAGCCACTTCCCCTCCATCTTTTCGTCAATGGTTGATGGACATGATGAATGTTATACAGATGGAAAGACTCAGGTATATAAGAAACAACTCATTGCAAAAATTCTTTGATATTTGGGGGCCCTTTATCACTCACTTTGATAATTGCAAGGCCTAAAGGTTTGAGTTAAGTCAACGTTAATGAATGGGCACCTATGGCCACCTGGTGACACAACAGTGTGACATTGGCAGATTTACTATATATACATGTAATTTGTATATGTGTATGTGTATATATACAGTATATATACAGTATATACATATGTGTAATTTTTTTTTCTGTTACTAGTTTTATGTGTCTGTTTATGTTTTTGTATGTTTATACATGAGCCTGTTAAAATGTGTCAATAAAAAATATTATGGAAAAAAAAAATAATCCCTTTTTTATATGACGTGTCTGTTAAAGAGATATGTCTACCACTAAGACTGAGGGCCCTAATGTGATGACCATCAGCAAACTTTTGTGCCCGACTTCCCACCTTACGGCATTGTTTTTGTTAGTTTATGTCAGTGTATTGTCTGTTTTTTATGCTTTGCATCACGCCGTCTAATTACTGTAACAGCTGACAGTGCGCAGGTGTAGCAGGCCAATTAGTCCCTGCCCAGATTAAACCCAGGTATAGTTTGGCCCAGACCAGAGTATACCCCAGGGGATAAACCAGGGGCAGTTCTAAGATCAGAGCTTGAGGGGTGCTGAGCACCCAATGAGCTCCAGTGCACGCACGCAAGCACACACGCGCGCGCGCGCGCGTTATTTTCTTACATCTCCTCCCTGGCTTCTAGCTAGTGAACATGGTACGTGATGATACATAAAAAACAGTGACAGCTTGGATTTAATATTTTGCTTATACCAAAATGTCAACAGCTTCTTTCTCTCTAATTCAAACAGTGCACAGTGGTTGAATGACAATGCAACCATTAAAGACTGTTACTAGCTGTCTTAACCAGGGCTGGACTGGGACAAAAAAAAAAAAAAAAATCAGCCCTGGCATTTTTGGTCCAATTTGTTAAGTAGCAACATTCAACCATCTCACTTAATGGTCTAACAGAGGTCAGAATTATTTCACTTTTGCCCTTAACAAGTGAATCCCTGTGGTTTTGAAGAAAGAAAGAAAGAAAGACTTTTTCTATTTTGCATAAATATTTTGACATAATTTTAGTCTCAAAATTCTCCAAAGGTTCAAAACTTTGAGAAAAAGCTACACAGTTACAGCGAAAAAACATCACAAACATACAGTATACAATAAAATCTTCAAATTTACTAGAATAACATAACAAATTTATAGGGACAAATGGCCATTTATTTAAAATATGCACTAAATTCATGAGAGAACAATTGAAAAATTACAAGAAAAACAAACTTGAATTTAAAAGATAAAAGTTACAAATTCATGACAAAAGTTGCAAATGTATGAGGAAAAAATTCACATATGTACAATTACAGTCACTGAGAATGTAAAAAGAGGAAGTTATTTAAAAGATTTAATAAATTCATTAAAAAAGAATTAATAAATTGTTGAGACAAAAGTCAAAAAATCCCAAGAGAAATGTAGCTCATTTGCAGTAATCTAAAACAATTAATGGAAAAAAAATCATTGGAAAGATGACAGACATTACAAAATTGCAGGCAAAAATGCAAGAAAAAAAGATGCCAATTTATTTCATAAATTAAAAAAAAAAAATTCAATACAAGCAAAAATCTTTCACAAAGTTTCAAATTTCAAGAAGTTTCTTATAAAGTCTATAATCAAAAACGAAGAAAAATAATCAAAAGAAAAAGTGGGCAATTTATGAGAACTCTCCGAATTCACATAAAATAAAATTTCCACATTTTCAATTAAAATGATCTCTAATTTAGGTGGTGGTATAGCCGGAACACAAGTAAACGTAGGTTATCTTTATATATTATCACTCAAATATGCATAACAGTAGTTACCTCGAAATAGTTAAGTTACTGAGATGTGACTGAGGTTTTTCCTAATAAATTTATGGCAGTTTTTTTCTAAATTTACTACTTTTCCTTATAAATTTGAAAGATTTTTTCCCCATTTAAATCAACTTTTTCCTGATTATTTGGGTTTAGTGCTAATTTATTTATTTATTTTTTATTTTATTTTGTACATCTGAGACTTTACTCTCATTAATTTGCGAGGTTTTTCCACAGGTATGCATCCTACTCTTACCAAATAAATTCGGACAGACCCAAAAACTATCTATAATGTTTCAGAATATCCCAGCTGAGGCTGGCATCATCCTGTACATCATGAGTATGTTACCTGTCAAAGAGCTGCATCAGCCTCCTGGCCCCTTTTCCTGCTGTTGGGATAGGGAGGGACTTCTCTCTGTGTGTGCGCCATCTGCCAGGGTGCCTACAACGCATGCAGGTACATGGGAGAGAATGTGTGTGAGAGGAGGGGCCATACCATTTGTGTGACAGGGGGTGTTTTCATTTTCCTTTTTAAAAAGTTTAAACAACAACCTACTGAATACATTTTAGATGTTATTTCAGCTTTTCAAAGACAAACTAAAATTTTATAATCACAACTTTTCTCACTCCAATTTTTAGGGGTGCTTAGTTTAAATTTTGGGGTGCTACAACACCCCTAAAACAGGCCTAATGCCGCCAATGGGATAAACTGTCCTAAGCTAAACTATACCTGGGGTGTCACGAGGCTGAGCGCGATGTGTCACCATGCTCAGGCTTTTTATTTATTCCTGAGTATTTGCCATATTTTTTTCCAGTGTTACGTGTTTATCTTTATGTGGGTGATTAGGATGTGTTCTGAGTTGTCATTTGTTCTGTTATGCATTCATGTCCTCATTGTGATTATTGTTATTATCCTGGCATTTGTTCCTAGTGTTTATATTTTGTTTTCTTTGTGATATGAGCTCTCCACCTCATCTTCCAGACACTCCCACCTTGTGATCATCTTGTTTCAGTTCATGAGGCGTCACAGCTGTGAGCTGTCAAATAATTAGGTTACCTTCCCCGCTCATGTGATTCACATCTGCAATCATCCATCTCCCAATTGGGATTTGTTTTTAGCTATGAGTCTTTTATGTGTTTTGTTTTCATGTATTTTAACGAACATGTGCTGCAATACAAATTTCTGTGTAAATGGACAATAAAGATCTTATCTATCTATCTATCTATCTATCTATCATTTGTTATCTCTGATTTCATGCCCTACTTAAGTCTGCCATCTCATCCATTCATTGCTTGACTCGCAAGTTCACTCCATGTCAGAACCCGTTCCTGTTCTGACGCCCAACCTGCCTACTCCTGTTTCGCGTTATTGTAAGTTTTGTTCTTGTACACTGTTTGAACTTGTGTTTTTTCATTAAATACCACAAACTAGTAGTCCAGCATCTGGGTCTTCCTCTCTGCCCCGAGGCGCGATTCATGACAGTAGAGTCCAGCCAGTTTGTGACCCAGCTGCTGCTAGTTTATGTTTTTTGTTTCATCCACCTGTTTTTCTGGAGCGGTCAACATGACGCCAGCTTCCCTGGACTCTG
This sequence comes from Pholidichthys leucotaenia, assembly GCA_020510985.1. Lineage (NCBI taxonomy): Eukaryota > Metazoa > Chordata > Actinopteri > Cichliformes > Pholidichthyidae > Pholidichthys > Pholidichthys leucotaenia. Next base: position 359,462,388 of record CM035842.1, on the reverse strand, counting down.
CAGGTGGGCGCTGGTACCCGATGAGCCTGGGGTGGGAGTGCTGCAGAACCCTTATGGAGATGGATGGATTAATCTCCGTTGCTCTCATTGGTCCTACCCCAAACGACGCGTTGTGGTACCTGGGTCTTGCGGAGGCAGCTGCTCGCCAGTGCCCTCAGCTCAGGGAGCATGCTGAGGGGGTGGAGAGGATTTCTCTGGTGGTGGCTCTGCAACGTGAGAACAGTGAGATGGTGAGGAATTCCCTGAGAAGACCTGGGCCCCCGCCGAAGGGGAGGCATTCCCGTGCCTCTGTAGTATCGGCTCCTCACCAGTCTCCAGCAAACGTTCCTGCTCCCGCTCCACCTACTCCAGGACACCACTGTCCAGGGAAATTCCGCCTGAGGAACGCCTCCACCTCTCAGTCAGCAGTTTCTCCCACATCAAGCCAGACAATTCCCGCAGCAGTTTCTTCCTCTTGTTTGCCTTTGCCGGCTGTCCCATCAGCCTCCTCCTCCTCCTTTGCTGCTGCAACTCCTGTCTCCTCAATGTATCCTCTGCTGCTGAGGGTGTGGCTGTTTCCTCCCTGGCTCCGCCCATCTTCGTGTCTGCAGGGATGGCTCCTCCATGTTCCTCTGAGGGGCCCACAACCACTGAAGTCATGGAGAGGTCTGATTCCCAACCAGCTGCAGCAGAAGACATTGTTCCCCGGGAATTTAGGCAAGTGTTTTCTCACTCTCATTTACCTAAACATGAATTATCTTGCCTGATTCCCGGTGGGAGGGCTCAGACTAGGTAGTCCTTTGAATTCTCTCTGCCTGCTACAGCTAAAAGACTGTTCACCTGGTCTCTCCGTGTCTCCTCCTCTGCCCCCTGAGTGTCTGCTGGCCACAGGATTGAGTGCCGGACAATGGAGGAGCCTGCGGCCCTGGAGGACCTGATTCCAGCCCCGCAACCACAGTCTGGGCAGAGGGAGAGCGCTGAGACTGAACTAAAGCCTATGCCGATGAAGGAATGTCCCCTGGCCTTAGCAGTTCAGGATCCAGTGCCAGCAGGTAACCTCCTGTGTTCACGTCGGGCGAGCCACCTGCGTGGGCCACTTCGCTGGGGGGTTCCAGGATTGCATTGACCACCATGCCTACTTCTGGGGCCACCGCAACAGAGTCAGAGCTGGACCTCCAGAGGGCCGGGCTCGGGACGTTGTCGTCTGGATTGACGGAGTCCTGGACAATGGTGGAGCTTGAGCTCAGGCAAGTGCTCTCCTTTGTTTTCATTGCTTCCATTTTGGAGAGACCTTGTCTGGCTCTTGGTGGGGAGAGCCAAGTGCAGCCGCCAGCTGCAACTGAGCTCACCTCACCAGGCTCCACTGCCACCGGTGACCCTGACCCTGTGTCTCTGTTCCCCTTGTCTGAGCCTTTCCCCAGGGTCACCGAAGTTTGTCCAGGTTCACCAGAGGTCTCCATGGGTTCAGTCTCGCCACTGGAGATCTTTGTGGGTGCAGCTTCTCCTGCTGAGGTTGTCGCAGGTGCTCCGTCCCAGCAGGGGGCCTCCGTGGGTGCTGGTCCCCCTCTGGTTGAGGTCTTCAAGTGTGCTCCGTCCAAGCCCAGGGCCTCCGAGGGTGCTACTTCCCTGTTAGCTGAGGTCATCGTGAGTGCTCCGTCCCAGCCTGGGACCTCCGTGGATGCAGCTCCTCTTCAGTCCGGGTCTCCGTGGTTGTGGTGTCCCAGTCAGGGACCATTGTGGGTGCTGTGCCCCACCCTGAAACCAGTGTGGGTGCTGCACTCCAGTTTGGTCTACCATGGGTGTTACGCTCCAGCCCGGAGCTACCGTTGGTGCAGCCCCGGCCCAGTCCGGGTCCACCATGGGTGCAACCTCGCTCCAGCCCAGACCCGCCGCGGATGCTGCTTTGCTGCAGCCTGGAGCCACCACAGGTGCTGCTTTGCTCCAGCCTGGAGCCACCGCGGGTGCTGCCTTGCTCCAGCCCGGAGCCACCATCGGTACAGCTTTGCTCCAGGCTGGAGCTGCCATGGGTGCTGCGATGTCCCAGTCCGGGACCACTGAGGGTGCTACAGGCCAGTCCAAGGGTGTTGTGGTCCCCTCTCCTCTGCCAGATGCCATCGTGGTCCCCCTTCCTCTGCCTGAGGCTGTCGGGGTTCCCCCTACTCTGCCCAAGGCCGCCGTGGTTCTCTCTCCTCTGCCCGAGGCCGTCATGGTTCCCTCTTCTCTGCCTGAGTTCGCTGTGGTTCACTCTCCTCTGCCCAAGGCCGTTGTAGTTCCCATTCCTCCATCCTCCTCATCGCTGGTTGTCCCTGTTGGGCAGCCACCCCCTGGACCACTTTCTCTGTTAAAGTGGTTAAAGAACTCTTTCAGACCACCTGACAGACTGTGTAACTAGGCTGGGTGGCCCATCTTCTCCGGTAGGCCACCAGACTCTTTCCATCACGCCGTCTTCCAGGTCTGGGACTTTAGCCGACCACCTGAACTGTCCATCTCTCCGGTCCAGGGGGCCTAGGTTCCTAGGTTCTGCTTTGGTGTCGGTCCTGAGTGGGGTTTTGTTTTTTCTGGTCCCTCCTAGCCTGGTTCCCTCACCACCCTCCCGGGTTGGGTCTTTGTGTTTCTTCTGTTGGTGTGTGTGTGTGTGTGTGTGTGTGTGTGTGTGTGTGTGTGTGTGTGTGTGCTGTTCCTTTTTCTTTTTGACCTTTGGGTGTCTGGAATTCACCCCTTAAGGAGGGGGGGGGGCTCTGTCACAAGGCTGAGCGCAGTGTGTCACCATGCTCAGGCTTTTTATTTATTCCTGAGTATTTACAGTACTTTATTTTTTCCAGTGTTTATCGTTATGTGTGTGATTAGGATGTGTTCTGAGTTGTCAGTTGTTCCGTTATGCATTCATGTCCTCACGAAACTTAATGTAGAATTGGTGTGTGACTTTGCAAAAACGATGTCTGCCACTGTAGTATTCTCTGGGCCCCTCCCCAATCTGACCAGTGATGACATGTTTAGCCGCTCGTCATCCTTGAACCGCTGGCTGTCTGTGTGGTGTCCTGCAAATGACGTGGGCTACATTGACAATTGGAGCTCTTTTTGGGGAAAACCTGGTCTTATGAGATGAGACAGCATTCATCCCACTTTGGATGGTGCTTCTCATTTATCTAACAATCTGGCATCTTTTTTATCCAAATTTCCAAAACATTGACTACTCAGAGTTGGGACCAGGAAGCAGAGTCGCAGTCTTACATGCCTCTCTGCAGCTCCTCTTCATCCGCCACCCCTCAGCTTAGCCCCTGTCTTCCCCATCAGAGAATCGTTGTCTGCTCCCTCCAAAGTAAATAAAAACATAATATATAAGCATCCCAAAGTGATTAAGCAAAATATTGGTAAAACTCAAATTAAACATAAAGCCTCTAAATTGAATGATTTGGCCTCTGTTCCTCCTCATAATTTAAAAATTAAATGTGGTTTATTAAATATTAGGTCTCTAACTCCCAAGTCTCTGTTAGTCCATGATCTGTTAATTGATCATCAGATTGATTTAATATCCCTTACAGAGACTTGGTTAGGGCAAGAGGATTATGTTGGTTTAAATGAATCAACTCCCTCTGGTTATTTAAACTGTCAAAATCCCAGAAGTTCTGGTCGTGGAGGAGGAGTAGCAACAATTTACCATTCCAAATTACTAGTTAATGTAAAGCAAAAAACATGTTATAATTCCTTTGAGGGCCTGGTCCTCAGTATTGGGCACTTTAGCAATTTTAGGTTAAACCCAATTTTATTTGCCATAGTTTATCATCCCCCATCAACCTACTCAGAATTTTTATCCGGATTTACTGATTTCTTAGCTGATTTAGTGCTGAAATCTGATAGAATAATTATAGTAGGGGACTTTAATATACATGTGGATGTAGATAGGGACTGCCTTAATGTGGCATTTAATTCAATATTAGACTTGATTGGGTTTTCTCAGAAAGTAGGAAATTCTACTCATTACCTCCACCATACATTGGACCTTGTTCTGACATATGGCATAGAAATAGAAAATCTTGTAGTGTCTCCTCATAACCCTTTACTGTCAGACCACTGTCTGTTAACCTTTGATTTTACTATTTCTGACTATTTGGCTCCTAAAGAAAAATATTATTACAGTAGATGCCTCTCAGATGATGCTGTTACCAAATTTATACAGATTGTTTCCTCTATGCCATGTGTCAACACAACGGAAATAAGCTATAGACAGCTTGCTCCTTCTGTAATTGATAACATGGTGGATAGTGTTACAGCTTCTCTGCATCAGACTCTAGACTCGGTGGCCCCCTTAAAAAAGAAAAAAGTCTAATCAGAGATTTCTAACTCCTTGGTTCAACACAGAAACTCGTAGCTTAAAACAGAAGACTCATCAATTAGGAAGAAAATGGCCCTCCACTAATTTAGATGAAATCTATTTAGCTTGGAGAAATCATCTTATAATTTATAAAAAATCTCTTAGAAAAGCTAGAACGAGTTATTACTCTGCATTAATAGAAGAGAACAAGAATAATCACAGGTTTCTTTTCAGCACTGTAGCCAGGTTGACAAAGAGTCAGGACTGTCAATCCTAGCATTCCCTTAGAGCTTACTAGTCAGGACTTTATGAACTTTTTCAATAATAAAATTTCATCCATCAGAGATAAAATCAATCAGATTCTTCCCACAGTTAACTTAAATACTGTAACTACTACAACTCCTTCAATTGATGTCTGTCTTGATGAGTTTACTCCAAACGACCTTTGTGAGTTAGACAAAATAGTTTCCTCATCCAAACCTTCAACTTGTCTTTTAGACCCTATTCCTACCAGGTTATTTAAAGAAGTCTTCCCACTTATTGGTAGCTTTATTCTTCATATAATCAATTCTTCACTAACTTTAGGCCATGTACCGCAGGCTTTTAAAACGGCTGTAATTAAACCCTTACTCAAAAAGCCAACGCTAGATCCAGGAGCTTTAGCTAACTATAGATCAATCTCTAATCTCCCTTTCATTTCAAAAATCTTAGAACGAGTTGTTGCTACGCAATTATTTGACCACCTGCAGGGAAATGGTTTACTTGAAGAGTTTCAGTCTGGGTTTAGAATCCATCATAGTACTGAAACAGCCTTAGCGAAGGTCACTAACAACCTCCTCATCGCATCTGATAATGGACTGGTTTCTGTACTTGTCCTTTTAGACCTTAGTGCAGCTTTTGATACTATCGATCATAATATTCTACTTGATAGATTAGAACACTATGTTGGACTTAATGGAACTTCGTTGCAGTGGTTTAGATCTTATTTATCTGATAGGTTCCAGTTTGTTCATGTAAATAATGAGTTTTCTTTCAACTCAAAGCTTAGTCATGGAGTTCCACAGGGATCTGTGCTAGGCCCTACTCTTTTTAGTTTATATATGCTTCCATTAGGCAACATTATTAGAAAGCACTGTATACATTTTCATTGTTATGCAGATGACACACAATTATACCTGTCAATGAAGCCAGATGATAGTAATCAATTAGCCAAGTTAGAAGCCTGTCTTAAGGAAATCAAAGCTTGGATGACTTGTAATTTCCTGCTATTAAATTCAGATAAGACTGAAGTCATTCTTGTTGGTCCAAAAAACCTTAGAAATTCCTTTCCAAATCAAACTTTCAGTTTGGATGCGGTTACTCTTTCTCTTAATAGCTCTGTGAGGAACCTTGGAATTATTTTTGATCAAGATCTGTCCTTCAGTTCACATATTAAATTTGTTTCTAAGACTGCCTTCTATCATTTGCATAATATTGCCAAGATTAGGAGCATCTTGTCTCAGAGTGATGCTGAGAAACTGATCCACGCTTTTGTTAGCTCAAGATTAGATTATTGTAATTCTTTATTATCAGGCTGTCCTAAAACATCTTTAAAAAGTCTTCAGCTGATCCAAAATGCTGCAGCAAGAGTTTTAACAGGTACTAAAAAGAGAGATCATATCTCTCCGGTTCTGGCCTCCCTTCATTGGCTTCCCATAGAGTTTAGAATTAAGTTTAAAATCCTTCTTCTTACTTACAAAGCTCTAAACAATCAGGCTCCTTTTTATTTAAAAGATTTGATACTACCGTATTATCCTAACAGAGCTCTACGCTCCCAAAATGCAGGATTACTTGTAATACCTAGAATCTCCCCAAGTACAATGGGAGGCAGAGCCTTCAGTTATCAAGCTCCTCTCCTGTGGAACCAGCTGCCAATCTGGATTCGGGAGTCAGACTCGATCTCTGTTTTTAAGAATAGGGCTAAAACCTACCTTTTTGATATAGCCTACAATTAGGGAGGGATCATGTGTTTCTGAACCCTCCCTTACTTATGCTGCTAATAGGTTTAGTCAGCCGGGAGACCTCCAGTAATGCACTGGGCCTCACTCCTTTCCTCACTCTCAATGAAATAATTTTTTTGCTGGTCATTAACATTTGTTTGTTCTCTCCCATAGATTGAGTCCCCATCGTGCTGTTTGCTCTCTACATGTCTGTTCTTTTCATCTTCTCTATCCCCTCACCCTCCAGCCAGTCGCAGCAGATGACTGCCCCTCCCTGAGCCTGGTTCTGCTGGAGGTTTCTTCCTGTTAAAAGGGAGTTTTTCCTCTCCACCGTCACCAAGTGCTTGCTCACAGGGGATCGCCTGATTGCTGGGGTCTTTCTGCAACTGTGGGGGTTCCCCCTACAGTTGATAGTGCTATGAGATGACTGTTGTTGTGAAATGGCGCTATATAAATAAAGTTGAATTGAATTGAATTGTGATTACTGTTATTATCCTGACGTGTGTTCCTCGTGTTTATATTTTGTTTTCTTTGTGATGTGGGCTCTCCACCTCATCTTCCAGACACTCCACCTTGTGATCATCTTGTTTCAGTTCATGAGGAGTCACAGCTGTGAGCTGTCAAATAATTAGGTCACCTTCCCCACTCATGTGATTAACACCTGCAATCATTTGTTATCTCTGATTTCACATCCTATTTAAGTCTGTCATCTCATCCACTCAATGCTGGACTCGCAAATTCATTCCCCATCAGAACCCCTTCCTGTTCTGACGCCCAATCTGCCTACTCCTGTTTCGTCTTATTGTAAATTTTGTTCTCGTGCACTGTTTGAACTTGTGTTTTTTCATTAAATACCACAAACTAGCAGTCCAGCATCTGAGTTGTCCTCTCTGCCCCGAGGGGAGATTCATGACATGGGGTGTAAAATAGCCAAGGCCAGACTATACCCCTTCGGGCCAGAATGTAACCTTCTTGTGTAAAGAGGTTTGGATTGTATTTACACAGTATATTTATTCACTAATATTTACAAACAAAACATTTGGCAAAGGACCTCATTGTACTTTCTTAGACACATGTAAAGGTTACTGCATGGCTTATTGCATGTGGACGTCCTTTCTATTTTCGCTCAATCTTTTTCTTCTTTCAGCTGCTCCCTTTAGGGGTTGCTACAGCGGATCATCTGCCTCCATCTCACTTTATCCCTTGCATCTTCCTCTGTAACACCAACCCTCTCCATGTCCTCCTTCACTACATCCATGAATCTTCTCTGTGGTCTTATTCTTTTCCACCTACCCGGGGGGCGGCAGTGGCTCAGGAGGTAGAGCAGGTCATCCAATAACCACATGGTTGACGATTCGAATCTCGCTGTCCCCGGGTATCCTGCCGTTGTGTCCCTGGGCAAGACACTTCACCCCCAATTGCTCCTGGTGGGTCTGGAAGCGCCATGTTAGGTAGCACGCCGCCGTCAGTGTGTGAATGTGTGTGTGAATGGGTGGATAGCAGGATCTGTAAAGCGCTTTGGTCATCAAGAGATGAGAATAAAAGCGCTATATAAGTGAATGCCATTTACCATTTTACCTGGCAGCTCCATCTTCAACATGCTTTGTCCAATATATCAACTATCCCTCCTCTGCACATGTCCAAACCATCTCAGCCTTGCCTCTCTTACTTTGTCTCCAAACCACTCAACCTGAACTGTCCTTCTGATATACTCATTTTTAATCTTGGTCCTCCTAGTCGCTCCCAGTGAAAATCTTAGTATCTTCAACTCTACCACCGCCAGCGCCATCTCTTGTCTTTTTGTGAGTGCCACCATCTCCAAACCATACATCAAATCAGGCCTCACTACCATCTTGTAAATCTTCCCTTTCACTCTTGCTGATACCCTTCTGTCACAAATCAAACCCTGACACTCATCTCCACCCCATTACCATTTCTGTCCTTAATCAGCCTATCCTGCTGTACATCTTTTCCAGCTTGATCTCTCTGTCTAGCCAAGTCCATTTCTCCTTCCTTAGTGTTTAGCCTCTCAGACAACTCACTATATGCCTTTTCCTTTTCTTTTGCCACCTCTCTCATTGCCATGTGCCTAGATTCCAAATAGTCTTGTCTACTTTCTTCATCTCCCAGACTATTCCACTTTTTCTTTGTTAACCTCTTCCTTTGAATACTTTCCTGTACATCCTCATTCCACCACCAAGTATCCTTGTCTTCCTTCTTCTGTCCACTGGATACACCTCATACCACCTGTTTCCCTCAATACTTTTGAGTACTTTTTGTATTTTCCCAGTCATCTGGTAATTCTTCCTTACCACCCAGAGCCTGTATCAACTCCTTCCTGAACTCTGTGCGACCTTCTTCCTTCTGTAACTGCCCCCTCTTAATCTTTGGCTCTGCTTTCACTCTCTTCCTCGTCTTGCTTTCCAAAGTCATCCTACAGACAGTCATCTGATGCTGTCTAGCTACATTCTCCCCTGCCACCACCTTGCAGTCTCCTATCTCTTTCAGATTTCTCCTTATGCATGGGATGTAGTCCACCTGTGTGTACCTTCCTCCACTCTTGTAAGTCACCCTATGCTTCACTCTTTTCTTAATGTGTTCACCACAACCATTTCCATCCTTTTAGCAAAATCCACAACCATGTATCCTTCCCCATTTCTCTCCTTAAAACTATACCTACCCAGAACCTCCTCATCACCTCTGTTCCCATCGCCTACATGCCCATTAAAGTCTGCTCCAAGCACCACTCTCTCCCCCATTCTATTCTATTCTATTCTATTCTATTCTATGTGGATTAGGTGGCAGGCAAAGGCAGAGACCTTCGTAGTCCGATTCTCGGCTTTTGAAACTGACTTTTGGGACGTGGAATGTCACGTCTCTGGTAGGAAGGAGCTGGAGTTGGTGCACAAGGTTGAGAGACACTGGCTAGATATAGTTGGGCTCACCTCAACACACAGCTCCGGTTCTGGAACCGGTTTCCGGGAGAGGGGCTGGAGCTTGGCCTACTCTAGAGTTGCCCTGGGTGAGAGGCGATGGGCAGAGGTGGGTATTCTTATATCCCTCCGCCTTGCTGCCTCGACATTGGAGTTCTCCCTGGTGGATGAAAGGGTAGTTTCCCTGTGCCTTTGGGTTGGGAAATGGGTCCTGACCATCATTTGTGCCTATGCACCAAATGATGGTTCAGAGTACCCACCTTTTTTGGAGTCTTAGACTGGGGTGCTGGAAAGGGCTCCTCTTGGAAATTTCATTGTCCTCCTGGGGGACTTCAATGCACACATGGACAGTGACAGTAAAACCTGGAGGGGCGTGATTGGGAGGAACAGCCTGCCCGATCTGAACCCAAGTGGTATTATTGGACTTCTGTGCCAACCACAGTTTGTCTATAACGGACACCATGTTCAAGCATAAGGGTGTCCATATGTGCACCTGGCACCAGGACACCCTAGGTCGCAGGTCAATGATCGATTTTGTTATCATGTCATCAGACCTGTGACCACATGTCTTGGACACTCGGGTAAAGAGAGGTGCAGAGCTGTCAACTGATCACCACCTGGTGGTGAGTTGAATCCGATGGCAGGGGCGGACGCCACTCAGACCCAGTAGACCTATAAAAGTATAGTCAGGGTGTGCTTGAAACGTCTGGCTGAGGTCCCTGTCAGGGGGGTCTTCAACTCCGACCTCCAGAAGAACTTCGACCACATTCCGAGGGAGTCTGGAGACATGGAGTCTGAATGGGCCATGTTTTCCACCTCTATTGCTGAAGCAGCTGCCCAGAGCTGTGGCCACAAGGTTGTTGGTGCATCTCGTGGTGGCAACCCCAAAACCAAGTGGTGGACACCAGTGGTGGTGGTGGTGGGGGGCATCAAGCCTAACAAGGAGTCCTATCGAGCTTGGTTGGCTTGTGGGACTCCTGAAGCAGCTGAGTGTCATGTGTCTGAGCTCATTTTTTCAGTGAGCTCAGACCCTTACTTTATTTCTAGGTTGGATTGTCTGTTGTCATTATTTTATGGTCAGCTTTTGTATATTTATTTGGTTTGTGACAGAGTCCTTCCTCTCTTTCTCCAGACACTAGCTGCCCACTGCCTGCTTCTCTGCCAGCACGGCTGTGGGCAGTCAGGTAATTAGGTCACCGGCTCACCTGTGATTCACACCTGTAGCTCATGAACTTCAGTGTATTTAAGCACTGGCATTCCACTATGTCTGTGTGGCTAAATTGTGTCAAGACTGGTTTTCTCCTGCATGATCATTACTCTGATCAGCTCTCTGTTTCCTCCTGAGTCAAGCTGGCTCAGGAGATCCTCTGTCTGTAAGTGTTTCTGTTTTTGCATTTTTGTATATACAGCACTGCTTTGTACACTTTATGTTCTTTATGTTAATTAAACTGCAAAAAACACCATTCAGCGCCTGGGTTTGTCCTCTCTGTCCCGAAGGGGCACACATGACAGCTGAGGTGTACCGGCAGGCCAAGCGGAATGCAGCTTGGGTGGTTGCTGAAGCAAAAAGTTGGGTGTGGGAGGAGTTTGATGAGGCCATGGAACAAGACTTTTGTTCGGCCTCAGAGAGATTCTGGCAAACTGTCTGGTGACTCAGGAGGGGGAAGTAGCTTCCTGTCCACACTGTGTATGGTGCGGATAGGGTGCTGCTGACGTCAACTGGGGACATCATCGGGCGGTGGAAGGAATACTTCTAGGATCTCCTCAATCCCACTGACACACCTTCCACAGAGGAAGCAGGGCTTGAGGATGAGGGAGACAACTCACCTATCACAGGGATTGAGGTCACCAAAGCGGGTAAAAAACTTTTTGGTGTCCAGGCCCTGGGGGTGGACGAGATTCACCCTGAGTACCTCAAGGCCCTGGATGTTGTAGGTCTGTCATGGTTGACATGTCTCTGCAGTGTTACATAGAGGTTGGGGACAGTGCCTTTGGCATGGCAAACCGGGGTGATGGTTCCTCTTTTTAAAAAGGGGGACCGGAGGGTATGTTCCAACTTTTGGAGGATCACACTTCACAGTCACCCTGGGATGGTCTATGCCAGGGTACTGGAGAGGAGAGTCCGACTGCTGGTCGAACCTCGGATTCAGGAGGAGCAATGTGTTTTTTGTCCTGGCCATGGCACATCGTACCAGCTCTCTACCCTCTTGACAATCCTCGAGGGTTTATGGAAGTTTGCCCAACTGGTCCACTTGTGTTTTGTGGACTTAGTGAAAGCATTCGACCATGCCCCTCGCAGTCTCTTGAGGGGAAGGGGGGGTGCTGCAGGAGTATGGGGTATTGGGTTCATTGTTACGAGCTATCCGGTCCCTCTACGACCGCTGCAAGAGTTTGGTTTGGATTGCCAACACCCAGTCAAACTTGTTTCCAGTGAGAGTTGACTTCACGAGGACTGCCCTTTGTCACCGATCCTGTTTTTAATTTTTATGGACAGGATATCTACAGTAGGTGCTGCCAAGGATTGGAGGGTGTCATGCTCGGTGACCACAGGATCTCATCTCTGCTGTTTACGGATGATGTTGTCCTGTTGGCTTCATCAAGCAATGACCTACAGGCCTTGCTGGGACAGTTTGCTACTGAGTGTGAAGCAGCTGGGATGAGAATCAACAACTCCAAGTCCACGGTCTTCAGCCGGAAAAAGGTGGACTGTCCTCTCTGGGTTGGGGACAGACTCCTGCCCCAAGTGGAGGAGTTTAAGTATCTTGGGGTCTTATTCACAAGTGAGGGGAGAATGGAGCGAGAAATTGACAGACGGATCGGAGCAGCATCTGCAGTGATGCGGACGTTGTACCGGTCTGTTGTGGTGAAGAGGGAGCTGAGTTCTAAGGCGACGCTGTCAATTTACCAGTCAATCTATGTTCCTACTCTCACCTATGGTCATGAGCTTTGGGTAATGACCGAAAGAACGAGATCGTGGATACAAGCAGCTGAAATGAGCTTTCTCCGTAGGATTGCTGGACTCACCCTCAGAGACAGGGTGAGGAGCTCAGTCATCCGGGAGAGGTTCAGAGTAGAACCACTGATCCTCCACATTGAAAGGAGTCAGTTGAGGTGGTATGGACATCTGATTAGGATGCCTCCTGGATGCCTCCCACTTGAGGTGTTTCGGGCACGTCCCACTGGGAGGAGACCCCGGGGCAGACCCAGGACTCGGTGGACAGACTATGTCTCCCAGCTGGTCTGGGAACGCCTTGGTATCCTCTCTGAAGAGCTGGAGCAGGTGGCTGGGGAGAGGGAAGTCTGGGCTTTTCTGCTTGAACTACTGCCTCCGCGACCCGAACCTCCGGAAAAGCGGTAGAAGATGGATGGATGGATGGATGACTGATTACACAGAATGGAGGGGAGGTCATTCACACAGACACTCCTCTCACTCATGGTGACATCAACACATGATCCAGCACATACAGGGAAAACAACACTATCACAACTGATCTTATAACACAGTTATTACTGCACCACAATAACACTTAGAACACATGGATAATAACAGTCTTTGAATCCTCTGCAGCACAAAGCATGCTGGGAGAATTACAGTAGTAAGTCTGAAATCAAGTCTGAGACCCACAATAGTTGGTCACATGTTTTCATGTCATACAAATTAAAAGTATGATGAAAATAAATAGGTTAAAAGATAGATTTTTATTAAAATGGTAACACTGAAAATTAAATAAGACACAATTTGATCCCATTTATTTCAATAAGAAAATATTACAATTATAAATGTAGATGGGCAAAAATGAAGGCGAATGCAATAATTTGAAACAGAATTGGGATTTTATTTTAAGAAGTTACACAAAAACCTCTAAAGACCCTGAAACACACACAGCCTTGAACTTTTCTTTTATCCTTTGTCAATAAATGCCTGTTTGTTTCTGATTTTAGTCTTTTCTGGAATCTGTTTTGATTTTGTCCTGGTGTGGAGGAATGAAATATAAGTGGAGGCGGACACGGCAAGCCGAAGGTTTAAGATGTTTTATTCCTCCATCACGAGGCTCACCCAGCACTCTGGCTGCACGCTGTGAGTGAGCCCTTAGTCTGTTCACAGTACTTTGTCTAAGAGTGATACAGTGAGCTTTGAGTGAGCACATTTATACCGACAAGAGAGCATGCATGGCACATTTACATAACAGTCACACATATCAATTGCTTGATTACTGGCGCCAGAATTCCTCTCTATGCTCCGGGGATGTATAACAATAGGACAAAAGAGCATGTAAAGCACATTTGCATATTGATATCAGTACATACATATCATTGTTCTGTTTCCTGCTGACTAAGTAGATTGTGGTGGGTCACCCCACACCGCTCCCCCCAGAGTGCTCAGCAGGGGAACGAGACGTCGATCGGCCGGCTTTGGAAGTGAGGTGCGGGAAAAGCTCTGCGCAGGAGGAGGTGGAGGGGGATGGGGGTAAGCGAGTGCTGGCCCGGGACGGCAAAGTTGTCCGGGCCGCGCAAAAATTGCATGTAGATCCGTGATGGTGAGGGACTTTCCCGTTAAACGTGGCGGAGATCCACAGCGGCTGTGAGAAGAAGAAAAAATTGTCTCTGACTCCTCTCGCGGCTCAGTCCTGCGAGGATGCGTAGCGGCTGTGAGAAAGAACAGAAGTTGGAGCTGTGTGAGGGACTTGGCGGGTTGGCTTTAGGTGAGGGCGCAGCCTTAAAGCCATTGGGGACAGCAGACGGCTGAATTCCCATTGTGCGCCGTGGCTGAGACCCATACAAAGTCCTGTGTGCGGGCTGCATGTCTGCTTCAGGTGCATGGGCAGCCCTGAAGGTTCCGAGGGTGGCGATCGGCCGTGTTTCTCGGGTATGTGCAGCGGCGGAGGACGATGTGGAGCTGGATTGACCCTGGTGCGCGGTGCGCGCCTGGAGCTGTGACCACATAGCTGAAAGTTGTGCTGTCCTAGTAACCCCACGGTGTGCGTGTGGGGCCTCTGTGCGTGGAAGGTCCACTGTCGAGAGGTGAGTCAGGGTCAGGGAGCATGATGGAAATCAGCGCAGTCGGCGCCAATGGTCTTTCCTGTTCAGGCTGTTGCTGTCGTTCTCTCGTGTCGGGTCATGGTGCGTTCTGGTCCAAGCGCTGCGTTCTCCGTCCGGCCCTGGAGGTCACCATCGTGGAGAGAGGACAAGGCGCGCGTGCTCCCGTGTGGATGTGAAAGATGTGGGCGATCCTCTGTTTCTGGGATCCACAGCGCGGTGAGAGGGAGCAGACGATCATTGTCCCTCGGCAGGTACCAGCGTGGGGGTCCAAAACATCAGGCGAAGGTCGCACCATACTGCTTTCTGAGGCTTTCCCGGTCTTGGATGATCTCCAGGGTGTTCGCCTGGTGTTCCATTCTGCGTCAAGGGTCACCAGTGTGGAGGGAAAAATAGCCCACAGCGCGGCAGAAGGGAGAGACAGTCCATTCACGTCAGGTCACCAGTGTGGAGGAACAAAATAAGTGCAGGCGGACACAGCAAGCCGAAGTTTAAATGTGTTTTATTCCTCCATCACGAGACTCACTCAGCGCTCTGTCTGTGCGCTGTGGACTATTTGACCCACCACACTGTAATTTTATGTTTGTGATCACACACTATTATGGTTTCCTAATCCTTTTAATAAAGTAAATTGAAAAAAAAAAAAACTTTTAGTATTGCCAAGGTATAGTACGCCCCATTTCTACCATTTTGAGCCACTTCATGCCCTCACAGACTTGCATACTTGAGCACTACTGATGGCGGCAGCCTAAGTCTACAAGGGCTCAGGACTCGAGGGTTTAGGGAGGAGATTGAGATTTGGCCTCAATCTCCACCCTTGCAGACTCGTTGACTTTAAGCGTATTCACGTTAAGTGACTGAGGGTATAGGGCTGTCCCAATCTGAAATTAGGAAGTGGCTGACTGCACACTCACTGACTTTTTGAGCCTTTAAATGACCCCTTTCTCTAAGTCAGCATGTTATGCTGACTTAAGGTAAGGGAGTTACCCACAGTTCACAGCGCCATGCTACAGTTTCTCAAGGGAAAGCTCCTGAGTTGAAGGGGCACCTCCAGAAAATTTTCATGGGGGGGGGCACATGGGGGCCAGTGAAAATCCTGGGGTGGCACACCAAAATCAATTTAAAATGTAATCACGCTGTGCACTCGTTCGCGTTTGTTCTGAACGCACCATGACAGCCTGATCTGTCCTACTTTGCTGTATTTTGTTAATATTTGTTAATATCCAGCACACATCAATTATTCTTAAACATCTACTACATGTAAAATATGACATAGAAAAACAAGTTATAAAATTATGTTAGACTGTCCAGTGGCAGGGACCAGGGGTGGCCGCTGGGGGGGGGGGGGGGGGGGGCAAGTGGTGGCGTGACCCCCTGCCCCCATGATGGGGGCGCCCCTGCTGATTTGTCACCTGCTCATCACTGACCACCCCTTAATCCCTGCTCCACCCCACAGAAAAAAAAAAAAAAAGACTTTGATTTTATGCTGAATTACACACAATTCAGTAGTTTAAATAATTTAGGGTGGTGTGTGTCTGCGGGGGAGGCGGGTTGGGGGTTGGGGGGTGAATTGTACAGCTTAAAAAAGATGATTTAATTAATTACAAGAGGCTGCAACACATTCAGTTCAGTTCATTCCTGAAGAAAGTAATATGTTTAAAACCAAAAGCCTGAGCCCCACAATAGTCGGTCACATATTTTAATTCAAAGAAATTAAAAGTATGGTTAAAATAAATGGGTTGAAAAGATATCAGTGTTGCAGCGCTTGGATCCCTGCGGTTGAAAATAAACCACATTTGGTCAAATTTGACCACTATGAACTTTTTACCCCCCCCCCCCAGTATTTTTTATTAAAACTGTAACACTGAATAAAAACCTACTGTTTGAACCTCTATTTCAGTAATAAAATACTCCTAAATGTAGATGTAAAAAATGAACAAGAATGCAAACATTTAAAACAAAACTGGGATTAAAAAAGTTACATAGATTGAAAAACAAAGTTATAGACACTGGACACACACACCTGAACTTTCAGGGTCAGTTTTTTTATTCTATCCTGTTTTTTGTGATGATTTATATGTACACTGCTAAACTATTTTTGTTTCCTAAATCTTTCAGCAAAGCTCATTAAAAAAAAGTGTGTCTCCTTTCTGCCATTTTGAGGGACTTCAACCCCTTGCACACACACACACTGGAGCACTAGCGTGTCAACCCTCAAACCCTACAAGGGCTCCGAGCTTGAGGGTTTAG
Organism: Pholidichthys leucotaenia; assembly: GCA_020510985.1. Lineage (NCBI taxonomy): Eukaryota > Metazoa > Chordata > Actinopteri > Cichliformes > Pholidichthyidae > Pholidichthys > Pholidichthys leucotaenia. The sequence goes on along the minus strand of CM035842.1, from coordinate 359,445,898 downwards.
GGAGGAGATTGAGGTTCGACCTTTGTGTTGGGCTCGTGCTACTCCTCTGTAGCTTCACTGCGCAGACGCGGAAACAAACACACGGGGAGGGAGAGCTGCTTAGGTACGATTTCTGTTATTTTACTGCAGAAGGGAACTTTTTAGTAGCCTCAAAACCAGTTGGTGAACGAGCAGGTCGGTCAACATGCCACACATGAAACTACAAAGTTAACATGAAAAAAACACCTAGGCTGTCTTCAGACTCGTCATTCAAGTTTAGTCAATGTTGACGTACCTGAGTCGAGGCAGTTGACCGAGGTAAGCAAAGTTTTGTTTATTTTATTAGCACACTTTTTGTGTGTGATGGTCAGCCAGTATTAAGTTCAGACACTGGTTGGTGGGGTTAGTAACTGTGACGATCTTTGCTGTTTATGTGCGGTCAACACTGGCCCATACTTGCACTTTATACTGAGGCAAATAACTTGAGTTAGACCGTGAATAGATGTAAGATACTGACACGTTTACTTCAAAATCGTTTTGACGTATTTTAGAGAGCAGATATTGCAGTGATTTATTGTTTTTATGTTGAAATGGCATTTCTTAATTTACTGAGTCCTGTGACTCAGCGTGGCTCATCCGGTTTGGAGAGGTGGGGTCATCATAGTTAGTTAAGTGACACTCCGCCAAAAATCAAGTCTTTTTCTGTCGTTAACATGACTGTAACATGTTTTTGTTGTGACTTACAAGATATATCAAGAGCGACATCAGTCCCAACTCTGTGTTGCCAGCTCCTCAGTAAGGAAAGTAGCTATTGGCTGTCCTAAAAGTTGCTAGAAGTGGCTAAATGACATGTCGCCTTATATGAGTAATTGGTCATTTGCATGTAATTATAATGGACGCTGTAGGAGAGAAGAATAATGTGGGAGAGACAAAAAGTGAGTAAAAAAAACCCCACCCTAAATATGTTTAGAACTACAAATTAACTTCTGTTGATTCTTGGTTTGTTTTATTTTTGCCATTTAAATAGGCCATCACTTCTTAAAATAACCTCATGGCTTTAATGCTTTGTCTAGACCCACATTACATAAATCAGTTTTGTCCTGTATTGTTAGAATGCATGTTAGAATATCAAATTTGATCAAGACTCAAAGTCAAAAGTCAAAGTGGCTTTATTGTCATTCCATTGCTAAAAAACAATACAATGAAATTGAGATACTGCTCCCTAAAACAAACTATCACACTCACAGCTCACTCATGCCTTTAACATTCTCATAATTACAACAATAAATAATGCTTAAAACAATAATACCTAAAAAGTTAAATACAATATGTACATAGCAATAATAAAAACATACTGAGCGATAAATAAATAAGATCAGCTTATAATGAGGTTATTGCCACAAAACAACCTAAAATAACATCAGCAGAAAAACCTAAAATAACATCAGCAGCCTGTTACGTAAATCCGTTCAAAATACATACTGCTGCTGGGAGAAAAACTATGATTAAACCTGGTAGTCCGGGTTTTATGGGATCTGTACCGCTTTTCTGAGGGGAGCAAGTGAAAGAAATCATGACCTGGATGAGTGCAGTCCTTAATAATGGCAGTAGCTCTGTTGAGGTACCGAGACCTGGAAATCTCTTCCAGAGAAGAGAGAACAGCCATTGATTTTTTTTTTTTTTTTTTTTTTTTGCGCAGTCTCGATCACTCTGTGCAAGGCTTTGCGGTCTGTGGCTGAACAGCCCTCATACCAAACCGTGATGCCATATGACAAAATGCTCAATAGCAGAGCGATAAAATAAAACCAGCAACTGTGCATTCAGGCCATTCATCTTGAGGAGCCTCAAAAAGTGTAGACATTGGTGAGCCTTCTTTATCGTAGCTACAGTGTTAACTGTCCAGGTAAGGTTGTGAGAAGTATGAACACCCAGAAACTTAAAAGCCTCCACTCTCTCCACACACTCCTTGCCTATATATAGAGGAGGCGGCACACTGCTTTGCTTCCTAAAATCAATAATGAGTTCTTTTGGGTTTTTTGTATTCAATAGCAGATTATTATCTGAGCACCATCTCACCAGTTTCTGGACCTCATCTCTGTATGCAGACTCATCTCCTCCTTATATGAGCCCCACTACTGTTGTATCATCTGCAAACTTCACTATAATGTTTGTGGGATGAACAGGTATACAGTCATATGTGTACAATGAATACAAAGTGGGGCTCAACACACAGCCCTGTGGCGAGCCTGTGTTAAGCATGACTGTAGAGGAGGAATGGGGTCCGAGTCTAACAGTCTGTGTTCGGTTTGTTAGGAAGTCCTTAATCCAGCTGCAAGTGTGAGTAGGCAGACCAAGCTGAAGCAATTTAGTGATGAGAATGTTGGGAATAATTGTATTAAATGCCGAGCTATAGTCCACAAACAACATTCTTACATAGCTCCCCTTGCCTTCTAAATGGCTGAATGCCGAGTGGAGAGCTATAGCAATGGCATCTTCAGTGGATGTGCTCCGCCTGTAGGAAAACTGGTACCAATCAAAGTCTGGGGGGAGACTAGACAAAAGATGTTTCAGTACCATTTTCTCAAAGCACTTCATAACAATGGGTGTTAATGTTACTGGTCGATAGTCATTTAGACTGCTGATAATGTTTTTTAGGCACAGGAATAATGACTGCAGATTTTAAACACTGTGGAACAAAGGCTGCCTTGAGAGACAAATTAAAAATGTCAGTCAAAACAGTGCATAGCTGATCTGCACATGCTTTGAGCACCTTTCCTGGCACTCCATCGGGACCAGTAGTCTTTCTCGGGTGAACTGCACTCAGTGTATGTCTCACCTCACGATCCTGCAGGGTAAGCACATCAGGGCTGGCATTCAGTAATGTCAGTGGGTCCATGCGAGGTGTGTTTGCCTCAAACCATGCGAAAAAGCAGTTCAGTTCTTCTGCCAGTGAGGCGCTGATGTCACTGGAAATGATGCTGCTGCCCTTATAGTTTGTGATATGGTGAAAGCCTTTCCATACTCGTCTCGAATCATTATCAGAAAAATGGTCCTCAACTTTACTCTTATAGGCCTGTTTGGCCTCCTTAATGCCTTTCTTCAGATTAGCCTGGACGGTGCTATACAGATTTGTATCTCCTGGCCTGAAGGTTGTATCACGGGCTCTGAGGAGTGCCAGGACTTCTTTTGTCATCCAAGGCTTCTGGTTAGGAAAAACCCTAATGCGTTTTTCCACAGTCACCTGGTTGATACAGTAGGTGATTTTTTTTGTTGTTTTTTTGGACTTATTTTGTACCCGTATGTAGATTTGTTCTGCAGTCCGGTGACAAGCCACCAGCTGCCGGTCGCTGCGTGCACATGCGCCCCTTAACCTCTTGCACTCCGTTGTACCGCGGGCGGGCAAGTCTCTGCGTCCTAGGGCGCACAAGAGCGCACTCGTGCGCTCTCGGACGCATGACGCATGATAGAGATACTGATGATGGTGATGTAGGTGGTGTGGCCTCCAAGCGCGCACTGAAAATAAAAGCTGCAGACACAGCCGCGAACAGATTAGTTCATCTGATTGACGTCTCATTCGACTAATAAGAGCCTTGAATTGGGTTTCTGAAACCTTGAAGAACCAATGACTGAAAACTTAGCCAGAAGGACCCGCCTGCTGTGAATGCAGTGAGCCAATTGAAGCAGAGAAGTTCGCGAGCTGTTTTTTTTAAGGCTGGGTGAAGACCGACTGCTGGATTGGATCAAAAAAGGATTAGACGTTATGATTTCTTCCATGGTCATCATAGACCGACGGAGGCTGACGACGAAGGCTGAGTGACACACACGCCTTCGCCAGTCTTTTTTTAATTACTACTGTTATTTGTTTTGAAAAATCGTTCGCCAAAAACCGCAATCATGGCAGCACAAAACCACAATAATGGAATTATGTTTTGATCGGGTCGCGAGACCATAACCAGAGCGGACCAGCGTCGGTTCGTCTGACAATGAGGAAGAGAAGATGGCCAGGACAATGTGGCTGTGAAGAGGTAAGGTGTTATAAGCCAACTTATTTTTTATCCCTGAAAATTGTAATCCAAAATGACTTTTGACCGATCGGTAAATTACAGCTGTGCTTCGTGGCGCAGTTCGTGTGCCGCTGTACAAGGGGTTGTTCGCCGCGTACAGACTGTGAATGCCCCACCCCCGCTATTCTTCTGCAGCGAGGGGGGGGAAGCCGCGGTGATTTTTGCTGCTGTCCCACATCACCACATGAGGCTAATCCGTTGTGTAGCGATGGCCGAAGTCCATCCTCTGTAGCGAGCGGGGGGGGGGGGGCCAACCCCCCCCCCCCCCACACACACACACACAGACAGCCCTGAGTGCGACCTTTCATTAGAGCCTAAAATGAAGCTTCTATATTGAATCATTCAAAAGTTACAGACGTTTTTCCAAACTGTGCCATTTGGCACAATTTGGCACAGTTCCAAAATGCCTGGGAACAGCCTGAGAACAAAGCTGTGTAAAATATTCATTTTTTGTGGTATTGTTACAAAATTTGGACCTCAGCTGGATAACACTTGGTTCTACATTTCTGTTGCATTTTCCAGCCCGGATCTGAAGCTGTGTGTTATTTGCAAGATAAGATAAGATAAGATAAGCCTTTATTAGTCCCACAACGGGGAAATTCCAGGATTGCAACAGCACAGGGATAGCAACACTCAGAGCAACAATCAGAAGGCAAGAAAAAAAACAAGCAAGCAAGAGCAGCTAATATACATATGTACATAATACTATAAAATATATATATACACACACACAGACACAGTGCAGAGCATTGTAGCTGGATGGAATAAATATATGAATATATAAACACACAGTGCGGAGCAGTGTAGCTAGATGGAATAAATATGTAAATATATAAACACCCACAGTACGGAGCACTGCAGCTAGGTGGAATAAATATGTAAATATATAAACACACACAGTGCGGAGCAATGTAGCTAGATGGAATAATATGTAGATATATAAACACACAGTGCGGAGCATTGTAGCTAGATGGAATAAATATATAGATATATAAATATAAACACACCCAGTGCGGAGCATTGTAGCTAGATGGAATAAATATGTAAATATATAAACACACACAGTGCAGAGCATTGTTGCTAGATGGGATGAAACAGCATAACCGTCTACTTAGTTATCCTACATGGGATGATTATGTGCCCATACATATTCTCACCCTCCATAGTGACCGGTATTTTCCTAGTTGTATGCCGGAGGGGACCATTGTGTAAGTCTATTGCATCTTTTGCATTCAAAAAACTATTAGTTTGTTACGTCTTTTTGCTATCTCTGCTAGCAGCCCTGCTTAGGTTTTACAGTCTGAAGCATGCATGTATCCAATGCTTGCATTGGATAAAAATGCAAGCATTTGTATCCAAAAAAACACCCAGGCCAAATTTATTTTCTTCAAGTTCACTATGTTTAGATGACTGTAACTCAGTGGCCGGAGCACTTAGAGAGATCATGTTTTTTTTGCCAAAAAATTCAAAATGTTTTCTTTTAAATGAGACAAACCCCATGAAAGGGCTTTTTCCACGAGCACGCTTTAGCGCGACACGGGACGGCTCAGCACGCTTTGTACGCTTTTCCACAAGCCCCAACACGGTTTAACAGCCGCGATTCTCAGCCCCGCTCCAGGGCAGGGTACAGCAGTGCTGAGCTGTGCCGTGTTGTGACGTTAACAGACTGGTCGCCGCTGATTGGTCAGGTCGTAACCGGCGCTGATTGGTCAGGTTGTAACCGCTCCTCTCCTCCTCCTCATCTACCAAATCTTCACGACCTTCTCAATAAAGTTTTTGAAAAAAAAAAAAAAAAAAAGAATCTTCACGACCGCCTTTACTCAGCACGCAACCACTGTTGGCGGTTTCTTTTCAGTGTATTGCTGTGCAATTTTCATTTATTCTCTATCAAAAATGGCTTCGCGTAATAAGGGTGTTCCATGGACCAATAAGGAGCTGCAGTGTCTGCTCACTGCATTGTCAGACGAACGTATTCAGCGCGAGTTAGACGGAGCCGCCCGGAATGAAAAAATATACCGGGAGGTCTCGACATCGGAGTCCTTTAACGGTGAGTTTTAATTTTTTTTTATTGTGCGTTTTTTCGCAAATATATTCAGTAAGACGCTCAGTTTATTTATGCAATAAAAAAGCTGTTCATTTGTGGATGGATCACTGCTTTATTGCAGCACACTGCGGACTAAAGCTTTTATTTTAATTATTCATGTGAACAATACGCTGAAATAAGCTTATGTATTCTTGTTAAAAACTATTGTCTTTTCTGTATATATTGCACTTTCGTGCTGTATTTTATTGTGTGCATTTTCCTTGTAGAATCATCCCACGCGTCCGCCGCGACAGCCCGCACGGATTATTCAACCGAGCCATCCTGACCCACAGCTGGCAGAGACGGCTTCATTCATCCGAGTTGTGACCCAGTTTGGGAAGCTGGTGTAGACACTCAGTGGTCGGCGTGTATAAAATGTCGATTAACCTTCATGTTGTGTTGCAAAGTTTTTTTTTTTCTTTTAATATTTTGTATATAATAAAATGGAATTGTTTTGGAAAGTGTGGTTTGTCTGTTATAACACTGAATTATAAAACAGTATAATTACATAGAAATTCCATTGCCTAATCTGATCAAAATGATGCTGATCATCCTGTCAGGGGTCAACCATTGTAAAGGTTATGTAATTTTTAACTAGACCAAAAAAGAAATCTTTTTGTAAGCTTTCTGTTCTTTTTATTGAAATATCATAAAAAATTAGCACCAAGTCAAAGTAGGTACAAGTATATGTAAATTGAATGTTCTATCGGCATTCCAAATTCAGAGATTTACAATACTTTAGAAGGAGTGTAGCATCATCTAAACGGAAAATAATAATACTGTTGTTCCAAACGTTGACCTGAAGGTGAAAAACATGAATTTTTTTAATTCAGTACATCCAAAATGCCCTAGGATGTAAAAAATAATACAATTTGGTGTTGGCCAGTGTGCCACCGTCTCATTATTTAATACGAATAAAAAAATAGTTTCAGCTCATTATTTCTAGGTCATTTGGCAGTTAATTCAAAACAAAAGTGACTTGTGTTGTTGCAGCTTAATTATGAGATAAAATTAATTGTGAGATAAAACCACAGAGCGAGCAAGGCAATAATCCTTGGATCCTTTTTTGTCTCGTGTAAATAAGGACTCAGTCGGGTGCGTAACGTCACGGGAGTGTGGCCCCGCCTCGCTGAGAATCCGCCGCTGCCCCGCTTCTAAAACCTCCTAACACAAACCATCACAGCACAAGCACAACACCGTGCTAATGGAGACAGAAGCATTCCGAGCTGTACTGAAGTGAATCGAGCCGTACCGAGGTGTGCTGGGCTAGTGGAAAACAGGCTGAAGATGCTGCAAAGGGTTGAAGAACAGCTTTTGGTTTACTTTGGGCACATTTTTGGGGGGCGTTTTTAGGAAAATTGCCCGGAGTGCAAGGGGTTAACTCCCTAACCTGCATGTTTTGGCATGTGGGAGGAAACCGGAGAAATCCCGGAGTAAACCCACGCAAACACGGGGAGAACATGCAAACTCCACACAGATCACTGTTGGCCGGGGGCAGGGATCAAACCCACGATCTCATGATCCCCGCGATCCCCCGGCCGAGGGTAAAACTGTGCTGCCGCGGTGCTAACCACTGCGCCACCGTGCAGCCCACACGGGTTACATAATACAGATGTAGCATAATACAGTCTGTGTGTACATTTCCAGATCCTGATTCTTAAATAAATTCCATAAAGTGTTTGAAAAACAGTCCTGTAGCTGAGAAAGAGCTCCCTCAGGCCATGTTGTGATGTTCTTTGTAGTAGGTCTAGCAGTTCTCCTGAGGAGGGTGTATCCTGGGATGAGGAGCAATGATAGATGGTCTGACAGGCCAAGATGTGGACACGGCACAGCTCTGTAGGCATGCTTCAGGTTCGAATACACCCAAGAAAGACAATTCTTTCCCCTTGTGGCATATTTCACATACTGTTTGAAATTAGGCAGCACAGTTTTCAAGCATGCTTGATTAAAATTACCAGATATAATGTGAACACCCTCGGGATAGGCCTGCTGCTTTTTATTTATAACATTGTACAAATGACTAAGGGCGGCTTTAGTATTTGCATCAGGAGAAATATAGACCGCTGTAATAATAACCACTGTCAGCTCTCTCGTAAGATAAAAAGGCCGACATAAAACTGACATTGTCTCTAGGTCAGGAGAACAGTAAGTGTTAATAATACGACTGTGATTAGTCCAAGAGTTGTGAAGAAAAATACAGAGATCACCCACTATGTTTCCCGGATTCCGCTGTTCGGTCCATACGATGAAGTGTGCGCTCTGGTAGCTGCACTGCAGCATCGGTGATCAGCGGATGGAGCCAGCTTTCCGTTAACAACAGCACACAGCAGTCTCTCACAGTTTTACTAGTTGCCAGCTGTTCAGTAGCTCTAAATCATCCATCTTGTGGACGATGCTTCTGGCGTTGGAAAGAAAAAATGCTGGGTAGCGGAGGTCTATGCGGCTGTCTCTTTAGCCTCGCTAGCAGGCCCGCCAGCATCCCCGCTTTTGCTTTCTCTCCCTCCTCCGTCTGCGTCTCTTCCCAGGACCGACAACAATCCACGGTGATCCTGCTGGTCTACAGATAGCCTCCGGTATGTTTTGTGTGTTCTCAAAAACTGCTGTTAACAGCAGACTTTTCTTGAAGTCCAATCTTTATCAGCACAGTACGACTGTACACAAATCCAGCTTCACACGGTCCAATATCCAAAAACAGCATATATACAAACAAAAGTAGGGAGCAAAGAGCCGCTGCGCAGACGCGCGCCGCCATCATCTTCCATTCCATTACGTGGGATGGAATTGCCAGCTCTACATCCAGCCCTCCAACTTTATCCGGGCTTAGGATAGTACAGGCAGTATGCCCGTGTATCATCTCCAATAAATGGCTTCAACCAGCCTTTGAATTCAGGGTTTGATTTCTACTCCTTTCTGTATTTTTGAGCGTACAGTTTAGACTGCAACATGATAAGCTAGCTAGCTAGATGTTTAGCTTATATCACAGAGACACACACAGTGGACGTGGTGAGTACGTGACTGAGACTGTAAGTCAAATGCAGTGATTTATTAGTGTGACACTGACAGGGAAGAAACATTTACGTCCCACTCTGTAAAACAGGGTGGGATTGGGGGGAGGAGGGGTTGTCCACACGCAGTTCATTTGCAGTCTGGACGCGAGTGGCGTGGGTCTCCTCTCTGTAGCTAACTGCTGCATGAGACTACTGTGAGATTAACTGCCTGTGAGTGCTTTGGGATGGGGAGAGGCTCATGGTAGCACCCACTGCTTGTTGAGGACAGTAACTGCAGAGCAATAGTGCTTTCATGTCAGAGTCTCCAAAACACCAGAAAAGTCTCTGATAACACCAGCAAAAGTTGCTAGATTTGTCGCTAGTTGCTTTTGACAAGAAAAGTTGCCAGATTTGGCGAACAACACTGCTCAGGTCTGTGTTTTTCTCCTGTGAATTTCCTGTTGAGCAACGCCCCCATCCCCTTTCCCCCAAAATACGAGTTTGGACAGAGTGTTGCTAGCTACGTCAGCATTCTTGCTTAGCCTGATTGGTTAATGTTATAACCAATCAGGTTAATGTGGGACTGCTGAGTGAAGAACTCGCTTCACCAGCGAGCTGCTCGGCGAAAAAGTGAGCAGCTGCTCGGCGGTCCCTGTGGCCGCCTGCTGACTCGCCTCCTTCTCCATGCAGGAGAGATTCGGAGCAAGCCGGGGACATCCGAGGCAAGTGGGCAACCAGAGACCAACGGGAAGCCCTCCAGCCTCCACGCAGGGCCAGGCAGCGACTCTCTGCTCCACCGAGAATGATCCTTCCGCAGGTTCACCTACGATGGTACTTCGCCTTCTCGGAGCCTTGTAAAATATCCTCGTCTTCTTCCCACTACTGTTGGGTGGGTGTATGGGTGGAGCTAATTAGAATATTCATAGATCTCCGCATACTTAAGTAGGTGGAAGATGTAAAGGCTCTTTCCAAGCAATTCTAAGGCAATGAATGTTTTTTTTTATTGTGTATAAAAAGCCACAATATACTAGACTGGGCAATATAAGTTTGTTTTTGAGGTGGTTTTAGAGCTGCTGGAGTGTGTCTTTAATTATGGTGAATGACAATTAATTAAGATTATGGCAGTGAAAACCACATTGGCCTTTATCTTTACCTCAACCTACAATGCAGAATATTTCACAAAATAAAAGGTAATAAGTAAATAAAATAAATAATTTTAAAAACAGCTTATCATGATAGCAAAAATCAAGTAAATTAAAAAAAGCCTACATATACAAGAACTAGAGGGCAGTCGGAGAGCGGATACCTCTGCCAAGGCCCTATCTTACAACATTAAAGGGAGTGAAAAAGTGATCCAGAATTCGCAACTTGACCTGGATCACCTCCAAAATCTAGTGGGTTCTTTCTAGGGCTGCAGCGATTCCTCGAATAATTTGGTTACAAAAAATTCTCAATTCAAAATTTATGCGTCGACGCATCGTTCAATGTAGCGCTTCCGGTCTATATGACCTTCTTCTGGTCACACTACCTAAAGAAAACACAAAACAAACAAAACATCCCTGTCGACTTCCGGTTATGGCTGCCACGTAGGACGGACGTGTCTCGCTCTGCTCTGCTCCTGGAGAAAAAAATCGGCAAATAACTCTCTCATTTGGGACAGAACGTATCCCAGCATTTGAGCGAGGATATGTCGGCGAAGCCTAAGGCTGGAAAACCAGGAAAAGGAAAAAGCGAGCCGCCGAAGCAGTCCAAATTAACGGACTTTCAGGTCTGTGACGCAGCAAACAAGGCTCCATATATGGCGGAGGAGGCTGGCGGCGGTGCGATTTCTGCGGGGAATGGCGCAGATGCGCTGATGGCTGCCATGAGTTCAATGAGAGCGGACTTTTCCTCTAGATTTGATGGGATTATGACAGCGTTGGAAGGAATAAGAAAGGAATTGGGTGACTGTGTAGAACGAACGGCGCAGATGGAGCTCCGTCTCGCTAGTGCTGAAGATGACGTCACCCGTCTTCAATTAAAGGTGCGCACTTTGGAAAAAAAAAATAAATCTCTGGAAGATAATATTTTGGATTTGGAATCTCGGTCGAGACAGAATAATTTGAGGCTGGTGGGTCTTCCAGAGGAATCAGAAGGTCGGGACGTATGTTCCTTTCTGGAAAAGTGGATTCCGGAGGTGCTGGGCAGCGAGGAGTTGCAATCAGCAGTGGTTCTGGAAAAAGCACATCGTATTGGCCCACGGAGAGATAAGGGACCGCCGAGGACCTTAATTATGAAGTTTCTTAGCAACAGAGACAGGATGAAGATCTTCAACGCTGCACGTGCTAAAGGAGAGATTAAACACCAGGACCAGCAGGTGCGGTTCTACCCAGATTTGGCCACAGGAATCCAACAACTGAGGAAGCAGTTTGATCCCGTACGTAAGGAGCTGCGCAACCTTGGGATTTGTCATGGTGTAATCTATCCTGCGAGACTGCTGACCACGTATGAGGGCAGAACCCACATCTTCAAGACCCCAGAGGAGGCGCAGGAGTTCATCAAGAAGATCAAAGAAGAAGAAGAGACTGGTGGGAGCTAAGCATGAACAAAATATAAGGTAGAATAATTAAGCATTTGCACAGGCATCTGACTGACTTGAAGTAAATAGTAAGTTTACAAAATATAGATTGTATTATATATTAAAAAAAAAACAAAAACAAAACAAACAAAAAAAAAAACTATGATGTACAAAGTTGTTAAAAATCTTGGAGTTAAGTTGGAAAACTACAGAGGAGAGTTAATGTTACGTCATTAAAAGTAGTAGAGTTAGGGTGATTGGGAGGATGAAGAAGGAGTGGCTTAGGCTGTTCCCCGTGGGTGTGGAACGGTCGATGGCTATATCGGGAGACAGAATTTTTCTTTTGATTTTGGGGGGTTTGCCACAAGTGTGGGAAGGGGAAATTTGTTTGTGTGTAGTTTGTAGGATGAATGTTCAACCACTCATGTTTTTGCTTCTCTGTATGAGCATGTTTACACTGCAAGGTAATCCTAAACTCTCTATTGATCATGGACCAAAGTGTTAATCTTAATTTAACTTCATGGAATTGCAGAGGTCTACAAAATTTAAAAAAACTTAAACAAGTTATGAATAAAATAAAGGACATGGGTTCAAGAATTGTGTTTTTACAAGAAACTCATCTGATAGAGGAGGATGTTAAAAGAATTAGGAGTAGATGGCAGGGAAGTGTATTCACCTCTTCATTTTCATCCCGAGCCAGGGGAGTTATGACTCTCATACATAAATCAGTTCCTTTTCAAGTGAAAAATGTAATTGGAGACAAATTTGGAAGATATGTAATCATTCAAGGTTCTTTGCTATTAGAAAATATAAATCTTGTGAACTTATATGGTCCCAATATAGATGATCAGAAGTTCTTTGCTAATTTATTTCTCATCTTATCATCACTTACAGGGCAACATATAATAGCAGGGGATTTTAATTGTACATTGAATCCAGGTGTGGATAGATCAACAGGACTGGATTGTACGCACATTGGATGTAGGATGACTATTAATCATTTTATGAAAGAATTGAGATTGTTAGATATATGGAGAGAAATGAAACCACAAGTTAAAGCCTATTCTTGTTATTCCAGTACCTACAAGACATTCTCACGTATTGATTATTTTTTGATTTCCACAGAATTAAGGTCCAAGATTCAAAACTGCTTTTATGATAACATCGTGATCTCTGATCATGCACCCTGTTGTCTAATATATGTAGATAAAAAATTGACAAAGGAATCAGGTAGATGGCAATTTCAGCATAAATGGCTTCAGGATGAGGAATTTGTCAAGTATATAGAAAAACAGATAGACGAGTTCTTTGACATCAATACTACACAAACATCAGCATGTGTAAAGTGGGAGGCTTTCAAAGCTTTTATTAGGGGACATATTATTAGTTATACAGGATCAAAATCTAAGAAGACTCGAGAGGAGAGAGCTAAATTGGAACATAAAATAAAAAATCTTCAGGAAAAAGTGTATGCAGGAAGTGACCCAAGGTTGGAGAATGAATTACTGATTTTGAGAGCTGAATACGACAAAAAATCAGCGAATAGAGCTGCCTCGAGTCTTCTAAGATTGAAACAATCTTTTTATGAACAAGGTGAAAAATCAGGAAAATTATTAGCATGGCAGATTAAACAATTGGAAATTAAAACACCAATTACCAGTATTATAAGTAATGGACAGGTAGTTATAGATCCTTTAGAAATTAATAGAGCCTTTAGAGATTACTATGAAAAATTATATGATACCAAAAATGAACCTGATTTAACAAAACTAAATGGGTTTTTGAACGAACTATCTATACCGTGTATTCCAAATGAAAACAGGGAGATATTGGAGTCTAAAATTAGCCAAGAAGAAGTTGGGCTAGCCATTGATAATATGAAATCAGGAAAAAGTGCAGGACCAGATGGTCTTCCAGTTGACCTTTATAAAAAATTTAAGAATAAATTAATAAAACCTTTTTTGGAAATGGTTTTAGAAGCATTTCAAAATAATAATTTACCATCATACATAAATAATGCCTTAATTATACTGCTGCCAAAACCAGGTAAGCCCTCTAATAAATGTGAAAATATGAGACCAATAAGCCTATTAAACGCCGACCTTAAGATAATCTGTAAAATTTTAGCAAGACGAATACAAGAAATTTTACCAAATATTATTAATCGAGATCAGAATGGCTTTATAAAGGGTAGACAAGGCTTCCATAATGTAAGAAGACTAATTAATATTATTTATTTTAATAAAGAAGCACCGGATACAGCTCTCCTATCATTGGACGCCGAAAAGGCCTTTGATAGAGTTGAACGGCCCTTTCTTTTTGAAGTCCTACAAAGGTTTGGACTTGGAAATAATTTCATAAAATGGGTTCAAATAATATACAATAATGCTACAGCAGAAATCCTAACAAATAACAATATTTCAAAACCAATAAAAATCAATAGAGGATGTCGACAAGGCTGTCCACTTTCACCTTTACTGTTTACTATGGCAATTGAACCTTTAGCGATAGCGATACGTTTACATTCACAAATATATGGAATTAAAGTTGGACCAACAGAACATAAAATCTCCCTGTACGCCGATGATATAATTTTGTTTATGTCGAATCTAAAAAAATCAATTCCAACCTTGTTGAATTTAATAAAGAATTTTGGGGAAATATCAGGATATAAAATAAATAAAACTAAATCTTCAATATTAATGCTAAATGAGACCCAGAGAAATTACCCAGCCCCTGAGGTAAATCAATTCAATGTTGTAAATCAGTTTAAATATTTAGGAATCCAAATTATGCCTAAGCTAGAATCAGTCGCCAGTGTCAACTATGAAGCCTTAATGTCAGATATCAGTGAGTTAACTCAGAGATGGATGTCACTACCAATGTCGATGATCGGGAGAATCAATATACTTAAAAGTAATATTTTACCTAAAATACTTTATTTATTTCAATACATTCCCTTATCACCACCTTTAGATCTATTCTCAAGAATAAAAAAAAAGTTAGTGGAATTTATATGGAACAACAGGAGGGCTAGATTACGTTTGTCTTTATTATATTTACCATTTGATCGTGGAGGTCTGAAATGTCCAAATTTTATGTTGTATTATTGGTCGGCACAACTGAGGTCTATGACATATTATTTTTCATCAAATGATCTCCCTCACTGGACTGAAATGGAATCATACAATTTACCTTTACCTCTTCCCATATTCATATACTCAGATTCGGCAAAAAAATTACAAAAACAAGTTAAAAATCCATTTGTAAAGCATATGATCAAAATATGGTGTGAAGCTAAAAACTATTTAAAAGAACCACAGTTATTGTCACAATTTAGTCCAATATGGGGTAATCAATATTTTAAACCAGGGAGAGCGGACGCTGTATTTAAAGTATGGAATTTAAAAGGGATACAAAAGATTCAGGATTTATATTTGCCAGGTGCAGACAACATAATGTCTTTTGAAGAGCTGAGGATCAAATTTAATCTCAATAGAACACATTTTTTTAAATATCTTCAACTTAGAAACTTTATTCGATCAAATCAAAATAAAGCTCTCACTCGACCTATTTATTCATCCTTGGAAAAAATGATGATGAAAGATAGTAAAAGAAAGGGTATTATTTCAGAGTTTTATAACTCATTGACACTATCTTCAAGTGAAAATTCACTGAAAAGATTAAACTACTGGAAAGAAGATCTGCAAATTGAAATTTCAGAGGAACAATGGGAATTGGCTTGTACAGAAGCTCAAACCAAATCAATAAATGCACGCCTTAAATTGATACATTTCAAATGGTTAATGCGGATGTATGTTACACCGGAGGAGTTAAATAGATATAACAAAAATATACCAGATACATGCACAAAATGCATGGAAAGTAAAGGAACCCTATTTCATTGTTTATGGGAATGTAGATTAATAAGAATGTTTTGGGAAGAGGTGAGGGTAACAATTGAAAAAATAATCTCAAAACAAATCATATTGAATCCTAAACTGTTTTTGTTGGGTCTGTACCCAGAAAAGCATAATTTTAATAAAAGTGAAAGAACATTCATAGACCTCAGTTTGCTTAATGCCAAAAAATGTATTGCACTATTATGGAAAAAGACTCATAGACCAGATGTGACTCAGTGGTTAAGACAGATGTTAACAAACCTTCCATTAGAAAGAATAACATATATACTAAAATCAAAGGAAATTGTGTTTGAGAATATATGGAGACCTTTTATTGATTATGTAAAAAATTTAAACATAACTCTTGAAGAAGAAGGTGAATGATGTGTGTGGACCTTGTAAATTCCAAACTGGTGAACATAAGATGTATACTTATGTATTGGATTGTCTAGACTAAACAGAGGAGCATTGTTGAAGACTTGATTTTGTTGGTGGTTGTTGGTGTTTTTAGTGCATTTTTTTTTTTTGTAGTACTTTAGTGTTAGTGTTTGATTGTTTGTATCATGTTTGTTAAAAAAAAAAAAAAGGTTCAATAAAGATATTGTGGAAAAAAAAAAAACATCCCTGTCTTGGATGATCTCCGTGGTGTTCACCTGGTGTTCCATTCTGCGTCAAGGGTCATAGTCTAGTGGCTAGGAGGGGTTCCCATGCACCCCCCGGAAATCAACTTTTAACCAGCATTTCTGGAATGCTCTGGATAAGCTGTTAACGAAATGCCTTGTTCCCAAGCTTGCAAAATGTCCCACGTGACTTTTTTATGCTAATTTTATGTAAATTATTGCCGCCATTACCAGAAAATGCATTTTTTGTTATATCTCTTTAAATGTTTGAGAAAACTCCTTAATTATGGCTTCTACACCCATGTTATGAAGGTCAGTTGTCACATTGAACCTATTTCCAGAATGCCCATATTTGTATAAAACAAGAAAATATGCAAATTAGGTCCGCCATTGTGCAAAAATTTTTATTTCTCTATATCTCTACCAGTCTTGGACATAGCCTCACCAAAATGGTTTCTACCTCCCTTATTACATGGTCAAACAATACGATAACGTTATTGTTGTGAATACACGTGTTACTAGTATGTTACGAAATCCTGTAATTACGGCTGCCACTAAGAAAAAATAGTTTTTTCGCCCTATTTTGGCACCTTTTAAAGATAAACGTTTTCTGGGAGCTTCTACCTCCCTATTAACATGGTCAAGGAACACGAAGATTGCTCGTGCTATTCAAGATTTCTTTCTCACCTTATGCATTTTCATAATAAATGGTTAAAGCACCCATCCACAAAAACTACAAATGAGGTAGTGAATTATTAAAATCACTTAAAATCACAATCAGTTTGCCAAATTTCTTCGATAGCGATGCATTTGTTTTGAAATGTGCTTTTATTTTATAATTGCATGCGAAAACGTGATTTCTGTGCTGTGGTACTGTTGCTGGGAACCCTGTGTTAGTGCCCAGTCTTTCTTGGTCATTTCAAAACAAAATGGCGGCTACCAGCTCCTTTAGGGGCTCTGTAAATGTAAGCACCATTATAGCACTTTTGACTTCCTTCAAGGTGAGTATACTTCCTCTACTTTTTCCCATTTATTAAAAGTCATGTTTTTTGAAATAGTTGAAAAAATTCGAATTAGTATTGAATTGTTATTAAGCTTTTGCAAACGTGATAAAAACAAATTGGCGGACAGTAGTTTGAAATCATTTTCAATTGATGACTTTTCAACATTTCACGGCATATTTTTCTTTTCCACGTAGACAGATGGGATAGAGTTGTAATATTTACCAGACATGTCAAATCGAAAACGAGCTCGACCTACGACATGCATCCTCCATGAGCCTTCTATCAAAGATCATGGCTCCTTTACTCCCTTTACTCAAATAAAAGGGACGGCTTCTGAGAAACTGCACCAGCTCCATGAAATCCGAAGTAAACGTCTCCGTCAGTCCCACGACTCGCCGTATCAGATGGAGTTAGTCTGCAATAAAATCCCAGAAACTCTTCCAGATGATTTAGAATTAATAGGATACCACCGCCAGTGCTATGTTCGATTCATCAGAAACCTTGATCGCCTAGAAATCGAAGACTCTGAGCCATCTAGCTCGAGTTCTCAGCCTCAACGCATCAAACGCCGATTGTCGTCTGCTGGAACCACTGGTCCCATATTCCCAGAGGAGTGTATTTTCTGTGAAAAGGTAGAGATTAAAGGGTGTGACCGCAAAACCGAAAGAACGATCCCCTTTCCCTCTTGGAAGAATAAAGAAAATGCATGGCAACATATCGCGTCTCGCGCCGAGAAAATGGGCCTTACCCGTCTTCATACTCTAGTAAAAGACGTAGACCTTTTCGCTGCAGAAGCCAAGCACCATCCGTCATGCCTGGCGTCGTTCCGTACAGCGTTCGCCAATTATGAGCGTAGTATTCTTAGGATCAGTGAAGCCAAGGATACTTTGATGTCTTGCGCCCACGAAAAGGCGTTTTCTTTGGTACTGGAGAATGTCAAAATTCGTGTTGTTCTGCAGAATGAAGTTATTCGTATGTGCGATCTGCGTCTTCTCTATGTCAATGAGCTGGTTCGAAATGGGTACGAGATCGACAGCTACCGATCTGAGAAGCTAATGAAACGTTTACAGAATGATCCGATCATCAAGGATGTCTGCTTCACGAAAGTCCAACAGGACACTTGTGGCGCTCTATCATTCTGGCTTGTTTACAGTTCAAAACTCGCGATCTCTGATGCTCTCTCCCGAGCTTATACTCTAGGAAATAAAGACAAACTCCAGGACGTGGCATTCCTTCTTCAGGGCATTATCTTAAATGCCTACAAGCAGGCCAAAGAATTACCATGGCCACCGACAGCTGATGACGTAGAGCTCAGTTCTGAAGCTATCCTGCCTCCAGAGCTAGCACGATTCCTCAACATTGTAATGTCAGGAAAAGAGGGAATCCAGACAAGTGAAAAGGTGGATCGGCTGGTTTTCTCCATTGGTCAAGATTTGTGTCGTGCAGTCACTGACGGCAAGTGGAAGCTTCCGAAACACCTGTTACTTTGTGTCACAGTACGTCACTTATTTAGTAGCAAGCAACTAACTATGATCTTGAACAGGCTTGATCACTCGGAGACTTAGGAGTTCGGATTGGAACTGGAAACTGCATTGGCCAAAGCTTTAGATGAGTCTTCGACCTACCTTTCACCTCAAATTGTGATGGGAGAAGCTAATGCCGTTTTCCATTGTGAGTGGGACAATCTCAACAAAACGACAACGAATGTCCATGGCAACAACATCATAAACAGTGCGGGAGGAATAATGATTCAAGAGGTCACAGCTGGATTTGATCCTGAAGCCTTAAAGTCGACACACCTAAAACACTGCTTCAAAAGATGGTTGGTGAAGGTGAGAGGCTCACTACCAAGTCAAAAGTCGACCTGTCACGTCTCCCTCCGTGCCGCTCTGCGCTCAAGCCACACATCCAGCGTGCAAACTACCGGGTTGCGCTGTACAAACGAGCTCACCAAGCTATCTTCGAAAAGCCGAAACCACACGATGAGGGTCAGGGTTGGTTAAGAACAGACCAGGAAGTACTAGAACCCATCTGGTACTATGGAGAGGCGCTACCTACTTCACTCGTAGATATCCTAGATACTGCTGGTGAAGACGACAGTGAAGAAGAAGAGTCTGAAGACGAAGCAGAAGACGACATAGAAGAAGGGGATGATGATGATGATGATGCGCAATATTTACATATTACTGTTAGAAATGAACACATGATTAGTTTTTATCATGTTCCTTGACCATGTTAATAGGGAGGTAGAAGCTCCCAGAAAACGTTCATCTCTAAAAGGAGCCAAAATAGGGCGAAAAAACTATTTTTTCTTAATGGCAGCCGTAATTACAGGATTTCATAACATACTAGTAGCACGTGTATTCACAACAATGATAACATTATCGTATTGTTTGACCATGTAATAAGGGAGGTAGAAACCATTTTGGTGAGGCTATGTCCAAGACTGGTAGAGATATAGAGAAATAAAGATTTTTGCACAATGGCGGACCTAATTTGCATATTTTCTTGTTCTATACAAATATGGGCATTCTGAAAATAGGTTCAATGTGACAACTGACCTTCATAACATGGGTGTAGAAGCCATAATTAAGGCGTTTTCTCAAACATTTAAAGAGATATAACAAAAAATGCATTTTCTGGTAATGGCGGCAATAATTTACATAAAATTAGCATAAAAAAGTCACGTGGGACATTTTGCAAGCTTGGGAACAAGGCGTTTCATTAACAGCTTATCCAGAGCATTCCAGAAATGCTGGTTAAAAGTTGATTTCCGGGGGGTGCATGGGAACCCCTCCTAGCCACTAGACTATCACCAGTGTGGAGGGAAAAATAGCCCACAGCGCGGCAGAAGGGAGAGACAGTCCATTCACGTCAGGTCACCAGTGTGGAGGAACAAAATAAGTGCAGGAGGACACAGCAAGCCGAAGTTTAAAGGTGTTTTATTCCTCCATCACGAGACTCACTCAGCGCTCTGTTTGTGCGCTGTGGACTATTTGACCCACCACACTGTAATTTTATTTTTGTGATCACACACTATTATGGTTTCCTAATCCTTTTAATAAATTGAAAAAAAAAACAACTTTTAGTATTGCCAAGGTATAGTACGCCCCATTTCTACCATTTTCAGCCACTTCATGCCCTCACAGACTCGCATACTTGAGCACTACTGATGGCGGCAGCCTAAGTCTACAAGGGCTCAGGACTCGAGGGTTTAGGGAGGAGATTGAGATTTGGCCTCAATCTCCACCCTTGCAGACTTGTTGACTTTAAGCGTATTCACGTTAAGCGACTGAGGGTATAGGGCTGTCCCAATCTGAAATTAGGAAGTGGCTGACTGCACACTCACTGACTTTTTGAGCCTTTAAATGACCCCTTTCTCTAAGTCAGCATGTTATGCTGACTTAAGGTAAGGGAGTTACCCACAGTTCACAGCGCCATGCCAGAGTTTCTCAAGGGAAAGCTCCTGAGTTGAAGGGGCACCTCCAGAAAGTTTTCATGGGGGGGGGGCACATGGGGGCCACTGAAAATCCTGGGGTGGCACACCAAAATCAATTTAAAATGTAATCACGCTGTGCGCCCGTTCGCGTTTGTTCTGAACGCACCATGACAGCCTGATCTGTCCTACTTTGCTGTATTTTGTTAATATTTGTTAATATCCAGCACACATCAATTATTCTTAACCACTTGCACTCCGGGCAATTTTCCTAAAAATGCCAAAAAATAACGTGCCCAAAGTAAATCGAAAGCTGTTATTCAACCCTTTGCAGCATCTTCATGGGGTTGGTCTCATTTAAAAGAAAACACTTTGAATTTTTTGGCAAAAAAAACATAATCTCTCTACGTGCTCCGGCCACTGAGTTACAGTCATCTAAACATACTGAACTTGAAGAAAAAAAAATTGGACACAGTGTTTTTATGGATACAAATGCTTGTAAATAACACACAGCTGTCCGATCCGGCTGCAAAATGCAACAGAAATGTAGAACCAAGTGTTATCCAGCTGAGATCCAAATTTGGTAACAATACCACAAAAAATGAATATTTTACACAGCTTTGTTCTCAGGCTGTTCCCAGGCGTTTTGGAACTGTGCCAAATTGTGCCAAATGGCACAGTTTGGAAAAACGTCTGTAACTTTTGAATAATTCAATGTAGAATCTTCATTTTAGGCTCTAATGAAAGGTCACACTCAGGGCTGTGTCTGTGTGTGTGGGCGCGGGGTCGTTCCCCCCCCGCTACCAAGGACCAAATTCGGCCCTCGCCACATGACGGAATACACTCTTTTTTTTTTTTTTTTTTCCTTGAATGTTTTCACAGCAGCTCCCCCCCCTCGCTACTGTGTGTGTGTGTTGGGGGGGGGGGGACCGTGAACGGACCGTGAACGCCCCCCCCCCCTCGCTACAGAAGAGGGCCATCGCTACATGATGGAATAGACTGATATGCTTTCCCCTGCGGACCGGCGAGCGTTCGGACCGTGCCCCCCCCCCGGCTCCTCTTCTGCAGCGGGGGGGGGGGGGGCCTTCACGGTCCGAACACGGCAAATGAACCGTTTATCGCGGCGCACGCACTTCGTGCACAGTACAGTTGTAATTTACCGATCGGTCAAAAGTCATTTTTGGATTACAGTTTTCACGGATAAATAATAATTTTGCTTATAACACCTTACCTCTTCAAAGCAGCAGAGTCGTGGCGAACAGCTCTTCCCACGCGTCAGATGAACGCGATGCTGCTCCGCTCGTGGATCCCGATCAACATAATTCCATTATTGCCGTTTTGGCGAATGATTTACGACTTTTGTCGTCGGCCTCCGTCTATTCTGCTGGAATGAGTGCAGGTCCCACTTGTGGGTGTTCTCCATGCTGCTGGGTGAGCCTGGGTCTGTAGTAGATTCGTACAGAGTCCTTCTGCAGCAGTAAATATCGCTTCACCCAGCCTGAATTTCTGTGCTTCAATTGGCTCCTGCGTTCACAGTAGGCGGGTCCTCCTTCCTAGATTTTCATTCATTGGCTCCTCAAGGTTTCAGAAACCCAATTCAAGGCTCTTATTAGTCGAATGAGAGGTCAATCAGATGAACTAATCTGTTCGCGGCTGTGTTTGCAGATTTTTTTTTCAGTGGCGCTTGGAGGGCACACCACCTACACCATCACCATCAATATCCTTATCATGCGTCATGTGCACGAGGGCGCATGAGCGCGCTCTCGCGCGCCCTCGTGCGTCATAGGACGCAGAGACTTGCCCGCCCGCGGAACAACGGAGCGCAAGTGGTTAAACATCTACTACATGTAAAATATGACCTAGAAAAACAAGTTATAAAATTATGTTAGACTGTCCAGTGGCAGGGACCAGGGGTGGCCGCTGGGGGGGGGGGGGGCGCAAGTGGTGGCGTGACCCCCTGCCCCCATGATGGGGGCGCCCCTGCTGATTTGTCACCTGCTCATCACTGACCACCCTTTAATCCCTGCTCCACCCCACAAAAAAAAAAAAAAAAAAAGACTTTGATTTTATGCTGAATTACACACAATTCAGTAGTTTAAATGATTTAGGGTGGTGTGTGTCTGTGGGGGAGGCGGGGTTGGGGGTAGAATTGTACAGCTTAAAAAAGATGATTTAATTAATTACAAGAGGCTGCAACACATTCAGTTCAGTTCATTCCTGAAGAAAGTAATATCAGAATCAGAATCAGAATCAGCTTTATTGGCCAAGTATGCACAACACATACAAGGAATTTGACTTTGGCTAAAAACTTGCTCTCGTTGTTCAGGTGAAGGATTTAAATAAGGATTCAATGACAACCACAGTATGTACAGTAAATTACAGTCTGTCCACGTTTCTATAAAAGGATGCAAATATATACAGGAATATATGCAGTTATTTACTCGGACTAACCACACTTTGCAGAAATATATGAAAAAATATACAATCACACAGTATTTCAATGTGGACTCAGATTCAGTGATATAATGTGAATGAAGTAAAAAGCAGTGTGAGAGTTATGTGCAATGTAATAATGGATGAAAAGTCATGAGTACAGCAACAGGTAGGACTAGGTGAATGTTAGGAGTTCATCAGAGTGATGGCTTGAGGAAAGAAACTGTTCCTGTGACGGGTGGTTTTGACCTTCAGTGATCTGTAACGACGACCAGAAGATAGAAGTTCAAACAGTTTGTGGCCAGGGTGTGATGGGTCAGCACAGATGTTTCCCGCCCGTTTCCTGGTTATGGACCGATATAAGTTCTCAATGGAGGGTAGGTCGGTACCAATGATCCTCTCCGCAGACTTAATGATCCGCTGCAGTCTGGTCTTGTCCTGTTTAGTGGCAGATCCAAACCAGACAGTGATGGAAAAGCAGAGGACAGATTGGATGATGGCGGTGTAGAAGACAACCAGCAGCTCCTGAGGCAAATCAAACTTCTTGAGCTGACGCAGAAAAAACAACCTCTGCTGGGCCTTTTTCCGGACAGTGTCAATATGGGAGGACCACTTCAGGTTCCGGGAGATTGTGGTACCCAGAAACTTGAAGGAGTCCACCGTGGACACTGTGCTGTTGAGGATGGTGAGTGGGGGGAATGAAGGGGGGTGTCGCCTGAAATCCACAGTCATCTCCACCGTTTTGGCTGGGTTAAGTTCAAGATGGTTCTGGCTGCACCAGAGGATCAGCTGCTCCACCTCCCGCCTGTATGCAGACTCATCATCATCCCGGATCAAACCGATGACTGTGGTGTCGTCCGCAAACTTCAGGAGCTTCACCGAAGGGTCCTCTGAGGTGCAGTCGTTGGAGTAGAGGGAGAAGAGCAGTGGGGAAAGGACACATCCTTGGGGGGCGCCAGTACTAATTTTTCGGGAGCTGGATGTAAATCTCCCTAGCTTCACCTGTTGCCACCTGTCAGTCAGAAAGCTGGAGATCCACTGGCAGGTGGAGGGGGGCACCTTGAGCTGGAGGAGTTTCTGATGAAGAATGCCTGGGATGATGGTGTTGAACGCTGAGCTGAAGTCGACAAACAGGATCCTGGCGTACGTCCCTGGGGAGTCGAGGTGTTGCAGGATGTAATGTAGTCCCATATTCACTGCATCATCCACTGACCTGTTTGACCGGTAGGCAAACTGCAGTGGGTCCATCAGGGGGCCTGTGATGACCTTCAGGTGGTTCAGCACCAATCTCTCCAAGGATTTCATGACCACAGAGGTCAGGGCAACAGGTCTGTAGTCGTTTAATCCTGTAATAGAGGGTTTCTTGGGAACTGGAATGATGATGGAGCATTTGAAGCAGGAAGGCACTTCACGCAGCTCCAGTGATCTGTTAAAGATCCGGGTGAAGATGGGGGCCAACTCGTTGGAGCAGACTCTCAGGCAGGACGGAGACACACCATCAGGTCCTGCAGCCTTCTTGATCTTTTGTCTCTGAAAGACCCGGCGCACCTCCTCTTCACAGATCATTAGTGCTGGTGGGAGGTCAGAGTGGAGGAGGGATGGAGTTCCTGGGGCTGCAGATAATCCTTTTGTGTGGGTGGGAGGTGAGAACTGTAGGTTCTTTTCAAACCTGCAGTAAAAGCTGTTTAGGTCATTAGCCAGCTGGAGGTTTTCCGCAGGGTGGGGGGATGGTCTCCTGTAGTTGGTGATATTCCGTAGGCCTCTCCAGACAGAAGCAGAGTTGTTAGCTGAGAAGTTTTTTTGTAACTTCACACTGTAGCTCCTCTTAGCAAGCCTGGTCTCCTTCGTCAGCATGTTTCTGGCCCGCTTGTACAGAGTCCAGTCACCAGTCCTGTAGGCCTCCTCCTTGGTCTGACGTAGCTGCTTCAGTTTAGGAATGAACCAGGGTTTATTGTTGTTGTATATGCAGAAGGTCTTGGTCTGCACACACATGTCCTCGCAGAAACAGGTGTATGATGTCACAGTGTCAGTGAGTTCATTTAAGTTAATGGCTGCAGCTTCAAAAACACTCCAATCTGTGCAGTCAAAGCAGGCTTGTAACTTCAGCTTTGATTCCTCAGTCCATTTCTTCACAGTCCTTACAACAGGCTTGGAAGTTTTTAGTTTCTGTCTGTATGTTGGAATAAGATGGAGCAGGCAGTGGTCAGAAAAACCCAGAGCTGCACGGGGGACGGCATGATAGGCATTTCTTAAAACTGTGTAACAGTGGTCAAGTGTATTTGTGTCCCTGGTGGGGCATTTAATATGCTGTCTGTATTTAGGAAGCTCATTTGTGAGATTAGCTCTATTGAAATCACCCAGAATGATAAGCAGAGAGTCTGGATGTTTTTCCTCCACGTCTGCTATCTGGTCAGCGAGGAGCTGCAGTGCCTCCGTTGTACAAGCAGCAGGCGAGATATAAATTCCGACCAGAATAAATGAGGAGAACTCTCGCGGTGAATAAAAGGGTTTACAGTTTATGAACAGTGACTCTAGGTTAGGGCTACAAAACTTCTTCAACACTGTGACATCAGTACACCAACCTTCGTTTATGTAGAAGCAGATTCCACCACCCTTAGTCTTTCCAGAAAATTCTCGGCTGCGATCAGCACGAAACAGCTGGAATCCGTCCAGGCGCACCGCGCTGTCCGGGATGTGTTCACTCAGCCAGGACTCCGTGAAACAAAGGGCGCCAGATCTGCTAAAATCCCGGTTTTTGTGAGTCAGGAGCAGCAGTTCATCCATTTTGTTCGCCAAACTGCGGATATTTGCCAGATGGATCGATGGGAGCGGCGTGCGAAATCCTCGTTTCTTCAGCCTGACTAACGCACCGGCACGTTTACCACGCCGCCTTCGTTTCCGGCCAGCGCCAATAGCCGCTGCTCCCACAGCTAAGATGGACTGAAAAAACTTCAGATCAGCAGCAGTAACTGGCGGAGAAGTTGCATTGGGAGGTAGTCTGAGTGAAAGTAGCTCCTCCCTTGAATAGGTGATTCGGACAGAAGAGCAGAAGTCCAAAAAAACACACAAAATTATCAAAAACATCAGAGAGCAGAAGCCAGTGGCTGCCATCCGCGGCGCCATCTTGGATTTTTTTTTTTTTTAAAATATGTTTAAAACCAAAAGCCTGAGCCCCACAATAGTCGGTCACATATTTTAATTCAAAGAAATTAAAAGTATGGTTAAAATAAATGGGTTGAAAAGATATCAGTGTTGCAGCGCTTGGATCCCTGCGGTAAAAAATAAACCACATTTGGCCAAATTTGACCACTTTGAACTTTTTACCCCCCCCCCCCAGTATTTTTTATTAAAACTGTAACACTGAATAAAAACCTACTGTTTGAACCTCTATTTCAATAATAAAATACTCCTAAATGTAGATGTAAAAAATGAACAAGAATGCAAACATTTAAAAAAAAACTGGGATTAAAAAAGTTACATAGATTGAAAAACAAAGTTATAGACACTGGACACACACACCTGAACTTTCAGGGTCAGTTTTTTTTATTCTATCCTGTTTTTTGTGATGATTTATATGTACACTGCTAAACTATTTTTGTTTCCTAAATCTTTCAGCAAAGTTCATTAAAAAAAAGTGTGTCTCCTTTCTGCCATTTTGAGCCACTTCAACCCCTTGCACACACACACACTGGAGCACTAGCGTGTCAACCCTCAAACCCTACAAGGGCTCCGAGCTTGAGGGTTTAGGGAGGAGATTGAGATTCAACCTTTGTGTTGGGCTCGTGCTACTCCTCTGTAGCTTCACTGCGCAGACGCGGAAACAAACACACGGGGAAGGAGAACTGCTTAGGTATGACTTCTGTTATTTTACTGCAGAAGGGAACTTTTTATCATTTCCGGTTCCGGCTCTGCCGGACCGGCGGCGCCACACGAGTCGGCTGCCTGTTGCAACAGCCTTTTTTTTAATCTTCCTTCTTCTTTCTACACCTTTCACTCTGTATATATATCACGGACGCACGGATCGCCCCGGGGGTCTCCCGGGTCGGCGGACGGAGCCACGGTTTGCAGCGGGAGACGTTACAGCGGGGAGGAGCTAGTGCTAGCTAGCACTTGACCGCCGCCCGGTGCTAATGGGAAACTCGACATACCGGGAGCTGTAGCGAAAACGAAGCGGGTGCCGGGCTGGAGTTTAGGCGGCGTGAAAGAAATATAAGACAGAATAATAAAGAGCGATGGCAAGAACCAAGCAGACCGCCCGTAAAATCTACTGGAGGAAGAAGCCCCCCAGGAGACAGCTAGCCACCAGGGCTGCTCGGAGAGGCGCTCTGGCCACCGGCAGAGTGAAGAGGCCTCGCCGTCACAGGTCCGTGGCTCTGAGAGAGATCCGTCGCTACCAGAAATCCACGGAGCTGCTCATCCGTAAGCTGCCCGTCCAGCGCCTGGTGAGGGAGATCGCTCAGGACTTCAAGACCGTCCTGCGTTTCCTGAGTTTCGCCGTCATGGCTCTGCAGGAGACCAGCGAGACCCACCTGGTGGTCTCTTCTTCGCTAAGGGGGTCACCATCATGCCCAAAGACTTCCAGCTGGCCCGCTGCATCCGCGGAGAGAGAGCTTAGACTTTCTGCTGCACATCCACCAGCCATAATGCTCTGCACTGTGTGTCTATATATATACATTTATAGTAATATGGACATATGTTTGCTAGATGTTGTTTTTTCTTGCCTTCTGATTGTTGCTCTGAGTGTTGCTGTCCCTGTGCTGTTGCAATCCTGGAATTTCCCCATTGTGGGACTAATAAAGGCTTATCTTATCTTATCTTATCTTTTAGTAGCCTCAAAACCAGTTGGTGAACGAGCAGGTCGGTCAACATGCCACACATGAAACTACAAAGTTAACATGAAAAAAACACCTAGGCTGTCTTCAGACTCGTCATTCAAGTTTAGTCGATGTTGACGTACCTGAGTCGAGGCAGTTGACCGAGGTAAGCAAAGTTTTGTTTATTTTATTAGCACACTTTTTGTGCGTGATGGTCAGCCAGTATTAAGTTCAGACACTGGTTGGTGGGGTTAGTAACTGTGACGATCTTTGCTGTTTATGTGTGGTCAACACTGGCTCATACTTGCACTTTATACTGAGGCAAATAACTTGAGTTAGACCGTGAATAGATGTAAGATACTGACACGTTTACTTCAAAATCGTTTTGACGTATTTTAGAGAGCAGATATTGCACTGTGATTTATTGTTTTTATGTTGAAATGGCATTTCTTAATTTACTGAGTCCTGTGACTCAGCGTGGCTCATCCGGTTTGGAGAGGTGGGGTCATCATAGTTGGTTAAGTGACACTCCGCCAAAAATCAAGTCTTTTTCTGTCGTTAACATGACTGTAACATGTTTTTGTTGTGACTTACAAGATATATCAAGAGCGACATCAGTCCCAACTCTGTGTTGCCAGCTCCTCAGTAAGGAAAGTAGCTATTGGCTGTCCTAAAAGTTGCTAGAAGTGGCTAAATGACATGTCGCCTTATATGAGTAATTGGTCATTTGCATGTAATTATAATGGACGCTGTAGGAGAGAAGAATAATGTGGGAGAGACAAAAAGTGAGTAAAAAAAAAAAACCCACCCTAAATATGTTTAGAACTACAAATTAACTTCTGTTGATTCTTGGTTTGTTTTATTTTTGCCATTTAAATAGGCCATCACTTCTTAAAATAACCTCATGGCTTTAATGCTTTGTCTAGACCCACATTACATGAATCAGTTTTGTCCTGTATTGTTAGAATGCATGTTAGAATATCAAATTTGATCAAGACTCAAAGTCAAAAGTCAAAGTGGCTTTATTGTCATTCCATTGCTAAAAAACAATACAATGAAATTGAGATACTGCTCCCTAAAACAAACTATCACACTCACAGCTCACTCATGCGTTTAACATTCTCATAATTACAACAATAAATAATGCTTAAAACAATAATACCTAAAAAGTTAAATACAATATGTACATAGCAATAATAAAAACATACTGAGCGATAAATAAATAAGACCAGCTTATAATGAGGTTATTGCCACAAAACAACCTAAAATAACATCAGCAGAAAAACCTAAAATAACATCAGCAGCCTGTTACGTAAATCCGTTCAAAATACATACTGCTGCTGGGAGAAAAACTATGATTAAACCTGGTAGTCCGGGTTTTATGGGATCTGTACCGCTTTTCTGAGGGGAGCAAGTGAAAGAAATCATGACCTGGATGAGTGCAGTCCTTAATAATGGCAGTAGCTCTGTTGAGGTACCGAGACCTGGAAATCTCTTCCAGAGAAGAGAGAACAGCCATTGATTTTTTTTTTTTTTTTTTTTTTTTTGCGCAGTCTCGATCACTCTGTGCAAGGCTTTGCGGTCTGTGGCTGAACAGCCCTCATACCAAACCGTGATGCCATATGACAAAATGCTCAATAGCAGAGCGATAAAATAAAACCAGCAACTGTGCATTCAGGCCATTCATCTTGAGGAGCCTCAAAAAGTGTAGACATTGGTGAGCCTTCTTTATCGTAGCTACAGTGTTAACTGTCCAGGTAAGGTTGTGAGAAGTATGAACACCCAGAAACTTAAAAGCCTCCACTCTCTTCACACACTCCTTGCCTATATATAGAGGAGGCGGCACACTGCTTTGCTTCCTAAAATCAATAATGAGTTCTTTTGGTTTTTTTTGTATTCAATAGCAGATTATTATCTGAGCACCATCTCACCAGTTTCTGGACCTCATCCCTGTATGCAGACTCATCTCCTCCTTATATGAGCCCCCACTACTGTTGTGTCATCTGCAAACTTCACTATAATGTTTGTGGGATGAACAGGTATACAGTCATATGTGTACAATGAATACAAAGTGGGGCTCAACACACAGCCCTGTGGCGAGCCTGTGTTAAGCATGACTGTAGAGGAGGAATGGGGTCCGAGTCTAACAGTCTGTGTTCGGTTTGTTAGGAAGTCCTTAATCCAGCTGCAAGTGTGAGTAGGCAGACCAAGCTGAAGCAATTTAGTGATGAGAATGTTGGGAATAATTGTATTAAATGCCGAGCTATAGTCCACAAACAACATTCTTACATAGCTCCCCTTGTCTTCTAAATGGCTGAATGCCGAGTGGAGAGCTATAGCAATAGTATCTTCAGTGGATGTGCTCCGCCTGTAGGAAAACTGGTACCAATCAAAGTCTGGGGGGAGACTAGACAAAAGATGTTTCAATACCATTTTCTCAAAGCACTTCATTACAATGGGTGTTAATGCTACTGGTCGATAGTCATTTAGACTGCTGATAATGTTTTTTAGGCACAGGAATAATGACTGCAGATTTTAAACACTGTGGAACAAAGGCTGCCTTGAGAGACAAATTAAAAATGTCAGTCAAAACAGAGCATAGCTGATCTGCACATGCTTTGAGCACCTTTCCTGGCACTCCATCGGGACCAGTAGTCTTTATCGGGTGAACTGCACTCAGTGTATGTCTCACCTCACGATCCTGCAGGGTAAGCACATCAGAGCTGGCATTCAGTAATGTCAGTGGGTCCGTGCGAGGTGTGTTTGCCTCAAACCATGCGAAAAAGCAGTTCAGTTCTTCTGCCAGTGAGGCGCTGATGTCACTGGAAATGATGCTGCTGCCCTTATAGTTTGTGATATGGTGAAAACCTTGCCATACTCGTCTCGAATCATTATCAGAAAAATGGTCCTCAACTTTCCTCTTATAGGCCTGTTTGGCCTACTTAATGTCTTTTCTCAGATTAGCCTGGACGGTGCTATACAGATTTGTATCCCCTGGCCTGAAGGTTGTATCACGGGCTCTGAGGAGTGCCAGGACTTCTTTTGTCATCCAAGGCTTCTGGTTAGGAAAAACCCTAATGCGTTTTTCCACAGTCACCTGGTTGATACAGTAGGTGATGTAGCATAATATGAAAAGGTTTATTGTCAATACTACCATACGTGCAATACATACAGGAGAATTGAAATTTGACTTGACATTGGGCACGCTCTATAAGCGCATCCCAGAGCCGCGGCAGCCCGAAGGCGCCAGTCATACAGTGGGGGTAAAGAGGGAAGGGGTAGGATGACACAGTAGGCGAGAGAAAAAAACAGTTATCAGAATAGCGCTCAGTGAGCGAGATTATGATTACAAGAAAAAAACCCTCAATGCACATTTAGCAGACAAACAATTCACACATTAACAAAGCAGAAGCAGAGAGAGACAGTGTGTGTGTATCAGTTTGTGATATCAGTGTGTGTGCAGTGTGGGTGTATCAGTTACTGGAGTACAACAAAAATAGTCTCCTAGGCAACGGTGGATGTTATATTCATGTATTATAAACACAGATAGTCATGTCCCAGAGTTAATCTCTTCTTCATGCCAGATGGTAATTCCATGTTAGTCTCATGACAACGCTGTCCTTGGAGAGTTCTGATTATTGCACAGCAGCAGCAGTATTTGGGTTAAGCAGAGCCAGCTCTCACATCCGCTTATCTCCACTCTGGAGGAGTGAATTGTCCAGGGGCGCCGATCAAGGCCGAATCTGCACAGACACTTAGAGTGTAGAATTTTCTTCTCTCGTGCGGTTCTGTGCTTCACAATTCAAATTAACACAGGCTTTAAAATCATTCCCTGGACAGCACCAGCGACTCCAGATGTATACCATCTTCTGAATCAGCCATCATTCAGTTCACCATTGCCGCTATCAGTGCACTCCCCGACTGGTCGAATTTGTTGTTGAAGGAGCATTGCCGGGTCCGCTTTGATCAGCTCTCCCAACTTCTTTAATTTCTGATACATCAGGAACTCCAGAGCCAAAATAGAAATCCTGTGATCAAGCCAAACAAATAGAGATGTCTTCCGCATCTCAGTCGAATCACACAGACACATGAATTCCCAATTGTCCATGAGTCCTGGGCTCCCCCTAGCCCGATCTTCTTTTAAAGTGGTGTCAATTGCATTTAAAGCCCAACTTACAAGATCCATTTTTCCGTTTGGGTTGAGATCAGCGAGAAGGAGAACGGCACAGACACTCACTCAGACGCAGCAAGCTGGGATCAGTTGGGTCGGGAAGGCAGGAGAGGAGGAGGAGGGAGAGAAAATGCGGCTGCTCTCTCTGAAGGCCGGAAGAAGATACAGGCTGTGTGTACATTTCCAGATCCTGATTCTTAAATAAATCCCATAAAGTGTTTGAAAAACAGTCCTGTAGCTGAGAAAGAGCTCCCTCAGGCCATGTTGTGATGTTCTTTGTAGTAGGTCTATCAGTTCTCCTGAGGAGGGTGTATCCTGGGATGAGGAGCAATGATAGATGGTCTGACAGGCCAAGATGTGGACACGGCACAGCTCTGTAGGCATGCTTCAGGTTCGAATACACCCAAGAAAGACAATTCTTTCCCCTTGTGGCATATTTCACATACTGTGTGAAATTAGGCAGCACAGTTTTCAAGCATGCTTGATTAAAATTACCAGATATAATGTGAACACCCTCGGGATAGGCCTGCTGCTGTTTATTTATAACATTGTACAAATGACTAAGGGCGGCTTTAGTATTTGCATCAGGAGGAATATAGACCGCTGTAATAATAACCACTGTCAGCTCTCTCGTAAGATAAAAAGGCCGACATAAAACTGACATTGTCTCTAGGTCAGGAGAACAGTAAGTGTTAATAATACGACTGTGATTAGTCCAAGAGTTGTGAAGAAAAATACAGAGATCACCCACTCTGTTTCCCGGATTCCACTGTTCGGTCCATACGATGAAGTGTGCGCTCTGGTAGCTGCACTGCAGCATCGGTGATCAGCGGATGGAGCCAGCTTTCCGTTAACAACAGCACACAGCAGTCTCTCACAGTTTTACTAGTTGCCAGCTGTTCAGTAGCTCTAAATCATCCATCTTGTGGACGATGCTTCTGGCATTGGAAAGAAAAAATGCTGGGTAGCGGAGGTCTATGCGGCTGTCTCTTTAGCCTCGCTAGCAGGCCCGCCCAGCATCCCCGCTTTTGCTTTCTCTCCCTCCTCCGTCTGCGTCTCTTCCCAGGACCGACAACAATCCATGGTGATCCTGCTGGTCTACAGATAGCCTCCGGTATGTTTTGTGTGTTCTCAAAAACTGCTGTAACAGCAGACTTTTCTTGAAGTCCAATATTTATCAGCTCAGTACGACTGTACACAAATCCAGCTTCACACGGTCCAATATCCAAAAACAGCATATATACAAACAAAAGTAGGGAGCAAAGAGCCGCTGCGCAGACGTGCACCGCCATCATCTTCCATTCCATTACGTGGGATGGAATTGCCAGCTCTACATCCAGCCCTCCTCCTTTATCCGGGCTTGGGATAGTACAGGCAGTATGCCCGTGTATCATCTCCAATAAATGGCTTCAACCAGCCTTTGAATTCAGGGTTTGATTTCTACTCCTTTCTGTATTTTTGAGCGTACAGTTTAGACTGCAACATGATAAGCTAGCTAGCTACTGTTGCATTCTAAATAACCGTACATGTACAGGTATTTATTTCGCCCAAAAATGCAGCCCTATACGGTCTTATTTGGGTCTATACGCTTATTGGGATATGCCCTATGTCACCCTATACGGTTTTATTTGGGTCTATACGCTTAGCTAAACAGAACGCGTGGACCTGAACGATGTTCTCCGGAGAGTTTCGCCTGGAAACTCTGCGTCGAAGTCTCCCTGTAGCAGAAGGGAGGGCAGATCAGTCAGGCTGCTGTGTTCGCTTGTCGCGGAGAATCACCGTCGGGTGCTGCGTTCGTTGCCATCAGGACACCAGCGCGGCTGTCCAAACCAGAAGGTTGCGTTGCACAAAGTGTGTGCATTTTCGGGGTCCGCGCCAGCTTTGACATGAAGGACATTTTTTCCAGATTTATTCAAGGCTTTACCGATTGAAGAGTGGCACTCGTATGTATATATTTTTTCAAGTGTGTGTGTACTAAGCAGCAGGCCCGCAGCCACTAAATCACTCCTCGTAATTGGCTGAAAAAGCTGTCGGAGGCACTTCCTTACCTTGTTCTCAATAAAGTTTTGGAAAAAAAAAAAACTTCCTTTATTTCCGTATTATCTCGGCTGTGTTCGGGATACACGTGCCGGTTGTTTACAAAACAGTCTACATGTAGTCATGCCGTGTGCCCGGGGCCATGCGCGGAGCAGCAGACGATGGCTTCTGAAGTGTCTGACCCGGTGTCTGACGCTTTTGATTTAAAGTTGAAGAAATACTCTATGAAACAGAAAGAGGAGTTGGGAAAGCAAATTGAACTGTTTAAAGGTAGGTTCATGTTAATGTTTAGCTTAGATTTGAACCAAAACAACTTGAACATCTGTGGATGTGTTTGTGTATGTGGGCTTTGCAAGGCACCACCCCACGATGCTTGTACTGCATACTGCATTAGTGCAAAGATGTATCTTCATCTACCATTACTGATACATTCACTGGTAACATTTACTGGTAACATACATGTATCTGAACTAGAAGTACAATAAGGAAACAAAGAAGTTTAATAATATGTCTGTATGTGAACCCTACTACCCTATTAATCAACAATAAAATCATTATATTCTACTGTATATTGTTTAATTATAAAGTAAATATATATATTTGTAAACTAAATCCTCATATTTTTGGCAGGTAGCAAGTATTAGTAAGCTGATTTGCAATATTATGAATATACTGGTACATTTGTTGTATTATTTTTTTTCAAATGTTTAAACTTGACCATTAAATTTGGTAAATTTTAAATTGCTATTAATGTTCCTCTGATAAATTGTTCATACAATATTTTCAAAAGAAATAAAACCAATTCAGAAGGTGGTTTCTTTTAATTTTGTAGATATTTCAATATCTCAGGCATAATTATGAACATTATTTAACTTTGTATGTATTGTGCGTCCCTATACTATTATTGCGCACCTATACTTTTATTGAAATTTTAACAAATTTCCAGCCTATACTATTATTACGCCCTATACTCTTATTAAAATTTTCAGGTTTTTTCCACCCTATACTATTATTCCGACCTATACTCTTATTTGGAATGCAACAGTAAAAGATGTTTAGCTTATATCACAGAGACACACACAGTGGACGTGGTGAGTACGTGACTGAGACTGTAAGTCAAATGCAGTGATTTATTAGTGTGACACTGACAGAGAAGAAACATTTACATCCCACTCTGTAAAACAGGGTGGGATTGGGGGGGAAGGAGGGGTTGTCCACACGCAGTTCATTTGCAGTCTGGACGCGAGTGGCGTGGGTCTCCTCTCTGTAGCTAACTGCTGCATGAGACTACTGTGAGATTAACTGCCTGTGAGTGCTTTGGGATGGGGAGAGGCTCATGGTAGCACCCACTGCTTGTTGAGGACAGTAACTGCAGAGCAATAGTGCTTTCATGTCAGAGTCTCCAAAACACCAGAAAAGTCTCTGATAACACCAGCAAAAGTTGCTAGATTTATCGCTAGTCGCTTTTGACAAGAAAAGTTGCCAGATTTGGCAAACAACACTGCTCAGGTCTGTGTTTTTCTCCTGTGAATTTCCTGTTGAGCAACGCCCCCATCCCCTTTCCCCCAAAATACGAGTTTGGACAGAGTGTTTCTAGCTACGTCAGCATTCTTGCTTAGCCTGATTGGTTATAACATTAACCAATCAGGTTAATGTGGGACTGCTGAGTGAAGAACTTGCTTCACCAGCGAGCTCCTCGGCGAAAAAGTGAGCAGCTGCTCGGCGGTCCCTGTGGCCGCCTGCCGACTCGCCTCCTTCTCCATGCAGGAGAGATTCGGAGCAAGCCGGGGAGATCCGAGGCAAGTAGGCAACCAGAGACCAGCGGGAAGCCCTCCAGCCTCCACGCAGGGCCAGGCAGCAACTCTCTGCTCCACCGAGAATGATCCTTCCGCAGGTTCACCTACGATGGTACTTTGCCTTCTCGGAGCCTTGTAAAATATCCTCGTCTTCTTCCCACTACTGGTGGGTGGGTGTATGGGTGGAGCTAATTAGAATATTCATAGATCCCCGCATACTTAAGTAGGTGGAAGATGTAAAGGCTCTTTCCAAGCAATTCTAAGGCAATGCATGTTTTTTGTGTGTGTGTGTGTATAAAAAGCCACAATATACTAGATTGGGCAATATACATTTGTTTTTGAGGTGGTTTTAGAGCTGCTGGAGTGTGTCTTTAATTATGGTGAATGACAATTAAATAAGATTATGGCACTGAAAACCACATTGGCCTTTATCTTTACCTCAACCTACAATGCAGAATATTTCACAAAATAAAAGGTAATAAATAAGTAAATAAAATAAATAATTTTAAAAACAGCTAATCATGATAGCAAAAATCAAGTAAATTAGAAAAAGCCTACATATACAAGAACTAGAGGGCAGTCGGAGAGCGGATACCTCTGCCAAGGCCCTATCTTACAGCATTAAAGGGAGTGAAAAAGTGATCCAGAATTCGCAACTTGACCTGGATCACTTGCAAAATCTAGTGGGTTCTTTCTAGGGCTGCAGCGATTCCTTGAATAATTTGGTTACAAAAAATTCTCAATTCAAAATTTATGCGTCGACGCATCGTTCAATGTAGCGCTTCCGGTCTATATGACCTTCTTCTGGTCACACTACCTAAACAAAACACAATTTGTTTAACAGTGCCATGTTAGAGCAGCATATTGACGGGCTGGCAAAGATAAAGACAATTTTTTAAAAAATGACAAAAGTATTTTAAGTGTGGAATCATTTCAAGCTCAAATTGAAGGAAAGCATTGTGCAGTGTGTACATGGTAAAGCCGAGCAGTGAGCTAGCATGCTACAATGTCGAATGTTACAGTGTCTCGGCAGAAAGCATCTCACATCATGCACAGCCAGCGCACCCAAGACAAGGTATGTGATTCCATCCATCCATCTTCTTCCGCTTAATCCTTTTCGGGTTGCGGGGGGGCTGGAGGCTATCCCAGCATCTTTGGGCGAGAGGCAGGGTCGTCCCTGGACAGATCGCCAGTCCATCGCAGGGCCAACCCAGAGAGACAGACAACCATTCACTCTCACATCCATACCTAAGGACAATTTAGAATCCCCAGTTTTTTGATGCCAATTAACCTAACATGCATGTTTTTGGCATGTGGGAGGAAACCGGCGAAATCCCAGAGTAAACTCACACAGACACGGGGGGAACATGCAAACTCCACACAGATCACTGTTGGTCGGAGGCTGGGATCGAACCTAGGATCCTCCAGCCAAGGATGAGTTGCTGTGCTGCTGCAGTGCTAACCACTCCTCCACAGCGCTGCCTGGTACGTGATTGAGATTTTAAATTAAGATGAATAGAATGTAGTCAGCTATGCTATTTACAGTGGGGAAAAAAAGTATTTAGTCAGCCACCAATTGTGCAAGTTCTTCCACTTAAAAGATGAGAGAGGTCTCCAATTTTCATCATAGGTATACCTCAACTATGAGAGACAAAATAAGGGAAAAAAATGCAGAAAATCATATTGATGGATTTTTAATGAATTAATTGGTAAATTCCTTGGTAAAATAAGTATTTGGTCACCTACAAACAAGCAAGATTTCTGGCTCTCACAGACCTGTAACTTCTTCTTTAAGAGGCTCCTCTGTCCTCCACTCGTTACCTGTATTAATGGCACCTGTTTAAACTCATTATCAGTATAAAAGACACCTGTCCACAACCTCAAACAGTCAGACTCCAAACTCCACTATGGCCAAGACCAAAGAGCTGTCAAAGGACACCAGAAACAAAATTGTAGACCTGCACCAGGCTGGGAAGACTGAATCTGCAATAGGTAAGCAGCTTGGTGTGAAGAAATCAACTGTGGGAGCAATTATTAGAAAATGGAAGACATACAAGACCA
Organism: Pholidichthys leucotaenia; assembly: GCA_020510985.1. Lineage (NCBI taxonomy): Eukaryota > Metazoa > Chordata > Actinopteri > Cichliformes > Pholidichthyidae > Pholidichthys > Pholidichthys leucotaenia. Next base: position 359,407,954 of record CM035842.1, on the reverse strand, counting down.
CTGATAATCTCCCTTGATCTGGGGCTCCACGCAAGATCTCACCCCGTGGGGTCAAAATGATCACGAGAACGGTGAGCAAAAATCCCAGAACCACATGGGGGGACCTAGTGAATGACCTGCAGAGAGCTGGGACCAAAGTAACAAAGGCTACCATCAGAAACACACTACGCCGCCAGGGACTCAAATCCTGCAGTGCCAGACGTGTCCCCCTGTTTAAGCCAGTACATGTCCAGGCCCGTCTGAAGTTTGCTAGAGAGCATTTGGATGATCCAGAAGAGGATTGGGAGAATGTCATATGGCCAGATGAAACCAAAATAGAACTTTTTGGTAAAAACCCAACTTGTCATGTTTGGAGGAGAAAGAACACCATACCTACTGTGAAGCATGGGGGTGAAAACATCATACTTTGGGGCTATTTTTCTGCAAAGGGACCAGGATGACTGATCCGTGTAAAGGAAAGAATGAATGGGGCCATGGATCGTGAGATTTTGAGTGAAAACCTCCTTCCATCAGCAAGGGCATTGAAGATGAAACGTGGCTGGGTCTTTTAGCATGACAATGATCCCAAACACACTGCCCAGGCAATGAAGGAGTGGCTTCGTAAGAAGCATTTTAAGGTCCTGGAGTGGCCTAGCCAGTCTCCAGATCTCAACCCCATAGAAAATCTTTGGAGGAAGTTGAAAGTCCGTGTTGCCCAGCAACAGCCCCAAAACATCACTGCTCTAGAGGAGATCTGCATGGAGGAATGGGCCAAAATACCAGCAAAAGTGTGTGAAAACCTTGTGAAGACTTACAGAAAACGTTTGACCTCTGTCATTGCCAACAAAGGGTATATAACAAAGTATTGAGATGAACTTTTGTTATTGACCAAATACTTATTTTGCCAAGGAATTTACCAATTAATTCATTAAAAATCCTTCAATGTAATTTTCTGGATTTTTTTTTTCTCATTTTGTCTCTCATAGTTGAGGTATACCTATGATGAAAATTGGAGACCTCTCTCATCTTTTAATTGGGAGAACTTGCACAATTGGTGGCTGACTAAATACTTTTTTCCCCCCACTGTATGCTTACATGACCAAAGAACATGTAGCCATCCGCTAGCGGATGCTAACGGCTAGCGAAAGGAACTTCATGGTGTAATGTACCATTTACAGTTAGGTTCTATCCAATAAACATTGCAATAAGCATTGCAATAAATGTGTACCTGGGTTATTGAGTGTTTGATGCAATTACTACTGCTCTTTAGGAAAGAAAGTTCTGCAAATGTCAGTCAATGCAAGTTTCTTTTATAAAAGTATCAGATTCTCAAGCAGTCTTTGATTAAAGTGGGTGATTACCAGAGCCGTAAAATAGTAGTTGGCTTCAGCCCTAGTTCTTTCATGGCCCATGGGCTAGCTCTGGTGAAAATTTCATCAAAATCCACCCAGTAGTTTTTGCATAATTCTGCTAAAATACAGATAAACTGCCCTGATTACTTCCTTGGCAGAAGCCTAAACTGAACTGGTAAATTTATTAGTAAAAACCTGCAAGGATAAAACCATTACAAACGAGATTAAAATATTTCAACTTTATCAGTCCCTCCAGGATTTTGCGATCGCACCAATTCACGTGAAATCAGCCAATCAGTGCAACTATTGCACGACCTTGCAGCTTTATCCAATCACTGCAACTTTCCTGCAGTTTTGGCCAATCCTCCTCAACTTCCGCCAATTTCACCAATCAAATTTGTCTAACTGGTGCTGAAACGCTCAGTCTAACCAATCAAATGCACTGTTGCACCGCGTTCACTTCCGTGTTCACAGTGAGTAGTGAATTTATAATTTACAGTGAGTAATGGAACACATCTGCAAACAGAAGAAGAAGATAAGCCTTTATTAGTCCCACAATGGGGAAATTCCAGGGTTCCAACAGCACAGGGATAGCAACACTCAGAGCAACAATCAGAAGGCAAGAAAAAAACAAGAGCAGCTAGTATATAGTATATACTGTATATATATATATATATATATATATATATATATAGACACACAGTGTGGAGCATTGTAGTTGGTGGATGTGCAGCAGAAAGTCTAAGCTCTCTCTCCGCGGGTGCGGCGGTCCAGCTGGATGTCTTTGGGCATGATGGTGACCCTCTTGGCGTGGATGGCGCACAGGTTGGTGTCCTCGAAGAGACCCACCAGGTAGGCCTCGCTGGCCTCCTGCAGAGCCATGACGGCGGAGCTCTGGAAGTGCAGGTCGGTCTTGAAGTCCTGAGCGATCTCCCTCACTAGGCGCTGGAAGGGCAGCTTACGGATGAGCAGCTCCGTGGATTTCTGGTAGCGACGGATCTCTCTCAGAGCCACGGTACTGGGCCTGTAACGGTGAGGCTTCTTTACTCCGCCGGTGGCCGTAGCGCTTTTCCGAGCAGCCTTGGTGACCAGCTGCTTCCTGGGGGCTTTTCCTCCAGTAGATTTACGGGCGGTCTGCTTGGTTCTTGCCATCGCTCTTTATTATTCTGTCTTATATTTCTTGCATGCCGCCTAAACTCCAGCCCGGCACCCGCGTCGTTTTCGCTTCAGTTCTCCGGTATGTCGAGTTTCTCCATTAGCACTGGGTGGCGGTTGAGTGCTAGCTAGCTCTTCCCTGCTGTATCGTCTCCTGCTGTAAACAGAGGCTCCGTCTGCCGACTCGGGAGACCTTTGGGGCGATCTAACATCAAACAGAGTGTGTGATTTAAAAAAAAAAAAAACACTCGGGGACTTCCGGGAAGATGGCGGAGAGACATAACGCTTAAACAGAGAGCTCTCCCTAGCCGGATTAAAAATCATCGGTAAATGGCCAACTCGACATAAACGGATCAATAAACCAAGGGATGAAAACACGAAGGAACCGGACACACGGACAAAAGCAGGGTAAAATTAAAGAATTCCTCTTCAACAACGCAGGAGAAATCGCTGAACACGAGGCCCAAAAAAACGAGGTGACTGCAGCAGGGAAAATGGAGGATGCCAAACTCGATACCATGAACACTGGCATCGCCAATTTAGGTAAAGAGTTAAAAGACTTCAAGCGGCAACTCCAACAGGATTTAGCGGCTCTTAAGGAGGAGCTGAAAAAAGAGATGAAGGAGGAAATTATGGGCCTCCGAAGAGAAATGGAGCGCAAGCTAGCAGAAAACATGGAGGAGCTGCGCTCTCAACGGGCGTGTATGACAGAAGCACAGGCCCGAATATCGGAGCTGGAAGACTGGAAGAGCGAGGCAAGCGAGCAGCTGCAGACCCTGACGGCACAAACGCAGAGGATGCAGGAAAAAATAACCGACCTGGAGAGCAGGTCCAGACGGAGCAATATACGCATCTTCGGGATCCCGGAGGGCATTGAAGGCAACTCGATGACGAAATTCATGGATCAGTTCTTAAAAAAAGAGCTGGAGCTGCCCGGTGAAGGGGATCTGCAGATTCAACGAGCGCACAGAGCCTCGGCACAGAACCCGAAACCAAACTCTCCACCCAGGTCAGTTGTGGTAAACTTTCTGAAATATGATGTAAAGGAAAGAATCCTGACACAAGCGTGGAAAAAAAAGATACGAATCGGCGACAAACAGATATTCTTTGATCATGACTACCCGACAGAAATTGTGCAGCAGAGAAAGAAATATGCCAACATTAAAAAAATGCTGAAAGAGAAAAAAATTTGATTCCAAACGCCGCTAACGAAGATGAGGATTCATTGGGAGGACGGCGTGAAGACATACAACACAGCCAGAGAGGCAGCGCGGGACATGATGGAGTGGGGCTTTGTGGTGAGCGTGCCGGAGGAAGCGGCTGGAGCAGCGGCGGCACTGAACGCATCACGACAGCCGGAGTGGAGGCGAGTGAGCGGCAGAAGAAGGGAGGAGACGTGGAGCAGCGGGCCCAGGAAAAACTGCAAGGCTTTCAACTGAAAGCCTAGATTATAACAAAGATTAAGAAAGGCACAGAAGAAATGAAGGCCAAGAAGATAAGGTAAAAGAGAAACAAACGGCTAGGAGAGGTTTAAGTGATTTTTGTTGGACATTTCTAGACTAATGACTATTACTTGGATAGTAAATACAGGTCTAGGGAGGGCCCCTCACTCGGTGAGGACATTCCCTCCACCCACCAACAGGGAGCAGTGGGCAGAAGAAAGGCCCAAAGTACGGAGGTCGAGATTTTTTAATGTGTTTTTATATAAATATGTGTTATTTTTGTTGTTAAAGAGGCTAGGAGCACAAGTTAAAAAATGGAAAAACATGAATATGGGTAAAAATCTTAAGATAATGACACTAAACGTGAATGGTCTGAACTCACCTGTTAAAAGGGAAAGAATAATAAGAAAATTCAAGAAGGAAAAAGCCGAAATTATATTTATGCAAGAGACACATTTGAGCAAGACAGAACATGTGAAACTAAAGAGATTTGGCTATAAGAACTCCTACTACAGTTCATTTAAGGGAGGAACTAAAAGGGGGGTTATGATACTAATTTCAAATAAAATACAATTTGAATGTGAACAGGAAATCCAGGATAAAGAAGGCAGGTATGTAATAATAAAGGGAAGAATAGATGGTATGCAGATCACATTAGTGAACATCTATGCCCCACCACAAGGTGACAAGGGTTTTTTTCAACATCTGTTTGATCTCATAGCAACACACAGTGAAGGAGTCCTAATTTGTGGAGGAGACTTAAATGCTGTCATGGATCATGAAGTTGATACAACAAGTGTTAAGAAGACAAAAAAAACATGTAACAAAGTTCATAAGAACCTCACTGGCAGAAATGGGTATGGTAGACATATGGAGGGACCTGCACCCACTCGAAAAAGACTATACACATTATTCAGCAGTCCATGAAGTACACTCTAGAATAGATTACTTCCTTATGAATGAAGGTGACAGACACAGGGTGAGAAATTGTCGGATTGGAGGGGCAGAAATATCAGATCATAATCCTATATACATGGAAATATATTTAAACAATAGGAAACGACAAACAACATGGAAACTTAATGTAGGACTGTTAAATGATGAGAAAATGAAAGAAAGAATAAAAATAAACATAAACGAGTATATCCAAGAGAATGACAATGAAGAAGTGGACCCAACAATACTATGGGATGCACTAAAAGCCGTGTTAAGAGGTAAATTAATTGTTGAAACAGGAAAAGCAAATAAGTCTAAACTGGAAACATATGAACAAAGATGTGAGAGACTGAGGGAATTAGAACGTAAACATCAAAACACAAATGACCCAAAAATATACCAAGAAATTAAAGAAGAAAAAATAAAGATAAAAGAAACACAAATAGATGAAACTGAAAGGAAAAATAGATATCTAAAGCAAAAATATTATGAAACGGGACCAAAAGCCACAAAACTGCTGGCAAAACGGTTAAGAAAACAACAAACAGTGAATAATGTATATAAGATTAAAGACCCCATCACAAATAAAACCACAGTTAACCCAGAAAACATCGAAGAAATATTCCATAATTTCTATCAAGAACTATACTCGCAACCTGAAGAAACAAATACTAAGGATATTAAAAAATTTCTATGCACATTGGACTTGCCATCAATAGGAAATCAACAAAATGAAAAGCTAACAGCAGAAATAACACCACAAGAGATTAGAGATGTGATTAAGTCACTTAAAAACGGTAAATCACCAGGTAGTGATGGGTACCCATCTGAGTTTTATAAACTGTTTATAGAAGAACTCACGCCACAGCTCCTAAAGTCATTAAATTGGACGCTGAACAACAACAAAATACCTCCATCATGGAACGAAGCCATTATTTTAGTTATTTTAAAGCCAGGGAAAGAGAGAACAATGCGGAAACTATAGACCAATCTCTTTATTAAATGTGGATTATAAAATATATACAACAATTATATGTAAACGAATAAAGACATTCTTGACGGAATTGATAGAAGATGATCAAACTGGTTTCATAGAGGGGCGCCAAACACATGACAATATCAGGAGAACAATACATATAATTAATGAAATACATAAAGAAAAGAAAAGCGCAGTAATAATGAATTTAGACGCAGAAAAAGCATTTGACAGGGTTAACTGGAAATTCCTATATAGTGTGCTGGAACGCTTTGGATTTAATGAAAAATCAGTACAATGCATAAGGACGCTGTATCAAGAACCTGTGGCAAGAATCAAGATAAACGGTAGCTTAACAGACAAAGTAAATATACAAAGATCAACCAGGCAGGGATGCTGCTTATCGCCCACCTTGTTTGCTCTGTTCATAGAGCCACTGGCTCAAGCGATACGACAAAATAAGAAATTAAAAGGTGTAACAATAAAGGGAGCGGAACACAAGATTGGGCTATTTGCAGACGATATTATAGTTTACCTTGAACAACCAGATGAATCAATAATGGAAATGATGAACTTGATAGAAAATTTTGGAAAATTATCAGGATACAAGATAAACATAACAAAAACACAAATACTGACATTCCACTATAACCCTCTAAACCAGATAACTGATAAGATCAAACTAAACTGGAAACAAAAAGAAATAAAATACCTTGGAGTGAACATACCTAAAGATCTAAGCAAAATCTATAAAGCAAACTATGATAGGTTGGAACAAGAAATAAAAAAAAGATATTGATAGATGGTCAATCTTAAATATGGATCTGAATTCAAAAATTGAGAGTCAAAATCAGCATACAACCTAGATTACTTTACCTCTTCCAGGCTCTACCAACAGAGATTCCAGGGGCCCAGTTCTCAAAGTGGGACAGGATGATATTGAGATTTGTTTGGGGAGGTAAAAAGCCAAGAGTGAAATATAAAACTCTCCAGTTACCAAAAGAGAAAGGAGGCATGGGCCTACAGAGTCTAAAGGAATATTACTACTCAGCACAAATAAGATATATCATATGTTGGTGCGACGAAGGATATGAGGCAAAATGGAAAGAAATGGAAAAGGAAATTGAGGGACTCCCAGTACAAAGCATAATAGGAGATAAAGATGCATATAAGCAAATCAAACAAATAGACCCAATCACTAAATTTACTTTGGAACTGTGGTATAAAATAGTACAAAAGTATAATATAAAGGAAGACATAAAACTACTGAAATGGGTAGCATTTGACAGTCAGTTTGAACCGGCAAAGCAAGATAGGGGACACAAAAATCTGGTGAACAAGGGAATCACAGCATGGGGCAATATCGGAAAAAAAGATCTCGGGAGCTTTGTAAACATCAGAAGAAAATTTAAACTAGAAAGATCGGAATTCTTCAGATATCTGCAGATGAGAGACTATTATATGAAGAAGATTAGGCATAACCTCCAAACAGATGTGAGCGAGATTATACAATTCATTTTAAGTTCATATGCAGGAAATAAGAATTATTTCAAAGCTATATCAGAAACTTATGGCAAACAAACATTCAAGTAACTATATAAAGGAGAAATGGGAGAAAGAACTCAATTTAAACATAACAGAAGAAAGCTGGCAGGAAATATGGAAAACACAACACACATCAACAAATTCAAGGATATGGAGGGAATTTGGATGGAAAAACCTGATTCGCTTTTTCATTACACCACAGATTCAAGGAAAATATACAAATACCCAATCTTTATGTTGGAGGGGATGTGGGGCTCAAAATGCAGACCACTCACATATGTTTTGGAAATGCAGCAAAATCTCATCATTCTGGAAATCTATACATGTGACAATACAGAGGATATTAGGATATAATATACCAATGAACTGTAACCTGATGTACTTATGTGATCTTAAAAGAGACAATGTAATACAGGCTGAGGACAGATATCTAGTTAAAATCTTGTTGAACTTCGTTGCAGTGGTTTAGATCTTATTTATCTGATAGGTTCCAGTTTGTTCATGTAAATGATGAGTTTTCTTTCAGCTCAAAGCTTAGTCATGGAGTTCCACAGGGATCTGTGCTAGGCCCTACTCTTTTTAGTTTATATATGCTTCCGTTAGGCAACATTATTAGAAAGCACTGTATACATTTTCATTGTTATGCTGATGACACACAATTATACCTGTCAATGAAGCCAGATGATACTAATCAATTAGCCAAGTTAGAAGCCTGTCTTAAGGAAATCAAAGCCTGGATGACTTGTAATTTCCTGCTATTAAATTCAGATAAGACTGAAGTCATTCTTCAGCTGATCCAAAATGCTGCAGCAAGAGTTTTAACAGGTACTAGAAAGAGAGATCATATCTCTCCGGTTCTGGCCTCCCTTCATTGGCTTCCCATAGAGTTTAGAATTAAGTTTAAAATCCTTCTTCTTACTTACAAAGCTCTAAACAATCAGGCTCCTTTTTATTTAAAAGATCTGATACTACCGTATCATCCTAACAGAGCACTACGCTCCCAAAATGCAGGATTACTTGTAATACCTAGAATCTCCAAAAGTACAATGGGAGGCAGAGCCTTCAGTTATCAAGCTCCTCTCCTGTGGAATCAGCTGCCAATCTGGATTCGGGAGTCAGACTCGATCTCTGTTTTTAAGAATAGGGCTAAAACCTACCTTTTTGATATAGCCTACAATTAGGGAGGGATCATGTGTTTCTGAACCCTCCCTTAGTTATGCTGCTAATAGGTTTAGTCAGCCGGGGGACCTCCAGTAATGCACTGGGCCTCACTCCTTTCCTCACTCTCTATGAAATATTTTTTTTTTTTTTTTTTTGCTGGTCATTAACATTTGTTTGTTCTCTCCCATAGATTGAGTCCCCATCGTGCTGTTTGCTCTCTACATGTCTGTTCTTTTCTTCTTCTCTATCCCCTCACCCCCCAGCCAGTCGCAGCAGATGACTGCCCCTCCCTGAGCCTGGTTCTGCTGGAGGTTTCTTCCTGTTAAAAGGGAGTTTTTCCTCTCCACCGTCGCCAAGTGCTTGCTCACAGGGGATCGCCTGATTGCTGGGGTCTTTCTGAAACTGTGGGGGTCCCCCCTTCAGTTGATAGTGCTATGAGAAGACTGTTGTTGTGAAATGGCGCTATATAAATAAAGTTGAATTGAATTGAATTGATTGCATGTAAAAAAACAATCACAAAAAAATGGCGATCAGAAGTTCTTCCTGACCAAGAGCAATGGACTGACATTGTTGAGGACATATGTATGATGGAAAAACTAACATATCGACAAAGAATGCAAGAAGGACTATATGAAAAAAAATGGTGGAAATGGACACACTACAAAGTGCAACAACGAGACAGAAATTGAAAGAATAACCAAAGACACTGGAAAAATCAGAAGAATTAAGAGATGGAAACTAAAAACTTGTTGCTCCAACATTTGTCCCCCCCCCCTTTTTTTTCCCTTTCTTACTCTAGCCCCTTTGTTTTTCAAATGTAGACTGTGATCAGAATGCAATATACAGTGGGGTAAAAAAGTATTTAGTCAGCCACCAATTGTGCAAGTTCTCCCACTTAAAAGATGAGAGAGGTCTCCAATTTTCATCATAGGTATACCTCAACTATGAAAGACAAAATGAGAAAAAAAAAATCCAGAAAATCACATTGTCTGATTTTTAAAGAATTTATTTGCAAATTATGGTGAAAAATAAGTATTTGGTCAATAACAAAAGTTCATCTCAATACTTTGTTATATACCCTTTGTTGGCAATGACAGAGGTCAAAACGTTTTCTGTAAGTTTTCACAAGGTTTTCACACACTGTTGCTGGTATTTTGGCCCATTCCTCCATGCAGATCTCCTCTAGAGCAGTGATGTTTTGGGGCTGTCGCTGGACAACATGGACTTTCAACACCCTCCAAAGATTTTCTATGGGGTTGAGATCTGGAGACTGGCTAGGCCACTCATGGACCTTGAAATGCTTCTTACGAAGCCACTCCTTCGTTGCCCGGGCGGTGTATTTGGGATCATTGTCATGCTGAAAGACCCAGCCACCATTTCATCTTCAATGCCCTTGCTGATGGAAGGAGGTTTTCACTCAAAATCTCACGATACATGGCCCCATTCATTCTTTCCTTTACACGGATCAGTCGTCCTGGTCCCTTTGCAGAAAAACAGCCCCAAAGCACGATGTTTCCACCCGCATGCTTCACAGTAGGCAAGGTGTTCTTTCTCCTCCAAACACGACAAGTTGAGTTTTTACCAAAAAGTTCTATTTTGGTTTCATCTGACCATATGACATTCTCCCAATCCTCTTCTGGCTCATCCAAATGCTCTCTAGCAAACTTCAGACGGGCCTGGACATGTACTGGCTTAAGCAGGGCGACATGTCTGGCACTGTAGGATTTGAGTCCCTGGCGGCGTAGTGTGTTACTGATGGTAGCCTTTGTTACTTTGGTCCCAGCTCTCTGCGGGTCATTCACTAGGTCCCCCCATGTGGTTCTGGGATTTTTGCTCACCGTTCTTGTGATCATTTTGACCCCACGGGGTGAGATCTTGCGTGGATCCCCAGATGGAGGGAGATTATCAGTGGTCTTGTATGTCTTCCATTTTCTAATAATTGCTCCCACAGTTGATTTCTTCACACCAAGCTGCTTACCTATTGCAGATTCAGTCTTCCCAGCCTGGTGCAAGTCTACAATTTTGTTTCTGGTGTCCTTTGACAGCTCTTTGGTCTTGGCCATAGTGGAGTTTGGAGTCTGACTGTTTGAGGTTGTGGACAGGTGTCTTTTATACTGATAATGAGTTCAAACAGGTGCCATTTATACAGGTAACAAGTGGAGGACAGAGGAGCTTCTTAAAGAAGTTGTTACAGGTCTGTGAGAGCCAGAAATCTTGCTTGTTTGTAGGTGACCAAATACTTATTTTCCACCACAATTTGCAAATAAATTCTTTAAAAATCAGACAATGTGATTTTCTGGATTTTTTTTTCTCATTTTGTCTCTCATAGTTGAGGTATACCTATGATTAAAATTGGAGACCTCTCTCATCTTTTAAGTGGGAGAACTTGCACAATTGGTGGCTGACTAAATACTTTTTTGCCCCACTGTATATAATGAAAAATGAATAAAAATCTAAGTTACAAAAAAAAAAAAAAAAAACACTCACCCGTGAGGTTTTCAACACCGTCCCTTCCTCCGTCTCCCCCAGCCTGTCCATGGACGCCTCGCCACGTCTCTGTCTGTGTTGAAAAACATCCACCTGCCTCAAAAGCACCCCGTCGTGGGAGCGCATGTGAGGAGAGTACACTATAGTACAGCAACTGTTTGAACATCTTTAGAAGTAAAATCCTTATTACATCTGGTCAATGAGCTTTAAAACTCAAATCTCCGGTGTGGACTCTGGACGGACAAACACACCCATCCATCCATCCCCCCTCCCCCTCGCTGTCCCATTGTAAATGAAAGATGTGTGTGTGTGTGTGTGTGTGTGTGTGTGTGTGTGTGTGTGTGTGTGTGTGTGTGTAAAGACCAACATGCAGCAGATTGGTAGGCATGGAAAGACAGAGAATATTCTCTGTATTTTTTTTTTTTCAAAAAAACACATACTCCAATAGCCAATACTGTGCAACAGAATAATTTATTTTTTCCTCTCTGCTCGGTACGAAGTGGATGGGGACTGTTGGGAGTTTTCAAATGAAGGTGCTGCCAATAATTTCCAAATCTCTACTCTTTAACATGCATTCAGTGTAATTTAGCTGTTGTAATGGATATTGTGTTAATGTTTGTATTTGCTGTTGCACAAGAGCTTTTCTGTATAGCAGAAGTTTCTGCTTAATTTATAAATCACTATAATAGGAAATTTTTGACAATGCTGTGTTTTTCTTGTATTGTTATATAGAATATCACTGCAGTAAACTGGAAAAAAGCATCTGCTTTAAAATTTGGAATTCTTCCCACAACTTTTAGTGCAGAAAAATTTGCACGTCAGTTTGCACGCTTCCAAATTGACCCAACCATAATGACAATGTTTTATCGGGCTTTTATTGAATCTGTTTTATCCTTTTCTTTAGTGCCATGGTTTGGTCAGATAAAACTGAAACAGAGGAAATCCTTAGATCAGGTAGTTAGATGGTCCAGTCGTTTGCTTGGTGAGCCACAGCTGAGCCTGACATCCCTGTACACCAGACAAGTACAGAGGATGGCTACCTCCATTTTAAATGATGACTCCCACCCTTTGCACTGCAACTTTCAGCTTCTTCCCTCCAGACGGAGGTTTGCTGTCCCAAAAAGTAAAACCCAGCGCTACAAAAACAGCTTTGTCCCTGCTGCTATCAAAGAGTTGAACAAGCTATAAAAATATATTGTACATATTTTATATTTACCTATTTTGTATGATGTCACTTGGGTTCTAAATATTTTATTGGGTTTTAGACCTTTGAGTTTTTTAACCTCTGAATAGTTTTTAACTTTTAACTTTAATATGACCCTTCTCTCTTACCTCTGGTTTCTCCCTCATCTCTTTGTCATTTTATACCCTGTTTGATGGAGCCTTGAGTATTTTTATCATGTTTATAGTCAGCTTCATGTGTGCCTGTGTTTGTGTCTATGTTGAATGTAATTAGTGGCTTGTAAATATGGATGTCACCAGACTGTAAAACAAATCTACCTACGGGTACAAATAAAGTAACCTGAACCTGAACCTGAAAGCACTCTAAAAACATCACAACTTTTATCACAACTTTTTAAAAAAGCTCCCGCAAATTCAGGCCTTTTGGCCCTCAACAATCATAAAAACATCCCGCAACATCCTGGAGGGACTGCTTTATGAGGAAAAAAAAAACAAAACAGTCAAAATCATAATTTTATTAGAAAAAAATCGCAGATTAAAAAGCAGAAAATTTAAGAGCAAAATAATTACCAAAAAAAGATGCAGCTCAATTAAAAAAAAAAAAAGGTTTCAAATTTCAGAAGGAAAAAACTCCATTTAGTAGTGTTAACAAGGTGGTTTATACGTATAGCTTGGCTATTTTATTTATTTTTTTTTTTTTAATTTGAGGGTGACCAGGTTGTGATTAAATAAGAGTTCATTCTGTAGGGATGAGCAATATGGACTTGTAGCAATAATGATATAAATTAAAATTAAAAAAAAAAAAAAATTGACCAGCCTTGAAAAAAACCAGGAACAAGTCCCCTAAAGCCTGCTTCATGCTACCCCTCTGCTGTCCGCGTATGTGTAACCGGAAACCTCGTGTGACGAAATTTACGTTATCCTCTCCACTCCGCTAGTGTCCGAGTGCTCGACTGCGGATGACCGCGTGCAGCCCAAATTTTGTGGCCGCTGTAGCGATATTTAATGTATAATTATGATCAGGCATAAAGATTATTTAATTTAAACTTGGAAGGGTATGCGGGAATGGGAATTTGCCTCCCAGCCATCTTGATAATCTTGTCAAGTCTGTTGGTGTCGCTGGCTCTGATACTGCTACCCCAACAGACAGCAGCAAAGGAGATGGCGCTGGAGACAACGGTCTGGTAGAAAAGCTCCAGCATCTTGTTGCACACGTTGAAGGATCTCGTATTCTTCAGAAAGTAGAGTCTGCTCATTCCCTTATTGTATGCAGCATCAGTGTTAGATTTCTAGTCCAGTTAGGTATATGTAGGACACCCAGGTATTTGTAGTCCTCCACTGCCTCCATCCTCCCCCCTAATCCGCAATGGCTGTGAAGGCGTCCTCTTCTTCCTGAAGTCAATCACCATCGCTCTGGTCTTGCTGACGCTCAGCCTCAGGTGATTCTGCTCGGTCCAGTCCACAAATCTGTCTAGCAGTGCCCTGTACACTCCCTCCTTATGGTTTTAAAATCTTCCACACTGTTAGTTGAAGCATGGAGTCGCTTCATGATTTCAGCTAACGTATTTTACAACCCCCCCCCCCCCCCGAAACACACATTTTTCAAAAAAAGAAGTATTTCTGTTTTTTAGGACTCATGTCAGGCCGACTTCTTGCTTGTTTACTCACGGTGGGTCACAAATGTCACCATTCAACAACGTCTTTCTGGCTATAAGTGGTAGCTGTACACAAACATTGCTCTAAAAGTAAAATTTATCCGTCATCATACTACATTTAAATGGTGCATCTGCTCCAAAAAGTAGACGTTGGGCCTCCTGCAAGAGCACAGTGGTACAGTGATTAGCATGGTTGCCTAACAGCTTGAAGGAGTCAAGTTTGACCCCCCAGGCTGGCAGGGGTAGGAACCTTTCTGTGTGGAGTTTGCATGTTCTCCCTGTGCTGCGTGGGTTTACTCCAGGAGCTCCGGTTTCCTCCCACAATCCAAAGACATGCATGTTAGGTTAATTGGTGATTCTGAATTGTCCCTAGGTATCCATCTCTAGGCCCTTAGAATAGAGGGTTAGTACTAGTGAAGCGCTTTGAGTGGTCTTTGATACTAGAAAAGCACAATATATACAGGTCCTTATCCCTTATCCCAAGAATAGTTTTAATATGAGTAAATCCCTCGACCTTTGTTAGTAGACTACGTTCGTACAACCGAGCCACTCCAGACTGAGCAAACACATGTCCAATAAAACTGTAAACAGCACACATAAAAATGATGAATTCCACCTGTATGTAAGTGAGCATATGTTGATGAGAAGAGTTGCATAATGCTCACTCCAATACTAAGATATAAAGCTACTCTTCCCGTAAGTGTCTTGACATGATAAATTAGTTTACATGAGTTTATAAGTTGGTAAAAAGTATAAAGCAAATTAAACACAGGGTAAAGATGCCCTTTACCAGATTATTGTGTTCTCACTAATTTCCATCTGTAGTCCCTGACGCAGGCAGGAAGATATTAAAAAGAAAGCAATTCAGGTCGGGTTTCAGAATCTGTTGTTCCTGAAACAAGTAGGGAATAAGTTTAAAAAGTAAAAAGATAAGCGAAACAGCACACATAAAAACAATTTAAAAGATGAGAGAAACAGCACACATAAAAACAATTTAAGAGTACAATTTCTTAACACAGTAAAGGTTTTTTTTTCATGATGTATTGCAAACAATACGATATCACCCATCCCTGATATTCTGCTGCATAATGATGCTATCAAAGCTTATTGTTTAACATTTGATTAACAGCGGGGAAAATAAGTATTGAACATGTCAACATTTTTCTCATTAAATGTATTTATGATGGAGCCATTGACCTGAGATTTTCACCAGATATCAATTCAACCCAAGTAATCCATACATACAAAGAAATCAAGGCAACTGTGTTCACAAAACAAGTTATATTTATTAAAGTGGAATGACACAGGGAATATGTATTGAACACGTGAACAAAAAGAGATGCAAAAAGGCACAGAAAACCAATAAACCAGTTAAAATCATCAGAATTAGGAACCCATCCCATCCCCCATCAGTGCAAATTCATTTCAGCTGGTTAAGTCCTGACTGATAGCCTTTAATAAGATCTGTGAATATCAGACTGTCACACCACAAAGAACTCATGATGGGTAGAAGCAAAGAGCTCTCTAGACTTTCACAACCTTTGTGTTGCAAAACATGATGGCATTGGTTACAGGTGCATTTCTAAACTGCTAAATGTTCCGGTGAGCACTGTTGGAGCCATCATTCGGAAGTGGAAAGAACATCATTTTACCATAAACCGGCCACGACCAGGAGCTCCTTGCAAGATTTCTGACAGAGGAGTCAAAAGAATTATCAAAAGAGTTATCCAAGAGCCAAAGACCACTTGTGGAGAGCTCCAGAAAGACCTGGAGTTATACTGTTGTTTCAAAGAAAACTAAGTAATGCACTCAACTGACATGGGCTCTATGCCTGCTCACCTTGCAAGACTCCATTGCTGAAGAAAAAGCATGTTGAAGCTTGTTTAAAATTTGTAGCACAACATTTGGGCAAGCCAGTAAAATATTGGGAGAATATAGTCTGGTCAGATGAGACCAAAATTGAACTTTTTGGATGTCACTACACACAGCATGTTTGGAGGAGAAATGACACTGCACATCCCATCATGATGTGGGGGTGTTTTTCAGCACATGGTACAGGCAGACTTCATATAATTGAAGGAAATATGAATGGACAAATGTACAGAAACACTGTTGATAAGAACCTGTTACCATCTACCAAGATGCTGAAGATGAAACAAGGGTGGACATTTCAGCAAGATCATGAGCCCAAACACACAGCCAAGGAAACTCTCAACTGGCTCCAGAGAAGGAAAATAAAGCTACTAGAATGGCCCAGTCAGTCACCTGACCTGAATTCAAATGAAAATCTATGGAACGAACTGAAGATCAGAGTTCATAGAAGACACCCACAGAACCTTCAAGATTTGAATAATTTGTGTGGAAGAATGGGCTAAAATCACTCCTGAGCAATGTCTGCGCCTAGTTTCTCCATACAGGAGGCATCTGGAAGCTGTTATTACCAACAAAGGCTTTTCTACTAAATATTAAATGAATTTCACCAAGCATGTTCAATACTTTTTCTCTGTGTCATTCCATTTTATTATATGTAACTTGTTTTATGAACACAGTTGCCTTGATTTCTTTGCATGTATGGATTACTTGGGTTGTTACTGATATCCGGTGAAAATCTCAGGTCAATGGCTCCATCAGAAATATGTTTGAGAAAAATGTTGACGTGTTCAATACTTATTATCCCCGCTGTATGTCACTGGCATTCCCAATTTATGACAGCTTTTGATTTAAAAGGGTCATTAAGTACACTTTTTTTTCTCCACATTTAAAGTGGCCACCCATGTCTTAATGAAATATTTGTGACATATTTTGTTCAAATGTTCCAGACTTGCTGAAAATGGCCGGTTTCGGTGCTTGGCACTTTAAGAGTTCTGAGACCAGTATTGTTTACATTATGCATGCTGCTTTTGAGAGACATTATGAGGAAGTATTCTATTCATTTTCATTGTTATGCTGACGACACTCAATTGTATTTATCCATCAATCCAGATGATCCCAGCCAGCTGGGTTTACTCCAGGAGTGTCTTAAGGGTATCAAAACCTGGATGAACTACAACTTTCTATTGCTGAATACAGATAAAACTGAAGTCATTGTTCTTGGCCCCAAACATGTTTAGAAGTACTCTTTTTAGCAAGATAGCAACACTAGATGGCATTGCACTGGCTTCTACGTCTTCTGTTAGGAATCTTGGCGTTGCCTTTGACCAAGATGTGTCTTTCAACTCTCATATACAGCAAACCATTAAGATGGCCTTCTTCCATCTGCGTAACATTTCTAAAATTAGGTCCATCCTGTCTCATAAAGATGCAGAGAAACTCATCCACGCCTTTATCACCTCTAAACTTGACTACTGTAACTCACTTTTATCAGGTTGCCCAAATAAGTTGATAAAGTTTCTCCAACTCATTCAGAACGCAGCTGCACGTATTCTTATGAGAACAGGGAGAAGAGATCACATTACTCCAGTCTTAGCTTCTTTACATTGGCTTACAATAAAATACAGAATTGAATTCAAGATATTGCTATTAACCTATAAAGCGCTTAATGGTATGGCTCCTTCTTACCTGCAAGAACTCTTAAGAGCCTTTTCCATTAGTATCGCTTTGGCCTTACTTACTTCTACTTTACTCGCTTTCTCGCCCTTTCCACTGTACCCAGCACGGTTTAACCAACACTATTTTCGTGCCCGTGAGAAGGCAGGGTACAAGTGTGCTGAAGCGAGCTGAGATGTGACGTCAACAGAGTGCGAGCTGCTGATTGGTCAGGGCATAACGTCACGAAAGGGCCCGTCTTCAGTGGAATCTTTACGACCACCATTTGCAATCTTTCACGGACTAACTCGGTCACGGAGTAAATACGATATTAATACAGACAGCGTTGTAGGTTTTGCGGAAATCTACACCGTGGTCCAACGAAGAGGTGCGGGGTTTTCTCTGCTTGGTGGCAGATACACAGTGAGGGGAGTGATCTGGACCGATACAGATGGCAGCCCTGCATAGAACCGTACTACTGACAAGCTGAAGACGAACGTGAGAGAACCATCGATGGTGAGTGATTTGTAATAATGTGCATCTGTTCGCTTATTTATCCTGTTGGTTGTAAGCTCACTTTTTTTGAGCAATACAGCGCCGTCCTGTGCTGGCTAACGAGTGTTAGCTAGTAGCTAGCTAGTACCAACTGCTGATTCGCGCTTGTTTTCTCCTAAGTATTCGCTTGTGAGAGCAAAACGATGAAATATGTTAATCCTGGTTGAAGTCCTGGTTTTTGTACGTGCTGCACTTTGGTGCCGCGCATTAAATTGTGTGCAAGTTAATGCTAGAATGTGTTTCCACATGCCAGGGGTTAGCCTCCCTGTTTATAGTGGATACTGGTGAAATGGACCACAGGAGCCGAAATCTCAACAATATAAAAGTGCTTTTTCAAACCAGTGATTTATAAAGTCATTCATATAATTTTCTAAATCGTCAGAAGAGACCCACACACCTATTCTGTGGATCTTCCATAAAAGGTGCTGGAACAGTATTGTGCTGTTCCACCATAAATCCCTGGAATGATAATGTACTTGTACCTGTACAGAGTGGCTCCTGAGGTGCTTGTCAGGGAAACAAAGCATTTTTGTCACATCCCACCACTGACTTTCACAGGTGTATTTCCCTAACACAGGTACATCTCCAAAAATTAGAATGTCATGAAAAAATTCAATATTTTTTGACACTCATTTCAGAAAGAGAAATCCATATATTATATCGATTCATTACACAGACAGTGATATATTTCAAGCATTTATTTATTTTAATTTGGATGATTACGGCTTACAGCCCCTGAAAACCCCAAATTCAATTTGGCAAAAAATTAGAATATTACATAAACTTTAAAAAATAGTTTTTAAATAGAAATGTTGGCCGCTGAGGTGTTGGTTAATATGGGCTGTAGCCATAATCATCAATATTAAAATAAACACTTTCAATATATCACTGTCCCTGTAATGAATCTATATATGGGTTTCACTTTCTGAAATGAGTGACAAAAATATTTAACTTTTTCATGATATTCTAATTTTTGAGATGTGCCTGTATAAGTGTTGAACTTGCTTGAAACTAACCACCATCCATTTCTGTCGTTCGTCTAGGCAGGGGGAAATCAGCCACTCAACAACGGACGTCGCCACTGTGGAAAGTACTGAAATCCTTTGCTTTTATAGGTAAAGTGTCAAAACCAAAGTAGCACAATTTCCACTTAATATAAAAGGGACTGAACTGAGATTTATTTGATTGTGTGAGTATTAATTACAGAATAATTGAAAAAGACTGGCGCATCAACTGTAAAATAAACCACTGGTTAATGTATTTATTTTTTTTGTCAGATCACTTGTGTGATCCTTTGTGAGTTATGTTCATAACTATCTTTTGGGGAATGGCAGTTGTTCAGTCATCAATATAATTTAGTTTATATGCGTAGTTTATACTCTATCATCAATAAACTCATGCAGTAACAGGACACATTACAAATATTTCAGACCCATTGAAGTGCATCCTTTTATATTTTAGCAATAAAAGTACAAAACACCGCCTACACTTGAAGCCAGGGCAAGAAGAGACACTTTTACATTCAAGACAAACTTTTGATAAAAACTCCATACTTTGACTGAGCGACTCCATACTCAGTGATGCACAGCTTCAGTTAAAGTACTAGATTCCATTCAAGTGAATGTATTAATTCATTCTGATTGCTGAGGTCACAGTAAAAACAGATGATTTTTAAATGTAACGCAGCCCTTGTAAAATCGACTTTACATCAGTGCAGCTACATGAAAATTGTGGTTAAATACAACAACGAAATACTTTATTGTCACATTGGAATTTGAATCGCTCCTGTTTTGTTTTTCTTTTGAATTCTTGGATGGAATATGGGTGGGCAATATAATCTGCAGCTTCAGCCATCACCCATTTCAGATAACCTATGTTGAACTGTATAATCAGAGGAGTTATTGTTTAACTTGACCTTGTTAGATTTTTTTTTCCCCTTTGTTATATTATTCTATTTTCTTTTAATCTATCCGAAATAAAGATTCATTCATTCACATTCCACCACTGGCTTTTAGCAACAAGTGTATTTCCCAAATATGTTTTAAACTTCCTTTATTTAACCACCACCCATTTCTGTCTTTTGTCTAGGCAAGAGGTAAACGATCGATCCACCCCAAACTGGACCTTGCGTCACTATTTACAGAGATGCAGGCCTAAGATCTGCTGATCTGAGACCAGTGTGAGCTGCACATCCCAGCTGCTGAGTGACCCAGTCTTACAGTTTGAGTTTTGCACATTCTGAATAATCTGGAATTTGCTGCTGATTGTAATAAACAATGTAGTGACTTATGTGTTTGCATCATGATTTCTATTTTTGTCTGTTAATGCACTGGTGGGAAAAGAGTCAATAGTACAAACCATTAATGGGTGACCTTGAAAATAATGGCTCATTTTTAAGAAAAGTAACCAAAACAATTATTTTATTAACTGAAGACTGTATTGTTGGAATGTGCCACCACAGAAGACCCTGCATACTTTAGTGACAGTACCAGTATATGGAGGAATTCTGGGTCATATTAGCATCTGCTCTTCATCATAATGGGTTTGGGCAGGGCTGTCCAATCATGTGCCATGGAGGGCCAAGACCCTACAGGCTTTAACTCCAACCAGTGTCTTCAAGCCAGTTTAGAAAGCTTGGGATCAGTCCGCCAAGGTCTCCGCCTTTGACCGCCACCTAATCCACATAGCACCGGACCCCCATGATCCCTCCTGCAGGTGGTGAGCCCACTGGAGGGCGGACCCATGTAACTCCTTCGGGCTGAGCCCTGCCGGGTCCCATGGGTGGAAACCCGGCCACCAGACGCTAGCCTTCGAGCCCCTCCCCCAGGCCTGGCTCCAGGGTGGGGCCCCGGTAACCCCATACCGGGCGGGGTACACTGAATCCTTGATATACAATTTATCATGAGAGTCTGCTGGATCATTCTTAGTCTGGCCCTTCACCCAGGACCAGTTTGTCTTGGGAGACCCTATCAGAGGCAAACTGCCCCGGACAACATAGCTCCTGGGATCACTGGGGCACGCAAACCTCCCCACCACGATAAGGTGACGATCCATGAGGGGGTCTTGGGGTCTTGTTCACGAGTGAGGGGAAAATGGAGCGAGAGATCGACAGACGGATTGGAGCAGCATCTGCAGTGATGTGGACGTTGTACCGGTCTGTTGTGGTGAAGAGGGAGCTTAGTTCTAAGGCAATGCTGTCGATTTACCAGTCAATCTACTGTACGTTCCTACTCTCACCTATGGTCACGAGCTTTGGGTAATGACCGAAAGAATGAGATCGCGGATACAAGCGGCTGAAATGAGCTTTCGCCGTAGGATTGCTGGACTCACCCTCAGAGATAGGGTGAGGAGCTCAGTCATCCGGGAGAGGCTCAGAGTAGAACTGCTGCTCCTCCACATTGAAAGGAGTCAGTTGAGGTGGTTTGGGCATCTGATTAGGATGCCTCCTGGACGCCTCCCACTTGAGGTGTTTCAGGCACGTCCCACTGGGAGGAGACCCCGGGGCAGACCCAGGACTCGGTGGAGAGACTATGTCTCCCAGCTGGTCTGGGAATGCCTTGGTATCCCCTCTGAAGAGCTGGAGCAGGTGGCTGGGGAGAGGGAAGTCTGGGCTTCTCTGCTTGAACTGTTGCCTCCGCGACCCGGACCGCCAGAAAAGCGGTAGAAGATGGATGGATGGACAGTGTCTTCAACAGCAGATTCCACTGAACTTCTTCCACTGACTGCAGATCAGTGAGAACACCTGCTGAAGAGACTGGGTAGAAGAGAACCTGCAGGGTCTTGGCCCTCCATGACACATGATTGGACACCTGTGGGTTAGTTTAATCGGATTTAACATTTTAACATAAACTGCTTTATGGTTCATAATCCTGTTGACAGACTTACACCACACTAAAAGTGAGTTCTCAAACTGCTGGATTGTTCTTAGACAGCTTTTCCAGTCTGTCAGTATTAAATTTATGTCACATGGTGGTAACCTTCACATATAAAAAAAGAGACATCTGCAAAAACTTCGGAGGTTTATTGTCAGTGCAATACTACATGAATGCATGTATAGTACATTGATGCAGAGAATATACAGTATATTTCTACAGTATATGTATCTAGTAAATCAAGCATTTTCCATGTAACCTTGTGACTGCATTATTTTAATTGCTTTTAATCCTAGATCGTTTGTTTTGGCCTAAAATGCATCATAACTGTCAAATATATCTTATTATACCTAACTCAGTACTGTTTACTTTTTGAATATATATTTTGTGGCTAATATAGTTATTAACATGGTGATCAAGTTGTGGCAGCTGATCATTTTTTGCTATGACACCACCTCACACTCAGTGCTGCAGAAGCAGGTACGTCCATGATGTCTCAACAGTCTCTCCATGATTTTCACGCAGATCAGAGCAATTTTTTTCCCCACAATATTTTTATTGAACCTTTTTTTTTTTTTTTTTACAAACATAGCACACACAGTCAGACACTAACACAAAAGTTATTTAAAAACTAAAAAGAACAATAACAAAAAAAAGGGTAATAAAAACAACAACCACCATTAACAAAAACAAGTCAACAACAATGCTCCTCTGTTTAGTCTAGGTAATCTATTACATAAGAATGCATAATATACATTCACCATTTTGGAATTTGTAAGGTCCACACATATCATTCACCTTCTTCTTCAGAAGTTATGTTTAATTTCTTTACATAATCCATGAAAGGTCTCCATATATTCTCAAACACATTTTCCTTTGATTTCAGTATATATGTTATTCTTTCTAGTGGAAGGTTGGTAACATCTGTCTTAACCACTGAGTCACATCTGGTCTATGAGTTTTTCCACAGTAATGCAATACATTTATTGGCATTAAGCAAACTGAGGTCTATGAATGTTCTTTCACTCTTATTAAAGTTGTTTTTCTGGACACAGACCCAACTAAAACAGTTTTGGGTTCAATGTGATTTGTTTGGAAATTATTTTTTTCAATTGTTAACCTCACCTCTTCCCAAAACATTCTGATTTTTCTACATTCCCATAAACAGTGAAATAGGGTTCCTTTACTTAGATCAGAGCAATTTTTTGCACAGGAAATAAACCAGACATTCTTAAGCTCTACAACCACTGATCGTTTGTGAAGCTGTATTGACATCAGTGACAGGCTGTGCTGAACGCCAGACTGACCGTTTGAAGCGGTAATTTTCCCACAACAGAGCCATCTGAAACACACACAGCATACATATTTTAGTACCTAACAGCGATAACTTGCAGAGATTACAGTGTAATACGACGTACTTATAGCAAACTAACATTAGCAACATTAGCTTACTGTCATATATGACCTAGTTTGTATCCTCACGTCTTCGGCTCTCCCAGAAGCTGCAGAACTATTCCAGAGTGTTTCGTCTCACTGCCTGTACCCTTGTGTGGCGGTCCTTTTTGACATTTACTGTGAAAAAAGCCACAGACCGAGGAGTCGCCTCGTAGAGCCGCCATGTTATGTTTTGCTTGGGTCGCGTGTTTTACGTCACGGGAGTGTGGCGCCGCCTTGCTGTAAAAAAAATCCCACCCACCACAGCTTAACCCTGCTTTACCCGGCTGCTATGAAGACACAACCACGGCCAAACCGAGTAGTAACGAAACGAAGCGAGCCGAACTGGGCTAGTGGAAAAACGGCATTAGTTCCCTATCATCCAACCAGAGCTCTGTGCTCCCAAAAATCCAAACTACTAGTGGGTCCCCAAGGTATCTAGAAGTAGATTGGGAGGTAGCGCTTTCAGCTGTCAAGCTCCCTTCCTGTGGAACCATCTTCCCAGTTCAGTTTGGGAGGCAGACACTCTCTCTTTATTCAAGAGCAAGTTGAAATCTTTTCTCTTTGATAAGGCCTTTAGTTAGACATGTTGCCTCTGCCAGGCCTTTGCTTGCATGTGCAGCCTGGCCAGGCTTGGTACTGGACTGTTTGGCTTTGAATGTTGTATTTGTATGTTTGTTTTGAATGTAACTGCTCAACCCAGCCGGTCGAGGTGGATGGCCGTCCTGTATGAGCTATGGTTCTGCCCGAGGTTTCTGCCCTTTAAAGGGAAGTTTTTCCTCACCTGTGTCACCGCAGTGCTTGCGCTTAGGGGTCTCTGCTGGGTTCTGTAAACAGAGTGCGGCCTAAACCCACTCTTTTCTTTAAAGTGCCTTGAGATGACCTGTGTTGTGATTTAGGTTAGTTAGTTAGTTAATTCCCTTCACACCATGTTGGTGTATGGGGCGGCGCCTATCTCCATTTCTCTGACCCTAGACCACACAGCTACTGTAAGTAGTGAAAGCTACAGCGGGGGGGGGTCAGTCCTCTGGTAGCTCTGTGTGTAACTTTACTTCCCCATTCCATTATGCGGAGCATCACGCTAGAAGGCAGAAAGTACCATTTTTATATGGTCTTTAGCATGACCTGGCCGGGATTTGAACCCCTGCCTCCTGGGTGTGGGGCGGATGTTGTACCAACTGAGCCACCATGCCGGTTTGTGTTGTGATTTGGCGCTATATAAATAAATTGACCCGAAAAGGATTAAGCGGAAGAAGATGAATAAATGAATGAATTGAATTGAGACCGCTTTCAACTCTGCCCTCCCTCTTGCATCACTATTGTAAACTTTAGCCAGTGCAACTGAATACAGTTTCCTGTAGCTAACCAGCTCAGAACCAACTGTGGTCTATATTAATCATATATCCCATAACCTACATATGTATAAGCATGTGAGAATGTTTGGTGATTACATATGTAAAGCGACTTCACACCTCAGAACAGGACAAAAGGTCTCAACCGCCAGTGAAGATCAAAGAGCATCCAAGGCGCTGCAGTGGAGACCAGATAGGTCGCCCTGACCCCCCAGGGTCAGGTGGAGGGGTACGAAGACAAAAGAGGGGATTAAGATAGTGAGGGATGTCAGCTTTTGATATGCATGTCTTTTGTTAAGTGCGAGTATAAGTTCGTAGAGCCGAAGGTGTTCGCTCTCTTCCTTCTTCTGCTGCTGCACCTAGATGAGACTTGTTAGAGGAGCTGATAATAAACTTTGGTTTATAAATCATGTCGCCTCGTTATTTCAAGCTCTTCTACACTGGTGACCCTGACGCGAGGATGGACCAGAGGCGTTCCCCCGCGATCGACTCATCTGTGGCGACCCAGGCAGACGCCGGCGCCCATGCAGACAGGGGAACAGATGGATGACGTTCCCCCACGGCAGAAGTGATAGAGAGGGCTCAACCGAGCACCAGCGCCGCTGAGAGAGCCGAAGGAAGGCACTCTCACCCTGCGGACACATCAGTGACAGTCCACACAAACGCCGTCACCGTCAAGCTGCCGGACTTCTGACAGGAAGACCCCGCCTCGTGGTTTCAGCAAGCTGAAGCCCAGTTTGCACTTGCGGGCATCACGGCTGACGATACAAAGTTCTATCACATCGTCGCCAAACTCGACGCTGCCACTTCAAGATGTGCGCGGAGCATAATCCAGCGGCCGCCGGCCCAGGACAAATATAAAGCACTGAAAGCGACCATCGTGGCAAATTTCGTCCCCTCAGCCGAGGAGAGAGCCGAGAGTATCCTGGCGGTCTACGGCCACAGAGGATGCAGACCCAAGGCCCTCATGGAGGACTTGCTGCAACTTAAAGAAGAGGACAATGACAACTTCCTCTTCCAATTCATATTCCTCAGTACGCTGCCGCCACACATGAGAGGGACGCTTGCCAACATGCGATGCAACACCCAGCAGGACTTCCGCACGCTGGCTCACGAAGCTCAGCGGCTCGTCAACGCCTGCAAGGAACAGACACCCACAGCAGCATCCGCAGACCTCAACGCTGATGTCCGGAGCCACGAGGAGCCACAAACCACCGAGCAGAATCAGCCCGCGGTGACAGCGACACGGCCAAGACGTAACAGACGGAGCGACGTTTGTTATTACCACCACCGCTTCGCCGAGAAGGCTTACAAATGCGTTCCCCCCTGCAAATTCACGATTTCGGGAAACGCCAAAACCAAGAACCGTTAACAGCGGCGGTTCTCGGCGAAAAAAGCAAGCTTTTATATGTGACGGACGGACACACCGGCAAGCAGTTCCTTATCGACACGGGAGCTCAACTAAGTTTTGTCATGCCCTCCCAAGCAGACCGGGCCATGGGCACCCGGGGAGATGGAGCGGTGGCAGCCAACGGCTCCATCATCGACACTTTTGGCGAAAAGAGCCTGCCCCTCCGCATCCACGGCCGCAACTACAGATGGACATTTGTTGTAGCGGCGGTGAGTTTTAACTTGTTGGGCGCAGATTTTTTGTGTGCACATGGGTTATTAGTTGATCTAGCGAACAGACGCTTGATTAATGCACTGTCCTTTGCTTCTATTCCCTGCTCAGCTCGAGTTTCTCCACCACCCGTGCAAGCCAGCGTCACCACAGCAGGAGGTAAGTTTTATCAACTCCTCACCCAATTTCCAGCACTCACAATTCCCAAATTCTCAGCCACAGTGGCTAAACACGGGGTCGAACACTTTATTCCCACAACGGGCCCACCCGTATTCGCCAAAGCTCGGCGCTTAGACGCGTCCAAGCTCGCCATAGCTCAGGACGAGTTTACCACCCTTGAAAAATTAGGCATTATCAGGCGCTCGAAAAGCCCCTGGGCGTCACCACTTCACATGGTCCCGAAATCCGACGGTTCTTGGAGACCGTGCGGCGATTACCGCAGATTAAACAATGCGACAGCGCATGACCGCTACCCAATTCCTCACATTCAAGATTTTTCACTACATCTGGCGGGTGCGCGCATTTTTTCAAAAATAGACCTGGTCCGCGGCTATCATCAAGTCCCAGTTCGAGCAGAGGACATTCCTAAAACAGCTGTAATAACCCACTTCGGTCTTTTTGAATTTTTGCGGATGCCTTTCGGCCTCAAAGGCGCCGCTCAAACCTTTCAGCGGATGATGGACGCGGTATTACGCGACCTCCCCTTCGTGTTCGTCTACCTCGACGATATGCTGGTAGCCAGCTCGTCTGAGGAAGAACACGAGCAGCATCTCACTATGGTTTTTCAGAGACTAGAAGAGCACGGGTTAATAATCAATCCAGCCAAATGCAAATTGTCACAAATTGATTTTTTAGGACACAGAGTTTCTCCGAAGGGGGCAGTCCCACTGCCAGACAAAGTTCACGCAGTAAAAAGTTTCCCACGGCCACAAACGGTCAAATCGCTGCAAGAATTTTTGGGAATGGTTAATTTTTACAACCGTTTCCTCCCCCACGCAGCTCAGCTCATGCAGCCCCTATATGACGCGCTCAGAAAACAAAAACCTTCCAACGCGGTCAAATGGACCCCGGAGCGCGAACGCGCCTTCGTGGAAGTAAAAAGTGCCCTAGCTAATGCCACATTGTTGGTTCACCCTGATCCCTCGGCCCGCATTGCGCTAACCACAGACGCTTCAGACCTGGCCATAGGGGCAGTTGTAGAACAACACGTCGGCGGAATCTGGCAACTTTTGGCGTTCTTCAGCAAATGGCTAAACCAAACTGAGCGTAAATACAGCACTTTTGACAGGAAGCTGCTAGCGCTTCATTTATCCATCCGCCACTTCCAGTTCTGGTTGGAAGGGTGGCGTTTCACGGCTTTTGTAGACCACAAACCGCTCACCTTTGCGATGGCTAAAATTTCCGAACCGTGGTCAGGCAGGCAACAAAGACAGCTAGCTGCGATTTCAGAGTTCACCACAGACATTCGACATGTGGCAGGCAAACTTAACGTGGTAGCAGACTGCCTCTCTCGCGCTGTGACATCGCCAGAGCACGAAGAGACAGATTATACTACAGTGGTACCTCTACTTACGAAATTAATTCGTTCCGGAAGAATTCTCGTAACGTGAAAATTCCGTAAGTAGAGGCACGTTTTACATGTAAATGCCGTAATCCGTTCCAAGCCCCCCAAAATTCGGGCATAAGTTTTTTATAAATCATAAAAACGCATCAAAACATGTAACAAATACATGTTACAATTAGATTACTGCACAATAAACATAAAATGAGAGTTTAAAATGAGAGAAAGAATAATAAAAGAGAATAATAAAAGAGAGAGAATAATAAAAATTATGTTCATTTACCTTTTAACTGCTATCGTCGTCGTCACCTTTTGCCTTCTTTGGTTCATGTTCTGTCTCATCAGTGGTTTTTGCCTGACGTTTTGTGAAGAAACGATCCAAGGACGTTTGCTTTTGTCGGCTTGTAAGGGCTTCCTTTTGTTTTAATACCGTGCTGATCGTTGATGTATTACGGCCATATTCTTTGGCGAGATCAACCAAACGCATCCCCTTTTCATACCTTTCGATTATCTCCTTCTTTGTTTGTATGGACAAAAAAACTCTCTTCTTCTTTTCTCCTTTTCTACTTATCTCCGTCACTTTCTTGGGGCCCATAGCGAATAAATGTTAATTCTGTACTGTACACACACGTAAAACTTTCACCTTGTTCTTAATAAAGTTTTGGAAAAAAAAAACAAAACAAAACTTCGTGGCCAATGGGATACCAGGAAGATGCTAGGCGATAGCCAAGGGCAGAGCAGCTACAGGTATGTTTACGTTCGGTAAACTACGGGAGCTGCGAGGAGCGCGTACTTTTTTGCCTTTCGTATCCTGAAATTTTGTTCGTAACAAGAGGCAATATTTTCCCGTTGAGGCGTGTCGTAACCTGAAAATTCTGTATGTAGAGACGTTCGTAAGTAGAGGTACCACTGTACCTCAGCCGCAGAACTCTTCGCCAACGCGGACACATACGCAGCCCCAATCCACGCAGGGATAGATTATGCAGCCATGGCGGAGGAGCAAAGTAGTGACGCGGACGTGCGCGCACTCCTGTCTGGACCAACAGGGTTAAGGCTGGAAGAAAGGGGTTTACGCGACGGTGTGCCCCCCTTAATATGCGACATCTCAACCGGCCGACCTCGCCCGTTAGTCCCAGCTGCATGGCGCCGCCGTATTTTCGACTCGATTCACTCCCTCGCGCACCCAGGTGTGCGCGCTTCGGTTAAAATGGTCGCTGAAAAGTTTGTGTGGCCTGGCCTGCGCAAAAACGTAAAAGAATGGGCAAAGACTTGCATTTCTTGTCAGCGCGCCAAAGTACACAAACACACAAAAGCCCCTCTAGAGCCTTTTCGAATCCCTGCTAGAAGGTTCGACCACGTTCATGTCGACCTCGTGGGGCCACTACCTTCCTCCCAAGGTTTCACACATCTGTTAACAATGATAGACCGCACCACGCGCTGGCCGGAGGCAGTCCCTCTGGTGTCAACCACAGCGGAGGAAGTTGCTCGCGTTTTTTTGACAAACTGGGTGGCACGTTTCAGCGTCCCATCGGACATCACGTCCGATAGGGGGCCTCAATTTGTCTCGGAGCTTTGGTCAGCCATGGCCAGCAGCTTAGGGGCAACAATTCACCGCACCACCGCTTATTACCCTCAGGCTAATGGGTTATGCGAGCGTTTTCACAGATCTTTAAAGGCCGCCCTCAGAGCCTCACTAATGGATACAAATTGGGTAAATAAACTTCCCTGGGTTTTATTGGGGTTGCGTGCTGCGCCTAAAGAGGATCTAGACGCCTGCCCAGCAGAATTAGTTTTTGCACAACCTCTCAGGCTCCCAGGTGAATTTTTACCAGAGAACCCAGAGCCAGGGCATCTTCCAGCCCCGAGGTTTTTAGGCAGCAACGGACCGGACTCTCTCCCCGGACCAGCACATCACTCTTTTCCACGGGTTTTTGTCCCCCAAGCTTTAAAAAACGCTGAATTCGTTTTTGTTAGGCATGAAGCTTTAAAACCAACCTTCCGCCCACCATACGATGGACCATTCAGAGTGCTGGAACCTGGTGATAAACATTTTGTGCTTGATTTTGGGGATAGAAAAGAAACAGTCAGCATTGACAGACTTAAACCTGCCTTCTTGTTGAGAGACGAGCCTGCACGGTTGGCGAGAGCACCTCGGTGGGGTAGACCCCCCAAGAGAAAAGACTCAGCCCCCCTGCAGGGAACGAATAATCACTCTCCTCCCCAAGCTGCAGATTCCTTACAGGAAGGTCCCACCAGGACACCCAAGCGGACCCACAGCAGATTCGGGAGAAGATTAAAACCCAGACAGCACAGGGACTGATGCAAACTACTCAACAGTTGTTCACTAATTGTGCTGTAACAGTTTAGGACTGACTTGTGATATTACTATGCTGTTATGATTACCACTGAACTCTCTTAGGAGCATGGCTGCTGGAAAGTTTCTTCTGTGTCAAGAGGTGTAGCAGTTAGTATGTCATAATAATTATCTTAAACTGTGAATTTTTCTATTGTCCTTTTCTTAGTCGTTTGGGGGGGGCTGTGGTCTATATTAATCATATATCCCATAACCTACATATGTATAAGCATGTGAGAATGTTTGGTGATTACATATGTAAAGCAACTTCACACCTCAGAACAGGACAAAAGGTCCTAACCGCCAGTGAAGATCAAAGAGCATCCAAGGCGCTGCGGTGGAGACCAGATAGGTCGCCCTGACCCCCCAGGGCCAGGTGGAGGGGTACGAAGACAAAAGAGGGGATTAAGATAGTGAGGGATGTCAGCTTTTGATATGCATGTCTTTTGTTATGTGCGAGTATAAGTTCGTAGAGCCGAAGGTGTTCGCTCTCTTCCTTCTTCTGCTGCTGCACCTAGATGAGACTTGTTAGAGGAGCTGATAATAAACTTTGGTTTATAAATCACGTCGCCTCGTTATTTCAAGCTCTTCTACACCAACTAAAGTAAAACTGTCTCAAATTAATGAATGAATGAAATAATGCACACTGGTGGGCAGGGGTGTGTAGTTTTGGGGTTGATAGGATTTGACCAGTCCCTAGAGTACAACAGTAAACACAGAAACATACAGTATCTCACAAAAGTGAATAGACCCCACATTTTTGTAAATATCTTATTATGTCTTTTCATGGGACAACACTGAAGATTTGACACTTTGATACAATGTAGTCATTGTACAGCTTGTATAACAGTGTAAATTTGCTGTCCCCTCAGAATAACTCAACACACAGTCATTAATGTCTAAACCACTGGCAACAAAAATGAGTACACCCCTAAGTGAAAATGTCCGTAGAATTTATGACACAGATTGATGAAAAACGGCAAGCGAAACTTCTCCGTCAAAGAAATTGCCATCATCATAAGAGAAGGGAAACAATAAATAAATCAGTGTTGTGTGGTAGTGTCAAAGTCTCTTTGGAGGAGCTTGAGACTGCGCAACACCATTCTGACCAGCTGATGTATCTCTATATTAATGAGTGAACGATGAGATTGACCAGATACGAGCGTTTTCATAAATACCATGTAGACCTTTTCGTACAATCATATTTACACCCAAATGTGCACCGATTTCTACACACTTTTGATAAATGATTGCTATTGCCTCACCCTCTAACTGTAAGGTGACACGTATGAAGAGAACTCCACCTTGCTTCATTACCAACAACACAGGATCAGGTTCTCTCAAGGTGGCACTACCATAAGCAAATATACATAACGTGCTTTACATTTCATCTCAGCTAAATGAAGATCATCCATGGGTGGTTTTTAATGTCTAATTTCACTGTTTTGTAGTATTAAAAAAAAATCTATAAATGAAAAATAACAATTAACTGGCTGTTCCAAGTAATAACTCCTAATAAAATGTCTTGTACCATATTTAAGGGTGCATTAATCAGAGAAACTATAGCTCACAAAGTTTAAGACTTCTGCTGTTGAAGTGTATTATTGATAGTTTACCATCTAGTTGCACTTGACTTTTGAATTGCTTTTCAGTGTAATATTCACAATGGTTATGAATATTATTGAAAAAGTGGTTATCAGGATCAATATCATTCTCCATCTCTTGTGGTTTATGATCAGCATAATGGCATATTTTCAGAGTTTGAGTTTCCTCACTCTGTGTCAAATGACTTCCTCCAACTGGGGATAATTCATGTCTACTCAAGTCAGTTATAAGTTTTTGTTTGTTTTGCTTATTTTTTTTTAAAGTACTTTGGTATGGTGTATCAAAAGAACTATTCTTACAGTGTGTGTGAATATGGATTATCATTGACTCATAATTTTCTTAATCAGTGTTCATCTGTATTTATCTAAGTCAGTAGCATCTCTGATCATTATACTCTTTGCTTGCTCAGGTGTTCCATTTAGTTTAATCCAAATTCTACAATTTCTTGTCCAGGTTGCCTGTATCTTATGTTGTCTTTTCAGCATCCGTGCTTGCCGTGCTATTTCAGCGTTTGTTTTTGTTAGGTGTTCATTTAGGTAAACTTGTGTTCCCCGTAGCTTTCTGGCCTGCCTCAGTATGTCATTCTTTACCCTTCTGTTTACAAAGCGCATCACAATTGATTTCTTTGTTTTATCTTTCTTCGGTAAAGCGTAACAGGCTGAAATTGCATTTGCTTCTACCTTAATATCTTTACTGCCAAGGAATTGAAGCACCTGGTTTTCTAGGGAGACTGATTCACTCGGCGGAGCATCCTCACCTCTCAGTCCTGTTGTGGCATGGGCGTATGACTGATATTTGATGTCTAGTCCACTTATAACTAGGTCATCCATACGAGAACCTTGTTCAAGATCCTTGACGCGTTGCTCCAAGGAATGTAATTTTTTTGTCTTTTTCTTGAATTGTTAATTGTAAGGCTCGTACATCTTCCATTAGGCCTATTATTTTGGCCTGCTGGCTAACCAATTTGGCCACTTCTTCTGACAAGAAGTTCAGAGATTTTTTGATCTCTTCCATTTCCTCTTTCTTTGGTGGCATTTTACTAACCTGTGGATAGTAAAAACAATGAATCCAGCTGGGCCTCAGCTAGCCCCTCCGCTGCAGGTCCCTTTGCTCACCGCCGCCGCAACCAAGCTTCTGTACAGCTCCTCCACCGAGTTCCGCCGCACACCGCCGGTGCAGCCGAGCTCCGCTGGCGTCACGGTAGATGCTACACTGATCACCGCCACCTGCCGCCGTCTGCCTGAGTGGTACCTCCGCTAGGCCCCGTCACCAACCGCCGTCAGTCTGGTAGTTCCTCCGCTGGGCCTCGCAACTGGGCTCTGACTCAGGCTATTGTCTGGCTGGGTCCAGGTGGTCCCCGTGTCTCACCAACGCCGCCCCCGAGTTCCGATCCGGCTCGTGTCCAACTGCCGCCTCGGTTAGTTCCTCCAGAAAGCCCTCACCGGGGACTGAGTCGCTTCGTGTCGGAGTTTGGTGGCACAATTGGGGCCAGCGCTAAGCTAACTTAGCTAACTTAACTTAGCTAACTTAGTTAACTTATTGCTAAGCTAATGCTAAGCTAACTAGCATTAGCTTAGCGTTAGCTTAGCAATCGCTTCGGGTAGAGCACAGCAGCGAACCACAGTGAGACGCTAGTCAGTTTACTCACAGTGGCCGGTGAAAGGCGATTAAAGGGGTATTCCAACGGTATTCTAACGGAGGTGGAAATTCAGCCCGTGGGTGTCCGTCACGAGCGCTGATCGTTGTTGGTTGGTTATTTTTAATGGGAAAATCAGGGATTTTGTCTCAGCACTGAAAAAGTGTGACCATCCCGGTCGCCAACTTGTTTTTTTTTTTTTTTTTTTTCAGAACAAATGTTCTGAAGTCATTGATATTAGCTCACAAATGTTCTGAAGTCATTGATATTTTTGGGGGGGGCATGGCTGCTGAAGACAATCCATTATGTTACATTTGTGTCTCCAGCAGTGTTCTTGTATGTTTACTTTCCTGTTACGGCCCTCCAGCAGACCTTCCCTTTGATCCCTTGTTTGTTTCCCCCTCCATGCTCACTCACAGCTCCTTAGCTGTCCCCACCCCGCTGCTGATAGCCCAGGGGAATGAGGGCACACCTGGCTTCATAAGCTCGGAAAAAGAAAAAAAAAAATGATCTGGGCTGGCATTTATCATCTTGCCACCGGTCTGGCAACATCTCCGGGTGTTTGTGGGTTTTACGTAGTTTATGTTGAGTGGAAGGTTTCCTTCACCTCCCCCACCCCCCTTTCGTTTGTGTTTATTTGCCCATTTTGCCGCATTTTAGTTAGAACTCCCAATTTTCCCAGTTCCCTATTCCTTTCTGTGCAACCTAACTACAGTTTCTATTGTTCCTTCCCTTTATCCCCTAGTTCCAGGGGAATGCAACTATATGGTGATGCACAGATCTAAAAAAAATTGATGTGATTTCTCTAGTTGTCAACATAAATTATTTTAATGGAAATTATTATTTTAGTGTTAGCTCCTAAAGTGTGCATGCCCCCCCCCATTTTATTACATTTTATTAATTAGGTATGTTGTAGTTTAGTATTGTAGGTTAGAACACAGTAATTCACAGAAGGGCACTAGTGATTTAAAAGATCACTGCCCACCTTGGTTTTCAGCAATGGTCCTAGGGGTCATTTCTCATGTGTGTTGGGGTCTTATCTCTTTAGTGGCAGGTGGTCTGCTGATTCCACTCCAGTGATGCCGTCCCAGAGCTTGGAGGAGAGGTCCCTGGTGGCCGCAGACAGATCCTCTACCTCTGGCATTCTGGACTACACTGACTGCTTCAATTCCACGGAGAAGAGCACCGTCCTCGCAGGGCTTGAATTTGGAGGAGTGCCACTGGTCTTACTGATCAACTTCATCGTTTTCCTTGTAAGCTTTAGTTTGACAAAAATTGAGATTTTGTGACTATTGTGATACAGATTATTCAGTATATTTATTGAACTGAAACAACTGAATATGTTTTCACGGCTTTGATAACAAAGACAAATGCAAGTAAAATGCAATAGGGATAAATTGATGTTTTTTGTGCTCCCCACAGGTGTTGCTGGTAATCTTTTCCATTATCAGGAAGATATTCTGGGATTTTGGGCGTCTAGCTCTCGTCTCAGACAATGACGGGTCAGTTAACACTCACACACTTTTTTTTTTTTATAGCCTTGAGGCTTAGAGGTGTGGTTGACATATTGGGTTGAGTAATAAAACTTAACGTAACCTTAATATTTTAGTTCATCTGCCTTTAGGTGGATGGTAATTTTTAACACAACTCTGCATATCAGGTTCAGTGAGTCGTCACACCGGAGATATGGCCGCATGTCATCTGTTGGGTCCAATCCAGAAATCCCTGATTATGAATCAGTATGTGAATTTAAAAAAAAAAAAAAAATCACAGTAGCATTGTACTAATCCAAACTGAATTTGTTGTATTTTAGTGTAACTGATTCTCTCTCTGCCCACTCAGAAATTCTGTTCTTGGCTTCCTTACATCATCAGAATGGAGTAAGTTTTCACTTTTTTTTTTTTTTTTTGCCAAACCATTATAATTATACTTTCTATAGAAAGTACAGTATAAGAGTTATGATTTTTACAAAGTGGTATTCTGCATCTATGTTTCAGAGAAGAAATGCTGAAAACCAGATGTGGCCTGGATGCTATTCACTACCTGTCCTTCCAGAAACATCTGATTGGGCTGCTGCTGCTCGTCACTATCGGCTCAGTGTGTGTCATATTACCTGTCAATATGACTGGAGACCTGCTGAGTGCGTTCCACTTTACACACTGTAGCCATTCTTTGGGGAAAGGGAAAAAAGTGCCTGTTTTACAGCAATTACAGTTCAGCAATGCACATGTGTACACTGATGACAACTAGTTTTTTTTATTAAATTGCATAAGATGGAAAATCTGACTGACTGGTTATAGGTCAGATGTAGTTGATTTGTAATTCATTTACAACATTCACTGGATCATTCAAATATTTCCTTTTTATAAAGTTGCTAAT
This sequence comes from Pholidichthys leucotaenia, assembly GCA_020510985.1. Lineage (NCBI taxonomy): Eukaryota > Metazoa > Chordata > Actinopteri > Cichliformes > Pholidichthyidae > Pholidichthys > Pholidichthys leucotaenia. The sequence goes on along the minus strand of CM035842.1, from coordinate 359,372,191 downwards.
ACTCTGATTCTCATGCATTCATTGTCTTGTAAAAGGTTGTTTTCTGTATTTTCAGAAAGCAATGATCAAAAATTTGGACAGACAACTATTGGGAATCTTCAGAAGGGGTAACTACTGTCTACTAGGAATAGAAACTCTTAAAAAATACTGAGCTGAAGATGGTGGTGACTCTTAAGATCTTGTGATTTTTATGCCTAGAGACAACGTGTTATGGCTCCACACAGTGTTTGCAGTCATCTACCTGGTACTGACAGTTTTGCTGTTGAAGCGTTACACATCGAAAATAAAAGGAATGAGCAGAGAGACAGTGAGTGTGTGATGTGATCTGAAGTCATAATCATCTATGCTTTTTTGGCAGTCACTTTAGCTAACAGATCTCTGACCAGCATCTGCACTGTCTGCCTCAGTAGTCCATATCTGTGATAAGCTGCTGTGCAATAATTAGGGTTTATTCAAGGTCATGACCAGTGCTGGCACTGAACTCGTAGCTCATTCTGTCTGTCTTTTCCTAGGCCAGAAACACCTTGTTTGTGTGTTCACTCCCAAAAACGGCAACAGCAGAAGATGTGAAGACTCATTTTGTGTAAGTAGATTGCATATGAACGTTTTAAATCATATTTGGTATTTTTTGTAATGTTCTGCAAGTCTTTGCATAGATAGCTTCTTTTTTTTTTTTCCCCCCAGAGAGGCATATCCTGCTTGTAACGTGTCTGCTGTAACACTGAGCTACAATGTGGCCAAACTTATGCATCTTGACAAGGAAAGGTAAGAAATCAGAAGGAATCACTTATTAATTGTACAACTTTCGTTTTTTTTTTCTTTGCCATCAAGTACTCTGTCATGCCAGATTTATTAACAGAGTTATGCTGGGTTCACATGTTGATGGTAGAAAAACCTCCCTACCGTCGATGAAAGCAGTATTTCTGTTTACTGCTGCATTCAAATCTTGGCAAATAAAGGTAGACTGAAAACTAAAGTGCCTTTATTTTCTATGAGAATATCATAAGCTGATTTTTTTTTTTCAACTTTTGGCGCCCTGGTGCGTCCAAAAGTGCAGCCTACCACTCTCACCATCAGCTGAGGGAGATTTTTCATTCATTTCATTCTCTCAGTGAAAATCATGGAACTTCTGGTTTTCAGTCTGCTGCTTACTGTCAGCGCGTGAAGCCAGTATCACTTAGTTTACTTTATTAATCCATTAAGGGGGGAATTGCAGGTCCCACCTATGCATTTACAAATGGAGACCACAGTACAGACAGAGCTTGCTTTGAGCTACAGATCTGTATCTGTAACTAGTATGCTCTCACAACTGTTGTTGACCTCACATAAGGGTTTATTTTACTCCTGTGGCCTACAAACTACATTATGTAAGTAAATCAGACACAGGTCTTTTATTTATTTTAATTTTGCTTTTTTTTCCCCCCCACCCCAGAGTGCGGGCAGGAAAAAACCTCCGCTACTATGAACGCTTCACTGACAAAACAGGGAACCGTGAGAAAATTAATCCTCATTTCTGTGGCTTCTGTGGCTGTTGCTGTGTCAACTGTAAGAAGGTTAGATTACCATGGGGAAATGAAAGTGTCCTGATAGTTTGAGTTTTTAATACAGACAAATCAGAGAATGGATTGTCACGGCTGCAAAAATCAGTGTCAGTACATATCAAGTTAATTATATTAAGAATACATGAATTTGTGTACACTAAATGGAAAAACAAAATAATTCTGCATTCACTCAGGTTGATGCCATAGAGTACTACAGTAATAAAGAAAAGTACTTGCTGGAAGAAGTAAGAAAGCAAGTTGAAGAGGTACCAACTAAGCCCCTGGGGATTGCTTTTGTCACCCTACAGACTGAAGCCATGGCTAAGTAGTGAGTATTTATTAAAGAATGTCAGTATTTTTTAGGTGCTTTTTGTACAGCGCTTCTCAATATCGCAGCTTCAGTATTACTGAACATGACTACTGTTTCATCAATTAATAGAATCAGTTGGGTAAATCTAAACTCCTTGTTTAGGAAGTCCTTCTCCCCTGCATTCCTTGTGTAAAAATATATATGGTTTGTTTACACATAGCATTTCTAAGACAGGGTAATTTCTAACTTAGTCACAAAACAAAACAAGAGAAAAATTTCCTTGGTGTTTCTCCAGCTGTAGCTGTTTCAGTAAAGTAGTTTTGTGACAGGAGCTCATATGGTGGCCTTGGGATCTACAGCAGGTAGTGAAACAAACGTTTGCTACGGTTGAGGCTTGTAGGTCTTTGACTATGAATGCCGCTACAGACATACTGTTTACTCTTTCTGAGGTGGCGAGTAAATTCAGCCACCTCTTTCAGGGGTCACCAACCTTTCTGAAACTGAGAGCTACTTCAAGGGTACCAAGTACTACGAAGGGCTACCAGTTTGATACACACGCAAAAAAGTTGCACCATTTAAATTTATTATTAATGATTACTGATATTCAGCTACAGTCATGTGAAAAAACCCCACTAAATATTCAGTTCTTTATTAATAAATGTTCACATATCTATGTCTAACATTGTTTGTGTTTTATTTGCATTTTTTACATTTATTTTTGCCATTTTAAGTGGGAATGAATATGGGAGTGCCCTAACAAAGATGGGGGGGGGTGTCCTAATTTATTCCTTACTATTTGTTTAGAATTACATTTTACAGAAAATTTGAAAAAAGTCTTTAATTTTTAATTGTTTATTTGTATTACATGAAACTCCCAGTATTTTTAACATTGATATTAAATATCCATATGTCCAGATATGTTAAAAAAACACACAGGCTTATACAGGGTGCCCTAATTTTTTCATATGACTGTATATGAAGACTCTGATCACATTAGTAAATTCCTGTAATAATTATTAAAAATGATTTAACAAGCTAGGAAACGGATACAAACAGTGCAGCACTTTTTTTTTTTCTCTGTAGCTGCACAGAGAAAATGCTCATTTTGGCTTTAAATGCATTTACAGCACTTGTGTTAGCAACAGTCTTACCTTTGCCTTGCAGCTCACAGTTCAACAGGCTTAGTTTCCTGGTGATGTCTCTTAAAAATGCAAGGTCAAGTCAACTCAGGGTCATCCAACAGTGAGACATCTTCGCCTTTGGATTGCATGAACTCTTTGATTTCACATAAAAGTGACCAAAAACTCGTCCCCTGCTCAGACATTGGATTTCTGTGAGTAATAAAAGATCACCATATTCAGCTGACAGCCCCTCCAATAGCACCTTGAGTATCCTTTGTTGTTTGGGTTTGGATCAGATGCCGTTTGTGATGATTTTTATGACCGGAGTCATCACATGCTCAAATCCAGCCACTTTTGCACATATGGCCTGCTGATGAATGATGCAGTGGTAATGCAGGAATGGTGAGAAGTCTGTGTCACCTTTACAGTGCACTATGAAACCTACATGTCGGCCGGTCATAGCAGGAGCCCCGTCTGTAGTCACTGATACCAGCTTTTCCAGTGGTACCTTTTTCTCCACTGAAAACTTATTCACTGCATTATAGATTTCTACTCCCCTAGTTGTTTTAAGAGGCAGTAGTGTCAGGAGTTCTTCTTATATGGAGAAATCATCAAACACCATCCAAATGAAGATCATCAGCTGCGCTGTGCTGCTGCTGTCCACGGACTCGTCGCACTGGATGCCGAACCACCGGCACTTTGCTAGGTCCCGGTCCAGCTGCTCAGTCAAATTCTTAGACATCGCTGACTCTCTTCTAACCATCGTACTTGCCCCCATTTGCACATCAGAGAGAGTGGAGATGACATCAGTTCCATTCTTTGCGTCTTTAAATGCAGTGTTTGCAACTATCATCATTGCTTCTTTGAAAACCTCCCCGTCTGTAAAGGCCTTCTTCTTCTTTATTAAAAACTGTATAACTCTAAATGAGGCTTCGGTTGTTTTTTTGGAATTTTTCAGTGGCCTCATGAATAAAGACTGCTGTTTGACCAAAGTTGCTTTTAACTCATAGACTTTCTCTGCCTGCAGTTTGCTGCCCAGTGGGTAGTTAGCATGGTAGTTTTCATGACACGTACTGAAGTGTCTTTCGACGTTGTGTCACTTTGCCGTTGCCACAGTCACCCCGCAAATGAGAAATGCACATTTTTCTTTCACCATAGTAAAAAGGAACTCTAATTCCCATTCGCTATGAAAATAAGTTGGGGTTTTTTCCCTTCTTTCTGCCATGTTTTTGGAGGTAGAATCTGCATTTAACTCCCCATTGCGTTGCCCGCTAGCTTATCTCACCAAATGCTGAAATTTGTCATGCGCACAATACTGACCTTTGAACCCGAGTAAATTAGAGTATATGTCTAACATTTTTATTTTTAATTGTTTTTATACTTTCATTTTAAAATCTACATCATTGCAAGTGTGATTCAAAAATAATGGTAACACAATTTAAGAAATTTAAGACGAGGCTCATTGGTGACGAGTGTTATTTTCTCGGGGTGTAACAGTTCTCTAAAATCACAGGAACAGCTTTGACAAAAAAACTGCAAACTGCCAGCAGTCAATTCTCCAATAAATAAAATATATACAGTAAAATAAATTCTCTTTTTAGCAAATGAATGATGTAGACAAGTGCAACAATAGAAGTTTGAATAGTCTGAATTTTCTTTTATTCCTTATTGCCTGAAGCAGTGATTTTAACCAGGGTGCTCTGGTATGTTCAGGTTTCAATGAGAAATTAATTATCTAATTTCACTTCTTAATTGGTCAAAAAAATTGCAAATATGTCACTGCTGTGTATTTGTTCTGAAGGCATCCATGCACAACAACAGCAAATTACTTGCAATTTTTTGGACAATTAAGAAGGAACTTATCCAGGCACCCTTGAAAAACACTGGCCTAAAGTGCAGCATTAACAGATTTAGCTTGTTCTTAAAAGGATGGTATTATTTTCTGGCTAAAGAGGGCACAACAAGAAACTTCATACCGGGGCTCAGTTAGATTCAGCACGAGTTTTAACCTGGTGTTCTCAGCAACTGAATATGGCCTTAGAGCCGCTGTTATAAAAACAACAAAAGCATTTGTTATTACTTTGGCTCGATCTGAAAAGCCCCGAGAGGCTGTCTAAATGCCGCTGGAAGCTGCACTTGTACCGCACTAGGTTTTTCTTTTTTTAGTGCTGCAATGAATATTCATATTTGCGTAGTGTCGCTTCAAATGAGTTAACAAGTTCAACATACTGCTAAAAGCGTATCCGATGCTGTTTTCGTCTTATTCACTTGCCTTTGTAAGTTCACATATTTCACCGGAAAGCTGAAGTGTTCCCAGACAGGAGACTTGTGAAGAGGGCCTTCAAGCGCTGGCTTCTCCGTACAACCAGCCATGACGTTCGCTAGCCAGAGGCTGAGCTGCACTGTTTGTTTTCATGTATGGCGTGAGGCAGTTACACTTCCTGTCCGTCACTCAACATGGTCCGTGTGTAACCTTGGTTCGCCTCTGCACCGAACCAAAGGTTCTGTACCGAAAAATTCAAATACAATTATATCCCTACTATTTTCAGAACAGGCTCACAGGCGACTCATGTGGTCCCTGTGGGCAACCTGGTGCCCGTGGGCACCGTGTTGGTGACCCCTGTTTTAAGCTAATGGGGCTAACAGGGTTCCTTACATTCATTGCATAACAAATGCAATACTTAGATTTTTGTGAAACAGGTTTTAAAAAGAGCATGTGTCTTGGCCAATTAATTTTCCCCAGCAAGTTCATATTGTCTGTAATGTGCCCAAATCATCATCATCATCATCATCATAGCAGTTTGTTGGGGGCGACAATGACTGTTTCATTTAGGTCTGATCAGATTCCTCCACGCAGCTCTGTCCTTTGCCTTCTGCTGTTCTGACTGACCATTTCATGAAACTGCTTGCAAAGTATTTGAGTACCGCTAGCTTTTGCTGGACTAGCAGCACATTCTTGGCAGATAGAGGTATTATCAGTGGCAAGGACAGGCCAAGACAAACTTGACTCCAGTATCTGTTGCAGTGACTGACCAGATGATAAGTTTGTTTGTCTCTGCTCTTTGTGTAGTGCATGTCACGATGCACCGACTGGTAAAAGTCCACCACAGACCTTGTGACAGATGTGCTTATCTGTCAGGATGTCCAGTATACACTTGTAAAACTCAAGCTGCATTTTTTTAATCACCAGGAGCATTTTTTTCCCCTCCCTTCACTGTTTTGCAACAATTTAATGTGAGGTGATGGCGTTCAGTGTAAGGACATAACTTTTTCTTTAATTGGCATCCGATGTTAGCAAGCTATATTTTTTGGCACACACACATTTTTTTTATGCCCAAAACATTGGAAAATTAGAGGAGAAATGTTGCAATTTTATTAGGAGAAAATTCCAACAAATTTGCAAGAAAAAAAAAAGCCACACAAGGTCTGCTGGAAAAAAAAATTGCATCCTTTGTTTTATGATATAAAACAAAATGATATAAAACGGCAATATAAGCTGCGGCTTCAGCCATCACCCATTTCGGATAACTCACGTGGAATTGTATAGTAGAAGGAGTCTTTGTCTAATTTGACCTTGTTGTTATATTATACAGTTTCTTTTAACCTGTAATGTACTATCCGAAATAAATAAATTCATTCATTCATTCATTCAAATTCATTCATGAATACAATTTTTACAGAGATCTTAGAGGAGCTAAATATTATGTGAGATGGCCATTTGTCCTCTAGCCTGGTTGGGACTTCTATATCAATATTCAATATTTCCATTACCACTGTACAGGTCCAGTGGACCACCGGGCCAATGATGCCCCCACCAGGCCAGCAACAGACCCAAAAAGGGGAAGATTACGTGCAACAGCCAGCCATGTAGACTTTGTTCATAATAAAAGGAGTTTATTGAGTCATTCTACCTTTGAGACTACTTTTTTCATAAGTTCATTCATGGACGTGACCAACAAACAACTGAAAAAAAAATATCCCATAATGTTAATATTGGAAAGAAATAGTTTCTATCAACTATTACCATCAGGCCTAATAAATTCCAGGGGAAGCACTGATATTATCATTAAAATTCTTTTTGCAGGAGAAAAATCTTGGTCAAAATTTGGATAATTTGTATTGCTGATAATAGTTATTTACCTGTTACAGTATTCTGAAAGACTTCAATGCACTTGATTGCGGTAACTCAAGCTGCTGTTGTGGGAGGGAGCCCCAGCCATCATCCAAGAGCAGAGCTTTGAGAATTACCAAGTGGAGGGTCGGATTTGCACCACATCCCCGAAATGTCTTCTGGTAGGTCTGATATGCTATGTTCTAATACATCGTGCATTTAAACAGTACTCCCTGCTCAGAGAATATCGGTTAAGGGAACTTCTCTCACCAAAATTTCTCCATTTGAAACACCTTGCAACAACGTCACCTCCCTCCTGCGTGTGCTAGTTTAGTAACCTTGGATACATTTTGCTGCTACTGTGGGTATTCATACTACTTAACCTCTTACGCGCCGTTGTACCGCGGGCGGGCAAGTCTCTGCGTGCGCCCTCGTGCGCTCTCGGACGCATGATGGAGATCCTGATGGAGATTATGATGTAGGTGGTGTATGGCGTCCAAGCGCGCACTGAAAATAAAAGCTGCAGACACAGCCGCGAACAGATTAGTTCATCTGACTGACCTCTCATTCGACTAATAAGAGCCTTGAATTGGGTTTCTGAAACCTTGAAGAACCAATGAATGAAAACCTAGGAAGGAGGACCCGCCTTCTGTGAATGCAGGAGCCAATTGAAGCACAGAAGTTCGGGCTGGGTGAAGAGAGACATTACTGCTGCAACAGATGAAAAAAAGGACACTGGAAGAACCTGCTACAGACCCAGCAGCACGGAGACCACCCACAGGTGCGACCTGCACTCATTCCAGCAGAATAGACGTTTAGGATTCTCTTCCGTCATCATAGACCAACGGAGGCCGATGACAAAGATCGTAAATCATTCGCCAAAACCGCAATAATGGAATTATGTTTTGACTGGGATCCACGAGCGGACCAGCGTTGCGTTCGTCTGACAATGGGGAAGAGAAGTTCGCCAGGACACTGCTGCTGTGAAGAGGTAAGGTGTTATAAGCTAAATTATTATTTATCCCTGAAAATTGTAATCCAAAATGACTTTTGACCGATTGGTAAATTACAACTGTGTGGTGTGGCGCAGTTTGTGCGCCGCTGTACAAGGGGTTGTTCACCGCGTTCAGACCGTGAACACTCCCCCCACCCCCGCTATTCTTTTGTAGTGGGGGGGGGGGAGCCGCGGTGATTGCGCTGCTGTCCCACATCGCCACATGAGGCTAATCCGTTGTGTAGCGATGGCCGAAGTCCATCCTCTGTAACGGGGAGGGGACAACCCCCGCCCCCCACACACACACAGACAGCCCTGAGTGTGACCTTTCATTAGACCCCAAAATGAAGCTTCTACATTGAAGCATTCAAAAGTTACAGACGTTTTTCCAAACTGTGCCATTTGGCACAATTTGGCACAGTTCCAAAACGCCTGGGAGCTACCTGAGGAAAAAGCTGTGTAATATATTCATTTTTTGTGGTATTGTTACAAAATTTGGACCTCAGCTGGATAACACTTGGTTCTACATTTCTGTTGCATTTTCCAGCCCGGATCTGAAGCTGTGTGTTATTTGCAAGCATTTGTATCCAAAAAAACATCCAGGCCAAATTTATTTTCTTCAAGTTCACTATGTTTAGATGACTGTAGCTCAGTGGCCGGAGCACTTAGAGAGATTATGCCTGTTTTGCCAAAACATTCAAAGTGTTTTCTTTTAAATGAGACCAACCCCATGAAGATGCTGCAAAGGGTTGAAGAACAGCTTTGGATTTAATTTGGGCACGTTATTTTTTGGCGTTTTTAGGGAAATTGACCGGAGTGCAAGGGGTTAAATGGTGGCAGGTGTGTGCTGATTCCCATTAACATGAGTTTGAATGTGATTGGTTAATTCTGAACACAGTTACTTCCCCAGTTGTAACAGGGTGTGCATATTTATGCGACCAGGTTATTGTTTTTTTTTAATTTTTCCCCTTAAAAGATTTGTTTGTTTTTCAATTGGGTTGTACAGGTTATAGGTCACATTAATGGTGGAAAAAGTTTTGAAATGATTTATCTTGGCCTCATTTTTTTTTACATCAGAAAAACCTGGCATTTGAACAGGGGTGTGTAGACTTTTGATGTCCACTATGTTTAAATTTGAATTAAATTAGACTGGTCTAGTCAAATGCAAGGCGCTCACCCTGTTTTTTTTTTTTAAACTGTCATAATTACAGTGGGGCAAAAAAGTATTTAGTCAGCCACCAATTGTGCAAGTTCTCCCACTTAAAAGATGAGAGAGGTGTGGCTCATGTATTCATACCTACATATGTATAAGCACAAGGGGATGTTTAAGATTGCATATGTGGACTGACCTCACCTCTTAGAGGAGGACAATAGGCCTGGACCGCCTGTGGAGAACAGCAGGGAGACGGAGACACGGCGGCAAAGACCTGAAAGGACTTCCTGACCCCCTGGGGCCAGGTGGAGGACTGAAGGTGGACTGAAGGACATTGAGGGGGGTTATAGTCAATAAGGGGATTTGACAAGGACGTGTGATTTGGCTTTTGATGTTGTATGTATGAATAAGGAGGTCCTGACTGAGTTCACTCTCTTCTGTTTCTGAGAGATATGTTGGGGATGTGACTACAACATTAAAACCTGAATTATGAAACAATTCAGCTTCTTCATTTCACGCTCCCCACAATGATTTATCTTGGTCTCTTTTTTTTACATCAGAAAAACCTGGCATTTGAACAGGGGTCTGTAGACTTTTGATATCCACTATGTATAAATTTGAATTAAATTGGACTGGTCTAGTCAAATGCAAGGCGCTCACCCTATTTTTTTTTTTAAACTGTCATAATTACAGTGGGGCAAAAAAGTATTTAGTCAGCCACCAATTGTGCAAGTTCTCCCACTTAAAAGATGAGAGAGGTCTCCAATTTTCATCATAGGTGTACCTCAACTATGAGAGACAAAATGAGAAAAAAAAAATCCAGAAAATCACACTGAAGGATTTTTAATGAATTAATTGGTAAATTCCTCAGTAAAATAAGTATTTGGTCACCTACAAACAAGCAAGATTTCTGGCTCTCACAGACCTGTAACTTCTTCTTTAAGAGGCTCCTCTGTCCTCCACCCGTTACCTGTATTAATGGCACCTGTTTGAACTCGTTATCAGTATAAAAGACACCTGTCCACAACCTCAAACAGTCAGACTCCAAACTCCACTATGGCCAAGACCAAAGAGCTGTCAAAGGACACCAGTAACAAAATTGTAGACCTGCACCAGGCTGGGAAGACTGAATCTGCAATAGGTAAGCAGCTTGGTGTGAAGAAATCAACTGTGGGAGCAATTATTAGAAAATGGAAGACATACAAGACCAGTGATAATCTCCCTCGATCTGGGGCTCCACGCAACATCTCACCCCGTGGGGTCAAAATGATCACGAGAACGGTGAGCAAAAATCCCAGAACCACATGGGGGGACCTAGTGAATGACCTTCAGAGAGCTGGGACCAAAGTAACAAAGGCTACATCAGAAACACACTACGCTGCCAGGGACTCAAATCCTGTAGTGCCAGACGTGTCCCCCTGCTTAATTAAGCCAGATCATGTCCAGGCCCGTCTGAAGTTTGCTAGAGAGCATTTGGATGATCCAGAAGAGGATTGGGAGAATGTCATATGGTCAGATGAAACCAAAATAGAACTTTTTGGTAAAAACTCAACTTGCCGTGTTTGGAGGAGAAAGAACACCATATCTACTGTGAAGCATGGGGGTGGAAACATCATGCTTTGGGGCTGTTTTTCTGCAAAGGGACCAGGACGACTGATCCGTGTAAAGGAAAGAATGAATGGGGCCATGTATCGTGAGATTTTGAGTGAAAACCTCCTTCCACCAGCAAGGGCACTGAAGATAAAATGTGGCTGGGTCTTTCAGCTTGACAATGATCCCAAATACACCGCCCGGGCAACGAAGGAGTGGCTTCGTAAGAAGCATTTCAAGGTCCTGGAGTGGCCTAGCCAGTCTCCAGATCTCAACCCCATAGAAAATCTTTGGAGGGAGTTGAAAGTCTGTGTTGTCCAGCGACAGCCCCAAAACATCACTGCTCTAGGGGAGATCTGCATGGAGGAATGGGCCAAAATACCAGCAACAGTGTGTGAAAACCTTGTGAAAACTTACAGAAAACGTTTGACCTCTGTCATTGCCCACAAAGGGTATATAACAAAGTATTGAGATGAACTTTTGTTATTGACCAAACACTTATTTTCCCGAGGAATTTACCATTTAATTCATTAAAAATCCTTCAATGTGATTTTCTGGATTTTTTTTTTTTTTTGTTATTTTGTCTCTCATAGTTGAGGTATACCTATGATGAAAATTGGAGACTTCTCTCATCTTTTAAGTGGGAGAACTTGCACAATTGGTGGCTGACTAAATACTTTTTTACCCCACTGTATAAGACCAGTATAAGAATGCAAAGTTATAACAGACTTAGCCTAATGAGTAGTTGTAAGACTTGTTGGTGTAACAGGCCTCTGATCTCCAATTCCTGATAGCAATAGTGATTACTTTCCACACCCAGTCTGATCCGTGAGTTTAGAGCCTTGTATAATTGCTTTCAAGTGGCTTATTTAAGCAATATTATGCAAGAGGGAGTACGGTATCAATGAATATATTAACTGCTGGTATGATGCATCTAATGCCTGACGCGTAGCAGAGTGTAATATTGCTTTTGTACAACAGTTCTGCAAGCACAATTTATTAAATGACAGCAATACTAGATAAATAAAATATTATGATTTGTTTAACTAGTTATTTTGCACACCTGAGGGAGAAAAAAGTCCTTTCTAAATGTAGCCAGTAACTGTTGCTAAACATCTCAGTTAGCATGAAGATGTCTGTTGTCATTTCACACACACGTAAACAAATTAAATATTGTCAAGTGCAAAAGTAAGTGTTTATAAAACATACCGGTCACCTGTTGAGTCAGTACCACACAAGGGCTGAGATCAAAACGTGAACAATGCCGGTGGCTAGTTAGCATGCTAGCGATTTGGCTTCGAGACACTTCACTTGCTTTTTCTTGGCATTTTCAGGTGAAACAAAGAGTCCATCACCACAAAGGTATTGTGGTTTGTTAATCAAGACAATAAATCCGCCCCACAACCAGGAGGTTGGGGGCGGATTTAACCTTGGGGGTAGAGCATCTGCCCCACAACCAGGAGGTTGGGGTTCAAGTCCTGGCTGGGTCATGCCAAAAACCATATAAAAATTTAACTTTCTGCCATCCAGCTTGGTGCTCAGTAAAAATGGAACAGAAGAGGGAAATGTGGGCGGCAGTGACTCAGGAGGTAGAGCGGCTCATCCAATAACCAGAGGGTTGGTGCTTAGAATCCCACTCTCTCCAGCCATCCTGCCGTTGTGTCCCTGGGCAAGACACTTTACCCACCTTGCTTCCAGTGTCCATGACACTGGGTATGAATGTGTATAAATATTCAGTGGTGGTTGGAGAGGCCTTTGGCGCAGATTGGCAGCCACGTTTCCGTCAGTCTACCCCAGGGCAGCTGTGGATACTGTAGTAGCTTACCACTATCAATGTCTGTCTGGAGTGAATGAATAATAAACTCACTGTAAGCGCTTTGAGATGTCACTTGACCTGTAAAGCCACATATAAATCTAATCCATTATTATTATTGTTACTGTTAGTAATTAACAGTTACATGAACACCTTTGAATCGGAGTGAAACATATCCAGTGAAACATTGGAGTGCAGTTATCATGGAATATCGTAACTCCTGAAATCCCTATTGTTCAATCAAATTGATTGGTCAGAACTGTTGTATAATTATTGTAAATGTTATTTTCAAAGTGTTCAAAATTTACTAAACATACAAAATGACGAGGCCAAGAAATGAGTGGTGGTAGATTTTTGTGTGGCACACTTTTCCTTGTTTACACTTTCTCTTTCTTCATAATTGGCCTGTTGTTCACCATCTAATCTTTCATATCCGACAGGGAGAATCTCTCAGTGCAGGGTTTTTTGTGGTACGGGCGCTATGTGATGTTGAACATCCTTCTTTTGTTGCTGCTCACCGTCTTCACGACCCCCACCATCATCATTAACACCATGGACAAGTTCAACGTGACAAAGCCCATCGCCGATCTTAATGTGAGAGTTGCATGTGCAGACACAGTTTTGCTTCCACAGTGTCGGTATGAATCTTAATGCTTGTTTCTAACTTTTGTTTCTGACTAGAGCCCTGTCATCAGTCAGTTCTTCCCCACTTTACTCCTGTGGGCCTTCTCTGCACTGTTGTTTGCAATAGTGTACTACTTTACATTAGGAGAAGCACATTGGAGCCGGTATCCCTCTCTCACACTCACACACAAGCACACAGTTGTAGTACAATGGTTGATTACTGTCAATAGTGGTATTTTTTTCCTCTTATCTCACCGTAATGTGTTTCAGCACCAGTGAGCAGTTGAGCATGATGCGCAAGTTGTACTTCTTCCTGCTCTTCACGGTACTTATCCTCCCCTCCTTAGGTCTCACCAGGTACTTTAAGTTGCATTTTATTTATATAAAATTTGCCTTAAGGTGGTTAATATTGTTAGGTAAATACAAGTGTTCTCTATCCTGTGACACCTGAGTCAGTGAGAAGAACAAAAACTCCCTAGAAACTAACGTCACTGCCCGCAGCCAAATGATGTGATCAGTTTAAGAGTCGAAGGAAAAAAAGAGCTTAGAAATACAACTTTAAAACATTAGTTCGAATAACTCATCAAATTCAGATAATTTCCAAATTTGCATTCATTCAAATGTGACGCATAATATTTGCTTATTTTAATTTTCCTTTCTCTGCTCCTTTGGCAGAGAATTACTGTAAATCATCTGACAGTTGTAACAATGAATGAACAAGTTAATACCAGCTGAAAAATATACCCTCCAACTTGTGAATCAATGCATTATGACAAGAATCAAAGAAGACCATTCCTAATTAATTTTCATCTTCTCCTTTCAGCCTTGCAGTGTTTTTCCGCTGGCTGTTTGATGAAAAGTTTCTCAGTGAAGGGAAACTGAGGTTTGAGTAAGTAATGCCTCCTTTTGAGATACATAATCTTGTAAGAAAAGCTGTATTTTGGCTTATCCAATATTCAGAGTATCATTATCATTTCTGTAGATTTGGCTTTGTTTACATATTTTACACCATATTATTGCAAACATTGGGCCTCTTGCTAGAACTGTTAATATTGACAGATTTGTTCATAAACATGAAGTACAATCAATTTACGTGAACTTGTGAGATTCACCAATCTGTTGGTATCTTCAAATATAGTGCAGGTACTGACAAAATTTACAAAACAGAGTAATGGCCTACAAGTAAAGCATCAGCCGCACAACCGAGAGGTCACGGGTTCAAGCCCCGACCGGGTCAAACGAAAAACCATATAAAAGTGGTACTTCCTGTCTTCTAGCTTGATGCTCAGAATGGGGGTAGAAAAGTTGATTTCCCAGCCACAGGGGGAGCACAAGCCTGTGTACTCCCTGTGCCACTCCCAAGCCCAGAAAAATGGGGAGGATTGCCTCAGGAAGGGCATCTGACATAAAAATCCTTGCCAAATCAATATGCGGATCGTCGTGATATCGGGTGATGTACGCTGTGGCAATCCTGAGGGGTGGGGTGGGGGGACTACCAATTCACGAGTAGTCCAGACCAGTTGTAAGAGTTTTGTGTAAATAGTTTGCCGTTATGCTAACCTTAATTTTCACTAAATGAGTCTATACTTTATTTGCCTGAATCAAGTATGAATGCAAACCCTATAAACTCAATAATTAGTTGACAAGATTTTATACTTTGATTCAAGTTATAATTAAAATTGAAACAAGTATAACTCCAACATCCATATCATATCAGAATATAAGATTCATTTACAAAACATAAGATTCTAAATGTTTCCTGGTGGCCTGCGAAAGTGCACGACTCCGTTCTGGCTGCTTCTGGTGCACAGTCAGCATGTGTCTTGCACAAGGTGATGGTGATGGCTGATCTGTAAGTGACAACTATCGCACTGCAAACCACACAGGATCAGATGGATATACTGTAATTCTGATTTTTACTGGTTTCACGTGAAGTGTGGGCTTTGCCTCTGGGTTAGGGAGTAGAGCAGGGAAAAAGGAAAAGTAGGTTGTATTTACGCACACATTTTAACCCCAAATTGTTGAAATGTGTCATACTGCTCAGCAAAGTTTCAGTAGCCTTCAGTGCACATGGGTGTCTTCATGTTAGAAAAAGTCTAATCAGAGATTTCTAACTCCTTGGTTCAACACAGAAACTCGTAGCTTAAAACAGAAGACTCGTCAATTAGAAAGAAAATGGCGCTCCAATAATTTAGATGAAATCTATTTAGCTTGGAAAAATCATCTTTTAATTAATAAAAAATCTCTTAGAAAAGCTAGAATGAGTTATTACTCTGCATTAATAGAAGAGAACAAGAATAATCCCAGGTTTCTTTTCAGCACTGTAGCCAGGTTGACAAAGAGTCAGGACTCTGTCAATCCTAGTGTGACTGAGATCATCCTGCGCAGTTCGCCCACTCGGGACACGAACCCGCGACCTACCAGTCAACTACACAGTTCGAGCATGGGAGACACAGCACGATCGCGCTGAGCTAAAGGTCCGACCGATAGCTCAGCGCTACCGATACTGTATGAGGCTTTTCGGGAGGGAGGTTTACTAACGTTCTACGCCGAACAGTGCTAGTTGGCATCCGTTACACTCTCCCCCTTAAACCTCACTCCCATCCCGGGTTCACGGCACCATTGTGACTGAGATCATCCTGCGCAGTTCGCCCACTCGGGACACGAACCCGCGACCTACCAGTCAACTACACAGTTCGAGCATGGGAGACACAGCACGATCGCGCTGAGCTAAAGGTCCGACCGATAGCTCAGCGCTACCGATACTGTATGAGGCTTTTCGGGAGGGAGGTTTACTAACGTTCTACGCCGAACAGTGCTAGTTGGCATCCGTTACACTAGCATTCCCTTAGAGCTTACTAGTCAGGACTTTATGAACTTTTTCAATAATAAAATTTCATCCATCAGAGATAAAATCAATCAGATTCTTCCCACAGTTAACTTAAATACTGTAACTACTACAACTCCTCCTATTGATGTCTGTCTTGATGAGTTTACTCCAATCGACCTTTGTGAGTTAGACAAAATAATTTCCTCATCCAAATCTTCAACTTGTCTTTTAGACCCTATTCCTACCAGGTTATTTAAAGAAGTCTTCCCACTTATTGGTAGCTTTATTCTTCATATAATCAATTCTTCATTAACTTTAGGCCATGTACCGCAGGCTTTTAAAACGGCTGTAATTAAACCCTTACTCAAAAAGCCAACGCTAGATCCAGGAGCTTTAGCTAACTATAGACCAATCTCTAATCTCCCTTTCATTTCAAAAATCTTAGAAAGAGTTGTTGCTACGCAATTATTTGACCACCTGCAGGGAAATGGTTTACTTGAAGAGTTTCAATCTGGGTTTAGAATCCATCATAGTGTGGCGGTTCGGATAACCCCCACAACAGACTAAGGACAGTCAGCTCGCTTCTCTTGGTTTTTTCCGCTGCACTACTGAGATGTAATGTGCCATACATGCATTGTGATGTTAATGTGCCATTCATTCATTGTGTTCATGTGTCCTGTCCTTACTGTGACCTAGAGACTGAGATCAATATGTAGATGTGCCTTGTAACCTCTTTGTCCTGCAGCTGGAGCAGAGGCCAGCAATCTGCCTATTGTGATGTATGTCTCTCAAATGCAAATGTCTCATGCCTGTTCTGCAGTCTCTTTGATTATACCAACTGCTGGGAATGCTCCTTTATGTATTGTTGTAGTTGGGTATATATACTGCACTGTAATCCATGCTCCTTCTCTCATTTCTCACTCTTCAACTGCTGCTGCTGGACACACACTGTGTGTCTCCCTTCTCTGAGAGCCTGAGGATCCCGCTCCGGGCTGCTCACACTATGCACCGGAGCGGGGATCCTGTGACGGCGGTGTGATTCAATAAACCTGCTTAAAACCTACACCAACGCTGCTTTATTTCATGCCGCCGCACTGGTGACCCCGATAGAAAGCACACGTTTTGTGCGACGCAACCTTCTGGTCTGGACAGCTACACTGGTGACCCGTCCTTCATGGTGAGATCTGCACGTCTGAGATCTGCACATCCACGCTGGGACCGGCCGCTCTCACAGCTTCTGACACACGATTCTGTGTCTCCACACGAGAGCGCACGCGCCTCGTCCCCTCTCCACGACGGCGACCTCCAGGGCCGGCGGAGAACGCAACGCGTGGACCTGAACGCACCACGGCCGAGCGGTGACAAAGATCGTCTCCTCCCTCTCACCGCTCCAACGCATCTGCACGAGCCCGAGGGACATAGATCGTCTATTCCCTCTCACCGCTCCAACGCATCATGGCCAATCTGCAGCCACAGCTCAACTTGGATATTATCGGCGCCGTCTGCGCTGATCTCCACCAAGATTCTGGACCCTGACTTGCCCCTCCAGCGGCCCACCCATGCATGGAACCCCCGCACATGCACCGGGGAGATACGAGGACGGCGCACCACGCACGGGACGCATTCGGCTCCACAGACCGCCAACATCCTTCGCCGCTGCACACAGAACCTTCAGGGCTGCTCGTACACCTGAAGCGCGCCAGCAGCTCGCTCACAGGATTTTCTAATGGTCTCAGCCACGGCACATAAGGGAATTCAGCCGTCAGCTTTTCCCGAGGGCTTTAGGGCTGCGCCCGCACCTAAAGTCAACACGCCAAGTCCCTCTGCTTCTATTTTTTTCTTACAGCCGCTACGCAGCCTTGCCACTCCTTTTTTTCTTCATGGCCACGAGAGGAGTCAGAGACTAATTTTTCTTCTTGTGATCTCTGCACGTGCAACGGGATAGCCCCTCGACATCACGGAGCAACAAGCAATTTTTGCGCGTCTCGGACGATTTCACCGTCCCCTGCCGGCACTTACTACCCCCTCCTCCCTCCCCCTCTGCCTGCAGCGAGCTTCCCCCGCAGCTCGCTCCCAAAGATGGACTATCGAGGTCTCGGCCCCCTGCCGAGCCCTCTGGGGGGGAGCGTGTGGCAGTTCAGATAACCCCCACAACAGACTAAGGACAGTCAGCTCGCTTCTCTTGGTTTTTTCTGCTGCACTACTGAGATGTAATGTGCCATACATGCATTGTGATGTTAATGTGCCATTCATTCATTGTGTTCATGCGTCCTGTCCTTACTGTGACCTAAAGACTGAGATCAATATGTAGATGTGCCTTGTAACCTCTTTGTCCTGCAGCTGGAGCAGAGGCCAGCAATCTGCCTATTGTGATGTATGTCTCTCAAATGCAAATGTCTCATGCCTGTTCTGCAGTCTCTTTGATCATACCAGCTGCTGGGAATGCTCCTTTATGTATTGTTGTAGTTGGGTATATATACTGCACTGTAATCCATGCAAATTCTCTCACTTCTCACGCTTCAACTGCTGCTGCTGGACACACACTGTGTGTCTCCCTTCTCTGAGAGCCTGAGGATCCCGTTCCGGGCTGCTCACACTATGCACCAGAGCGGGAATCCTGTGACGGCGGTGTGATTCAATAAACCTGCTTAAAACCTACACCAACGCTGCTTTATTTCATGCTGCCGCAATAGTACTGAAACAGCCTTAGCGAAGGTCACTAACGACCTCCTCATCGCATCTGATAATGGACTGGTTTCTGTACTTGTCCTTTTAGACCTTAGTGCAGCTTTTGATACTATCAATCATAATATTCTACTTGATAGATTAGAACACTATGTTGGACTTAATGGAACTTCGTTGCAGTGGTTTAGATCTTATTTATCTGATAGGTTCCAGTTTGTTCATGTAAATAATGAGTTTTCTTTCAACTCAAAGCTTAGTCATGGAGTTCCACAGGGATCTGTGCTAGGCCCTACTCTTTTTAGTTTATATATGCTTCCGTTAGGCAACATTATTAGAAAGCACTGTATACATTTTCATTGTTATGCAGATGACACACAATTATACCTGTCAATGAAGTCAGATGATAGTAATCAATTAGCCAAGTTAGAAGCCTGTCTTAAGGAAATCAAAGCTTGGATGATTTCTAATTTCCTGCTATTAAATTCAGATAAGACTGAAGTCATTCTTGTTGGTCTAAAAAACCTTAGAAATTCCTTTCCAAATCAAACTTTCAGTTTGAATGCGGTTACTCTTTCTCTTAATAGCTCTGTGAGGAACCTTGGAATTATTTTTGATCAAGATATGTCCTTCAATTCACATATTAAATTTGTTTCTAAGACTGCCTTCTATCATTTGCGTAATATTGCCAAGATTAGGAGCATCTTGTCTCAGAGTGATGCTGAGAAACTGATCCACGCTTTTGTTAGCTCGAGATTAGATTATTGTAATTCTTTATTATCAGGCTGTCCTAAAACATCTTTAAAAAGTCTTCAGCTGATCCAAAATGCTGCAGCAAGAGTTTTAACAGGTACTAGAAAGAGAGATCATATCTCTCCGGTTCTGGCCTCCCTTCATTGGCTTCCCATAGAGTTTAGAATTAAGTTTAAAATCCTTCTTCTTACTTACAAAGCTCTAAACAATCAGGCTCCTTTTTATTTAAAAGATCTGATACTACCGTATTATCCTAACAGAGCACTATGCTCCCAAAATGCAGGATTACTTGTAATACCTAGAATCTCCAAAAGTACAATGGGAAGCAGAGCCTTCAGTTATCAAGCTCCTCTCCTGTGGAACCAGCTGCCAATCTGGATTCGGGAGTCAGACTCGATCTCTGTTTTTAAGAATAGGGCTAAAACCTACCTTTTTGATATAGCCTACAATTAGGGAGGGATCATGTGTTTCTGAACCCTCCCTTAGTTATGCTGCTAATAGGTTTAGTCAGTTCCGCCGGGCTTAGAGACTAAACCACACGGGCAGGCTAGGAGTTGGACTTAGTTGTCAGAGGCTTTTCGAGACGCATGCCATAAGGAGCATTTTATGAGCACTGGGAGCTTAACCCCAGTGCCGCTCCTGGCTATGACAACCTTGGAACCAGAACCTTGGAACTGCTTTTACTAATAGGAGAAGGGGCGAGGGCGGATCTCTGGCACCTTAAAACCAGATGCTTCGGGTAGATGGTGGCTCGTCAACCTGGGAAGGTAGCCCATCTAGGGGAAGATAAACCCTGATTTCAAACCTCCGCTGCCTTGCGGCATACCCGGTCACGGGAAAGGCTTCGGGTGTCAACCCTGAGGAAAAATCCGGAGTCGGAGCCCCTAAGGCAGTTCTATGTTGTGCTCAACATCGTTCTGGCAGCTCCTGCAACGGCGCTGGTGCCAAACTGTAGCAGCCCTGCTGTTCCTTTGGATTCATCAGTGACGTGGAGAGGGGGGACATGCTGCATGGGCAACATCTTGTCCTCCATATCTTCCTGCCCAGGCTTGAATCCTACCAACGCCCAACGCTGGAAGGTAGAACACCGGATCACTGGAGAGGACACTCCAGCTTCGCCTTTGGCGTAGACAAAACACGGGGAATGACAGTTACCGGTTATAAGCCACCGCTCAATTGGCGTAGAGCGCGGCGCCAGGGGTTGTTCCCAACGGTGGGAGGGATCATCGGATCTCACTGGACAGCTACCGCCCGCCTCAAGCTGAGCAGCCCCCAGCCAATAAGGTGTTGTCCCGCCACAGCTTGCTTTCCTCATTGGGTGCATGGGGATGAGGAGAAGTCTGAACAGCAGGCTGAGAACCTTCGCACCAGGCAAGACAATAAAACAAAAGAGACTAACTCTAAAACTGGGAACTTGGAACGTCCGCACTATGATGACAGGACTCGCTGCTAACCTCAAGGACATCAACGACACCAGGAAGACTGCCATCATCAATAATGAGCTGAAGAGACTGGGAGTGGATATCGCCACTCTCCAGGAAACACGGTTGGCTGATGCAGGCACACTGAGAGAGAAGGACTACACGTTCTACTGGCAGGGAAAGGGCAGTGACGAACACAGGGAACACGGAGTGGGCTTCGCAGTGAAGAACACCTTGCTGAAGATGGTGGAACTGGCCAGCACTGGCTCTGCACGACTCCTCACCCTCCGCCTGAACAGCACTCAAGGCCCAGTCACCCTCGTCAGTGTGTATGCCCCAACACTGACAGCCACACCAGAGGCAAAAGACAAGTTCTACGAGAATCTCGTAACAACTGTCAGGATCATCCCCAACTCTGAACAACTCATTCTCCTTGGAGACTTCAATGCCAGAGTGGGTGCTGACCACGACTCCTGGCCCTCCTGTCTTGGACCTTTTGGCGTGGGCAGAATGAACGACAACGGACAGCGGCTGCTCGAGTTCTGCACATATCACGATCTGTGCATCACAAACTCGTTCTTCAAGACCAAGCCCCAACACAAGGTTTCCTGGCAACATCCGCGCTCAAAGCACTGGCACCAGCTGGACTTGATCCTGACCAGGTGCACCTCACTGAAGAACGTGCTAATCACCCGTTCGTTCAACAGTGCAGATTGCGACACAGACCATTCATTGGTGTGTTGCAAGGTCAAGCTGCAGCTGAAGAAATTCCATTGTGCTAGACACCCTGGAAAGGCACGGATTGACACCAGCAAGATGGCTCAACCAGAACTTGTTGAGCAGTTTGCCTCCACCTTTGAGAAGGAACTTGGTGTACCACAAGAAGGAGAATCTGCAAAGCAGAAGTGGGAAGCACTGCGAAACACCATCCACCGCACAGCCTTGGCTACCTTTGGGAGGAAGACCTCGAAGTCACAGGACTGGTTTGATGCCAAGTTGACCGAGATGACCCCCGTCATTGAAGCCAAGCGCTCAGCACTTGCTGAGTACAAGAAGTACCCAAACGAGAAGAATCTCCGGATTCTCAGGGCTGTGAGAAGTAAAGTTCAGCAGACTGCTCGGTGCTGTGCCAATGAGTCAGCCAAGACATTCAAACCGTTGCCATAACAGGGAACATCCGTGGTATGTACGATGGCATCAAGAAAGCACTTGGTCCGGCTCAGAGCAAGACGGCCCCCCTCAAATCCTCCACTGGGGAGATGATCACAGAAAAGAACAAGCAGATGGAGAGATGGGTGGAGCACTACTCCGACCTCTACTCCAGGCAGAACACCGTGACACCGTCAGCCCTTGATGCCATCGACTGCCTGCCATCCATGGACGAACTTGACGCCGAGCCAACCATCGACGAACTCAGCAAGGCCATTGATAGCTTGGCCGCTGGCAAGGCACCCGGCGACGACGGCATACCCCCTGACCTGATCAAGCACTGCAAGACCGCCCTACTGCTGCCATTGCATGACCTCCTCTGCCAGTGTTGGAAGGAAGGTGCCGTACCACAGGACATGAGGGACGCCAAGATCATCACCCTCTACAAAAACAAAGGGGAGAGAAGCGACTGCAACAACTACAGGGGCATCTCCCTCCTCAGCGTTGTTGGCAAAGTCTACGCACGAGTTGTTCTCGTTCGTCTACAGAAGCTTGCCAAACGTGTTTACCCCGAGTCTCAGTGTGGCTTCCGCGCTGAGCGATCGACGGTAGACATGATATTCTCCATCCGCCAACTTCAGGAGAAATGCAGAGAACAGAACATGCCCCTGTACGTCGCCTTCATCGACCTCACCAAAGCGTTCGATCTGGTCAGCGGAGAGGGCCTTTTCAAGATCCTGCCAAAGATAGGATGCCCACCAAAGTTGCAAAGCCTCATCGAATCGTTTCACACCAACATGCAGGGGATAGTGCAGCACGATGGCAACGTCTCAGAGCCATTCAACATACGCAGCGGAGTGAAACAGGGCTGTGTACTTGCGCCAACCCTCTTTGGGATTTTCTTTGCTATGCTCCTGAGGCATGCCTTCAGCACAGCAACAGAGGGAATCTACCTGCACACAAGATCTGACGGCAGGCTTTTCAACCTCGCCCGCCTGAAAGCCAGAACCAAAGTACGCGAGGCTCTAATCAGAGACATGCTGTTCGCAGATGACGCTGCAGTCGCAACCCACACACAGCAGGAGCTTCAGACCCTGATGGACCGCTTCTCCCAGGCATGCAAGGACTTCGGGCTTACCATCAGCCTGAAGAAGACTAACGTCTTGGCGCAAGGCACGGAAGCACCACCAACCATCACCATCGACGACTACGAGCTGGAGGTCATGAATCAGTTCACGTACCTGGGGTCCACGATCAGCAACAACCTCTCCCTTGATACAGAGATCAACAAGAGGATTGGAAAATCAGCCTTCACACTCGCACGCCTCACCACACGAGTGTGGGAGAATCCCAAACTCTCTGTCAAGACGAAGATGGCAGTGTACAACGCCTGCGTCATCAGCACACTGCTCTATGGGAGCGAGACGTGGACAACATACGCCCGGCAGGAAAAGAGACTGAACTCCTTCCACTTGCGCTGCATTCGCCACATCCTGGACATATCCTGGCAGGACAAAGTGCCCAACACAGAAGTTCTGTCCCGCGCCGGCCTTCCCTCCATGTTCACTCTACTCAGGCAGCGCAGGCTCCGCTGGCTAGGCCACGTTCACCGTATGGAGGATGGCAGAATCCCCAAAGACGTCCTCTACGGAGAACTGGCGACTGGCAGGAGAGACGTTGGCCGCCCACAGCTGCGCTTTAGAGACATCTTCAAGAGAGACATGAAGGCCCTAGAGATCAACACAGAGCGCTGGGAGGACCTTGCAACGGACCACTCCAAATGGAGAGGCACCCTGACCAGACAGCTCAAGGCGGGTGAAGAGAGACTGACTGCTGCAGCAGATGAAAAAAGGACCCGCAGGAAGAACCGCCACAGACCCAGCAGCACGGAGACCACCCACAAGTGCAACCTGTGTGACAGGGACTGCCATTCGCGCATCGGCCTGTTCAGCCACAGGCGGTGCTGTTCCAGCAGAGTAGACGTTTAGGATTCTCTTCCATGGTCATCATAGACCGACGGAGGCCGACAACGAGGTTTAGTCAGCCGGGGGACCTCCAGTAATGCAATGGGCCTCACTCCTTTCCTCACTCTCAATGAAATATTTTTTTTGCTGGTTATTAACATTTGTTTGTTCTCTCCCATAGATTGAGTCCCCATCATGCTGTTTGCTCTCTACATGTCTGTTCTTTTCATCTTCTCTATCCCCTCACCCCCCAGCCAGTCGCAGCAGATGACTGCCCCTCCCTGAGCCTGGTTTTGCTGGAGGTTTCTTCCTGTTAAAAGGGAGTTTTTCCTCTCCACCGTCGCCAAGTGCTTGCTCACAGGGGATCGCCTGATTGCTGGGGTCTTTCTGCAACTGTGGGGGTTCCCCCTACAGTTGATAGTGCTATGAGATGACTGTTGTTGTGAAATGGCGCTATATAAATAAAGTTGAATTGAATTGAATTGAATTGAATTGAATGTTGGTCACTGTTAACAGCAACATCTGCAGCAACACCACACCCTAAAATATCTCCTATAATCTGACAGATTCTTTTATTTTTGCCAGTCCATTGATTCTGCTGCTGATGCTTCTTAAATTATATTTTTAAATTTTTGGATCTCAGACAGGAGAAGTTCAGTTTTGCTTGAAGTTTTGTTTTTTTGTTTTTTTCTTAGACTTTGAATCCATTTTGTAACATGAACCTTCTGATCAGACACAATAGGAAGTGTGGCCTTGTATGGTAGTTTTAGGGCATCAGTTATGCAAACCTTCAGTACTTGTGAATGTGCACTCACTTACACACTGGTGGAATTCAGGGTTTTTACTTGTGCTGTTTACATATGCTTATAGGACATCAAAGTGTTTGCATCTGGAGTGGATCATTCCTGCTAACTTGGCTTACTAACAAAGTATGCTTGATTTACACATACTAATATTAACATGTTCTTGCATGAGCCCATTGTTTTGGAATATAAGTTTACAACTTCCTTCCTCCTAAATTTGATTGCTGTTCAACTTTTTCTTCCTGACATTGCACTTGATGGTTCAATCTGAACCAATCAGAAAATATGTGACCAACACTAGATAGAATTTCTTTTTTTTTTATCACAAAATTAGTTACTTTAATTACTGATTGAAATGATTTTTTTCCAACTGCTTGTCTTTTCTTTAATACACCAGGTGTGTGTTTTTACCTGACCAAGGGGCATTTTTTGTCAACTATGTGATCGTTGCAGCCCTGGTGGGCTCTGCAATGGAGTTGTTGCGGCTGCCAGTACTACTGCTTTACACCATTCGCTTGATATTTGCTCGCTCTGCAGCTGAAAGAAAATATGTCAAAGAGGTCTGTACTAGCATTCTCTTCTCTAACTGGTCAAACATACTGTATATTGTTTTACGACGTCATGCTTGACCACGGGGTTAGAGGTAATCAGATTGCATGTTATCAAAAATGCAAAGAAAGTATTTTAATTCAACTTAAGAAATCAAAACATTTACACTAGGAAAAAATAAGCAAAATTGTTTTTGTACAATGGATGGTGTTGGGAGAAAATAAAGTTTATTGTTTTATAGAAATGTACCTATGATTCATGACTGTACTGATTTTATAGCAGGCTCATTTGTCTCGCCACACTACAAGCTAATATACTTGTTTGGACTTCTGTTTACAGAACCAGGCCTATGAATTTGAATATGGGGCCATGTACGGCTGGATTCTGTGTGTGTTTACAGTCATTATGGCTTACAGCATCATATGCCCTGTAATTATGCCTTTTGGTGAGTAGTTTGAGTGGCTGAACACAATCATGAACTGTAAGTTCTTAATCATTTTTTTACTTTTTGGGTCATCAGTTTAATATGATTTTTCATCACCATAATTATGTCTTTTCTATGGTTTGGTTTTTACAACTTCATTGTATTTCATTCATTGTATTTACAACTTCATTGTATCTGACTGTATCAGGTCTCCTCTACATGATTCTGAAGCACTTGGTTGACAGATACAATCTGTACTTTTCCTACCTGCCGGCTCGTGTAGACCGCCAGGTCCACCTGGAAGCTGTCAATCAAGCTCTGGCCGCTCCAATCATCTGCCTGATATGGCTTTACTTCTTTTCTGTCCTCAGAGCAGGTTAGAAACAACTTGGAAGCCATTAACATCAGTTAAAGATAACTTGAGTTCATCTTAATAAATGTATGTAATCTGTGTACTAATAAAGTGTGTGTTTTAGGATTTTGGACTCCCACCTCCCTGTTCACCTTGGTGGTCCTGTCTATAACTGTCCTTATCAGTGTCAGCTACACCTGCTTTGGCCTCTTCAAGTACCTCAGTCCACTCAGCTATGTGGTGAGTATTTTCTTCTGTGTTGGACAACCCTGTTGTTGTCATGTCATCCTTCAGACTGAGCGTTCATATTGTATGTTCTTTACAGGTCAAAGAGGAGGATGAGGAGGACATGGAAGAAAACACAGAGGTACTGCACTTGAAAATATTCCATGACATCAATAAAGATCCGATATAAATGGGATAGGCTTGGCCCTAAGATAACCTGCCTTAATTTGCCTCATTTATTACTCCTGTTATATTTGTCCTTAACAAACTAATGACTAATAGATTGATGGAATAATAACATCAGTAGTTACTTTAGATTCAGCTGGCCCAAAAATAACTACACATATAAAGGGGTTTTTATTTTCAGACTTCTATTGAATATACAGTGGCAAGAAAAAGTATGTGACCCCTTTGGAATTACCTGATTTAATTGAGCCACTTTCAAACCACAGCTGGCGAGCCACGGGCATGGGTTCCATTAGCATAAATTAACACCTCAACAACCCTCCATGCCTTTTTTCTGACTTCAAGGGGACTTGGGTCTGATTGCCCTCAGATAAGAGTGCATTTCTCTGGGATATCAAGTTTCATGTCTTCACAATGCGCCGGTCAACCTGGAAGCTGGTGATGTCGGCTGCTATTAGTTTTAATTTTGTCACCCCGTGTCAAACTCAGTGCGGCTCAGTGGTGGATATAGGAACACGCGATCAATCAGTGGTTCAGTAGTTGCTGCTCTTTGTCCTCCTTTAAAATGAGGAGGATTGCAAAATGTGTGTGTGTGTGTTTACAGGCTTGCACTTTTAGTTGGTGGGTGTGTGTGCTAGTGTGACGCGTTTTGTGTCCAGCGCTACACAAAGTGGTGTACGTTTTATTTTGGAGGGGCTGTTATGAAGAAAAGAGGAGCAGAGGATAACCAGCCCAACCAGGACTAACTGGTATTGGCTCCACAGCAGCTGGAGATGGTCCAAGCTGCTGGAGGCTCCACGGGAGTGACTGAAAAAAAATGCTGTCAATAGAAACCTTACACTGTCAGCTGCTGTGATATTTGTGTAATTGTGGCATACAAATGTCTGTTGCAGTATCAAAATTAATATAATATAATCTGTCAGAGTAATGACAGCCTTCATAGTAATTTCCACTCTATCGCTGTGCTGTGACGTGGTGACGGTGACACCTACGTCATCGCACGTTTATCCATGTTTCCTGATGAAATGTCTGCTGAGGTAAGGTGGGCAGTGAACCACATCAATTAATTGCATAGTCATTTAGGTCATGTCAAGTAGCGTGGGTAACTTATTCAGACAACTGAGGAAATCCAGACTGCACTGGGTTTTCCTGGATTGCTGGGGTACCCTGAAAGGGGCTTTGGTCATAAAATGTGATCTGTTCAACATTTAAGTCTCAAGTATAGACAAATACAATGTGCTTTACCCAATACCACACAAACAATTATAATATTTCATGTCTTTACTGGACACATCAATTAAACATTCACAGTATTGGTGATAAAAGCAAGTTGAACCCTTGGATTTGATAACTGGTTGAACCTGCTATGGCAGCAATAACCTCCAACAGACGCTTCCTGCAGCTGCTGATCAGACCTGTACAACATTCAGGAGGAATTTTGGACCATTCTACCTTACAGAACTGCTTCAGCTCAGCCATAATCTTAAGATGTCTGGTGTGAACTGCTCTCTTGTGGTCATTCCACACAGCGTCTCTATTTGGATCTAGGTCTGGACTCAGACTGGGCCACTCAAAATGGTGGATTTTCCTTTCTGAAGCCATCCTATCATAGATTTGCTTTGATATTTAGGATCATTGTCCTGCTGCATCACCTACAGTGGAGATCAAAATTAGAGAACAATGTATTAATACTTGATTTTTTTCTAAAATATGTTATTCTTCATTGTTCAGAATTTGACAATATCAGCTGTGGCTATACCACTGCTGTACTAGCATGTTTGTATATATATATATATATATATATATATATATACTGTATATATATATATAAAACCAAGGCACCTCAACACAAACATTTATTTTGTAAAAAAAAAAAAAAAAATAAAATAAATCAGTGAGCAAAATTAGAGGACAGTGACCACTGGGTCAGAAGAGAAGAATGGGTTTTTGTGTTTTCATTGCTGTTGTTTTTAGGGCTACAGGATTTAAAAAAAATTAATAGGAAGTGTAGCGGTCCTTGCTTTGAATGACCAGCACATCTGCGCCCACAGGACATCACTAGTTTCTCACACTGCTCTGGTTTGATCTTGGTCCATTCTTCTTGCAGTCTCTTCCACAGTTCAGTAACTGTAGTGGGTTTCTTAGCCATTACTTTGTCACCAAGGATTTTCCAGAGATTTTCTATGGGGTTTAGATCTGGACTCTGGGCTGGCCATTTCATTGTTTCAATATTGTTAGATTCAAGGAACTGTTTAACCTGTTTTGCAGTGTGACAGGGGGCATTGTCTTGCATGAAAATTGCGGTCTGATTGGGAGACAGTTGCAGTGAAGGAATTGCATGTTGCCGAAGGAGGTTCACATAAACATTTACATTCACCCTGCCATGTAGCTGTAAAAGAGGCCCAACTCCTGCTGCAGAAAACATCCCTCAAACTGTGACATTTCCTCCTCCAAATTTAACTGACTTCTTTACACACTTTGAGTTCAGTCTTTCCCCAGTTTGACGCCGTACATATCGTTTCCCATCAGACCCAAATAAACTGAACTTGGTCTCATCACTGAAGTGCACTCTGGATCAGTTCTCCTCTGTCTTCACAACTCCTTAGCAAAGGCAGGTCTAGCCTTTTTATTCTTTCTGCTGATGAGGATTGGTCACTGCAGAATGAGCTTTGAGTCCAAATTATCTTAAATGGAGAGACACTGTGTGCCGAGATAGATCCTTGCCCCATTCAGCAGTGAACTGGCAAGCAATTCCAGCTGCAGTGTTGAACAGATTTCCCACTGAGAATCTTCGTATAACCCTGTCCCCCAAACCAGAGCAGTGTGAGAAACTAGTGATGTCCTGTGGATACAGATGTGCTGAAGTCATTTAAAGCAAAGGCCCCTACACTTCCTATTAATTTTTGAATCCTATAGCACTAAAAAAAAATGTTTAAATCTTCTCTTCTGACAGAGTGGTCACTGTTGTCTAATTTTGCTGTTTTTTTTTTTTTTTAAATGTTTGTGTTGTGCCTTGGTTAGGCACAAAACAATCCTTGGCGAATATTCTGTCAAATTCTGAACAATGAAGAATAACATATTTTAGAATAAATCAAATATTAATACATTGTTCTCTAATTTTGATCTTCACTGTAACTTCTACTGATCTTTAGCTAGTGGACAGCCATCCTGACATTACTCAATAGGATACCTTGATCAACTTGACATTTTATTTTCACCTCAGTGATTGCAAGCAGTTCAGGCACCTGAGGTATCAAAGCAGCCTCAAATCATCATGTTCCCTCCACCACATTTCACCGTTGTGATGATGTTTTCATGTTGGTATACAGTGCCCTTTTTACACTATACATAGCACTGTGTTCTTCTCCAACAATTCAACCTTAGTTTCATCAGTCCACAAATCATTTTATCAGTAGTGTTATGGAGTGTCAAGGTGCTTTTTGGCAAACTTCAGGTGTGCAGTGTTTTTTGGAAAGCAGCAGCTACTCTGTGGTGTCCTGCCATGGATACCATGCCTGTACAATGATTTGCGTATGGTAGACTCATGAAGAAAGATGTTAACCAGTTCCAATGATTCCTTCAAGCCTTTAGCTGTTACTCTAGGGCTCTTTTTTTACCTCATTGTTCATTCTGCATTGTGCTTTTGGAGTCACCTTCGCTGCAGTGAGAGGGCTAGCAGGTGAGCCTGAAAATCACAAGAGGCTGCACAGTACCATTGCCCCAATGAGAGGGGGTATGCTTGAGCACCATAAAGACAGGATTTTTTTTTTTTTAAATAAAAGGATTTAAGGACATTTTTTAAATAAAATCACAGCAATTTTTGTCCAGAAGGATAGGCAAATTTACTTCATTTACAAGTAAAGGTAAGACCATGCATAGTAGTTGTAAATACTTATTTTATTTAGTAGTACTAAATACTAATAATAATTTGTAATAATGAGTGTAAATTGTGGAGCTGCAACAGAGAGAGAGAGATGCAGCTCTCAGAGCCACGATAATTTACATTATTCCTTGGCCAAAAACAAAGTATAATAAATTTTGTGCCCAAATAACTTGTGTGTAAAATAAGTTGATACGATATACTGTGTAACAAAGGGTCTTTGGACATTGTCTTTACTCAAAGAGAGTTATGAAATGAAAACTTTTTTTTTATTACTGCCTTTTCTTTGTATTCCATTAAGAGATAATTATATAAAATACCTTACACTAGTGATGACCAAATGAGGCTTTCTGGAGGACTTGAGGCCTTTGATCAAAATGGCTCATGGAGACAAGGCCTCATGTGGGACTTCATTTTCTCTACCAGTCCATCTAGTGGACAAAACGTATACAACATGCAGATTTTTACAAGGGTATTATTGGTTTAATGTGTATTTTTTTTTTCTTTAAAGAAATATCAATGATCATAAGGCAAAAAAAATAATAAAACTGAGGTGACTACAGTGAATGTGCCTGTGTTACTTGGTGTGCTTGTACTACTTATCCATTTTTATTAAGAAATAATACATTTTCAACAGTCTTATACTGTCCCAGTATATTCAACTCTGGCCTTATTCTCATGCAGGGCACAATAGTGCCTCAGCATAATGATGTGTAATAATGATCCGAGCTCTTTGAAACACAACAAGACACTTCACTTTGCAAATAAAAATGAAATTAAAAGAACGACACAGCTGGGATTCAAACCCAGGTCTCCCACTTGCAAAACAAATGCATTATCGCTAAGCCATTGCCTCAGTTACAACAAAAAGCCACTATTTGTCAAAAATACATCAATGTGAAAAATGTGCTCAAACTTTTCCTGAACGGGAGAAGTCCGTGTTTTTGGTGCTGGCTCCATGTGAAAATTGGCTGTGACAAATCCCTTACACAGTCAAACATGACAAAACAAAACGTGAGGGACGGGGATTTCCATTGGGTACCGCTGCTCACTTTATTTCATGTTGCGTGCAAAATCATGACCCAGTCACGTGGTCCGACATCAACACATATGTCACGATGCATGCCTCGAAACACGCCTTGCCAAATATTTCCGGGATAAGATTGGAGCACCATTCGGAGCACCAGTGCCTGCCTTCCCATCACTACCTTACACTTGTTTTGTTAAAATTATTTATAAAATCAGATTTGTAATTGTGAATCTGAAAGCATCATTGCCTCAATGGCTGGGCGTCCACTTCTCGGGAGAATAGTCACAATAATAAACCATCTCCATCTGCAGACAATTTATGTAACTCTCGTCTGGTGAATACTTAGTCTTGTTGATTATTCCAGCTTTATGCAAATCAGCAGTTCTTGATTGTAGTTCTTCAGAGATCTCTTTTTCCAGGCATGGTTCACATCATCAGATGCTTCTTGTGGACAGCAAACTCAAAAAGTGTTTTTTTTTAAAAAAAAAAAATAAGTCACAGTAGCTGTGTACCTCAGTCCAATCTCGTTTCATTGCTTAGACTCCAGGTTTGCCAACTCCTGGCTTTCATAGAAACTATTGGTGTAAGGGTTCACTTACTTTTTCCACCAGCACTAAATGTTTATAGGATGTGTCAAATAAAGACATGAAATGCCATAATTGTGTGGTATTAGATTAACTGCACTGTGTTTGTCTTTACTTGGGACTGCAGTGTAGATCACATCACATTTTATGACTAATTAATGTAGAAAACCAGGCAATTCCAATGGGTTCACATACTTTTTTCTGGCTTCTGTATAGTGTGTTATTCCTGAACGATTCTGAGCTGTTGATTTAGTGACTATTAAAGTTTAGGCATTCATTTTGCAGCTCAAGTTCAACTCTGATGGACTGTAAATGTTCAGTGGCTCTCCATGTTTAACTCTTAACATTTATTTCTGTTTGCTGCACATATGCAGACTTACCTTCCCAGAGTACTTGATTCCAGATCACCTGCCAGTGCTCCACAGGGGGGTAAACAACAACAGTCTTACGGCTCTACAGAGGACTACACAGCTTATGGCTTCAGCCCAGGAGAGACAGGCTCATCAGATGCTTGAGTTTTGCATATAGAAAGTGAACCAAAGTATTGCCATCAAGATGGGCATGGTTCCTGATTAAAAAATATCTTCTTGGAGTACCAATAAGGACTGTCTAAAGTTTTCCACTGATCAGCACTGTACTGCCAAAAAATGGTTCAGGGTTTGCATTTTTTGCCTTGAGCACAATATAAATAATATGTAGGTTCTGAAATCATCTCACAGGTATGGAGTTACCACATTTTTAAAGATTTATTTAATGGCTCATTTTGCAGATTACCAGCATATTTTAATATTTACTCAAGTACATTCATTTTGGGGTTTTTTTTTCCAATAATTAGTTTACTGTTTCTTTTTTTATCAGATAAAAAGGTAGAAAATGTTTGTTTTTTACCTTGACATGTTTCGACTGACATCTGCAGTCTTCTTCAGAAGGGTCAGCTGCTCGCTGTCACATGTCACTTTACCTCACTGTGACATGTCATTTTATCAGCTGTTTTCCTTAGGCGTGGCCAGCCTGATGGATCTGACAGATCCACCATGCTGGCCACGCCTCCCGTTGTCAGGTGGTCTCTGGACATACATTGGGGAAATGGGAAGAACACTCAACACAAGAAAGAACACCAGAAGGAATGCGAAAAGGAAACATTGGGACAATTCACAAGATCACAAAAAGAAAAGGCAGAACAAGAAACCCTGAAATTGGCAATATTGGATCACTGCAAAAGGAACAATCGCATCATGGACTGGGACAACACAAAAATCATTGGATCGGAAGGTAATAAACACAAACACTTGATCAAGGAAGCCATAGAAATCAGAAAATGTGCAAAGGATGCCATGAATTGGGATGAGGGAGCATTCATGCTCTCCCACACCTGGGACTCCATTCCCCAGAGACCACCTGACGACGGGAGGCGTGGCCAGCGTGGTGGATCTGTCCCATCTATCAGGCTGGCCACGCCTAAGGAAAACAGCTGATAAAACGACGTGTCACAGCAAGCAGCTGACGCTTCTGAAGAAGACTGCAGGTGTCAGTCGAAACATGTCAGGGTAAAAAAAAAGAAGTGGTAAATAAATCATATTTTAATATCGTTACAAACTAGTTACTTTTGTTGACCAGTGCATACAAGGACCTACAACATACAGTATACTTTGCCAAAAAAAAAAAGATGTGCCCATGTTTTGCTAATTTGCACACTGCTGGGTCTGCTGTATTATAGATGGGACATAAAATGCTTTCGTGTCAAAACAGTCCAAGCTTGTCAATTGTCATCATACTGTACATTGTGCAAAACATTGCCTCAACATTCTGTTGAAATACTTCATTTTAACTCCTGTCATTTGTTTGGGCATTTTCATTCATTCATCTTCTTCCGCTTAATCCTTTTCGGGTCGCGGGGGGGGGCTGGAGCCTATCCCAGCATCTTTGGGCGAGAGGCAGGGTACACCATGGACAGATCGCCAGTCCATCACAGGGCCAACACAGAGAGACAGACAACCATTCACTCTCACAGTCATACCTAAGGACAATTTAGAATCCCCAGTTTTGATGCCAATTAACCTAACTTGCATGTCTTTGGCATGTGGGAGGAAACCGGAGAAATCCCGGAGTAAACCCACGCAGACACGGGGAGAACATGCAAACTCCACACAGATCACTGTTGGTCGGGGGCTGGGATTGAACCCAGGATCCCCAGGCCAAGGGTGAGTTGCTGTGCTGCCGCAGTGCTAACCATTCTTCCACCGTGCCGCCCTTGATTGGGCATTTGGCATGAGGAAAGATGAGCATTGTGTATTAGATATTTAAACAGCCATGCAAAAGCTATCAAGTGCCAACAAGGAGCTTCAAACACATCACAAAGATCTTGTTACTTTTTCTCTTTGACTTTAGATGACAAAAAAATCATTCCAAGTTGACGAGTTTACTTTTATTAAAGCCTTGAGTAAAAGTCAAGAAAGCAAGACAGAGGCACTTTACATCTAAGCCATAATGTTTAAAAAGCACACAGGAATTCATTTCATACACATGCTCATATATGCCAAAGAGGCAGTTTTCATCCAGCTTACAATGATTCCACACTGATCAAAGAAGTTTTTTATTAAATGGTTAAGCACCTGCCAGGGGAATAACTCATTATACATTTTGTATACTGTTTGTGTTTACGAGAAAAAATTCAGTATTTTGGCAAAATATTTCTTCCAGCACTACTGGAGTTTGCAACTAAAACTGTATTTTGTATTCTAGAGCCATTATTTCTGTGTAAGGTCAGATGATGATGTTGTGGGACTATTGGAATATTTTACAACAGGTCTTTTTTTTTTAATTAACTGTTTTTTATTGTAACATACAGTATAAAGTGCATTTAATAAAGAATCAAGTCATTAAAGTATAAAAGGTGTGTATTATTCAAAATGAAAACAGATAAATTGTCTTAAGATTGTTATGCATTGTAAATGTGAAGTTCAGTAAATGGACTACGAACATTAAAAATTGTTATAAATGTGTTTTGTCAATGGGGGGCACTGTTGAGCTTCAGTGGGGTAGTGTGACCTCTGTAATGCTCATAAAGCAATAAAAGTCAAAGGCGCGGTGTTTCTTTAAAGAGTTCTAACTTTGACACTGGTATGAGCCAGTTTATTGGGTGATTATTCCAAATGCTTCTCCTGTTCACCTGATCCTTTTTGCTTTCTCTTTAATGTCCCTTTCTCACCAGGGTACCTTCCTCAGCTGAGAAGCACCACTGTTGCCAAATAAAAGGCTTCAGAATAGGACTGCTCAACCTTCTTGCACTTTTCCTTTTAGATTTTTCAACATCATAGTATGTACTGGTTCAAAAATTTAAAAAAAAGTTTCAGAAGTAATTTGTAAGAACAAAATTGTAAATTTACAAATAAATGTAGTAAATGGGTCTTTATTGAGTGTTGACAATATGAACCAAACTCTTGCAACGGCCGTATAGGGACCGGATAGCTCATGACAACAAGCCCGATACTCCCACAGCACCCCCCACAAGAGACCACGAGAGATGCAGTCAAATGCTTTCTCTGTCCACAAAACACACGTGGACTAGTTGGGCAAACTCCCACGAACCCTCGATTCTCAAGAGGGTAAAGAATTGTTCCAATGTGCCACGGTCAGGACGAACACCACATTGCTCCTCCTGGATCCGAAGTTTGACTAGCAGTCGGACTCTCCTCTCCAGTACTCTGGCATAGCTCTTCCCAGGGAGGCTAAGAAGTGTGATTTCCCCCTAAAGTTGGAACACACCCTCCAGGCCCCCTTCTTGAAGAGAGGAACCACCACCTCAGTTTGCCCTGCCAAAGGCACTGTCCCCAACCTCCACGCAATGTTGCAGAGGTGTGTCAACCATAACAGCCCTACAACATCCAGGGCCTTGAGGCACTCAGGGTGAATCTCATCCACCCCTGGGGCCTGACCACCAAAGAGTTTTTTAATCACTTCAGTAACCTCAGCCCCTGTGATGGGCGAGTCGTTCCCCTCATCCTCAAGCCCTGCTTTCTCTGTGGAAGGTGTGTCAGTGGGTTTGAAGAGATAATCCTGACAATGTCCCCAGTCAAAGTCAGCAGTACCCCATCCGCACCATACACAGTGTGGACAGGGAGCTGCTTTCCCCCTCCTGAGCTGCCGGACAGTTTGCCAGAATCTCTTCGAGGCCGACTGAAAGTCTTGTTCCATGGCCTCACCAAACTCCTCCCACACCCGAGTTTTTGCTTCAGCAACCACCTGAACTGCACTACGCTTGGCCTGTCGGTACACCTAGCTGCTTTGGGAGTCCCACAAGGCAACCAAGCTCAATAGGACTCTTTCTTCAGCTTGATGCCCCACCACCACCACCACTGGTGACCACCACTTGGTTCAGGGGTTGCCGCCACAAGATGCACCAACAACCTTGTGGCCACAGCTCTGGACAGCTGCTTCAACAATGGAGGTGGAAAACATGGCCCATTCAGACTCCATGTCTCCATATTCCCTCGGAATGTGGGCGAAGTTCTTCTGGATGTGGGAGTTGACGACCTCTCAGACAGGGGCCTCAGACAGACGTTCCCAGCACAGCCTCACTATACGTTTAGGTCTACCAGGTCTGAGTGGCATCCACCCCTGCCATCAAATCCAACTCACCACCAGGTGGTGATCTCTTGACAGTTCTGCAACTCTCCTTACCCAAGTGTCCAAGACCTACGGACACTCGGGTCCCAGCAATGACCTACAGGTCTTGCTGGGATGGTTTACTGCTGAATGTGAAGTGGTTGGGATGAGAATCGGCACCTCCAACTCCGAGTCCATGGTCCTCAGCTGGAAAAGGATGGATTGCGTGCTCTGGGTTGGGGACAAGCCCCTGCCCCAAGTGGAGGAGTTTAAGTATCCTGGGGTCTCTTTCACTACTGAGGGGAGAATGGAGCGAGAGATTGACAGATGGGTTGGAGCAGCCTCTGCAGTGACGCAGACGTTATACCAGTCTGTTGTGGGGAAGAGGGAGTTGAGCTCTAAAGCAAAGCTGTTAATTTACCGGTCAATCTACATTCCTACCCTCACCTATGGTCATGAGCTTTGGGCACTGACCAAAAGAATGAGATTGCAGATACAAGCGGCTGAAATGAGCTTTCTCTGTAGGATTGCTGGACTCACCCTTTGGGGTGAGGAGCTCAGTCATCTAGAAGAGGCTCAGAGTAGAACCACTGCTCCTCCACATTGAAAGGAGCCAGTTGAGGTGGTTTGGGCATCTGATCAGGATGCCTCCTGAATGCCTCCCACTTGAGGTGTTATGGGCACGTCCCACTGGGAGGAGATGCCGGGGCAGACCTGGGACATGCTGGAGAGACTACCTCTCCCAGCTGGCTTGGGAACATCTTGGTATCCTCTCTGAAGAGCTGGAGCAAGTGGCGGGGGAGAGGGAAAAGGGCTTCTCTGCTTGAGCTTCTGCCTCCGTGACCTGGACCTCCGGAAAAGCAGTAGAAAGTGGATGGAAATGTAATGAATAAAAGTTTCAAGTTTATGAAAAAAGCTCCACATTTTAAAGAAAAATTTTTTTGGCATAGCATAGGTCAGGGGTGTCCAGTCGTGTTATGGAGGGCCAAGACCCTGCAGGCTTTACCTCCAACCAGTGTCTTCAACAGCAGATTCCACTGAAATTCTTCCCACTGATTGTTGATAAGTGAAAACACCTGCTGAACAGACTGGGTAGAAGAGAAAACCTGTAGGGTCTTGGCCCTCCATGGCACATGATTGGACACCCCTGTCATAGGTACATCAAATGCATTTTGGTCCGTTGTGTAGCATGATATGGAGGGGATAATGATGATTTAGGGCAACAATTCTTTTTTTTTCCAGGTTTGTGGACATGCCCCCCCCAAAAAAACAATTGTGCATATGGCATGCTGAGAGGGGATACAGGTCACCAAGCTGTCCGTGCCATGGGAGAAACTGGGTGAATAAAACAATTTTTAATGGGCCTGTGCTCTCCAATCAGAGGAAAATGCTCTTGGCTTTATGACTGAAAATAACCTCCATACACACTTACTGCTCATTCAACCATGGCACAGCATGGTGCTTTGGGTTGGTGGGAGAAACAGCACCCACAGCTTGTAGCCAACACATTGGACCTATGTGATTGGATGTTTTCATGTCCTCACCTCAGCATTCTGTGGATGGTTGTGTTCGGGATAACCATGCTTAACCTCCTGGTGGCATTTTGCAGTGGCAGAAAGCACCTGTAAACCAAACTGGGAAGAAACGGTTGAGCAAGGCACGCTCCCACGGCTGGTCCATCAGTTTCTGGGAGACTATCACTTTTTATAGCTGTCAGCCAGCTTTGTACGATGGGCGCACCAATGCGTTTGTGCTATCATAAATTGGGATTTGACGTTCTGGTCTGGACGCCATGGTGATAGCAGCTTAACGCTGAAGCTCCCAGACCTAATCCAGGAAAACATCTTCAAAATCAGACTTAATGGATTTTTGGAAGAGTAAAAATCAAAAGACAAAAATATCATGCCTAAACAAAAACAGAAGAAACTGTCATTTCCCAGGCTAGGACACGCATCGGCCGGAGAATCTGAACCGGAGGACCTCCGTTCAGAAGACGAGGAGCTGAATGCAGCTAACAAGAAGGTTAGCTTGAAATCGTTATTTGAAGAATTATGACGATTTCGCCGAGAGGTTTGGGCCGAATTTCGTGAATTCAGAGAGGAATTAAGAAGGACGAACAGCAGAGTGGACCAGGCCGAGAACCGAATCTTGGAAGCTGAAGAAAGAATAAAAGTGCTTGAAGATTCCGTGCTGGATTTACGCAAAAGACAGTCAAGACTGGAGGCTAAGCTAACCGACCAAGAAGGAAGACAGAGAAGAGACAACATTAGAATTCACGGTCTGAAAGAAGGAGCCGAAGATGGTTTCAACACAATGGCGGAATGCGTGGAATCCTTACTGAGAGAGAAGTTGGATATTCCACAAACCACTGATTTGAAGATAGAAAAGGCCCATCGTACATTAGCCGCAAAGCCAGCGGCGGAAGCGCCCCCACGTTCTGTGGTGGTGAGATTTGCCAATTTCAAAATAAAACAAGAGGTTGTAAGACGGGCTTGGCAGAAAAAAGGATTTATGCACCAAGAGAGAAAAGTCTTCGTGGAACACGATTAAGCCCCGGAGGTTCTTAAAAAGCGCCGGGAATACAACGACGCTAAAAAGGTGCTACGGGAACAGAAACTGCGCTTTCAGACGCCATTTCCTGTGAAGTTAAGGGCCTTTTACGGTGAAGAGTCATGTCTCTATAAATTGGCGGAAGAAGCAACAATTGGCATGGCGAGAAGAGGGCTCCCGGTAACGGTGTTTAAACCCGCAGCGGACCCGAGCGATAGGATCAAGGCTCAAACGTGGTCCACACAGAGACCTTCAAAATCCATGGGCCAGCAGCGGGAAACCCAGCGCCAGAGCTTCAAGGATAAGCCTGCCAGTTTCAGGAGGGAATAGCGACTTTTTTTTTTTTTTTAGTCATTCTGCACTTCCAACCCCCCTCCTACAAGGTAACAAACATTAAAGGAGATGCAGAATCAGCATGTGGTAAAACATTTCATGGATCAGTCATAGCATTAGAAACAAATGTCTTTTTAATAAAAAAAAAAAAAAACCTTGTTAAAATAGAAATGTGACAATGACCCACATGTTCTCCCCACACTAACAAATACTGTATTAGAGTGAATGTTTGCTGTGATGGGGGTGGGAGGGTGCACACAATTTCATAGGGTTTAGGCATAATAAAAAAAAAAAAATCATTACAAGTTCGGATTGGGATCTGAAATTCACGTTAAAAACATGGGACAACTTACAGGGGTAAGAGAGGGCCCTCAACACGTAACAGAGTTTGAGGAATTTCCCTCAGAGCCTACACTCCATCAAGGCTCTTACAGGGTCTTTAAAAAGACCTCAGCTCAGGAAGCTCTTCTGACAATTTTTTGTTTTAAAGTTTCGTACACTATGTTCTTAATGTTTTTTATGTTCTTAATGTTCTTTCAGTTTCTGAGTAGCATAAAAGAGGGCCACCACACTGTTATACTAAATAAGACAATACAATGGAGAAACAGGGTGTAACCAAAATAGTCTCATATAATGTAAAAGGGATCCTGAATCCAGTTAAAAGATCCAAGATTACCCCCTCCTTTTTTTTTTTTTTTTTTTTTTTTTTTTTTTACCCGTACCTCACTTTACTCTTCTTTGGGCTACACAATATAATATATAAATTTTACTCTTTGAATGAATAGTAATCTTACTTTGGTAAGCTGGAATGTGAAGGGGTTGAACCATCCAATTAAACGAAAGAGAGTCATGTCACGTCTAAAGCAGTTTAAGCCTGGGGTAGTGTTTTTGCAGGAAACCCATTTGCAGGATTCCGACCACTTGCGTTTGTCAAAATGTTGGTCAGGACAATTTTTTCATTCAAATTTTAAAGCTAAGGCCAGGGGCGCTGCTATTCTTATTGATCGAAATATCCCATTTATTCCCTCTAATGTTGTATTAGATAAAAATGGACGATTTGTAATAGTATCAGGTAAACTTGGCGATAAACATGTCACCTTGGCTAATCTGTATGCACCGAATTTTGATGATGTGCACTTTTTTCGCAACCTTTTTTCGCAACTTCTAGATTTAAATACTCATTCTCTAATTCTTGGGGGTGACTTTAATTTGTATATGGATCCGATCTTAGATCGCTCATCTTCAAAACCTGCTAGTCTTAATAAATCTGCAACTTATGTTAAGTCTTTTCTTGAGGAATATAGCCTTACAGATCCTTGGCGTTTTTTACATCCTAACGGCAGGGACTATTCTTTTTTCTCTCACGTACACCATACTTATTCCAGAATAGATTATTTTTTTGTTGACAATTTATTAATTAATAACCTTTGCTCTTGCAGTTATGATAGCATCTCGGTTTCTGATCATGCCCCTCTTGTACTTAAAATGATCCTCCATGGATGTGACTCCATGAGAAAGCATTGGAGATTGGATCCATTATTACTTACAGATGAAAAATTGGTTGCGAATATTTCTTCTAAAATTAATTTTTTTTTGAAAGAAAATAAAACTCCTGGTATGCCAAATAAAACGATATGGGAGACCATGAAGGCATTTCTTAGGGGGGAATTTATTTCATTGGCAGCATTTAAAAGACGATCCTTAATACAGGAACAGAAGGCTATTTTAGATCAAATCCTGGATATTGACAGACAATATGCTCAATCTCCATCACCCGCTCTGTACAAGGAACGTATGACATTACAAACTAAACTTAATTTACTTTCTACTCGACAAATTGAAGGTTGTTTAATAAGGAACAAGAGTGAATTTTATGAACATGGCGAAAAAACCAGTAAACTTCTAGCTAATCAATTACGTGGTATTAGAGCTAAGCAAATTATTACTGGAGTTAGGACAGATAAAGGAGAGGTGACATCTGACCAACAAGTGATTAATGATATTTTCAGGTCATTTTATTCCAAATTATATACCTCATAATATACAACAAACTTAAAGGATTTGGAAATTTTTTTTGATTCTATTGATATTCCTTCGATTTCTTCAGAATCTCGGCAAATTTTAGAAGCTCCCATCACAAAAGAAGAAATTCAGCTGGCAATATCATCCATGCAATCAGGAAAATCTCCAGGACCTGATGGGTTTTCCGCTGATTTTTTCAAAAAATTCTCCGACGACCTCGCCCCTTTCCTTTGTCAAGTTTTTACAGAGTCGCTTGACTCTGGTACACTTCCTCCTTCATGCTATCAGGCCTGTATCACTGTGTTGCTTAAAAAGGATAAGGATCCTGTTGATTGTGCTTCTTACAGGCCTATTTCCTTGTTAAATACCGATGTTAAAATTTTGTCAAAGTTGTTAGCTTCAAGGTTGGAAAAGATTCTTCCTTTTATAATTTCACAGGACCAAACCGGTTTCATTAAAAATCGCCATTCTTTTTTTAACTTGCGGCGGTTGTTTAATATTATTTATACTCCTCACCACAACATACCTGAATGTCTTATTAGTTTGGACGCTGAAAAGGCATTCGATAGGGTTGAGTGGGAGTATTTGTTTTTTACTT
This sequence comes from Pholidichthys leucotaenia, assembly GCA_020510985.1. Classification (NCBI taxonomy): domain Eukaryota; kingdom Metazoa; phylum Chordata; class Actinopteri; order Cichliformes; family Pholidichthyidae; genus Pholidichthys; species Pholidichthys leucotaenia. The sequence goes on along the minus strand of CM035842.1, from coordinate 359,329,994 downwards.
TGGAGAGGTTCGGTTTTGGTCCTTCCTTCTGTTCCTGGATTAAACTTCTCTATGCTAGTCCTTTAGCTTCAGTGTTAACTAATTGTCGCTATTCTGACTATTTTAGACTTTACCGTGGTACGAGGCAAGGCTGTCCTTTGAGCCCGTTGCTCTTTGCCTTGGCAGTTGAGCCGTTAGCTATTGCAATCCGTGGGAGCCGGGACTTTCTAGGCATTCGTAGGGGTGGCATTGAGCATAGGGTTTCACTCTATGCTGACGATCTTTTATTATTTCTCTCCAACCCACTTACTTCATTACCCGCTATACTCAACATTTTAGATAGTTTTAGTAGGTTTTGTGGTTATAAAATTAATCTTAATAAGAGTGAACTGTTTCTGATTAATGAAAAGATTCAAGTTCAGGATTTTGAAAATTTTCCGTTCAAGGTTGTTATTGATCATTTTAATTATCTTGGGATATGTGTCACTAAACAATTTAATTACTTGTTTAAAAATAATTTTCTCCCCTTACTTGACCAGTGCAAGCTAATACTTTCCAAATGGTCCCCATTATCCTTGTCATTAATTGGCAGAATCAATTCTGTAAAAATGATGTTACTTCCAAAGTTTTTATATTTGTTTCAATGTCTCCCCATTTTTATTTCTAAATCCTTTTTTAAGTCTTTGGACTCTCTGATTACCTCATTTATTTGGAATGGTAAACATCCGAGATTGTGGAAAGTTTTTCTTCAAAGACCCAAATCAGTAGGTGGCATGGCTCTGCCTAACTTTCAATATTACTACTGGGCAGCAAATATCAGGTGCATGTTATATTGGAAACATTTTTATCTTTAACCCAAATCACCTATTTGGATCCTTATGGAGTCACATGTGGACAATCAAACCTCCCTACCGGCAATTTTAGGTTCACCACTTCCCCTTGCCTTGTCTACACTGGGTAATAATAAAGTAGTTCGTCAGTCTCTTAGAATTTGGTCTCAATTCAGGAAAAATTTCGGTCTTCAGTTTTTTTCCATTAGAAGTCCAATTGCCGCAAATCATTTATTTACCCCATCAACTATTGATAGTGCATTTCATATATGGCACAGAAAAGGTTTAAAATCTTTTGCGGATTTATATTTTGATGGTCAATTTGTAAGTTTTTCTCAACTTTCCACCAAATTCGACATCACTTCTACACATTTTTTCCGCTTCCTCCAGGTCAGACATTATGTGCAAACCATGACAAAACAATTCCCTCAAAAACCTTCTGATAATCCTCTAGATGATTTTTTATTAGTTAAACCAACTTCTAAGGGGGTAATGTCAGTTTTATATAATTTAATTTCAAATTTACAATCTTCTTCTCTGGCCGCTATCAAATTGAACTGGGAACAAGATCTTAATTTTACTTTTACTGATGAACTGTGGGACTCTATTCTTGGCCAGGTTCACACTGTATCAATGTGTGCTCGTCACGCTCTTATTCAATTTAAGATTGTACACCGGATGCACCTGTCCAAGGTTAAGTTAGCACGTATTTACTCGGATATAGACCCAACTTGTGAAAAGTGTGGTAGCGCTCCTGGCACTTTGCTTCACATGTATTGGTCCTGCCCTGCATTGATGAATTTTTGGCATTCTGTTTTTATCACTATGTCTGAAGTCCTGCAATATCAAATTAAACCTGATCCATTATGCGCCATTTTTGGTGTGGCTCCAGAACTTGTCTTGCCAAGTTCCAAATTAAAAGTATTCAAATTTTCATTATTATTGGCCAGACGTGCTGTATTACTGAAGTGGAAAGACTCTTCGCCCCCTTCACATTTACAGTGGATAAAAGATATAATGTCCTGTTTGGATTTAGAAAAAATCAGATATACAGTCTGTGGCTCTGAAAACAAATTCTATAAATTATGGCGCCCGTTTCTTGATTTCTTTGAAAGACCCACGATTATAGTTTCTGAGTAGCTCACATCCCCTTTACCCCACCCCCACTTCACACACACAATTTTTCTTTGTATTTTTTTTAAATTATTGTTTATTTAAAGGTTTTTGTGCTTTGAAGCATTTACATTTGTTGGCTTTAAGTTCTAGTTTTTCACTGTTTGGTTGAAACAAAAATGAAAATTTCTAATACTTTGTATTGTATTGATACTTCAATTAATAATAATAAAAAGACCTTTGAAAGAAAGAAAAGATCCAAGATTCTACGCAAAATGAAAAAAGAAAAAGCAGAAATAATATTTTTACAAGAAACCCACCTAACAGACGTGGAGCACACTAAACTCAATAGACAAGGGTTTAAAATGATCTCTTCATCTTCATATAAGTCAGGGAGGAGGAGGGGAGTAGCGACATTGATATCAACCAAAATTACATTTGAAAAAAAATCAGAACACAAAGATAAAGAAGGGAGGTACAGTTTGGTAATTGGGCGGCTAGAGGGAGAAGATATCACCCTGCTGAATGTATATGCACCACCAGGGGCCAACTGGAAATTTTATAAAAATGTATTTGACCTAATGATAACTAAAGCCCAAGGTTTAGTGATATGTGGTGGAGCCTTCAGTCTAAGACTGAATCCATACTGGGATGCAACAGGTAATTCTTCACATCAAAATAACACTCAAAGTAGGAAAACTCGGATGCTACTAAAAGAAATGGGAATCTGTGATGTGTGGAGGGAATTCAACCCCAATGTAAAAGATTATACATTTTATTCAACGCCACATTCATCTTACTCAAGGATTGATTACTTTCTTATGTTTAATAGAGACATTGGAAGAGTAAAAACATGTAAAATAGGACTGATGGATCTCTCTGACCACAGTCCGATCTATATGAACTTAAATATCCAAAAATACACAAATAATACATTTTCTTGGAGGTTGAATTCAAATGTCCTGAAAGGACCACTGAAAGATGAACTGGAATCAGATATTCTCAGATATTTGGAAGAAAACGATAATGGAGAAGTATCCCCTTTAATACTGTGGGATGCATGCAAAGCTGTAATAAGGGGAAAAAATTATTGCAAAACTGGCAACCCAAAAGAAACTGAGACAAGAAAAACTAATCACATTAGAGTCAGAACTTAAGAACCTAGAAAAAGAACACAAAGGCAACACTCATTCTAATGACTCGCACAAGATTAACTAACTAACTAACTAACTAACTAACTAACCTGCACTTATATAGCGCTTTTCTAGTCACAAAGACCACTCAAAGCGCTTTCATTAATACTAACCCTCTATTCTAAGGGCCTATAGGAAACAAATATCGAGGGACAATTTAGAACAGCCAATTAACCTAACATGCATGGTTTTTTTTGGCATGTGGGAGGAAACCGGAGAAATCCCGGAGTAAACCCACGCAACACAGGGAGAACATGCAAACTCCACACAGATCACTGTTGGTCGGGGGCTGGGATCGAACCCACGATCCCACGATCCCCTAATCCCCCGGCCAAGGGTAAACTGTGCTGCCGCATTAAGGCAATTAAAAATCAAATAAATGAGATCTACACGATAGAAATCCAAAAGAAACTTACATTTCTGAAACAAAAACACTATGAAGCAGGCAGTAAATCGGCAAAATTACTAGCCTATAAATTGAGGAAACAACAAACAGAAAGAGCAATCTACAAAATCAGAGACCCAGTATCAAAGGAAATAAAATTCAGAATTCAGGATATTCTTAAAAGCTTCGAGAATTACTATAAGAACTTATACTCCCACAAAAAACATAAAAACGCATCCGAGGCACTCTTAAACACATTAAACCTTCTCCAACTTACGGAGTCACAAAATAAAACACTACTGTCAGAAATACAACCTAAAAAACTGGAAAAAGCAATTATGAAACTTAAAGCTAACAAATCCCCAGGAGCAGATGGCTATACAGCAGAGTGGTACAAAACCTTGAAAAAGCAACTATCTCCTCTCCTCCTGAAAACATTTAACTATGTCCTCCACACAAGGGAAATCCCCCTCTCCTGGAGAGAAGGGGTCATTGCAGTTATACCTAAACCTGAAAAGGATAAACTAGAATGCCCCAACTACAGACCAATTAGTGTATTAAATCAGGACTATAAGCTTTTTACCATTATCCTTGCCAAAAGGTTAGAAAATATACTGACAGACTTAATTCACTTAGACCAAACAGGTTTTATAAGACAAAGACAGACACAAGACAACATTAGACACACTTTACACATAATTCATCATATAAAAAAATATAACTTAAATGCAGTCATATTGGGATTAGATGCTGAAAAAGCATTTGATTCGGTTGACTGGTCTTTCCTATATAGAATCTTATCCAGTTTCAATTTTCATAACAACTTCATTAGAACTATACAGGCATTATATAAAAAACCAGCAGCTAAAATAAGGATCAACGGTAATTTATCATCATCTTTTGAGCTGGAAAGAGGATGTCGTCAGGGCTGCCCCCTGTCTCCACTACTCTTTGCAATCTTCATAGAACCTCTGAGCCAATGGATAAGACAAAATCAAAAAATTCAAGGTATTACACTTGGTCAGAAGGACAATAAAATAGCACTCTTTGCTGATGACATTTTAATATACCTAGGGCAGCCGGACACTTCTTTACCAGAACTAATCTCAGTTTTTTCAGAGTATGGAGATTTATCGGGGTACAAATTAAACATGCATAAAACCCAAGTTTTAACATTCAACTATGACCCAAATCATTATTCACTAAGCAAACTCAAAACTAACTGGGAGATGGAATCTATGAAATATCTGGGGGTCAATATCCCGAAACAACTCAACAAAATTATAACACAAAACTATGATCCACTGGTGACAAAAATAAAATCTGACCTAGCAAGATGGAATATGATACCATTCTTGGGTACTGCACAAAGAATTGAAGCAGTCAAAATGAATATACTTCCCCGTCTTCTATATCTTTTCCAAACAATACCGGTAGAACCTCCCAAAAAAACATGGCAGGAGCTGGACAGAAGGATCTCAAGATTCATATGGCAGGGCAAGAGACCTAGAATCAGATATAGAACCTTACAGCTAAACAAAGACAAAGGTGGGCTCGCGCTGCCAAATATCAGGGACTATTTTAAAGCCGCACAAATTAAAACTTTAATAGAGATATGTAACCCAGTCTACATTGCACAATGGAAGGAGATCGAATGCCAAATAACAAGTGACATCCCCCTACAGGCGATAATAGGGAACAATGCCTTACCTAAACTTTTGAATAACACTAACCTGTGGATAGAGACCCCGCTAAAAATTTGGTTTAAGATAGTCAGAGAGAATCAAACTAAAGAGCCCTATCGACTTCTGCAATGGATTGCCTATGATCAAGACTTTACTCCTAATAAAACAGACACTAGATTTAAAAAGTGGAAAGAGAAAGGGCTGATAAAATATTACGATTTTTTTAAGGGGCAAACTTTAAGAAGTTTTGAAGATTTGAAAAAACAAGGTCTAATAAATCAAGATCTTTACAGGTTCTTTCAGCTTAGACACCACATAAACAATATACTTAAAAAGGAGGATTTGGAAAGGGCCCACTCAGGTGTTCTGAAGGTCTTCTTAATGGCATATAAAGGGATCCCAGGGATCAGATACATTTCTAAAATATACCAAGGTCTCCAAGACTTAGAAGGAGACAACACATCATATATAAAAGAGAGATGGGAAAAAGAGGGGAATTTCACTTTACAACTGGAAATATGGGAAAAGCTAAATAAACAGCAATGGAAAAGTACCTCATCCCTGCAGTGGAGAGAATTTGGATGGAAAAATTTGGTAAGATTTTTCAGAACACCTGCACAAAACAAATTTACCCATAAGGGGTTGAACTGTTGGCGCTTGTGTGGTGAAAAGACTGCAAATCATTTTCACGTGTTTTGGTCATGCCCAGTTATCCACCAATATTGGACCAATGTACAGACAATATTGGGGAAAATATTCAAAATAACAGTTCCCTTTTCATTTGTAACTTTGTATTTGGGTTTACTACTGGACTCACTGGAAAGGCGAGGAGAAAAATACTTATTCAATGTTTTAATATTGGCAAGTAAAAAAGCCCTAACTAAAAAATGGATGTTGAAGGACTGTCCTACACCTGAAGATTGGTCTAACGTGATCCAAGACATTTACTCGATGGAAAAGTTGACATTCGCACTGAGACAGGACATGGATGGGTTCATGAACTTTTGGCAACCCTGGATCGCATATGTGTCTTCCATTAGATCTAATCTTTGACAAATACCATTTCAATAATGGTTCCGCTCTTTGTTCCAACGCTACTCAGATGCTCTTTTACTTTTAATTACTTATTTTTCTTTTTGTTTGTTTTTTGCTGTCTTGTTTGTTTGTTTGTTTGTTTGTTTTATTTTATTTTCTTTAATTTCACTTTTTCTTTCACTTTAAAAAAAAGGGGTGTTGTAATAATTATTCTTCCAATGTTGTCAAATAGCAAAAAATAAGGGAACATGTGATGAAAATGTAAACAATGCAATTCTGTAATGACCTGTATACCCTTTATAAAAACTTAAATAAAAAAAATAAATAAATAAATTGGGATTTAATGTGACGCGTGTTCAGGCTGGGGCCGATTTGCGATCAACCTATAAGCACCTCAAGATCAACCAGTAGATCCTGATCGCCTGGTTAGGCACCCCTGCTTTGAAGTGATGGAGTCATTAGGGCATTTGTTAACCATGGGTAATGAAGTCCCCTTCATGGATCACCACCTTATCGTGATGGAAGGGTTTCTGTGCCCTAATGATCCCAGGAGCTATGTTGTTGGGGGCTGCTTGGCCAAGGTAGGGTCTCCCATGGCAAATTGGTCCTGGATGAAGAGCCAGACCAAGAGTAGTCCAGGAGATCCCCATGAAAATCCGTATCATCAAGGACCTAGTGTCATGCGGTGGCTCTCGCAAGCCACCATAAGACGCCACACAGTCACCAGTGAGTTTCAGTGAGTTTTATTACGGTGAAAAGTGACAACACAAGATGCAGGGGCAATGACACATAAGTCTACACACATCCGGAGGCGTAAGGCTAAACAGCTCTCTTACAGGTCCATAGAGGAGACGGTCATACACAGGCAAGGTTGACGGAGTAATGACTACACAGGCTGCTGAGGCAGAGACACACAGAGGTCTACTCTCACCGGGAGGGGTAAGGCTAACAGCTCACTTACTGGTCCAGGGGAAGCGACGGTCAACCACAGGCAGACGAGGTAGGTAACAGTCCAAAGCATCCGTAGCTCAGACGAAGAACGACTGACACTGCTGCGTCTTACCGCTGCCAGTGCCGGGCTTAAGACGGCGAAGCACTAACAACGATAATTACAATCAGCTGACCGACCGTTGACAGGCGGAAGCCCCACCGAGCACTTTCACAATAAGAGCCCGGTGAGGCCAGAATACAGCCCGCAACTGTCAAGGCCGGCAGCGAAGCATAACTTAGCCCGAGCGCGATCAGAAGCCGCGCTCGGGTCATAACAGTACCCTCCCTCCACGGGCGGACTCCGAACGCCCCAAGGAACCACCCTGCCCCCCGCCCCCCCCAGGGTGGGAGATTGGGGGACAGATGTGGAGGGAGAGAACCAACCCATGAACAAGACCCTAAACCAAAAGGAAAAAGAATACATCAATTTCCCCCAGAACCATGACGAAACCAGAAAAAACAAGACATGACTAAAAAATACAAGGGATACAAAACCATAAAGAGCATAAGCACCTGACACCGAACATCTTCCCATAGGGACCACAGACAACCCGTCTAACGCCAAAGTACATAATCCCACGTGGTAAAGAACTCAAAGTAAGGATCTCTTCAAAAACCCAAACTTAACATGCCAAAATCATACTCCCAAACAACCTCAATACATGATAACTATGGAACAAGAAATACCTGGAAACACACGATAACTATGGGACAAGAAAATACATGGAAACACACGTGGAGCAATCTAAAATTGCTTGGCATAACGTGACTATAACTAGACTGCCTTTCAAAAAACACATGAGGCAACCTAAACACAAACAAAACAAGAAATATATACAAACACACATGGAGCAAACTAAAATTGCTTTAACACAACTTGGCTATGACTAGACCGTGGCTTTCAAAAAAAAACATGAGGCAATCTAAAATTGCTCTGACATAACTTAGCTATGGATAGACTGTGGCTTACAAAAAAAAGAAACATGGAGCAATCTAAAATTGCTCTGACTTGACTTAACTATGACTAAACTATGGCTTACAAAAAAAGAAACATGAGGCAATCTAAAATTGCTTGACTTGACTTGACTATGACTAAACTGTGGCTTTCCAAAAAAAGGAAACATGAGGCAATCTAAAATTGCTTTGACTTGACTTGACTTGACTTGACTGTGGCTTTCCAAAAAAAGGAAACATGAGGCAATCTAAAATTGCTTTGACTTGACTTGACTTGACAATGACTACATGAAGCAACAAAAAAAAAATTGCTAAACGTACTTGACATGACTAGGCACCGTATGGGCCCACAGATAGTCCCACAAACACAGTACATGATCAGGTGGCCTACCCCAGTCCCAGGCCCCCAGAAACAAGTCCTCTGGTGGCCGAACCAGGTCACCCCGTAGCAAACACAGTTTATTGGGTGGCCAACCCAAGACGCCGAACGCACGAAGCAGTTCCTCGGGTGGCCAACCCGCATCCCACAACCACCAGGACCGTGGAGGAAATGCATGCAGCCGCCCGCCTGAAAACGACAAGACAGGAGAGCGCCAGTCTGCCAAACACAAACCTCTAACGGCCCCCAGCTGGTGGCTCCTGAGAGGGGAACAACCAAAGACTTGGACCCCCTCGAATCCTGATTGGGTCACAGCTGCACCTGTGCTGGACCCCCACTGGACCTCATCGGACCCTGATTGGGTCATCGCTGCACCCACGTCGGACCCCGATTGGGTCACCTCAGCCCACGCGTCGGACCCCGACTGGGTCACCTCGGCCCATGCGTCGGACCCCGACTGGGTCACCTCGGCCCACGCGTCGGACCCCGACTGGGTCAGGACGGCACCGGCGACGACCTCCATCTCCGAACCTGGAACCCCCAGTCCCGTGACCTTGACTGGCTCCGGACCGGTAACGCTGTGGAGGTGCTCAGAAAACAGAAGAGGACCGGGATCAGTTCCACCGGCAGCGCCAGAGCCCAGCGAGACGAGCTCGGGTGCAGTGGACGGCTGCCCCTCACTCGCCTCCCCATGAGGCAGGCAAAAATGCTCTAACACACCATACAGGAAAACAAGGAAGAGCACTTGCCTGCACTCGGGCTCTGGAGCCGTCCAGGACTTTGCCGATCCAGGTTCAGGAAGACACTCGTCGTCGGGCTCCCACTCGGCTGCGTCGGGTTCCACAGCCGGCCTGATGGTCTCTGCAGCTGGATCCTCACGCGCTGGCGTCCACGCCAATAACCCGTATGGCATGGGGGCAGAGGACCCTCGACCTGCTGACTCGGGCTGCATCCCTGAGGAACCCTGGGGACGCTCTCTCGTCGGCTCTGGCTCCTCACTGCAGTCCATTCTCCTCCTCTGTCCAAAGCAAGGCTGCAGGGCCGGGATATTTCCCAGAGCCGCAGGCCTCCCCCTCGTTCGATGGCGTGGGACTGACGCCGAGGACCGCTCAGCAGGAGGAGACACAGAGGCAGCAGGTTTAGTACAAATGGCTACAGCTGGGGAAAGAAACTCAGGGAGCTGCGAACCCCGAGCTTCACCCCCAGGAGTCAGACAAGACAGATCACTATGAAAAATAGGACAGTGAAATTGGACTTGCCTGTCTCCCGGAGGGAAGATGGTATCAGCTGTAGCGGACGTTGCTCCTTCCCTCGCTCGCTGGGTGGTAGAAAAGGATCCATGGACAGAGCCCACCGGCACAGGACTCAGCTCACTCACAGCAGCTGGCTGGTTGAGGGGGTCATCCCGGCGGCCCGGAACTGGATCCGGAGCAGGAGCTTGCTGAAGATGCGCCCGGCCGTGGCGCCGACGCCTTCGCAGGCCCCCAGACGGTGCGAACTCCCGAAACGGATCGAGGACAGGATCGGGATCCATAGGCAAAGAGCAGGAGTGCCTCTTCTCCTGCTTCATGCCGCGTTCCTCCTCCATCATCAGGTATATTTCGCGTTGCGCGGCGATGTCTTCCTTCCTCGCGTCGACTTCCGGGTGGTCGGTGTAGCGGGGAGAGAGATGACAAAGAACGTCTTCGGCAGCGTCCAGGTACCAGTGTATGCTGTGGTCATAATCCAGCAGGGAAGCGGAGATGAGCAGCTCATCCACGACTTCCAGCACACCTGTCAGCTCGTGGCTCGGACTCCAAACGCAGCCCCTCCACGACGGCATTCTTCACATACACAGTACCCAGACAGGAAAAAGCAAATGTCCAAAAACTCGAACCCACTGGTGAATTGCGTCTCGGGTTGGCGTCACCGTAAACGCCGTTTTGGCAGCAGTGTACTGTCATGAGGTGGCTTTCGCGAGCCACCATAAGACGCCACACAGTCACCAGTGAGTTTCAGTGAGTTTTATTACGGTGAAAAGTGACAACACAAGATGCAGGGGCAATGACACATAAGTCTACATACATTCGGAGGTGTAAGGCTAAACAGCTCTCTTACAGGTCCATAGAGGAGACGGTCATACACAGGCAAGGTTGACGGAGTAATGACTACACAGGCTGCTGAGGCAGAGACACACAGAGGTCTACTCTCACCAGGAGGGGTAAGGCTAACAGCTCACTTACTAGTCCTGGGGAAGCGACGGTCAACCACAGGCAGACGAGGAAATAAACTCAGCCTCATCTTTTCACGCTCCCCACACCGGTGACCTTACGACGTATCATGGACGAAATAAATTCCCCCGAGCCGGACTCGCCAAGAACCAGCCAGGCGAACGCAGTCTCAATCAAGCTACCAGACTTCTGGCAGGACAATCCGTACTCCTGGTTCCTCTTGGCCGAAGCTCAGTTCGCTCTCCAGGGAATAACGGCAGACGACACAAAATTCTACCACGTTATTGCCATGCTCGACAGCCGCACGGCTCGACATGTGCAGAGCCTGGTGCAGCACCCACCGGCTGGCAACAAGTACGGCGGGTTGAAGGCTGCGCTCATCCAGTGTTTCACTCCCTCAGTCCAGGAGAGAGCGGAGAGACTCCTGGCCCTGAATGACTTGGGAGATAGCACACCCGTCAACTTGATGGAGGACATGCTGAGGCTGAGAGGATCAGACAACGACGACTTCCTTTTCACCCACATTTTCCTGAGAACCCTACCGTCCGAGACGAGAGCGACACTGGCCGGTTCACAGCTGGTGGCCCTGCGGGACTTCTGCACGCTGGCCCAGGAGGCACAGCGGATTCTCAACGCCAGCAGACAGCGCGCGGCCACTGCAGCAGTGACAGGACTCGGCGCGTCGACCGGGGATGACAGGGGGCCAGAGGCGGAGGCAGCAGACCCACCGACAATGGTGGCGATGAAAGCCAGACATCGCGGAGAAGACAACCTCTGTTTCTACCATCGCCGCTTCGCAGAGAGGGCACGCAGGTGTATACCACCGTGCCAGTTCAAGAGCTCGGGAAACGCCAGAGCCGGGGGTTGGTAGCAGCCGTGGCCCTCAGAGAACAGAACAAGCTGCTCTACTTGACGGACGCATGTTCGGGGAAGCAATTCCTAGTACACACAGGCTCCCAAGTGACTTTCATCATGCCAACCTATGCTGACCGGCTGGCAGGCCCTGGGAGTCACGGAGCATCGGCAGCGAACGGCTCGAGGATTAAGACCTTCGGTGAAAGGACTCTGCTTCTGTCCCTGCACGGCCGTACATTTGAGTGGACTTTTGTTATAGCTGCTGTGAGCTTCAACATGTTAGGGGCTGATTTTCTGTGCTCACATGGTTTGTTGGTTGATCTTGCTAATAGGCGCCTGGTTAATGCACTTTCTTTTTACTCTATTCCCTGTGCAGCCCGAGTGACCCTGCCCACAGTACAAGCCAATGTCACAACAGCAAGTGGTAAGTTCCACACACTCCTCACCCAGTTTCCAGCATTCGTCGCTAAACACGGGGTGGAGAATTTTATCACTACCACCGGTCCTCCCGTTTTTGCAAAAGCTCGGCGCTTGGATGCAGCTAAACTGGCCATAGCGCGCGAGGAGTTCGCCAACCTCGAAAAGTTGGGCATCATCAGGCGTTCGAAGAGCCCATGGGCTTCCCCGCTTCATATGGTCCTTAAGGCCGACGGCTCGTGGCGACCTTGCGGCGATTTCCGCAGGTTGAACAACGCTACAGTGCACGACCGCTACCCGATCCCGCATATCCAAGATTTTTCCGTCCATTTGGCGGGGGTGCACGTTTTTTCCAAGATAGACTTGGTTCGCGGGTACCACCAAGTCCCAGTGTGCGCTGAGGACATACCCAAAACAGCGGTAATAACTCCGTTTGGCCTGTTCGAGTTTTTGCGCATGCCGTTTGGGCTTAAAGGCGCTGCGCAGACGTTCCAACGCATGATGGACGCAGTGTTGCGCGATATCCCCTTCGTGTTCGTCTACCTGGACGACATTTTGGTAGCCAGCGCGTCCGAAGACGAACATGAAAATCACCTCACGGCAGTTTTTCAGAGGTTGGGAGAGCACGGGTTAATAATCAACCCAGCGAAGTGCCAGTTTGGGGTGGCACAGATTGACTTTTTGGGACACTGCGTCTCTCCAGCAGGAGCGGTTCCTCTCCTGGACAAAGTGCGTGCAGTAACAAATTTTCCCCAGCTGCAAATGGTCAAAGCATTACAGGAGTTTTTGGGAATGGTGAATTTTTATAACCGTTTCCTCCCCCGCGCAGCGCAGCTCATGCAACCACTGTATGCCGCACTTAAAAAACAAAAACCCACAAATAAAATCGAATGGTCTCCGGAGCGGGAGCGCACATTCTCGGAGGTCAAAACAGCCCTGGCAAACGCTGCGTTGTTAGCACACCCAGACCCAACGGCCCGAATAGCGCTCACTACTGCCGCATCGAACGTGGATATAGGGGCGGTCGTGGAGCAGCAGGTTGCCGGGGCTTGGCAGCCGCTTGCTTTTTTCAGCAGGACTTTGCGCGATACCGAGCAAAAATACAGCGCGTTCGACAGAGAGTTGTTAGCGCTCCATTTGGCCATTCGCCACTTCCAGTTCTGGCTGGAAGGACGCCGTTTCACTGCGTTCGTTGACCACAAGCCACTGAGTTTTGCATTGGCCAAGGTTTCAGAACCATGGTCAGGCCGGCAGCAGAGGCAGCTGGCTGCAATCTCTGAGTTTACTACCAATATTCAACACGTAGCGGGTAAACTAAACGTGGTGGCAGACTGTCTCTCGCGCGCCGTAACTACTCCAGTCCACTTAGGGGTAGATTATACAGCCATGGCCGTGGAGCAGGCTAGCGGCGCGGAAGTTGCGCGCGGCCCCAGTCTGCGTGGGGATAGATTATGCGGCCATGGCCGCGGATCAGGTTAGCGACGCAGATGTGCGCGCGCTCCAGTCTGGACCAACAGGGTTAAGGCTGGAGAACAGGGTGCTACAAGATGGTATGCCCCCCCTAATCTGCGGTGTCTCCACGGGACGACCGCGCCCGGTGGTACCGACCGTGTGGCGCCGCCGCGTTTTTGACTCGATTCATTCTCTAGCGCACCCGGGGGTGCGCGCGTCGGTCAAAATGGTAGGAGAGAAATTTGTATGGCCGTGCCTGCGCAAGCAAGTCAAGGAGTGAGCAGCAGCCTGCGTGGCTTGTCAGCGAGTCAAAATACACAAACACACTAGAGCTCCCTTGGAGCCTTTTCACATCCCGGCTAAGCGGTTCGATCATGTGCATGTCGACCTCATAGGCCCCCTCCCGCCGTCACAGGGGTGCACACACCTTTTGACAATAGTAGACCGCACCACGCGTTGGCCGGAAGTGGTCCCACTGGCATCAACCACAGCCGAGGAGGTGGCGCGCGCGTTTTTAACAGCATGGGTAGCGCGTTTCGGAGTTCCGTCGGACATTACATCCGACAGAGGTCCTCAATTTGTTTCCGAGCTTTGGTCAGCGATGGCCCGCAGCCTGGGGGTAACGATCCACCGCACTACCGCTTACAACCCGCAGGGTAATGGTTTATGCCAACGTTTCCATAGGTCATTGAAAGCAGCCCTCAGAGCGTCGCTTACGGATGCAAATTGGGTGGACAGGCTACCATGGGTTTTATTGGGGTTGCGTTCTGCACCTAAAGAGGATTTAAAAGCCTCCCCAACTGAGTTAGTTTTTGCGCAGCCACTCCGGCTGCCCGGGGAGTTTCTCCCGGATAATCCTGCGCCAGAGTGCCCCCCCGCTCAGCGGTTGCAGGGCGACGGGCGTCACGGGATCGAGCACGCTTCCTGGCCTGGTTCATCACAGCTTCCCGCGCGTTTTTCTGCCTAAAGCTTTAAAAAATGTGGAGTTTGTTTTTGCCAGACATGATGCCCATCGCCCAAACTTGCGACCGCCTTATGATGGACCATTTAGAGTGCTGGAAACAGGAGATAAGCATTTTTTGCTAGATTTGGGGGGCAGAAAGGAAATGATTGGCATAAACAGGCTCAAACCCGCTTTTGTGATGGCTGACAAAGCTGTGCAGTTGGCGAGGGCTCCTCGGCGCGGCAGACCCCCTAGGGAGCTGTCCCCAGAGCTCCCACAGGGATTGACTAACAGTTCTCGTCCACAGATAGCACCTCCACAGCAGGATGGCGCCGCGAGAGTGGTGAAGCCCGCTTACAGCAGGTTCGGAAGAAGACTGAAGCCCAAACAGCATGTGGACTGATGTTTGTGATTTTGTCATGATGTGCAGACTGTGTTATATTGTTCCATCTTAGACGTTTGGGGGGGTCATGGGGGACACATATATGAGTTTCATAGCCTCATATGTATATTACTGTTGCTTCACGTCTCAGAATGAACAATAGGACTGAGTCTCCGAGAGATAACAGGAGGATGCGTAATGGGATATTTGTTATGCAAAGAGAGGGCCTCGAGGGATTTCCTGACCACCCAGTGACTTTAGGTGGAGGGGGGGAAGACCTGGATGAAGAAGTATTGTGTCTTGGGATTACAAGACAATGTGACTCTGTGCTTTGATGTCCTGGGGTATAAAAGGGGCAGATGTGGGAGAATGCTTCCTCTTTGCTGTTTCAAGGATGTTGGAGATAGGTGAATAAACTTGAATTGAGAAATAAACTCAGCCTCATCTTTTCACGCTCCCCACAGTTCAGTAGTTATTCACGAAAATGACATTTTCCGTAATGGCGGCCACAGTTCCCCCCATACAGTGTTTGTGTGTACGTTTTCAGATTCCTTGACCATGAAAACATATGACTAGCACCTGGATTGACAATGATAGGATTAGTGGTTCAGTAGTTATTCACGAAAATGGCATTTTCCGTAATGGCGGCCACAGTTCCCCCCATACAGTGTTTGTGTGTACGTTTTCAGATTCCTTGACCATGAAAACATATGACTAGCAACTGGATTGACAATGATAGGATTAGTGGTTCAGTAGTTATTCACGAAAATGGCATTTTCCGTAATGGCGGCCACAGTTCCCCCCATACAGTGTTTGTGTGTACGTTTTCAGATTCCTTGACCATGAAATCATATGACTAGCAATTGGATTGACCATGGTAGGATTAGTGTTCAGTAGTTATTCACGAAAATGGCATTTTCCGTAATGGCGGCCACAGTTCCCCCCATACAGTGTTTGTGTGTACGTTTTCAGATTCCTTGACCATGAAAACATATGACTAGCAACTGGATTGACAATGATAGGATTAGTGGTTCAGTAGTTATTCACGAAAATGGCATTTTCCGTAATGGCGGCCACAGTTCCCCCCATACAGTGTTTGTGTGTACGTTTTCAGATTCCTTGACCATGAAATCATATGACTAGCAATTGGATTGACCATGATAGGATAAGTGGTTCAGTAGTTATTCACGAAAATGGCATTTTCCGTAATGGCGGCCACAGTTCCCCCCATACAGTGTTTGTGTGTGCGTTTTCAGATTCCTTGACCATGAAAACATATGACTAGCAATTGGATTGACAATGACAGGATTAGTGGTTCAGTAGTTATTCACGAAAATGGCATTTTCCGTAATGGCGGTTTTCTTCTGGACGGTGATCCGGATCACCACCAAAATGTAATTATCTGTAGGATACCCCATTTCTGACAATCTGTGAAAATTTCATGAAAATCCGTCCATAAGTTTTTGAGTTATCTTGCTAACAAACAAACAAACAATGTGTGTACGTTTTCAGATTCCTTGACCATGAAAACATATGACTAGCAATTAGATTGACAATGATAGGATTAGTGGTTCTGTAGTTATTCACGAAAATGGCATTTTCCGTAATGGCGGTGTAGCATCATCGTCTCCTCAAACCAAGACAGAAGATTACTTCTCTCCATTTTACAGGAATTTCACTTTATTCCTTATACATGAATACCACTTTTCTGCATGTTACAGGAATATCACTGGCTTTCATGTCGACTCATCCATGTCACGCCGCGCCATTCATCAGCGGCGCCACCTGCTCACGCACCTGCTACTCGTCAGCGGCGAGGGATAAAAGCCGCCTCGCCCTGAGCTTCGGCCTGAAGCCGTAGACTTCATTTCCCTTCCATGGGCTTCTACCACATTCTCTTCAGCATCCTCGTCACCGGTAAGAAAATCACTTACCTCATCTCTCCAGTCTGCTCCCCTGTGCACAGGTGGATTCCTCGGCGGCGGACAATCCCGTCCCTCGTCTCTCCTCGCTGCTGCACCGGGCCCTGCAGGTGGCTGTCTTCCGGGCTTCCATCCTTGAAGCGCCAGTCATCTGTCCCAACAAGTAAGCTTCTCTCCCTCGCCTATTCTCCTCCTGTGTTGGTGTGTGCTCATCACCCTGTGTCTGATTTCTCCCATAGGGTTGCCGGCTGAACGGTCTCCTGCCTCTGGGTCCGAAGCAGACGCCACCACCAACACATTAACATCCCGCAGACACGCACCCAAACATCCCTGTTGTTAATAAACAGTTTGAACTACTCTGAGCCTGTGTGTGTGCGTCTCCTGAGCCGAACGTTATGTCAGTACGGCTTCAGCAGAGCGGCTCGGCAGACGGCGGGCTCGCACACCGGTTTACCATCCTCGAGGCTCGGGTGGATCAGATTGTTTATCAGCAACAGGTGGTTCTTAATCAATTATTAGAATTAACTAACCGATTGAACTGCTTGGACCCCCAACAGCCGTTCCTCCCGACTCGCCAGGGTGGCGCGGCTCCTGCTGTACCATCGGCCGTCCAGCCGGCTCCAGTGGCACCGGTTCGGCTCACACCGATTCCGACCCCCGCCCGCTTTAGCGGTAAGCTCGGCGGAGCGCGGGGGTTCATTATGCAGTGTGAGTCCGTGTTCCACCGTGTGCCCGGAGATTTTCCCTCGGATCACAGCCGAATTGGTTACATAGGGAATCTTCTGGAGGGGCGTGCGTTAACTTGGACCTACGCCGTAATGGCGAGGCCCAGTTATGCCACCCTCACCTATGATCAATTCGTGAGGCGCTTTCTGGAGGTCTTTGACCATTCTCAAACCGAAACGGTCCAGGTCGATCGGCTTCTCGCTCTCCAGCAGGGAAGCCGGTCGGCAGCGGACCACTCGGTCGACTTCCGGGTAGCGGCGGAGGAATTGGGCTGGGAGGAACGCTCCCTCTGTGGCCTGTTCCTCCGCAGCCTCAATCCCTCATCTGAGGGATGAACTGGCTGGTCGGGATATCCCTGGGACGCTAGCGGAGCTGACGTCCTTAGCGGTAAGTTTGGATAACAGGCTGCGCGAGCGCTCCTCGGGGCGGAGGTCTTCTTCTTCTCGCCCTCGTGGAGCCTCGCCGCACCTGTTCCAAGCTCGCCCCCTGGCGGCGCCGCCAGCATCGCGCCCCGAGGAGTCGGAGCCGATGGTGACGGGCTGGACTAAACTTTCCCCTGTGGAGAAACAACGCCGCCGTGAGTTGGGCCTCTGCATGTATTGCGGAGGCGACCAACACACCGTGGAGCGTTGTCCATGGAAAGCCAGTCGGTGGGGTCCGCGAGTCACTGTTGGAAGCCTCGCGGACGTCAATCGGTTAGGATCACTCACCCAATTGAAGCTGGCCATCCGTTTCTGCCATAACCCCACTGGGCACCTCACCCACGCACTGGTGGATTCGGGCGCAGAAGGCAGCTTCATTTCACAAAGCTTGGCAACCCGATTGGGCATCCGCTGCCAGGCACTCAACACTCCCATCTCCCTAGTCCACCTCTCCCGTGCCACCCTTGGGAGAGTGACACATCAAACTGTCCCCCTACCGGTCATCATCTCGGGGAACCACCGGGAGGAGATGACCTTTTACGTCCTTCCCAACTCTGTGTTGCCCGTCATCCTGGGGTATCCCTGGCTCCGCCTTCACAATCCGGTCCTGGATTGGAAATCAGCTGGGATATCGGCATGGAGTACGTTCTGTATGGGCACCTGCCTTCAGTCCGCTGCCTGCTCTCCGTCCGCTCCTCCCCCTGCGACGGACGCTGCACCCCCGGACCTGTCTCTGGTGCCCCCAGAATTTCACGACCTGGGTATGGTGTTCAGCAAAGCGAAAGCTATGTCTCTCCCCCCTCATCGGCCCTATGACTGCGCCATCAACCTCCGCCAGGGGGCTCCCTTACCTTCTGGTCGCCTTTACAGCCTGTCTGCACCTGAAGGAGTCATTAAGTGCTGGGATAATCCGCCCATCATCGTCACCCGTGGGGGCAGGGTTCTTCTTCGTGGGAAAGAAGGATGGGTCCCTCCGCCCTTGTATCGACTACCGGGCCCTCAATAATATCACGGAGAAGGACCGTTACACCCTGCCTCTCATGGACACTGCTTTCCACTCCCTCCAGGGGGCGACCTGGTTCACCAAGCTGGACCTACGCAGCGCTTACTACCTCGTCCGGATCCGGGAGGGAGATGAGTGGAAAACGGCCTTCCGTACCCCGAACGGCCACTTTGAATACCTGGTGATGCCGTTCGGGTTGACCAACGCTCCTGCAGTCTTCCAGCGCCTCATTAATGACGTCCTCCGGGACTTCATTGGCCTTTTCGTGTTCGTCTACCTGGACGATATTCTCATCTTCTCCAAGTCCAGGGATGAGCACCAGGTCCACGTGAGGCGGGTCCTCCAAAGGCTGCTGGAGAATCGTCTATACCTTAAGGCAGAAAAGTGTGAATTTTACGCCAGGAGTACGTCCTTCCTGGGGTTCATCATCGCCCACGATAAGGTGCTCCCCGACCCAGAGAAGGTTAAGGCGGTGGTGGAATGGCCCACACCTGCATCCCGGAAACAGGTGCAGCAATTTGTTGGCTTCGCCAATTTCTACCGCCGCTTTGTCCCCAACTTCAGTGCCATCGTTGGACCACTGACCCGCCTCACGTCCCCGAAGGTCCCGTTCCGGTGGACCGAAGAGGTCGCTGCCGCCTTTGAGGCGCTGAAGGCGGAATTCTCCTCCTCCCGGGTCCTTCGCCAGGTCGACCCCGCGCTGCAGTGCATCGTAGAGGTAGACGCTTCGGACACGGGAGTGGGAGCAGTGCTGTCCCATCGGTCACCGGACGACGGCGCCAAACGACCGTGCGCCTTCTTCTCCCGGCGCTTGTCCCCGGCGGAGAGAAACTACGATGTGGGGGACAGAGAGCTCTTGGCCATCAAGCTCGCCCTGCAGGAGTGGTGCCACTGGTTAGAGGGGGCGAACCTGCCGTTTGTGGTCCTCACGGACCACAAGAACTTGGAATACTTACGATCTGCCAAGCGCCTGAACGCCCGCCAGGCGCGCTGGTCCCTGTTCTTCGCCAGGTTCCAATTTTCCATCACCTTCAGGCCTGGCTCTAGGAACGTCCTGCCTGACGCTCTCTCCAGGCAGTTCGCCCCCGTGGAGTCGGAGGAGGCGCCCCACTCCATCCTGCCCAGGTCGTGCGTCGTGGGAGCCATCTCGTGGGACATCGAGAGCAAGATCCGGAAGGCACAGGAGGTGGAACCTGACCCTGGCGGCGGACCGGAGGGGAGGCTGTTCGTGCCATCCGCGGTCCGAGGAGAGGTCATCCACTGGCTCCACACCTCCAAGCTCACCTGTCACCCTGGCACCTCCCGGATGATAGATCTCCTCCAACGGTCCTTTTGGTGGCCAGGCCTGCGGAGGGATGCAGCCCGCTACGCCCGGGCTTGCCTAATCTGTGCCACCTGCAAGTCGGGAAATGCCCCTCCAGCGGGTCTGCTCCAGCCCCTGCCCGTCCCTGGCAGGCCCTGGTCGCACATCGCGTTGGATTTCGTCACCGGACTCCCTGTCTCCAACTCCTATGACACCATCCTGACCATCGTGGACCGCTTCTCCAAGGCCGTGCACTTCGTCCCCCTGCGAGGCCTCCCTACTGCCCTGGAGACGGCGGACCTCCTCGTCCAACACGTGGTCAGGCTGCACGGGATTCCGGTAGACGTGGTCTCGGACCGGGGCCCCCAGTTTTCATCCGAGGTTTGGAGGTCTTTCTGCAACGCCATCGGAGCCAAGGTGAGCCTCTCCTCCGGCCATCACCCCCAATCCAACGGGCAGTGTGAGAGGACCAACCAGGAGCTGGAGGCTGCGCTCCGCTGTGTGTCCAGATCCAAACCCACGTCCTGGAGCAACCATCTTGCCTGGGTTGAATATGCCCACAACACCACTCGCTCTTCTGCAACAGGGATGTCCCCCTTCAAGGCGTCCCTGGGTTACGACCCCCCGCTGTTTCCGGAGCAGGAGAGTGAAGTAACTGTCCCGTCAGTTAGGGCCCATCTCAGGCAGTTCCGCTCCACCTGGACTGCCGCGCGCCATGCGCTATTACGCACAGTGGAGCGCAACAGGACTGTGGCGGACCAGCGTAGAAGACCTGCCCCGGCGTACAGAGTTGGGCAGCTTGTTTACATTTCCACCCAGGACGTCACTCTAAAAGGCGAGAGGAGAAAGCTGGCACAGCGCTTCATGGGTCCCTATCCCATCACCCGGATCATCAACCCGGTGGCTGTGCGCGTGGCTATTCCCCCCTCCCTCCGCATTCATCCTACTTTCCACGTGTCGAAGGTGAAACTGGCAGTCTCTGACCCCCTTTGCCCTCCTCCTGCAGCGCAATCCGCGCCCCGGATGATTGGTGGCCATCCGGCCTGGTCCGCCTCCTCCATCCTGGACTCCCGGCACCGGGGTTGTGGGTTGCAATACTATGGTGGACTGGGAGGGCTATGGGCCCGAGCATCGACAGTGGGTGCCCCCGTCATTTGTGTTGGACCCATCGCTCATCGCGGACTTCCACCGAGCGCACCCGGATAAGCCATCGCCAGGAGGCGCTGCTAGAGGGGGGAGTACTGTCACGCCGCGCCATTCATCAGCGGCGCCACCTGCTCACGCACCTGCTACTCGTCAGCGGCGAGGGATAAAAGCCGCCTCGCCCTGAGCTTCGGCCTGAAGCCGTAGACTTCATTTCCCTTCCATGGGCTTCTACCACATTCTCTTCAGCATCCTCGTCACCGGTAAGAAAATCACTTACCTCATCTCTCCAGTCTGCTCCCCTGTGCACAGGTGGATTCCTCGGCGGCGGACAATCCCGTCCCTCGTCTCTCCTCGCTGCTGCACCGGGCCCTGCAGGTGGCTGTCTCCCGGGCTTCCATCCTTGAAGCGCCAGTCATCTGTCCCAACAAGTAAGCTTCTCTCCCTCACCTATTCTCCTCCTGTGTTGGTGTGTGCTCATCACCCTGTGTCTGATTTCTCCCATAGGGTTGCCGGCTGAACGGTCTCCTGCCTCTGGGTCCGAAGCAGACGCCACCACCAACACATTAACATTCCGCAGACACGCACCCAAACATCCCTGTTGTTAATAAACAGTTTGAACTACTCTGAGCCTGTGTGTGTGCGTCTCCTGAGCCGAACGTTATGTCAATCCAGGCCTCTTCGGGCTCCTTTCCACCAAACCGGTTCCAGTGCTTAACTGGAGCCATTGCGTCATTAGCACCAGTTCTTTGGGTTTCCACCGACCTAAGCACCAGTCCCTGGCTCCCAAAAGTGGGGCTATCGTGGCCCCAACTCCTAGCTGGGCCAGAGGCAGCAACAGTCGACGTAGTTACGTCAGCAGCCCATGGGCGGAGTTAACAGACCTGAAGAGAGATTGTAAACATTACAGCCGCCATTTCATTTCCGAACATCCAGCGATGAATGGTAAAACAAAGCAGGCGTGGACTGAAGATGAAATTCAGTTTTTCTTGGCTCAGTGGACTTCAGCAGAAGTCCAACAAAAACTGGAAGGTGCTTCTCGAACCAAGCCAATTTTCGAGAAAATACAGCAAGATATGTCTGCAGCTGGCTACCACAGAACTGTAGACCAGCTTGCCAACAAACTGAAGAAGCTGAAAAAAGAATATCGTGACCAGAAGTCAAAACTGCAGCGTAGCGGCAATGGGAGACCTCCTCTTAATCCCCATTTCCAGCTACTAAATTCTGTGCTTGGGGACAGACCAGTGAATCAGTGTACGGGGGCATATAACTCCGAAACCGCATCTGTGGTTATAAGAACAATTAATAACACCGCTGAACAAGCCGCCCTAGACGTTTCAGGTAAGTGTTTTTTTTTTTTGTTGAGATGTCATAAGTCTACGAATATATATATATACATACACACGCTTGTATTGAGATGTAACGGCCAAAGTTTAGTTGTTGTTTGTTGTTGTGTTTGTATGCATCGATACTGTGCACGTGGATTGCAGCAGCGTTTGTTGTTACATCTATGTTAGTAATGTGGCCATTAAACCTGGAAATGGTTTGCTCACAAAACGAGAATATGTTTTTTCCGAGCATTTCTAATAAGCTCTTTTTTTTCGTATCAATACTGTGCACGTGTGTTGCATCGTCAATACTGTGCACTTGTGTTGCAGCATCTATTGTTCCAAACTCTGCTAGTAACGTTGTTAATTATCCACGAAAATCTCCTTTAAGAAAACCACTGCAAAAAGCTGAACTTTTAATCAATCCATCCATCAATCTTCTAATGCTTCCAGAGGTCCGGGTCGCGGAGGAACTTTTATTTTTTGTCTTTAATCTTCTAATCATAATTTTTTTCAATGTTTTTTCCGAATAAATTCAGTACTGAATACGTTTTTTGGTGTATTGTATCAAGACTTGGTATTAAAGGGTGCCTTGCACGAGTTATTGTTCTGTTGCTCATGACTACTTGGACAGATGATCAGTGTATATGCCTACACTTTTTTTAATTGAAGGCTTGAGTTGTACATAGTGTGCGTACTAACATTTTATTTTTTACAGATCCAGACTTGACACAAGTTTTACAGTTGTCAGAGGTTGAACCACCTTCACCAGCTCCAACGGTGCCCTCCTCACCTTCAGCAGCTCCAAATATGTCCTCCTCACTGTCACCAGCTGAAATGGTGTCCTCCTCAGCGTCTGGTGCATCTGGTCGGACCAGATTAGGTAATAAATTGTTATCAACATAGCAAGTGAATTAACTGATCGAATTCCCCAAAATGATGTATTACTGCATTTTCACCCAGTACTTTAGTTACAAAGACTTTTAATCACGTAGTAGTGTTGTAACCGCAAACACTGATGAGTGCTGCATTTTCAAATGTGTGGTTATTTTGTATTGCTTCCTAATTTTGTACTTCAATACAGGAAAACAGAGGAGGAGGGACACAAGCATGGACCTCCTTCAATATCTGGAGAGGTCGGATAACATACAGCAGGAGCAGAACAGGAGGGATGAGGAGATGACCTCCAGAGTTCTTCAAAGTCTGGCGGAGACAAAGAGCCACAACAGCCACCCTGGTTGGATTACTGGAACGTGCTGTGTCTGTGCTCGAGCAACAGAATGCAACGTGCAGTAACTGTAACTGTGCTCGAGGAACTTAGAAACCCACCGTCAACATCACCGCATAGTCTGTCTGGATCAGGGAACATATGATGACATTTTTCAAAAGTTTTTGTAAATTTATATTTAGGGTTTATTGATTAAAAAAAGTTTTCCTTCAGTGTTGTCTTGTTGCTTCCATATTATGCAATTATGCTCTCAACAAGCATGCATGAAATGTCCCGGTTTTCTGGACTCTACAAGTCTCTATTTTGTTACAGTAAGAGGAAGTATTAATTTTTAATTAGCAGTAATTTCATTTTGTCAGCTATTATTTCAATATTTGTGTTTTATGGATTTTATTTGTGAATTCTAAACGTATTGGTGAATTTTTCCAAGAAACAATCAACAAACAAATATATCTATGGATATTTTCTGCAGAAATTTTTCAAAGTTGCTTGCTTTAAAAATGTTAATTGGCATTTGTTTAGGCAATGTACAACTGTTAGCTTTGGACAAGCTCATTTGTGGGGCAAGGCAATTTTAATTTATACTCCTTAGAGTATTTCTCTTTTCACCCCTACACGAGTAAAAACTTGAACTGGTACGTTAAAGTACATTTTCACAAATATAAATCTCTACATGTACCTAATACCTAATTATTTTAATTAATTCTGTTGAAGAAAAATTCCAAGGCATTGTCTAATTGTTATTGTTTAATTTTCCGAGAATTTTCATTTATTACAACTTTTGTTAGATCCAACTTATTTCTATGACCATTGTGGCTTTTCCTTTCATTAACAGAGGGGTAAAAAACAATTTTATCCATGTGTGTAAACTGGAAACAGAAATACATAATATATATCTTTAAAAAAGGACAAGAACAATTGTTAGCGGAGACTGAAATCTATGCTTTATTTATGTTTTCTCATAACGTCACATGTTGCTTGCATATACTTGTCATTTTAAAGTTGTACATGACATGGGAGGCACTTAACCGGTTATTGCTCCACACCGCTGAAGTACCGCATTAAAGCTGCCCTAATGTTGTCCCCTTCTACACTGGCATTGTCAGGCAGTGCTTGCACTTGAGGCTGACTGTGATCTGGGGTGTCTGGGAGTTCAAGGTTGTCACCGTGTTCCTCACAAATGTTGTGAAGTATGCAACAGGTGAGCACCATTCTCTTGCACAGGTCCAGTTTGCTGTCATTCCGTTTAAGGAGGCACCTCCATCGTCCTTTCAGGCGTCCAAAAGCCATCTCAACAACTGAGCGTGCACGGCTCATGTGGTAGTTGTAGTCATGTTGTTCGGGGGTAAGTCTGCCTGTGTCCGAAAAGGGTTTCATCAGCCAGTTTTGCATGGGGTAGGCAGGATCACCAATGAGATAATGCCCAATGTCAGTAACACAGATTGAGACTTTGTTTTGCTGCATGAACTGGCCATCACTTAGTCGTTCCCACAAATGTGACTGACATAGGACTCTGGCATCATGCACACTCCCTGGAAAGCCAACACACACATCCCAGAAAAGCCCTTTGCCATCCACAACCACTTGCAGAACTACTGAATGCCATCCTTTGCGGTTATAGTAGTCCCTTGCATACTCTTGTGGTGCAATAATTGGAATGTGGCTGCCATCTATAGCCCCCACACACTGCGGTACTCCCCAGCGGTTGTTAAAATATGTGGCCATTTCAGTTAACCTACTGACATCAGGATTTACTATATGTTTAGGAAGCAACAAATCAATGGCAGCATCACAAAATTCCCGGACACAGTTAAACACGGTGGTCTGACCTAACCCAAAAAGATGGCTGATGTTCTGTATTCACCACCACTAGCCAGTTTCCAGATGGCAACTGCGACCCGCTTCTCAACTGGGATACTCAATCTATAATTCGTGGTTTTTTTGGAAAGAGAGGCTTTTGTCTGATCGCAAATGTACTTGAAAGACTCCCAGGACACGCGGAAGTTTTCTACAAACTGTTGGGAGTTGAAATCCGGAACAATGGAGTCCCACCAGTTACTTGACCGAGGATGTGCCCAGGTAACATGTGACCTCCGCTTCATGATGCGCTGTAACACCACCTATTACCGAAAAACAGACATAGTTAAATATAGATATAGTTTTAAAGGTGTAATCATTGCTGGCTCATTGACCTACATGTGTTAAGTAACAACCGCTGATCACGGAAATACAGCTACCTTTCTCACACGCTGTCGCCGTACTCTCCGATTAAGACGTATGCGAAAAGGGTTCTGAAGCAGATGCACGTGATGTTGTAGTTGGTTAACATAGTCTCTGATAAGTAAAAACAGGACCGACAACAGAATACGCGTCATGTTGTTGACAAAAAAGTCTTCTTCTTCTTCTTCTTCTTCTTCTTCTTCTTCTTCTTCTTCTTCTTCTTCTTCTTCTTCTTCTTCTTCTTCTTCTTCTTCTTCTTCTTCTTCTTTCTATTACTGGCAGATAGCAAACAAGTGAGAGGTGCATACCGCCACCTTCTGTCTTCTCTGGTGTTCTGCGAGGGGTGGGCGCTTCACAATACGTAATGACGTCGGCCTGACGTAATCCCCGACTAGCTCCATATCGGTGGAAAGACAACTGGATCTTATGAGCACTCTGGTTAAGCACTAGCACCAGCACCGGCACCAGCACCAGCACTGGAACCGGTTTGGTGGAAAGGAGCCCTTCCAGGCCTGACCAAAGATGTTTGCTTTCCCAGGACCCCAATGTAAACAGTTGCCTCTTGCAGAGATTGTAAGGATCAGAATTTGCTTTTAAAGGATCAAAGGAACATAAACTCGGGAGACCAGACCTCCAACATGAACACTGCATTTGGATAACGTACCCTTACAGGAAACAATGCTCTTAAAAAAGGGTCATGAACGGCTTAATCAGACGAGTTTATAGCCCCCGATGCTGTCCAGGCTTTCTCCCAGATACCATGGACCTAAAGGAAATCATTTACAGCTCAACAGTACCTCCTAGCGGATACCTACGGAATGTGTTTTCAGTATGTAGGATGACTTTTAATTTGTTCTAAACATTGTTTCTTTCAGCTTATCCTTATTCTTGGATCCTAAGGACACTGAAAATCATCCCTCTTTTATCACCAACCATGGCTTGCTGTATTACATTAAGCTTTGATCTAAATATGAATGCATGTATTATAATTATGTATAAGAATGTTATATTCATGAGTGTTATTCAAACAAATGTAATATTGAAGTAATGGTATAAATGCATGATCACCAAATATTAGCCAAGTCATTTAATTTAGTTAGATTTTATATTGAGCACCTAATTTCATAAGAACTGACTGAGTGTTGATTTTCCCTCTGCAATTTCATGGGATGGTGTCTTCGTTTGATTGGCTGCTCTCAAACAAAGAAATGTTCTCACATTGGATGGCAGCCATTTCAAACTGCTTTTGAAAAAGTCTATTGGTCAGTCTTGCGATCGACATCATCATTTTACGACCCGGCGAGGTAACTTTAAAAGAGAGAAGTTAGATTTGAGTTTTAGTTTAGTAAAGCGGGAAGATTAGTAAGAAGTTAGTAACAATGTAACAAGAACAGCAAGACAGAGAACGGTGAGAGAATTAAGAATTAGAAACACAGAAAGAAGAAAGAAAGATTTTGAGAAAGATTAGGAACTAAATTAAGATTAAAGAAGCAGAATAGTAATCTAGATCTCAGAAGAAGATTTTATTCCACCGTTTCAAGGTCCTGTGAAGTTTTATGCTATCTAAACTGTTCTTTGTGAAGTTTGTCAAGTCTTTCGTTATTTTCTGGTTACTGAGGAGAAACCACTTTTTCTTTAGAGCTCGTTCTTTTAGAGAATCAAATTCTCAAACTTTTTCCTTCACCTCAGAAGCCATTCTTATCCTAGTAAATGTTTTCTCATTTTTTTAATGACTTTTCACGCCATTAAAATGGACCTTTAATTTTCCTAATTTAAAGTGAACAGAGACTGAGAAGTTTCTCCTTCAGTTTTTTTTGGTCTATCCTGCTACAAGAGACCTCAAATTTGGACTCTTTTCCAAGGACTTTTCATGCCGCCCTGAGACAAACCATCCACGGCTGCCACTGTCTCCTTGAAGGGCCCCCCGGCTGAGTTATCACCTCCATGGCTGTGAGGACAGCAGCCGCTTCCTCCGACGTCCTAACTTCAAAACCCAGTGGTACCGACCCGCGGAAACGTGGACCTACAGCTGTTGTGTGAGTGAAGCTCCTACTTTTCTTATCTCCTGGGTTAAAACGTGATGTCCTAACAATTAAATTACAATTGAATATGACCCGTATTTCAGGGCTCAATTAGTCTCTCAGCCACAGGATAAAGCTATAAACTGAAGGAAAACTCTTAGTCATTTTTAAGTAACTGCTCTTAAATTTTTATAGATTAATTCAGAAGTCATTTTTAGATAATTAGCTTATGAATTTTTCCCATAAAATTGCGTTGTTTTGTTAAAACATTTCAGCCTCATTTACCGTTGAAACATAAGTCTGGTTCCTCCTTAGTTCTACAGAGGTGTAACGCTGGATTTTATGTTCAGGAATCCAATATCAGTTGATGTAATATATTACGCTGTTATCATTTAAATCTGCTTATCCATCATTTGAACGCCATGCCATGTAACCTGAATGAGTTTAATAAATGGGTGAATGAGAGAAGTTGAAGCGTTTTTCTTTCGCATATACATGTTTCCTAATCACGACAGGACAAGAACTCACTGAAATTTTGAGACTGATTCATTAAGTAATTGAAGGTACAAAATTAATTAAAATTAAAGTTAATATTATTGTCCATTAAGACTGGTGCCCCTTTTACAAGTGCTTTTATTTAATTTAGCGGGTGTAGAAGTGACGGTTTAACTCCACCCCCTTTCACACCCACTATTAAATAAAATAAATAATTCCTGTACCTTATGACAAATATTTTATTATAGGCCAATTCATGCTACAGCGGCCACAGTTCCTCCCATACAGTGTTTGTGTGTACGTTTTCAGATTCCTTGACCATGAAAACATATGACTAGCAATTGAATCGGTGAATTCAAAAAGGGCCCAAGTCCACACTTTTTCAATGGGGACTTGGGCCCTTTTTCAATTCACCGATTCAATTGGATTGACAATGATAGGATTAGTGGTTGAGTAGTTATTCACGAAAATGGCATTTTCCGTAATGGCGGTTTTCTTCTGGACGGTGATCCGGATCACCACCAAAATGTAATCATCTGTAGGATACCCCATTTCTGACAAACTGTGAAAATTTCATGAAAATCCGTCCATAAGTTTTTGAGTTATCTTGCTAACAAACAAACAGACAAACAGACAAACCAACGCCGATGATCACATAACCTCCTTGGCGGAGGTAAAAAGGCGCCTCTTCATGAATGGCTTTGTAAGTAAGAACAAGAACTTTAAAATCAATTCTATAATTTACAGGAAGCCAATGCAAGGAGGCCAAAACAGGAGTGATATAACAGAATCTACTGGACCTAGTTAGTAATCTTGCAGCAACGTTCTGGACTAACTGTAGGCGGTGTAAAGAGGATTTGCTAAGACATGTGAAAAGAGCATTACAGTAGTCCAAACGTGAAGAAACAAAGGCATGAATAATGATTTCTAACTGACTGTAGGAAACCAATGACCTAATTTTGGATATATTCCTAAGGTGGGAAAAACAACTCCGGGTCAGAGATTTGACATGCTGATCAAAACTCATCGACTGATTGAAAATGACACCAAGATTTTTTAGATTAGACCGTACGTTAGAGCTTTTTGAACCAATGCTATTAACCAACTTAGGAACTAGATTATCAGGTGCTACAATAAGGACTTTAGTTGTATCAGCATTAAGTTGCAAAAAGTTACTAGACATCCAGTCCTTAATTGCAGACAGACAATCAGGAATAATTTTTAAATTGTCAACATGGTCAGGCTTAAAAGAGAAAAGTAGCTGTAAATCGTCAGCGTAGCAGTGATAAGACACACCTTTAAATTTGCTGATAATAGAACCAAGTGGCAGCATATATAGGGCAAATAAAAGTGGACCCAGAATAGAACCCTGAGGTACCCCACAGGTTAAAGGAGCAGAGTTAGATGAATAAGAGCCAACAGCCACGGAAAAACTCCTACCAGAAAGGTAGGAGAAAAACCAATCCAGAGCTTTTCCAGAAATACCTACCCAATCTCTAAGCCTTTGTAACAAAATACAATGATCAATAGTATCAAATGCTGCAGTAAGATCTAATAACACTAAAACAGAGCATTTGCCAGAGTCTGATGACATTAAAATATCATTTGACACCCTGAGAAGAGCGGTCTCTGTCGAGTGTTTCTGACGAAGACCTGACTGAAATTTGTCGAAAATATTGTGTTCAATCAGAAAGTCAGTGAGCTGCTTGGCAACAACTTTTTCTAAAAGCTTAGAAATAAAAGGAAGCTTAGAAATTGGCCTGAAGTTTTTAAAAACAGATGGATTAAGGTTGGGTTTTTTTTAAAAGTGGCTGCACAACTGCATGTTTAAAATATGAGGGTACACAACCAGATTCAAGTGAACTATTAATGATATTAAACCAAAGACGTACCCACTGAGCCAATTACCTCTTTTAACATTGAGGAAGGCAAAATATCTAAAACGCAGGAGGAGGATTTCATGGAACTCACCAACACTAACAAATCCTCAAAAGAAATTGGGGTAAAACCATTAAAAAAAGGCCTGTCTGTTAGGACAATCAAGGATTAGGGGAAAGGAATGCATAAAACCAGCCCTAACAGCAGTGACCTTGTCAACAAAAAAGGAAAGAAACTTGTTACAGTCATTAACTGAATAAACAGGGGGAGCAGAACTGACAGGATTAACTACTGTATACTGTCTATTGAGCTGAAGAGGATCTTTGGATTGTTACTATTGGAGGAGATGATATTGGAAAAATAAGATGTTCTTGCCATTTTGATCATATTGTTAAATTCAATTAACAGTTCCTTAAGGTACAATCGATGCACCTCAAGTTTAGTGGACTTCCACAGTCTTTCCGTCCTCCGACATTTACGTCTAAAACAACAGAGATCATCATTTAACCAGGGGGATGAATTAATAGCACGGACAGTCCTGGTTTTAAAGGGA
This sequence comes from Pholidichthys leucotaenia, assembly GCA_020510985.1. Taxonomy (NCBI): domain Eukaryota; kingdom Metazoa; phylum Chordata; class Actinopteri; order Cichliformes; family Pholidichthyidae; genus Pholidichthys; species Pholidichthys leucotaenia. The sequence continues at coordinate 359,298,950 of CM035842.1, read as the reverse complement.
GCAACTACATCTAAGGGCCCATTTCCATTAGTATCACCTTGGCCTTACTTAGTTCTACTCGTTTCACTTTCTCGCCATTTCCACTATACCCAGCACGGTTTAACCGACACTATTTTCGTGCCTCTTAAGAGGCAGGGTATAACCGTGCGAAAGCGAGCCGAGATGTGACGTCAATCGACTGCTAGCCACTGATTGGTCAGGGTGTAACGTCACGAAAGCGCCCGTCTTCGTTGAAATCTTTATGACCGCCATTTGCAATCACGGACTAACTCGGTCACGGAGTAAATAACATATTAATACAGACAGCGTTGTAGGGTTTGCGGAAATCTACACCGTGGTCCAACGAAGAGGTGTGGGGTTTTCTCTGCTTGGTGGCACTTCCACAGTGAGAGGAGTGATCCGGACCCATACAGATGGCAGCCCTGAATAGAACTGTACTACTGACAAGCCGAAGACGAATGTAAGAGAACTATCGATGGTCAGTGATTTTTAATAATGTGCATCTGTTTGCTTATTTATCCTGTTGGTGGTAAGTGTGGCGGTATAGAATAATAAAGCAGCAAACTGAGAGTTTAAAAGGGAGTTTATTAATCATACCGTCATCACGAGAACTCACTCCGGCGCCGTGCATGCGCGCCAGAGCGAGCCCGGAGGCTCTCCAGCAGATAAGCAATGCGTGCAGTCAGATGAGCAGTGAGAGAGAGAATGAGTTACAGAGCAATGCAGTTTTTATACCCAGTTACAGACAATACATGAAAGGCACACTAGCATCACAGAACAGGAAGCATGAACACCTGCATTTGAGTCACACATATCAAAGCAGATTACTGGCGGAAGAAGCTAGACAAAAGAGAGGCTGCCTATTGATATCAGTCATTGTTCTGCTAATTGCTCCAGCTGTGCGCTCTGCTAGTCTGTAGGCTGTGGGGGGTCACCCACAGTAAGCTCACTTTTTTTGAGCCATACAGCGCCATTTTGTGCTGGCTAACTCGTTTTAGCTAACGAATTTTAGCTAGTAGCTAGCTAGTACCAACTGCTGATTCGTGCTTGTTTTCTCCTAAATATTCGCTTGTGAGAGCAAAACAATGAAATATGTTAATCCTGGTTAAAGTCCTGGTTTGTGTTTTGTATTGCACTTTGGTGCTGCGCATTAAATTGTGTGCAATTTAATGCTAGAATGTGTTTCCACATGCCAGGGGTTAGCCTCCCTGTTTATAGTGGATACTGGTGAGACCACAGGAGCCGAAATCTCAACAACATAAAAGTGCTTTTTCAAACCAGTGATTTATAAAGTCATTGATATAATTTTCTAAAGCGTCAGAATAGACCCACACACCTATTCTGTGGATTTTCCATAAAAGGTGCTGGAACGGTATTGTGCTGTTCCACCATAAATCACAGTGATATATTTCAAGCATTTATTTATTTTAATTTGGATGATTATGGCTTACAGCCCCTGAAAAACCCAAATTCAATTTGGCAAAAAAATTAGAATATTACATAAACTTTAAAAAATAGTTTTTAAATAGAAATGTTGGCTGCTGAGGTGTTGGTTAATATGGGCTGTAGCCATAATCATCAATATTAAAATAAACACTTTCAATATATCACTGTCCCTGTAATGAATCTATATATGGGTTTCACTTTCTGAAATGAGTGACAAAAATATTTAACTTTTTCATGATATTCTAATTTTTGAGATGTGCCTGTATAAGTGTTGAACTTGCTTGAAACTAACCATCATCCATTTCTGTCATTCGTCTAGGCAGGAGGGAATCAGCCGCTCAACAACGGACGTTGCCACTGTGGAAAGTACTGAAATCCTTTGCTTTTATAGGTAAAGTGTCAAAACCAAAGTAGCACAGTTTCCACTTAATATAAAAGGGACTGAACTGAGATTTATTTGATTGTGTGAGTATTAATTACAGAATAATTGAAAAAGACTGGCGCATCAACTGTAAAATAAACCGCTTGTTAATGTATTTATTTTTTTGTCAGATCACTTGTGTGATCCTTTGTGAGTTATGTTCATAACTGTATCTTTTGGGGAATGGCAGTTGTTCAGTCATCAATATAATTTAGTTTATATGTGTAGGTTATACTATATCATCAATAAACTCATGCAGTAACAGGACACATTACAAATATTTGAGACCCATTGTAGTGCATTCTTTTATATTTTAGCAATAAAAGTACAAAACACCACCCACACTTGAAGCCAGGGCAAGAAGAGATGCTTTTACAGACAAGACAAACTTTTATTGATAAAAACTCCATACTTTGACTGAGCGACTCCATACTCAGTGATGCACACCCTCAGTTAAAGTACTATATTCCATTCAAGTGAATGTATTAATTCATTCTGATTGCTGAGGCCACAGTAAAAATAGATGATTTTAAATGTAACGCAGCCCTTGTAAAATCGACTTTACATCAGTGCAGCTACATAAAAATTGTGGTTAAATACAACAACGAAGTACTTTATTGTCACATTGGAATTGGAATCGCTCCTGTTTTGTTTTTCTTTTGAATTCTTGGATGAAATATTGTGGGCAATATAAGCTGCAGCTTCCGCCATCACCCATTTCAGATAACCTATGTTGAACTGTATAATCAGAGGAGTTATTGTTTAATTCGACCTTATTAGATTTTTTTCCCCTTTGTTATATTATTCCATTTTCTTTTAATCTATCCGAAATAAAGATTCATTCATTCACATTCCACCACTGGCTTTTAGCAACAAGTGTATTTCCCAAATATGTTTTAAACTTCCTTTATTTAACCACCACCCATTTCTGTCTTTTGTCTAGGCAAGAGGTAAACGATCGATCCACCCCAAACTGGACCTTGCGTCACTATTTACAGAGATGCAGGCCTAAGATCTGCTGATCTGAGACCAGTGTGAGCTGCACATCCCAGCTGCTGAGTGAACCAGTCTTACAGTTTGAGTTTTGCACATTCTGAATAATCTGGAATTTGCTGCTGATTGTAATAAACAATGTAGTGACTTATGTGTTTGCATCATGATTTCTATTTTTGTCTGTTAATACACTGGTGGGAAAACAGGCAATAGTACAAACCATTAATGGGTGACCTTGAAAATAATGGCTCATTTTTAAGAAATTTATGTCACATGGTGGTAACCTTCATATATAAAAAAGAGACATCTGCAAAAAATTCAGAGGTTCATTGTCAGTGCAATACTACATGAATGCATGTAGTACATGCATGTATGCATGTATACATACATGTATGCATACATACATACATACATACATGCATGTATATATGCATCAGTGCATGTATAGTACATTGTTGATGCAGAGAATATATATTTCTACAGTATATGTATCTAGTAAATCAAGCATTTTCCATGTAACCTTGTGACTGCATTATTTTAATTGCTTTTAATCCTAGATCAAGTTTGTTTTGGCCTAAAATGCATCATAACTGTCAAATATATCTAATTATACCTAACTCAGTACTGTTTACTTTTTTGAATATATATTTTGTGGCTAATATAGTTATTAACCTGGAGATCAAGTTGTGTCAGCTGATCATTTTTTGCTATGACACCATCTCAGACTCAGTGCAGCTGGAGAAGGTACGTCCATGATGTCTCAACAGTCCATGATTTTCACGCAGATCAGAGCAATTTTTTTTCGTACAATATTTTTATTGAACCTTTTTTTTTTTACAAACAGCACACAGACACTAACACAAAAGTAATTTAAAAACTAAAAAGAACAATAACAAAATAACAAAAAAAGGGTAATAAAAACAACAACCATTAACAAAAACAAGTAAACAACAATGCTCCTCTGTTTAGTCTAGGTAATCTATTAGAAAACATAATATACATTCACCAGCTTGGAATTTGCAAGGTCCACACATATCATTCACCTTCTTCTTCAGAAGTTATGTTTAATTTCTTTACATAATCAATGAAAGGTCTATATATATTCTCAAACACATTTTCCTTTTATTTCAGTATGTATGTTATTCTTTCTTGTGGAAGGTTGGTAACATCTGTCTTAACCACTGAGTCGCATCTGGTCTATGAGTTTTTCCACAGTAATGCAATACATTTTTTGGCATTAAGCAAACTGAGGTCTATGAATGTTCTTTCACTCTTATTAAAGTTATGTTTTTCTGGATACAGACCCAACAAAAGCAGTTTAGGGTTCAATGTGATTTGTTTGGAAATTATTTTTTCAACTGTTACCCTCACCTCTTCCCAAAACATTCTGATTTTTCTACATTCCCATAAACAGTGAAATAGGGTTCCTTTACTTAGATCAGAGCAATTTTTTGCACAGGAAATAAACCAGACATTCTTAAGCTCTACAACCACTGATCGTTTGTGAAGCTGTGCTGACATCAGTGACAGGCTGTGCTGAACGCCAGACTGACCGTATATTTTGTGGCTAATATAGTTATTAACATGGCGATCAAGCTGTGTCAGCTGATCCTTTTTTTCTATGACCATCTCAGACTCTGCTGCAGAAGCAGGTACGTGCATGATGTCTCAACAGTCTCTCCATGATTTTCATGCAGATCAGAGCAATTTGTTGTACAGGAAATAAACGTTTCTACAGACATTCTTAAGCTCTATAACCACTGATCGTTTGTGAAGCTGTGTTGACATCAGTGACAGGCTGATGACATCCGTGACAGGCTGTGCTGAACGCCCAGACCGAATGAAGCGGTAATTTCCCCACAACAGAGCCATCTGAAACACACACAGCGTACATATTTTAGTACCTAACAGCGATAACTTGCAGACATTAAAGTGTAGTATGACATACTTATAGCAAACTAGCATTAGCAACATTAGCTTACCGTCACATATGACCTAGTTTGTATCCTCACGTCTTCGGCTCTCCCAGAAGCTGCAGAACTATTCCAGAGTGTTTCGTCTCACTGCCTGTACCCTTGTGTGGCGGTCCTTTTTGGCATTTACGGTGAAAAAAGCCACAGACCGAGGAGTCGCCTTGTAAAGCCGCCATGTTGTGTCTGGCTTGGGTCGCGTGTTTTACGTCACGGGAGTGTGGCGCTGCCTTGCTGTAAAAAAAATCCCGCCCACCACAGCTTAACCCCGCTTTACCCGGCTGCTATGGAGACACAACCGCGGCCAAAACGAGTAGTAACGAAACGAAATGAGGCGAGTCGAACTGGGCTAGTGGAAATGAGGCATAAGATGCTTGAACAGTGTGAGTTAAAAGAGCAGACCAAGCTCTCAGTGTCGTCATCAGAGGATAAAATCACACTGCTGTCAAAGGCAGCAGAAAATTTCACAGCTGAAAACTGGTCAATGACACAAGAGCATTTTACCCGCTTGCCAGTGTAACAGACTGATTTAACTGATAAATTAAAAGGAACACAAAAATGGTCTGACACAAGAAGCTCCTTAGTCCGAACATTATTCACATTAAGACAGAGTGTAAAACCAAGATCAAGTGTATTTCCTTTGATATGCGTAGGGCCAGATAGACACAAAACAAAATTAAATGATTCAATCATACCCAAGAAATTAACTGCAAAACTGTCATTGGGATCGTTAATATGCAAATTAACTTAATTAATATGCAAATCAAACTTTTCTGCCAAGTCTCAAAAAGAAATAAAAAGTCCAGCCCTGTAGTAATGAATAAATCGTTCAAAAAGAATGATTTATTTGTTTATTTTATTTTTATTTTTATTTAAATAAAAATCTCCAAGTAATAAAATCCACTTAAATTTAATAATAGAAGTTAAAAAATTGCTAAACTCAGATAAAAATGAGGCATAAACTCTTGGAGGGCGGTAAATTAAAACACAATAAAATGGGTTTGAGGAGCCAATTTTTAAAATCATCAGTTCAAACGATGAAAAAGTTCCATGGCTCACTGTCTGTGTAACGAAGCGGCACCGGTTCACGATGGCCAGACCACTGCAGCGGCTTGTCAATCTTGGAGCACAGGAGAAGGTACAATCTGGTGGACAAACTTCAATTAAGGAGGTGAATTCCTCACTTTTCTGCCAAGTCTCAAAAAGAAATAAAAAGTCCAGCCCTGTAGTAATGAATAAATCGTTCAAAAAGAATGATTTATTTGTTTATTTTATTTTTATTTTTATTTAAATTGTCCTTAGGTATGACTGTGAGAGTGAATGGTTGTCTGTCTCTCTCTGTTGGCCCTGTGATGGACTGGCGATCTGTCCAGGGTGTACCCTGCCTCTCGCCCAAAGATGCTGGGATAGGCTCCAGCACCCCCACCCCCACCCCCCGCTACCCGAAAAGGATTAAGCGGAGGAAGATGGATGAATGAATCTGTAAAATACACAGTTAGGTCCATAAGTATTTGGACACTCTGACAGCTTTTGTTATTTTAGCTGTATACCAGGTTCAGGTTCAGGTTCAGGTTACTTTATTTGTACCCGTAGGTAGATTTGTTTTGCAGTTGGTGACATCCATATTTACAAGCCACTAATTACATTCAACATAGACACAAACACAGGCACACATCTTACAAAATAGGTAAATATAAAATATGTACAATATAATTTTTATAGCTTGTTCAACTCTTTGACAGCAGCAGGGACAAAGCTGTTTTTGTAGCGCTGGGTTCTACTTTTTGGGACAGCAAACCTCCGTCTGGAGGGAAGAAGCTGAAAGTTGCAGTGCAAAGGGTGGGAGTCATCATTTAAAATCGAGTCGGCCATCCTCTGTACTTGTCTGGTGTACAGGGATGTCAGGCTCAGCTGTGACTCACCAAGCAAACGACTGGACCATCTGACTACCTGATCCAAGGATTTCCTCTGTTTCAGTTTTATCTGACCAAACCATGACATTAAAGAAAAGGATAAAACAGATTCAATAAAAGCCCGATAGAACATAGTCATTATGGTTCGGTCAATTTGGAAGCGTGCAAGTTTCCTCAAACAATGCAAATTTTGCTGACCCTTTTTGCACACCCTTTCACAGTTCACCTCAAAATTCAATCCACTATCAATAATTGTCCCAAGATATTTGTACGATTGTACACATTCGGTGGTCTGGCCTTTTAGTATGGTGACTTTGTGCCTGGGAGTTTTCCTCCTAAAGTCAATAATCATATCTTTCGTTTTTGTTGTATTCAGCTGCAGGTAGGAATCCTCACACCAGTGAACAAAGTCATCAACTACTGGGCCGTGGCCACTCTCACCATCCTGGAGGAGACTGACAATGACTGAGTCATCAGCATACTTTATAATGTGTCTGTTGTCATGTCTGCTCCGACACATGTTTGTGTACAGGATGAAGAGTAGTGGTGACAACACACACCCCTGAGGAGAGCCAGTAGAAGAGCACTTTAGGTCAGACAATGTGCCATTGACCCTTACTCTCTGCGTCCTGTTGGTTAAGAAATCCAGAATCCAACCCACCAGATTATTGCTTAAATCAAATTGTTGCAGGAGCCTTTCAACTAAAATATGAGGTTGGATTGTATTAAAGGCAGAAGAAAAGTCCACAAATAAAAGCCTGGCGTGTGTCCCATTAAAATCCAGATGTTTAAAAAGCATGTTAAACAGAGTGACAGTGGCATCCTCCACTCCTCTGTGGGAGTGGAGGATGCCAAAATACCAAAATATGTTCAAGATATCTATCTATCTATCTATCTATCTAGTAGTGTGTGTGTGCTGCCATACCCGCCCACGTGTGACGTCAGGTGGGCATGGCCACTTGTTTATAAAGTTCTGATAATAAAGGTTGGTTGCTGGTTGTTGGTTCCCTGCATGAAGAGACTCCAACTCCTTTCCTCATACATAACATTTTGGTGACGAGACGAAAATTATGGGAGTGTATGGGCTACCTCCATCACTACTACCGTTTCTGGAGTACACAGGAGAGCCAGTGATCCTGTGGCCAAAGTGGCGGGCCATCTTTGAGGATTATATCGGGGTGCTGGGTTTAAGTAGACTTGATGGGAAACAACGATGAGCACTTCTGGCCCATCACCTTGGCATGAAAGGCCAAAGAATTTTCGGTAGGTTGGGTGAAACGGAGTGTTATGAGGATGCTGTCGAGCAGCTGGCCGAATACTACGCCGAACAGACAAGGACCACGAAGCTGTGGGTGGAAGGAGTGGTTTGGGTGGCGCCAAAGGGAGCTAGGCTAGTTAGCTCGGAGAAGCTAGCAGCTCACTCATTGTCTATGGGCAAGTTAGCCACATAGCTAACTGCGCACCAAAAGCAAGTTCCAGGCTACCAGATAGGCATCGAGGTGTGACCGGGGCCACGAGTGGTGGAGTTCCTGGTCATTGCGGACGGCGGGCCAGCCAAGGAGCGTAGCATGATACAGGACCGTGGTGCTGGTGAGTTTGATGGCGCGGTGTGCAATGACAGCAGAGAGGGAGAGCAGCGACAGGAGTCATCCCCGCAGCTAGAGGCTGGGCAGTGGGAGAGTGGGAACATGCAGGCTGAGAACCCCGGGGGAGAGCAGCTGCAGCCGGGCATGGAGACGATGCAGCAGAGTGCCTGGGACGAGGGTGCTGGAAGCAGCGATGAAGCGCCTGGGTTGGAGAGTGATGCCGATGAGAGTGATGCTGAGAGCCCCGGGAGAGAGCAGCTACGACCGGGCACGGAGACAGCGCAGCAGAGCGCCTGGGACGAGGTTGCTGGGAGCAGTGGTGAGGTCCCTGGGTCGGCAAACGATGCCGGCGAAAGTGATGCTGTGAACCCCAGGAGTGAGCAACAGCAGCTGGGCATGGAGGCAGTACAGTGGAGCACCTGGGATGAGGGTGCTGGGAGCAGCGGCGAGGTGCCTGGGATGGCGAGCGGCGCCGACGAGCAGGATTTGGGTCTCCCTGGAGTTCGGTCACTGGGGCCGGAGTGTTTGGAGCCATGATGGCGGTGCTGAAGGCAGTCAGGAGCGGACCGATGAGCACGAAGGGACGGCGTGCCAGACAGCAGCGCTGCAGGTCTTGAGGAATGAGGCAGTCAGTGGTGAAGAGGGACATTATCGCAAGAGAGGTCGTGTTTGATCCCGGAGGCAGACAGCGGCCAGGGGCGCACATGCAGTGGGACTGTCCAGGGCCTCCGAGCCTGTCTTATTTTTGGCGGCCAGGGGCGTGCATGATTTGGGGCTGTCCTGGGTCCCCAGGCCGGTTTTACCTCTGGCTGCTGATGGACATAGGTGTGACTTGAACACTGCTGATATAAATATGTACACTACCACTCAAAAGTTTGGGGTCACTTAGAAATTTCCTTATTTTTGAAAGAAAAGCACTTTTTTTCAATGAAGATAACTTTAAACTAATCAGAAATACACTCTATACATTGCTAATGTGGTAAATGACTATTCTAGCTGCAAATGTCTGGTTTTTGGTGCAATATCTAGATAGGTGTATAGAGGCCCATTTCCAGCAACTATCACTCCAGTGTTCTAATGGTACAATGTGTTTGCTCATTGCGTCAGAAGGCTAATGGATGATTAGAAAACCCTTGTGCAATCATGTTAGGTCTGCAATGCTGTAATTGCTGCAAATGGAGGATTCTTTGACGAAAGCAAAGTTTGAAGGAAAAAATTATTATTTCAAATACAAATCATTATTTCTAACCTTGTCAATGTCTTGACTATATTTTCTATTCATTTTACAACTCATGATGGTAAATAAGTGTGACTTTTCATGGAAAACACAAAATAATTGTCTGGGTGGCCCCAAACTTTTGAACGGTAGTGTATATATTCTGCTGATCTGCATGTCAGTATGTGTGATATGGGATTATTTTTATATTTTAGAGACATGATCCAATTTTAGTTATTTTTTTGGGATGAGTGCATTAGGTTATTCTTGCTCACTGTTCCCTGTTTGTTCATTAGCGTATGATTCAGGTCCTAAATTGGGGAGGGTCTCGATTGTGTGTGTGGTCTTACACTTTTGTAAGGGGGAGGGGAATGTTATGCAGTGTGTGTGTGTGCTGCCGTACCCGCCCACAGTGTGATGTCAGGCGGGCAAGGCCACTTGTATATATAGATCTGAGTTCTGATAATAAAGGTTGATTGCTGGTTATTGGTTCCCTAAATGAAGAGACACCGACTCCTTTCTTCATACATAACACTATCTATATGGGATTATGCTGTGTGGGTATGTACGTGGCAAACTTTGTCCCCTACTAACTTAGAAGCCACTTGACTGCAGGCTCTCATCTCTTGCATGGCAATGCTACAAAACCTGAAGAGCGCACCTGACAGGTTTCACTGACCGCTTCATCGAAAATTGATAATTTTGATTGTATTTGAAACTGCATTCTTAAATGCAATTATAGTGTCTGCCAGCAGAAGGAGTGCAAATGGAAACCTAGGTGATGCTCTGTGAGGGCGGTCGAGCAAGAGAGTGAGTAAGGGACCGGTGTGCACTGGAGTCTGTGTTGATCAGAGCAGGAGTAAAGTATGCATTAACAGGCTGTAAACAGCAATAAATGTACATGGTAGGCTTCTTTTAAACAACAATAAATGCTACAGCTCCTCAGTAGTGATGGCCAAGTGAAGCCTCAATGAAGCTCTGAGGCTTTCAAAGCTTACAGGCTCCATTCTAACTAAGAACAGTGACATCTGGTGCCCATCATGCATGTTCTTACATATTATTAGTATTTTGTTGCTGTTGTACAGAATTTTCCCTTTGTTTAGACCTACTGTTCTTATGATAGGTTGTACTACAATTTATAATTCCCACATTTCCCAGCTTCAGGCTTGAGCTGTTTGCAGCAGGAGATTGATTCCACAGCGTCGGCCAGCTGGAGGTGGAATCGCTGCTGGTACTACTAGCGCTGGTTGTGCTGTTTAATCAATTAGTTCTATTAAAGCAGAGTTTGCCACAGCAGTCATCTAGCATGTAGAGGAAGGTGGACTCCTTTCTCTCTTTAGTCAACCAGCATATTTATTTATTATACAAATCTCATCATGTTCCTCTCCAAAATTTGTTTAACAGGCACACTGGTACTTGCAAGAGTGAGAGATCAGAGTGGGGCCCCTTTAGAAAGTTCTGCGAAGGCCTACATCAGGAGTGGGCAAACTTTTTAGCTCAAGGGCCACATGGAGTTTTAAAAATTGACAGAAGGTCTGGGGGATTATAAATATAGTGTCATGGCGGCCTCTGGGCCGTCATTGGCGTCATCAGTTCCAGCTGCGCACAGACCAACAGGTGCCAATCAACGCCTGTTAAAAGCCAGCGTTGCTGACAGCCCGTCATGGAGTCGTCTGTCCTCCTCGTCGGAGTATCAACCAGAGCTCCGCTCACGAGCCTCATCAAGAACCTCTCGTCAAGTACAACCACATAAGAGAACTATTTGTTACTCTACCCCTTGTCTTAACCCCTGTGCACAGGTGGACCTCCCAGGTGGCGGACCAGCTACCCCAGCCGACGGGGCAACGCCACCTCACCCCCGTAGCTCCTCGCTACCACCTCGACTATCGGTACGTCTTGCTCCTCAGCTGCAGGAACTGTTATTATCTCAGTTGCAGGAACAGACGTCACCAGGATCTGTGGAATCCTTGTCTTCGCAATCATCAGTACTGTCATCGCCACGGTCAGAGGAATCACTATCCTCACCATCCTCTGAGCAGTCATCATCACGGTCAGTGGAATCACTGCAGTCATCATCATTGGAACTCACCTCGTCACAGCCACGGGTGGATTCACTAGCACGACCACGGACACCTTCACCTCCACGTTGCACGGCCGCTGGAATTCAGCAGGACGCCCCCTGCGCCTTGCCCAAGTAAGCCCCTTCTCCTACAGTTACCCATGAGTTCTGAACAGCGATAATTGTGTCTGCTTGTGTGTTACAGGGTTGCCGGGTCTCCGTCCGGGTTGCTCAGTTCCAGTGACCAGAACACAATACTTGCACTCACTCACGCACTACACACTCTCACAATTCAATAAAGGGATTATTGTCACAATCTGCCCGTGTCAGTGTCTGTGTCCTGGGTCCTGAAACATGTCAGTACGACTCCGTCTCATTGACCCAGCGGACAGTTCACTGTCACGCAAACTCAACACTCTTAGCGCCCGGGTAGATTTGTTAGCACATCAACAGACAGTAATCTTGAATCAATTGACTTTAATTAATAGTTGGCTGGATCGCCTGGAAGGACACCAGACATTTCCCCCGACTGCAAATATCTCAACCCCTGCAGGCTTAGCGTCAGGACAGGCTAACACCTCTTCGTCCTCTCGCCTCACCCATATTCCCACACCTGCCCGGTTCAGCGGAAAACTCGGGGAAGCCCGAGGATTCATATTACAATGCGAATCAGTTTTTCTCCGCGTCCCGGGAGATTTCACTCTAGATTCCAACCGGATTGGTTATGTCATTAATTTGTTGGCAGGAAGAGCTTTAGATTGGGCATATTCTATCATGGCTAAACCAAGCTATCCCACGCTTACTTACCAGGAGTTTGTGACAGAATTTATGTCCGTGTTTGACCATACTGATAGGGGTGAGGTGTTGACAGAACGGCTGTTGAGCCTGCAGCAGGGAAAGAGATCAGCTGCTGACTACACTATTGACTTCCGGGTCCTGGCAGCAGAGATTGGGTGGGGGGAGCCATCACTGTGTGGTATTTTCCTACGCAGTCTAAATGATGAGTTAAAGGATGAGTTAGCGGCACGGGATAAACCAAACAACCTGCGCGATTTGATCGCCCTAACAGTTAGCCTGGATAGCAGATTAAGGGAGCGAGCGGCAGAACGGCGAGCTTCTTCCCGTTCAGTTAGACCCTGCCCTCGCGTTCCTAACTCTCCTCTTCTCGCTTTACCCACGTCAGAGGAGTCCCCGGATCAAGAGGCTATGGTTATAGGCCGGTCTAAAGTGTCAGCAGCTGAGAAACAGCGCCACAGGGATCAGGGCCTTTGTTTCTACTGTGGGAAAGAGTCACATGGGGTTTTCGAGTGTCCCAGTAAGTTAAAAGGGAAGGCCCGTGGATCGCAGTAGGGGGATTCACGGGCAAGAATTCAGAGGAACCCCTTACTAGTTGCCGATTACCCATCAGACTGATCCATGCACATACTGAACACTCCACCTTAGCGTTAGTTGACTCCGGTGCAGAGCAGAACTTTGTTTCTAGAGACCTGGCAACCCGGATGGGCCTTAGCTGTCAGACTCTAGATCCCCCTGTCAAACTTATCACTCTGTCCAAGGCATCTCTGACCACCGTCGCCCATCAGACGGCCCCAGTATCTATTATTGTGTCAGGAAACCACAGGGAGGAAATTAAGTTCCTAGTTCTGCCCGTCTCTTCTTCGCCCGTTATCCTGGGGTACCCCTGGCTTCGCTTGCATAACCCCACCATTGACTGGCAAGCAGGGAGAGTTACAGCGTGGAGTACGTTCTGCCTAAGTGCCTGTCTCCAATCTGCGGCGTGCGCCCCGTCTGTCAAGGTGCCTCAACCTCATTCGTCACCACCGGACCTGTCCAAAGAGCCAGAGGTCTACCATGACCTGGGGCTGGTTTTTAGCAAGTCTCAGGCGCTGTCTTTACCCCCCCATCGCCCGTATGATTGCGCAATTAATCTGAAGGCTGGGGCCCCTCTACCTGCAAGCCGCCTATACAGCCTATCAGCCCCGGAGCGCGAGGCTATGGATACATACATCAAGGAGTCCCTGGCCTCTGGTATCATCTGCCCGTCGTCTTCGGCTGTGGGAGCCGGGTTTTTCTTCGTCGGGAAGAAGGACGACTCATTACGCCCCTGTATCGACGTCCGGGGTCTGAATGAAATAACGGTAAAGGACAAATACACTCTGCCTCTGATGAACACCGCTTTTGAATCCCTCCAGGGGGCGTGCTGGTTTACCAAATTAGACCTTAGGAATGCCTATCACCTAGTGCGCATAAGGGAAGGAGACGAGTGGAAGACGTCTTTCCGGACCCCTAGCGGGCATTTTGAGTATTTAGTAATGCCGTTTGGGTTAACCAACGCTCCGGCCGTCTTCCAATATTTAATAAACGATGTTTTACGGGACTTCCTAAACTCGTTTGTGTTCGTAAATCTTGATGACATTCTAATCTTCTCCCGCACACTAGAAGAACATCAGGTGCATGTCTGCAAGGTACTACAGCGCCTCCTGGAGAATCAGCTGTTCGTCAAGGCCGAGAAATGTGAGTTCCACACTGACCAAACCTCTTTCCTTGGGTTTATAATAGCTCGGAATCAGGTGCTCCCGGACCCGGCCAAGGTAGTAGTGGATTGGCCTGCACCCACCTCCAGAAAGCAGCTTCAAGGGTTCTTGGGTTTTGCTAATTTTTATAGGAGGTTTGTGCCAAATTTTGGTAATATCGCCCGCCCTCTGACTGCCCTCACCTCCCCTAAGACCCCGTTTTGCTGGAGTGAGGAGGCAGCTGGAGCATTTGAGAAGCTGAAGAGGGAGTTTGCCTCGGCCCGAGTCCTTACACAGGTGGACCCGAAGCTGCAGTGCTTGGTGGAGCTGGACGCCTCTGATTCGGGAGTGGGAGCGGTACTCTCCCAACGCTCTCCCAAGGACGGTAAGATTCGCCCATGTGCTTACTTCTCTCATCGTCTTTCCCCTGCAGAGAGAAATTACAGCATAGGAGACAGGGAGCTGCTGGCGGTGAAGCTTGCTTTGGAGGAGTGGAGACACTGGCTGGAGGGGGCTGCTCAGCCATTCGTGGTATGGACTGATCATCGTAACCTGGAGTAACTCAGGACGGCGAAATGCCTGAATGCACGCCAGGCTCGCTGGTCCCTCTTCTTCGGCCGGTTCAACTTTTCCATCACCTACGGGCCGGGAAGCAAGAACGGTAAGCTGGATGCCCTCTCGCGGCAGTTTCATGCCCCATCCTCTGAAGACCAGGAGACCCCTATCCTGCCGCCCTCCTGCGTCGTGGGCGCTCTGTCCTGGGGTATCTGCAAGACGGTTCGCCGGGCTCAGAAGACCGAGCCGGACCCCGGGGGGGGGGGGGCGGGCCCGGGCCGTCTGTTTGTTCCACGCGCCATTCGGGGCAAAGTGATCGAGTGGGGTCACGCCTCCAAGTTGGCTTGTCATCCAGGGGTGGGCCGGACTGTGGATCTTCTCCAGAGGACCTTCTGGTGGCCAGGGCTACGGAAGGACATTGTAGGCTACATCCGGGCCTGCGCTCAGTGCGCCACCGGAAAGACGACATCATCCCCCCCGGTGGGCCTGCTACACCCGTTGCCGGTCCCTTCCCGTCCCTGGTCCCACGTTGCTATGGACTTTGTGACTGGTTTGCCCACCTCGGATAACTTCACCACAGTTTTAACCATCGTGGACCGTTTCTCGAAGGCAGCCCATTTTGTGCCCCTTCGGGGTTTGCCTTCGGCCCAGGAAACAGCGGACCTCCTTGTGCAACATGTGGTCCGTCTCCACGGCATCCCCGCTGACATAGTATCGGACCGGGGACCACAGTTTGTCTCACAGGTTTGGAAGGCCTTCTGCGCGGCGCTGGGAGCCACAGCCAGCCTCTCCTCGGGTTATCATCCCCAGAGCAATGGCCAGTGTGAGCGGGCTAATCAGGAGCTCGAGGCTGCATTACGCTGTGTCATCTCCTCCTGCTCATCCTCCTGGAGCAAGTATCTTCCTTGGATTGAGTACGCCCATAACGCCACGGTCTCTACGGCTACGGGCGTCTCCCCCTTCAGGGCGTCATCTGGGTTTGATCCACCGCTGTTCCCGGAGTAGGAGAGGGAGGTAGCGGTTCCCTCGGTCCAAGCCCACATCAAGCGCTGTCGGCGAGTTTGGCTCATCGCCCGCCAAGCCCTGCTAAAGACCGCCAAACGCAATATCCAGGTGGCCAACCGGCATAGGAGACCCGCCCTGGACTATAAGGTGGGTCAGAAAGTTTGGTTGTCAACCCGGAATATTGGTGTACTGGCCGAAAAGCGTAAGCTTACTAAGCGCTTCATTGGCCCCTACACCATCAGTCGTATTATTAACCCTGTGTCTGTGCGCCTGTCTCTCCCCTCTTCGATGCGCATCTGCCCCACCTTTCATGTCTCCCAGGTCAAACCGTACATCTCTGACCCCCTGTGTCCTGCTCCCGCGGCCCCCGCCCCCCCGAGGATGATTGATGGCCATCCGGCCTGGGGGGTGACTGCCATCCTGGACGTCCGCAGGCGAGGTCGTGGTCTTCAGTATTTGGTGGACTGGGAGGGCTTTGGACCGGAGGATCGTTCTTGGATTCGCCCAGCGTTGATCTTGGATAAACAGCTGATCCGCGATTTCCATCGGGCGAATCCAGGTAGAATTGGGCAGGTGCCTGGAGGCACTGCTAGAGGGGGGAGTACTGTCATGGCGGCCTCTGGGCCGTCATTGGCATCATCAGTTCCAGCTGCGCACAGACCAACAGGTGCCAATCAACGGCTGTTAAAAGCCAGCGTTGCTAACAGCCCGTCATGGAGTCGTCTGTCCTCCTCGTCGGAGTATGAACCAGAGCTCCGCTCACGAGCCTCGTCAAGAACCTCTCGTCAAGTACAACCACGTAAGAGAACTATTTGTTACTCTACCCCTTGTCTTAACCCCTGTGCACAGGTGGACCTCCCAGGTGGCGAACCAGCTACCCCAGCCGACGGGGCAACGCCACCTCACCCATGTAGCTCCTCGCTACCACCTCGACTATCGGTACGTCTTGCTCCTCAGCTGCAGGAACTGTTATTATCTCAGTTGCAGGAACAGACGTCACCAGGATCTGTGGAATCCTTGTCTTCGCAATCATCAGTACTGTCATCGCCACGGTCAGAGGAATCACTATCCTCACCATCCTCTGAGCAGTCATCATCACGGTCAGTGGAATCACTGCAGTCATCATCATTGGAACTCACCTCGTCACAGCCACGGGTGGATTCACTAGCACGACCACGGACACCTTCACCTCCACGTTGCACGGCCGCTGGAATTCAGCAGGACGCCCCCTGCGCCTTGCCCAAGTAAGCCCCTTCTCCTACAGTTACCCACGAGTTCTGAACAGCGATAATTGTGTCTGCTTGTGTGTTACAGGGTTGCCGGGTCTCCGTCCGGGTTGCTCAGTTCCAGTGACCAGAACACAATACTTGCACTCACTCACGCACTACACACTCTCACAATTCAATAAAGGGATTATTGTCACAATCTGCCCGTGTCAGTGTCTGTCTCCTGGGTCCTGAAACATGTCATATAGTGGCTTAAATAATATAGTGTATTAATGTTTGAAAAAAAAATCAAATAACGTGCTTGATATTTTAATATGATTTAAGAAAAAAACGCCTTCTATTAATATGCTTTCATTTATTTTGTTTCAAAAAGGGCTGGCAGCTCATTCTCAAACCAGCAGACTTGGATTGCTTTTTAGTTAGGATGGTGATCCACTTCATAGCACTGTCTAAAGGGGGAAAAATAAGGGGGAAAGGGAATTGGTTCAGCCTTATTATTGTTGTTAACACATCAGCTGACGTTTGTTATCAAATGTCATCAACTTTAATTAACTGAATCTAGGCTCAGGCTTATTAACACAAAAATATTGTGTAATGTACTTTTAACTCATTGATCATGGAAACAGCGTTGCACTCAGTGGGAACAGTGATGCTCCGTAATGCAAAAGTTATCGTCAACTCCCAATAAAAAATATTAATAGCTGCACGGTGTCTATGGCATCTGTGTTCTCATCACATGCAATCGAGTAAAAATCAAAAGCACAAGCTTTATCTGACACTTGTTTTAGGTTCACTGACAAGTCTGTGATTCCCCATGCCACTGTGTTTCTGGACATGCTGACGTTGTTGAATTCATGCGTTTTTTCTGGGTACATTATTCCGACGACTTTAGCGAGGCACTGTTTTATGAAGTCACCATTGGAGAAAGGTTTCCCGTGCCAGACAACGAGTTGAGCTACCTCATAGCTAGCTAATGTGGCATTTTCTTGTATTTTGTTAGCACGAAAAAAAAATACTGTTGTTGAGTGTGCAGTCAACCTGCCATTTGCTTAGCTTTCTGTTCGCACTCAGCACCAGTGTAAAAAACGTGAAGGTCTGATACTTGGTTTCATAGTGTCGTCGTACATTGTACTCTTTCGGCACTGCAACAGTTTGATTGCAAATCAGCAGACACACTTCCCATTCACTTCTGTGAAGAAATATTCATTTTCCCACCATGTCTGAAATTTTTTACACTTACTTGCTATCTTGCGTTTCTTAGATTCTGCCATTTTTGGTCACCCATGAGAGTTGTCTTCTTTGTTTACTCTTAATTTGGGGACAGGCTGCTTGTTCAATCAAGACAGTTACTCCACCTAGTGTTAAAACTAAGAATTACAATACAGCCAAGCTTAATTTGTGGACCATTATCCATTATAAAACAATAGAATATAATTTAGAATTTGCTGCGGGCCAATTAAAAAAAGACCAAGGGTCGCAGGTGGCCCATGGGCCATAGTTTGGACACCGTTGGCATACATGGTCATTGCAAACTCTCCACATTATAACTGTTGTTGCGTCCCCTTCTGACCTTGGGCTCCAAGCATTTGTCTACATTGCCTGCTGGCACAGTGCCTATAATTAATTTTTCAGTTAAATTTTTTTTTGACGACTTGCAGCAGCGCCCCCTCCAGCAGGTGGCGCCCACTTCCGCCCTCCAAAGAGAGCAGACGCTTTTCTTCCCAGCTCCCTATCCTGCCTTCCTGACCTATTCCCAGCTTTGCAATGTTGCATTTTTGTCTGTGTCTAGTTGCTCTTCTTCTGCTGAATCTTAATCTAATCGGAAATTATGGATTTGGAAGCGGCTTAAATGTGCTATTGTCACTATATTTCAACAAGAATCGGGCCAAGGGGGAGCCCAAGAATTGGAACCTGCGAGGAGACTCATGGACATTGGAATTCGTGGAAACATTATTGGTTATGATCTCAGGACTTCTATTTTTGGCTGTGAAGCTCCCTGATGCATCAGAAATTGAAGGAAGGTGAGAGAGCTGATCAAAGCGGACCCGGCAAGCTCCTTCATCAAATTCGACCAGTTGGGGAAGGCACGAGTAGCGGCAAACGGTGAACTGAATGACAGTGATTCAGTGGAGGAATACATCTGGAGCCCTGTGCTTTCCATGGAAAAACAGTTTAAGCCTGCATATATGATAGCACAGAATTTGCACGGGTGAGGACAAATTCTATTCTCTGAGTGCACTGTGCTGATTTGATTTGACCTTGTTTGGTGCCCCGTGTTTACATTCCTCCTGATTGAGATAAGCGGAAGGACCGGCTCTTACCCAAACAATCGACAATCAATTGTTGTCGTATCAGCGGATTTGGACCCTCAAGGACAGTGCCCATGTGCCTTCTGCAAGCAAGAGAGATAAACTCTGGACTTGTTTATAAGTCACATGATTATAACATCTATCCACTGCCAGGAGGCGCCCTCTGCTGCTCACTAACAACTGTCACATCTACACTACACAATGCACCCAACTCACTTATACTGACTGAAGATATTCACTCACTGCTCTCTTTGTGTCATTGTGTGGATTCTATTGTTTGCTAATTGTGCATTGAGAGTTTTTTCTTGTAATCATAATATCGGTCATATATAAACTTTATTCTGATAAGCAATGCTTTTTTCTCTCTCCTACTGTGTCCATCCTCCCCCGCTGCCTACTGTTCCCCTCCTGCTGACAGGCGCCTCCACGGCTCGCCGCGTCATTGAGAATGTCATTTATGACGTTTTCAGTGTCAAGTCAAATTCCTCGTATATTTACCTGTTAATTACTTGTAAATGTGCTTGGCAATAAACTTATTCTGATTCTGATTCTGATTTCTGGGCAACTGCCTAAATGGCCTATGCCAAGGGCCAGCACTGGGGTGACATCTGCTGTCTCTGCCTTAAATTTTGTCCTCACATCTGATGACCTCTGATGAAGTAATCAAATGTTCTGCATTCTTAAGTATGAAAGACTGTTGATTAAAAGCATTAAAAATTTTTATGCTATGATGTGTTTAATCTTTCAGTTAATGCAGTATGTTTTCTGCTC
The DNA here is from genome assembly GCA_020510985.1 of Pholidichthys leucotaenia. Lineage (NCBI taxonomy): Eukaryota > Metazoa > Chordata > Actinopteri > Cichliformes > Pholidichthyidae > Pholidichthys > Pholidichthys leucotaenia. Next base: position 359,278,967 of record CM035842.1, on the reverse strand, counting down.
TTAAAAATAAGTCGATAAAATGACTAATAAATTTCTATTATACAGTCATACAGTATTATTTGTTCAGCTTCTCTTCATAAAAGAGGGGTGTTTCTCAGGGCAGTGGTAACACCAGCAGAGGAATCCATTGTGTGATATCCAAATGTGAGGCTCTCCAACACATACCTCTGATTGATCTCCTTGTTGTTAGCCCTGCATGGGTGTCAAGTGCTTGAGCTCCAGATGTTTTTGAATAGCCCCAGATCTCACAAAACGATTGTTTGTTAAAGGACAGGCATATGGTGAAGGCAGAGGAATGCCCCATGCATCCTTTGTCAAAGGAAATGATAAAATACTCAGCGATCACAACAGATTAATCTGACAACTTTATTTATTTTCCATTTCACCCTCTTGCTGCCAGAACAATACCATGTCTTCTCTACCTCCTTTGTTCCACCCTACAAAGCCTTTAGGGAACTAGAGTTATAAACAAAAACGATACATTTAAGAACACATTTTTTTACCGAATTAAAGATCTGCATGGCTACATTAGTACAATAATAATTTGCTTTTTTGAAATCTGGTATTGGTTAATGTGCTCAAATAATTGATTGTATCAATGTATACAATAAATTGATAATTAACATGTTAATAAACTTCGCATATAGTTCCTTTGGTGCATGCTGTTTGTCTTTCAACAAGGAAAGAAGAAGAAACAGGAGGAGAAAGAGCAGAAGCGAATACAACACATTGATAAAATGCACACAAAACAGAGGAAAGGTGAAGGGGAGGTGGAAATCCAAAAGACACCACAGAGGTGACACAGTTTTATCACAGTTTAAAAGGGGCCCTTATTGTACAATATACAGTGGTGTGAAAAACTGTTTGCCCCCTTCCTGGTTTCTCTTTTTTTTTAAATGCTTGTCACACTTAAATGTTTCAGATCATCAAACAAATTTAACTATTTGACAAAGATAACACATAAACACAAAATGCAGTTTTTAAATGAAGGTGTTTATTATTAAGGGTAAAAAAAAATCCAAACCTACATGGCTCTGTGGGAAAAAGTGACCCCCCCCCCCAAGTTAAAACATAAATTAACTGCTTTATCACATCTTTGGAAAGCTGAGTTCAATTTCTCTAGCTACACCCAGGCCTGATTACTGCCACACCTGTTCTCAATCAAGAAAACACTTAAATAGGCCCTGCCTGACAAAGTGACTTAGACCAAAAGATCCTCAAAAGCTAGACATCATGCTGCAATCCAAAGAAATTCAGAAACAAATGAGAAACAAATTGGCCATTTCCATCAGTATCACCTTGGCTTTACTTTTTTCTACTTGGTTCTCTTTCTCGCCATTTCCACCTAAGTCCTCACTGTTTAATCGATACGATTTTCATGCCTGTTAAGAGGCAGGGTATAACCGAGCGAAAAGCGAGGTGTGATTTGACATCAATTGACTGCTAACCGCTGATTGGTCAGGGCGTAACATCACAAGAGTGTCCGTTTTCTGTTTTCTGTTGAAGCTACATGACCGCCATTTGTAATTTCAGCGAGTAACCACGGTGACCGGCTTCACATTTGTGTTCTCATATAACGATGTCCACGCGCAAGTTTATTCCATGGACAAACGAGGAGGTGCAAGGTGATACTGATGGAAATGGCCCTTCAAGACTTTTCTGTCCTTGGTAGCCGACGACCACATCCAGAGCAAGTTGGACAGGGCAACTCGCAATGAAAAAATATACCAGGAGGTGTCCGACCGAATGGCAGCCCAAGGGTACAACCGGACTGCCAAACAGTGTCGTGAAAAACTAAAAAAAAATGAAGAGCGATTATCGGGCCATAAAGGACCACAACGGACGCAGTGGTGCGAGTAGGAAGGAGTGGAAATGTTACGAGCAGATGGACGCCATATACGGACATTGGCCTGCTAGCAATGGCAGAGAATTTGGGCTCGACACGGCCACGCAATTGGAAAACGGTGACGGTGAGTGTTGTTTTGTTATTGTCCGTCTTCTCGCCTTTCGGTCAAAAGCGCACTTTATTTAAGCAATAAAGAAAGTTGTTTGTGGGCAATTGTTAGTGGTGATGGCTAGCCCGCTAATAGCTAGCTACCTCCGTACTTTGCTGCTACCTCGCATCAAGCTGCGGAATCACGCTTTTATTTCAGTATTCACGTGAACAAAACGCTGAAGTAAGCTTATTGTATTCTGGTTAAAAAGTTTTGTGTTTGCGGTACATGTTGCACTTTGTTTGTGAGCTTTATTGTGTGTTTTTTGCTTCTAGACTCAGTTTTCACATCACAGTGGTCCACCTCAATGGACCGCCCGGACACTCCGGCGTTCGCCAGGTCCATCACCATCCGGCATGTCCCGGTCAAGTGCTGGTAAGGCTCAACAAACTGAAAATTACCACCCGGTTGTTTTTACATGTGATTATTTTCTATAGATGCATAATAAGAAATTTTAAATGTCTTTGTACGTTTATAAAAATACTAGATTCAGGGGTGTTCATAGCCACCCTGGCCCAGTTTTATAGGTGTGTTGGTGGTGGAAATACTGTAGTATTTTGACAAAAAAAAAAGGAGCACATGTACCGACTTCAAATCAACATGCTTGATTGAAATTCTTCACGTCAGCTAACACTATTAACCCATTCTGATTTATGAGACCACAGTACAAAGAAATTCTTTTAAAAATAACCCATTAAATCAAAATACTTTTTCCAATTAATCCTTTTCGAAATGAAGGGGGGATGTAGCCTAACCACAGCACCCCAGAAGTTGCACAATCCACTGTACTCAGGGGCAGCAACATGACAGCTGAGCTTAAATACAGCCACGGAGCATCCCACCACAGGCTTTCAACAGTTTAATTCCATAATACAGTGATCCCTCGCTACTTCGCGCTTCACCTTTCGCGCCCTCAGTGCATCGCGGATTTTTCAAAAATATTCATCAAAAATTCAAAATTGAGAAATAATGGGCGGGCGCTAACAGAAGGCAGGGAGACTACATTACAACATCAGGTATCAACACCGAGAGCCCGCACAACTCAAAATCCACCTCTCTGTTCACTGTTCTCGTGTTGGCTCGGCTCGGGAATCTCGCAAGCTGATTGGCCGAGACGTTTCACCCCGCAAGCTGATTGGCCGAGACGTTTTACCCAGCTTCTCTCCCTGCCAAGCGCCCACCCAGCGAAGGAAGACCGCATTCATTGCTCTTTATCGCTCGTGTTGCTTAGTCTCGCCGCGTGGAACATTTTGCTGTTCTCTTGTGCCATTTTGTGCGAAATAGTCTTCCCGTCGAGCCACTACGCCGCCTCCTGCAGCTTCTCCAGCTCTATCGGAAGCTGCCCTCGATGATGCTGTGCCTCTAGCACCTGACGATGAGGCGTCACCTGAGGAGCAGTAAAGCTCTCATTAACCTGTGCAGTAAATCATCTTCATCTTGAGTTACGTATCTTGTTATAAGAATAAAAGAGTTCTAAAAACATATTTATGTACACTTTATTTACATCTACGTATGTATGTACACTTACACACACACACACACACGTATGGGCTGCATGGTGGCGCAGTGGTTTAGCACTGTGGCAGCACAGTTTTACCCTTGGCCGGGGGATCGCGGGGATCATGAGATCGTGGGTTCAATCCCAGCCCCCGACCAACAGTGAGCTGTGTGGAGTTTGCATGTTCTCCCCGTGTTGCGTGGGTTTACTCCGGGATTTCTCCGGTTTCCTCCCGCACACCAAAAACATGTAGGTTTAGGGCGCTCGTGCACGCAGCGACCAGCAGCCGGTGGCTTGTCACCAGACTGCAAACCAAGTCTACCTATGGGTACAAATAAGTAACAAAAAAAAAAAAAAAAGTATCATATGCGAGAGAGAGTGAGAGAATGAACGTACGTATTATTTATGGGTGACGTCATTAGGGGTGACGCTACTTTGCGGTTTTTCACTTTTCGCGGTCGGTTCTGGAACCCATTAACCACGATAAGTGAGGGATCACTGTATTTTTTCTGACATGTTTTGATCTAGTGTTATCTAAATACAATGACTTCTGTCTTTCATATAGGCGAGAGGAAAAGGTCCAACAACATTGCAGACCTTGCATCAGTGATGGCCCAGAATCATGCTGAGGAGATGCGGATCCATGAAAGGATGCACGAACAGCGTGAAAGGATGCTCGAACAGCATCAACGGCAGCACGAACAGCGCGAAAGACACCTGCAGTTAGCCCATGAGCAGGAAGCTGCATTAAGAAGGGATGAGCTGACAGAGACGGCTTCCTTCCACGGAGCCTTCCTAAACCATTTTGGCAGTCTGGTCGAAGTACTGAAAGCTCCCCATTTGTAAACATGTTTTGGGAATATTTGTAATGCAATAAAATGTTAGTCTTTCTGATAAAAGTATGGTTTGTATATTATAACACTGGATGATAAAGGTGAATAATTACATACACATTCCATTGCCTCATATGACCCTAATGCCGCTGTTCAGGCATAAAGGTGTCAAGATTTTTAATGGTAATGTAATTGTTAATGTTAAATTTATGAATGAATGAAAAGGTTTATTGTCAATACTACCGACGTGCAATACATACAGGAGAATTGAAATTTGACTTGACATTGGGCGCGCTCTATAAGCGCATCCCATAGCCGCGGCAGCCCGAAGGCGCCAGTCGAACAGGAGGGTAAAGAGGGCAAGGGTCAGGGAAAACACAATAGGCAGAGAGAAAAAACATAGTTATCAGAATAACGCTCGTATAAGCTCATATAAGCTCAAATGAGCCAAATTATGATTACACAGAAAAAAAACCCCTCTATGCACAGTTAGCAGACAATAGATCACACATTACAAAGAGTTGAGAGAGTCAGTGTGTGTATATTTGTGTCAGTATACATGTATCAGTCATGTGATGTTGTATGCAGTGTGTAGTGTAGGTGTGTCATTGCTAGTGAACAGCAGAGGGCACCCTCTGGCAACGGATAGATATTATTCAGTCATGTGTTCTATAGTCCAGACACATGGTAACGCTGTCCTTGGAGCTCGGTCTGCTGAAACAACAGCAATTGTCGATTGTTTGGGTTAGCCGCTTCTCCAGCCTTATCTTCATCGAGGAGGAATGTAAACAGGGCACCACAAGGTCAAATCTGCACAGTGCACTCAGAGAATAGAATTTTCCTCTCTCTTGCAATTCTGTGCTTCATAATTTCCATACCGGCTTAAAAAACATTCTCTGGAGAGCACTAGTGACTTCAAGATGTATTCCACCATCTGAATCAATTACCATTCAGTTCACCATGCCGCCTCGTGCACTCCCCAACTGGTCGAATTGGTGAAGGAGCTTGCCTGGGTCCGCATTTTGAACAGCTCTCCACCTTCCTCAATTTCTGAAACATCAGGAAACTCCAGCCAAAAATAGAAGTCCTGTGATCATAGCCAATAGATGTCTTCTGCATCTCCAGTCGAATCATACAGACACATGAGTCCCAATGTCCATGAGTCTTCCCCTTGGGTTCCCCCTGACCCGATCTTCTTCTTTTAAAGTGGTGACAATCGCATATAAGCTGCTTTTCCGCTTTTCCAGATCCATAATTTCCGTTTAATAAATATTACCACTGCTGTATCCATTTCTCTACATTGGGTACAGTTTTTAAGTAAAATTGTAATCAGTTGCACAGGTGTAATTTACATTCAGAAGTAAACACTGATAAAGGTAAAAGTCGAATTAGGTAAAAGGTAAGTACATGTGAATTGAATGTTCTATCGGCATTCCAAATTCTGAGAATTCCAATACATTATAAGCAGTCTAGTATAATATAAAGCGAAAATACCCATACAGGTAAACCCAAACATAACATTTTCAAAGTTGTAAACGTTGACATGAATATGATAAACCTATGCCCTTCTTCTTGCCTTGAGAGAGAGCAGTCGCATTTTTCTTCCCTCCTCTCGTCTGCCTTCCTGACCTATTCCCAGCTTTGCAATGTTGCGTTTTTGTCTGTGTTTAGTCGCTCTTCTTCTGCTGAATCTTAATCTAAACGGAAATTTTGGATTTGGAAGCGGCTTAAATGTGCTATTGTCACTATTTTTCAACAAGAATCGGGCCAAGGGGGAGCCCAAGAATTGGAACCTGCGAGGAGACTCATGGACATTGGAATTCATGCGTCTGTGGAAACATTATTGGTTATGATCTCAGGACTTCTATTTTTGGCTGTGAAGTTCCCTGATGCATCAGAAATTGGAGGAAGGTGAGAGAGCTGATCAAAGCGGACCCGGCAAGCTCCTTCATCAAATTCGACCAGTTGGGGAGGGCACGAGTAGCGGCAAACGGTGAACTGAATGACAGTGATTCAGTGGAGGAATACATCTGGAGCCCTGTGCTCTCCATGGAAAAAAGTTTAAGCCTGCACATGGAAATTATGAAAGCACAGAATTGCACGGGTGAGGAAAAATTCTATTCTCTGAGTGCACTGTGCTGATTTGATTTGACCTTGTCTTTGGTGCCCCGTATTTACATTCCTCCTGAAGAAGATAAGCGGAAGGAGTGGCTCTGCCTGCTAACCCAAACAACGACACAGTTGTTATTATTTCAGCAGATAACGCTCGAGGACAGTGCACCATGTGACAATTACCATCTGCAAGCAAGAGCGAGAGACTCTAGACTGTTTAGATCACATGACTCTAACATCTATCCACTGCCAGGAGGTGCCCTCTGCTGTTCACTAGCAATTGACACACCTACACTTGCATTCAACATTACACTACTGACACAATTACTGATATACAGTATATTCACAATACACTGACTCTCTCAACTACTGCTTTGTCATTGTGTGATCTATTGTCTGCTAATTGTGCATTTGAGAGTTTTTTTTCTTGTAATCAAAATTTTGGTCATAAAATGAGCTCTATTTTGATCAACAATGCTTTTTTCTCTCTCCTATTGTGTTTTTCCCTATCCTTCCCCCCCCCCCTCTTCACCCCCCCCCCCCCATATGACAGGCGCCCCTCATGGCTGCCGCGTCATTGGGATGCGCCTTTCGTGCGCGCCCAGTGTCAAGTCAAATTCCTCATGTGTTTACTTGTTTACATGTAAATGTGCTTGGCAATAAATCTGATTCTGATTCTGATTCAATAGATCCATAGTGATCTCCGGTTTGAAAAAGAAAATTATAATTTGGTGTTGGGCAGTGTGACAATGTCACAGTATTTAATAGGATTAAAAAAAGTTTCATCATAAAATTTCTAGGTTCATTGGCAATTCCATCAAACCAAAAGTGAGTTGTCTAGCTGCAGCATTTTTTTTGAGTCCTTTTCTACATTGTTTTAGTGTGTAATTAGCCACCACTGAACAGATAACCCTTATAAATAACAATAGATGGGAAAAATGATACTCAAATGATACACAATACACAAAATGGGCCTAGATTTGGATTGGCTTTTTTATAATATTATAAATTATTTTGTAAGTTAAAGTTAACTGGAAGTATGACAAGTTTCCACATACAATTACAAGGTCAATTGGCAATTTCATCAAACCAAAAGTGAGTTGTCTAGCTGCAGCATTTTCTTTGCAGTCATTTTCTACGTTGTTTTAGTGTGTAATTAGCCATCGCTGAACAGATAACCCTTATAAATAACAATAGATTGGAAAATGATACTCAAATGATACACAATACAAAAAATGGGCCTAGATTTGGATTGGCTTTTTTATAATATTTTTAATTATTTTGTAAGTTAAAGTTAACTGGAAGTATAACAAGTTTCCACATATAATTCCAAGGTCAATTGGCAATTCCATCAAACCAAAAGTGCGTTGTCTAGCTGCTGCTATTTTTGGAAGTCAGTTTTTACGGTGTTTCAGCGTGTAATTACCCACCACTGAAGAGATATCCATTAACAACAACAATAGATTGGAAAATGATACTCAAATGATACACAATACACAAAAATGGGCCTAGATTTGGATTGGCTTTTTTATAATATAAATTATTTGAGAAGTTAAAGGGGTTTAGGATTAAGCTTCTGCATTATTTTAAATTACTCCGGTGTTTGAGCATTTAATTACCCGTCCCTTAACAGTTAACCGTTTTGAACAACAGAGGCAATGTAGATGAAAAGTGCACAACATTTTATTTAAAAAACACATCTTTGACATATGTATGCACATGAAGAAGAGAAGAATAGTGACCACTGTGGAAATCCTCCGCTCGTAATCCGCCATTTTTTTTCTTTGTTGTGGAGGATTCGGTCGCGTCCTTTACGTCAGCAGAGCGTGGCGCCGCTTCAATCCCGCCCACCCCCAGCAATACTCGGCTTTATACGGTTGTGATGGAGGCACAACCGCGGGAGAAACGAGTAGTAAAGAAAAGAAAAGAGTCGAGCAGAACTATATAGTGGAAATGTGGCAAAAGTAAGTGAGCTCTATCAGTATGGAAAAGGTTATAAAGCCATTTCTAAAGTTTTGGGACTCCAGCAAACCACAGTGAGAGCCATTATCCACAAATGGTGAAAACATGGAACAATGGTGAACCTTCCCAGGAGTGGCCGGCCGACCAAAATTACCCCAAGAGTGCAGCAACGACTCATCCAAGAGGTCACAGAAGACCCCACAACAACATCCAAAGAAATGCAGGCCTCACTTGCCTCAGTGCAGCAATAAAGGCATACCCTTCATGGACAATTTTGCTGCCTTTCTCAATAAGCTGGAATTTTTAGACCTGATGGCCTCCACCTCTCTCGGGATGGAACGCGTCTTTTTATCTACAAACATTGAGCTGACTCTGCTCCCCTGTAAGTCCTCCTGATACATCATATCTCCTCCTCATTAACACAGCACACATAATATCTCAGTTATAACCATGCCTAGGTCTAATACCCACTATCATGAATCCTCTATACCCTGTTAACCGCAATAATCTCATACAAGTACACACACACACACATACACACACCACCCAATAGCACACCCCTCAAAATGGCACTTTTAAATGTCAGATCACTATCCAGTAAGTCTTATTATTAATGACTTGATATTACAGTTTGATCTTGACTGTTTTTATGTTAGATGTGGCTGGGCACAGATGGACAATCAGTTCTTTTAGAAGCCTCCCCTCCTAATTATAACTTTTCATTTTCTAATAGAAGGGAAAAAGAGGGAGGGGGTGTGGCAGCTAATTTATCATTATCGTTGAATTTTAGAGACACTACCATTGAGTTTTATCCCTCTTTTGAACACCACTCCTTTGTTTTTAGCGGTCCTCCTATATTTTGTATGTGTGTTTACAAACTTCCCAAATACTGCTCATCTTTTATTTCCAATTTTTCACAGATTTTCTCCGTTATCCACAGCAAATACAATCAGATTATTATTTTAGGTGATGTTAACTTACACATTGATGATGAATCAGACTCTTTTGCAGCTGATTTTTTAAATGTTCTTAACTGTATGAATTTCACCTAACATATCTCACAACCCACCCATCTTAAAGGTCACTCTCTGGGCCTAGTCATCACCTCAGGCCTGTCAACACACATCACCTCTATTTTAGACTTAGTCATCTCTGATCATTTTTGCATATTTATATTGCAATTGTTTTAAAGAGAATAATGATTTTATCCCAGAACACACTGTGAGGAGGCGCCATCTCACTGCTGAGGTGGCTGCTAAATTTATTGATTTTTTTTAAGTGACATTCCTGCTGACTTTTTACCCTCATCTTATGATTTTATTGTAGATGGTTTTAACAGAAAATTGGGAACAACATTCAACACAGTAGTGTCACGCCGCGCCGCTCATCAGCGGCGCCACCTGCTCACACACCTGCTCGTCATCGGCGGCGAGGGATATAAGCCGCCTCGCCCTGAGCTTCGGCCTGAAGCCGTTAGACTTCGCATGCATTGCTGCGAGTACCTTCACCTCCAGCTATTCTCCCGGGTAAGAAGCTCTTACCTCCTTTTTCTCTCTCGAGTCTGCTCCCCTGTGCACAGGTGGATTCCCTGGTGGCGGACATCGCCTATTCCTCGCTGCTGCACCGAGCACTCCAGGTGGCTGTCTTCCGGACCTCGTCCTTCGCTGTGCCAGTCATCTGTGCCATCCAAGTAAGCTCCTCTCTCGCTTGCAAATCTCCTGTATTGGTGTGTGCCCGTCACCCTTCTCCTTCTACTCTTCCCATAGGGTTGTCCGGCTGTACGGCCTCCTGCCTCTGTGCCCGAAGCAGACGCCGCCACCAATACATTTACATCCCGCTGACACACATCCACTCACTCCTGTTGCTAATAAACTATTTGAACTTCCCTGAGCCTGTGTGTGTGTGTCTCCTGAGCCGTGCGTTATGTCAGTACGGCTTCAGCAGAGCGGCTCGGCAGACGGCGGGCTCGCACACCGGCTTACCACCCTCGAGGCTCGGGTGGATCAGATAGCCTATCAGCAACAGGTTATCCTAAACCAATTGATTAACATAAATAACCAATTGGACCGCCTGGACCCCCAGCAGCCGTTCCCCCCAGCTCATCAGGGTGGCGCGGCTCCTGCCGCTCCAGTGGCCGTCCAGCAGGCTCCGGTGGCACCGGTGCGGCTCACACCCATTCCGACCCCCGCCCGCTTTAGCGGAAAGCTCGGCGGAGCGCGGGGGTTCATTATGCAGTGTGAGTCCGTGTTCCATCGCGTGCCCGGAGACTTTCCCTCGGATCATAGTCGGATTGGTTATATCGGGAATCTCCTGGAGGGGCGAGCGTTGACTTGGACCTACGCCGTAATGGCGAGGCCCAGTTACGCCACCCTCACTTATGACCAGTTCGTGAGGCGCTTCCTGGAGGTCTTTGACCACTCGCGTACCGAGACGGTCCAGGTCGACCGGCTTCTCGCTCTTCAGCAGGGAAGCCGGTTGGCCGCGGACTATGCGGTCGACTTCCGGGTAGCAGCGGAGGAAGTAGGCTGGGAGGAGCGCTCCCTCTGCAGTCTTTTCCTCCGCAGCCTCAATGATGATCTGAGGGATGAACTGGCTGGGCGGGACCTCCCTGAGACGCTAGCGGAGCTGTCTTCCCTTGCCATCAGATTGGACAACAGGCTGCGCGAGCGCTCCTCGGGGCGGAAGTCATCATCTTCTCGCCCTCGCGGAGCCTCGTCGCGCCAGCCCCAAGCTCGCCCCCTGGTGACGCCGCCACCATCGCACCCCGAGGAGTCAGAGCCGATGGTGACGGGTTGGACAAAGCTCTCCCCGGCAGAGAGACAACGCCGCCGTGCGTTGAATCTCTGCATGTATTGCGGAGATAGTCAACACACGGTAGAGCTTTGTCCCCAGAAGCCAAACGGTGGGGTCCGCGAGTCACTGTAGGGGGCCTCGCGGACGTCAATCGGTTAAATCCCCTCACTCAATTAAAGCTGCCCATCCGTTTCTGCCACAACCCCATTGGGCATCTCACCCACGCACTGGTGGATTCGGGCGCAGAAGGCAGCTTTATTTCACAAAGCCTGGCAACCCGTTTGGGCATCCGCTGCCAGGCGCTCAAAAACCCCATCTCCCTGGTCAACCTCTCTCGTGCTTCCCTTGGGAGAGTTACGCACCAGACCATCCCGGTCCCGGTGATCATCTCTGGTAACCACTGGGAGGAGATAACCTTTCTCATCCTGCCCAACTCTGTGTCGCCCGTCATCCTGGGGTATCCCTGGCTACGCCTCCACAACCCTGTCCTGGATTGGAAGTCAGCTGGGGTGTCGGCATGGAGCACGTTCTGCGTGGGCACCTGTCTTCAGTCCGCTGCCTGCTCTCCGTCCGCTTCTCTCCCTCCTACGGACGCTGCACCCCCGGACCTGTCTCTGGTGCCCCTGGAATTTCACGACCTGGGTATGGTATTTAGCAAGACCAAAGCCATGTCTCTCCCTCCTCATCGGCCCTATGACTGCGCCATCAACCTCCGCTAGGGGGCACCCTTACCTTCTGGTCGGCTCTACAGTCTGTCGGCGCCGGAGAAGGAGACGATGAACGCCTACCTAAAGGAGTCGCTGAGCGCTGGGATAATCCGCCCATCGTCATCACCCGTGGGGGCAGGGTTCTTCTTCGTTGGAAAGAAGGATGGGTCCCTCCGTCCTTGCATAGACTATCGGGCTCTAAATGACATCACGGAGAAGGATCGTTACACCCTGCCCCTCATGGACACTGCTTTCCACTCCCTCCAGGGGGGCGACCTGGTTCACCAAGCTGGATCTACGCAGCGCATACCACCTCGTCTGGATCCGGGAGGGAGATGAGTGGAAGACAGCCTTCCGTACCCCGAACGGCCACTTTGAATACCTGGTAATGCCGTTCGGGTTGACCAACGCTCCTGCCGTCTTTCAGCGCCTCATCAATGACGTCCTCCGGGACTTCATCGGCCTCTTTGTGTTCGTCTACCTGGACGATATACTCATCTTCTCCAAGTCCAGGGACGAGCACCAGGTCCATGTGAGGCGGGTCCTCCAAAGACTGCTGGAGAACCGGCTATACGTGAAGGCTGAAAAGTGTGAATTTTATGCTAAGACTACATCCTTCCTGGGATTCATCATCTCACACGACCAGGTGCGTCCAGACCCAGAGAAGGTGAAGGCGGTGGTAGAATGGCCTACACCTGCATCGAGGAAACAGGTGCAACAGTTCGTTGGTTTCGCGAACTTCTACCGCCGCTTTGTCCCTAACTTCAGTTCCATCGTCGGACCGCTGACCCACCTCACGTCCCCTAAGGTCCCGTTCCGGTGGACCGAAGAGGCTGCGGCTGCCTTTCAGGCGCTGAAGGCGGAGTTCTCCTCCTCCCGGGTCCTTCGCCAGGTCGACCCCGCGCTGCAGTGCATCGTGGAGGTGGACGCCTCGGACACGGGAGTGGGGGCGGTGCTATCTCAACGGTCGCCTGACGACGGCGCCAAACGGCCCTGCGCCTTCTTCTCCCGGCGCTTGTCCCCGGCAGAGAGAAACTACGACGTGGGGGACAGAGAGCTCCTGGCCATCAAGCTCGCGCTGCAAGAATAGCGCCACTGGCTAGAGGGGGCGGACCTGCCGTTCGTGGTTCTGACGGACCACAAGAACTTGGAGTACCTTCGATCTGCCAAGCGCCTGAACGCCCGCCAGGCGCGCTGGTCCTTGTTCTTCGCCAGGTTCCAGTTTTCCATCACCTTCAGGCCTGGCTCCAAGAACGGCCTGCCCAATGCCCTCTCTAGGCAGTTCGCCCCCGAGGAGTCGGAGGACACGCTCCACACCATCCTGCCCAGGTCGTGCGTCGTGGGAGCCATCTCCTGGGACATAGAGAGCAAGATCCGGAAGGCGCAGGAAGTGGAACCTGACCCTGACGGCGGACCGGAGGGGAGGCTGTTCGTGCCATCTGCGGTTCGAGGAGAGGTCATCCACTGGCTACACACCTCCAAGCTCACCTGTCACCCTGGCTCCTCCCGGATGATAAACCTCCTCCAGCGGTCCTTTTGGTGGCCGGGCCTGCGGAGGGATGCGGCCCGCTACGCCCGGGCTTGTCCAATTTTTGCCACCAACAAGTCGGGAAATGCCCCTCCAGCGGGTCTGCTCCAGCCCCTGCCCGTCCCTGGCAGGCCCTGGTCGCACATCACTTTGGATTTCGTCACCGGACTCCCAGTCTCCAATTCATACGACACCATCCTGACCATCGTGGACCGCTTCTCCAAGGCTGTGCACTTCATCCCCCTACGAGGTCTTCCAACTGCCCTGGAGACGGCGGACCTCCTCATCCAACACGTGGTCAGGCTGCACGGGATTCCGGTGGACGTGGTCTCGGACCGGGGGCCTCAATTTTCCTCTGAGGTTTGGAGATCGTTTTGTAACGCCATAGGAGCCAAGGTGAGCCTCTCCTCCGGCCATCACCCCCAATCCAATGGGCAGTGTGAGCGGACCAACCAGGAGCTGGAGGCTGCGCTCCGCTGTGTAACAGCATCCAAACCCACGTCCTGGAGTAACCATCTTGCCTGGGTTGAATACGCCCATAACACCGCTCGCTCTTCTGCTACAGGGATGTCCCCCTTCAAGGCGTCCCTGGGTTATGACCCCCCGCTGTTCCCGGCGCAGGAGAGTGAGGTAACTGTCCCCTCATTTAGGGCGCATCTCAGGCAGTTCCGCTCCATCTGGGCATCAGCGCGTAATGCGCTTTTACGCACGGCGGAGCGCAACAGAACTGTGGCGGACCGGCACAGAAGACCTGCCCCGGCGTACAGAGTTGGGCAACGAGTCTACGTGTCAACCCAGGACGTGACATTAAAAGGCGAGAGGAGGAAGCTGGCACAGCGCTTTATGGGACCCTACCCCATCACCAGGATAATCAACCCGGTGGCTGTGCGTGTGGCTATTCCCCCCTCCCTCCGCATCCATCCCACCTTCCACGTGTCAAAGGTGAAGCTGGCAGTCTCCAACCCCCTTTGCCCTCCTCCTGCTGCGCAACCCGCGCCCCGGATGATTGATGGTCATCCGGCCTGGTCCGTCTCCTCCATCCTGGACTCCCGGCGCCGGGGTCGTGGGTTGCAGTACTTGGTGGACTGGGAGGGCTATGGGCCCGAGCATCGACAGTGGGTACCCTCGTCATTTGTGTTGGACCCGTCGCTCATCGCTGATTTCCACCGAGCGCACCCAGAGAAGCCATCGCCAGGAGGCGCTGCTAGAGGGGGGAGTACTGTCACGCCGCGCCGCTCATCAGCGGCGCCACCTGCTCACACACCTGCTCGTCATCGGCGGCGAGGGATATAAGCCACCTCGCCCTGAGCTTCGGCCTGAAGCCGTTAGACTTCGCATGCATCGCTGCGAGTACCTTCACCTCCAGCTATTCTCCCGGGTAAGAAGCTCTTACCTCCTTTTTCTCTCTCGAGTCTGCTCCCCTGTGCACAGGTGGATTCCCTGGCGGCGGACATCGCCTATTCCTCGCTGCTGCACCGAGCACTCCAGGTGGCTGTCTTCCGGACCTCGTCCTTCGCTGTGCCAGTCATCTGTGCCATCCAAGTAAGCTCCTCTCTCGCTTGCAAATCTCCTGTATTGGTGTGTGCCCGTCACCCTTCTCCTTCTGCTCTTTCCATAGGGTTGTCCGGCTGTACGGCCTCCTGCCTCTGTGCCCGAAGCAGACGCCGCCACCAATACATTTACATCCCGCTGACACACATCCACTCACTCCTGTTGCTAATAAACTATTTGAACTTCCCTGAGCCTGTGTGTGTGCGTCTCCTGAGCCGTGCGTTATGTCAAGTAGCTCCTTTTAAAACAAAAACACTTTCCACTAATCCAACCCCAACCTGGAGAACTGAAGAAATTAAACAATTAAAACAGAAATGTCGAGCTGCTGAAAGAAAATGGAGAAAAAACAAATTAGAAATTAACCTCCAAATTTTAAAAAAATGAACTTACCACCTACAATAAAGCAACAAGAAGCAAGATAGGCACATTTTTCCAGACTCATCAACAATAATCACAGAAACCAAAAAACTCTTTTTTTCAATAATTGATCAGTTAATAAACCCGGTTTTAAACATGTCTAACAGGATGTCTACAGACTCCAAATGTGAGAAATTTACAGCTCAATTCAGTGGTAAAATAGAAACTATATAGTCAGTTATTAATCTATTACAACCTACTGCTTTTAATACAGCTGAACCTTTGTTTTTATGTGGGGAAACACTGGACAGTTTTGACCTGGTTGATGCTAAGGTGCTGGAGAAAGTTATCTCCCAGTTAAAACCAGTAACCTGCCTTTTAGATCCAATTCCTACACCATTTTTTATATCCATTTGTAGCTTTTTAGTTCATGATGTTCTTAACATTTTTAATTATTTTCTTCAGACAGTTTTTCCTAGTGCTTTTAAGATAGCCATTGTCAAGCCTGTTCTGAAGAGAAATAATTTAGACACTGAAATAATGAACAATTACAGACCAGTGTCCAACCTGCCATTTTCAAGTAAAATTTTAGAGAAACTAGTTTTTAACCAGTTAATTTGTTTTATGAAAACTCATGATTTGTATGAAATATTTCAGTCTGGTTTTCAGCCAAATCACAGTACTGAGACAGCCCTGATCGAGATTTTAAATTATCTCAAAATTAACCTGAACAAGACCATACTGTTGGTCCTGGTCTGACTGGATTTAAGCACAGCATTTGACATAGTAGACCATGATATTCTTTTAAACAGACTGTGCAATATGATCAGCCTCTCAGGGACTGTTTTTAGCTGGTTTAAATCCTAACTCACTGGCAGAGAATTTTATGTCACCCTGGGGGAACACTCCTCATCAAAGAGATAAAACATGGATTGTGATGTTCCTCAAGGTTCGATTTTAGGTGCAATTCTTTTTAATTTGTACATGCTGTCACTAGGTAATATCATCAGGAGATACAGTTATGCTGATGATATCAAGCTTTACATTTCCGTGTCTCCTGATGACCCAGCACAAATTGATGTCCTTTTTAACTGCATTTTAGACATTAAGTCCTGGATGGCAGAGAATTTTCTACAGCTCAACCAAGACAAAACTAAAGTTTTAGTTATCAGTCTTGAAGCTCAGAGAGAGAAACGTTTACCAAAATCACAAACATTGTCTCTTATTCCATTATAACAAGTTAAAAACCTGGGCATTATTTTTGACTCTGAGCTTAGTTTTATTCCGCACATTAATATTTTAAAAATTGGATTTTATCATCTAAAAAATATAGCCAGAGTCTGCCCATTTCTCTGTTGAGAAAACACAGAGATGCTAATCCATGCTTTTATTACTAGTCATATTGATTATTGCAGTGCTCTCCTTTCTGGTCTTCCTAAAAAGACTATTAGTAACTTACAACTACTACAGAATTCAGCAGCCATATGCTGACGATGACCAGAAAGAGAAAGCATATCACACCAGTTTTAGAATCACTGCATCGACTCCCTGTGAGTTATAGAGGGGATTCATTAGAACACAATTTTTGGCAGTTACAGGACAGTTACCATAGCAACACAGCACTGAGTGGCAATCACATAAGACAGCTTTATTTTGTATGCCGCAAAACACAAAAATCGCACAAAATATTTAGTCACACCAGTGCACAGAGTACGCTTTTACTTTAGATCAGGGGCGTCATGATAGGCCCCTCTGGGGCAGAAAGACAGGCCCAAGAGCTGAACTGCATTAGTGACATTTAATAACAAAAATCCTTTCGTTGGCCTCCGTCGGTCTATGATGACCATGGAAGAGAATCCTAAGCGCTATATAAGTGCAGGTTAGTTAGTTAGTTAGTTAGTAAACGTCTACTCTGCTGGAACAGCACCGCCTGTGGCTGAACAGGCCGATGTGCACCGGTATTCTACCTTCCAGCGTTGGGCGTTGGTAGGATTCAAGCCTGGGCAGGAAGATATGGAGGACAAGATGTTACCCATGCAGCATGTCCCCCCTCTCCACTTCACTGATGAATCCAAAGGAACAGCAGGGCTGCTATAGTTTGGCACCAGCGCCGTCGCAGGAGCTGCCAGAACGATGTTGAGCACAACAGAGAACTGCCTTAGGGGCTCCGACTCTGGATTTTTCCTCAGGGTTGACTCCCGAAGCCTTTCCTGTGACAGGGTGTGCCGCAAAGCAGCAGAGGTTTGAAATCAGGGTTTACCTTCCCCTAGATGGGCTACCTTCCCAGGTTGACGAGCCACCATCTACCCGAAGCATCTGGTTTTAAGGCGCCAGAGATCCACCTTCGCCCCTTCTCCTATTAGTAAAAGCAGTTCCGCCAGGCTTAGAGACTAAACCACACGGGCAGGCTAGGAGTTGGACTTAGTTGTCAGAGGCTTTTCAAGACGCACGCTGTAAGGAGCATTTTATGAGCACTGGGAGCAACCCAGTGCCGCTCCTGGCTATGACAACCTTGGAACCAACAAAAATCCAGAACAGTGCAAAAACATAAAAATACAAAGTAACTTACAGGAATGGCACACCAGAGCTGAGAATGCTCTGGAGGAGATCAGAGAGTAAATCACAATCATCAATGCAGCCGCAGAGAAGGAATAAGCTGGCAGTCTTAAATAGCTGAGGATGTGACAAACCAATGAACAATAGGTGTGGGCACGGGAGTGGGCAGGTGACCTGATTACCCAACTATTCACAGCCGAGATGGAGAGCAGACAGTGTGTAGCTGGTGGGTGTGTCTGGAAAATGAGGAGGGAACTCGTGTCACAAAACAAAATATGGAACCACACTACAAAAGCTGACAAAATGATCGTAATAGACTTAACATACACAGAAATAAATTAAGAGTCTGAGCTCTGCACTCAGACTCATGACAGAGCCCCCCCCCCCTTTAAGGGGTGGATACCAGACACCCCAAGGTTACATCAAAAGAAAAAACCTGCCCCCCCCCCCACCAAGGTACAACAATAGCTCACCCAGGGTGGGTGGTGGGGGGAACAGGCCAGGAGAGAATGACACAAAAGCCCGCTCAGGACACACCCATCAAAATAATTATTAGGCCCCTTGAACCAAAAAGCTGGAAAGTTCAGGTGGGTGACCAAAGTCCCAGGCCTGGCGAACGGCAAGCTGGAACGAGTCAGGTGGCCTGCTGGAGAACATTGGCACCTGGCTCAACGGTCCAGTCTGTCAGGCAGTCGACCAGGGTTTTTAAGCCACCCGAACAGCGACAGTGGCCCAGAGGGAGGGGGGGCTGACCAGCAGGAAGAGACAGAGGAACCAGGGTGACGTCTGGCAGTGGAGGAGGGCCCCCAACGGCATCGGGCTGGAGCACTGCAGCACCCGCGGGGGGCCTGGGCTGGGCCAACACTGCACCCACGGTGGGCCCGGACCAGGCCAGAGCTGCACCCACGGTGGACCCGGATTGGGCCAGAGCTACACCCACGGTGAACATGCCGACCCGCAAGAGCACCAGGACAAGGAGGCGGTCCACCAATGGGACACCGGACAAGGGTAAAGGAGGAAGGTCCATGACGACCTTGGGCAGCGAACCTGGACCCACGGAGACCTCTGGCTGCTCTGGAACATCTCCGGTGACCCTGGGAGAGAGATCAGACAGAACACACAGAAGAGGGATCAGGGTCTCCGGCAGCGGCAGAGCCCAGCGAGGTGAGCTCAGGTGCAGCTGGCGGCTGCACCCAGCTCTCCTCACTAAGAGGAGAGCTTGGGCGGTGCAGTGGTGCAGTGGTTAGCACTGCGCCAGCACAGCAACTCACCCTTGGCCATGGGATCCCTGGTCCGATTCCAGCCCCTGACCAACAGTGATCTTTGTGGAGTTTGCATGTTCTCCCCGTATCTGCGTGGGTTTACTCCGGGATTTCTCCGGTTTCCTCCCACAGGCCAAAAACATGCAGGTTAGGTTAATTGGAGACTCTAAAGTGGCCCTAGGTGTGAATGTGTGTGTGAATGGTTAAGGGATAGCGCCGTACCATGGCTGCTTCATCCATCTAGGTGGATGCCCTCAATTTCCCCCCTGGGGATCAATAAAGTATACAAAATCAAAATAATAAAAAGAGCTAGGCAAGATTGCTCTAGGACAGATAAGAGAAACATGAAGGAGAGCACTTGCCTGAGCTCGAGCTCCACTGCCGTCCAGGACTTCGTCGAGCCAGGTGATGATGGTACTTTGAGCTCGGCCCTCTGGAGGTCCAGTTTGGCTTCAAGCTCTGCTGCGGCGGCCTCCGCCAGGCCAAATAGAATGACCCATGCTGGTGGCTCATTCGGTTTAGTGGCTGGGGGTTGGCTCACCACTGGCGCTGGAACAGGATCCTACAGGGCCACTGGGTCCTCCATCATCCGGCGGTTCTGCTCTGGGGCCGGCGGACACTCCGGAACAGATGGAGACACGGAGAGGGCTGGTGAGCAATTGATTACTGCAGCAGGTGATGAGAGCTCAGGGGACTGCAGACCCTGAGCCTCATTACCAGGAATCAGGCAAGGCATATCAACATAAATTGACATATAATGAAACAAAACTTGCCTGTCATCCTGGTGTGCGATGTTACCTGCTGCAGCAGTCGAACAGTCCATCCATCCATCCATCCATCCATCCATCTTCTACCGCTTTTCCGGAGGTCCGGGTCGTGGAGGCAGCAGTTCAAGCAGAGAAGCCCAGACTTCCCTCTCCCCAGCCACCTGCTCCAGCTCTTCAGAGGGGATACCAAGGCGTTCCCAGACTAGCTGGGAGACATAGTCTCTCCACCGAGTCCTGGGTCTGCCCCGGGGTCTCCTCCCAGTGGGACGTGCCTGAAACACCTCAAGTGGGAGGCGTCCAGGAGGCATCCTAATCAGATGCCCATACCACCTCAACTGACTCCTTTCAATGTGGAGGAGCAGCGGTTCTACTCTGAGCCTCTCCCGGATGACTGAGCTCCTCACCCTATCTCTGAGGGTGAGTCCAGCAATCCTACGGAGAAAGCTCATTTCAGCCGCTTGTATCCGCGATCTCGTTCTTTCGGTCATTACCCAAAGCTCGTGACCATAGGTGAGAGTAGGAACGTAGATTGACTGGTAAATCGACAGCTTTGCCTTAGAACTAAGCTCCCTCTTCACCACAACAGACCGGTACAACGTCCGCATCACTGCAGATGCTGCTCCAATCCGTCTGTCGATCTCTCGCTCCATTTTCCCCTCACTCGTGAACAAGACCCCAAGATACTTAAACTCCTCCACTTGGGGCAGGAGCCTGTCCCCAACCCGGAGAGGACAATCCACCTTTTTCCGGCTGAGGACCATGGACTCGGACTTGGAGGTGCTGATCGAACTGAGTCGAACAGTCATCCCTCTCCATGTCTATGGTGAGCTTGGGCCCCTCTGAGGATTGTGGAGGAGCCGCCCTTGTAGTCACAGAAGTGGACATAGCCAGGGAAAACATGGAGGACCTCTCAGCAGCAGGAGGACACGTCGAGGGGACGGAAGTAGCAGCAGCAACAGAGAGAGCGAAGGCTGGAGGGACAGCCGGTGAAGGAGAAGAAGAGAGAGGAACTGCTGCAGAAATTGTTGGGCTCAGCATAAGGGAAATGGCTGCCGAAGAGATGGGGAATTCCTCTGGCGGTCCGGAGCGGGACAACATTGTCGCCATGGAGATGATGGAGCAGGCGAAGAGGAGGCAGATGGCATCGGTGGGAGTGGAGGAAGGGAGAATCTTATCACCTGAGGATGGAAGCATACGCTGGGCTTGACTTCCGGCAAGTTGGCTACTCCACCACAGCACAGCATCTCGTCATTGCGGGATAAGCAGTCTCGAGCACCAATCACCATGTCCTCGATCATGGAGACAAACTCCAGCTCATCCCGACTCCACCTCCTCCAGTCTGGTTCCCCTGCATGAGACATGACAGCTCTGACGGACAGGTGAGTGGAAAAACAAAAAAAGAACAACGACAAAAAAGAATTCACTAACGCAGCAGCTGGGTCTTATTCACTGGCGGCTGCATTCTGCCATGATAGGCCCCTCCGGGGCAGAAAGACAGGCCCAAGAGCTGAACTGCATTAGTGACATTTAATAACAAAAATCCAGAACAGTGCAAAAACATAAAAATACAAACAGAGTAACTTACAGGAATGGCACTCCAGAGCTGAGAACGCTCTGGAGGAGATCAGAGAGTAAATCACAATCATCAGTGCAGCCACAGAAAGGGAATAAGCTGGCAGTCTTAAATAGCTGAAGATGTGACAAATCAATGAACAACAGGTGGCACGGGAGCGGGCAGGTGACCTAATTAATTCAATTCAACTTTATTTATATAGTGCCATATCACAACAACAGTCATCTCATGGCACTTTCAACTGTAGGGGAAACCCCACAATTGCAGAAAGACCCCAGCAATCAGGCGATCCCCTGTGAGCAAGCACTTGGCGACGGTGGAGAGGAAAAACTCCCTTTTAACAGGAAGAAACCTCTAGCAGAACCAGGCTCAGGGATGGGCAGTCATATGCTGCAACTGGCTGGGGGGTGAGGGGATAGAGAAGATGGAGAGAGCAGACATAAAGAGAGCAAACATTAATGGAGAGAAGCTGAGAACATTATTAGAGGTCACCCGGCAGTCTACGCCCATCCAAGGACAAGAGTTGCAAATTAGCTAATAGCTATACACTCTTTGTGCAACACATCAGATTGATTGTCATTGATTAATTTTCTATGTTTATTGCACTGTCCCTGTCAAATAAACAAATAATCTAAATCTATTAATAGCAAAACAAAGGGAGGGTTAAGAGACACAAGATCCCTCCCTAATTGTAGGCTATATTGAAGAGGAAGGTTTTTACCCTGCTCTTAAAAACAGAGATCGTGTCTGACTCGTGAACCCAGATTAGTAACTGATTCCACAGGAAAGGAGTTTGATAGCAGAAGGCTCTGCCTCCCATTGTACTTTTGGAGATTCTAGGTATTACAAGTAATCCAGCATTTTGGGAGCATAGTGCTCTGTTAGGATGATAGGGTAATATCAGATCTTTTATATAAAAGGGGGCCTGATTATTAAGAGCTTTGCAAGTGAGAAGAAGGAATTTAAACTTAATTCTAAACTCTATGGGAAGCCAATGAAGGGAGGCCAGAACCGGAGAGGTATGATCTCTCTTTCTAGTACCTGTTAAAACTCTTGCTGCAGTGTTTTGGATCAACTGAAGACTTTTTAAAGATATTTTAGGACAACCTGATAACGGATTACAATAATCTAATCTAGAGCTAACAAAAGCGTGGATCAGTTTCTCAGCATCACTCAGAGACAAGATGCTCCTAATCTTGGCAATATTGCGCAAATGATAGAAGGCAGTCTTAGACACAAATTTAATATGTGAATTAAAAAAAACAGATCTTAATCAAAAATAACTCCAAGGTTTCTCACAGAACTATTCAGAGTAAGAGTAGCTACAACCAAATTAAGAGTTTGATTTGGAAAGGTATTTCTAAGGTTTTTTGGACCAACAAGAATGACTTCGGTCTTATCCGGGTTTAATAGCAGAAAATTACAAGTCATCCAAGCTTTGATTTCCTTAAGACAGGCATCTATCTTGGTTAATTGATTACAATCATTGGGCTTCATTGACAGGTATAATTGTGTGTCATCTGCATAACAATGAAAATGTATATAGTGCTTTCTAATGATGTTGCCTAACAGAAACATATATAAACTAAAGAGTAGGGCCTAACACAGATCCCTGTGGAACTCCATGACTGAGCTTAGAGTTGGAAGAAAACATTATTGATATGAACAAACTGAAATCTATTGGACAAATAAGATCTAAACCACTGCAGTGAAGTACCATTTAGTCCAACATAGTGTTCTAATCTGTCACGTTGCCAAGTGGTCAAGGCACACCAGAGAGGAATGGAGGCTTCCAAAAGTTTGCAATCAACAATTTTACATTTTATTCCAAAAATACTTCACAGGCAACAACTCCAATAAACATCCGACACCCACACAAACCAAATGAAAAACACCTGTTAATATACTCATTGAGATAATCAACCTAATTGGCACATACCATAATCCCAGGTAAGACAAACATTTTCATATTTCCACATATACCCAATAACATCTAAAAGAGACATAAATACATAAATAATTTCCCACCTGTTTACAGAATAAATGACACACCATAAATAATACAATAAATAATTAAAACCCCTATTTACATATTAAATTCCCCCTTTACTCAACCATCCTATACTTCCTTCTGCTGGTATCCTTTAAAAGGCCCTCAAACCCCTGAGGAGTCTTTTGCCCGGACACCACCAGGAAGCATGCTGGCAAAGGTACGTGGTTTTAAGACTGATCAATTGCCTCACCCAATTAACATAATTAACGTTAACAATTATCTCGCAAAAGGGATTCACTTCACTCAAACAGATTCTGAAATTATATGTGCATTTTTACAATACAATACATGTTGACATTTGCAAATATAAATCCTTCTACACATACAGATCTTGTATAATGTTCAGTTACACAGACCATAACAGTGGCAACACTCCGTCATCACATAATCTATCAAGTAAAATATCATGATCAATAGTATCAAAGGCTGCACTAAGATCTAAAAGGACAAGTACAGAAACAAGTCCATTATCAGATGCGATAAGGTCATTCGTGATCTTGACTAAGGCCCTTTCAGTACTATGATGAATTCTGAACCCAGATTGAAACTCTTCAAATAAACCATTTCCCTGTAAGTGGTCAACTCCTGGGTCGAGCGTTGGCTTTTTGAGTAAGGGTTTAATTGCAGCAATTTTAAAAGCCTGCAGTACATGACCTAAGATTAAAGAAGAAATGATTATTTGAAGAATACGGCTACCAATAAATGGGAAGACTTTTTTAAATAACCTGGTAGGAATAGGGTCTAAAAGACAAGTTGAAGGCTTGGATGAGATTTTATCTAACTCTAAAAGGTCAATTGGAGTAAACTTATCCAAACAAATATCAATTGAAGAAGTTGTAGTAGTTGCTGTACTTAAGTTTACAGTGAGAATAATCTGATTGATTTTATCTCTAATAGATAAAATTTTGTGATTGAAAAAGTTCAATTAACCAGCTACTCACAGCTGAGATGGAGAGTAGACAGTGGAGTAACTGGTGGGTGTCTGGAAAATGAGGAGGGAACTCGTGTCACAAAACAAAATATGGAACCACATTACAAAAGCTGACAAAATAATCATAATAGACTTAACATACACAGAAATAAATTAAGAGTCTGAGCTCTGTGTTCAGACTCATGACAAGGGGTGTCCAATCATGTGCCATGGAGGGCCAAGACCTTGCAGGCTTTACCTCCAACCAGTGTCTTCAACAGCAGATTTCACTGAATTTCTTCCCACTGATTGCTGATATGTGAAAACACCTGCTGAAGAGACTGGGTAGAAGAGAAAACCTGCAGGGTCTTGTCTCTCCATGGCACATGATTGGACACTCCTGCTTTAGATGTTAATACCACACACCATTCACTTGACTGTAGTGATGTGGGCAAAGACCAAGGAGCATATGGTAAGTGAGGAACTGACTCAGAGCTTTTAAATATATATATATATATATATATATATATATATATATATATATATATATATATATATATATATGTATATTGTAGCCACTCGTGTGACTTACTTAGTCACAGCGTAGCGCTCACCACTGACGCGTCTGAAGTGGCCATAGGGGCGGTCGTGGAGCAGCAGGTAGCCGGAGCTTGGCAACCGCTCGCCTTTTTCAGCAGGACCTTGCGCAATAGTGAGTGTAAATACAACGCGTTTGACAGGGAGTTGCTGGCTCTCCATTTGGCCATTTGCCACTTCCAGTTCTGGCTAGAAGGGCGCTGTTTCACCGCGTTCGTTGACCACAAGCCGCTAACATTCATGATGGCCAAAGTTTCAGAGCCGTGGTCGGGCCGGCAACAGAAGCAGTTAGCCGCGATCTCAGAGTTTACTACCGATATTAAGCACGTGTCGGGTAAACTGAACGTAGTGGCAGACTGCCTCCCACGCGTCGTGGCTGCCCCCGTCTGCGTGGGGATAGATTACACAGCCATGGCCGCGGATCAAGGTAGTGACGCGGATGTGCGCGCGCTCCAGTCTGGACCAACAGGGTTAAGGCTGGAGAGCAGGGTGCTGCAAGATGGTATGCGCCCCTTAATCTGCAATGTCTCCACGGGACGTCCGCGTCCCATGGTGCCGGCAGCGTGGCGCCGCCGCATTTTCGACTCGATTCATTCTTTGGCGCACCCGGGGGTTCGCGCGTCGGTCAAAATGGTAGTGGAAAAATTCGTGTGGCCGGCCTTCGCAAACAAGTTAGAGTGGGCGGCAGCCTGCATGGCGTGCCAACGGGCCAAGGTACACAGACACACGAAGACTCCATTGGAGCCATTTCTCATTCCTGCCAAGAGGTTCGACCACGTTCACGTAGACCTCGTGGGCCCCCTCTCGTCATCACAGGGGTACACGCACCTTCTGACAATGGAGGACCGCACCACGCGCTGGCCGGAGGCGGTTCCTTTGGCGTCAACCACAGCCGAGGAGGTGGCGCGCGCGTTTGTAACGGCATGGGTGGCGCGTTTTGGAGTCCCATCGGACATTACATCCGACAGAGGCCCGCAATTGGTTTCCGAACTTTGGTCAACAATGGCCCGCAGCCTAGGTGCACAATTCACCGTACAACCGCGTACAATCCACAGGCTAATGGGTTGTGCGAACGTTTTCACAGGTCATTGAAAGCAGCTCTTAGAGCGTCACTGACGGATGCAAATTGGGTGGACAAGCTTCATTGGGTTTTATTAAGGTTGCGTTCTGCGCCTAAAGAAGACTTAGAGGCTTCCCCAGCTGAACTCGTTTTTGCGCAGCTACTGCGGCTGCCCGGGGAGTTTCTCCCGGATAATCCTGCGCCAGGCAGCTCCCCGTCCCAGCTGTTGCAGCGTAGCAGCGACACAGCTACACTGTCGGGCCCTGCCCACCACAGCTTTCCGCGTGTTTTTGTGCCTAAAACTTTGAAGAATGCAGAGTTTGTTTTTGTCAGACATGATGCACATCGCCCCCCACTGCGACCACCTTATGATGGACCGTTCAGAGTGTTGGAAACAGGGGACAAGCATTTTTTGCTAGATTTGGGGGGTAGGAGGGAAAAGGTTGGCATAAACAGACTCAAACCCGCTTTTGTGGTGGCGGACGAGCAAGTGCTGTTGGCGAGGGCTCCTCGGCGAGGAAGACCCTACGAGGAATTTCCCAGAGTAATATTCCCCCAGAACACCCGCAGGGACTGACAAAAGGTTTTCACCCCCAGACAGCAGCTCCCCAGCATGACAGCGCCGCTGAGGAGGTGAATCCTGGTTACAGCAGATACGGGAGAAGACTGAAGCCCAAGCAGCATGTGGACTGATGTTTAATGATTCTATCATGGCATGCAGACTGTTATTCTCTTGTTCAGTCTTAATGTTTGGGGTGGGGGGGTGTAGCCACTCGTGTGACTTACTTAATGCTTTGCATAATGCCTTACATATTAGATAAGAACAAAGTACAGAGTTTCCTTGGAGATAACAGGATACTGTGAAAGTGTAACCTTTGGTATGCAGAGACTGCTTGGGGGGATCCTTTGTAGGCCGAAGACTATGAGGGGGATGCTATGGGATTTAAGAGGAAAGGCATTGTCACTTGTGATTATAATGCAGTGTGACTTGTGAGCTGTGAGAGTCCTGGGTATATAAGGGACGAGTTTTTTCTGTGATGTCCTCTTTTCTACTTTGCTCATGTTGGAGCGTGTAATAAACTTCCTTGAGATAAAACCTGCCTCATCATTACACACTCCACAATATATACTGTATATTTTACAATTAATCAAGATAGAATGAAAAGATTCGCTCTCCACAATACAAGCAGGTACTCTGTGTACTGCTGTGACTGAATATTGTGTGTATTTTTTGTTTTACTGCATACACTCTAATGCTTCTACACATTTTTGCCACTTAATGTTTTTTAATGAGTTCTGTTCAGTGACATCATACGCATACGCTCTATAGAATCAATTTTAAAGTTCTTTTATTAGTTTATAAATCTCTTAATGGTCTTGGTGTGGCGGATGATAAAATAAGGCAGCGATGCTGAGGTTTTAAGCAGGTTTTATTAATCATACCGCCGTCACGGGAACTCGGCTCCAGCCCATAGCGTGAGCAGGCTGAAGCCGAATTCCTCAGGCTCTCAGTGAAGAGGGGACACAAAGTCTGTGTCCAGCAGCAGCCGTTGTAGAAGTGAGAATTGAGAGGATGAACATGAAATTCAGACAGCTTATATACTCAGCTACAACAATACATCAAAGCATTCACAGCAGTTGGTATGATCAAAGAGATAACAGAACAGGCATGAGACATTTGCATTTGAGAGACATATTGATCTCAGTCCCTAGGTCACAGTAAGGACAGGATGCATGAACACAGTGCATGAAAGGCAACATTGACATCACAGAAGTGAGCCAGACGAAGCAGGGCTGCCTGTAGACATTAATACACATTTCACTGTTCTGTTATTTGCTCTAGCCGAGCGCTGTGTTTGACCAGTCTGTTTGTGGGGGTTTACACCAAACCGCCACAGCTCCCCCCCAGAGGGCTCGGCAGGTGGCCGAGACCTCGATAGTGCAGTTTGGGCAGCGAGCAGGGAAAAGCTCTGTGCAGGAGGGGGGTGGGGGGTAGTAAAAGCCGGCCGGAGATGATGAAAACGTCTGGGCCGCGCAAAAATTGCTTGTGGGTCCGCGATGTCAAAGGGCTGTCCCGTTGAACGTGCAGAGGTCCACAAGAAGAAAAATTAGTCACTGGCTCCTCCCGCGATTAAGTCCTGCAAGGATTAATAGCGGCCATGAAGAAAAGACGAGGCTGCGTGGCGGCTGTGATGAGAGCAGAGGGACTGGCGTGTTGGCTTTAGGTGTGGGCACAACCTTAAAGCTCTCGGGAACCGCGAACCGCTGAATTTCCCTTGTGTGCCGTGGCTAAGACCATAAAATCCAGTGAGCAAGCTGCGTGCCTCAGGTGAACGAGCAAGCCTGAAGGGCCAGTGTGCAGCAGAAGGAAGGCGGTCAGAAAAGCCGTATTTGTCCCGTGTGTGGTGCACCGTCCCCGTAACTCCCCGGTGCGTGCGCCGGGGTTCCGTGATGGGTGGGCCAGCTGGAGAGGAGAACCAGGGTCAGGGAGCTTAATCATCCCTGTTCAGTGTGTTGGAGCGGTGAAGGGAAGTAGACGCTCTGTCACTCGCTCGGTCATGGTGCGTTCAGGTCCACGTGTGCTCCGTCGGCCATGGGGATCGCCGTCGTGGAGAGGGGACGAGGTGCATGCGCTCTCGTGTGGAGGAGCTGTGAGCGCGGCCAGTCCAGCGTGGATGTGCCGATCTAGGCGTGCAGATCTCACCATGAAACGTTGCTCAGCTTTCCCGGTCGTGGGTGTTCTCCGGGGAGTTTCGCCTGGAAACTTCGCGTTGAGGTCTCCCTGAAGCAGAAGGGAGGGCAGATCAGTCAGGCTGCCGCGTTCGTTTGTCGTCGGAGAATCACCGCCGGGTGCTGCGTTCGCTGGCAGTGTGTTCGTTTCAGCGTCGGATCACCAGTGCGGCGGATGATAAAATAAGGCATCGATGCTGAGGTTTTAAGCAGGTTTTATTAATCATACCGCCGTCACGGGAATTCGGCTCCAGCCCATAGCGTGAGCAGGCTGAAGCCGAATTCCTCAGGCTCTCAGTGAAGAGGGGACACAAAGTCTGTGTCCAGCAGCAGCCGTTGTATGTCACGCCGCGCCATTCATCAGCGGCGCCACCTGCTCACGCACCTGCTACTCGTCAGCGGCGAAGGATAAAAGTCGCCTCGCCCTGAGCGTCGGCCTGAAGCCGTAGACTTCATTTCCTTTGTATGGACTTCTACCACATTCTCTTCAGCATCCTCATCTCCGGTAAGAAGTTCACTTACCTCATCTCTCCAGTCTGCTCCCCTGTGCACAGGTGGATTCCTCGGCGGCGGACAATCCCGTCCCTCGTCTCTCCTCGCTGCTGCACCGAGCCCTGCAGGTGGCTGTCTCCCGGGCTTCCATCCTTGAAGCGCCAGTCATCTGCCCAAACAAGTAAGCTTCTCTCCCTCGCCTATTCTCCTCCCGTGTTGGTGTGTGCTCATCACCCTGTGTCTGATTTCTCCCATAGGGTTGCCGGCTGAACGGTCTCCTGCCTCTGGGTCCGAAGCAGACGCCACCACCAACACATTAACATTCCGCAGACACGCACCCAAACATCCCTGTTGTTAATAAACAGTTTGAACTACTCTGAGCCTGTGTGTGTGCGTCTCCTGAGCCGAACGTTATGTCAGTACGGCTTCAGCAGAGCGGCTTGGCGGACGGCGGGCTCGCACACCGGTTTACCATCCTCGAGGCTCGGGTGGATCAGATTGTTTATCAGCAACAGGTGGTTCTTAATCAATTATTAGAACTGACTAACCGATTGAACCGCTTGGACCCCCAACAGCCGTTCCTCCCGACTCACCAGGGTGGCGCGGCTCCTGCTGTTCCAGCGGCCGTCCAGCCGGCTCCAGTGGCACCGGTTCGGCTCACGCCGATTCCGACCCCCGCCCGCTTTAGCGGTAAGCTCGGCGGAGCGCGGGGGTTTATTATGCAGTGTGAGTCCGTGTTCCACCGTGTGCCCGGAGATTTTCCCTCGGATCACAGCCGAATTGGTTACATAGGGAATCTTCTGGAGGGGCGTGCGTTAACCTGGACCTACGCCGTAATGGCGAGGCCCAGTTATGCCACCCTCACCTATGACCAATTCGTGAGGCGCTTTCTGGAGGTCTTTGACCACTCACAAACCGAAACGGTCCAGGTCGATCGGCTTCTCGCTCTCCAGCAGGGAAGCCGGTCGGCAGCGGACCACTCGGTCGACTTCCGGGTAGCGGCGGAGGAATTGGGCTGGGAGGAACGCTCCCTCTGTGGCCTGTTCCTCCGCAGCCTCAATAGTGATCTGAGGGATGAACTGGCTGGTCGGGATATCCCTGGGACGCTAGCGGAGCTGACATCCTTAGCGATAAGTTTGGATAACAGGCTGCGCGAGCGCTCCTCGGGGCGGAGGTCTTCTTCTTCTCGCCCTCGTGGAGCCTCGCCGCACCTGTTCCAAGCTCGCCCCCTGGCGGCGCCGCCAGCATCGCGCCCCGAGGAGTCGGAGCCGATGGTGACGGGCTGGACTAAACTTTCCCCTGTGGAGAAACAACGCCGCCGTGAGTTGGGCCTCTGCATGTATTGCGGAGGCGACCAACACACCGTGGAGCGTTGTCCACGGAAAGCCAGTCGGTGGGGTCCGCGAGTCACTGTTGGAAGCCTCGCGGATGTCAATCGGTTAGGATCACTTACTCAATTGAAGCTGCCCATCCGTTTCTGCCATAACCCTACTGGGCACCTCACCCACGCACTGGTGGATTCGGGCGCAGAAGGCAGCTTCATTTCACAAAGCCTGGCAACCCGATTGGGCATCCGCTGCCAGGCACTCAACACTCCCATCTCCCTAATCCACCTCTCCCGTGCCACCCTCGGGAGAGTGACACATCAAACTGTTCCCCTACCGGTCATCATCTCGGGAAACCACCGGGAGGAAATGACCTTTTACGTCCTTCCCAACTCTGTGTCGCCCGTCATCCTCGGGTATCCCTGGCTCCGCCTTCACAATCCGGTCCTGGATTGGAAATCAGCTGGGATCTCGGCATGGAGTACGTTCTGTATGGGCACCTGCCTTCAGTCCGCTGCCTGCTCTCCGTCCGCTCCTCCCCCTGCTACGGACGCTGCACCCCCGGACCTGTCTCTGGTGCCCCCAGAATTTCACGACCTGGGTATAGTGTTCAGCAAAGCGAAAGCTATGTCTCTTCCCCCTCATCGGCCCTATGACTGCGCCATCAACCTCCGCCAGGGGGCTCCCTTACCTTCTGGTCGCCTTTACAGCCTGTCTGCGCCGGAGAAGGAGACGATGAACGCCTACCTGAAGGAATTATTAAGTGCTGGGATTATCCGCCCATCATCGTCACCCGTGGGGGCAGGGTTCTTCTTCGTGGGGAAAAAGGATGGGTCCCTCCGCCCTTGTATCGACTACCGGGCCCTCAACAATATCACGGAGAGGGACCGTTACACCCTGCCTCTCATGGACACTGCTTTCCACTCCCTCCAGGGGGCGACCTGGTTCACCAAGCTGGACCTACGCAGCGCTTACCACCTCGTCCGGATCCGGGAGGGAGATGAGTGGAAAACGGCCTTCCGTACCCCGAACGGCCACTTTGAATATCTGGTGATGCCGTTCGGGTTGACCAACGCTCCTGCAGTCTTCCAGCGCCTCATTAATGACGTCCTCCGGGACTTCATTGGCCTTTTCGTGTTCGTCTACCTGGACGATATTCTCATCTTCTCCAAGTCCAGGGATGAGCACCAGGTCCACGTGAGGCGGGTCCTCCAAAGGCTGCTGGAGAATCGTCTGTACGTTAAGGCGGAAAAGTGTGAATTTTACGCCAGGAGTACATCCTTCCTGGGGTTCATCATCGCCCACGATAAGGTGCTCCCCGACCCAGAGAAGGTAAAGGCGGTGGTGGAATGGCCCACACCTGCATCTCGGAAACAGGTGCAGCAATTTGTTGGCTTCGCCAATTTCTACCGCCGCTTTGTCCCCAACTTCAGTGCCATCGTGGGACCACTGACCCGCCTCACGTCCCCGAAGGTCCCGTTCCGGTGGACCGAAGAGGTCGCTGCCGCCTTTGAGGCGCTGAAGGCGGAATTCTCCTCCTCCCGGGTCCTTCGCCAGGTCGACCCCGCGCTGCAGTGCATTGTAGAGGTAGACGCCTCGGACACGGGAGTGGGAGCAGTGCTGTCCCAGCGGTCACCGGACGATGGCGCCAAGCGACCGTGCGCCTTCTTCTCCCGGCGCTTGTCCCCGGCGGAGAGAAACTACGATGTGGGGGACAGAGAGCTCTTGGCCATCAAGCTCGCCCTGCAGGAGTGGCGCCACTGGTTGGAGGGGGCAAGCCTGCCGTTTGTGGTCCTCACGGACCACAAGAACTTGGAATACTTACGATCTGCCAAGCGCCTGAACGCCCGCCAGGCGCGCTGGTCCCTGTTCTTCGCCAGGTTCCAATTTTCCATCACCTTCAGGCCTGGCTCTAAGAACGTCCTGCCTGACGCCCTCTCCAGGCAGTTCGCCCCCGTGGAGTCGGAGGAGGCGCCCCACTCCATCCTGCCCAGGTCGTGCGTCGTGGGAGCCATCTCGTGGGACATTGAGAGCAAGATCCGGAAGGCACAGGAGGTGGAACCTGACCCTGGCGGCGGACCGGAGGGGAGGCTGTTCGTGCCATCCGCGGTCCGAGGAGAGGTCATCCACTGGCTCCACACCTCCAAGCTCACCTGTCACCCTGGCACCTCCCGGATGATAGATCTCCTCCAACGGTCCTTTTGGTGGCCAGGCCTGCGGAGGGATGCAGCCCGCTACGCCCGGGCTTGCCCAATCTGTGCCACCTGCAAGTCGGGAAATGCCCCTCCAGCGGGTCTGCTCCAGCCCCTGCCCGTCCCTGGCAGGCCCTGGTCGCACATCGCTCTGGATTTCGTCACCGGACTCCCCATCTCCAACTCCTATGACACCGTCCTGACCATCGTGGACCGCTTCTCCAAGGCCGTGCACTTCGTCCCCCTGCGAGGCCTCCCTACTGCCCTGGAGACGGCGGACCTCCTCGTCCAACACGTGGTCAGGCTGCATGGGATTCCGGTGGACGTGGTCTCGGACCGGGGCCCCCAGTTTTCATCTGAGGTTTGGAGGTCTTTCTGCAACGCCATCGGAGCCAAGGTGAGCCTCTCCTCCGGCCATCACCCCCAATCCAACGGGCAGTGTGAGAGGACCAACCAGGAGCTGGAGGCTGCGCTCCGCTGTGTGTCCAGATCCAAACCCGCGTCCTGGAGCAACCATCTTGCCTGGGTTGAATATGCCCACAACACCGCTCGCTCTTCTGCTACAGGGATGTCCCCCTTCAAAGCGTCCCTGGGTTACGACCCCCCGCTGTTTCCGGAGCAGGAGAGTGAGGTAACTGTCCCGTCAGTTAGGGCCCATCTCAGGCAGTTCCGCTCCACCTGGGCTGCCGCGCGCCATGCGCTATTGCGCACAGCGGAGCGCAACAGGACTGTGGCGGACCGGCGTAGGAGACCTGCCCCGGCGTACAGAGTTGGGCAGCTTGTTTACATTTCCACCCAGGACGTCACTCTAAAAGGCGAGAGGAGAAAGCTGGCACAGCGCTTCATGGGTCCCTACCCCATCACCCGGATCATCAACCCGGTGGCTGTGCGCGTGGCTATTCCCCCCTCCCTCCGCATTCATCCTACTTTCCACGTGTCGAAGGTGAAACTGGCGGTTACTGACCCCCTTTGCCCTCCTCCTGCAGCGCAACCCGCGCCCCGGATGATTGGTGGCCATCCGGCCTGGTCCGCCTCCTCCATCCTGGACTCCCGGCGCCGGGGTCGTGGGTTGCAATACTTGGTGGACTGGGAGGGCTATGGGCCCGAGCATCGACAGTGGGTGCCCCCGTCGTTTGTGTTGGACCCATCGCTCATCGCGGACTTCCACCGAGCGCACCCGGATAAGCCATCGCCAGGAGGCGCTGCTAGAGGGGGGAGTACTGTCACGCCGCGCCATTCATCAGCGGCGCCACCTGCTCACGCACCTGCTACTCGTCAGCGGCGAAGGATAAAAGCCGCCTCGCCCTGAGCGTCGGCCTGAAGCCGTAGACTTCATTTCCTTTGTATGGACTTCTACCACATTCTCTTCAGCATCCTCATCTCCGGTAAGAAGTTCACTTACCTCATCTCTCCAGTCTGCTCCCCTGTGCACAGGTGGATTCCTCGGCGGCGGACAATCCCGTCCCTCGTCTCTCCTCGCTGCTGCACCGAGCCCTGCAGGTGGCTGTCTCCCGGGCTTCCATCCTTGAAGCGCCAGTCATCTGCCCAAACAAGTAAGCTTCTCTCCCTCGCCTATTCTCCTCCCGTGTTGGTGTGTGCTCATCACCCTGTGTCTGATTTCTCCCATAGGGTTGCCGGCTGAACGGTCTCCTGCCTCTGGGTCTGAAGCAGACGCCACCACCAACACATTAACATTCCGCAGACACGCACCCAAACATCCCTGTTGTTAATAAACAGTTTGAACTACTCTGAGCCTGTGTGTGTGCGTCTCCTGAGCCGAACGTTATGTCATTGTAGAAGTGAGAATTGAGAGGATGAACATGAAATTCAGACAGCTTATATACTCAGCTACAACAATACATCAAAGCATTCACAGCAGTTGGTATGATCAAAGAGATAACAGAACAGGCATGAGACATTTGCATTTGAGAGACATATTGATCTCAGTCCCTAGGTCACAGTAAGGACAGGATGCATGAACACAATGCATGAAAGGCAACTTTACATCACAGAAGTGAGCCAGACGAAGCGGGGCTGCCTGTAGACATTAATACACATTTCACTGTTCTGTTATTTGCTCTAGCCGAGCGCTGTGTTTGACCAGTCTGTTTGTGGGGGTTTACACCAAACCGCCACATTGGTCCTTTTTTATTTGCTCTGCCTTTAATATACCATCCCTTGTGGACTCTGAGGTCCTCTGGTACTGGCCTTTTAATGATACCTAAAGAGAGGACAAAAACCCATGGTGAGGCATCGTTCGAGTTTTTCAGTCCACATCTGTGCAATGGCCTCCCACAGGACCTCAGGGCTGCAGAGACCATTGATATTCTTTAAAAAGAGGCTCAAGACCCACCTTTTTAGATTAGCTTTTAGCTAATTTTATCATTCATGTTTACAAACTTATTTAGCTTTTTTATTTATTTATATATCTTTATATTTTTAGATTATTTTAATTCAGTTTTGCATTACAATATACGTATATCTATATGGGTATATTTATTATTCCTTTAACCATTTTATTCTCTTTTTATTTATTTTTATTCATGATTTTATTCTGCTTCTTATTGTATTCTGTTGTATTTTATTTTATCTTATGTTATTTTTAGCTCTTGTTTCCTCATTGGGGGGGCTCTTGGAAATGGGAGCTGTAATTGGCACTAGCGGTGGTGATGCTGCTGTGGTGGTGGGCCTGGCTTGGTGGGATGGGGGACTTCAATCACAACCTGTTGGTTGTGGTGTGGACTCCTCTGTCTGCCTGGGCCAGGGTGGCCCCTATGGCGGTGTCTCTGCAGCTGTGGGCTGAGACCAGCTCCTGAGGCTGACAGTCCCCCTATGATGGCATTTCCTCACTCCTCAGTGCTCAGCCATGTTTTAACTATACTAACTATTATTACTTGTGGGTGGGGTGGAACAAGGTAGTAGGAGGTGTGTTTGGGGTGGGCTGGGGCTCAGGTAGGTGGATATCTTTGGCGAGAGTGGGAGCTTGGGAGGGCTCTATTTGTCTTTTTATTGTTTTGTTTGTGTTTTATCTGGAACTGTTTTTAACTGTAAAGTACTTTGAGCTGCACTTTGTTGTATGAAATGTGCTATATAAATAAATAAAGTTTAAAGTTTTAGTTAAGGTCAGTGTTCATGAGTCCACCATAAGAAACTGGGCAAAAATGGCCTGCATGGCAGAGTGCCAAGACGAAAACCACTGCTGAGTGACATAACGTTCGGCTCAGGAGACGCACACACACAGGCTCAGAGTAGTTCAAGCTGTTTATTAACAACAGGGATGTTTGGGTGCGTGTCTGCGGAATGTTAATGTGTTGGTGGTGGCGTCTGCTTCGGACCCAGAGGCAGGAGACCGTTCAGCCGGCAACCCTATGGGAGAAATCAGACACAGGGTGATGAGCACACACCAACACGGGAGGAGAATAGGCGAGGGAGAGAAGCTTACTTGTTTGGGCAGATGACTGGCGCTTCAAGGATGGAAGCCCGGGAGACAGCCACCTGCAGGGCTCGGTGCAGCAGCGAGGAGAGACGAGGGACGGGATTGTCCGCCGCCGAGGAATCCACCTGTGCACAGGGGAGCAGACTGGAGAGATGAGGTAAGTGAACTTCTTACCGGAGATGAGGATGCTGAAGAGAATGTGGTAGAAGTCCATACAAGGAAATGAAGTCTACGGCTTCAGGCCGACGCTCAGGGCGAGGCGGCTTTTATCCTTCGCCGCTGATGAGTAGCAGGTGCGTGAGCAGGTGGCGCCGCTGATGAATGGCGCGGCGTGACACTGAGCAAAAAGAACATAAAAGCTCGCCTCAGTTTTGCCAGAAAACATCTTGTTTTCAAGACCTAAGTTGAACTTTTTGGAAGGTGTGTCCCCCTTTGCATCCAGTGTAAAAGTAACAGCATTTCAGAAAAGGAACATCATACCAACAGTAAAATATGGTGGTAGTAGTGTGATGGTCTAGGGCTGTTTTGCTGCTTCACGACCTGGAAGACTTGCTGTGGTAAATGGAACCATGAATTCTGCTGTCTACCAAAAAATCCTGAAGGAGAATGTCTGGCCATCTGTTTGTGACCTCAAGCTGAAGCACACTTTGGTTCTGCAGCGGGACAATGATCCAAAACACACCAACAAGTCCACCTCTGAATGGCTTAAGAAAAACAAAATGAAGACTTTGGAGTGGCCTAGTCAAAGCCCTGACCTGAATCTGATTGAGATGCTGTGGCATGACCTTAAAAAGTCGGTTCATGCTCGAAAACCCTCCAGTGTGGCTGAATTACAACATTTCTGCAAAGATGAGTGGGCCATAATTCCTCCACAGCGCTGTAAAAGACTCATTGCCAGTTATCACAAATGCTTGATTGCAGTTGTTGCTGCTGAGGGTGGCCCAACCAGTTATTAGGTTTAGGGGCAATCACTTTTTCCACACAGGGCCATGAAGTAGGTTTGGATTTTTTCCTCGTAATAATAAACGCCTTCATTTAAAAACTGCATTTTGTGTTTACTTGTCCTATCTTTGTCTAATATTTGCATTTGTTTGATGAGCTGAAACATTTAAGTGTGACAAACATCCAAAAAAAATGAGAAATCAGGAAGGGGGCAAATACTTTTTCACACCACTGTATGTGGAACCATCAAACCAGGGTTTATGAATTTTTTTAAAATTGAGCTAAGTAGTGACAGTCAGTGTTGGGTAAGTTACTAAAAATAGTAACTAATTACATTTACTAGTTACTTCTTTTCAAAAGTAATTCAGTTACTTTACCAATTATTGCATGATTAAAATAACTAGTTACTTGGAAAGTAACTTTCACATTACTTTTAAATGCATACTTAAATCATCTTGCACACATAGCAAGATAATTTAATTAATGGATTACATTACGGGCTTATTAATGTCAGGCTGGAAACATTGTTTCAGACACAGCCTTTAGAACATGTTTAGTCTGCTTTTTCCTGCCATGAGAGCTCTTATTGTGGGAAAAATCTGAAGAAAATCAACATGATATTGCCAGTAATTTCCTCATTTTGGAGGAACCTCTGCATAAAGAGGTCCATGTTTATCTTACCTTTATGATATGGATGTTGATACCTTCAAGTACCTGGGCAGCACCATCTCTAATGATGCATCGCTGGACAACGAGGTCACAGTGAGGATACAGAAAGCCAGTCAAGCAATGGGACATTCGCCTCTCAACCAAAACTGAAGATGTACAATGCATTCGTACTGACATCACTGCTGTACGGGTGTACAACCTGGACTTTATACCACAGGCAAGAAGCTGGAGCAATTCCACACACACTCCCTGCGGTCAATCATGTGAATACGCTGGTGTGATGCCCACTGTGAGTGTGATCACATTTGTGATTGTATTTTATTTAATATGCAATGTATTAATGTTTCCCCATATTCGTCAACCTGTTTTTCCAACTGCTCCACAATAATACTGTAGTTTTCATGTTTGAAGTAGTTCTAGCTTCCAACCAGTAGGTGGCAGCATGGCGCTTTATTGACGTCACCGAACCTGGTTTTAACATTAGAAGGGCTACTTTCTTCCTCTTTCTGCTAAGCCGGACATGATGGAAGACACACTTTTGCCCCGTCTGACTTTATTCTACTGTTTTCAGGTTAGTAAACTGTGAATAAAGCCAACTAACTAATGTAAACTACGGTGAAATGCTAGTGAATGTATAGGGGAGAGGTTGCTATGGTAAAATTTGAATATATTCATGTGTACTAAGGGAAATGAGTTTTTCAGATGTGTGTGTGTGTGTGTGTGTGGTAGCCGATGTAATGGCAGCGCACTGAAATGTCCGTGGTTTGTTAGTGATGACTCTTTATGCTCTGTTAATGAAGGGCCATGGAATATTACTTTATTTTGGGCTCCCTGAACATTCCTATTATGTTTATAATGTGCCTTTATGGTGTGAAGTTGTGTTGTATAAGATTAAAATATTGTGGCATCCAGCCACCCTTTCTGGGACATGATTGGCCGAGTGAGGGGGAGTGGTTCAATGAGGCAGGGACTGGAGGATTGTGGGTTATAGTGTGGGGAAACCATCATTGAAAGTGTGGGTGTAACTAATGACCTTGGCCATTTTGGCGTGTTTGAGTGTGTAAAAAAAATAAAAGCTGAGCAATAAGATGCCTCTTTACTGCCTGAAACCCACTGCTTGTTACATTGGTGTCAGAAGTAGGATTTCAAAGAATGGCAAATCAGTAAGAGATTAACAGTCTTATTGCCAGCATGGAAGATGCCATAGATCAGATCAGTCTAGCGGGGCTCCATGGTGAATGTCAGCGTCCGAACAAGAGGGACCTACCAGATGGAGCAAGCATACCCCGCTTTCTGCCTTTTTCAAGGCAGAGTGGACCAAACAGAGCAAGCATACCCCACTTTCTGCCTTTTTCAAGGCAGTGTGGGGAGCGCCAATGGGGAACTACAAACCAGCAATCCCACTGCGACTGAGAGCAGTGATCGACAGGGAAGTGACCGGTCCTGAGTCACGTGAGCGGCACACAGAATGGTGGCCAGAACACCTGATGGGGCACACGGAGCAGCGGATGGAGCAGTTGGCGGAGCCTTGATACCGAGACCCCTCCCCAGCACTGGCTACTGGCCTGCCCAATAAAGACTGAGACATGGCGAGAGAGAGACCTGCTCAGCTCTACAAGAAACCACACAAAAACTACAGTGAAGCTTCCTCGCTACAATCGAGAAGCGCCAGCTGACACCTACCTGATGCAAGTCCATCTGGCAGCATGGCTTAATGCTTGGCCCCCCGAAGAAATGGCATGCAATGTCACCATCTCCCTCAAGGGTGGAGCTCGGCAAGTACTCACAGATCTGCAGCCGTCTGAACTCCAAGACTGGGTGTCATTAAAGGCAGCCATCCAGCCCCGTTTTGGTCACCAGGTCTATGCGACAGCAGAGACCAACTTACAAAGTGGTGGAGACAGGCTGGAGAGAGTCTCGTGACATACGCGGCTGATCTGCGTACATACACCCACCAAGGACACCTTGAGTTTATGAAGGAGGTCCAGGAGGAGCTCGCCGCACAAGTTTTCATCCAAGGACTTCAGCCTGAATGCCTCCGTGAGCAACTACGCCTCCCAGCTCCCACCACCTTGGCAGCGGCCTTGAAAGAAGAAAAGAGGGTTGAAGATGTGTTATGCCCTGAGGGACTTCGCCATCACCATGGGCACCAGGTGAACTAGACTGACTATGACGAAGGTGAGGAGCATGAAGTAGCTCGCCAGACACTCCCGGCTGCATCACCACACCACTGCCTCAGCAGAAGGGATGCTGATGGCTGCTACTGGTGTGGGGTTCCTGGACACGTGGTCCGCAACTGCTCAGTTCCAGCACCCAGGGTTCCACCGCTAGCATTGCCGTTAAACTAAGAGAGGGCAGCATCGAGGGGAGCCTGCTGCCTGGGACTTTTCAAATCCCAACCAACTCAGTGCCTGGACCACCTCAGCCAGGCACGGGGACTGTACCCTCAAAGGGATTTTCTGCTGAGCCCTGGTAGATACAGGGTCCACCATTTCACTCATCTGCCCTCATCTACCCAGGGACTGTGCCGGGCTCCAGTGGACACTTGCTCCAAGGGTGGGTCCCCACCAGGAATCACATCACCACAGTCAACGGTGAGTGAGCACAGATCCTGGAGATGAAAGCACTACAGGTCACCGTTGCTGGCCACCAGTCACAACACCAGTTCTGGTTGGCTGACATCCAGGACCCCTGCATTGTTGGCCTCAACCTGCTGGATGAGTGGGGAGCTGCAGCGCGTCGTGCGCACTGCTGAGAAGGTGATCGGCTGCAAGCTCCCATCTCTCCAGGATCTGTACATCTCCAGGACCCGGAGGCATGCTGGCCGGATCATAGCCGATCCCTCACACCCTGGTCACGTACTGTTTGCCCCCCTCCCCTCTGGTAGAAGACTTCGGTCCATCCAGACTAAAACCTCCCGTCACATGAACAGCTTCTTCCCCTCTGCCATTAGACTGCTGAACACTAAGTGACTTATTGACTCTCGTGCACCATGTACAGCAGCTCAACCAGACTCATGTCAATCATCACTGTTTTTCTTCTGCATTACCGACTGCACTATATAGTTCTCCACAGTATCTGCTGCTGGCTAATATATATTTTAACTGTTGACCAGTATCACTTAATCTTATCCTACACTTTATTACATGTATAGTTTATTTCTCTTATCTTATCATGTTTAATGTTGCAGCATTGTACCGAGACAAATTCCTAGTTTGTGTACTACATGAACAATGGCAATAAACCTGATTCTGATTCTGATTCTGATTCTGTGGTGGATGTGCCCAGGGCCATCCTCTACCTGGTCTCGGAAGCCATAGTTCTTTACAAGTCCAGTGGCCTTGGGGCCCGCCAAGCATCAGTGCTGCCACCAACTTCTGCAGAGTAACAAGTGGCAGCCAACGGGGCCAGTTACACCAATATCTGCAGTGTCACCTCAGCCGTCATCTACAGAGACCCAACAGGCCGTTGAGGACCTCTTTGAGAGGAGCTGTGAAAGCTTGATCGAGGAACAACAGGTCCAGCTGAAGAGACTGTTAGAGGCCCTTATCGATGTCTTTGCTGCCAGGGATGAGGACTGCACCCACACCAACATGGCCCTCCACGAGATCAACACAGGAGAGGCCCCCCCATCCGCGTCCGCCCTCGATGCCTACTGCTGGGCAAAAGTTTGGCAGCTTGAGAAGCTTGAAGATTGAGGATATGCACCGGGTAGGAGTCATTGAACCCTCACAAAGCCCATGGGCTGCCCCAGCAGTTCTGGTCCGCAAGAAGGATGGTACCTGGCGATTTCTTGTGGACAGCAGGTGCCTCAGTGTCACTGGTAAAGACTCACCCCCTCCCTTGAATTGATGATGCTTTGGACTATGTTGCAGACTTGTCCAGTGGATTTTGATGAGTTCCTCAATCAGAAAATGGTACTTGACAGACACTCCCTGCCTTGCTTCCAGGACCTGATGGGCAGATTTGGTGGTTACAGCTGGTTTTCGATCTTTGACCAGGGAAGGCGTACCACCAAGGCTTCATAGCAGAAGGTTCACGTCATCTGACAGCATTCATCATGCCTTGGGGACTCTATGAATGGGTCCGGATCCCTTTTGGCCTGACCAACACCCCGACCACATTTCAATGGAGTATGGAGGAAATGCTGGACTCCTCCAAACAATCGAGAACACTTATTGACATGGTATTTGCTAATAAACCAGAACGAATAACCAGAACCTATAATCTTGTAACTGGTCTCTCAGATCATAACATCGTTCTTGCTGTCAGAAAACTCACTAAAAAGCGACTACAGTATTTTGGGGGAGTCGATATTGACAAATCAAATTTTATTATTCCCAAATCAAAAAATGAGGAGTTTGAACATTACTTAGAGAATCAAAATTGGGAGCAGCTCATGTCAATATATGAAGTAGATGATTGTTGTAATTTTATAACTGCAACAATTACAAAGTCCATAGAAAAATTTACAAAGCAAATTAAAAGTAGACAACAGAAGATTAACCTACCATGGTTAAATAATGAAATAAGAAAACTTATGAAGAGGCGAGACTCTGCATTGAAAACATCATTAACCTCTAAACTACAAAATGATCACCTTGTGTACAAAAGTTTAAGAAATAAAGTGGTACAAGAGCTGCGAAAATCAAAAGTATCTTATTACAATAAACTGATAGATCATGCAAAGGGTAACAGTTCCCTATGGAGGCATTTAAATAACTTAACTAATAAAAAAAATGTTCAGAAGGGGGTAAAGGAACTTAGAATCAATGGCAAGACCGTCAGTGACAAGGCTACATTGGCAAATGAATTTAATTCATATTTTGTGGGCTCTGTGGAAGACTTAACAAAAAACTTTGTGCTGCCAAATGTGCTCAACACAAATTCAATACTTCCAACAGATTCTTTTCACATTGATGAGATAAATGAGGAGTTAATTGCTGGTATTGTTAAAGCACTGTCAAACTCAAAAACTAATGATATCTACAATATGAGCACCTCCTTTCTCAAAATGCACAGCAAAATATTAATCAAACCACTGACTCATCTCATTAATCTCTCCATTAGGTCTAGTACATTTCCATCTGGCTGGAAAAAAGCTGTCGTCATACCACTTCATAAATCAGGCAGTAAAGACGATATATGCAATTACCGCCCAATCTCTATTTTACCAGTCCTGTCTAAGGTTCTTGAAAAAGTTGTAGCTACACAGCTGATAGACTATTTACAAGACAGTCAACTTCTTCATCCACATCAATTTGGTTTTAGACCAGGATACTCAACAGAAACAGCAAATTGTTGCCTTATTGAAAATGTCAAACAGTCCTTGGACAGGGGTAATGTGGTAGGAGCTGTTTTTCTAGA
Organism: Pholidichthys leucotaenia; assembly: GCA_020510985.1. Taxonomy (NCBI): domain Eukaryota; kingdom Metazoa; phylum Chordata; class Actinopteri; order Cichliformes; family Pholidichthyidae; genus Pholidichthys; species Pholidichthys leucotaenia. Next base: position 359,235,701 of record CM035842.1, on the reverse strand, counting down.
TCTCAAAAAGGCTTTCGATACTGTAAACCACAGTTTGCTTTTATCCAAAATGGTATCTTTTAACTTCTCTCCAGATACATTAGAATGGTTTGCATCTTATCTCCAGAATAGAGAACAGTGTGTAAAAGTTCACCAGGATAAATCCTCATTTTTAAACAACCGCATGGGTATCTCACAAGGGTCCATTCTTGGTCCTTTACTTTTCAGCATTTTTATTAATGACTTGCCGTTACACTGCTCAGCTGCAACATGCCAACTTTATGCAGATGATGCAGTTATTTACACAGCTGCCAAGACTCCAGCACAGGCTGCAGATGTACTGTCTACAAGTATGGTTGATGTCCAAGAGTGGACATCCAAAAGTCCATCCATCCAAGAGTGGACTCCAGAACCATCTATTGCTGAACCTTCAGAAAACAGTTTCAATGTGCTTTTCAATCAAAAAATGCAACCTGCAACGTTTTAAAGTTAATATACATGATCATGACATCAGTTTAGTTACAGAATTCAAATACCTTGGCATTGTACTAGATTCTCAACTCAAATTTAATCTTCATATAAAGAAAATTTCAAAAACAGTAAAAAAAAATCTGAACTGCTTTAAATTAATTAGATATTACATACCTTACGAAGCAGCTGTACTGTATATGCATTCTATGGTTTTTTCTCATATATCATACTGTTTGACAGTCTGGGCTCAAGCAGCCCCTTCCACAATAAGACATATAGGTTCATTATATAATCAAACCCTAAAAATCTTGGACAAAAAGCCCATTAGGTGGCATCACTGTAATATTTTAAAAAAATACAACCTATTGAGTTTTGAGAGTTTCATTGACCTCTGTTTTCTGAAATTAACTTTCAAATGTTTCCATAAATCAGCACCCGAGCCACTTGCTGGTTTCATCCAAAGACAGGACAGCAGCAGAGCCACCAGGAGTTCTGTTAACAATAACTGTAAAATATTCCACTGCAGAACCACATTTGGACAAACGGCTTTCTCTATAAAGGGCAGTCACATCTGGAACACAATGCCAAATGAAATTAAAATAATAACGGACTTTAAAACATTCACTAAAAAGGTTAAAAACTGGCTGAAAAATAAACAAGAATGTACCCATGTATGAAATGATTGTCTGCAGGGTGAGAGTGAATGAAGGGAAGGAATGAATGTGTTTGTTTATAGTGAGTGACGAAGGGAGGGAGGCCTGAAATAGGCAAATGTGAGTCAGGTTGTTATATTTGTATATTTATAATATTTATAATATTTATAATTGTGTATTTATAATGTATTTATAATCTTTTTTGCATTGATGTATGTGGTTATTGTGTATTCTGTTTTCATTTTTTTTATCTTCTCCTTTCCTTTTTTTCTTTTTACTTGTTTCTCCTTTCTAAAGCCCATCCAGGGAGAAGAGTTGCAAATTAGCTAATAGCTATACACTCTTTGTGCAACACATCAGATTGATTGTCATTGATTAATTGTCTATGTTTATTGCACTGTCCCTGTCAAATAAACAAATAATCTAATCTAATCTTTAGGGATGAGTACTGCATACCATGCCTTGATGACATCCTCTGCTATGCTTGAACCTTTGAAGAATATGTGGAGGGACTCAGAAAAGTCCTTCAAGCCCTGCAATGCCATGGGGTCAAGTTGAGACCGACCAAGTGTGATTTGTTCAAGCCGGAGGTGCCGTACATGGGACAGTGGGTGTCTGCTGCCAGTGTCCGAATTGATCCAAAGGATTTGGATGCTGTGTATGCACTGAGGGACAAGGCACCTACCACAATTGGAGACCTCCATCATATACTTGGCTTCCTGAGTGACTACAGGGCCTACATACAAGACTTCGCAAAGTTAGCCAAACCACTCTGAGTTGCTGTAGGTGAAAGATGGCATAACCGCAGTCCCTCACAACAAACTCAGGAAAGAAGGAGGAAAAAGAAAAGGGGCACATTTGCCATCATGAACCCCAGTGATGTGGAAGGAGGAACATCAACAAGTGCTATACGCTGACTGAGGTCCTGACAAGTCCCCTTGTTTTAGCCTACCCCGATTTCAACTCCCCCTTCACCTTGCATACTGACGCATCTGAGCAGGGACTTGGAGCGGTCTTGTACCAACAACAGAATGGGAAGATGAGTCATCAGTTATGGTTCAAGAACACTCACCACAGCCAAGAGAAACTACAGGCTTCACTCAGGAAAATTGGAATTTCTCGCTCTCGAGTGGTCCATCTGTGAAACATTCAGGGATTACTTATTCTATGCACCACACTTCACTGTGCATACCGATAACAATCCCCTGACATATGTGCTCGGCACTGTCAAACTGAATGCTGTGGGCTACAGGTGGGTGGGCGAACTGTCAGACTTTAGATTTGACATAAAGTACCGACCAGAGAAAAGTAGCATTGACGCTGATACACTCTCTCGCTGTCCCCTTGATGTTGACAAGTACATCTGTCATAGTTTAAGCTTGAGCATAGGTTCAAGCCCACACTTTATGTTCAGTTATTGTTTTTCTGTGATCATGTATGACTATTTTTTGTATTTATTGCCCTCTGTGTTTACCTGAGTCCCCTGTCATTGTCTTCTGTGTTCATCCCTTGTCTGGTTCTGGGTGTGTGTGCATAACTGTTTACCAATTGTTCCAGCTCCTCAGGTTTCCCATATTCGTAGCCACTGCCCTTTCTGTGTTACTCCTGCATTTTGCTCTATATGTGTCATTGTGACGTTTCATATGCATTCCCTGTTTGTGTCTGTGTGTTTAACCCTACCCATCCTGTGCACCCCACCTGCAATCACTTCCCTGCTGCCCTTGAGTGTGCCTGTCATAAATGCCCTTCAGGGCAGGAATGAAAACCCAGGCGCTGAACTGTGAGTTGTTGATGAATTTAATAAACACAAAAGAACAAAAACACAACACTACATTACAAGAGAACCAAGAGAAAAGGGCGCACAGAAACACCAGAGTAATGGGGCTCACGTCTGGGGAAAAAAAACAGAACTGCCTGGGCGGGACCAGGCTGGAAGCATGCGGGAACGCCAAGATACAGAGAACAAAGAGGCTTAAATAAAGACGTTGCACACCCGTTAAGACACAAGGTAAAACACAGAATACACCGCAGAACCACATTTGGACAAACAGCTTTCTCTATAAAGGGCAGTCACATCTGGAACACAATGCCAAATGAAATTAAAATAATAACGGACTTTAAAACATTCACTAAAAATGTTAAAAACTGGCTGAAAAATAAACAAGAATGTACTCATGTATGAATTAATTGTCTGCAAAGTGAGAGTGAATGAAGGGAAGGAATAAATGTGTTTGTTTATAGTGAGTGACGGAGGGAGGAAGGCCTGAAATAGGCAAATGTGAGTTATGTTATATGTGTTAAATGTGAGTCAGGCTGTTATATTTGTGTATTTATAATATTTATAATATTTATGTTAAATGTGAGTCAGGCTGTTATATTTGTGTATTTATAATATTTATAATATTTATAATTGTGTATTTATAATTTTTCTGCATTGATGTATGTGGTTATTGTGTATATTTTTTATCTTGATTCTTTTTTCTAAAGCCCATCCAGGGACAAGAGTTGCAAATTAGCTAATAGCTATACACTCTATGTGCAACACATCAGATTGATTGTCTTTGATTAATTGTCTATGTTTATTGCACTGTCCCTGTCAAATAAACTAATCTACTACTACTACACAGAGAAATAGAGACACAAAATTTAAGTCTTGCTGTAGAGAAGAGTGCTGCAACCAGTGGCGCTGCAATATCCTATAAATAAGGCACTGAAGAAATGAGCAAATGATTACTGGTGTGGGTACAGGAGCGAGGATATTCAAAGTAACAGCTGACAGCTGTGATGATCTGCCAACTAAAGCTAACAACGGAAGTAAACAGTGAGCACTGTCAAAATAAAAGCACCGCAGGATATGACAAAAGGTCACTGATTACAAATATAGAATGATTACAAAATAAGAAACACCAGAGAATATAAAAGGGAAAAAATAACCAACGCGAGGACAAAATAAATACAAAACCGAAGAGATGCAAAAACTGAAAAACTAATATCAATATTACAAAAGGTGGACTGGAAGAAAAGGTGAGGAGCTCATGTCAAACAGGCAGATAATATTTATACTAAGAAACTGAATGGACAAGGACGCCTAATGTAAATGACAGGATAATAAGATTAAGAACACGAACTTACATAAACAGAAACAACTGGCAAACTCAAAACACATAATACATCCAAAATCAAACATAAAATCAAATAATAACACTGCGATGAGGAAATACAGGAAATAATGAAAGCAGGCAAGGAGGGACCGAAACAAGACACTCGCTCATGACCCACAAACAGAGCAAAACAGGTGGCAAACAGAAACCTAGGCCCACTGGGTGAGAAAATAAGACAGTTCAGGTGGCCGACTGGAGTCCCAAGACCTTCAGATCATGCAGAGGAATGAGTCGGGTGGCCTTACAGAGGGTGTGGATGTCGTCTGGCGAGGTGAAGGAAACGCCAAAGTGAGGGGACGCTTGGTCGCCGGCTTAGATGCCGTTCCACCCGGTAAGACTCCCTCCAGCTGGGCCGCATAGTCAGGAAGGAGCCATGGCTTATAATCCAGCAGAAGCTCTGTCTCCAATAGCAAAACCCACCAGCGCTCCTCCAGCTCCTTGGTAGATGGTGTGGGCCACTGTTGGAGAGGAGAAGGCAGGGCTGCAGCTGAACGACAGCGACTGGCTGGAGTCCTCCGTACCCGGGGATGCTTCTTCGTTGGCACAGGTACGGATGAGGAGAAGTTTTCCCCCAACCCATGGAGCATGAGTTGTGGGTTGGTGGCTGACACGAGGAGGTCCATGAGTTCTGGATGGCTCCACAGACTGGGGTATGCTTCCAGTACTTGTGCTGCGCTGTCCAGACATTCCTGGGCCACTTCGGGGGGCACGAGCTGCTGAAACTATGCCCTCCAGCACCCCGACAGCCCAGCACTCCACCTCATTCAGTCCAAGATAACGGTAGTCCATGTAGACTGACATTCAGCGGACAAAATGGACTAAAACAAAAATCATGGGAGGGAAAAACAAAAAGCAACTCACAGCAGCTGGGTCACTTATTGGCAGCACTCTTCTGTCATAAATGCCTTTCAGGGCAGGAATGAAGACCCAGGTGCTGAACTGTGAGTTGTTGATGAATTTAATAAACACAAAAGAACCAGGAGAAAATTGCAAATTGAAACGCCAGAGTAACGGGGCTCACGTCTGGGGAAAAAACAGGAGAACTGCCTGGGCAGGACCAGGCTGGAAGTGTGCGGGAACGCCAAAATATAGAGGACAAAGAGGCTTAGATAAAGACGTTGCACACCCGTTAAAACACAAGGTAAAACACAGAATACACAGAGAAATAGAGACTTGAAACTTCAATCAATCAAACATTATTTGTATAGCACTTTTCAAACATTAGATGCTCCGCAAAGTGCTTTACATAGATAAAAAAAGGAGACATTTAGTTACATATATTTACGCGATACATCCCCACTTCTTTCAACCCTCCCATAAACATACTCACAAAACACACACACACACACACACACACACACACACACACACACACACACACACACACACAACCACCCCCTACTTCTCTTACACACATGTAAAATAAGAGACATCGCTAGGCACTGAGGCACCATGTAAAAGAGCAACCATCCTGTGGAGCCCCCCACGCTGGGAGACCACACGGCCCATAACCACAGAGCGCGCCACAGAGGCCACCCCAACCAGGACAGGACCAGGCCCACACCACAGCTGTAGGCAGTGGCATAAAGCCCTCACCCATCCAAGCTAGAGCGACCCACTAGACTAGCACCCCTGCAGATGGGCCAAGCAGCATCCAACATGAGGGTCTCCACTGAGGAAACACTGGAGCTAAAACACATAAAATAGAAACTAAAACTAAGAACACATAGAACAAAGGGAACTAAAAACCCATACTTTTAAACTGAGCTAAGAACACATCAAAATAAGAGAATCTGAAAGCAAATGGAGCTAAGAAAAATGTAAAACAATGGAACAAAAATGACTACTTCACTTCATAATGGGCTGCACAGTGGCGCAGTGGTTTAGCACAGTTTTACCCTCGGCCGGGGGATCGCGGGGATCATGAGATCGTGGGTTCGATCCCAGCCCCCGACCAACAGTGAGCTGTGTGGAGTTTGCATGTTCTCCCCGTGTTGCGTGGGTTTACTCCGGGATTTCTCCGGTTTCCTCCCGCATACCAAAAACATGTAGGTTTAGGGCGCTCGCGCATGCAGCGACCGGCAGCCGGTGGCTTGTCACCAGACTGCAAACCAAATCTACCTACGGGTACAAATAAGTAACAAAAAAAAAAAAAAATAATTAAACAGATTTGTTAAAAGCCAAATTTAAAAAGGTACAGAAAGAAACTAAGAACACACAAAAACAAGAGGAACTAAAAACCCATACTTAAAAACTGAACTAAAACATAATAAGAAAAGATGAGAAAATCTAAAAACAAATGGCTCCAAGAAGAACAAAACAATGGAACATAAATGAACACTTTGTGGTGACCCAGCACAATGCAGACTGATACTATTCACGCTCAACAGGGATTGCATACGGACAGAGAACCCCTGGGGGGACAACCAGAACAATGGACTGTTGTTATACATCCCTGGATTAAGGAGAGGAAGTCCGGGCGGCAGTTGGTCATGCGATTGATATCTATTGACTGATATGTATATCAATATGCAAATGTACCATGCATTCTCTCTCTGTTGGTATAACATGTATAAAAGTGCTTGCTATACATGCCTCAGCAACATACACAACACACAGCACACCACAACACAGCGCTACAGTGTGTCTCTTTTGATGATGGAGGAAATAAAACTCTGAAACCTTCCAGCTTGTAGCATCTTGCCTGAACTTATTTGTTCCTCTACAGTGGTGACCCTTGACAAAGAATGGAACACGAGGTGAACACCCCGGAGATGACCCGGACGGGAAGCCTCAGCACGCATCATTGTGCGCCCCTCGCCTGATCTTTTACCTCCACACTGGTGACATGACGAGAGAGAATGACAGTCTCCTCCCTCTCACCGCGCTGTGGATCCCAGACCAGAGAACACCTGCAACCTCTTCATCCTCACTGGAGCGCGCGCTCCGGAATGCAGCGCTGGGACCAAAACGCACCATGAACGACACGAGCGAACGAAGGAAGCAGCCTGAACGGGGACAATCATCGACGCTGACTGCGTTGATTTCCACCGAGCTCCCCGACTCTGACTAAACTCCAGACAGTGGACCTCCTGCGCACAGAAGCCCCGCATGCACACTGCAGGATTACAAGGACAGTGCAACTGCCAGCTATGTGGTCACGGTGCCAAGCGCGCACCATGCACAGAGACAAACCGGCTCTACAGACTGATACATCGTCCTCCGCCGCTGCACATGCCCAAGACAAACGGCCGATCGCCACCCTCGGAACCTTCAGGGCTGCTCAAGCACCTGGAGCAGACGTGCAGCCCGCACACAGGACTTTGTATGGGTTTCTCAGCCACGGTGCACAAGGGAAATTTAGCCGATTGCTTTCCCTGATAACTTTAGGGCTGCTCCAGCACCTAAAAGCCAAACCGCCTCACACCCTCACACAGCTGCAGTTGTTTCACAGCCGCTATGCATCCTCGGGGAATTTGGCCGCTCACCTTCCCCACATCCTTGCTGGATCGAGCTGCGAGAGAAGTCAGAGACTTAATTTTTTTTTTTTTTTTTTTTTCATAGCCGCTGTGGATCTCCGCCAGGTTTACTGGGGAAGTCCCTCACCATCGCGGATCCACATGCAATGTTTGTGCCGCCCAGACACCTTTGACGTCCCAGGCCGGCACTCACTTACTCCCACCCCCTCCCCCTACTCCTCCACAGTGCTTTTTCTGCACCTCACTCCCTTAATCCGGCCTATCGCCATCTGGTTCCATTATGCACAACTGCACACCAGCCCCGGTACCCACGATCCACGGCCGTTCAACGTGCTGGAACCCGGAGCAGAGCACACTGACATGCCCTCTGACAGTTCTACCGGAGCTGGAGCCAAACAACTGGGAGGGGGGGGGAGTGGTCCACAGCCCCTTTTGAGCGTTCTGGGGGGAGCCGTGTGGTGACCCAGCACAATGCAGACTGATACTATTCACGCTCAACAGGGATTGCATACGGACAGAGAACCCCTGGGGAGACAACCAGAACAATGGACTATTGTTATACATCCCTGGATTAAGGAGAGGAAGTCCGAGCGCCAGTTGGTCACGCGATTGATATCTATTGACTGATATGTATATTGTAGGAAAAACTCAAGTTTGGACAACCTCTAGAAAACCCCCAGAAAACATTCTTGATTAGATGCTGATGACTAATATAAACATTTCTTTTCCCACAATATTTTTATTGAACCTTTTTACAAACATAACACAATCAAACACTAACACTAAAGTAATTAAAAAAAAAGAAAAAAAAGTACTAAAAAATATCAACAACCCCTAACAAAGGCAGGTCTTCAACAATGCTCCTCTATTTAGTCTAGGCAATCCATTACGTAAGTATACATACTATACATTCACCAGTTTGCAATTTACAAGGTCCACACACATCATTCACCTTCTTCTTCAAAAGCTATGTTTAAATTCTTTACATAATCAATGCAAGGTCTCCATATATTCTCAAACACAATTTCTTTGATTTCAGTATGTATGTTATTCTTTCTAGTGGAAGGTTTGTTAACATCTGTCTTAACCACTGAGTCACATCTGGTCTATGAGTCTTTTTCCACAATAGTGCAATACATTTTTTGGCGTTAAGCAAACTGAGGTCTATGAATGCTCTCTCACTCTTGTTAAAGTTATGCTTTTCTGGATAAAGACCCAACAAAAACAGTTTAGGATTCAATATGATTTGTTTTGAAATTATTTTTTCAATTGTTACCCTCACCTCTTCCCAAAACATTCTAATTTTTCTACATTCCCATAAACAATGAAATAAGGTTCCTTTACTTTCCATACATTTTAAGATAAGATAAGATAAGATAAGATAAGCCTTTATTAGTCCCACAACGGGGAAATTCCAGGATTGCAACAGCACAGGGATAGCAACACTCAGAGCAACAATCAGAAGGCAAGAAAAAACAAGCAAGCAAGAGCAGCTAATATACATATGTACATATTACTATAAAATATATATATACACACACACACACACAGACACACAGTGCAGAGCATTGTAGCTGGATGGAATAAATATATGAATATATGAACACACAGTGCAGAGCATTGTAGCTAGATGGAATAAATATGTAAATATATAAACACCCACAGTATGGAGCATTGCAGCTAGGTGGAATAAATATGCAAGTATATAAACACACACAGTGCGGAGCAATGTAGCTAGATGGAATAATATGTAGATATATAAAAACACAGTGCGGAGCATTGTAGCTAGATGGAATAAATATATAGATATATAAATATAAACACACCCAGTGCAGAGCATTGTAGCTAGATGGAATAAATATGTAAATATATAAACACACACAGTGCAGAGCATTGTTGCTAGGTGGGATGAAACAGCATAACCGTCTATTTAGTTATCCTACATGGTATGATTATGTGCCCATACATATTCTCACCCTCCATAGCGACCGGTATGTTCCTAGTTGTATGCCGGAGAGGACCATTGTGTAAGTCTATTGCATCTTTTGCATTCAAAAAAAAAAAAAAAAAAAAAAAAAAAACTATTAGTTTGTTACGTCTTTTTGCTATCTCTGCGAGCAGCCCTGCTTAGGTTGTACAGTCTGACAGCCGTTGGTAGGAAGGACCTACGAAACCTCTCGGTTGTGCACCTGGGATGATGTAGTCTGCTGCTAAATGAGCTCCTCAGTGCATCCAGTATGTCCTGCATAGGGTGGAACTCGGACTCCAGCAGAGATGACAGTTTAGCCACCGTCCTTCTCTCTCCTATCTCCTCCATCGGATCAAGGCGTTGCCCCAGGACAGAGCTAGCTTTCTTAATCAGTTTGTTCAGTCTCTTCCTATCGGCTGCAGTAATGCCACTGCCCCAGCAGACCACTCCAAAAGTGATGGCTGATGCCACCACCGTGTCATAGAATGACTTCAGCAGCGCCCCTTGTACACCAAAAGACCTGAGTCTCCTCAGCAGGAACAGCCTGCGCTGTCCCTTCTTGTAGAGTGCGTCAGTATTGTGTGACCAGTCTAGTTTATTGTTCAGATGAATACCCAGGTACTTGTAGGATGTCACCATCTCGATGTCTGTTCCCTGTATATTTACTGTGTATATTTCCCTGTATATTTTGTGCATGTATCTGGTATGTTTTTGTTATATCTATTTAACTCCACCGGTGTAACATACATCTGCATTAACCATTTAAAATGTATCAATTTGAGGACTTCCGGGAAGATGGCGGAGAGACATAACGCTTAAACAGAGAGCTCTCCCTAGCCGGATTAAAAATCATCGGTAAATGGCCAACTCGACATAAGCGGATCAATAAACTAAGGGATGAAAACACGAAGGAGCCGGGCACAAGGACAAAAGCAGAGTAAAATTAAAGAATTCCTCTTCAACAACGCAGGAGAAACCGCTGAACACGGGGCCCAAAAAAACGAGGTGACCGCAGCAGAGAAAATGGAGGACACAAAACTCGATACCATGAACACTGGCATCGCCAGTTTGGGTAAAGAGTTGAGAGACTTCAAACGGCAGCTACAACAGGATTTAGCGGCTCTTAAGGAGGAGCTGAAAAAAGAGATTAAGGAAGAAATTATGGGCCTCCGAAGAGAAATGGAGTGCAAGCTAGCAGAAAACATGGAGGAGCTGCGCTCCCAGCGGGCGTGTATGACAGAAGCGCAGGCCCGAATATCAGAGCTGGAAGATTGGAATAGCGAGGCAAGCGAACAGCTGCAGACCCTGACGGCACAAATGCAGAGGATGCAGGAGAAAGTAACCGACTTGGAGAGCAGGTCCAGACGGGGCAATATACGCATCTTCGGGATCCCGGAGGGCATTGAAGGCAACTCGATGACGAAATTCATGGATCAGTTCTTAAAAAAAGAGCTGGAACTGCCCAGCGAAGCGGATCTGCAGATTCAACGAGCGCACAGAGCTTCGGCACAGAACCCGAACCCACGCTCTACACCCAGGTCAGTTGTGGTAAACTTTCTGAAATATGATGTAAAGGAAAGAATCCTGACACGAGCGTGGAAAAAAAGATACGAATCGGCGACAAGCAGATATTCTTTGATCATGACTACCCGGCAGAAATTGTGCAGCAGCGGAAGAAATATGCCAACATTAAAAAAACGCTGAAAGAAAAAAAAATTAGATTCCAAACGCCGCTAACGAAGATGAGGATTCATTGGGAGAATGGCGTAAGAACCTACAACACAGCCAGAGAGGCAGCGCAGGACATGATGGAGCGGGGCCTTGAGGTGTACGTGCCGGACACCTCAAGGCTCCGCTGCTCCTAACGGTAGGAGCAGCGGAGGCCCTGAACGCATCACGACAGCCGGAGTGGAGGCGAGTGAACGGCAAAAGACGGGGGGAGACGTGGCGCAGCGGGCCCAGGAAAGACTACAAGGCTTTCAACTGAAAGCCTAGATTATAACAAAGATTAAGAAAGACACAGAAGAAATGAAGGCCAAGAAGACAAGGTAAAAGAGAAACAGACGGCTAGGAGAGGTTTAAATGATATTTGTTGGACATTTCTAGACTAATGACTATTTCTTGGATAGTAAATACAGGTCTAGGGAGGGCCCTTCACTCGGTGAGGACAATCCCTCCACCCACCAACAGGGACCAGTGGGCAGAAGAAAGGCCCAAAGTACGGAGGTCGAGATTTTTTAATGTGTTTTTATATAAATATGTGTTATTTTTGTTGTTAAAGGGGCTAGGAGCACAAGTTAAAAAAATGGAAAAACATGATTATGGGTAAAAATCTTAAGATAATAACACTAAACGTGAATGGTCTGAACTCACCTGTTAAAAGGGAAAGAATAATAAGAAAATTCAAGAAAGAAAAAGCCAAAATTATATTTATGCAAGAGACACATTTGAGCAAGACAGAACATGTGAAACTAAAGAGATTTGGCTATAAGAACTCCTACTACAGTTCATTTAAGGGAGGAACTAAAAGGGGGGTTATGATACTAATCTCAAATAAAATACAATTTGAATGTGAACAGGAAATCCAGGATAAAGAAGGCAGGTATGTAATAATAAAGGGTAGCATAGATGGAATGCAGATCACATTAGTGAACATCTATGCCCCACCAGAAAGTGACAAGGGTTTTTTTCAACATCTGTTTGATCTCATAGCAACACACAGTGAAGGAGTCCTAATTTGTGGAGGAGACTTAAATGCTGTCATGGATCATGAAATTGATACAACAAGTGTTAAGAAGACCAAAAAAACATGTAACAAAATTCATAAGAACCTCACTGGCAGAAATGGGTATGGTAGACATTTGGAGGGACCTGCACCCACTCGAAAAAGACTATACACATTATTCAGCAGTCCATAAAGTACACTCTAGAATAGATTACTTCCTTATGAATGAAGATGACAGACACAGGGTGAGAAATTGTTGGATTGGAGGGGCAGAAATATCAGATCATAATCCTATATACATGGAAATAAATTTAAACAATAGAAAACGACAAACAACATGGAAACTTAATGTAGGACTGTTAAATGATGATAAAATGAAAGAAAGAATAAAAGTAAACATAAATGAATATATCCAAGAGAATGACAATGAAGAAGTGGACCCAACAATACTATGGGATGCACTAAAAGCCGTGTTAAGAGGTAAATTAATTGTTGAAACAGGAAAAGCAAATAAGACTAAACTGGAAGCATATGAACAAAGATGTGAGAGACTGAGGGAATTAGAACATAAACATCAAAGCACAAATGACCCAAAAATATATCAAGAAATTAAAGAAGAAAAAATAAAGATAAAAGAAACACAAATGGATGAAATTGAAAGGAAAAATAGATATCTAAAGCAAAAATATTATGAAACGGGACCAAAAGCCACAAAACTGCTGGCAAAACGGTTAAGAAAACAACAATCAATGAATAATGTATATAAGATTAAAGACCCCACCACAAATAAAACCACAGTTAACCCAGAAAACATCGAAGAAATATTCCATAATTTCTACCAAGAACTATACTCGCAACCTGAAGAAACAAATACTAAAGATATTAAAAAATTTCTATGCACATTGGACTTGCCATCAATAGGAAATCAACAAAATGAAAAGCTAACAGCAGAAATAACAACACAAGAGATTAGAGATGTGATTAAGTCACTTAAAAACGGTAAATCACCAGGTAGTGATGGATACCCCTCTGAGTTTTATAAACTGTTTATAGAAGAACTCACGCCACAGCTTCTAAAGTCATTTAATTGGACGTTGAACAACAACAAAATACCTCCATCATGGAACGAAGCCATTATTTCAGTCATTTTAAAGCCAGGGAAAGATAGAGAACAATGCGGAAACTATAGGCCAATCTCTTTATTAAATGTGGATTATAAAATATATACAACAATTATATGTAAACGAATAAAGACATTCTTGACGGAATTGATAGAAGATGATCAAACTGGTTTCATAGAGGGACGCCAAACACATGACAATATCAGGAGAACAATACATATAATTAATCAAATACATAAAGAAAAGAAAAGCGCAGTAATAATGAGTTTAGACGCAGAAAAAGCATTTGACAGGGTTAACTGGAAATTCCTATATAGTGTGCTGGAACGCTTTGGATTTAACGAAAAATCAGTACAATGCATAAGGACGCTGTATCAAGAACCTGTGGCAAGAATCAAGATAAACGGTAGCTTAACAGACAAAGTAAATATACAAAGATCAACTAGGCAGGGATGCTGCTTATCGCCCACCTTGTTTGCTCTGTTCATAGAGCCACTGGCTCAAGCGATACGACAAAATAAGAAATTAAAAGGTGTAACAATAAAGGGGGCGGAACACAAGATTGGGCTATTTGCAGACGATATTATAGTTTACCTTGAACAACCAGATGAATCAATAATGGAAATGATGAACTTGATAGAAAATTTTGGAAAATTATCAGGATACAAGATAAACATAACAAAAACACAAATACTGACATTCCACTATAACCCTCTAAACCAGATAACTGATAAGATCAAACTAAACTGGAAACAAAAAGAAATAAAATACCTTGGAGTGAACATACCTAAAGATCTAAGCAAAATCTATAAAGCAAACTATGATAGGTTGGAACAAGAAATAAAAAAAGATATTGATAGATGGTCAATCTTAAATATGGATCTGAATTCAAAAATTGAGACAGTCAAAATCAGCATACAACCTAGATTACTTTACCTCTTCCAGGCTATACCAACAGAGATTCCAGATGCCCAATTCTCAAAGTGGGACAGGATGATATCGAGATTTGTTTGGGGAGGTAAAAAACCAAGAGTGAAATATAAAACTCTCCAGTTACCAAAAGAGAAAGGAGGCATGGGCCTACCGAGTCTAAAGGAATATTACTACTCAGCACAAATAAGATATATCATATGTTGGTGCGACGAGGGATATGAGGCAAAATGGAAAGAAATGGAAAAGGAAATTGAGGGACTCCCAGTACAAAGCATAATAGGAGATAAAGATGCATATAAGCAAATCAAACAAATAGACCCAATCACTAAATTTACTTTAGAACTGTGGTATAAAATAGTACAAAAGTATAATATAAAGGAAGACATAAAACTATTGAAATGGGTAGCATTTGACAGTCAGTTTGAACCGGCAAAACAAGATAGGGGATACAAAAATCTGGTGAACAAGGGAATCACAGCATGGGGCAATATCGGAAAAAAAGATCTCGGGAGCTTTGTAAACATCAGGAGAAAATTTAAACTAGAAAGATCGGAATTCTTCAGATATCTGCAGATGAGAGACTATTATATGAAGAAGATTAGGCATAACCTCCAAACAGATGTGAGCGAGATTATACAATTCATTTTAAGCTCATATACAGGAAATAAAACAAGAATTATTTCAAAGCTATATCAGAAACTTATGGCAAACAATCATTCAAGTAACTATATAAAGGAGAAATGGGAGAAAGAGCTCAATTTAAACATAACAGAAGAAAGCTGGCAGGAAATATGGAAAACACAACACACGTCAACAAATTCAAGAACATGGAGGGAATTTGGATGGAAAAACCTGATTCGCTTTTTCATTACACCACAGATTCAAGGAAAGTATACAAATACCCAATCTATATGCTGGAGGGGATGTGGGGCTCAAAATGCAGACCACTCGCATATGTTTTGGAAATGCTGCAAAATCTCATCATTCTGGAAATCTATACATGTGACAATACAGAGGATATTAGGATATAATATACCAATGAACTGTAACTTGATGTACCTATGTGATCTTAAAAGAGACAATGTTATACAGGCTGAGGACAGATATCTAGTTAAAATCTTGTTGATTGCATGTAAAAAAACAATCACAAAAAAATGGCGATCAGAAGTTCTTCCTGACCAAGAGCAATGGACTGACATTATTGAGGACATACGTATTATGGAAAAACTAACATATCGACAAAGAATGCAAGAAGGACTATGGGAAAAAAAATGGCGGAAATGGACACACTACAAAGTGCAACAACGAGACAGATATTGAAAGAATAACCAAAGACGCTGGAAAAACCAGAAGAATTAAGAGATGGAAACTAAAAACTCGATGCTCCAACATTTGTCCCCCCCCCCTTTTTTTTTTTTTCCTTTTTCTTTTTTACTCTAGCCCCTTTGTTTTTTTTTAAAAATGTAGACTGTGATCTGAATGCAATATATATAATGAAAAATGAATAAAAATCTTAAGTTACAAAAAAAAAAAATGTATCAATTTAAGACGTACATTTATTGATTTGGTTTGAGCTTCTGTACAAGCCAATTCCCATTGTTCCTCTGAAATTTCAGTTTGCAGGTCTTCTTTCCAATAATTCAATCTTTTCTGTGAGTTTTCACTTGAGGATAATGTCAATGAGTTATAAAACTCTGAAATAATACCCTTTCTCTTACTATCTTTCATCAAGATTTTTTCCAAGGATGAATAAGTAGGTCGGATGAGAGCATTATTTTGATTTGATCAAATAAAGTTCCTAAGCTGAAGATATTTAAAAAAAATATGTTCTATTAAGATTAAATTTGATCCTCAGTTCTTCAAAAGACATTATATTATCTGAACCTGACTAATATAAGTCTTGAATCTTTTGAATCCCTTTTAAATTTGATACTTTAAATACAGCATCCGCTCTCCCTGGTTTAAAATATTGATTACCCCATATTGGGCTAAATTGTGACAGTAAGTGTGGTTCTTTTAGATATTTTTTGGTTTCACACCATATTTTGATCATATGCTTTACAAATGGATTTTTAACTTGTTTCTGTAATTTTTTTGCCGAGTCTGAGTTTATGAATATGGGAAGAGGTAAAGGTAAATTGTATGATTCCATTTCAGTCCTGTGAGGGAGATCATTTGATGAAAAATAATATGTCATAGACCTCAGTTGTGCTGACCAGTAATACAACATAAAGTTTGGACATTTCAGACCTCCACGATCAAATGGTAAATATAGTAAGGACAGACGTAATCTAGTCTTCCTATTGTTCCATAAAAATTCCACTAACTTTTTTTTAATTCTTGAGAATAGATCTGAAGGTGGTGGTAAGGGAATGTATTGAAATAAATAAAGCATTTTGGGTAAGATATTACTTTTAAGTATATTAATTCTCCCAATCATCGACATTGGTAGTGACATCCATCTCTGAAGTGACTCATTAATGTCTGTCATTAAGGCTTCATAGTTGGCACTGGCGACTGATTCTAGCTTAGGCAAAATTTGAATTCCTAAATATTTAAACTGATTTACAACTTTGAATTGATTTACCTCAGGAGGTGGGTGATTTCTCTGGGTCTCATTTAGCATTAATATTGAAGATTTACTTTTATTTATTTTATATCATGATATTTCCCCAAAATTCTTTATTAAATTCAACAAAGTCGGAATTGATTTTTTAAGATTCGACATGAACAAAATTATGTCATCGGCATACAGGGAGATTTTATGTTCTGTTGGTCCTATTTTAATTCCATATATTTGTGGATGTAAACGTACTGCCATCGCTAAAGGTTCAATTGCCATAGTAAACAGTAAAAGGTGAAAGTGGACAGCCTTGTTGACATCCTCTATTGATTTTTTATTGATTTTGAGATATTGCTGTTTGTTAGGATTTCTGCTGTAGAATTATTGTATATTATCTGAACCCATTTTATGAAATTATTTCCAAATCCAAACCTTTGTAGGACTTCAAAAAGAAAGGGCCATTCGACCCTATCAAAGGCCTTTTTGGCGTCCAATGATAGGAGAGCTGTATCCGGTGCTTCTTTATTAGAATAGATAATATTAAATAGTCTTCTTATATTATGGAAGCCTTGTCTTCCCTTTATAAAGCCATTCTGATCTCAGTTAATAATATTTGGTAATATTTCTTGTAGTCGTCTTGCTAAAATTTTACAGATTATCTTAAGGTCAGCATTTAATAGGCTTATTGGTCTCATATTTTCACATTTATTAGAGGGTTTACCTGGTTTTGGCAACAGTATAATTAAGGCATTATTCATGTATAGTGGTAAATTACTATTTTGAAATGCTTCTAAAACCATTTCCAAAAATGGTTTTATTAATTTATTCTTAAATTTTTTATAGAGGTCAACTGGAAGACCATCTGGTCCTGCACTTTTTCCTGATTTCATATCATCAGTGGCTAGCCCAACTTCTTCTTGACTAATTTTAGACTCCAGTATCTCCCTGTTTTCATTTGGAATACACGGTATAGATAATCTGTCCAAAAACCCATTTAGTTTTGTTAAGTCAGTTTAATATAAACATTTCTAATAAATGTATTTAAAAGACTGTAATTTAAATGTTGATGGTAAAGATGAGCATTTATAGGAAATGTAACTAAAGGACTGTAATTTGGACTGTTTTAATTTAAACTGTTTGTCAGTAGAAGCAGTCGCGCTTTTGCGCCACAGGTGGCGCTCAGTAGTGATGAGACACTGTTAAGTGTTAGAGCGCGAGAGAAGAAGAGTGGAGAATGTTCTAGAGTGTGAAGGAAAAATGGTGAAGAGTGATGTGGCCGTTATCGAGTGATGTCCCGTGTCAGAGTGCCGTGCCTGGTCATGTCTGTTCTTTTCTTCTTCTCTATCCCCTCACCCCCCAGCCAGTCGCAGCAGATGACTGCCCCTCCCTGAGCCTGGTTCTGCTGGAGGTTTCTTCTTGTTAAAAGGGAGTTTTTCCTCTCCACCGTCGTCAAGTGCTTGCTCACAGGGGATCGCCTGATTGCTGGGGTCTTTCTGCAACTGTGGGGGTTCCCCCTACAGTTGATAGTGCTATGAGATGACTGTTGTTGTGAAATGGTGCTATATAAATAAAATTGAATTGAATTGAATTAAATTGAATTGAATTGAATTGTTGTGAAAGAAAGTCAATAAACTGCTGAAAAGTCCACCACTTGGCCTCTTCTTCGCCCTCCGGGTGTAACAAAATTTGGTAGCAGAGGATGGTTCAGTCGTGGCTAAGATGGTGAGTGAGCAAATTAAAAAAAAAAAAGAGCAGAAGCGATGAAATTGGAGCAGCTATAAGATAAGCTAAGCGAGGCCTTGGTGCCATTACAGGCTGAACAGCTAAACGAGATCTGTTTGTTTGCAAAGATAAACCCAGCCAAGCCGTCTAAAAAGTACACGTTGGTACGACTGTTAAACGAGGAGGTGGAAAAGACCATTGAAAGCGAAGAGGAGGATGTAGCCCGCGCTGACATAACGCACGGCTCAGGAGACGCACACACACAGGCTTAGAGTAGTTCAAAGAGTTTATTAACAGCAGGAGTGAATGAGTGCGTGTCTGCGGGGCGTAAATGTGTTGGTGATGGCGTCTGCTTCAGGCACAGAGGCAGGTGACCGTTCAGCCGAGCAACCCTATGGAGAGAGCACAGGGAGAGGGTGACGGGCATACACCAACACAGGAGGGATTTATGGCGAGAGAAGGACTTACTTGGATTGTCAGGATAGCTGGCACAACAAGGGGGCGAAGCCCGGAAGACAGCCACCTGGAGAGCTCCGTACAGCAGCGAGGAATGGGCGATGGAGTGGAGATGTCCGCCGCCGGGGAATCCACCTGTGCACAGGGGAGCAGACTGGGAAAGAGAGGTAAGGGTTCTTACCCAAATAATGTTTGCTGAAGAAGGAAGTAGCTCACAACGGTGAGGGACGAAGTCTGACGGCTTCAGGCCGAGCCTCTGGGCGAGACGGCCTTTATCCCTCGCCACTGATGATGGTCAGGTGCGTGAGCAGGTGGCGCCGCTGATGAATGGCGCGGCGTGACAGTACTCCCCCCTCTAGCAGCGCCTCCTGGCGATGGCTTATCCGGGTGCGCTCAGTGGAAGTCCGCGATGAGCGATGGGTCCAACACAAACGACGGGGGCACCCATTGTCGATGCTCGGGCCCATAGCCCTCCCAGTCCACCAAGTATTGCAACCCACGACCTCGGCGCCGGGAGTCCAGGATGGAGGAGACGGACCAGGCCGGGTGGCCACCAATCATCCGGGGCGCGGGTTGCGCTGCAGGAGGAGGGCAAAGGGGGTCAGTGACTGCCAGTTTCACCTTCGACACGTGGAAAGTGGGATGGATGCGGAGGGAGGGGGGAATAGCCACGCGCACAGCCACCAGGTTGATGATCCGGGTGATGGGAAAGGGACCCATGAACCGCTGTGCCAGCTTCCTCCTCTCGCCTTTTAATGTGACGTCCTGGGTAGACACATACACGAGTTGCCCAACTCTGTACGCCGGGGCAGGTCGTCTGTGCCGGTCCGCCACGGTCCTGTTGCGCTCCGCTGTGCATAAAAGCGCATGACGCGCGGCAGCCCAGGTGGAGCGGAACTGCCTAAGGTGCGCCCTAACAGAGGGGACAGTTACCTCGCTCTCCTGCGCTGGAAACAGCGGGGGGTCGTAACCCAGGGACGCCTTGAAGGGGGACATCCCCGTTGCAGAAGAGCGGGCGGTGTTGTGGGCATACTCCACCCAGGCGAGATGGTTGCTCCAGGACGTCGGCTTGGATCTGGTAACACAGCGGAGCGCAGCCTCCAGCTCCTGATTGGTCCTCTCACACTGCCCGTTAGACTGGGGGTGATGGCCGGAGGAGAGGCTCACCTTGGCTCCGATGGCGTTACAAAAGGATTTCCAAACCTCGGATGAAAATTGGGGGCCCCGGTCCGAGACCACGTCCACCGGAATCCCGTGCAGCCTGACCACGTGTTGGACGAGGAGGCCCGCCGTCTCCAGGGCGGTAGGGAGACCTCGCAGGGGGACGAAGTGTGCCGCCTTGGAGAAACGGTCCACGATGGTCAGGACGGTGTCAAAGGAGTTGGAAACGGGGAGTCCGGTGACGAAATCCAGTGCAATGTGCGACCAGGGCCTGCCGGGGACGGGCAGAGGCTGGAGCAGACCCGCTGGAGGGGCATTTCCTGACTTGCTGGTGGCGCAGATTGGGCAAGCCCGGGCGTAGCGGGCTGCATCCCTCCGCAGGCCTGTCCACCAAAAGGACCATTGGAGGAGGCTGATCATCCGAGAGGTGCCGGGATGACAGGTGAGCCGGGAGGTGTGGAGCCAGTGGATGACCTCTCCTCGGACCGCAGATGGGACGAACAGTCTTCCCTCTGGTCCGCCGCCAGGATCAGGTTCCACCTCCTGCGCCTTCCGGATCTTGTCTTCAATGTCCCAAGAGATGGCTCCCACGACGCACGACCTGGGCAGGATAGTGTGGGGTGTCTCCTCAGCCTCCACGGGGGTGAACTGCCTAGAGAGGGCGTCAGGCAGGCCGTTCTTGGAGCCTGGCCTGAAGGTGATTGAAAAGCAGAACCTGGCGAAGAACAAAGACCAGCGCGCCTGGCGGGCATTCAGGCGCTTGGCAGATCGTAGGTATTCTAAGTTCTTATGGTCCGTCAGGACCACAAACGGCAGGTCCGCCCCCTCTAGCCAGTGGCGCCACTCCTGTAAGGCGAGTTTGATGGCCAGGAGCTCTCTGTCCCCCACATCGTAGTTCCTCTCCGCCGGGGACAGGCGCCGGGAGAAGAAGGCGCAAGGTCGTTTGGCGCCATCGTCAGGTGACCGCTGGGATAACACTGCTCCCACTCCCGTGTCCGATGTGTCCACCTCCACAATGCACTGCAGCGCGGGGTCGACCTGGCGAAGGACCCAGGAGGAGGAGAACTCCGCCTTCAGCGCCTTAAAGGCAGCAGCGACCTCTTCAGTCCACTGGAACGGGACCTTCGGGAACATGAGGCGGGTCAGCGGTCCGACGATCGAGCTGAAATTTGGGACAAAGCGGCGGTAAAAATTGGCGAAGCCAACAAATTGTTGCACCTGCTTCCAGGATGCAGGAGTAGGCCACTCCACCACCGCCTTCACCTTCTCTGGGTCTGGGAGCACCTGGTCTTGAGCGATGATGAATCCCAGGAAGGATGTGGTCCTAGCGTAGAATTCGCATTTCTCAGCCTTCACGTACAGACGATTCTCCAGCAGTCTTTGGAGGACCCGCCTCACATGGACCTGGTGCTCGTCCCTGGACCTGGAGAAGATAAGAATGTCGTCCAGGAAGACGAACACGAAGAGGCCGATGAAATCCCGGAGGACGTCATTAATGAGGCGCTGAAAGATGGCAGGAGCGTTGGTCAACCCGAACGGCATGACAAGATACTCAAAGTGGCCGTTCGGGGTACGGAAGGCTGTTTTCCATTCATCTCCCTCCCGGATCCGGACGAGGTGGTAAGCGCTGCGTAAATCTAGCTTGGTAAACCAGGTCGCCCCCTGGAGGGAGTGAAAGGCAGTGTCCATGAGGGGCAGGGTGTAACGGTCCCTCTCAGTGATGTCATTTAGCGCTCGGTAATCTATGCAGGGGCGGAGGGATCCGTCCTTTTTCCCGACAAAGAAAAACCCTGCCCCCACGGGTGACGACGATGGGCGAATAATCCCAGCGCTCAGTGATTCCTTCAGGTAAGTATTCATGGTCTCCTTCTCCGGCGCCGACAGGCTGTAGAGCCGACCAGAAGGCAGGGGAGCCCCCTGGCGGAGGTTGATAGCACAGTCATAGGGTCGATGCGGGGGAAGAGACATAGCTTTCGATTTACTAAATACCATACCCAGGTCGTGAAATTCTGGAGGCACCAGCGACAGGTCCGGAGGTGCTGTATCTGCCACAGGGGGAGCCGCGGACGGGGAGCAGGCAGCGGACTGAAGGCAGGTGCCCATACAGAAGGTACTCCACGCCGATACCCCAGCTGACCTCCAGTCCAGGACAGGGTTGTGGAGGCGTAGCCAGGGATACCCCAGGATGACGGGCGACACAGAGTTGGGCAGGACGTAAAATACCATCTCCTCCCGGTGGTTCCCTGAGATGATGACTGGGACAGGCATGGTTTGGTGAGAAACTCTCCCAAGGGAGGCACGGGAGAGATGGACCAGGGAGATGGGGTGTTTTAATGCCTGACAGCGGATGCCCAATCGGGTTGCCAGGCCTTGTGAAATGAAGCTGCCCTCTGCGCCTGAATCCACCAGTGCGTGGGTGAGGTGCCCAGTGGGATTGTGACAGAAACGGATGGGCAGTTTTAATTGGGTGAGGGGACTTTGCCGATTGATGTCCGCGAGGCCCCCTACAGTGACTCGCGGACCCCGCCGTTTGGCTTTTGTGGGCAAAGCTCTACCGTGTGTTGACTGTCTCCGCAATACATGCAGAGACCCAACTCACGGCGGCACTGTTTCTCTGCCGGGGAGAGCTTTGCCCAGCCCGTCACCATCGGCTCCGACTCCTCGGGGCACGATGGTGGCGGCGTCGCCAGGGGGCGAGCTTGGGGCAGGCGTAGCGGGGCTCCCCGAGGGCGAGAAGCAGACGGCTTCCGTCCTGAGGAGCGCTCGCGCAGCCTGTTGTCCAAGCTGATTGCCAGTGAGGTTAGCTCCGCTAACGTTCCGGGGATATCCCGTCCAGCCAGTTCATCCCTCAGATCACTATTGAGGCTGCGGAGGAACAGGCTGCAGAGGGAGCGCTCCTCCCAGCCCAATTCCTCCGCCGCTACCCGGTATTCGATGGCATAATCCGCAGCCAACCGGTTTCCCTGCTGGAGAGCGAGAAGCCGATCGACCTGGACCGCCTCGGAACGAGAATGATCGAACACCTCCAGGAAGCGCCTCACGAACTCGGCATAGGTGAGGGTGGCATAACTGGGTCTCGCCATAATAGCGTAGGCCCAAGTTAAAGCGCGCCCCTCCAGGAGGTTCCCTATGTAGCCGATTCGGCTGTGATCTGAGGGGAAGTCTCCGGGCACGCGGTCAAACACGGACTCGCACTGCATCACAAACCCCTGCGCTCCGCCGAGCTTTCCGCTAAAGCGAGCGGGGGTCGGAATTGGTGTGAGTCGGGCCGGTGCCACCGGAGCTGGCTGGACGGCCACCGGAACAGCAGGAGCTGCGCCACCCTGAGGAGCCGGGGGGAACAGCTGCTGGGGGTCCAGGCGGTCCAATCGGCCAGTGATAGTTATCAATTGATTCAGCATAACCTGCTGTTGATAAGCTATTTGATCCACTCTAGCCTCGAGAGTGGTAAGCCGGTGTGCGAGCCCGCCGTCCGCCGAGCCGCTCTGCTGAAGCCGTACTGACATAACGCACGGCTCAGGAGACGCACACACACAGGCTTAGAGTAGTTCAAAGAGTTTATTAACAGCAGGAGTGAATGAATGCGTGTCTGCGGGGCGTAAATGTGTTGGTGATGGCGTCTGCTTCAGGCACAGAGGCAGGTAACCGTTCAGCCGAGCAACCCTATGGAGAGAGCACAGGGAGAGGGTGATGGGCATACACCAACACAGGAGGGATTTATGGCAAGAGAAGGACTTACTTGGATTGTCAGGATAGCTGGCACAACAAGGGGGCAAAGCCCGGAAGACAGCCACCTGGAGAGCTCCGTACAGCAGCGAGGAATGGGCGATGGAGTGGAGATGTCCGCCGCCGGGGAATCCACCTGTGCACAGGGGAGCAGACTGGGAAAGAGAGGTAAGGGTTCTTACCCAAATAATGTTTGCTGAAGAAGGAAGTAGCTCACAACGGTGAGGGACGAAGTCTGACGGCTTCAGGCCGAGCCTCTGGGCGAGACGGCCTTTATCCCTCGCCGCTGATGATGGTCAGGTGCGTGAGCAGGTGGCGCCGCTGATGAATGGCGCGGCGTGACACGCGCGTTTCTGCTAAAGCTAATAGCATGTGCTACTGAAGCTAAGCAAGGCGAATCGATGACGCAGGCGGCGGCAGCGGCCGGCACGAGCCGGGAGGCAGAGGCACTCGCAAGTTTACAAAGCCAATATGCCGCTCTGCATGAAAGTTTCCTTGATTCAACTAAAAGGGTTGAAGAGGAAATAGCGAGGCTGACCGATAATGCGGCCACTCAGCCATGGAGCCACCATTTCCTGACACAGCCCGTGGTTCCCGCAGCGCCCCTACTCCCAGAAGTGACCATTAAACGAGAGTTTAGGATAAATGGTCAGATAGGAGAGAGGGGCCAAAGAGACAGGTTGTCTTATTCCAACCTCATTCACCAGATTGAGATGGGCGTAAAGAAAAATCACAGTGAGGCTGAGATAATCGAGGCTGATGTCAGAGCAGTGAGTCCCGGATTGAGTTTGAGCAATATGCTGGAGATCAAGTCAGATCTCACCCTGCCACAGCTGCGCATCATCCTGCGAGGACATTATAAAGAGGATAGTTCGACTGACTTGTACCATCGCCTGATAAACCTCACACAAGACAGTAACAAGTCACCTCAGAACTTCCTGTTTCGCGCCATTGAGCTAAAGGAAAGACTTTTGGCAGCATCCAGAGAGCCTGGCACAGAAGAGCAGTATAGTTCTGATCTTATTCAGAGGAAGATTCTGAGGGCGGTGGAGTATTCTGAATGGGAGGGCAGTGAACCAGACACCGATTCCATTCTCAGGGTGGGTCGAAGTCACTTTCAAGCTGCCGACAGATAAGAGCCCACCGGTGGAACTCTTAGTTCCTGTGCTAGTGGTGAAGGTGGATGGAGTGGCAGAGCAGCCTATCATTGGGTTCAACGTGATTGACCATGTTCTGAAGATGGGCATTGAACCCCCTTGTGCCATCAGTGAAGCTGTTAGTGCAGTCTTCTCCTTTGATTGTAAAAAAAATCCCAGAGGTATTTTTGAAGGTGATGCGAAGTGAGGAGGATAGACTGGGGGAAGGAATGGTAAAAGTTGGCAGTGAGTTGGTCACCATCCCTGCTGGCCAAACCAAAGCAGTTAAAGGGTTTGTCAGGGCAGGCTCACTTCCAGACACACAAGACATCTTGTTTGAGCCGAGTCAGTTCACCCAATTACTGGAGGGTTTGCAGATGCAAAGTGGGTTGGTGCAGTTATGGAAAGGGAGGCGGTCTATGTTCAAAATACCTATAACAAACAGTACTTCCCGTGAAATCCAGCTGCCCGCTAAGACCATTTTGGGACAAACACAGAGAGTTAAAACTGCTTATCTGGCAGACATTAGACCCACTACTGTAAACCAAGCGACAGCAGACCCGACGACGAGTGAAACCGGAAGGAAGAAAGAGACTGAAATGAACTGTGCCGTCAAAGAGACTATGGACATATGGGACCCCCCAGTTCCCCTTGATCATCTCTCTCCCACACAACAAGAGCAAGTAAAACAGCTACTACGGGAGGAATGGCAAGCGTTTTCCTGTGATGAGTATGATGTAGGGACGATTCCCTCTTTACAGTTGAAAATCCGACTCAAGGATCCCACTCCTGTCAAAAAGACTTATATCTCTGTTCCCAGACCACTTCATAAAGAAGGAGTATTTAGAAGACCTGCTTAACAGGGGCTGGATCACCAAATCTAAATCATCGTATTCCAGTCCAATCGTCTGTGTGCGAAAGAAAGATGGAGGCCTGCGTTTGTGCTGCGACTTTAGAGAGCTGAACAAGAAGTCTATCCCTGACAGACACCCAATTCCCCGCATACAAGATATGCTAAACAGTCTAAATGGGAGTGCGTGGTTTTCAGTCCTTGACCAAGGGAAGGCATATCACCAGGGTTTCCTGGAAGAGTCGAGTAGGCCTCTCACTGCATTTATCACTCCCTTGGGTTTGTTCGAGTGGGTAAGAATTCCATTTGGTTTGTCCTCAGCACCAGCAGCATTCCAAAGATCTATGGAGGAGTGTTTGTGGGGGTTGAGGGATGATATTTGTCTGCCTTACCTCGATGATAACCTTGTTCATTCACAGACTTTTGAAGACCACTTGCGAGACCTGAGAAGCGTCCTGCACCGCTATCAAAGCCATGGGGTGAAGTTGGCTCCCCGGAAATGTGAGTTGTTCAAGCAGCAGGTACGTTTCCTTGGTAAAATGGTAACAAAACAGGGCTACACTATGGACCCTGCGGACTTTGCCCCAGTGCAGACCCTCAAACAGCAGCAACCTTCCGCTGTTGGAGAACTAAGGAAATTGCTAGGCTTTATTTCATATTACCGCAGCTATATTCCAAACTTCTCCCGTATAGCAAAGCCTCTTTACGACCTTCTTGCTAACGACCACACAGATAAAGCAAAGAAAAACTTGAAAAAACATGTCAAAAAGAAAAATAGTGGCCAGTTGCCCTCATCCCATGCAATCAGGAGGCGCCCTGAGCATCATGCAGTGCTCTGTCAACTTGATGACTTTCTCTCCCAGCCCCCAGTGTTAGGTTACCCGAACTTTGAGGAACCCTTCATTTTGCACTGTGACGCTTCACAGAAGGGGCTTGGGGCGGTGTTATATCAGCGACAAGAAGGCAAACTGGTGGTGATAGTGTATGGCTCCAGGACACTGTCAAATCCAGAGAAGAACTACCACCTTCATTCAGGGAAGCTGGAGTTTCTTGCCATGAAGTGGGCCATCTGTGAGAGGTTTCGGGATTATCTGTACTATTCCCCACCATTCACTGTCTATACGGACAATAATCCCCTAACGTATGTGCTCACCACCGCAAAGTTAAATGCAACCACACAGAGGTGGGTAGCAGAACTAGCTGATTTCCAGTTTGTGATTAAGTACCACCCTGGGAAAGCAAACAGAGATGCAGACGGCCTTTCACATATGCCCCTATATATGGAGCAGTACATGAACAAATGCACACAAAATGTTGATCCTGATGTAATGCATTGTGTGGCACAGACAGTCAAGGTAAAGTCACAAGAAAATGAACCATGGTTCTGCCCAGTCACCATTTCTACTCTCATTAGTGAAGCAGATCGAGAAGCCAGCTCTGTAGCTGAAATATCAAAGACTGCTCTAAAAAGAGCTCAAGAAGAGGACTCTGTGATTGGAGAGGTGTTGCATTATGTGGTGTCAAAATAATGGCCAACAAGTGGAAAGCAGCTGAACAGTAAAATTACAGCTTTAGTCAGGCAAAAACACAAGCTGTACCTGGAAGATGATGGACTGCTTTACAGGAGAACGGCATCACATGACCAGCTACTTCTACCCCAAAAGTTTCACAAGCTCGTGTTTAAAGAGCTCCATGAAAACATGGGCCATTTAGGAGTAGAGAGAGTGATGAACTTGATAAGGGAGCGCTTTTATTGGGCTCATATGCAAAGGGATGTTGAGCACTACATCACTAAAGTTTGCAGTTGTTTGAAGAATAAACGTCCCAACAAGATAACACGGGCACCACTGACTAACATTGTCACCACGTATCCATTCGAACTGGTGTCCGTTGATTTCCTGCACTTGGAGAGGTGCAAAGAGGGAGCAGACGCTTTTCTCCTCCTCTCCCTCCTAATCCTACTCCCTTCTGATCCCAGCTTGCAATGTTGCGTTTTTGTCTGTGTTTTTGTCGCTCTTCTTCTGGCTGAATCTTAATCCAAACGGAAATTATGGATCTGGAAAGCGGCTTAAATGCGATTGACACCACTTTAAAAGAAGATCGGGTTAGGGGGAACCCAAGGGGGGAGACTCATGGACATTGGGAACTCATGTGTCTGTGTGATTCGACTGAGATGCAGAAGACATCTATTGGCTATGATCACAGGACTTCTACTTTGGCTTTGGAGTTTCCTGATGTATCAGAAATTGAGGAAGGTGGAAGAGCTGATCAAAATGCGGACCCGGCAAAGCTCCTTCATCAAATTCGACCAGTTGGGGAGTGCACGAATAGCGGCATGGTGAACTGAATGGTAACTGATTCAGATGGTGGAATACATCTCGAGTCACTAGTGCTCTCCAGGGAATGTTTTTAAGCCTGTATATGGAAATTATGAAGCACAGAATCGCATGAGAGAGGAAAATTTTATGCTCTGAGTGCACTGTGCAGATTTGACCTTGCTTTTGGTGCCCTGTTTACATTCCTCCTGATGAAGATAAGGTAGAAGAGAGTTGGCTGGCTTCTCTTAACCCAAACAATCGACCAACAATGGCTGTTGTTCAACAGACTGAGCTCTTCAAGGACAGCGTTATCATGTGTCTTACAGAACTTGCCATCTGCATGCACGAGGAGAGACAGACTCTGGACATGCTTATCTGTGTTAGAACACATGATCACTCTTGCCAGGGGGTGCCCTCTGCTGTTCACCAGCAACTGACACATCCACACTGCATCATACTGATCATATGCTGACTACATACACTGGTCTCTCTCACTGCTTTGTTATTGTGTGATCTATATTGTCTGCTAATTGTGCATTAGAGAGTTTTTTTCTATGTAATCACAATTTTGGTCATAAAATGAGCTTTATTTTGATTAACAATGCTTTTTTCTCTCTGCCCATTGTGTCACTCCCTTCCCCCTCATTCCCTCCTTTACCCTCTATGACTGGCGCCTTCATGGCTGCCGCGGCTCTGGGATGCGCTTATAGAGCGCGCCCAATGTCAAGTCAAATTTCAATTCTCCTGTATGTCTTGCACGTATGGTAGTATTGACAATAAAACTTTTGAAAGGAGGATATGAGTATATCCTGGTTCTAATGGACCACTTCACTCGCTTTGCCCAGGCTTATCCTTGTCGCAACAAAGCTGCCCACACTGCTGCTGAGAAGATATTTGGGGATTTCGCCCTCAAATTTTGCTTCCCCACATGTCTCCATCAGGGTAGAGAGTTCCAAAATAAACTCTTTGCAAAACTCCAGGAGTACAGTGATGTGCAGGGGTCCCGAACAACACCCTACCATCCCCAAGGGAATGGGCAGGTGGAACGATTCAATCGCACCCTGTTGGCAATGCTCAGAAACTTGCCCGAAGCAGCCAAGGCAGATTGGAAGTCTTCTCTGGCAAAAGTGGTTCATGCCTATAATTGCACACGCAGTGAGGCTACGGGGTACACGCCATATTTTCTGCTATTTGGCCGTAGTCCAAAATTGCCTATTGATCTAATGTTTGGCCTCACAACAAGAGAGCAGAGTGCTTCTCAACAGGACTATGCTGAAAAGTGGAGAGCTACAATGGCTGAAGCTTACAAACTTGCCTCTGGAACAGCAAACAAAGAAGGGATGAGAAGTAAAGCCCTTTATGATAAAAAGGTTCACGGTGCTGAGTTGCCCCCTGGATCCAGAGTACTGGTCCGAAACTTGACCGAAAAAGGTGGGCCAGGAAAATTAAGATCATTCTGGGAAGACAAGGTGTATGTAGTGACCCAAAGGAAGTACCCAGACAGTCCAGTGTATGAAATCAGACCTGAAAACGGCAAGGGGCGCACTCGGATCATGCACAGAAACCTTTTGCTACCCTGTGACTTTCTTTCCATGGAAACAGTGGAGCCTGCCTCTAATAAAACAAGAGAAAGAAAGTCTAAAAGGCAAAGGAATGTGGACAGACAAAACAGCACGGACGATGAAGATGAAGGGGGCTGGAGTGCCATAATCGGATTACGAGCTGGAAAGGATCAAAATCACCGTCCACTGAGAGCCGATGCACCGGAGTTCTACCCGCACAGTGACACTACTCCGGAGGATGAGGACCAGGACACAGATGACGTCACACAGGTGCAGCTGGCACCAGAGGTCAACAATCCGGTGGTCCCAGATCCAGCTGAGGCAGACCAGGACCAGGGTGATGTGTTGTCGGAGTCCAGTTCCAGTGACCAGGAGGGACCTGTCGAGATCCCTGCTAAAACGTATCCTTCAAGAATGAGAAAACAGACGTTGATATTTACTTATGATAAGTTAGGCCAGCCTTGCACTTCATCTGTTTAAAACAAATATAAAGTGTGTAGAAGCTAGAGATAACCATTGTTCAGACATGAATGTTTTGGAAAGTAAATGAGTAGTGACTAAACTCATCACCAAGTTACTTTTATGGTTGATTTAAAAAAAAAAAAGGATTTTCAGTGTGTTACTAAGGTACAGGCATCACATAAAGGTTTATTTGGTAGGCTATGACTAGATTGAGTACCCTTACTCTCAGGAAAGATGCAGATACCCACCATGATGGAAGGAGCGGTTGATGGTCATTGTGCACAAAGACCTCTTCTGCGAATGTATGGCATGGAACAGGAGATACATGCTGTACTATGGACTATTACCAGTTTGCATCTTGATGGACTTTAATGAACTCTGACTCCTGTTTAGTAATATCCTACTTACATGAGATACATGGTTACCAAATGTGGACTGAGAAAAAAAAAAGTTTTGGGAAAGTTGTTTGTAATGTCGGGTCAACATTAAATTTTCGAGGGGTGAGTGTAGGAAAAACTCAATTTTGGACAACCTCTAGAAAACCCCCAGAAAACATTCTTGATTAGATGCTGATGGCTAATATATACATTTCTAATAAATGTATCTAAAAGACTGTAATTTAAATGTTGATGGTAAAGATGAGCATTTATAGGAAATGGACTGTAATTTGGACTGTTTTAATTTAAACTGTTTGTCAATAAAAGCAGTAGCGCTTTTGCGCCACAGGTGGCGCTCGGTAGTGATGAGACACTGTTAAGTGTTAGAGCACGAGAGAAGAAGAGTGGAGAATGTTCTAGAGTGTGAAGGAAAAATGGTGAAGAGTGATGCGGCCGTTATCGAGTGATGTCCCGTGTCAGAGTGCTGTGCCTGGTGTTGTGAAAGAAAGTCAATAAACTGCTGAAAAGTCCACCACTTGGCCTCTTCTTCGACCTTCGGGTGTAACAATATCAATATGCAAATGTGCCATGCATTCTCTGTTGGTATAACATGTATAAAAGAGCTTGCTATACATGCCTCAGCAACATACACTACACACAGCACACACAGCACAACACAGCGCTACAGTGTGTCTCTTTTGATGATGGAGGAAATAAAACTCTGAAACCTTCCGGCTTGTAGCATCTCGCCTGAACTTATTTGTTCCTCCACAACTTCAATAATAGTTAAACAGGTTCGTTAAAAGCTAAATTAAAAAGGTGGGTCTTTAGCCTGTTCTTCAAAACATCTATTGACTCTGCAACCCTGAGGCTCTCTTGACGGGCTGTTCCACAGACGAGGACCATAATAGCGAAAGGAAGCTTCACCAAAGGTCTTGGTCTTGACTTTGGGAACCATTTAAAGGCCAGTACCAGAGGACCTCAGGGTCCGTGAAGGCTCATAAGGACCATTGAGGCATTTAAAACTACCAAGAGAACCTTAAAATCGATCCTAAAATGCACGGGGAGCCAATACAGCGATTCTTAAACTGTTGTAATACAGCCGTGGACAAAATTGTTGGTACCCCTATGTTAATGAAAGAAAAACCCACAGTGGTCACAGAAATAACTTGAATCTGACAAAAGTGGTAATAAATAAAAATTCTATGAAAATTAACCAATGAAAATCACACAATGTTTTTGAATTGTGGTTCAACAGAATTATTTAAAAAAAACAAACTCATGTAACAGGCCTGGACAAAAATGATGGTACCCCTAGAAAAGATAAATAATGTGACCATAAATAAGAAAATAATGTGACCATAGGGACATATTCAACCAAGATGTGTCCTCTAATTAACATCACAGGTGTCTACAAACTTGTAATCAGTCAGTCGGCCTATTTAAAGGGTGACAAGTAGTCACT
This sequence comes from Pholidichthys leucotaenia, assembly GCA_020510985.1. Classification (NCBI taxonomy): domain Eukaryota; kingdom Metazoa; phylum Chordata; class Actinopteri; order Cichliformes; family Pholidichthyidae; genus Pholidichthys; species Pholidichthys leucotaenia. Next base: position 359,203,412 of record CM035842.1, on the reverse strand, counting down.
GTGCTGTTTGGTGACATGGTGTGTACCACACTAAACATGGACCAGAGGAAGCAAAAGAGAGAGTTGTCTCAGGAGATTAGAAAGAAAATTATAGACAAGCATGTTAAAGGTAAAGGCTATAAGACCATCTCCAAGCAGCTTGATGTTCCTGTGACTACAATTGCACATATTATTCAGAAATTTAAGATCCACAGGACTGTAGCCAACCTCCCTGGACGTGGCCGCAGGAGGAGACGGATAATACGAATGGTAACAAAAGAGCCCAGAACAACCTCTATCTCAACCTCGGTGGTCTGCAAATCTCTCACATAGAGAGTTGGATGGCAGGTTTGTGTTTTTATTAAAATCTGGGTTGATTAAGTGATCAATGGTTGCAAAAAGGACTTTAGGGTTATGGGCTGACATTATGTTGGTGAAACTTTTACATCTGAGTCTGAGTGTTCGTTTGGTGTGGTAGCTCTGCGTTTGAGCCTCACTCTTGTCCTGAATTATGACACATAAGTATTCACAGCCTTTGCCATGAAGCTCAAAATAGAGCTTAGGTGCATCCTGTTTCCACCGATCGTCCTTGAGATGTTTCTACAGCTTAATTGGAGTCAACCTATGGTAAATTCAATTGATTGAACATGATTTTGAAAGGTACACACCTGTCTATATAAGGTCCCACAGTTGACAGTGCATGTCAGAGCACAAACCAAACATGAAGTCAAAGGAATTGTCTGTAGATCTCCGAGACAGGATTGTTTGGAGGCACAAATCTGGGGAAGGGTACAGAAAAATTTTTGCTTCTTTGAAGGTCCCAGTGAGCGCAGTGGCCTCCATCAGGCATAAATGGAAGAAGTTCGGAAGCACCAGGACTCTTCCTAGAGCTGGCCAGCTGTCTAAACTGAGCAATAAGAACAAAGAAGGGCCTTAGTCAGGGAGGTGACCAAGAACCTGATGGTCACTCTGTCAGAGCTCCAGCGTTCCTCTGTGGAAAGAAGAGAACTTTCCAGAAAGACAACCATTTCTGCAGCAATCCAACAATCTGTCACAACTCGCACTCGCCTGTCATCTGCTTCAGCTGCGTGCACACCTGCGCCTCATCAGTCTCCAACTATTTAACCCGCTCTGACCAGAGCTTCGGCCTGGAGCTGTTTGATCGTCTTCGCTCCCAACTCCAGCGCACGACTGTTCCATCCCGGTCTGCGCCATCCTTCCTCACGCACGTAAGCAGTGTTTCTAATTACCTGCTCTTCAGTTTTCTCCCCTGTGCACAGGTGGACCCTCCAGGCGGCGGATAACTCCCTCCTTCGCCTCATCCTCGTCCTTCCCATCCTCGCCTCGCCCAGCGCGCACCTGGGCGCTGTCCTCCAGGCAGGAGTCTCCAACTTGCCAACGCCAGCAACCACAATATCTGCAAGTAAGCAGCACTTTGTGTGTTAACCCTGCATGGTGAAGATCTGTACTCACCCTTGTCTTTGCTCTGCCCTTAGGGTTGCCTGGCTGCACGGTGCACTGTTCCGCTCTTGGCGCTCCCTGTCCTCCAACAATCCATTTACACCTCACACTCACGCATCCAAACACCAACTGTTGTTGAATAAAGCTATTGAATCTCACTCGAGCCTGTGTGCGTGTTCCCTGGGCCCAATATTATGTCAGTATGGCTCCAGCAAAGTGGCCCAGTGGACAGCGGGCTCGCATGCCGTCTTTCCACCCTCGAGGCTCGAGTGGATTTAATTGCTCATCATCAGCAGGTTATTCTTAATCAACTCACAAACATCACTCACCGGTTGGACCGTCTGGATCTCCAGCAGGCGTTCCCTCCGGCTCAGCACAGCGGGCCAGCTCCCGTCCCTTCCCAAGCTAGCCAGGCTAGCCCGGTGCCACCAACCTGGCTCACTCCCATTCCAACACCCTCGCGCTTCAGCGGAAAGCTCGGCGAAGCGCGCGGGTTTCTTCTCCAGTGTGAGTCGGTGTTCCAGGGCGTCCCCGGGGACTTTCCGTCTGACCACAGCCGGATTGGGTATATTGCCAACCTCCTGGAAGGGCGAGCGTTGGCTTGGGCTTACGCCATTATGGTGAGGCCCAGCTACGCGAGCCTGACCTATGCCTAGTTCGTGCACAACTTCAATAAAGTCTTTGATCACTCGGATCGTGACAGCGTGCTAACCAATCGGCTACTCAATCTTCGCCAGGGTAGTCGATTGGCAGCCAATTACACTGTCGACTTCCGGGTGGCAGCGGAGGAAGTTGGCTGGGGCGATGCTGCCCTCTGCAGCATCTTTCTCTGCAGTCTGAATTCTAGTCTGCGGGACAAGCTGGTCTGCTGGGATCAGCCGGAATGGCTGTCCGAATTAATTTCCCTCGCAATTAGCTTAGACAACAGGCTGAGAGAGCGGGCCGCCGAGCGGAAGTCCTACAGCCACTCAAGCGAAGCTTCCGCCCACTCCTCTCAGTCTCGCCTCCTGGCGTTACCCGCTCCGGAGTCCACCGACGAATCTGAGGCTATGCTAATCGGGCGGACCAAGCTTCCACTGGCGGAGAAACAGCGCCGCAGGGAGCTGGGTCTCTGCATGTACTGCAGAGATGACCAGCACTCCGTGGAGGTCTGCCCAGTTAAGCCAAAAGTGGGGAGTCCGCGAGTCGCTGTAGGGGGCCTCGCGGGTGCAACCCAGCTTAATCCCCTCACCAAATGCCTCCGTCCTATCAGGTTCTGTCATAACTCCATGGGGCATGTCACTCATGCACTGGTGGACTCGGGGGCGGAACAGAACTTCATTCCTTAGAGCCTGGCAACCCGCCTGGGTATTCCGTGCCAAGCCCTGTCAGCCCCCCTTAACCTAGTCACTCTCGCCCCCACACCTCTGCAAAGGGTCACTCACCGAACTAAACCCATCTCCGTCATCATCTCAGGCAATCACAGGGAGGATTTAAGCCTGTTTGTCCTGCCCACCTCAGCTTCCCCCATCATCCTGGGCAATCCATGGCTGCGCCTCCACAACCCAGTCTTTGATTGGCGGTCCGGCAGCGTCTGCTCTTGGAGCACCTTCTGCATGGGAACCTGCCTGCAGTCCACTGCATGCGCTCCGTCTGTTCCTCTCCCAGCCTCCGACTCACCCCCGCCGGACCTCTCCTTGGTGCCTCCGGAGTTCCACGACCTGGGGCCCATCTTCAGTAAGTCCAAAGCGCTTTCTCTTCCCCCCCACCGCCCGTATGACTGCGCCATAAACCTCCGCCCGGGGGCGCCCTTGCCATCTGGTCGTCTCTACAGCCTGTCTGCCCTGGAGCGGGAATCCATGGACGCATATACAAGAGAGTCACTCAGCGCAGGCATCATCCACCCCTCCTCATCTCCCCTCGGAGCTGGATTCTTCTTCGTGTCTAAGAAGGATGGGTCCCTGCGGCCGTGTAGACTTTCGGGCCTTAAATGACATCACGGTGAAAGACAAATACACGCTGCCCCTCATGGTCTCTGCTTTCAACTCCCTCCAGGGGGCCTCCTGGTTTACAAAGCTGGACCTCCGCTGTGCGTACCACCTCGTTCAGATCCGGGAGGGCGACGAGTGGAAGACGGGGTTCCGGACGCCGAGCGGCCATTTCGAGTACCTGGTCATGCCATTTGGGCTCACCAACGCTCCGGCCGTCTTCCAACGACTCATAAACGATGTCCTTCGTGACTTCCTGGGGGTCTTCATATTCGTCTACCTGGATGACATCCTGATCTTCTCCCGATCTCGGGAGGAGCATCAGGCCCATGTGAGGTGGGTCCTCCAGCGGCTCCTTGAGAACAGGTTGTACGTGAAGGCGGAGAAGTGCGAATTTTCACCAATAAGACCTCCTTCCTGGGCTTCGTCGTGTCTCACAATCAGCTTCTCCCTGACCCTGCCAAGGTCAAAGCGATGGTCGAGTGGCCCACCCCCTCATCCAGGAAACAGGTGCAACAATTCATGGGATTTGCCAACTTCTACTGCCGTTTTGTGCCGAAGTACAGCTCCATCGCCTCTCCCCTGACCCGCCTCACCTCCCCCAAGGTGCCGTTCCAGTGGACGGAGACAGCATTCATCCCACTTTGGATGGTGCTTCTCATTTATCTAACAATCTGGCATCTTTTTTATCCAAATTTCCAAAACCCTGACTACTCAGAGTTGGGACCAGGAAGCAGAATTGCAGTCTTACATGCCTCTCTGCAGCTCCTCTTCATCCGCCACCCCTCAACTTAGACCCTGTCTTCCCCATCAGAGAATCGTTGTCTGCTCCCTCCAAAGTAAATAAAAATATAATGCATAAGCATCCCAAAGTGATAAAGCAAAATATTTATAAAACTCAAATTAAACATAAAGCCTCTAAATTGAATGATTTGGCCTCTGTTCCTCCTCATAATTTAAAAATTAAATGTGGTTTATTAAATATTAGGTCTCTAACTCCCAAGTCTCTGTTAGTCCATAATCTGTTAATTGATCATCAGATTGATTTAATTTCCCTTACAGAGACTTGGTTAGGACAAGAGGATTATGTTGGTTTAAATGAATCAACTCCCTCTGGTTATTTAAACTGTCAAAATCCCAGAAGTTCTGGTCGTGGAGGAGGAGTAGCAACAATTTACCATTCCAAATTACTAGTTAATGTAAAGCAAAAAACATGTTATAATTCCTTTGAGGGCCTGGTCCTCAGTATTGGGCACTTTAGCAATTTTAGGTTAAACCCAATTTTATTTGCCATAGTTTATCGTCCCCCATCAACCTACTCAGAATTTTTATCCGAATTTGCTGATTTCTTAGCTGATTTAGTGCTGAAATCTAGAAATCTAGAAATAGAAAATCTTGTAGTGTCTCCTCATAACCCTGTACTGTCAGACCATTGTCTGTTAACCTTTGATTTTACTATTTCTGACTATTTGGCTCCTAAAGAAAAATATTATTACAGTAGATGCCTCTCAGATGATGCTGTTTCCAAATTTATGCAGATTGTTTCCTCTATGCCATGTGTCAACACAACGGAAATAAGCTATAGACAGCTTGCTCCTTCTGTAATTGATAACATGGTGGATAGTGTTTCAGCTTCTCTGCATCAGGCTCTAGACTTGGTGGCCCCCTTAAAAAAGAAAAAGTCTAATCAGAGATTTCTAACTCCTTGGTTCAACACAGAAACTCGTAGCTTAAAACAGAAGACTTGTCAATTAGAAAGAAAATGGTGCTCTACTAATTTAGATGAAATCTATTTAGCTTGGAGAAATCATCTTTTAATTTATAAAAAATCTCTTAGAAAAGCTAGAACGAGTTATTACTCTGCATTAATAGAAGAGAACAAGAATAATCCCAGGTTTCTTTTCAGTACTGTAGCCAGGTTGACAAAAAGTCAAGACTCTGTCAATCCTAGCATTCCCTTAGAGCTTACTAGTCAAGACTTTATGAACTTTTTCAATAATAAAATTTCATCCATCAGAGATAAAATCAATCAGATTCTTCCTACAGTTAACTTAAATACTTTAACTACTACAACTCCTTCTATTGATGTCTGTCTTGATAAGTTTACTCCAATTGACCTTTGTGAGTTAGACAAAATAGTTTCCTCATCCAAACCTTCAACTTGTCTTTTAGACCCTATTCCTACCAGGTTATTTAAAGAAGTCTTCCCACTTATTGGTAGCTTTATTCTTCATATAATCAATTCTTCATTAACTTTAGGCCATGTACCGCAGGCTTTTAAAACGGCTGTAATTAAACCCTTACTCAAAAAGCCAACGCTAGATCCAGGAGCTTTAGCTAACTATAGACCAATCTCTAATCTCCCTTTCATTTCAAACATCTTAGAAAGAGTTGTTGCTACGCAATTATTTGACCACCTGCAGGGAAATGGTTTACTTGAAGAGTTTCAATCTGGGTTTAGAATCCATCATAGTACTGAAACAGCCTTAGCGAAGGTCACTAACGACCTCCTCATTGCATCTGATAATGGACTAGTCTCTGTACTTGTCCTTTTAGACCTTAGTGCAGCTTTTGATACTATCAATCATAATATTTTACTTGATAGATTAGAACACTATGTTGGACTTAATGGAACTTCGTTGCAGTGGTTTAGATCTTATTTATCTGATAGGTTCCAGTTTGTTCATGTAAATGATGAGTTTTCTTTCAACTCAAAGCTTAGTCATGGAGTTCCACAGGGATCTGTGCTAGGCCCTACTCTTTTTAGTTTATATATGCTTCCGTTAGGCAACATTATTAGAAAGCACTGTATACATTTTCATTGTTATGCAGATGACACACAATTATACCTGTCAATGAAGCCAGATGATAGTAATCAATTAGCCAAGTTAGAAGCCTGTCTTAAGGAAATCAAAGCTTGGATGACTTGTAATTTCCTGCTATTGAATTCAGATAAGACTGAAGTCATTCTTGTTGGTCCAAAAAAACCTTAGAAATTTCTTTCCAAATCAAACTTTCAGCTTGGATGCAGTTACTCTTTCTCTTAATAGCTCTGTGAGGAACCTTGGAGTTATTTTTGATCAGGATTTGTCCTTCAATTCACATATTAAATTTGTTTCTAAGACTGCCTTCTATCATTTGCGTAATATTGCCAAGATTAGGAGCATCTTGTCTCAGAGTGATGCTGAGAAGCTGATCCACGCTTTTGTTAGCTCGAGATTAGATTATTGTAATTCTTTATTATCAGGCTGTCCTAAAACATCTTTAAAAAGTCTTCAGCTGATCCAAAATGCTGCAGCAAGAGTTTTAACAGGTACTAGAAAGAGAGATCATATCTCTCCGGTTCTGGCCTCCCTTCATTGGCTTCCCATACAATTTAGAATTAAGTTTAAAATCCTTCTTCTTACTTACAAAGCTCTAAACAATCAGGCTCCTTTTTATTTAAAAGATCTGATACTACCGTATTATCCTAACAGAGCACTACGCTCCCAAAATGAAGAATTACTTGTAATACCTAGAATCTCCAAAAGTACAATGGGAGGCAGAGCCTTCAGTTATCAAGCTCCTCTCCTGTGGAATCAGCTGCCAATCTGGATTCGGGAGTCAGACTCGATCTCTGTTTTTAAGAATAGGGCTAATGACATAACGTTTGGCTCAGGAGACGCACACACACAGGCTCAGAGTAGTTCAAACTGTTTATTAACAACAGGGATGTTTGGGTGCGTGTCTGCGGGATGTTAATGTGTTGGTGGTGGCGTCTGCTTCAGACCCAGAGGCAGGAGACCGTTCAGCCGGCAACCCTATGGGAGAAATCAGACACAGGGTGATGAGCACACACCAACACAGGAGGAGAATAGGCGAGGGAGAGAAGCTTACTTGTTGGGACAGAAGACTGGCGCTTCAAGGATGGAAGCCCGGGAGACAGCCACCTGCAGGGCTCGGTGCAGCAGCGAGGAGAGACGAGGGACGGGGTTGTCCGCCGCCGAGGAATCCACCTGTGCACAGGGGAGCAGACTGGAGAGATAAGGTAAGCGATTTTCTTACCGGTGACGAGGATGCTGAAGAGAATGTGGTAGAAGCCCATGAAAGGGGAATGAAGTCTACGGCTTCAGGCCGACGCTCAGGGCGAGGCGGCTTTTATCCTTCACCGCTGACGAGTAGCAGGTGCGTGAGCAGGTGGCGCCGCTGATGAATGGCGCAGCGTGACAGTACTCCCCCCTCTAGCAGCGCCTCCTGGCGATGGCTTATCCGGGTGCGCTCGGTGGAAGTCCGCGATGAGCGATGGGTCCAACACAAACGACGGGGGCACCCACTGTCGATGCTCGGGCCCATAGCCCTCCCAGTCCACCAAGTATTGCAACCCACGATCCCGGCGCCGGGAGTCCAGGATGGAGGAGGCGGACCAGGCCGGATGGCCACCAATCATCCGGGGCGCGGGTTGCGCTGCAGGAGGAGGGCAAAGGGGGTCAGTAACTGCCAGTTTCACCTTCGACACGTGGAAAGTAGGATGAATGCGGAGGGAGGGGGGAATAGCCACGCGCACAGCCACCGGGTTGTTGATCCAGGTGATGGGGTAGGGACCCATGAAGCGCTGTGCCAGCTTTCTCCTCTCGCCTTTTAGAGTGACGTCCTGGGTGGAAATGTAAACAAGCTGCCCAACTCTGTACGCCGGGGCAGGTCTTCTACGCCGGTCCGCCACAGTCCTGTTGCGCTCCGCTGTGCGTAATAGCGCATGGCGCGCGGCAGCCCAGGTGGAGCGGAACTGCCTGAGATGGGCCCTAACTGACGGGACAGTCACTTCACTCTCCTGCTCCGGAAACAGCGGGGGGTCGTAACCCAGGGACGCTTTGAAGGGGGACATCCCTGTAGCAGAAGAGCGAGCGGTGTTGTGGGCATATTCAACCCAGGCAAGATGGTTGCTCCAGGACGTGGGTTTGGATCTGGACACACAGCGGAGCGCAGCCTCCAGCTCCTGGTTGGTCCTCTCACACTGCCCGTTGGATTGGGGGTGATGGCCAGAGGAGAGGCTCACCTTGGCTCCGATGGCGTTGCAGAAAGACCTCCAAACCTCAGATGAAAACTGGGGGCCCCGGTCCGAGACCACGTCCACCGGAATCCCATGCAGCCTGACCACGTGTTGGACGAGGAGGTCCGCCGTCTCCAGGGCAGTAGGGAGGCCTCGCAGGGGGACGAAGTGCACGGCCTTGGAGAAGCGGTCCACGATGGTCAGGATGGTGTCATAGGAGTTGGAGACAGGGAGTCTGGTGACGAAATCCAGTGCGATGTGCGACCAGGGCCTGCCAGGGACGGGCAGGGGCTGGAGCAGACCCGCTGGAGGGGCATTTCCCGACTTGCTGGTGGCACAGATTGGGCAAGCCCGGGCGTAGCGGGCTGCATCCCTCCGCAGGCCTGGCCACCAAAAGGACCGTTGGAGGAGATCTATCATCCGGGAGGTGCCAGGGTGACAGGTGAGCTTGGAGGTGTGGAGCCAATGGATGACCTCTCCTCGGACCGCGGATGGCACGAACAGCCTCCCCTCTGGTCCGCCGCCAGGGTCAGGTTCCACCTCCTGTGCCTTCCGGATCTTGCTCTCGATGTCCCACGAGATGGCTCCCACGACGCACGACCTGGGCAGGATGGAGTGGGGCGCCTCCTCCGACTCCACGGGGGCGAACTGCCTGGAGAGGGCGTCAGGCAGGACGTTCCTAGAGCCAGGCCTGAAGGTGATGGAAAATTGGAACCTGGCGAAGAACAGGGACCAGCGCGCCTGGCGGGCGTTCAGGCGCTTGGCAGATCGTAAGTATTCCAAGTTCTTGTGGTCCGTGAGGACCACAAACGGCAGGTTCGCCCCCTCTAACCAGTGGCGCCACTCCTGCAGGGCGAGCTTGATGGCCAAGAGCTCTCTGTCCCCCACATCGTAGTTTCTCTCCGCCGGGGACAAGCGCCGGGAGAAGAAGGCGCACGGTCGCTTGGCGCCATCGTCTGGTGACCGCTGGGACAGCACTGCTCCCACTCCCGTGTCCGAAGCGTCTACCTCTACAATGCACTGCAGCGCGGGGTCGACCTGGCGAAGGACCCGGGAGGAGGAGAATTCCGCCTTCAGCGCCTCAAAGGCGGCAGCGACCTCTTCGGTCCACCGGAACGGGACCTTCGGGGACGTGAGGCGGGTCAGTGGTCCAACGATGGCACTGAAGTTGGGGACAAAGCGGCGGTAGAAATTGGCGAAGCCAACAAATTGCTGCACCTGTTTCCGGGATGCAGGTGTGGGCCATTCCACCACCGCCTTTACCTTCTCTGGGTCGGGGAGCACCTTATCGTGGGCGATGATGAACCCCAGGAAGGACGTACTCCTGGCGTAAAATTCACACTTTTCTGCCTTAACGTACAGACGATTCTCCAGCAGCCTTTGGAGGACCCGCCTCACGTGGACCTGGTGCTCATCCCTGGACTTGGAGAAGATGAGAATATCGTCCAGGTAGACGAACACGAAAAGGCCAATGAAGTCCCGGAGGACGTCATTAATGAGGCGCTGGAAGACTGCAGGAGCGTTGGTCAACCCGAACGGCATCACCAGGTATTCAAAGTGGCCGTTCGGGGTACGGAAGGCCGTTTTCCACTCATCTCCCTCCCGGATCCGGACGAGGTGGTAAGCGCTGCGTAGGTCCAGCTTGGTGAACCAGGTCGCCCCCTGGAGGTAGTGGAAAGCAGTGTCCATGAGAGGCAGGGTGTAACGGTCCTTCTCCGTGATATTATTGAGGGCCCGGTAGTCGATACAAGGGCGGAGGGACCCATCCTTCTTTCCCACGAAGAAGAACCCTGCCCCCACGGGTGACGATGATGGGCGGATAATCCCAGCACTTAATGACTCCTTCAGGTAGGCGTTCATCGTCTCCTTCTCCGGCGCAGACAGGCTGTAAAGGCGACCAGAAGGTAAGGGAGCCCCCTGGCGGAGGTTGATGGCGCAGTCATAGGGCCGATGAGGGGGGAGAGACATAGCTTTCGCTTTGCTGAACACCATACCCAGGTCGTGAAATTCTGGGGGCACCAGAGACAGGTCCGGGGGTGCAGCGTCCGTCGCAGGGGGAGGAGCGGACGGAGAGCAGGCAGCGGACTGAAGGCAGGTGCCCATACAGAACGTACTCCATGCCGATATCCCAGCTGATTTCCAATCCAGGACCGGATTGTGAAGGCGGAGCCAGGGATACCCCAGGATGACGGGCGACACAGAGTTGGGAAGGACGTAAAAGGTCATCTCCTCCCGGTGGTTTCCCGAGATGATGACCGGTAGGGGGACAGTTTGATGTGTCACTCTCCCGAGGGTGGCACGGGAGAGGTGGACTAGGGAGATGGGAGTGTTGAGTGCCTGGCAGCGGATGCCCAATCGGGTTGCCAGGCTTTGGGAAATGAAGCTGCCTTCTGCGCCCGAATCCACCAGTGCGTGGGTGAGGTGCCCAGTGGGGTTATGGCAGAAACGGATGGGCAGCTTCAATTGAGTGAGTGATCCTAACCGATTGACATCCGCGAGGCTCCCAACAGTGACTCTCGGACCCCACCGACTGGCTTTCCGGTGGACAACGCTCCACGGTGTGTTGGTCGCCTCCGCAATACATGCAGAGGCCCAACTCACGGCGGCGTTGTTTCTCCACAGGGGAAAGTTTAGTCCAGGCCGTCACCATCGGCTCCGACTCCTCGGGGCGCGATGCTGGCGGCGCCGCCAGGGGGCGAGCTTGGAACAGGTGCGGCGAGGCTCCACGAGGGCGAGAAGAAGAAGACCTCCGCCCCGAGGAGCGCTCGCGCAGCCTGTTATCCAAACTTATCGCTAAGGATGTCAGCTCCGCTAGCGTCCCAGGGATATCCCGACCAGCCAGTTCATCCCTCAGATCACTATTGAGGCTGCGGAGGAACAGGCCACAGAGGGAGCGTTCCTCCCAGCCCAATTCCTCCGCCGCTACCCGGAAGTCGACCGAGTGGTCCGCTGCCGACCGGCTTCCCTGCTGGAGAGCGAGAAGCCGATCGACCTGGACCGTTTCGGTTTGAGAATGGTCAAAGACCTCCAGAAAGCGCCTCACGAATTGGTCATAGGTGAGGGTGGCATAACTGGGCCTCGCCATTACGGCGTAGGTCCAAGTTAACGCACGCCCCTCCAGAAGATTCCCTATGTAACCAATTCGGCTGTGATCCGAGGGAAAATCTCCGGGCACACGGTGGAACACGGACTCACACTGCATAATGAACCCCCGCGCTCCGCCGATCTTACCGCTAAAGCGGGCGGGGGTCGGAATCGGCGTGAGCCGAACCGGTGCCACTGGAGCCGGCTGGACGGCCGCTGGAACAGCAGGAGCCGCGCCACCCTGGCGAGTCGGGAGGAACGGCTGTTGGGGGTCCAAGCGGTTCAATCGGTTAGTTAATTCTAATAATTGATTAAGAACCACCTGTTGCTGATAAACAATCTGATCCACCCGAGCCTCGAGGATGGTAAACCGGTGTGCGAGCCCGCCGTCTGCCGAGCCGCTCTGCTGAAGCCGTACTGACATAACGTTCGGCTAAGGAGACGCACACACACAGGCTCAGAGTAGTTCAAACTGTTTATTAACAACAGGGATGTTTGGGTGCGTGTCTGCGGGATGTTAATGTGTTGGTGGTGGCGTCTGCTTCGGACCCAGAGGCAGGAGACCGTTCAGCCGGCAACCCTATGGGAGAAATCAGACACAGGGTGATGAGCACACACCAACACAGGAGGAGAATAGGCGAGGGAGAGAAGCTTACTTGTTGGGACAGAAGACTGGCGCTTCAAGGATGGAAGCCCGGGAGACAGCCACCTGCAGGGCTCGGTGCAGCAGCGAGGAGAGACGAGGGACGGGGTTGTCCGCCGCCGAGGAATCCACCTGTGCACAGGGGAGCAGACTGGAGAGATGAGGTAAGCGATTTTCTTACCGGTGACGAGGATGCTGAAGAGAATGTGGTAGAAGCCCATGAAAGGGGAATGAAGTCTACGGCTTCAGGCCGACGCTCAGGGCGAGGCGGCTTTTATCCTTCGCCGCTGACGAGTAGCAGGTGCGTGAGCAGGTGGCGCCGCTGATGAATGGCGCGGCGTGACAGCTAAAACCTACCTTTTTGACATAGCCTACAATTAGGGAGGGACCATGTGTTTCTGAACCCTCCCTTAGTTATGCTGCTAATAGGTTTAGTCAGCCAGGGGACCTCCAGTATTGCACTGGCCTCACTCCTTTCCTCACTCTCTATGAAATATTTTTTTTTTTTTTTTGCTGGTCATTAACATTTGTTTGTTCTCTCCCATAGATTGAGTCCCCATCGTGCTGTTTGCTCTCTACATGTCTGTTCTTTTCTTCTTCTCTATCCCCTCACCCCCCAGCCAGTCGCAGCAGATGACTGCCCCTCCCTGAGCCTGGTTCTGCTGGAGGTTTCTTCCTGTTAAAAGGGAGTTTTTCCTCTACACCGTCGCCAAGTGGTTGCTCACAGGGGATCGCCTGATTGCTGGGGTCTTTCTGCAACTGTGGGGGTCCCCCCCTACAGTTGATAGTGCTATGAGATGACTGTTGTTGTGAAATGGCACTATATAAATAAAGTTGAATTGAATTGAATTGAATTGAATTGGACAGAGGAAGCGGCGTCGGCTTTTGAAACGCTGAAGATGGAGTTCTCCTCCTCTCGGGTCCTGACCCAGGTTGACCCCACTCTACAGTGCCTGGTCAAGGTGGACGAGTCCGACACGGGGGTGGGGGCAGTTTTATCCCAGCGCTGTCCGGTGGATGGGGTGGTGCGCCCCTGCGCCTTCTTCTCTCGATGCCTGTCTGCAGCGGAGTGGAATTATGATGTTGGTGACAGGGAACTCCTGGCAGTGAAGCTCGCGGTGCAGGAGTGGCGTCATTGGCTGGAGGGGGCAGCGCAGCCTTTTGTGGTCTGGACGGACCACAAAAATTTGGAGTACCTTAGGACGGCCAAGCGTCTGAATGTCCGCCAGGCGCGCTGGTCTCTGTTCTTCGGCCGCTTCAGGTTTACAATTACCTATCGCCCTTGGCTCCAAGAACGGCAAACCAGATGCGCTGTCCAGACAATTCACTCCTGAAGCCCCGGAGGAGCAAGACCACACCATCCTGCCGACCTCATGCCTCGTGGGGGCCGTTTCTTGGTCCGTCAGGGACTAGGTCCAGAGAGCACAAGAGGCCGAACCTGATCCTGGTGGCTGCCCAGCTGGGAGGCTGTTCGTGCCATCATCTGTCTGGGGTGATGTCATCCATTGGGCACACACATCTAAGCTCGCCTGTCATCCTGGAATTTCCCGGTTGGTGGATCTCCTTCAACGATCCTTCTGGTGGCCCGGCCTGCGGAATGACGTCGCCAACTATGTCCATGCCTGCCCCCAGTGCGCTATGAACAAGACCTCTAATTCCCAGCGGGCCTGCTCCATCCCCTGCCGGTCCCTGGTAGGCCCTGGTCTCATGTAGCCATAGATTTCGTCACTGGTCTCCCCACTTCCAACTCTCACGACACCATCCTGGCCATTGTGGACCGGTTTTCTAAGGCTGCCCATTTTGTGCCGCTCCACGGCCTCCCTACGGCGCGGGAAACGGCCGACCTGTTGGTCCAGCATGTTGTCAGGCTACATGGGATCCCGGCTGACGTCGTCTCTGACCGGGGGCCTCAGTTTGTGTCCAAGGTCTGGAGGTGCTTTTGCAATGCCCTTGGGGCCATGGTGAGTCTGTCCTCTGGTCACCACCCACAGTCCAATGGGCAGTGCGAGCGCGCCAACCAGGAGCTGGAGGCTGCTTTGCGCTGTGTCACCTCCTCGAGTCCCTCTTCCTGGAGCACCCATCTGCCCTGGGTGGAGTACGCACATAACTCCACCTTATCATCGGCCATCGGGAAGTCCCCTTTCTGGGCGTCTCTGGGGTACGACCCTCCATTATTCCCTGAGGAGGAGGGTGAGGTGGCAGTTCCCTCCATCCAGGCACATCTCAGACGCTGCCGGCACCTGTGGACCAAGACGCGCCAAGTACTATTATGCACAGCAGCGCGCAACTCCAACGTAGCTAACCGCCACAGGAGAGCCGCTCCTCGTTACCAGGTAGGCCAGCAGGTGTGGTTATCGACCTGCAACATCAATTTGAAGGCGGAGAAGAAGAAGCTGGTGCAATGCTTTATCGGTCTCTACCCGGTGACTAAGGTAATTAATCCGGTGGCTGTGCGTTTGGCTCTTCCCCCCTCCCTCCGTGTCTGTCCTACATTCCATGTCTCCCAAGTTAAACCTATGATCTCTGACCCACTCTGTCCTCCTCCTAGGGCGCCTCCCCCTCCAGTGATGATTGACGGTGACCCGGCGTGGAGGGTCACCTCCATCCTGGACTCCTGACGCCGGAGTCGTGGGCTACAATATCTGGTGGACTGGGAGGGGTATGGCCTGGAGTGGAGATCCTGGGTGCACCCTTCCTTCGTGCTGGATAAACAACCTATCGCGGAGTTCCACTGGGTGCACCCAGGTAAGCCAGCACCGGGAGGCGCTGCTCGAGGGGGGAGTACTGTCACAACTCGCTCTCGCCTGTCATCTGCTTCAGCTGCACGCACACCTGCGCCTCATCAGTCTCCAACTATTTAACCCACTCTGACCAGAGCTTCGGCCTGGAGCCATTTGATCATCTTTGCTCCCAAATCCAGCGCACGACCGTTCCTTCCCGGTCTGCGCCATTCTTCCTCACGCACGTAAGCAGTGTTTCTCCTTACCTGCTCTTCAGTTTTCTCCCCTGTGCACAGGTGGACCCTCCAGGCAGCGGATAACTCCCTCCTTCGCCTCATCCTTGTCCTTCCCATCCTCGCCTCGCCCAGCGCGCACCTGGGCACTGTCCTCCAGGCAGGAGTCTCCAACTTGCCAACGCCAGCCACCGCAATATCTGCAAGTAAGCAGCACTTTGTGTGTTAACCCTGCATGGTGAAGATCTGTACTCACCCTTGTCTTTGCTCTGCCCTTAGGGTTGCCTGGCTACACGGCGCACTGTTCCGCTCTTGGCGCTCCCTTATCCTCCAACAATCCATTTACACCTCACACTCACGCATCCAAACCCCAACTGTTTTTGAATAAAGCTATTGAATCTCACTCGAGCCTGTGTGCGTGTTCCCTGGGCCCAATATTATGTCACAATCAGGCCTGTATGGTAGAGTGGCCAGATGGAAGCCACTCTTTAGTAAAAGGCACATGGCAGCCTGCCTGGAATTTGCCAAAAGGCACCTGAAGGACTTTCAAACCATGAGAAACAATATTCTCTGGTCTGGTGAGACAAAGATTGAACTGCCAGGTGTCATGTTTGGAGGAAATCAGTCACTGCTCATCGCCAAGCCAATGCCATCTGTACAGGTGGTGGCAGCATCATGCTGTGGGGGTGTTTTTCAGTGGCAGGAACTGGGAGACTAGTCAGAATAGAGGGAAAGATGAATGGAGCAATGTACAGAGACATCCTGGATGAAAACCTGTTCCAGAGCGCTCTTGACCTCAGACTGGGGCGATGGCTCATCTTTCAGCAGGACAATGACTTTAAGCACACGGCCAAGATATCAACTGAGTGGCTTCAGGACAACTCTGTGAATGTTCTTGAGTGGCCTAGCCAGAGCCCAGACTTGAATCCAATTGAACATCTCTGGAAAGATCTGAGAATGGCTGTGCACCTACGCTTCCCATCCAACCTGATGGAGCTTGAGAGGTGCTGCAAAGAGGAATTGGAAAAGCTGCCCAAAAATAGGTGTGCCAAGCTTGTGGCATCATATTCAAAAAGATTTGAGGCTGTAATTGCTGCCAAAGGTGCATCAACAAAGTACTGAGCATAGGCTGTGAACACTTATATACATGTGATTTCTTAGTTTTTTATTTTCAATAAATTTGCAAAAATCTCAAAAAAACTTTTTTCATATTGTCATTATGGGGTATTGTGTGTAGAATTTTTAGGGAAAAAATGAATCTAATCAATTTAGGAATAAAGCTGTAACAAAAAAATGTGGATAAAGTGAAGTGCTGTGAATACTTTCCAGATAAACTGTAAGAGGGAAAATGAGCCGTGGTAGCACTCAGAAGGATAATATGGAACTAGCAACATAAATAGTCACTTGAAAAAATTATATCATACTCTCACCGTATGTGTTCCAACCCAACCTGATGCCGTCTAGGGTCTATTGGGAGAAAGGCCCAAGGCTCCATTTATTGCCTTCACTCCAAATCAGATTAATTCCAGGGCATAATTGTCCTGGTCTGCAGTGGTTCGAAGTGGAAGGTATCAAGGCCTTGTCTTGAGCTCCACAGCAAGTATGCACTCCTTCCCGATGATGCTGCAGCCCACCCCTCTAATGCTACTACTTTTTAACATGGAGGAGGCATTAGCATCGGAAGAAGCCTTCCTCCTCCCTCAGCTCTCCCGTTCCAGCCCCGCCCTCGTCTCCGGAGCTCCAACCTGAAGATGGCTCTGCTTCATCTTCAGGTGTATGGGGACAACGACTGGCTTTACTGGCGGAGATTGATCGCTGTCTGGAGGAGGAGAAATTGGCGGCCACCTTTCTCTCTCCAGCACCATTCTGGGAGGCTTCTCTGTGGCCCATGCAGGAGTTCAGCCTCACCGCAGCCGATGCCAGGAATTATGCCTCGCCAACTGCAGCAGGAAACACCATCAGCTAGGAGACCAGGCAAGTTTTCCCTCCTTTTGTTCCTAAAATTGATGGAAATTCTTACCTGATCCTTGGTAGAGAGTCTCTGGGTGTGCAGTCCCCAAAGACCTCTTCACCTGCTGCAGCCATAAAATGCTCACCAGCCCTCTCCCTGCTCTCTCCCCTCTTCCCTGAATATACACCGGCGCCGGAGCTGGACTGCCATGACTGGGAGGAGCCAGAGGTCCGGGAGGATTCTTTCCCTGCAGCAATGGTCAGCCAGACCCCAGCCGCCATGCTGGAGAAATTACCAGCATGGGTCACGACAGCTGGGACTACGATGACTGCAGAGACCATCACGCCTAGTCAGCGCCCGAGCCGCACCTCCAGGAAGCTGAGCCCATGGAAACATCACCTGGATCGTCGGAGTCCTGGGTGGAGGTAGAGCTCAAGCTAAGGCAAGTGCTCTCTTTTGTCTTCCTTCTTTCTATAGTAGAGCATTTTTGCCCAGCTCTAGGTGAGGAGGGCCAGCTGCAGCCATATGTTGCACCTGAGCTTGCCTCGCCGGTCTCTGCTGCTGCCGGCGACCCTGACCCTTCCTCCTCTGTGTCTGAGTCCTCTTCTAGGGTCGCCAGACAGAGGTCCACGTCACCGGACGAGACTGAGGATCCAGGCTCGCCACTGGAGGTTATTGTGGCTGCTGCCACCCCCCACTGTGGTCTCCATGGGTCCAGCTCCCCGTCTGCCGAAGGTCGTGGGTTGGGTCTGCCTCAGCCCAGGTCTCCGGGGGTGCCTGTGATTGACCGCCTTCTGGCTTGGGTTCTCGTATGGGTCAGCTGGCCCAGGGTCAAGACGGCGTAAAAGTCAGTAGTGGCCCAGCCGGGTCCCACCACAGGTGCAGCAGGGGTCCCCCCAGGCTCCACCATGGGTGCAACCATGGGTCAGACGGGGTCCACTGTGGGTGCTACACTGGCCCAATCGGGGCTCACCGCGGGAGCAATGAAGCCCCGGATGAGGGTCCCTGCTGGTGCAACATTGTCCCAGGCTGGGACCACCATGGGTGCAGCCATGGCCCAGCCCGGGTCCACCATGGGTGCAACAAAGTTTCAGCATCACATCAGGACCACAGGAGGACGCAGGAGGACCGCAGGAGCGACACCCGGAGATGGCATGGGGTCAGTGGTTGCAGCGCCAGATGCGCCGACGACGGCAGCAGTCAGGACCAAGCGACACGGAGGGGACGAAGCAGTCAGCACCAAGTGACACGGAGTGGGTGACCTCCTTTGCTTCTATCATCGCCGTTTTGCAGAGAGGGCACACAAGTGCCTCCCACCGTGCCACTTCAAGCATTCAGGAAACGCCAAAACCGATGGTTGGTAGCGGCTGCGGCCCTCGGGGACGAGAACAAGCTGCTTTACCTGACGGATGCACGTTCGGGGAAACAATTCCTCGTGGACACAGGCTCCCAGATGAGCTTCATCGTGCCTTCCTATGCGGACCGGCTGATGCCGTCCAAGGTTCCCCGGGTGTCAGTGTCAGCAGCGAACGGCTCAGCTATTAAGACCTTCGGTGAGAGGACTCTGCTTCTGTCTTTGCAGGGTCGTTCATTTGAGTGGACTTTTATTGTAGCTGCAGTCAGTTTCAACATGTTAGGGGCTGATTTCTTGTGCTCACATGGTTTATTGGTTGATCTTGCTAATAGACGTCTGGTTAATGCACTGTCTTTTCACTCTATTCCCTGCACAGCACGAGTGGCACCACCAGCTGCACAAGCCAACGTCACAACTGCGGGTGGTAAGTTCCACGCACTCCTCATTCAGTTCCCAGCACTAACAGTCCCAACATTTTCGGCGACAGTGGCCAAACATGGGGTGGAGCATTACATCACTACCACCGGGCCACCCGTTTTTGCAAAAGCTTGGCGCCTGGACTCAGCTAAACTGACCATAGCGTGCGAGGAGTTTGCCACCCTGGAAAAACTGGGCATCATCAGACGTTCAAAAAGCCCCTGGGCTTCACCATTGCACATGTTCCCAAAGGCCGATGGCTCATGGTGACCTTGCGGTGATTTCCGCAGGTTGAATAACGCCACTGCTCACGACCGCTACTCGATCCCACACATTCAGGATTTTTCGGTTCATTTGGCGGGGGCGCGCATTTTTTCTAAAATAGATTTAGTTTGCGGCTACCATCAGGTTCCAGTGCGCGCCCAGGACATACCCAAAACAGTGGTAATAACTCCTTTTGGGCTTTTTGAGTTTTTGCGCATGCCTTTTGGACTCAAGGGGGCCGCGCAGACGTTCCAGCGCATGATGGACGCGGTGCTGCGCGACCTCCCTTTCGTGTTCATCTACTTGGATGACATTTTAGTAGCCAGCACGTCCGAAGACGAACACGAAAACCGCCTCACGGCAGTTTTCCGGAGGCTGGCAGAGCATGGGTTAATAATTAACCCAGCGAAGTGTCAGTTTGGGGTAGCGCAGATTGATTTTTTGGGGCATCGCGTTTCACCAGAAGGAGCGGTCCCTTTGCCCGATAAAGTGCGTGCAATAGCAAATTTTCCCCAACCTCAAACAGTCAAAGCGTTACAGGAGTTTTTGGGAATGGTTAATTTTTATAACGGGGGGCCCTCGCCAACTGCACTGCTTCATCCGCCAAAACAAAAGCGGGTTTGAGTCTGTTTATACTAATTACCTCCTTTCTGTCTCCCAAATCTAGCAAAAAATGCTTCTCTCCTGTTTCCAGCACCCTAAACGGTCCATCATACAGCGGTCGCAAGTTGGGGCGATGTGCATCATGTCTAACAAAAACAAACTCTGCATTTTTTAAAGCCTTCGGCACGAAAACACATGTGGAACTGTGATGAACCGGGCCAGGAAGCGTGTTTGATCCTGTGTCGCTCTGTAACCGCTGAGCGGGGGGGGGGCAATTTGGCGCAGGATTATCCGGGAGAAATTCCCCGGGCAGACAGAGAGGCTGTGCAAAAACCAACTCAGCTGGGGAGGCTTGCAAATCCTCCTTAGGTGCAGAACGCAACCCCAATAAAACCCATGGAAGTTTGTCAACTCAATTTGTATCCATAAGCGACGCTCTGAGGGCTGCTTTCAATGACCTATGAAAATGTTCGCATAAACCGTTAGCCTGGGGGTTGTACACGGTAGTGCGGTGGATCGTTACCCCTAGGCTGCAGGCCATTGATGACCAGAGTTCGAAAACAAATTGAGGACCTCTGTCAGACGTTATGTCCGACAGAACTCCAAAGCGCGCTACCCAAGCTGTTAAAAACGCGCGCGCCACCTCCTCGGCTGTGGTTGATGCCAGTGGGACTGCTTTCGGCCAACTCGTGGTGCGGTCCACCATTGTCAAAAGGTGTGTGCACCCTGTGACGACGGAAGGGGGCCTACCAAGGCGACATGCACATGATCAAAGCGCTTAGCCGGAATGTGAAATGGCTCCAACGGAGCTCTAGTGTGTTTGTGTATTTTGGCTCGCTGACACGCTACGCAGGCTGTCGCCCATTCCTTGACCTGTTTGCGCAACCCCGGCCATACAAATTTCTCTCCTACCATTTTGACCGATGCGCGCACCCCCGGGTGCGCCAGAGAATGGATCAAGTCAAAAACGCGGCGGCGCCACGCAGCTGGTACCACGGGACGCAGCCGTCCCGTGGAGACATCGCAGATTAGGGGGGCATACCATCTTGCAACACCCTGTCCTCCAGCCTTAACCCTGTTGGTCCAGACTGGAGCGCGCGCACGTCCGCATCGCTAACCTGCTCCGCGGCCATGACTGCATAATCTAACCCTACGCAGACCGGAGCTGCACGCGCTTCCACGTCGCTACCCTGGTCCGTGGCCATGGCTGCAGAGTCTGCCCCCACGGGACCTGGAGCCGCCACAGCACGCGAGAGGCAGTCTGCCACTACATTATGTTTACCTGCGACATGCTGGATATCGGTGGTGAACTCCGATATCGTAGCCAGCTATCTTTGCTGCCGGCCTGACCAAGGTTCCGAAATCTTGGCCATCGCAAAAGTCAGCGGTTTGTGGTCCATGAATGCGGTGAAACGGCGCCCTTCCAGCCAGAACTGGAAATGGCGGATGGCCAAATGTAGGGCAAAACAACTCCCTGTCGAACGTGCTGTATTTTCGCTCGCTATCGCGCAAGGTTTTGCTGAAAAACGCGAGCGGTTGCCAGGTCCCTGCTACAAACTGTTCAACGACCACCCCTACTGCTAAATCGGACGCGTCAGTGGTGAGCGCCATGCGGGCCTTTGGAACTGGGTGTGCCAACAAAACAGCGTTTGCCAGGGCGGATTTGACTTGAGAGAATGCGCGCTCTTGCTCAGGAGACCATTCAATTTTATTCGTGGGTTTTTGTTTTTTTAGTGCAGCGTACAATGGTTGCATGAGCTGCGCTGCGCTGGGGAGGAAACGGTTGTAAAAATTAACCATTCCCAAAAACTCCTGTAACGCTTTGACCGTTTGAGGTTGGGGAAAATTTGTTATTGCGCGCAATTTATCAGGTAGAGGGACCGCTCCTTCTGGCGAAACGCGATGCCCCAAAAAATCAATCTGCGCCACCCCAAACTGACACTTCGCTGGGTTAATTATTAACCCGCGCTCTGCCAACCTCCGGAAAACTGCTGTGAGGTGGCTTTCGTGTTCGTCTTCGGACATGCTGGCGACCAAAATGTCATCCAAGTAGACAAACACGAAAGGGAGGTCGCGTAGAACCATGTCCATCATGCGCTGGAACGTCTGCGCGGCACCCTTGAGTCCAAAAGGCATGCGCAAAAACTCAAAAAGCCCGAAAGGAGTTATTACCGCTGTTTTGGGTATGTCCTGAGCGCGCTCTGGAACCTGATGGTAACCGCGTACTAAATCTATTTTAGAAAAAATGCGCGCCCCCGCCAAAAGAACCAAAAAATCTTGGATGTGTGGGATCGGGTAGCGGTCGTGTGCAGTGGCGTTATTCAACCTGCGGAAATCACCGCAAGGTCGCCACGAGCCATCAGCCTTTGGGACCATGTGCAATGGTGAAGCCCAGGGGCTTTTCGAACGCCTGATGATGCCCAGTTTTTCCAGGTTGGCAAACTCCTCGCGCGCTATGGTCAGTTTAGCTGAGTCCAGGCGCCGAGCTTTTGCAAAAACGGGCAGCCTGGTGGTAGTGATATAATGTTCCACCCCATGTTTAGCCACTGTCGCTGAAAACGTTGGGACTGTGAGTGCTGGGGTCTGACTGAGTAGTGCGTGGAACTTACCACCCGCAGCTGTGACATTGGCTTGTGCAGTTGGCAGCGTCACTCGAGCTGTGAAGGGGATAGAGTGAAAAGAGAGTGCATTAACCAGACGTCTGTTAGCAAGGTCAACCAATAAACCATGTGAGCACAAAAAAATCAGCCCCTAACATGTTGAAAATGACTGCCGCTACGACAAAAGTCCTCTCAAATGCACAGCCCTGCAAAGACAGAAGCAGAGTCCTCTCACCAAAGGTCCTAATTGCTGAGCCGTTCGCTGCTGACACCCGGGGACCCTTAGACGGCATCAGCCGGTCTGCGTAGGAAGGCGTGATGAAACTCATCTGGGAGCCTGTGTCCACGAGGAAATGCCTCCCCGAGCGTGCATCCGTCAGGTAGAGCAGCTTGTTCTCCTCCCTGAGGGCCGCAGCCGCTACCAACCCCCGGTCTTGGCGTTTCCGGAATGCTTGAAGTGGCACGGTGGGAGGCACTTGTGTGCCCTCTCTGCAAAACGGCGATGATAGAAGCAAAGGACGTCATCCGCTCCGTGTCGCCTGGTCCTTGCTGCTGCCGTCGTCAGCGAGTCTGGTGCTGCAACCACTGGCCCCATGCCGTCTCCGGGCATCGCTCCTAGCTCCGCTGCTGCGGCCGAAACCGCGCTCCGTTTGTGGGCGTCGACGAGTCACTGCGCCTCCTTGCTCAGCCCATGGTAGTCTCGCCGGGCCAACCGAGGTGAGTCTGCCAGGGTAACTCTCACCGCTGGTGGCAGGGTCCAGAGGAAAAGGTGGGCAAAGATAAATTCGCAATCCTCGGAGCCTTTCAGCCTCAGCATTTTCACCATCAGGTCTATGGGTCTGTCGTTCTCCGACTCCGTCAACGCTAGGAGCCCCTCTGCTCGCTGTTGTACCGAGGGGGTGAAATGGCTGATAAGCGCAGCTTTCAATGCGCTGTATTTGTCGCTGTCCGGTGGGTGATTGACCAGATCTTCCACCCTCTGGACTGTGTGGCTGTCCAGCTTCGCCACCACATGGTAGAATTTCGTGTCGTCTCTTGAGATTCTCCGGAGGTTGAACTGCGCCTCGACCGCGCTAAACCAGGAGCGCGGACTATGCTGCCAGAAGTCGGGCAGCTGGAATGTGGTGGCAGCCATCAGGCTGGCTTCTACCGAGCCCCGCTCGGGAGAATTATCTCTGCTCATGCTTCGTCGTAAGGTCACCAGTGTGGAGAATGTGCAGAAGGATGAGACTGAGTTATTCCTCAGGTTCAGCTTTATTGACAATCACATACTCCAACAATCTCAAAGCAGGAAAAGAGGAAGAATAATCTCACATCACTCTTTTATACCCCGGACATCAAAACTGAAGTCACATGGTGTTTAAGCAAACATACAGTCACATGTACTTAATCCCAGTCACAATGTAACCCCTTTGATCTTCACACCATTGTCCCTTAGTCTCCGGTGGTCGGGAAATCTCTCCAGGTCATCTCCCTGAAACAAAGGCCAAATCTCACACTCTCTCGTTGTCTCTTGGAGACTCAGTCCTTTTGTTCCTTGAGACGTGCAGCACACAATAAACACACAGCAATATATTTGTGGAGCATATATAACCAACATATGTGCCCACACCATATGTCTTTCAATAGTTATTTTAATGAAGAAAATGATGATTAAACTATTTATAAAATTGGAAAATTGGTGTTACTCAGAAAAGAACATAAATTAATGAAAGGACAAAATGCATTTTGAAATTCTGATGGGGGTTGACACGAAATTAAGTTTAAAGAACTTATACCAGGAATATTCAGAATCTCTTGTGTCTTTGTGTTTCTATCTGTTTATACCTGTATATAGTGTGTCTCTTATTCACCAGGGCTCTGTAGGAATACTCGGACTAAGCATCATCATATATTAAGCCATAGTCGTGTTAGTTTCTTTTTTACTTTCCATGGGTAATCCCTTTGTCTGTCGTGTGTGTTTCTGTTGTTTGGCTGTCAACTGTCATGCTGCTATTACACTGTAATTTCCCAGTTTGGGATCAATAAAGTACATCTATCTATCTATCTATCTATCTATCTATCTATCTATCTATCTATCTATCTATCTAAGATTTAGTTTAAATTAAACAACAGACCATAAGCCAAGCAGAATCATTGTGTCCCTGTAGGTAGCAGGCGGTCCACTGGATTCTGTTTCAACTGGACCGGCGTTGTCATGAACTTGAGCTTGGTGGTCCCAAACCCAGTTCTGACACTGTGGCTATTTTGTCTCTTTTCATTGTTTATTTTCCATCGGGTGCTTCAGGGAGCTCTCTGACAGCCCGGCCACACCACCCTCCCCTGGTCAGTGTCATCAGCTGTTCCTCATTATTGGTGTTTCCCTTACGCACGCACACACACACACACACACACACACACACACACACACACACACACACACACACACCTCCATTCATCTCCATTCACACGCTCAGACACTCACTCATGCACAACTGTTTTCTATTCGGTTCAGCCCACGCACTTCCACACCGGTGGTCTCTTCCCTCATTAGTATTGCCATTACTTAAGTTCTGTTTGAGTGGGAAGAGATCGCCGGATCTTTGTGCGATATACACAGTAGCGTTTCCTCTCTGTGTATGTAAGCCTTCACTCCCTACGTTCTACTTTCAGCCTGACTGTTTAGTTATTTACCTTTTTTTCTTATTAAAGACAAAAACAGAAAGGAGATGTTTTTAAATTCTTTACATGTTTTGACTGTGCACTGCAGCCTTTGTCAGAAGAGTCAGCTGATTGCTGTCAGGTGTCATTTTATCAGCTGACTTTCGTAGGTGGGGCCAGCCCAGCAGACCTGTCAGATCCACCGAGCCGGCTCCACTTTCCGCCGTCTGATGGTGTCTGGAGAATGTGGTCCCAGGTGTGGGAAAGCATAAAGGCCCCCTCATCCTGGTTCATGGTATCTTTTCCCCGCTTCCTGATTTCTATGACCTCCTTGATCCAGCGTTTGTGTCTGTTGCTTTCCGATCCAATAATTTTTGCGTTGTCCCAGTCCATGATGTGATTATTTCTTTTGCAGTGATCTGATATTGTTGATTTTAATGTTTCTTGTTCTGCCTTTTCTTTTTGTGATCTTGTGAGTCCTCCTTGTGTTTCCTTCTCACATTCCTTCTGGTGTTCTTTTTTCCTTGTGGTGAATGATCTTCTGGTTTCTCCAATGTAGGTTTTGTTACATGATCTGCATGATATTTCATATATTACATTGCATTTTTTGTCTTGTTCTATTTTGTCCTTGGGGTGTACTAATAACTGTCTTAACTTTTTGTGTGGTTTTACTGCTGTGTTTATTTTGTATTTTTTCATGATCCTTTGAATTGGTTCCGTGATCCTTCGGATGTGTGGTATAGTTATGGTATAGGGAATCTTCAGTATATGAGGTCTTCTTTTTATTCAGTGCAAATGTTGAATTAAGCAACAAACAAATGGCTCCATGTAAACACGGAAGAATGTATGCAGATTCCTATACTATAATGATGAAGTTAAGAATGAATTAAAGATTCATTCATTCATTCATTCATAATGATGAAGTTAAGATAATCTGAAACAAACATTAACAACGTTGATTAAAAGCACAAAAATTACTTCTAACAACAAATCTGATAAAGTGTGAGGCTCCTCTGGTCTCTACAAGAATGTAGAAGAAGGTAGTGGGGCTGGCTTGGTGGATTTGACAGGTCTGCTGGGCTGGCCCTGCCTACGAAAGTCAGCTGATAAAATGACTCCTGGCAGCAATCAGCTGACTCTTCTGACAAAGGCTGCAGTGCACAGTTGAAACATGTAAAGAAGGTAAAAACATCCTCTTTCTATTTTTGTCTTTAATAAGAACAAAAGGTAAATAATTAAAAGAAGACAAAATTAACCTACTTGAGCTGATTGTTTAGTCTTCTCTAACGCTACCTGACTGTTGTTGGTTACCTAAAGCTACCTGACTGTTGTTGGTTACCTGGTGTTAGCGGCTGTTCCTGCTTCGCCTGCTCTCACTGGACAGCGCGGACTGCCTCGGACTGCTCTAGCCTGTAAGTTTATGATTGCCTTTCTCCTTGTGCTGACAGCTGTCCTGTGGCATTAGGCATCCCCCTCCCTCAGGCTGTTGAGCATCCGAGAGGCGTCCCTGTTTTCCTGGTGTCCTCATGACAATAATCTCATCCCTTTGTTTAATATCGTGACTGTTTGCTGGACAAAGCTTTATTTTTGTTGTTCAATAAAGTGCACGCTACTACTTCTGCACGTGGGTTTTAATTCCTTCCTCTGTGCGCTGCGTAATGGCGCACGGGGAATCATAACAGGCGTGTGTTCTATTGGAAGACTGGCAGACAGGCTCCTTACCACGGTTATGGCCTACTCCCGAGATCACAAAAGGGCTGGTTCTTCAGCAGGCTGGCTGTGGTCTTCTCTTATGCACTGAAGAAGGAATTGGTTTATTGTACAAAGTCCCATCAGAAATTCAAACTGAGGCGAAAACAAACCACAAATCCACTTGTTACGATGTTTGTGGTTTAAATGAGTTGGCTTAAGCTTAAAAAAAAAATCAAACAAAATCTTCTTACTTGGTAATTTAAAGAAAAAAAATTAAAATAAGAAAAAGAAAGAAAAAAAGTGAACTTCAAAGAAAAGAAAAAAAAAAGAATTTTCACAGAGCATTGGAGGCTCTGGGCCTACTTGGAAGACCAATGCCCCAAAAACTGAAACAAAGGAAACAAAAAGAAAGTTTTTCTCCGGTGTGGCAGGGTGGTTCTAAACTGAATGACAATTGGGCTGAACCAATTATACTTGAGCTTCTTTGTTTTGCAGAAGTCATAAACTGACTAAAAAGGCAATGAAGATAGGTTTGGGAGCCCATTGGTCAGTTCAAATTGCTGAGGTGGGGGTCTCCCACAGACAGAGAGAGGAGGGGGAGAGACATTTGATATGGGAAGTGAGACCCCCCCTTAAGACACATATGTTTCTGAATAAAGCATAAATTCCTTCAACTTTAGTGACTAAGATAGTCTACTTAATAATAAGGGAACGTACAATGTCTCTACATTGTAACTGTAATTAATTTCTGATAGTAAGCATGCAAAAATTAGTGGATACTGTCTTGAGAGAATATGAATTAATTTATTTGTCTATAATGCATAAATTCCACTGCAAAGAGAAAAAAAAATATTCCTGATTCGTCCACCAGATGGCACTGTGAAACTGTCTGGTTGTTTACTGGAGAATCTTGACTTCCCTGTCTGGATTATATCAACCATAAATCTGTTGATTTGGGGCATTCCTTAATGGAGAAGAGGTTAACTTCCACTTTATGGATGATGGGCAGTTTTACAGCTCTGGTCCTTGGGTGAGAGAAGCAGTTCATCAGCAGACTTTTGAGTTGAAACAATTTTTCTTCAGCAAAGAATGATTTTATAGATTGGAACCCAAGGTCAATGCTACAAAGGTTAATAAAAATGTCCACTCTTGTGGACTTGTGCCCCACAAGCTTATGTGTGTGGTAATGAAGTGAAACCTCATTTCCACCCACACATCTTTATATAAATGAAATAATCTTTGTACCTTATGACAATAAACTGCTACATATAATGGTTCCCCGCCATGAGGCGTGCAGTCTGGAAATGGACACAAAAAATATTGTCATAAGCTGTGTGTATGTTTGTAGTCAAATTTGATCTCTTTGCATGGTGAAGTTTCACTGTTACTCTGTGTGGCTGTGCTCCAGGTCTGCAGCCAAGTCTGTTTGTGTCTGACCGCAAAGGGGAGGGGTCACCCGCTCCCCCATTCTGATCAGAAAGTCATTTCTTTTTTTTTTCTAAGCATGCTAAAGTTCAATAAAGCATTACCATATGCTAAATTAAATTAAATACAGACCTAAAGAGATGGAATCATGAAGAATCCAACCCATCTCTTGTCAATTCAGCCGAAGAAGAGTTTCCTGCCCAGACAAACTGAATTAACCATTTTTAACCTCATCTGTGAGGCTGTGAATCTAGTTAATTCAAGCTGAACAACAGTGATAAAAGTTACTGAGAGGAAATTGTTTGAGGGAACAGCGCAGACTCATATGCGAAGTTAAAATTGTGAGATTATTCTTGCATGAATAAGCTGCAGAATTGCTAGAATCATCAGTGGATTTTGGCTCATGACAAACCGCATTAAAGTGAGACTAGCTCTGCATTCTTTTAAAGTTTGCTGGTAGAAGCAAGTCAGTAGTAGAAGTGTAAAACAAAAAAAAGCAACATGTGGTTTATTGTTGAACAGGCCATGTCATGCATTTGCGGGTGACCAAAAGTGCCTGTTGTTGTACGTAAAACTTTTTTTTGGAGCTGCACATGTGCAAACCAGGCAGTGCAACCACCATTTTGGGCAACCACCATTTTGGGTCGAGTCTTCACCCTGGTTGCCATTTTGGAGTAGACTTCAATTGGACCGCCTCCAAACGATGTCACTGTTGTCTCCTCCTCCTTGAGTGCAGAAGGAACTGCCTCCATCTGGTGGCCAACTATAATAATTGCATCTTTTCATAGAAATACATTCAAATTAAACATTTGAATTTGTTAAGCTGATTTACAACCAAATCAAGCTTCCAAATTAACTTAAAAGCAATCCATATTATTCAGAAAAACCTAAATTTAAAACCAATCTAAAGCTTCTATGCCAAAAGCAGCGAAAAAAAAAAAACTTGTTGGCGCATAAAGGTTGTGCTCATTGGTGGATCATTGGCCCCACTGTAAATGCACATTAGAAGTGTATTAAACAGACCCTTGGTATTTAATCACTTATTTTAACCACACATTTTAATCTTTAAAGTTGACAGAAAATATATTTACACATTTTAAGCAACAATTGCAAACTGCTGAAGCTATATATGTGTGTTTTAAGTGCTGCATTGTTTGATTTCTCCCACAGGAAGTCCACTTCAACTTAAGGATTCAAATAAATGCCAATATTTATTCAAAAGTGACCTTAAAGTAGTGTTAACCCTGTGCATGCTGGTAAATGATTTTGTGATTCACTGAATATTTGCCAAAATTTTTGAAAATAGGAAACCACATTTATCAATTAACACTTCAGGCTCTGTTATTTAAAGTCATTGTGCTATTCTTAGTGCATGGTTTTTTCTCCACGGGAAAAAGAAAGGCATTAACTAACTCACCAGGATTTAAAAGAGAAAAGTCAAAAAGTTGAAAACATTGATTATTTTGTAAATAAAAACTTTATAGATAACAATCAAGTAAATCACCACTAGCTTTAATCCAAAGAAAACCTTGGTGGCAATACACAAAAAACAATTTTTTATGTCCATAACTGGTACAAAGCAAGCACACGGTTGCTGCAGTTTAACGGAGCTTTATTACACACAGTGTCATGCCCTGCTGACCAGGTGGCTCCATGATGAAAGAGGCAGAGCCTCTTCTGCCCACTCCTTTAAACCGGCAGTAGCCACCCCGGTCTAGCCCATGACCAACCCGGCCGCCATCTTGCTACTACAGCCTATTTAAATACACAACATTTCCCCTCCCCTTCAAAAAAAAAAAATGCCAAGCACACAGATTTCACCCCCCCCCCCCCCAAAAAAAATTGCTTCCCGACTCACACTCTAAACAAAACAATTACAAAGACAAATCAACAACCGATCCATGCACACACCTAACTGGGGGGCCAGGTGGACTACCAGCACCCCCACACGGCTGGGCAGATTATTCTGTCACCGAACACTGAACTAAGCCGTGTAACTAAGGGAATAAACAAAATCAAAATAATCCTGGACCAGCTCCACATAAAACACACAAACACAAGATGAATACAAGCTACTGGTGCCCCCCCAACACACCCTCACACACTGGGCACATCTCAAACGTTGGGTATGTAAATGACCAATTACACACAATTTACACGGGCTAAACACACACCCCACCCCAAAACTGGGCACATAAAACATTATTCCAATAAAATTCTTCTCAAAATTAGCACATAATTTACACAAACAAGTCCCACAGGTCAAAATCCCACAAATAGATACCATAATTACAATAGAAAATTACCCCCACAAAGAGCTCATATTCCCCAAATTCCCATTACTTTTCTTTTTTTTTTTTTTTTTTTTAATTCAACAGTGTACCAAACAGCAACACAGGAACATAAGCCAGAAAATAAAACACAACCGGACTGAGCAGAAAAGACACAAACAAACAAAATAAAATAATTCTCTCAGTCCTCAAGTGGGTCTTTCTCCCAACATTTTCGTCTCTTGACCTCGGGGCTCCCTCCACGTCGTCCCGTCTCCTCCACCTTGCGCAGCTCATTCAGGTGCCTCCAGGTCTGGTCAGACAAGCGTAGAAACCTGTTGCTCCGAACGGCCTCCACTCGAAGCCACCTCTTCCTGTTGCACTGCTCTTGCGAGCCATGCTCTCTTCTCATCCGAGCCTCAACCCTAGGTCGCACCAGATTGCCGACCTGCAGGGAGGCCCGCGACTTCCTCCTCTGATGACAATGGGTCTGACTGGTCTCCACCAACGGTCCTGTTGACTCCTGGGCCCAGTCCATGTTTTCCATGGTTGACCATCCTCCTGAGCGATGAAGCAACTCGCTCTCTCGTCCTGTTCTTTCTGGATCCAGCGTGGGCGCCTCATCCTTACAGGCTGCCTATGAGGTCCCATCGTGCCATTTCGCGCCCCCAGTTTGGACATCAAACAGACCGGCATCAGGTCCAACCCACGGCATCCTCGCATAGCGCTGAACGTGCTCTCCTTCTTGACACATGTCCAACCAGTCCGATTCCTTCACCTCCATACCGTCCATCAGCGGAGTTGGCTGGTTCCGCAGCCCGACTGCTCCTCACCCGACACGTTGGCAATCAAAAAACCCAGGCTATGAAATAGGTTACACCCCATGATGTTAACCCCTGCAGCGGTGACTCGAATGCGGGTTCGGGGCACCATGACCGACCTGTAACGGGCTTCTACCTCCACAAAGCCCATCACAGCCAGCCTATTCAGTCCATAGCCATAGTAGTCTCTCTCTGGTGGTTTAATCTCCATCCATCCATCCATCCATCTTCTACCGCTTTTCCGGAGGTCCGGGTCGCGGAGGCAGCAGTTCAAGCAGAGAAGCCCAGACTTCCCTCTCCCCAGCCACCTGCTCCAGCTCTTCAGAGGGGATACCAAGGCGTTCCCAGACTAGCTGGGAGACATAGTCTCTCCACCGAGTCCTGGGTCTGCCCCGGGGTCTCCTCCCAGTGGGACGTGCCTGAAACACCTCAAGTGGGAGGCGTCCAGGAGGCATCCTAATCAGATGCCCATACCACCTCAACTGACTCCTTTCAATGTGGAGGAGCAGCGGTTCTACTCTGAGCCTCTCCCGGATGACTGAGCTCCTCACCCTATCTCTGAGGGTGAGTCCAGCAATCCTACGGAGAAAGCTCATTTCAGCCGCTTGTATCCGCGATCTCGTTCTTTCGGTCATTACCCAAAGCTCGTGACCATAGGTGAGAGTAGGAACGTAGATTGACTGGTAAATCGACAGCTTTGCCTTAGAACTAAGCTCCCTCTTCACCACAACAGACCGGTACAACGTCCGCATCACTGCAGATGCTGCTCCAATCCGTCTGTCGATCTCTCGCTCCATTTTCCTCTCACTCGTGAACAAGACCCCAAGATACTTTGGGAGATCTTGGGACCCCAAGATACTTATGGTTTAATCTCACGATAGGGAAACAAACTGTTCACGGTCATCATGTTCAACACTGAGATAATAGCACCTGTGCCAATCAACAGCGGAACCATGACACCGTCAAGCATGACAACACAACCGATCCTCCCTGTAGTCACTGGGGAGACCGTATGCATGATGGTGGGAGACTTCTGTGCAGCACCTGGCTATCTCCTACGGTTCATGCGTACGAAGTTCTCGCACGTCCTGGCGAAGTGGTCCCGCAGACCGCACTTGCCACATCGCTTTGCTCTCGCTGGGCACACACTGGCTTTATAGCGGTGAACAGGGGACCCACACCCATAACAACGAGGTGTACCAGGGACAGACCGTATCTTCACCACTGTGGCATAAGAGTCACCTCCAGCTTCACTGTTGTTAGGGTCCCAACTCGGTGCCTTTGCTCGAGCATCATCTTCGCTCCAAAGAGCCTCTTCAGGCAGGCCCCTCACAATGATCTCCGCTGTCTCAAAACCCTGGGCAACCTCAACAGCCATGGTCAACGTCAACTCTCCTGGAAACTCCAACAACCTGGACCACAGCGCTTCACTACGAATGTGTTCTGCCACTTGGTCCCGAATCATTTCTTCTTCCAGGCGTCCAAACTCACACCGCCTCGCCAGCCTGCGGAGCCTGGCCACGAACGTTGATACCGGCTCCCCTAAACGCTGGTAGCACTGTAGAAAATGGATGCGCCGGACCGTGAAGCTCTCACCAGCGCGAAAATGGTGCGCGATTAATTCCACCACACCGTCGAAACTGTCGGCCCCACCCAAACTGTCCAACACTCTCTGCCCCTCAGTGCCCAACTTATGGATTAACACTGACCTCGCACGGAGCCTCTCACGCTCACCAAGGTCCAAGACCATGAGGTAGTTGGTAAAAGACGAGAACCAATGAGGCCATGGCACGGGCGGCGTGCCCGGCACCTCCAAAAATGGCCGAAGTTCAGCACTGAAACTATCCATTCCCACTTTTACCTCATCACCAAATGTTATGTCCATAACTGGTACAAAGCAAGCACACGGTTGCTGCAGTTTAACAGAGATTTATTACACACAGTGTCAGAGTATATATACAGGCTTACGGCACACGCCCTGCTGACCAGGTGGCCCCACGATGAAAGAGGCAGAGCCTCTTCTGCCCACTCCTTTATACCATTGGCGGTGTCACCACCGGAAACCGGCAGAAGCCACTCCAGTCTAGCCCATGACCAACCCGGCCACCATCTTGCTACTACAGCCTATTTACATACACAACACAATTCACTTGTGTTTCCTAATCTGTAAATGTTAAAACATTTAAAGCTTTAAATGAAAATCTGCTTTAACAATAAAGACAAAAGTCAACCTTAATTTTAAAAGAAAGTGAACACTTATAACCTTAAATCTCTAAAATGTCATGAATTGCCCCTCGGGGCAGAGAGGAGAGACCCACACGCAGGACTGCAGTTTGTGAAATTTATTAAGAAAACAAAACACAAAGTCCAAAACAGTGCTCAAACCCAAAAACCAAACTGATATACAAAATAAACTTACAGGTATCACACCAGAACAAGGGCTCAGTTCTGGTGTAGATGAGAGAAGGGAACTTAAAATCTGGCAAAGGAAAATGAAAATAACAGCCCTTAAATAGGATCAACAACAATCAACACAAAACTAACCTGCGTGAATCACATGAGCGGGCTGGGGAGAAAATGATAATCAGCTGTGAGTCGTGAGGAGAGGAGACGGAGCTGACAGTTTAACAAGAGCACCGCCCACAACCAGGGAAAAATCTGGAAGTACTCCTGACAACTGCAACTCCTGAGAGAGAAAGAAAAGAGAAGCCACTGGCAAAAAATAAAGTGGAAACAAATAAG
This sequence comes from Pholidichthys leucotaenia, assembly GCA_020510985.1. Lineage (NCBI taxonomy): Eukaryota > Metazoa > Chordata > Actinopteri > Cichliformes > Pholidichthyidae > Pholidichthys > Pholidichthys leucotaenia. Next base: position 359,169,520 of record CM035842.1, on the reverse strand, counting down.
GACAAATAAACCCAAATATGTAAATAACAAAACTACACTGAACATAAACTGGAAAATAAATCATTCAAAGAAACAATACTAAATAAGTGAAAACAAACTAGAAATAACATCACCGGCATAGAACTCCAAAATACAATATTATTCAATTCAATTTTCAATTCAACTTTATTTATATAGCGCCATTTCACAACAACAGTCATCTCATAGCACTATCAACTGTAGGGGGAACCCTCACAGTTGCAGAAAGACCCCAGCAATCAGGCGATCCCCTGTGAGCAAGCACTTGGCGATGGTGGAGAGGAAAAACTCCCTTTTAACAGGAAGAAACCTCCAGCAGAACCAGGCTCAGGGAGGGGCAGTCATCTGCTGCGACTGGCTGGGGGGGTGAGGGGATAGAGAAGAAGAAAAGAACAGACATGTAGAGAGCAAACAGCACGATGGGGACTCAATCTATGGGAGAGAACAAACAAATGTTAATGACCAGCAAAAAAAAATATTTCATTGAGAGTGAGGAAAGGAGTGAGGCCCAGTGCATTACTGGAGGTCGCCCGGCTGACTAAACCTATTAGCAGCATAACTAAGGGAGGGTTCAGAAACACATGATCCCTCCCTAATTGTAGGCTATATCAAAAAGGTAGGTTTTAGCCCTATTCTTAAAAACAGAGATCGAATCTGACTCCCGAATCCAGATTGGCAGCTGGTTCCACAGGAGAGGAGCTTGATAACTGAAGGCTCTGCCTCCCATTGTACTTTTGGAGATTCTAGGTATTACAAGTAATCCTGCATTTTGGGAGCGTAGTGCTCTGTTAGGATAATACGGTAGTATCAGATCTTTTAAATAAAAAGGAGCCTGATTGTTTAGAGCTTTGTAAGTAAGAAGAAGGATTTTAAACTTAATTCTAAACTCTATGGAAAGCCAATGAAGGGAGGCCAGAACCGGAGAGATATGATCTCTCTTTCTAGTACCTGTTAAAACTCTTGCTGCAGCATTTTGGATCAGCTGAAGACTTTTTAAAGATATTTTAGGACAGCCTGATAATAAAGAATTACAATAATCTAATCTCGAGCTAACAAAAGCGTGGATCAGTTTCTCAGCATCACTCTGAGACAAGATGCTCCTAATCTTTGCAATATTACGCAAATGATAGAAGGCAGTCTTAGAAACAAATTTAATATGTGAATTGAAGGACAGATCCTGATCAAAAATAATTCCAAGGTTCCTCACAGAGCTATTAAGAGAAAGATGAACCGCATCCAAACTGAAAGTTTGATTTGGAAAGGAATTTCTAAGGGTTTTTTGGACCAACAAGAATGACTTCAGTCTTATCTGAATTTAATAGAAGGAAATTACAAGTCATCCAAGCTTTGATTTCCTTAAGACAGGCTTCTAACTTGGCTAATTGATTACTATCATCTGGCTTCATTGACAGGTATAATTGTGTGTCATCTGCATAACAATGAAAATGTATACAGTGCTTTCTAATAATGTTGCCTAACGGAAGCATATATAAACTAAAAAGAGTAGGGCCTAGCACAGATCCCTGTGGAACTCCATGACTAAGCTTTGAGTTGAAAGAAAACTCATTATTTACATGAACAAACTGGAACCTATCAGATAAATAAGATCTAAACCACTGCAACGAAGTTCCATTAAGTCCAACATAGTGTTCTAATCTATCAAGTAGAATATTATGATCGATAGTATCAAAAGCTGCACTAAGGTCTAAAAGGACAAGTACAGAAACCAGTCCATTATCAGATGCGATGAGGAGGTCATTAGTGACCTTCGCGAAGGCTGTTTCAGTACTATGATGGATTCTAAACCCAGACTGAAACTCTTCAAGTAAACCATTTCCCTGCAGGTGGTCAAATAATTGCATAGCAACAACTTTTTCTAAGATGTTTGAAATGAAAGGGAGATTAGAAATTGGTCTATAGTTAGCTAAAGCTCCTGGATCTAGCGTTGGCTTTTTGAGTAAGGGTTTAATTACAGCCATTTTAAAAGCCTGCGGTACATGGCCTAAAGTTAATGAAGAATTGATTATATGAAGAATAAAGCTACCAATAAGTGGGAAGACTTCTTTACATAACCTGGTAGGAATAGGGTCTAAAAGACAAGTTGAAGGTTTGGATGAGGAAACTATTTTGTCTAACTCACAAAGGTCGATTGGAGTAAACTCATCAAGACAGACATCAATAGAAGGAGTTGTAGTAGTTACAGTATTTAAGTTAACTGTGGGAAGAATCTGATTGATTTTTTTCTCTGATGGATGAAATTTTATTATTGAAAAAGTTCATAAAGTCCTGACTAGTAAGCTCTAAGGGAATGCTAGGATTGACAGAGTCCTGACTCTTTGTCAACCTGGCTACAGTACTGAAAAGAAACCTGGGATTATTCTTGTTCTCTTCTATTAATGCAGAGTAATAACTCGTTCTAGCTTTTCTAAGAGATTTTTTTTTATAAATTAAAAGATGATTTCTCCAAGCTAAATAGATTTCATCTAAATTAGTGGAGCGCCATTTTCTTTCTAACTGACGAGTCTTCTGTTTTAAGCTACGAGTTTCTGTGTTGAACCAAGGAATTAGAAATCTCTGATTAGACTTTTTCTTTTTTAAGGGGGCCACCAAGTCTAGAGTCTGATGCAGAGAAGCTGTAACACTATCCACCATGTTATCAATTACAGAAGGAGCAAGCTGTCTATAGCTTATTTCCGTTGTGTTGACACATGGCATAGAGGAAACAATCTGCATAAATTTGGTAACAGCATCATCTGAGAGGCATCTACTGTAATAATATTTTTCTTTAGGAGCCAAATAGTCAGAAATAGTAAAATCAAAGGTTAACAGACAATGGTCTGACAGTACAGGGTTATGAGGAGACACTACAAGATTTTCTATTTCTATGCCATATTTCAGAACAAGGTCCAATGTATGGTGGAGGTAATGAGTAGAATTTCCTACTTTCTTGAGAAAACCCAATCGAGTCTAATATTGAATTAAATGCCACATTAAGGCAGTCACTATCTACATCCACATGTATATTAGAGTCCCCTACTATAATTATTCTATCAGATTTCAGCACTAAATCAGCTAAGAAATCAGCAAATTCGGATAAAAATTCTGAGTAGGTTGATGGGGGACGATAAACTATGGCAAATAAAATTGGGTTTAACCTAAAATTGCTAAAGTGCCCAATACTGAGGACCAGGCCCTCAAAGGAATTATAACATGTTTTTTGCTTTACATTAACTAGTAATTTGGAATGGTAAATTGTTGCTACTCCTCCTCCACGACCAGAACTTCTGGGATTTTGACAGTTTAAATAACCAGAGGGAGTTGATTCATTTAAACCAACATAATCCTCTTGCCCTAACCAAGACTCTGTAAGGGATATTAAATCAATCTGATGATCAATTAACATATCATGGACTAACAGAGTCTTGGGAGTTAGAGACCTAATATTTAATAAACCACATTTAATTTTTAAATTATGAGGAGGAACAGAGGCCAAATCATTCAATTTAGAGGCTTTATGTTTAATTTGAGTTTTACCGATATTTTGCTTAATCACTTTGGGATGCTTATATATTATATTGTAGAGGATGCCTTTCACAGACGAGACTGGGTTTATTTCTCAGGATTGGTTTATTGAATGGTTACATCCTCTAGCAATCTCAGAATCTCGAAAAGAGAGAGAACAATCGTCTTTTACAGTTCTTATACTCTCCCCAAGTCATACACCCCCAACCCCACAGTCCTTCAGCAAACATACAGCCCCCGAGACTCCTTGGCGTCCCCATTGTCTCTTATCCTTCTAGCCTCCGGGGCTCCTGCTGGGACATTCTCTCCAACTTCCCACCTCCTGCAAGACCAACTTCACAGCTCCCGTAGGTCTCTGCAGGGTCAGGTCCTCTTTGTCCATTAAGACGTGAAGCCTCCAAAATATGCACCGTCATGCTTACTAGGTATATGTGGGAAATATGGATACAATATATGCGCCCTAAATATGCGCCATATAACCCCCCCCCCCCCCAAACGTCTAAATCAGGACAAAGTACACCCCAAGATGCTTAGCAAACAGAATCATCTCATATCACACAGAACAGAAAACGGCACAACATATCACACTTCCGACTGCTTGGGCTTCAACCTCCTGCCATATCTGCTGTAAGCAGGTTTCGACCTGACTGCAGCCGTTTCTTGCATCTGTGGATTAGAGTCGTTAGTACATCCTTGTGAAGGCTTAGAACAGTGTCTCCCCGGCGGCCTGCCGCGACGGGGGGCCCTGGCCAACTGCACTTGTTCATCAGCCAAAACAAAAGCGGGTTTGAGTCTGTTAATGCAGACTAATTCCCTCCTGTCACCCAAATCGAGCAAAAAATGTTTTTCCCCAGTTTCCAACACTCGGAAAGGTCCATCATAAGGTGGTCTTAAACCCAGCCTCTGAGCGTCGTGTCTGACAAAGACAAATTCTGCGTTCTTTAAGGTTTTAGGCACAAAAATGCGTGGGAAACTGTGATGAACTGGGCCGGGGAGGGTGTTTGATCCTGTGTCACTCTGCAACAGCTGAGCGGGGGGGGCGATTTGGTGCAGGGTTCTCTGGAAGGAATTCGCCCGGTAATCGGAGGGGTTGGGCAAAAACTAGCTCAGCCGGAGAGGCTTGCAAATCTTCCTTAGGTGCCGAACGCAACCCTAATAAAACCCATGGAAGTTTATCAACCCAATTTGTGTCCGTGAGAGCTGCTCTGAGGGCTGCCTTCAATGACCGGTGAAAGCGTTCGCACAAACCGTTGGCCTGGGGGTTATATGCGGTAGTGCGGTGAATTTTCACCCCCAGACTGAGTGCCATGGATGACCAGAGCTCGGAAACAAATTGGGGACCTCTGTCAGACGTTATGTCTGATGGGACTCCAAAACGCGCGACCCAAGCCGTTAAAAACGTGCGCACAACGTCTGCTGCTGTAGTTGACGCCAGGGGGACCGCTTCTGGCCAGCGCGTGGTGCGGTCCACCATGGTTAGAAGGTGTGTGAACCCCTGCGACAGCGGGAGGGGTCCCACCAAGTCGATATGCACGTGGTCGAAACGTTTGGCCGGGATGTGAAAAGGTTCTAAAGGGGCCCGTGTGTGCTTGTGTATTTTTGCTCTTTGACACGCTGCGCAGGCTGCAGCCCATTCTTTGACCTGTTTACGCAAACCCGGCCAAACGAATTTTTCTCCCACCATTTTGATCGATGCGCGAACCCCCGGATGTGCCAGCGAATGGATTGAATCAAAAACGCGGCGGCGCCACGCAGCTGGGACCACGGGGTGCCCCCGCCCCGTGGAGACATCGCAAATTAGAGGGGGCATACCTATCTGCTGCACCCTGTGCTCCAGCCTTAGCCCTGTTGGCCCAGACTGGAGCGCGCGCACATCCGCATCGCTAACCTGCTCAGCGGCCATGGCTGCATAATCTAAGCCCACGCAGACCGGGGCTGCGAGCGCTTCCGCGCCGCAAACCTGGCCCGCGTCCACGGCCACCGTGTCTGCCCCCTGGGGGCCTGGCGCTGCAACTGCGCGCGAGAGACAATCTACCACCACATTGTGTTTGCCCGCCACATGTTGAATGTCGGTGGTAAACTCCGAAATCGCGGCCAGCTGTCTCTGCTGTCGGCCTGACCAAGGCTCTGAAATCTTGGCCATTGCAAATGTTAAGGGTTTGTGATCTACAAACGCGGTGAAACGGCACCCTTCCAGCCAGAACTGGAAGTGGCGGATGGCCAAATGCAGGGCTAAAAGCTCCCTATCGAACGCGCTGTATTTACGCTCGTTATCGCGCAATGTTTTGCTGAAAAATGCAAGCGGTTGCCAGCTCCCTGCTACCAGTTGCTCGACGACCGCCCCAACTGCTATGTCGGAAGCGTCCGTGGTTAGCGCCATGCGAGCTGTTGGCACCGGGTGTGCCAACAACACAGCGTTCGCCAGGGCCGACTTGACCTGGGAGAAAGCGCGCTCCCGTTCCGGGGACCACTCAACCTTATTTGCAGGTTTTTGTTTCTTTACTGCCGCGTACAGTGGGTGCATGAGCTGTGCCGCGCTGGGGAGGAAACGGTTATAAAAATTAACCATCCCCCAAAATTCTTGCAATGCTTTAACTGTCTGTGGTTGGGGAAACTCCGTTATCATGCGTACTTTATCGGGCAGCAGGACCGCTCCTTCTGGAGAAACGCGGTGCCCCAAAAAATCGATTTGCGCCACCCCGAACTGGCATTTCGCTGGGTTAATTATTAATCCATGCTCTGTCAGCCTCTGAAAAACCGCTGTGGTGGCGTTCGTGTTCGTCTTCGGATGTACTGGCTACTAAAATATCATCCAAGTAGACGAACACGAAAGGGAGGCCGTGCAACACCGCATCCATCATACGTTGGAACGTCTGTGCGGCGCCCTTGAGGCTAAAAGGCATGCGCAAAAATTCGAAAAGCCCAAAGGGGGTTATTACTGCCATTTTGGGTATGTCCTGAGTGTGGACTGGGACTTGGTGATGACCGCGCACCAAATCTATTTTGGAAAAGATGCGCGCCCCCGCCAAATGTGCCGAAAAATCCTGGATGTGCGGAATCGGGTAGCGGTCGTGTGCTGAAGCATTATTACCTCCGCCAGGCCGAAAAGGCCAGGAGGAGGTTATGTTTTTGTCGGGGTTTGTCTGTGTGTTTGTTTGTCTGTCTGTCTGTTTGTCTGTTGGTTAGCAAGATAACTCAAAAAATCTTGGACGGATTTCCATGAAACTTTCAGGCGTTGTTGGAAATGGTACAAGGAAGAACTGATTAAATTTTGGGGGTGATCCGGTTCACCGTCTGGATACAGGAATTTTTTAAAGCATTTTTCATTCAACACTGTGACATGCAGCCATTTTCAACATGTGCGCAGGCGCAATGGAGGGCGCTGGTCGTCGTGTCTGCAACACAAACTCTGCGTTCTTCAACGTTTTAGGCACAAAAGCACGCGGAAAACACTGCTGGCCTGGGCCCGCCAGCGTGCCTGTGTTTGCGCGCAACTGCAAAACCTCACACGGGCAGCTGTCCGCCGCCGGATTCTTTGGCAGAAATTCCCCGGCCAGCCATAGGAGCTGCGCATTTGGCAGAAATTCACCAGCCAGCCATAGGCGCTGCGCAAAAACGAGCTCTCTGCCGGCGAAGCTTCTAAATTCTCGTTTGCCGCGGAGCGCAACCCCCCCAAAAATAATATTGTAGCGAACTCAATATGAGCACCCTACTTGGCTTAACAAGTGGGTTGACCCTATTGGCGACACAGGTAGAGTGCGGGACTCCGGAGCGGGAGGTGGGAGTTCGAACCTCCCGGTGGGACGTCGCCATGTCGAGCAGCACGTTACAATATAATATAAAACCCACGCCAACCTGTCTACCCAATTTGCATCCGTCAGTGGAGGAGATGGACACAACAGCAACACTTTAGTTTATTACCTCCGCCAAGGAGGCAATGCTTTTACTACTGAACCACTAATCCTATCACTATCAGATTGATTGTCATTGATTAATTGTGTGTTTATTGCACTGTCCCTGTCAAATAAACAAATAATCCAAACTTTCAGGCGTTGTTGGAAATGGTACAAGGAAGAACTGATTAAATTTTGGGGATGATCCGGATCACCGTCCAGAAGAAAACCGCCATTACGGAAAATGCCATTTTCGTGAATAACTACTGAACCACTAATCCTATCATTGTCAATCCAATTGCTAGTCATATGTTTTCATGGTCAAGGAATCTGAAAACATACACACAAACACTGTATGGGGGGAACTGTGGCCGCCATTACGGAAAATGCCATTTTTGTGAATAACCACTGAACCACTAATCCTATCATTGTCAATCCAATTGCTACTCATATGTTTTCATGGTCAAGGAATCTGAAAACGTACACACAAACACTGTATGGGGGAACTCTGCCCACCATTACGGAAAATGTCATTTTCGTGAATGACTACTCAACCACTAATCCTATCATTGTGAATCCAATTGCTAGTCATATGTTTTCATGGTCAAGGAATCTGAAAACGTACACACAAACACTGTATGGGGGGAACTGTGGCGCTTGGCGGAGGTCTGCACTCTCCGAGTGCTTTTCTAGTTTAACCTGCGGAAATCACCGCAAGGCCGCCACGAGCCGTCAGCCTTAGGCACCATGTGCAGCGGTGAAGACCAAGGGCTGTTAGAGCGCCTAATGATGCCCAGTTTTTCCAAGTTGGCGAATTCCTCACGCGCGATGGCCAGTTTAGCTGGGTCCAAGCGCCGAGCTTTTGCAAAAACAGGGGGGCCAGAGGTAGTTATGAAGTGCTCGACCCCGTGTTTGGCTACTGACGCTGAAAATGTTGGGACCGTGAGTGCTGGGAACTGATTGAGTAGTGCATGAAACTTACCACCCGCAGCTGTGACATTGGGATGTGCAGAAGGCGGGGCCACCCGAGCTGTACAGGAGATAGAGTGGAAAGACAGTGCATTAACCATACATCTATTAGTAAGATCAACTAATAAACCATTTGAGCACAAAAAATCAGCACCTAGCATGTTATTGCTAACTGCAGCTACGACGAAAGTCCACTCGAAGGTGCGACCATGGAAGGATAGGAGGAGCGTCTTCTCCCCATAGGTTTTGATCGTCGAGCCGTTTGCCGCTAGCACCAGGGGTCCGCTGGAAGGCGCCAGCAGGTCCGCATAGGAAGGCTTGACGAAGCTGAGCTGGGAGCCTGTGTCCACCAGGAAATCCTTCCCTGAATTCGCGTCCGTCACGAAAAGCAGCTTGTTCTTCGCGCCGAGAGCAGCAGCTGCTACCGACTCTCGGTCTTGGCGTTTCCCTGGCGCTTGTATCGGCACGGTGGGATGCATCTGCGCGCCCTCTCGGCAAAACGTCGATGGTAAAAGCAGAGGGTGCCGTCCGCTCCGCTTCTCCTGGTCTCTGCCGCTGCTGACGTCAATGGGTCCGGTGCTGCGGCCTCTGGTCTCCCCTCATCTCGCGGGGACGCGTTCAGCTCCGTTGCCGCCGTCGTGGCTGCGTGTCATCTATGGGCGTCGATGAGCCGCTGTGCTTCCTGGCCCAACCCGTGGTAGTCACGGTTGTTCAGCAGCTGTGAGCTGGCCAGGGTGACTCTCACTGCTGGCGGTAGTGTTCTGAGGAAGAGGTGGGCGAAGATAAAATTGTCGTCGTCTTCGCCTCTCAGGTTCATCATCCTCACCATCAGATCCGCCGGCCTGTCTGCTTCGCCTTCTGTTAACGCCAGAAGCTTCTCTGCTCGCTCTCCCTGCGAGGGGGTGAAGGCACGAATGAGGGCGGCTTTCAGTGCGCCATACTTGTCATCCTGGGGCGGGTGGCTGGTCAGGCTCTCCACCCGCTGCACTGTGAGGCTGTCCAGCTTCGCAACGACATGGTAGAACCTCGTTGTGTCTGCTGAAATTCCCCGAAGGTGGAACTGCGCCTCCACAGTGGTAAACCAGGAGCGCGGGTTATGTTGCCAGAAATCGGGCAGCTGTAGTGTGGTAGCTGTGTTAACCCGGTTGGCTCCTGAAGAGTCCGGTGCGGGAAGATTGTCGCCACCGGCCATAATTCGTCGTAGGTCACCAGTGTAGAGGATGCCTTTCACAGACGAGACTGGGTTTATTTCTCAGGATTGGTTTATTGAATGGTTACATCCTCTAGCAATCTCAGAATTTCGAAAAGAGAGAGAACAATCGTCTTTCACAGTTCTTATACTCTCCCCAAGTCATACACCCCCAACCCCACAGTCCTTCAGCAAACATACAGCCCCCGAGACTCCTTGGCATCCCCATTGTCTCTTATCCTTCTAGCCTCCGGGGCTCCTGCTGGGACATTCTCTCCAACTTCCCACCTCCTGCAAGACCAACTTCACAGCTCCCGTAGGTCTCTGCAGGGTCAGGTCCTCTTTGTCCATTAAGACGTGAAGCCTCCAAAATATGCACCGTCATGCTTACTAGGTATATGTGGGAAATATGGATACAATATATGCGCCCTAAATGTGCGCCATAATATTTTTATTTACTTTGGAGGGAGCAGACAACGATTCTCTGATGGGGAAGACAGGGGCTAAGCTGAGGGGTGGCGGATGAAGAGGAGCTGCAGAGAGGCGTGTAAGACTGCGACTCTGCTTCCTGGTCCCAACTCTGAGTAGTCAAGGTTTTGGAAATTTAGATAAAAAAGATGCCAGATTGTTAGATAAATGAGAAGCACTATCCAAAGTGGGATGAATGCTGTCTTGTCTCATAAGACCAGGTTTTCCCCAAAAAGAGCTCCAATTGTCAATGTAGCCCACGTTATTTGCAGGACACCACACAGACAGCCAGCGGTTCAAGGATGACGAGCGGCTAAACATGTCATCACTGGTCAGATTGGGGAGGGGCCCAGAGAATACTACAGTGGCAGACATCGTTTTTGCAAAGTCACACACCGATTCTACATTAAGTTTCGTGACTTCCGACTGCCGGAGACGGATGTCATTAATGCCGGCGTGAATAACAATTGTGGAGTATTTACAGTTACTTTTAGCCAGCATTTTCAAATTTGACTCGCTGTCGCCTGCTCTGGCCCCAGGAATGCATTTGACTATGGCCGCTGGAGTCTCTAGGTTCACGTTTCTGACTACAGAGTCGCCAATGATCAGAGTTTTTTCCTCAGTGGGTGTGTCGCTGAGCGGGGAAAAACGATTAGAAACGTGAACAGGTTGGTGGTGTACCGGGGCTTTGCAACTAGGCTTCCTTCTCACCGTCACCCACCCTGTCTCCTCGCTGCTGAGGAGAGCCGGGGGACCACTAACAGGGGGGCCTAAGCTAGCTAGCTCCGCTGCAGCTAAGGGGCGTCCATCAGGAGTAACTGGCGCAGACGGTGTTTCAATGCAGCGGAGCTGGGACTCCAAATCAGACAACCTCGCCTCAAGCGCCTCAAAAAGACAACATTTATTAGATTTACCGTTATCACTAAAAGAGGCAGAGGTGTAGCTAAACATCTGACAGAGAGAGCACACCAAAGGAGGAGAGGAAGGAGAGCTAGTAGCCATAGCTAGTGGCTAACCCAAAGCTCAGGAGAGTAAGGAGAGCAAACCACACAGGCAGACAGCAAAACAGGAAGTGACGATACGTTACCACAAGGAAGTGACGATCAATCAAATAAGGAAAAACAAATAAGGAAAAACAAAAAGGCGAAACGACAGAGCACGGTGAAATCCCCTTGCTCAGATCATGACAGAGCCACCCCCCACCCCTCAAGAGGTGGATGCCAGACACCCCGGGCAATGACAAAAGAAAAACAAGGGTCCACCCACACAAAGAACCCACCCCACCAAAATACAAGAAAACAACCCCACCCCGGGCGGGAGGAGGGGGACCCAGGCAAGGAGGGACCAAAACAAACCAGAGAAAATAATAAGAACTCCCATGACTCACACCCCAGCAAAACTTAGGCAAGGAGAAAACAAACAAACAAACAAAAAAACGCTCAGGAGCCACACCAGACAAAATCAGGGACCTAGGCCCACTAGACCAAGGAGCTAGACTGTTCCCGTGGCCGGCCGAAGTCCCAGGCCTGGCAGACGGTGAGGTGGTAAGAGTCGGGTGGCCTGCCAGAGAATATGAGCCACCCAACCCAATGACAGAAAAGGTGGCCCAGGTGGCGGCCGCCAAACTGGGACGACCAGAGATGATGAGGATGGAGGAATAGGGAGAACCTTGAAGACGTCAGGCGGAGGAGAGAGAACCACAACGATGTCAGGCGGAGGGGAGGGAACCACGACAGCCTTGGGCAGAGGAGAGGGGACCACAATGGCCTTGGGCAGAGGACAGGGGACCACGACGGCCTCAGCCAGAGGAGGGGGAACCATGATGCCCTCGGGCTGGCCAGTAACACCCATGGTGGACCCGAACTGGGCCAAAGCTGCACCCACGGTGGACCCAGACTGGGCCAAAGCTGCACCCACGGTGGACCCAGACTGGGCCAAAGCCGCATCCATGGTGGACTCAGACTGGGCCAAAGCTGCACCCACGGTGAACCCAGACTGGGCCAAAGCTGCAGCAACGGTGGGCCAGGACTAGGCCAAAGCTGCACCCACGGAGGCCTAGGGCTGGGACAGAGCACTCGTGACAAGTTCAACTAATGGGGAAGCAGCACCCTTGGAGGCCCCAGCCTGGAACAGAGCACCCGCAAAGACCTCAGCTGGAGGGGAAGCAGAACCCACGGAGGTCCCGGGATGGGACGGAGCACCCGCAAAGACCTCTACTGGAGGGGGAGCAGCACCCACGGAGGTCCTTGGAGGACTTTGGGTGGCCCATTCTGGGTGAAGAGGGACACCACCAGCACCTTAGTACTCCAACAAGGCGGGGGTCCCGTGCCAGTGTTTGTGGTCCCATGAACGGTGGACTCGAACAGCATGGTTTGACCCCTGCGATGGCGGAAAGGTCCGAGGAGCATGAGCTACAGGGCTCCGGTGGCCGACAAGTTGTGGCTGCTGAGCCAACAGTGACTGGTGCCACTACGACGCAACATCATCTGGTATCAGGGGTACCACCAGACAGCATAAACCCTGGCTGTGCCGATACCAAAAGCAAGGGGCATGGCCCAAGTCAACTTGGTGGACCGCTGAGGAGTCATAAGGGTGCCAGATCACAATGCAGACAATGGAGAAAGCAAGTGAGCGCTTCCCTGGGTGAAAGTGATGATGTGTGCCCTAGGGTCAAGCCTCGGCTTAGTCGGGTACGCAGTTCCAGGAAACTGACAGCTGGACAGGATAATCTGCGGGTGGTCCAGTCCGGCGGCGGCGGCTACCTGAGTTTGACTGATGGGTCGAGACGGCATCCCAACGAGCTGCGACGTTGGAGCAGAAAAGGGCGTCTATGCAGTCCGTCTCCTGTCACAAAGAAAGGGAGATGCTCTGGAAGTGGGCCGTGTGACGGACACTCCAGGGGCTGCCTTTGGGAGACCTGGGCTGAATGTGTGAGGACTTACGGTGTGTCTGATAATGTGCATTTATTAATAGATATGTTTTTTTTTCTGGTTGTTATGTTCAATATATTCTGACTGTATTCACATGTTGAAGTTGTTATGGAATGGGATGATGAGAACCATGTGGGTAATGTGAAACATAAGTTTGTTCTTGTGGTCATTTATCCTATTAGTGGTACAACTTAGGAGTGTGACATGTGGATATCGGGTTTGTTTTGTTAAAAAAAAAGACAGAAATGTTTATAGATGTTGCCTCCGCTTTGTAATAGTAACTACTTACAGTATTTGTGCAATGTTGTGTTTTATTACTATTTCCAGCACAATACTGTGTTTTAATTTCCCTGTTTGTGGTGTGGTCTTAATGGCCGTTTACGTTCTTGAAAGTAAAAGGAATATCTGCAACTGTAATGGGGTGTTTAAGGGATTTGAGGCACAAGACCACCATTGTTATGTGACTGTTTAGTGAGTGTGAGGTGCAGTAGCACCTGGGTGTGAATGGGTATGTTAATTGCCCTATAGTGTGAATACTTGTGGGGTTTTTTTTATTGTGGGGAGTCCTCTGTGTGTACTTATGTGTATTCTGCGAGTTTATGGGATTGGGTACCACCATTGTGTATGTCTATGATTGCTGTGTGTATATGTTTAGCTTTAACGGGATTGATTTAGTTTGGTGAGTGACCCTTTTTCTTTTCTAGGACTGTAGTTTACATAACGGAGAGCTCCGCTGGGCCAGTGTGGTGTGTGAATGAGTAGGCCTATACCCTCTTGTATTAGTGTGTGAATCAGGTGTAAATTATTTGGTTGGGTAATTTGTGTGCTTGCATTTTTTCAAAGGGGGGGGGGTGTAGGATCGTAATATATACTGTATATGTAATATTAGTATGGTGGTGCCCTAGTCTAGGGAGGGGTGATGCCCCACCTTTGGGGGGTGGCGTCACCTGCGGTATATAAGCCTGGAGCGGGAGAAATATTGTCTCTTCGCTAGGACTCCTGTACTCACGGTAGGGTCTCCCCGTGTGTACATAGTTCTTGGTAATAAACATTATAAAACGTCATCTCGCCTCGTCATTTATTCGGACACAACACATTCCATGTTTGCTCAGTTTTCCAGACCAGAGGTCTCAAACACCCTATGGCCCAGACATCTGTGGAACCATGGTTTAGTCCAGCTAAACCGATTCAAACTGAACCTCCTTGAGTTACCTCAAAAATTACTTAGGTGAAACACTTACCTAGAGTATGTTTAAAAAAAATACATCCTTTTAATTTTTGTACTTTTGTACCCAGAATTTTTGAGTCTTTGCATGCATATAGAGTATGTTTTAGTATATTTTAGAGAATTTTACAATTTTATATTTGTCGATATTCAAATTATTTTTGAAGATTCCTAGAAGTTTTTTTTTTTTTTTTTTTTTTAAGTAAACCAAACCGAAAGATCTATACTCAGGGATAGATGGTGTTTGCAAGCTTAGTGCTTATGGACATCAGAACTGTAAGCTCAGCAGTTGAGTCAGTGGTCTTCCATTGGAACCAGCTGTCAAGGATGTGTACCAAAGATGACTGAAGCTCACCACTGATACAGCGGGGGGATATGTAACGTTAACCGCTGGGTCGCAATTTATATAATCATTCTTTGCTAAGGAGAAGATTCATCCCTTTCCTGAAAAAGCTAAGGCCCGCTGTCCTTTACCTTTCATCATTCAGACAACAGAAGTGGGAGAACTGGTGAACACACCACCTACTAGACAACGACACTAGCTGGAGGCACCCACTTGGACCGAGGGAGTTTCAGCTTCACCGCCGGATGCCCGCTATCAGGCTGCGAAGGCAGCTGGCGGTCTCCATTAGCCACTGGGAGAGCTTCGGCTTCACCGCCAGATACCCGCTACCAGGCTACGACCCAAGCTAACGGTCTCCATTAGCTACCGGGAGAGCTTCAGATTCACTGCCAGATAGGTCGACACTAGCTAGAGGCCTCCACTAGCTACTGACAGAGCCTTGGCTTCCTCAGCTTCACCGGCAGATCCAGCTACCAGATGACGACGCCAGTTAGCGGTCTTCACTAGCCCTCGGGAGAGCTTTGGCCTCACCAACAGATAACAGCTATTAGACCAAGCCAGCTGATGGCCTCCATTTGCCATCGGGCGTACTTCAACTCCTGTACTAGCCAACAGGTGAGCCTTTCCTTTGATCCCAATCAGACTAGTCATTATGCCTCCAAAAATGAATCAGACAAATGGAGAAGAGTTGGAGGAGATCAAACTCTCACTAAATTTTATGTCTGAAGAAATATCTAAGATAGCAAAACAACAAACTGCAAATAAGCACAAACTGTGCTTATTGGCACAGAGCAAATAAGCACAAACTGTGCTTATTGGCCTAATGGAACAAGTGCATGAACTAAAGACTGAAATTATGGAAAAAGACAACAAAATTAATTTCTTAAAAAGATGTGTGGATGAATTAGAACAATATACAAGAATGGATTATGTAATTTTGAGCGGTCTTAACACCAGACACCGCTCCTATGCAGATATGACAGCTGGTGTTGATAACCAGGATGGGGAGGATGAGACATTGGGAGAATCACATACTCTTGAGCAGCAGGTATTAAAATTTTTCAACTCTAAAAACATTGTTGTGGACAATAACACTATTTCGGCTTGCCACACGTTGCCTAGAAAAGACAGTAAAGGAAAACCAACCATTATCATCCGATTTGTCAACAGAAAAGCAAAAACTGATCTTCTGTGACAGGCAAGAAAACTGAGAGGAACAGCTGTCTATGTAAATGAACATTTAACAAAAAAGAACTCTGAAATAGCTAGACAAGCCAGGGGTCTCAGAAAACAGGGGAAAAATACAATCGACATGGACAAAGAACTGTAAGGTGTAGATAAAACTGTTTGGCAGTTCAGAAGAAGCTAATGTAATAATGATTAGAGATATGGAGGAATTAGACAAATGTAAACCTTAACTCTTATGCACAAATAAAAGCGCAATAAGATTATGAGTGGAAATTTTTGTGGGTTTTTTGATTTTTTTTCCCCTCTTTTTTTCTTTTTGGTGTACATTGTTGACACAACTTTTGATCAGCACTTTAACCAATAATCCTTCCTCATTTAATAATGGAAGTGTATTAGGTCAAATTGAAGCTGAAACCTTTATAAATACTGAACAGCAACCACAAGATATTTTAGGTGATATTGACCCAGATAACAACTACTTTAATCATATTAACAATAAGTGTACTAATTATGATGAACAACAATTAAATGGAATTATGAACTCGGATCAGGCATTGACAATAATATGTATTAATAGTAGGAGTCTCTATGCTAAGCTTGATAGTATTAAGGAGTTTTGAAATCAATTTAAGACCCCATTTAGGATTATAGCAATAACTGAAACATGGATTAATGAAGAAAAATATGTAAATTTTGAATTACATTGATATGAGATGTATACACAAAATAGGAAATGTAAAAATGGTGGTATTGGGGGGTAGCACTGTATGTTGATAGAAATTTAAAAAGTAAAAAAGTGGACAGCATGACATCAACAGTGAATGAAATTATGGAATATCGAACAATTGAAATTATGATGGGAAAATAGAAAAAAAACACAATAGTAAGTTGTGTATATATAGAGCACTGGGATCTGATATGAAAAAATTTAGAAATGGTATGGAAAAGATGTATACAAAAATGACAAAAAGATATCTTTATTTGTGGTGACTTAAATATAGATTTAATGAAAACAAAACAGCATAAACCAGCTGAATATTTCTTAGATACAATGTATAACTTAACCTTACTTCCAAAGATTACAAAACCTATGAGAATAACGACACACTGTGCTACCTTGATAGACAACATTTTTACCAATGTTAATGAATATAATATGATGAGTGGTAAACTAATAAATGACATTAGTGACCACTTGCCTGTATTTGTTTCTTTAGATGTTAATTATGGGATTAATGAGAGTAAGAATAATATTAAACAATGTAAAAAGGTTATTTATAAAAGAATATGGACAAAAGATGCAATCAATCCTTTAAAAGATGACTTAATGTTACAGAATTGGGATGTTGTCAATAGAGAGAAAGAAGTGGACATGGCATATGATAAATTTATTGATATATTTAAATCATTATATGATTAAAAAAAACCTGTCCATCTAAAGAAATTAATAAAAAATATAAATACAAAAATTGCCTGTGGTTAACCATCATCATCATCATCCATCATAGCAGTCTGTCAGGGATGACAATGACTGTTTCATTTAGGTCTGATCAGATTCCTCCACGCAGCTCTGTCCTTTGCCCTCTGCTGCCAGGAACTCCTGACCTTGTTAACCTGGGCGACGTCCGAGCCAGTATGAGTTGCTTTCTGACTGACCATTTCATGAAACTGCTTGCAAAGTATTTGAATACCACTAGCATTTGCTGGACTAGCGGCAAATTCTTGGCAGATAGAGGTATTATCAGTGGCAAGGACAGGCCAAGACAAACTGAGTCCAGTATCTGTTGCAGTGACTGACGAGATGATAGGTTTGTTTATCTCTGCTCTTTGTGTAGTGCATGTCACAATGCACCAACTGGCAAAAGTCCACCACAGACCTTGCGACAGATATGCTTATCTGCCAGGATGTCCAGTCTCACCCCGTGTAACTGGGAGTGGTCCACCACAGACCTGTGACAGATATTGTTTTTAGTTCTGCCAGGATGTCCAGTTTCACCCGCCATGCCCTCGGAAGGGCGGGGTTGCCGGTTGAGTTGCCGACGGCCCGATCCATGAGACAGGTAGTACCGGTTTTCGTGGTTATCCGGTAGCAAGCAAACCAATGCCTGACCTGACATGTAGCCCTTACGGTTAACCGGGGGGCTACAAAATGCTTGTAAAAAGAAAAATTATTTCTCTAAAAATTTTATAACATCAAGAACTAAAGAATCTGAAAAAAGATATAAAAGATATAAAAATAAATTAACTGAAATAATATGAACTAGTAAAAAATTATACTATAGGAAAATGTTAAATGAAAATAAGATTGATATCAAAGGAGTCTGGGACAAATTAAATAAATTAAGGAAAAATGGAACTAAGAAAACAGTAAATCCAGAGTATTTTACTGACAATTGTAGTGATAATTATGACAACCGGTGGGGATGCCAGTTGAGTCGCCGACGGCCCGACCCATGCGACAGGTAGTACTGGTTTTCGTGGTTATCCGGTAGCAAGCAAACCAATGCCTGACCTGACATGTAGCCCTTATGGTTAACCGGGGGGCTAAAAAATGCTTGTAAAAAGAAAAATTATTTCTCTAAAAATTTTATAACATCAAGAACTAAAGAATCTGAAAAAAGATATAAAAGATATAAAAATAAATTAACTGAAATAATATGAACTAGTAAAAAATTATACTATAGGAAAATGTTAAATGAAAATAAGATTGATATAAAAGGAGTCTGGGACATATTAAATAAATTAAGGAAAAATGAAACTAAGAAAACAATATATCCAGAGTATTTTACTGACAATTGTGGCGATAATTATGACAACCGGCGGGGATGCCAGTTGAGTCGCCGACGGCCTGACCCATGAGACAGGTAGTACTGGTTTTCGTGGTTATCCGGTAGCAAGCAAACCAATGTCTGACCTGACATGTAGCCCTTATGGTTAACCGGGGGGCTAAAAAATGCTTGTAAAAAGAAAAATTATTTCTCTAAAAATTTTATAACATCAAGAACTAAAGAGTCTGAAAAAGATATAAAAGATATAAAAATAAATTAAGTGAAATAATATGAACTAGTAAAAAATTATACAATAGGAAAATGTTAAATGAAAATAAGATTGATATAAAAGGAGTCTGGGACATATTAAATAAATTAAGGAAAAATGAAACTAAGAAAACAATATATCCAGAGTATTTTACTGACAATTGTGGCGATAATTATGACAACCGGTGGGGATGCTGGTTGAGTTGCCAACGGCCCGACCCATGAGACAGGTAGTACTGGTTTTCATGGTTATCTGGTAGCAAGCAAGCCAATGCCTGACCTGACAAAAATAAATCTGTCTGTCTGTCTGTCTGTAAGATAATACAAGAGTTGAGTAAAATGCTGCAAGTTTAAGCTTTTTTTTTAAACTGCAAATTCAAGAGTAAGAAAAGTTCTAAATTCATAAGGAAAAAGCTGCAAAATTATGAATTGTGGGCGACCCCCACAGCCTACGGACAAGCAGAGCGCTCAGCTGGAGCAATTAGCAGAACAATGACTGATATCAATAGGCAGCCTCTCTTTGTCTAGCTCCTTCCTACCAGTATCCTGCTGTTATGTCTGACTCAAATGCAGGTGTTCATGACTTCCTGCTCTGTACTGTGATGCAAATGTCCCATGCCTTCCTGCAGTTACTGTGATGCTAATGTGCCATTCATGTATTGTCTGTAGCTGGGTATATAAGTACACTGAATATCACATGTTCTCTCTCTTACTGCTCAACCGACTACACTGATTCCCTGTCTGCTCACGAGAGCCTGAGAGCTCGCTCCAGCATGCTTATACAGTGCTGGGGTGAGCTCCGTGATGGCGATGAATAAAATCCACTTATAAATCTCAGTTCGCCGTGCCTTATTTTACCATCCCCACACTGGTGACCCCAAAAGAAAGCACACGCTTTGTGCAACGCAACCTTCTGATCCGGACCACCACACTGGTGACCCGACGAAGAAAAGAACACGCTGATGACGAACGACGCAGCCCCGGCGGTGTCTCTCCGACGACAAGCGAACGCAGCAGCCTGACACAAATGATCTGCCCTCCTTTCTGCCACACGAGAGACCTTGATGCAGAGCCACCACCAGGCAAACTCTCCAGAGATCACCCACGACCGGGAAAGCTGCAGAAAGCTTCATGGTGAGATCTGCACGCCTGAGATCTGCACATCCATACTGGGACCGGCCGCTCTCACAGCTCCTCCACACGAGAGCGCACACACCTCGTCCTCTCTCCACGACGGCGACCTCCAGGGCTGACGGAGAACGCAGCGCGTGGACCTGAACGCACCATGACCCGGCACAGCGAACGACAGCAACAGCCTGAACAGGGATGACCATCGGCGCCGACGATGCTGATCTCCTTCAAGCTCCCTGACCCTGATTCGCCTCGCGACAGCGGACCTGCCATGCACAAGAAGCCCTGCATCAGAACAGCGCAGCTGGAAGGTACATGGCCACAGTGCGTGCCGTGCACCAGAGACAAGCTGGCTCTATGGACTTATACATCATCCCCCGCTGCTGCACACAGCTCTTCAGGACTGCTCACACACCTGAAGCACACACGCAGCCCGCACACAGGATTTGTATAGGTCTCAGCCATGGCACACAACGGGAATCCAGCCGTCAGCTGTCCCCGAGGGCTTTAGGGCCGCGCACGCACCTAAAGCCAAAACACCAAGTCCCTCACACAGCTTCAGCTCCTGTTTTTCTCCATTGCTGGACTGAATCGCGAGAGGAATCAGAGACTAATTTTCCTTCTCACAGCCTGTGGATCTCCGCCACGTTCAACAGGACAGCCCCTCAACATCGTGGATCCACAGGCAATTTTTGCGCGGCCCAGACAACTTCGCCGTCCAGGGCCGGCACTTGCTACCCACACCCTCCTCCCTCCCCCTTCTCCGCTTGCACAGAGTTTTTCCCGCAGCTCGCTACCAAAACCGGGCGATCGAGGCCTCAGCCCCCCGCTGAGCCCTCTGGGGGTGGGGAGTAGTGTGGGCGACCCCCACAGCCTATGGACAAGCAGAGCGCTCAGCTGGAGCAATTAGCAGAACAATGACTGATATCAATAGGCAGCCTCTCTTTGTCTAGCTCCTTCCTACCAGTATCCTGCTGTTATGTGTGACTCAGATGCAGGTGTTCATGACTTCCTGCTCTGTACTGTGATGCAAATGTCCCATGCCTTCCTGCAGTTACTGTGATGCTAATGTGCCATTCATGTATTGTCTGTAGCTGGGTATATAAGTGCACTGAATATCACATGTTCTCTCTCTTACTGCTCAACCGACTACACTGATTCCCTGTCTGCTCACGAGAGCCTGAGAGCTCGCTCCAGCATGCTTATACAGTGCTGGGGTGAGCTCCATGATGGCGATGAATAAAATCCACTTATAAACCTCAGTTCGCCATGCCTTATTTTACCATCGCCACAGAATAATAAAAACCTCAAATTTTGAAGTAAGTAGCTGCACATTTCTGAGTAAAATGGCTGTAACTCTGCAGGAAAATCCTGCAAATTTATGAGAAAAATCCTCATATTTACAAAAGAATGTTTCTAATGTAGCATCATCTCACTTTGGCTCATCAATAAGAATTATTCTTCAGCTTAAAGACATTGTTTCACCCAGGAAAAGGACAGCCAGGAACTACTCTTTTACCCCAGGCCACGGCTGAACTCGCATTTCTTTGTTAAAACCCTAAGGAAGTCACCCTAGTGCACTTCCTGTTTTGACTTTATGGCCAATAAGCGTGGAGACATAGAACAGAACTCTGGTGCACGTCATATGGCCCACAAAGATCCATAGCTCAACATTGCCCCTACTGGCAACTCTGGGACATGCCGGATCTAACCAGTGAAGCTTTTCATCACATCTGTGTTAATTCAATCCTAAACCTTCTCTTTTTTCCAGGACCACGAAAAGCAAATGGACCTTGAAGTTTTGATCTGAAAATCAATAATGGGTTTGAAATATATTAATCTGTGATGTTAGATATGTGCATGGTAAAAATGTTTAAATGAATGTTTATCCCTGCATGTTAATTTATAAGCACTGATTATAAGTTGCATAAACACTGAAATAGGTTAGTTATACATAAATGTATAGATGAATATTAAGTGTTAAAAATTTGCCAAAATATCTCTCAAATCATGTGACCGATCTCAGCCAATCTTTGCTTGACAACAGCTCTCTCTAGGGTCAGACAAGACTTTGTTTATTGGACTAAAGTTGATAAAGCCCGCCCACGAAGGAAGGCTATTGGTCTGAGTTCCTGTCAACCCGGAAGCCCGCGAAAGCTCGACTGAAGTTATAAAGGGAGGGAGACCCCTTGCTTCTGGCTCTTTTGTCTTTCGTCCTTCGTGTCTGTCTACACAGCAGAGAACCACCAGAGAATAAAGGATTTCTCCCACGTGTTGCTTTTCGACGATCACAAAGCAGATAACTCGTAACTTTGTGTTCTGTAACTTTATGTATTCTAATGTTTTTCTTTACTCTTAAACATCTGGGAATTAATTCTAATTCTTTTCCTTGAGCTGAATTCTAATTAAGAGTTTAAAACTCTAAATCCCAGATGTCTCTATTTCTCTAATTTTTCACCTGTTAAACTTTCTGTAAAACCACCGTTTTAATTTTAGTGTAAGCTTTAATCTTGACTTCATTTTTATAATATTTTTATTGACCAATCCCACACCAGAAGCTCTTTTATCTAAAGCCCGAAGATCTGTTAATTTTGCTATCGGATCAGATTTTTAATTATTATCGAATTCCATGGGAAAGCCGCTTGCCAGCAATGAGGAAAGAAGACGCAGCTTGCCATGATCATGTGCAGCTGAAGGAATCAGCACGTCACGAAGATTAGACGCCTCGGCTGGATTTCAGCCATTAGGATCAAACATACCAATCTCATCCCTCGTCAAAGAATATTTGCTGGTCAAATATTCCGACTTTTGGAGCCATCTAAGAAGTACAGGACAACGCAGAAGGATCTTCAACTTCAACATCAAACGCCAGTCACGTGAGCTGCAATGTTATTCATCTGCTGAATTAAACTTCTGAGGTTTGATAATAATTTGATATCTAATCAGATGCAAATTAAGGAACCATTAACATAACTCCTTTTCATTAAAATTCCGTTTTCATTTTCTTAGAGTAATCCAGAACTTTTCATAAAATAATTCCATTGTGGCGGAAGAATAATAAGCAGCGGACTGAGAGTTTTTAAGGGAGTTTATTAATCATACCGCCATCACAGAACTCACTCCGGCGCCGTGCATGCGCGCCAGAGCAAGCCCGGAGGCTCTCCAGCAGATAGGCAATGCATGCAGTCAGATGAGCAGTTGTCAGAGCGAGAGAATTACAGAGCAATGCAGTTTTTATACCCCACTACAGACAATGCATTCACAGCAGTAGGTATGGACATTTGCATTTGAGAGACACACATAACAAAAGGAAGATTACTGGCCGGAATTCGCCTCTGCTCCGGAGCTGTAGGACAAAAGAGGTTACAAGGCACATCTACATATTGTTATCAGTCCATAGATCACACTGCTATGTTAATTGCTCCCGCTGAACGCTCTGCTTGTCCGTGGCTGTTGTGGGGGTTACCCATACACTCCCCCCCAGAGGACTCAGCGGGAAGCTGAGGCCTCGATAGTCCGGCTTTGGGAGCGAGCTGCGGGGGAAGCTCGCTGCAGGTGGCGGTGGAGGGAGGGGGGTGGGGATAGCAAGTGCTGGCCCGGGACGGCGAAATTGTCTGGGCCGCGCAAAAATTGCCTGTGGATCTGCAATGTTGAGGGGCTGTCCCATTGAACGTGCGGAGGTCCACAGCAGCTGTAAGAAGAAAAATTAGTCTTTGACTCCTCTCGCGGCCATGAAGAAGAAAAGGAGCTGCAGCAGTGTGAGGGACTTGGCATTTTGGCTTTAGGTGCGTGCGCGGCCCTAAAGTCCTCGGGGACAGCTGACGGTTGAATTCCCTTGTGCGCCGTGGCTGAGACCATTACAAAATCCTGTGAGCGAGCTGCATGTGCGCTTCAGGTGTGTGAGCAGCCCTGAAGGTTCTGTATGCAGCGGCGAAGGACGATGGTGGTCTGTGTGAAGCCGGTATTGTCCCGTGCGTAGTGCGCTGTCCTCATAACCCCCCGGTGTGTGTGCGGGGTTCGGTGCATGGCAGGTCCGCTGTAGAGGCGAGTCAGGGTAAGGGGGCTTGCTGGAGATCAGCGTCGTCTGTTGGTGTCGTTCGCTGCGTCGGGTCATGGTGCGTTGGAGCGGTGAGAGGGAGTAGACGATCTTTGTCCCTCGGGCTCGCGTAGATGCGTTGGAGCGGTGAGAGGGAGGAGACGATCTTTGTCCCTCGGGCTCGCGTAGATGCGCTGGAGCGGTGAGAGGGAGGAGACGATCTTTGCCCCTCGGGCTCGTGTAGATGTGTAGGAGCGGTGAGAGGGAGAAAACGTTGTGTCCCTTGGCCGTTCCAGCGTGGATGTCCCGATCTCAGGCGAGGGTGGCACCATGACGCTTTCTGCAGCATTCCTGGTTGTGGATGATCTCCGGAGAGTTTGCCTGGTGTTGGCTCTGTGTCGAGGTCTCCCTGTAGCAGAAGGGAGGGCAGATCATTTGCGTCAGGCTGCTGCGTTCGCTTGTCGTCGGAAAGTCACCGCCGGGGGCTGCCAGCGTGTTCTTTTCTTGGTCGGGTCACCAGTGTGGCTGTCCAAACCAGAAGGTTGCGTTGCACAAAGCGTGTGTTTTCTCGGGGTCACCAATGTGGCGGAAGAATAATAAGCAGCGGACTGAGAGTTTTTAAGGGAGTTTATTAATCACACCACCATCACAGAACTCACTCCTGCGCCGTGCATGCACGCCAGAGCGAGCCCGGAGGCTCTCCAGCAGATAGGCAATGCGGGCAGTCAGATGAGCAGTGGTCAGAGCGAGAGAATTACAGAGCAATGCAGTTTTTATACCCCACTACAGACAATGCATTCACAGCAGTAGGTATGGACATTTGCATTTGAGAGACACACATAACAATAGGAAGATTACTGGCCGGAATTCGCCTCTGCTCCGGAGCTGTAGGACAAAAGAGGTTACAAGGCACATCTACATATTGTTATCAGTCCATAGATCACACTGCTCTGTTAACTGCTCCCGCTGAGCGCTCTGCTTGTCCGTGGCTGTTGTTGGGGTTACCCATACCATTTTCCATAAATTTGCATTATGTTTTCCATAATCTGTTAACTTCAAACTGATCTAAATTCATTTCACAGTTAACCCTGGTTCTGCAAATGTTGACATTGTTAATCTATCATTTACAAGTTTAATCTTATGGTTAATTAAATCACTGCAATGTCTTTTTTTATCATCGTTTAATAAATATGTGAAAATGAGAGAAGTTGTTGGGAATTTATTTCATTCTGAGTCTGGCTCAAGTCCCCAGTATCGAATTCACTAAAATTTTGAGACTGATTATTAATTAATTTATTGATTGATTAAACACGTATAAAATGAAATTAAAGATCAAATTGCTTCTTAGAGATAGAAGCTGGTGCCCCACGAGTGTTAAGTTTTCCTGTGTATATGAACCGAGAATTCATCTCAGATTCCAATACATTAATATAAATTAAATAATTTTTATACCTGATCATAATTATTAACTCATATATTGTTATAGTTTATTGTGCCCCGTGAGAGGCTGGTGTAACTTGAAACACACTCAGAATGAAAAATTAAGGCATAAGCTGTGTGGTTTGGTCAACTTATAACTTTAAAAAAAAAAAAAGCGGTGCATTTGTCTGCAGGGCTGACTCCTGCAGCCATTGTCCATTGTCTCTATGTCATGAAGGGGAGGGGGTGAATTCAGCCCTCTGCTGTGTGTGTGTGTGCTGACCACCAAGGGAGGGGGGGACCCCACCCCATTTGGCTCAGTGTTTGTGTTAATGCATGCTTAAGAAGCGTGATTACACGCTGAATGATTAAAATAGGCCTGGGACCGAACAGCGAAGCAATCCTGTTTGTACCCCGTTAGTTCAAAACCCCACAGGCAAAGCAAACCCTTGGGGAAACCAACTGAATACACCATTGTTTAAACTAGTTTGAATAAAGTTTTAGGGAGCTCAAAGCTCTCCCGCTTTTGAAAAGCAAGGCATGGTTTTATCGATACTCGCGCCCGCATCCATGTGTCACGTGCACGTTCACAGTTACGTGCGCAACTGACAAGCTGTGCACAAAAACTGCGCATGTGTAGATCGGCCGAGTGACGCCATCTTGAGTCTACTTAAGGCAAGTTTCCTGTAGCTGCCATTTTGAATAGAAATCCTGGACCCCCCGAGTGAGGTCATTGGGTTTCCTCTTCCGGGAGCGCAGGCGAAAACTGCCTCCATCTTGTGGTGAAACATGGGAACTGCATCTTTTATTTAAACTCCTAATCTTTAAAGCCAATTTATAACCAAATTAAGTCTCCAAAGTAACTTCAAAGCAATCCATATTATTTGGAATAAACTAAATTTAACACCAATTCAAAGCTTATGCCAAGAACAAAAGGAAATAGACTTGTTGGCTACTGAAAGATTTTCTCGGGGAACTCCACCCACTGTATAGGTAGACCTACAGCAGGAACATATACAAACACCCTTATTGTATTTAATCGCTAAAGTAACCACATATTGTAATCTTTTAAGTTAAAAGCAAACATATTTACACACTTTTAAGAAAAAGTGCAAACTTTGAAGCTATATTTGTGTTTAGTTTGCCGTTTTTGTGATATGGTGTGATTGGTATGATATGGTGTGGTCCTACTTCCGGCACTCAGAGAGAGCAGATGCATTTCTCCCTCCTCTCCCTCCTACTCCTCCCTTCTGATCCCAGCTTGCAATGTTGCATTTTTGTCTGTGTTTTTTTGGCTCTCCTTCTGGCTGAATCTTAATCCAAACGGAAATTATGGATCTGGAAAGCGGCTTAAATGTGATTGACACCACTTTAAAAGAAGATCGGGTTAGGGGGGAACCCTCGGAAGACTCATGACATTGGAACTCATGTGTCTGTGTGATTCGACTGGAGATGCAGAAGTAATCTATTGGCTATGATTCACAGGACTTCTATTTTGGCTTTGGAGTTTCCTGATGTATCAGAAATTGAGGAAGGTGGGAGAGCTGTTTAAATGGGGACCCAGGCAAAGCTCCTTCATCAAATTCGACCAGTTGGGGTGTGCACGAAGGAAACCTCCATCCCACTGTGAGTCATTACCTTGGAGTTACAGCTAACCCAAGGTCAAACTCAATAAGTCAGCTGAGAGAGTTCTCACACTATGCGTTCCAAAACAGCAACAAAGTTGCAACATGCACGCTGAGCCTGCCACAGTACTAATTATCAGTGATGCATTTAACACCTTGGAGTTGGAAGTAGCTCCTCGCTCTACTCCATCTCCTACACTGCCAGTACATAAACAGCCGAAACATTTTTCCAACCGACCTCAAGGTCAAAACCAAACTAGGTCCCCTGGATATCACTTTGGACCAACTTTGCGAAAACCTGACTGCCGTCATAGACCATATCCACAGGATAGGTCACGAGAACGCGATACGGACTACCATGATGACAGATACCAATACGAAGACACGCCTAGCCGCGACAAATGGTCTCCATCTCATCACGGAAGCTCAGAAGTAGAGACCTACCACAAACCTTGGAAGAAAGAAGATACTCCTACTCTCAGTAGAGAAGATGTTGAAATTGTCAAACACCTCCTAGCGGAGATTCAAAGCAACAAATAAAATAGAACTGCTAACATCCTAGCTATATCAGCTATGACAACTCAAAACAAACGTCCCAAACGAAGAAAACGAAAGAAGAAAATTTCTTTTGCAAACGAGGAAGAACCAAAGGACTCAACGCAGTTCAGTGCTGTTATGGCAGCCCATCCACAGGTCACAGACCACTCCTCAAACAACATTTTGCAACTCTGTGTCGAACCACCGGTTCCACAATTTCTATACGATTTAAACGAGAGGGGGGTGGCACGGAAATTCTACCTTCCACTGACCCTTGAAGACGTGATGTGTCAGGACGCTGTTTTAGACACCGCCGCTGACATCACTCTCATGTCACACAACCTTTTTGACAAACTACGGGTAGCCGCTAACCGTACGCACAAACATTTAAAAGTGGAACCCTGTTCTTTAGCCGTGCGACCATATGCGCTCACTAAAACAACCCTGTTGGGCGTATCACTACTAAATGTAATCATTGGATCCATGACCTTGACACATCCGGTCTATGTGTCCAACCAACCCGACCAACAGTGAGCTGTGTGGAGTTTGCATGTTCTCCCCGTGTTGCGCGGGTTTACTCCGGGATTTCTCCGGTTTCCTCCCGCACACCAAAAACATGTAGGTTTAGGGCGCTCGCGCACGCAGCGACCAGCAGCCGGTGGCTTGTCACCAGACTGCAAACCAAGTCTACCTACGGGTACAAATAAGTAACAAAAAAAAAAAAAAAAAAAAAAACGAGCTTGACGCCATTCCATTGCTCGTTGGCAAAGACCTACTGAACCGTTTTGAGCCACTGATTGATTTCAAAAACCTCACACTATGGGCTCAAACGCAACACCCTCACCCATTTGACCCAACAAGGACAACTGAATCACAGTGCTTTGTTCTGAACACTTTGGACACCCCAAGTCTCACACAACTAGCACTGTTGGAACAACTGCAACCGATTGAAAGCGACCACAAAGACCAAGGTGGGTATTGTCCTCAAGAAGTCAAGTCACCTTCAAATACAAGGTCGAGCCAAAGACGCAAATAACCTTGAAAACTCAATGGCCGAGCAGAAAACCCCAAGCGGCCCCCTTGAAACCCTTGATACCCTTGATTCAACGTTGGTGTCACATTTTGAAACCCACCCACCCGCTCCTGAGGCCTGCACGGTCACAAGAGCCACACCAACTGACTCCCTAGACCCTCTGAAATCTCAAGTTTGTGCGACGATGAACCCAACTTTTGCAAACACTAGGTGCACAGTCACTCAAGCTTGTAACCAAATGATCCATAAAACCGTCAAACACCGGTCGGATAAAACGGTACACGCGCTCCCCGCGTCTAAAACCTTTGACATACCAAAATTCAAACCACTTCATGTGACAAAACTTTCTCTGCAGCTATGCAATGGCACTCCTCTTCCTGCTTCCGACGAACAATCATCGCCACCACTCAAAGTTCCTCGAAACCAGAGGGGGGTGATGACTGCCAATGCCCATAACATTCCAGCTGCAGAACACAAAAGCATCAAAATGACATACAACGCTCCCAAGGCTGTATTTCATAAACATTTGGACCGATTCGCCAAATGACACAAAGTGTACAACAATCAAAAGACGCTCACATGACAAACTGCAAAGGGGGGGACAAGATCTTCCACCCCACATTTGTACCACAAACACCAGAAATCAATTTACAGGAAAGGAAAATCACTCCTAAATTCCTGCCCAAGTGGATAAATCCACACACTGTCAACAACAAATTTTGGCCACTCAAGTGCCAAACCCAGGACCCCATTTTCAAATGGGCTCACCAAAATCAGACTAACTTTTACCAAAACCCCATGGGACTTGTTGGGTACAACACTGTCAAAGTAAGTCCATAAATAAGATTATAATCAAACCTACGTCTGAGAAATAACTGGAGCTAACTACTAGCCTCAGGTACACTCAGTCAAATTTCTCCAAACAATCAGCTAACTGCATCAAAGCTTCCACAAAGGAAAGGGTATATTAAAACCAAATTAGCCCTTACACTAACTTCAAAGGCCTCTGTAAAATCTAATAAAGTTCAATCAACTTACTATTATCAAATAGTACACACATAACATTCAACACCATTAGTTTGAGCTAATAACATCAAAATTCCCACTAAAGGAGAAAAACAATCTAAGGTTTAGAGTTCAATCTCCAAAAGAAATTGTTCCACCTCTGAGAATAATTTCATTTGCCAATCAGGTATCTAAAGAAAGATCAACAAGAAGATTAAGATCCAAAACCACTCACTTTATCTTTTTGCCAGGATGACTGCCCTCCTGTTTTTCAGTTTAGCCATCTGCCTAGCAATCACACCCACTGTTACCCAGTCAGAACTGGACCAAGTAAAGACAAAAAGTCAACGATCCTCAGGTGGATTCTCAATAACAGCCTCATCATTGGAGCCTCTTGTTAGCCTTAGCACACCCATTGTTAACTCAGCAAACACTGTTAAACCGAAACGCCAGGTCATCGAAACACAAACCGTTACCAAAATCTTACAAGACACTGTGTTGGTTTTGAATGCTTGCTCCGAAGCTTCAGTCAGACTCAACAAGGTCTTGAACTCTTTGCTCTTTGTGTTAAAGGTTGACTATGCTCACACACAGCCAATGTCTGTTACTATCAGGAGTAGCTAGAAACATTAGCTTTTCAGTTAATACTTTAGCAATGAACATGCTATCACATCATCTTATCCTCTTCACAGTAAATCCAGATTTACTTTTCGTTGCCATTCAAAGAACGACGACATCCCATGTCCACTCAGTTTTTCTGAATCAAAGCCTCAAACACCCTATGATTTGGACATCTGTGGAATCTAGCTAAACCAATTAAATTTGAACCTCCTTGAGTCACCTCAATATTGATTAGTCTAAACCTCTACCTCAAATATGAGCAAGAATTTTTTTGTAATTTTGCTTTTGATCTAGACTCCTAAGATTTTTGAATACATGCATGCATATAGACAAATATATATCCTTTGCGCTGTATTTAGATGTTATGCACATGTAAACTACTTTTGAAATTTTGAATAGATATTTTACGGCAAACCCAAAGCATTTATCTTAAGTATGTCAAAACCCATATATTTCTAGTTCACACTTTTGTACCCAGAACTTTTAAGACTTTACAGGCATATTCGGGATTTTAGTGTATCTTAGACCACTATACAATGTTTATATTTGGCCATACCCAAATTATTTTTTGAAAATTTCTAGAAGTTTTTAAGAAAACCAAATTTAAGGATCTACACTTTGGAATAGATACTGTTTACAAACTTAAGACTTATGGACATCAGAACCTTTAGTTCAGCATTTGGATCAAGACTCGCCAAATTGGAATTTGATGCCTAAGATTATAAACACTGAATCAAAGTCACCGTTAATACCAAAAGGGGGGACTGTAGCATCATCTCACTTAGGCTCATCAATAAGAATTATTCTTCAGCTTAAAGGCATTGTTTCACCCAGGAAAAGGACAGCCAGGAACTGCTCT
Source organism: Pholidichthys leucotaenia (assembly GCA_020510985.1). Lineage (NCBI taxonomy): Eukaryota > Metazoa > Chordata > Actinopteri > Cichliformes > Pholidichthyidae > Pholidichthys > Pholidichthys leucotaenia. The sequence continues at coordinate 359,138,474 of CM035842.1, read as the reverse complement.
TTTACCCCAGGCCATGGCTGAACTCACATTCCTTTGTTAAAACCAGTCTAAGGAACTCACCCTAGTGCACTTCCTGTTTTGACTTTATGGCCAATAAGCGTGGAGACATAGAACAGAACTCTGGAGCACGTCATATGGCCCACAAAGATCCATAGCTCAACATTGCCCCTACTGGCAACTCTGGGACATGCCGGATCTAACCAGTGAAGCTTTTCATCACATCTGTGTTAACTCAATTCTAAACCTTCTCTTTTTTCCAGGACCACGAAAAGCAAATGGACCTTGAGGTTTTGATCTGAAAATCAATAATGGGTTTGAAATATATTAATCTGTGATGTTAGATATGTGCATGGTAAAAATGTTTAAATGAATGTTTATCCCTGCATGTTAATTTATAAGCACTGATTATAAGTTGCATAAACACTGAAATAGGTTAGAGTTATACATAAATGTATAGATGAATATTAAGTGTTAAAAATTTGCCAAAATATCTCTCAAATCATGTGACCGATCTCAGCCAATCTTTGCTTGACAACAGCTCTCTCTAGGATCAGACAAAAGACTTTGTTTATTGTACTAAAGTTGATAAAGCCCGCCCACAAAGGAAGGCTATTGGTCTGAGTTCCTGTCAACCCGGAAGCCCGCGAAAGCTCGACTGAAGTTATAAAGGGAGGGAGACCCCTCGCTTCTGGCTCTCTTTTGTCTTTCGTCCTTCGTCCTTCACATCTGTCTACACAGCAGAGAACCACCAGAGAACAAAGAATTTCTCCTACGTGTTGCTTTTCGACGATCACAGAGCAGATAACTTGTAACTTTGTGTTCTGTAACTTTATGTATTTTAATGTTTTTCTTTTCTCTTAAATGTCTGGGAATTAATTCTAATTCTTTTCCTTGAGCTCAGTTCTAATTAAGAGTTTAAAACTCTAAATCCCAGATGTCTCTATTTCTCTAATTTTTCACCTGTTAAACTTTCTGTAAAACCACCGTTTTAATTTTAATGTAAGCTTTAATCTTGACTTCATTTTTATAATATTTTTTATTGACCAATCCCACACCAGAAGCTCTTTTATCTAAAGCCCGAAGATCTGTTAATTTTGCTATCGGATCAGATTTTTAATTATTATCGAATTCCATGGGAAAGCCGCTTGCCAGCGAAGAGGAAAGAAGACGCAGCTTGCCATGATCATGTGCAGCTGAAGGAATCAGAATGTCACAAAGATTAGACGCCTCGGCTGGATTTCAACCATTAGGATCGAACATACCAATCTCATCCCTCGTCAAAGAATATTTGCTGGTCAAATATTCCGACTTTTGGAGCCATCTAAGAACTACAGGACAACGCAGAAGGATCTTCAACTTCAACATCAAACGCCAGTCACGTGAGCTGCAATGCTATTCATCTGCTGAATTAAACTTCTGAGGTTTGATAATAATTTGATATCTAATCAGATGCAAATTAAGGAACCATTAACATAACTCCTTTTTATTAAAATTTCATTTTCATTTTCTTAAAGAGTAATCCAGAACTTTTCATAAAATAATTCCATTTTCCATAAATTTGCATTATGTTTTCCATAATCTGTTAACTTCAACCTGATCTAAATTCATTTCACAGTAAACCCTGGTTCTGCAAATGTTGACACTGTTAATCTATCAATTACAAGTTTAATCTTATGGTTAATTAAATCACTGCAATGTCTTTTGATCATCATTTCATTTAATAAATATGTGAAAATGAGAGAAGTTGTTGGGAATTTATTTCATTCTGAGTCTGGTTTAAGTCCCCAGTATCGAATTCACTAAAATTTTGAGACTGATTATTAATTAATTTATTGAGTGATTAAACAGGTATAAAGTGAAATTAAAGATTAAATTACTTCTTAGAGATAGAAGCTGGTGCCCCACGAGTGTTATTAAGTTTTCCTGTGTATATGAACTGAGAATTCATCTCAGGTTCCAATACATTAATATAAATTAAATAATTTTTATACCTGATCATAATTATTAACTCATATATCGTTACACTAATTTACACGAAAAAGGTTGTAAACCTAGTTCACACTCCGACAACCTGTTCACACTCCGACAGGCAGCGAAAAGTAAGCTAGGAGCAGGAAAACAAAAGAAGAGGAAAACAGCAGCCTTGTGTGTAGCAGAGTGGAATGTACGCACTCTGTTGGATAGAACATCACAGCGTCCAGAAAGACAGACGGCGCTTGTGGCCGTGGAAATGAACAGGTACAATGTAGACATAGCTGCACTTAGTGAAACAAGATTGTCTGGATAAGACAGCTTGGAAGTCCATGGGTACATCTTCTTTTGGAGTGGGAGATCAACTCAAGAAAGGAGAGAAGCAGGAGTGGGCTTTGCAGTTAAAAAGGAGATAGCAGCAATGCTTGATGGAGAACCGCTGCCAATCAATGACAGGATAATGACTATGAGACTCCCACTACAACGGAAGATGTCTGCCACACTCCTCAGTGTATATGCCCCAACAATGACCAACACAGAGGAGGTGAAGGAAGAGTTCTACAGTGATTTACATGAGACTATCAGGCGTGTACCGACTGATGACAGGCTGATACTCATTGGAGATTTTAAGGCCAGAGTTGGTTTGGACACTGAGAAATGGAAAGGAGCTCTAGGCAGTCATGGAGTAGGCAAGTGCAATGCTAATGGAGAACTTCTACTTGCACTATGTTCAGAGTACAACCTTGTGATAACCAACACTCTATTTAAGCACAAGGACACACACAAGAAGACATGGATGCACCCAAGATCCAAGCACTGGCACTTATTAGTCTATATCATAGTAAGGCAGAGAGACATAAGGGATATATTGGACACCAGAGCAATGAGAGGCGCGAACTGTGGTACTGATCATATTATGCTGAGATCTAGATTAAGGATTTGGAGACAAAAACAGCACTGCAGGACGGGTGCGAAGCCACCACGGAAGCTAAACACTAGTGCACTGAAAGACCAAAAGAAGCAGGAAGAACTTACACAGGAAATGGATGAAAACTTGAAACACTGGGACAGCAACAACTCAGAGAATGACATAGAAGAGAAATGGGCAACACTGAAGGATACGGTGTATCAGACTGCGAGTGATGTATTTGGCCACCCTGAGAAGAAACATCAAGATTGGTTTGATAAGCATGATGAACACCTGAAGAAACAACTAGAAGCGAGGAATACAGCTAGGCAGGAAAACCTACAGTGTAACACAAGGTCGAAGAAGAAGAAATATTCAACGGCTCAGTGAGTTACAGAAATACACAATATTTCTGTAACTCACTGTGTGCAACTAGAGCACATATCTCTCTCTCTATATATATATATCTCTGTAATATTACAGAGAGATGAAGTCCAACTGGTGGGATGAAAAAGCAGAGGAATTTCCAACTGCAGCAGACAGGAAGGACATGAAAACATTCTTCACAGGTTTGAGAGAAATCTACGGCCCTAAACCAAGAGGATTGATCCAACTAAAGGCTATGGATGGTGAAACGGTTTTGCAGGAGAAAGACAAGATCCTGGACAGATTTGCAGACCACTTTGACCAACTACTAAACAACCCTGGAGATCTCACTGAAGAGGCTAAAGAAGCTCTAGTGCAGCGACCAGCTGTATCAAGTCTGGATGAACCACCAAATTTTGATGAACTAATAGCAGCTATCAGGACAACGCAGGATGGTAAAGCTCTAGGAAGGGATGGAATTCCAGCAGAAGTGTGGAAATTTGGTGGTGTTCAGCTGACCAACTGCATGCACAAGCTCATTCAAGAGATATGGGATGCTCAGAAAGTATCTCAAGATGGGAAGGATGCAAGTATTGTGCCTTTGTTCAAGAAAGGTGACAGAAAAGATTGTGGAAATTACCGAGGTATATCACTGCTAGCCACTGTTGGTAAGATTCTCTCACGTGTACTACTGAACAGACTCAATGAACACATTTTGCAGAATGTACTACTGGAAACCCAGCGCAGCTTTAGAAGTGGAAGAAGCACAGTGGACATGATTTTCTGCTTGAAACAGGTTCAAGAAGTGTATCGAACAGAACATGCCACTTTATGTAGTCTTCATAGACTTCAGTAAAGCCTTCGATACTGTTTCACGACAAGGACTTTGGCAGGTACTCAAGAAATATGGCTGTACAGAGAAGTTTGTCAGCCTGATCGAGGCACTCCATACAGGTATGCAAGCAAACGTGGCAATGAGTGGCTCAGTATCTAAAGACTTTTCAGTAAGCAACAGGGTGAAACAAGGGTGTGTGCTGGTGCCTACACTCTGGCAGCCATGCTTGAGGTGGCCTTCAAAGACACTTCAGAAGGAGTATACATTCAAACAAGGAAAGAGGCAGACTTGTTCAATGTGGCACAGTTTAAAGCCAAGAGTAAGACAATGATAAAGGTAGTAAGAGAAATGCTGTTTGCAGACGACAGTGCTCTAGTTGCACACAGTGTGGAAGATATGCAATCTTTAGTGGAGAAATTTGCAAGAGCAGCTAGCCGATTCAGCCTCAAAATCAACATCAAGAAGAGAGAGTGCCTTTATCAACCACTAAAGTTCCAATTATCAACATCACTACCAGAAGAGATCAGCATTGGTACAGAGCCACTAGTCAAGTGCAAGACTTTCAAGTATCTAGGGAGTACTGTTTCAGAGAATGCTAGGGTGGAGGATGAACTATCTCTCAGAATGGGAAGAGCGAGCGCTGTGTTTGGAAACGAGGGAGAGACTGTGGAACAATCGACATGTGTCTATCGGTGCGAAATGCAAAGTGTACAGCGTGACAGTACTGGCTACTCTATTGTACAGTGCTGAAACTTGGACTGTCTACAGAGTGCAGGTGAAGGAACTCCACACGTACATGATGAGACACCTTCGAGCCATAATGAACATCTCATGGAAAGACAAGATAACCAACATAGAAGTGTTGAAATGAGCTGGTCTACCATCAATGGAGGACATGCTAATACAGATGAACCTAAGATGGCTCGGACATGTTGAGAGGATGGACCACCAGCGTCTGCCTCGGCATTTACTCTACTCACAGTTATGCGAGGGCAAACGCAATCAGGGTAGACCAAGGCTCAGATTTAAAGACACTGTAAAAAGAAACTTGAAGAAGTTGGATAGAGACAGGAGTTCGTGGCAGCGGAAGGCTAAGGACAGAGCTGTGTGGAGGAATCTGATCAGACCTAAATGAAACAGTCATTGTCGCCCACGACAGACTGCTATGATGATGATGAATTATGATAAGAACATGGTAGTAAATAGAATGAATAATTTTTTTTGTAAATGCTGGACCAGAGTTGGTAGCAAAAATTACAAACCAAGGAAGAGACACCGTGAGTGAAACATTGATTGGAAATAAGATAAGATAAGCCTTTATTAGTCCCACAATGGGGAAATTCCAGGATTGCAACAGCACAGGGATAGCAACACTCAGAGCAATAATTAAGAAGATAAGACAATAAGAGCAGTGAATATACGTATGTACACATAAATATATAAATACATATACACAGTGGAGAACATTGTAGCTAGATGGAATAAACAGGAATAACCGTCTATTTAGTTACCCTACATGATATGAATATGTACCCATACATATTGTCCCTCTCCGTAGCGACTGATATTGTCCTAGTTGTATGCTGGAGAGAACCATTTGTGTAAGTCTGTTGCGTCTTTTGCATTCAGTACTATTAGGTTGTCACGTTTTTTTGCTATCTCTGCGAGCAGCCCTGCTTAGGTTATACAGTCTGACAGCCGTAGGTAGGAAGGACCTGCAAAACCTCTCGGTCGCGCATCTAGGATGATGTAGTCTACTGCTAAATGAGCTCCTCAGTGCGTTCAGTATGTCCTGCATAGGGTGGGATTCGGACTCCAGCAGAGATGACAGCTTAGCCACCATCCTTCTCTCTCCTATCTCCTCCACTGGGTCAAGGCGTTGCCCCAGAACAGAGCTAGCTTTCTTGATTAGTTTGTTCAGTCTCTTCCTATCTGCTGCTATAATGCCACTGCCCCAGCAGACCACTCCAAAAGTAATGGCTGATGCCACCACTGTGTCACAGAATGTCTTCAGCAGCGCCCCTTGTACACCAAAAGACCTGAGCCTCCTCAGTAGGAACAGCCTGCGCTGTCCCTTCTTGTAGAGCGCGTCGGTATTGTGTGACCAGTCTAGTTTATTGTTCAGATGAACACCCAGGTACTTGTAGGATGTCACCATCTCAATGTCTGTTCCCTATATGTTTACTGGTGCTGTGAGGGGTTGTCCTTGCCTGCGGCAGCCACCACCAGCTCCTTAGTTTTCCTCACGTTGATCTGGAGGTAGTTTCAATGGCACCAGTCCACGAAGTCCTGGATAAGTCCTCTGTACTCAGCTTCATCTCCGTTGGAGATGAGGCCGACGATTGCAGAGTCATCAGAGAACTTCTGTAGATGGCAGTGTGTTGTGCTGTGTGAGACGTCCACAGTATAAAGGGTGAACAGGAAGGGAGCCAAAACCGTTCCCTGGGAGGCCCCCGTGCTACCGATGATCGTGTCGGACACACAATCCTGGGTTCTCACAAACTGTGGCCGGTTAGTGAGGTAGTCCAGGATCCATGATGACAGGTGCTGGTCCACCCCTGCGCACAGCAGCTTGTCCCTCAGGATCATCGGTTGGATGGTGTTGAAAGCACTGGAGAAGTCAAAGAACATGATCCTCACCGCATTCCCGGGCTTCTCCAGGTGGGACAGGGAATGGTGAAGGAGGAAGATCACTGCATCCTCCACCCCAAAGCCATGCTGGTAGGCGAACTGGAGTGGATCCATCGCTGGTCCCACCAGGGGGCGGAGGTGAGCAAGGAGCAGTCTCTCCAGATTCTTCATCATGTGAGATGTCAGGGCCACTGATCTGTAGCTGTTCAGGTCTTTGGGGTGGGAAGTCTTTGGTACAGGTACCACACAAAATGTTTTCCACAACCCTCCCCAGCTTCAGGCTCAGGTTGAAGATGTGCTCCATAATCCCACACAGCTTCGCGCTGATACCGTCCGGTCCCAAGGCCTTCCTCACCTTGCTCTTCCTCAGCTCTGTCCTCACCTAGGTCTTAGTGAGGGTCAGGTTGGGGGGCTGTGCGCTGGGAGTGGGGGGGGGGGTGTTGGTGGAGTGGGGTATGGACAGCAGGTCTCGATGACTTTAGAGGCAGCAGTGGTTGGTGTGCAGTCGGGGGGAGGGCGGTTGGTCAAACCTATTAAAAAACAGGTTCAGATTGTTCGCCCACTCCATGCACCCCGTGGCCTGGGAGAAGGTATTCTGGAGCCCAGAGATGGTTTTAAGGTTTCTCCAGACCTCGTCGATGTCGCTCTGTTGCAGCTTGTCCTCCAGCTGTCCTTGCCTTCTCTGATCTTCTTCCTCAGCTCCCTCTGTACAGACTTCAGCATCTCCCTGTTCTCCGACCTGAAGATCCTCTTCTTCTCTCTCAGAAGTGTTTTTATCTCAGGGTTTATCCAAGGTTTGTTGTTCGAGCAACACCGTATGGTCTTGGTGGGTACGGTGTTGTCCACACAGAAGTTGATGTAGTCCGTGATGGTGTGAGTGAGGCCATCGATGTCCTCACCATGTGGATCGCAGAGCTGCTCCCAGGCAGTGGTTTCAAAACAGTCCTTTAGAGCGTCCATTGCCTCCTCAGACCATAACTTCACTGTGCGCATTACCGGAGGTTGTCTGTGTACTAGGGGTTTGTACACCGGCAGGAGATGAACCAAGTTGTGATCCAGTCTCCCGAGTGGGGGGAGTGGTGATGAGGTGTATGCCTCCTTAGTGTTTGTATAGAATAAGTCCAGTGTTTTATTGTCTCTAATGTGGCATGTGACATACTGGGTGAACGTGGGCAGAATGGGGGACAGTGAAATATGGTTGAAATCACCTGAGATGAGTAGGAGAGCATCTGGGTGTTCTGTCTGCAGCCTGCCAGTTACTAAGTAAATGGCATCACGCGCTGTCCCCGCGTTCGCCGTCGGATTTGCATAAATAACAATGCAGATCAAGTGTGAGTATTCCCTCGGGAGATAGGTAGGTTGCATGTTAACAACTAGCAAATCAATGTCTTTGTTGCAGTGTTGTTGTTTAACCGTGATATGTTCCGGTCTGCACCAGCTGTTACTGACATACATTATCACTCCTCCACCCCTTGCCTTCCCACTATCTGGTGTCCGGTCTGCCCGTATTGCGTGGAAACCCTCCAGTTCGATTTTAGCATCTGTTGCTAGTTCTGTTAGCCACGTCTCAGTAAACAACATCAAGCTAATCTCTCTGAAGACATTCTCGTAGTGGGAGATAGCCGCTAGCTCATCAGTCTTATTGAGTATCGATCGTACATTCCCCATAATAACGGATGAGAGGACGGGTCTGTACCTTATATTCCTTGCCCGCCGTCTTACTCCAGCTTGACATCCACGTCGTTTCCGTTTTATTTCTCCCGGTATGTCAAGTTTTTGATTTAGCATCGTGGGCTGGTTAAGTGCTAACAGCTGGTCTCTATTTTACTGCCTCCTGCAATAAACAGTGGCTCCGTCCGCTGGCTCAGGAGACATTTGGGTGATCTACGTGTCTGTGATGGATAAGGTGTCGCTGGATCAGAAAGATTAGCAAGAGAGCCAGATAGTAAATAGAAATAGGAAGAAATTAATCTCTGTTGCAAAAAGGTAGCCTACTCTAGGTGTGGCGCCGGAAGTAGAAAGTTCCTACTTCTTACTAGAAAGTAGGAAGTAGAAAATAACCCTCGGTCAATCTTTCTCTCAGTGGTGGATGAATTAGAGGTAAAATCTGCTGAAAAGTGTAAAAATAAATTATCTACTGATTGTGACAGTATTGATATGGCACTAGTAAAAAGAACTGTTGATGGCATATTAAAAACTATTTACATATTTGTCATCTATCATTTCAAACTGGCTCATTCCCGCAGAAAATGAAAATAGCAAAAGTAATACCATTATTCAAGCAAGGTAATAAACGCCACTACACAAACTACAGACCAGTATCAAAATCATTTCAAAGATTCTGGAAAAACTTTTCAACAACAGATTAAAAAACTTTTTAAATAAACATGATCTGCTTAATCAGAATCAATATGGATTTAGAGCAAAGAGCACAACATCATTAGCAATAATAGAGGCAATGGAGGAAATAATAAATGCATTAGATCAAGGAAAATATGAAGAGTTCTTTTGCAAAAACAGATAAGTCCAGTTGTGTTCAAAATGAGAAAAACACTTTTTCCATCTGTAGGTTTATCGGTGTTAGTATTTCCAAATCAGCTTCTAAGACATGGTCACTTGAAATATGAGTATCTCAGACATAATAAAGCAAAAAAATTAAACATCAATCCATTGTTACTTTTTGGCAATTTATTGGTACTTTTTTTTTCCAAAAACAGATAAGTCCACAAGCCATTCTTTTGCAAAAAAAAGACAAGTCCCAAAACCTGTGCTATTTTGTCTGGAACATACTTGAATGTCTATAAGCATCAATGTAGTATGGCTGACACACTGATTTAGGCATATCCAGTCAGTAAAATGGTATAATATAGCTATAATAAAGCCATAATTCAAGATTCAAAGATTTTATTGTCAATACTACTATACTTACAGGACATACAGGAGAATTGAAATGGCATTTGTCTCGCTCTTCATTGGTGTGCACAGTATAAAAAGAAAAGGAATAAGGGTGGAAAAAAGAAAAAAACAACAACAGCAGTCTAATATACACTATGTACAGTAATGCAACCCGTGGTGCAAATGGCAACAAGAAAGACCCAGACCTCCCATAGTGCAAAATTGAGATAAACGATTAACGATGTTAAAACCCAACAATTCTATATACAGACACCTAGAGATGTAATACCTGTAGTTGCAGTTCAATGTGGTAGTGTAGGTGCAGATAGTAACAGATAGGACTGCACGTGATCAGTATCGCAGTGACAGACAGACAGACGGTACTGTGCAAATGGTTGCGGTAAATGTTAATGTGCAGAGACATACAACAGCAAAGTAGCAAGAATTCTGATAATAGAAGATAATAGTAGCAAGAATTCTGAATATTGTTCGCTGTTCCGACCTTGTTTGTGCCCTACTGGTGAATGCATCACTGGTTCATCTACTTATTCAAAATTATCCATATTTGACATAAAATGCAACAAAACTGTAGAAAAAAACTGGCAGAGAAATCATTCACAGCAAGCAGGTGCTGTGTTTGAAATGCTCACTCCTTCCCCATATAGTGTTGACATAATGTTGGGCCCAGGGAACACGCACACAGGCTCGAGTGTGATTCAAAAGCTTTAATGAACAATAACGGGTGTTTGGATGCGTGAATGTGAGATGTGAATGGATTGCAGGAGGACGGGGAGCGGCGAGGGCGGAACAGTGCGCCGTGCAGCAGGCAACCCTAAGGGCAGAGCAGAGACAAGGGTTAGTGATGGATTTCCACCCCGCAGGGTTAACACTCAGCGTGCTGCTTACTTGCAGGTTTTGAGGTGGCTGGCGTTGGCTAGTGGCAGGTCTCCTGCCTGGAGGACAGCGCCCAGATGCGCGCTCGGCGATGTGAGGAGAGGATATCGGGGATGAGGCGAGGAAGAGGGAAATCCGCCGCCTGGAGGATCCACCTGTGCACAGGGGAGAATACTGAAGAGCAGGTAAGGAAATATACAGCTTACGTGCATGATGAATGAAGGTGCAGGCCGGGAAGGAACGGTCGTGCGCTGGAGTTGGGAGCGTAGACGAGCAGACGGCTCCAGGCCGAGGCTCCAGGCAGAGCGGGTTAAATAGTCAGAGGCTGATGAGGAGCAGGTGTGCGTGCTGCTGAAACAGATGACAGGCGAGAGCGAGTTGTGATAGTACTCCCCCCTGCCCCGAGCAGCGCCTCCGGGTGCTGGCTTACCTGGGTGCACCCGGTGGAACTCTGTGATGAGTTGCTTATCCAGCACAAAGGAGGGGTGCACCCAGGATCTCCACTCAGGGCCATACCCCTCCCAGCCCACTAGATATTGTAGCCCGCGACCCCGGCGGTGGGAGTCCAGGATGGAGGTGACCCTCCACGCCGGGTCGCCGTCGATCATCACGGGAGGGGGAGGAGCCCTAGGAGGAGGACAGAGTGGGTCAGAAATCACAGGCTTGATTTGGGAGACATGGAATGTTGGACAGACATGGATGGAGGGGGGGAGAGCCAAACGCACAGCCACCGGATTAATTACCTTAGTCACGGCGAAAGGTCCAATAAAGCGCTGAGCCAGCTTCTTCTTCTCCGCCTTCAGGTTGATGTCTTGGGTGGATAACCATACCTGCTGGCCCACCTGATAACGAGGAGCGGCTATCCTGTGGCGATTTGCTGCGTTGGAGTTGCGTGCCACCGTACGTAATACCGCTTGGCAAGTCTTAGTCCACAGACGCCGGCAGCGTCTAAGATGCGCCTGGATGGAGGGAACTGCCACCTCACTCTCCTCTTTGGGGAACAACGGGGGATCGTACCCCAGGGACGCCCGGAAAGGGGACATCCCCATGGCAGATGTTAAGGTGGAGTTATGGGTGTACTCCACCCAGAGCAGATGGGTGCTCTAGGAAGAGGGACTCGAGGAGGTGACACAGTGCAAAGCAGCCTCCGGCTCCTGATTAGTGCGCTCGCACTGCCCATTGGACTGTGGATGGTGACCGGAAGACAAACTCACCGTGGCCCCCAGGGCATTGCAAAAGCACTTCCAGACCTTAGACATGAACTGAGGCCACCGGTCGGAGACGACATCAGTCGGGATCCCATGTAGCCTGACAACATGCTGGACCAATAGATCAGCCGTTTCCCGAGCCGTAGGGAGGCCATGGAGCGTCACGAAGTGGGCTGCCTTCGAAAACCGGTCCGCGATGGTCAGGATGGTGTTGTAGGAGTTAGATGTGGGGAGACCGGTGATGAAATCCAGGGCTACATGAGACCAGGGCCATGAGACCAGGGGATGGAGGAGCCCCGCTGGGGGAGAGGTCGAGGTCTTGTTCGTTGCGCACTGGGGGCAGGCACGGACGTAGTTGGAGACATCATTCCGGAGTCCGGGCCACCAGAAGGACCGTTGGAGGAGCTCCACCAGCCGGGAAATTGCAGGGTGACAGGCGAGCTTTGAAGTGTGCGCCTAGTGGATGACATCACCCCGGACGGATGATGGCACGAACAGCTTCCCAGCTGGGCCGCCGCCAGGATCAGGTTCGGCCTCCTGTGCCCTCTGGACCTTGTCCCTGATAGACCATGAAACGGCCCCCATGATGCATGAGGCCGGCAGGATGGTGTGGTATTGTTCTTCCGGGTCCTCTGGGGCAAACTGCCTGGACAGCGCATCCGGTTTGGTGTTCTTGAAGCCAGGGCGATAGGTGATCGTGAATCTGAAGCGGCCGAAGAACAGAGACGAACGCGTCTGGCAGGCATTCAGACGCTTGGCCGTCCTTAGGTACTCCAGATTTTTGTGGTCAGTCCAGACCACAAAAGGCTGCGCTGCCCCCTCCAGCCAATGACGCCACTCCTGCAGCGCGAGCTTCACTGCCAGGAGTTCTGTCGCCAACGCCATAATTCCGCTCCGCTGCAGACAAGTGCTGGGAGAAGAAGGCGCAGGGGCGCACCACCCCATCCACCGGAGAGAGCTGAGACAAAACTGCCCCCACCCCTGTGTCAGATGCGTCCGCCTCGACCAGGCATTGTAGTGTTGGGTCTACCTGGGTCAGGACCCGGGAGAAGGAGAACTCCATCTTCAGCGTCTCGAAGGCCGACGCCGCTTCCTCTGTCCACCGGAACGGCACCTTGGGGGAGGTGAGGAAGGTCAGGGGAGAGGCGATGGAGCTATACTTCTGTACTAAACGGCGGTAGAAGTTGGCGAATCCTAGAAATTGTTGCACCTGTTTCCTGGACGAGGGAGTGGGCCACTCAACCACCGCTTTGACCTTGGCAGGGTTGGGGAGAAGCTGGTTGTGGGACACGACGAAACCCAAGAAGGAGGTCTTGTTGGTGTAGAATTCACATTTCGCCGCCTTCACATACAACCTGTTCTCAAGGAGCTGCTGGAGGACCCGCCTCACATGAGCCTGATGCTCCTCCCGAGACCAGGAGAAGATCAGGATGTCGTCCAGGTAGATGAAAACGAAGACCCCCTGGAAGTCACGAATAACATCATTTATAAGCCGCTGGAAGACAGCCGGAGTGTTGGTGAGCCCAAATGGCATGACCAAGTACTCGAAATGGCTGCTGGGCGTCCGGAACCCCATCTTCCATTCGTCACCCTCCCGGATCCGAACGAGGTGGTACGCACTGCGGAGGTCCAGCTTGGTAAACCAGGAGGCCACCTGGAGGGAATTGAAAGTGGAGTCCATGAGGGGCAGTGTGTATTTATCTTTCACAGTGATGTCGTTTAAGGCCCAAAAGTCAATACACGGCCGCAGGGACCCATCCTTCTTGGAAACGAAGAAGAATCGGGCTCTGACTGGGGATGAGGAGGGGCGGATGATGCCTGCGCTGAGCGACTCTTTAATATAGGCGTCCATGGATTCCTGCTCCGGGGCTGACGGGCTGTAAAGACGACCCAATGGCAAGGGCGCCCCTAGGCGGAGATTTATGGCACAGTCATACGGGCGGTGGGAAAGGGGGCGGGGAGAGACAGCGCTTTGGATTTGCTGAAGACGAGCCCTAGGTCGTGAAACTCCAGGGGCACCAAGGAGAGGTCAGGCGGGGGTGAGTCGGAGGCGGGGAGAGGCACTGACGGGGCGCAGGCAGCGGACTGGAGGCAGGCGCCCAAGCAGAAGGTGCTCCAGGAGAGGACGCTGCCAGACTGCTAATTGAACACCGGGTTGTGGAGACACAGCCGTGGGTAGCCCAGGATGACGGGAGCAGCCGAGGTGGGCACGATGAACAGGTTTAAGCCCTCTCTGTGATTGCCAGAGATGATGATGGAGATGGGTTTAGTACGATGGGTGACCCTCTCCAGAGGTGTGCGGGAGAGAGTGACAAGGTTAATGGGGGCTGGCAGCGCTTGGCACGGGATGCCCAGGAGGGTTTCCAGGCTCTTGAAAATGAAGTTCTGTTCTGCCCCTGAGTCCACCAGTGCGTGAGTGGCATGCCCAATGGGATTATGACAGAACCTAATTGGGAGGAGGCATTTGGAGAGGGGATTTGACTGGGTTGCATCCGCAAGGCCCCCTACAGCAACTCACAGACTCCCCCTTTTGGCTTAATCAGGCAGGCCTCCACGGAGTGCTGGTCGTCTCCGCAATACATGCAGAGACCCAGCTCCCTGCGGCGCTGTTTCTCCACCAGTGGAAGCTTGGTCCGCCCAATTAGCATAGCCTCGGGTTCATCGGCGGACTCCAGAGCTGGTAACGCCAGGGGGCAAGAGTGAGGGGTGCGGGTGGAAGCTCCGCTCGAGCGTCTGTAAGTCTTCCACTCGACGGCCCGCTCCCTCAGTCTGTTGTCTAGGCTAATAGCTAAAGAAATTAATTCAGATAGCCGTTCCGGCTGATCCCAGCAGGCCAGCTCGTCCCACAGACTGGAATTTAGACTGCGGATGAAGATGCTGCAGAGGGCAGCATCGCCCCACCCAACTTCCTTCGCTACCACCCGGAAGTCGACAGCGTAATCGGCGACTGCCCTGGCGAAGGTTAAGTAGCCAATTGGTTAGAACGCTGTCATGATCCGAATGATCAAAGACTTCGCAAAAGTCGTGTACGAACTGGGCATAGGTTAGGTTCGCGTAGCTGGGCCTCCTCATTACGGCGTAAGCCCAAGCTAATGCTCGCCCTTCCAGGAGGTTAGCCACATACCCAATCCGGCTATGATCAGTCGGAAAGTCCCCGGGGACCCGCTGGAATACCGACTCACACTGGAGGAGGAACCCGCATGCTTCGCCGAGTTTCCCGCTGAAGCGTGTGGGTGTCGGAATAGGTGTGAGCCGGGTTGGCGGCCCTGGGCTAGCCTGGCTAGCTGGGGGAGCGATGGGAGCTGGTCCGCTGTGCTGAGCCAGAGGGAATGCCTGCTGAGGATCCAGGCGGTCCAACCGGTGAGTGATTTGGGTGAGTTGGTTGAGGATTACCTGTTGCTGATGAGCTATTAAATCCACTCGAGCCTCGAGGGTGGAAAAACGGCTTGCGAGCCCACTGTCCACTGGGCCGCATTGCTGGAGCTGTACTGACTTAATGTCGGGCCCAGGGAACGTGCACACAGGTTCGAATGTGATTCAAAAGCTTTATTGAACAATAACAGGTGTTTGGATGCGTGAATGTGAGATGTGAATGGATTGCAGGAGGACGGGAAGCGCCGAGGGCGGAACAGTGCGCCGTGCAGCAGGCAACCCTAAGGGCAGAGCAGAGACAAGGGTTAGTGATGGATTTCCACCCCGCAGGGTTAACACTCAGCGTGCTGCTTACTTGCAGGTGTTGAGGTGGCTGGCGTTGGCTAGTCGCAGGTCTCCTGCCTGGAGGACAGCGCCCAGATGCGCGCTCGGCGATGTGAGGAGAGGATATCGGGGAAGAGGGAAATCCGCCGCCTGGAGGATCCACCTGTGCACAGGGGAGAATACTGGAGAGCAGGTAAGGAAATATACAGCTTACGTGCATGATGAATGAAGGCGCAGATTGGGAAGGAACGGTCGTGCGCTGGAGTTGGGAGTGTAGACGAGCAGACAGCTCCAGGCCGAGGCTCCAGGCAGAGCGGGTTAAATAGTCAGAGGCTGATGAGGCGCAGGTGTGCGCGCCACTGAAACAGATGACAGGCGAGAGCGAGTTGTGACAAGTGTACTATATAGGGAATGCGCAGCCAATGGAGCAGTGAGAGAAGAGCTTCACATCACAACATAAACTACCTTAAAATATTTATATTTAATAATTCAGCAAAAATGATTTGATTTAATACATATTTACTACAAATTACATGCAGGTATTCATTTTTTTTCTTCCATCATTATGTTTTACTGTCTCATGTGATGACATCATCAACCGTGCCGCGAAAACAAGCCCAGTAGTGTCCAAAAGTGGTTAATTTTATTGTTATATTGAGTTTACTGTATAGTCCACTATATCTAAATTCACTATATAGCGAGTAGGGAGTGAGTGAGTGAGTGAACATTCCGAACACAGCCAGGGAAATCAGTCAGAGCGAGCAGACCAGGGAGGCAACCAAGATGAGTCACGTAACCCAAATACCAAGTGCTGATTTGCCCTGTGGCGTTATCTGCTTTTGTAAAAAAAAAAACAAAAATATGAATTTGTAGTGTCTATAACATAGGACATATCAGATTTTGAGAAAAAAGCAATTTGAACTTGTCATAACTCTGGCTCTCACGAGCCAGAAAAGAGATTCGAGGGCGACCAGTGAGTTAGCGTAATTTATTAACACAAAACACACACTACACTAAATAACGAACAGCAAAGTAAAGAGCCACGTGGGGCTAAAACACACACAGAACTAAAGATGATATACAACCCAGGGAGAAAGGCTAGAGAGGCGGCGAGGGAAAAGCACTCGCCGAGTCGCAACACTTACTTTGGGTAAAGCGCCGAGGTAACGGCGAACTGTAGCTAGACGGGGGAGCTAACAGTCGTGGAAACACAGGATACGTCTTTCCAAAGCGAGGTCGCAGCGACGAGTAACTCTCGGCTGCTCGCTTAAATGGGGGAGATTATTGGGAATAGGAGACAGCTGTCCCAGCGCAGCTGAACTAGACAGCTGGCAATCAGCTGGGCGCTGTCAAAGAGCGGGCCTTGGAAGACCCGGCACGGACTACCCCGGAGCAGGAGTAACACTGGACAACCTGAACGCAGAGAAAGAGTTCAGGTCGTGACAGAACTTCTATAAGTAGGTACAGTGATCCCTCACTTATTGCGGTTAATGGGTTCCAGAACCGACCGCGAAAAGTGAAAAACCGCGAAGTAGCGTCACCCCTAATGACGTCACCCATAAATAACACATACGTTCATTCTCTCACTCTCTCTCATATGATACGTGTGTGTGTGTGTGTAAGTGTACATACATACGTAGATGTAAATAAAGTGTACATAAATATGTTTTTAGAACTCTTATTTTTATAACAAGATGCATAACTCAAGATGAAGATGATTTACGTACTGCACAGGTTAATGAGAGCTTTACTGCTCCTCAGGTGACGCCTCATCGTCAGGTGCTAAAGGCGCAGGATTGTCGAGGGCAGCTGCAGGAGGCGGCGTAGTGGCTCGACAGGAAGACTATTTCACACAAAAAGGGACAAGAGAACAGCGAAAAGTTCCACGCTGCGAGACTAGTGATAAAGAACAATGAATGCGGTCTTCCTTCGGTGGGTATGGGCGCTCTGCAGGGAGAAAGCTGGGTAAAACGTCTCGGCCAATCAGCTTGCGAGGTAAAACGTCTCGGCCAATCAGCTTGCGAGATTCCCGATCAGTGAAGAGGTGGGCGGAGAGGAGTGGAGCGGTGGTCAGAGAGGTGGATTTTGAGTTAAGCGGCTCACCGTGTTGATACCTGATGTTCTAATGTAGTCTCCCTGCCTTCTGCTAGCGCCCGCCCATTTTTTCTCAATTTTGAATTTTTGATGAATATTTCTGAAAAATCCGCGATGCACTGAGGGCGCAAAAGGTGAAGCGTGAAGTAGCGAGGGATCACTGTAATGTTAACAGTTGTTTGATGTCAAGAGGGAAATTTTCATGGAAGTGGCGTTTATCGGTCTTTGCAAACAAACTCTTCATATGCAATTGGTATAGTTGTAGATTTTAGAAAAGCATTTGATACAATGAATCATTCCATACTTCTTGATAAATTGCAATTGTATGGTATTAGGGGAGTGGCACTGAATTGGGTTACAAGTTACTTGTCTGAGAGACAACAGTTTGTGAAGATGGGAGAATATCTGTCTGGACATATGGGAATTGCCTGTGGGGTCCCCCAGGGGTCAGTATTGGACCCCAAATTGTATAAATATAAATAAATGACATATTCCAAGTTTCTAAATTATTAAAAATAATATTATTTGCTGATGATACTAATATATTTTATTCTGGAAATAATTATAAGGAACTAATCCATACCCTAAATAATGAATTAAATAAGCTAAAAAGTGGATGGATAGTAATAAATTATCACTAAATATAGGGAAAAAAACAACTAAGGAAATGATATTTGGTAATTGTAAAAGTAAAGAAGATATACATATTTATATAGATAATGTAATTATTGAAAATGTTAAAGAAATCAAATTTTTGGGTGTAATACTAGATGATAAAATTAGTTGGAAAACACACAGCAGATACATACAAAACAAAGTGGCAAAAAATATTGCAATTATAAATAAAATTAAGCAAGTCCTAGATTACATATCGCTTCATATCTTGTATTGCTAATCAGTACTTTCATATTTGACCTATTGTGTAGAGATCTGGGGTAACAAATATAAAAGTACACTTAATTCATTGTTAATATTACAAAAAGGGCAGTCCGTGTTATACACAAAGTCAGGTATCTTAAACATACTAATTTATTGTTCTTACATTCAAAATTATTGAAATTATGGGATCTAGTTGAATATTATACAGCACAGTTAATGTTTAAAGTCAGTAAAAACTTTTTGCCACGCAGTATACAAAATCTTTGTAGTCAGAGAGAAGGGAAATACAATTTATGGGGGAATACAGAATTTAAAATGTGCCTAGTAAGATCTACTAGGAAAAGTTTTTGTGTGTCTGTGTGTGGGGTAAAATTGTGGAATGGGTTGGGGGAGAAATACAGGCATTGTCCAAACATCCATATATTTAAATCAACATATAAAGAAATGATTTTTTAACAATATAAAAAATAAAGGGCCGCAATATCACAATGTGTCTTTAATGAAGAAAGGTTGTTATTGTTGTTACTGTTGAATATATATGCTGGGTACTATTGCTGTTATTGATATTATCATATTATTACTAGAATATTACAACATATTATAGTATTATGATTGTTGTTTAGGATGGAATTATTTAAAGTATTATATAGGCCAGGTGGTATTATTATTGTTATTATTATTGTTGTTATTGTAACTACTATACGACTACCTATTATTAGGGTTATTATTATATGGTTACTTATTGTGCCTAGGTATTTGTTTGAATAATTTAAGCTCAAAATTATTTTAAGTCAGATAATCACGTGGAAAGTTGAATTTACTTACATTTATTACAAAATCACCCCAGTGGCCACTATGGGGGAGAGGTTACAAGGCATGACATTCAGACACACCTAGAATCTCTAAAGGATCCATTCTTCTAAGTCGGATATATATAGGTAGGCGAAAGGAGAGGGAGGATGAGGATAAGGATAAGGAAAGGGACAGAACGGGACAGTCCTGATAACTAGGCAGCTGTCAGACACTCTGGAGACATGGGTCATGAAGACATGAGATCCATAAAACTGACAGAATGTCCATCTACCACTGATCTGTACAGGCTGAGAAGTTCCTGTGCATTCCTGTGACCTAAAACAGGTTATGTCAAAGAGATGATAATAAATGGCTTAGCTCATTCCTTACGCATGTACTGATCCTCAGTCTGAACTCGCTGAAATTGCTCACAGAAACAGGCCAAGAATATATAAACTTATCCTATGTGGAATGCACATATAAACATTAAACATGGCATATGAAAGGTATGATACTTCTCAAATATAATAATGCATTATTAATATCAATAATAGAAAAATTCCATATTATCTATACTATCAGTATTGTAAGCCATGTGAGGGTATATGGTGGTATATATGGTGATTATGATGATATTGTCTATAATTATATTAAACATACCAGAAGTATTTACTTATTATTATTACAATTATTGTTAGATGTTGGTATTGTTGTCATTATAAACTATCATTGTTGTATTATTTCTACTGCATAATTTAATTATAAGATGCATTACATATTATGGTATTCTATAATGAATGTAATTATGGAATGGATAATGACTAGAATGATATAATTTATTGGGTACAGAGAAGGGTGGGACTATATAAGCGTTGGCTTCTTCCCACTCCTTTTGAACAAGGACATTTTGTTATGTTTATTTTTTTTGTTTTGATTCCTTGTTTTTAATTTTTTTTCTCGATGTTCAAATCAATCAATCAATCAATCAATCAAACCTAAAAACCACAGCTCTGAAGCCACATTCCAGTGGTAAACTGACTATAAAAATCCACTCTCAGTGCCGAGAATTTCCTCTCATAAATTCACTGAAGTTTATTTCCCAAGAGACAATTTGAATGTTTTAATTGCTTATGACACTGGCAAAATAAACAGACCCTCCTCAAATTCCTCACGGAAACTCAAAAGTCCAACACTGCCCTCCAAGTGGATAACTCAGGAATATATTTTTCTCTCTCTGCAGTTGAACTCTGAAGTGCTAACCATCAAATAACTATCTCTTCACAAGACTCTCATTTTTCAGAAGATATTTTTCAGGACACACTGGAAGATCAAGAGCGGACTCTGACATACAATTCTGGTTTGAACTGTTTCATTAATCATTGATTTAAATGTATTGTACGTTTGAAAGTATATTAAATGAACCTTATTCCATGCATGTTAAACATAGAAGAACAAGTTTATGGAAATACATGTAGTAACTAGAAAAGCACTCGAAGAGCGCAGACCTCCGCATTATCATCTGAGCATTATCATCATAGATACAATAATAGGTATCATCATCATCATTATCATCATAGTTACAATAATAGGTATCATCATCATCATCATCATCATAGTTACAACAATAATAGGTATCATCATTGTAGTAACAATAATAGGTATCATCATCATCATAGTAACAATAATAGATATCATCATCATCATCATCATCATAGTCATCATATCATCATCACGATGATGATGATACCTATTATTGTAGTTACGATGATGATCATGATACCTATTTTTGTTACAATAAAGAATCCTTTAAAAAATTCCTGTATCCAAATGGTGATCTGGATCATCCCCAAAATTTAATCAGTTCTTCCTTGTACCATTTCCAACAATGCCTGAAAGTTTCATTGAAATCCATCCATAACTTTTTGAGTTATCTTGCTAACAAACAGACAGACAAACAGACAAACAGACAAACAAACAGACAAACAGACAAACCAACGCCGATGATCACATAACCTCCCCCTTTGGCGGAGGTAATAATGCACACATATATAATATCCACATATAAAACTGCTCTCAGAAGAGGCAAGGTGGAGACCAGAGACATAGAGGCGTGGACAGAGGATTCAGTGCACTGCCTCCAGGAATGCTTTAACTGTACGGACTGGGAGGTTTTCACACTGTCCTGCGGGGATGATTTGGACTCTTTGATAGACGTCACATGCTCATACATGGCTTTCTGTAAAAATACGATCGTTCAATGTAAACGTGTCAAAATATATCCCAACAACAAGCCATGGGTTACAAAATCAGTTAAATCCTGCTTACAGAGGAAAGCACTTGCCTTTAAACAGGGGTCTGTTTCTGAGCTACAGGTTGCCACAAAAGAGCTGAAGTCTGAAATTTTAACAGCAAAACAGAATTATAAATCAGAATTGGAAAGTAAGATGGCTACAAAGAAACTTGATTCAGCCTGGGCCAGTATGAAAACTATTGCAGGCCTTCAGAGCACAGAGCGCAGTAATCGTGTGTTTTTAGATGGTTTTAATTCAGACACAGAGCTGGCTAATGCTCTTAATTGTTTTTATGGTCGTTTTGACTCCTTTGATTTTAGCACTGAAACCCAAGATTTGAAACAGAAACTCAAAGACAATCAGCATTTTAATATTGAGGTGCAGGATATTAAAAGGGAGTTCTGCGCTGTAAAAGTGAACAAAAGTCAGGGCCCTGATAATATATGTGGGCGCTTGGTAAAGTCCTGTGCACATGAACTGAGTCCTGTATTTCATTACATTTTCAATAAGTTCCTACAGACACAACATGTGCCCAAGATCTGGAAAGATGCCGTGGTTGTTCCCGTTCCAAAATCCAGCTGTCCTAAAACGGTAAACAACTTTAGACCAGTTGCTTTGACTTCAATTTTAATTAAAATTTTTGAAAAACTGGTCAGATTTGAGGTCCTAAAGCAGACTGAACATACATTGGATCCTCTGTAGTTTGCCTATAGGCCTCACAGAGGAGTGGAGGACGCCACTGTCACTCTGCTTAACATGCTTTTTTAACATCTGGATTTTAATGGGACACACGCCAGGCTTTTATTTGTGGACTTTTCCTCCGCCTTTAATACAATCCAACCTCATATTTTAGTTGAAAGGCTACTGCAACAATTTGATTTGAGCAATAATCTGGTGGGTTGGATTCTGGATTTCTTAACCAACAGGACACAGAGAGTAAGGGTCAATGGTACATTGTCTGACCTAAAGTGCTCTTCTACTGGCTCTCCTCAGGGGTGTGTGTTGTCACCACTACTCTTCATCCTGTACACAAACATGTGTCGGAGCAGACATGACAACAGACACATTATAAAGTATGCTGATGATTCAGTTATTGTCAGTCTCCTCCAGGATGGTGAGAGTGGTCATGGCCTAGTAGTTGATGATTTTGTTCACTGGTGTGAGGATTCCTACCTGCAGCTGAATACGACAAAAACTAAAGATATGATTATTGACTTTAGGAGGAAAACTCCCAGGCACAAAGTCACCATACTAAAAGGTCAGACCACTGAATGTGTACAATCCTACAAATATCTTGGGACGATTATTGATAGTAATTTAAACTTTGAAGAGAACTGTGAAAGGGTGTGCAAAAAGGGTCAGCAACATTTGCATTGCTTGAGGAAACTTGCACGCTTACAAACTGACAGAACCATAATGACAATGTTTTATCGGGCTTTTATTGAATCTGTTTTATCCTTTTCTTTAGTGTCATGGTTTGGTCAGATAAAACTGAAACAGAGGAAATCCTTGGATCAGGTAGTTAGATGGTCCAGTCGTTTGCTTGGTGAGTCACAGCTGAGCCTGACATCCCTGTACACCAGACAAGTACAGAGGATTGCTACCTCCATTTTAAATGACTCCCACCCTTTGCACTGCAACTTTCAGCTTCTTTCTTCAAGACAGAGGTTTGCTGTCCCAAAAAGCAAAACCCAGTGCTACAAAAACAGCTTTGTTCCTGCTGCTGTCAAAGAGTTGAACAAGTTGTAACAATATATTGCACATAATTTAGGTACCTATTTATTAACTCCATTTTATATTTACTTATTTTTGTAGGATTTTATTTGGGTTCTAAATCTTTTATTGGGTTTTAGACCTTTGAGTTTTTAACCTCTTTGACTAGTCTTTAACTTTTTAATATGACCCTTCTCTCTTATCTCTGGTTTTTCTCTCTCTCTTTGTCTTTATACCCTGATTGATGGAGCCTTGAGTATTTTTATCATGTTTATGGTCAGCTTCATGTGTGCCTGTGTTTGTGTTTATGTTGAATGTAATTGTGGCTTGTAAATATGGATGTCACCAGACTGCAAAACAAATCTACCTACGGGTACAAATAAAGTAACCTGAACCTGATAATGAAAAATAGTCATAAATTACTGAAATTTAGTTTAGCTTATATACATGTGAATTCCAAGTTAATAATTTTTTTTTCTCCCTTCATAAGCTCACGCAATCCATCTGACTAGTATCAGCTAATAACAAACTAGTGACATGATTGGTGACCCAGAAACAGACGTGGACTCAAAGAAAACACAGTTATCTTTTATTATAAAGGGTGTAAGTGTGGATGTGTGCATGTGGCAGGAGTGTAGCAGCTGGGCGAGCAGAGCACTGTTCAGACTGGCAGCCCTGGAAGAGAGCATAGACAGACGGATGAGTGACTGAGGTTTGGAGGGATGTATAAATGAATGTTCAGTCTTACAAGTAGGCTGGAGAGCTGAGGCACTGAAGATCTCCCAAGGGCTCTGGTCCAGTTGTTCCATGTCTAGGCTACAGCTGTCGGTGAGGTGAAGCGGTACAGGTTTGTACAGTGCAGGTGAAGTGTGGGTTGTGCTTAGGTCCGCCGCCAGGAGGAGGAGGTCCTCCGCCAGAAGGCTTCTATCTGTGCACAGGGGAGAAGGAGGAGAGCAGGAAAGTGAAGATAGTATGACGGCTTACTTGTCGGTGGGGAGCTCAGGCTCCCAGGTGAAGCAAAGAGCAGGAAGGAGCTGCGGAGGCGAGACTTCAGAGTAGGACGAATAGAGTAGGCGAGGAGGTCTTGCCAGACCATGGGAGTGTTGACGTCTCCGTGCAGACCAGAGGGCAGCGCTGCTTAAATAGGCCACTAGATGAGACGATCAGGTGTGCGCACAGCTGTGGAGATAATTAGGGCAGCAGTCATGCAGAGCGGATCATAACAACTAGTCGTGTGTGTGTGTGGTGTGTGTGTGTGGTGTGTGTGTGATGCCTCTTGCATTCTATTGGTCAGTTTCAGACAAAGAAACTCTTCCTGATTAGAAAAGTCTATTCTAGTCTCCTGCTCTAAGAGGTAATTGGTTCTTCCTCCTGCCAGTCGTTTTTTTTCCCCTGAAAAGTGCACGCTTTAAAAAGGAGGAAACTCCCAGTGTAATTCAAATTCTGTTTTTCTATTCTATTCTGTGCACGTCTAAGTTTTTGTTTCTGTCTGAGGAGAGACCGTTTTTCTTTCCATTTTGAGCTCAAACCTTCTTTATTGCCTGGAGTAAAACTCCGTCCTTCTCTCCTCAGATCTTTTTTTTTTTTTCTTAAATTTGTTAAGCTTTCTCTATTTGTTTTTCTTAAATCACTATGTCAAAGTGGACTGATCTTGATTTTCTAACATTTCACTAGAATCTACTCTCACTCAATTACCACAACACTGGATGAACTTGGATTTCGTGGCTTAAATAATTTTTATTCTTTTCTTCAAGTTGTGACTTTGATCGGGCTTTGAGCAATCTCCAAACACCAGGGACCCAGAAAAGTCTGCTGAAATCCCGTGTTGTCCATTCGAATAGATCAATGGAGCCAGCAGCACCTCTGAGTCTCAGGGTCTAAGCTTAAACAGTTGAGTTTGGGAAAAAATTATCTGTGGGCAGATAATTTTCCATGCCATCTGATGATCAGGTAAGGATCCAGCTGAAGTCAACCCAATCAACTGATCACAGAAGCAAGACTCCAGTTCTATCTGCTGGGCTAAATGTGATGTCCATCCTAATTGAAGTATGTCAAAATTTCTCATGTTAAGAGCTAGTTCATAGGCTATGACCAGAGTTATAAAACTGAGGAAAAGTAATATCCATCTTTTCATTAACCTCCGTTCTTTTTTAGAGTAAACCAAAATTTCCTTTTTCATATAAATCAGCTTTTATCATTTTCCTCATAAAATTGCGTCCAATTTTCTTCACCTTCTGCTACAGTTATTTTACAACTTTTCATTTTCCATCAGTTACAAATTCAAACTATGGTTTTCCTTGGTTCCACAAATGTTTGATAATCCACTTTATACTCAGTAATCCATTACCAGTTTAATGTGATGCTTGATTTTTGTTGATCATTTCACTTTGCCCTGCAAGTCATTTGAATGTAATGCTTTATGTAAGCTGAGTTTGATCATTAAACTGTTAACGGTAGATGGAAGTTTCTGCTTGATAAAATTTTGTGTCTGTTCTCTTGAGTCACGCAGAAGAATTCACGAATGTTTGAGATTGATTCATAGAGGGTACAAAGATTAGTTATTAATAAAAGTGTCCACTCTTGTGGACTGGTGCCCCACGAGCTTATGTGTGTGGTAATGAAGTGAAACCTCATTCCCACCCACACATCTATATATAAATTAAATAATCTTTGTACCTTATAACAATAAACCGCTACACCAGCAATATCCCTTGGGCAACTCTACATATTAACCCCTTTTTTATCGGATACACTGAAATCATTTATCCATGAAGTGTTTTTACCAACAATCTTTATATTTACCAAGGGCTTAATATGCTAGTTTATCATGAATATTCATGCTGTGGAGTATGTTCAAACCATTTTTATGCCAAATTAACACTTTTCTGGTCATTACCTTGTTGATGTCATCTGCTTTATTTATATAGCAGTTTTCATACAAAAAGATGCAACACAAAGTGCCTGACACATTGAAATAAAGCACAATTTAGCCCCCCCCCACACACACACACATAGACACAAAGACACACACACACACAGAAACTTTCATCAGTGTAAAACTTACGTCTTAAGGCTTATGGCTGGGCACCAAGGATCCAAGTGTGGAAGCACCATCACTAGGGAGCTATCACCAGCAGGGAAAGCACCAAGTCCACGGCTACAGGAACATCACCTCTAAGACCACCCAAGTCCAACCTGAGGAGTCGACACTGCAGGCGCGGCGCTGCAGCGTACGACCCCCTCAATCAGGCAGACCAGGCCAATCACAGGTCAGTGCCCTGCAGCCAGAAAACAGGAACAACCCCCATGGGAGGGCCCCCAATGAGGAAGCACCAGAGCTTGGACAGGGTGATAAAAAGTGACTGATAAATAATAAGACAGCTTGCTGATAAAAAGACTAGGCAGTTAAGATGACTGGAAAAATAAAACAACACCTAAACACAGTCAAACAAACATATATTCATAAGTATCAATAATTCACAGTAAGATAAGTATTTGAGACATAGATTTAAAATCAGAAATTAAAAGAATTAAAATAGGAAATTGATCAAAAGCAAGGTTAAAATAGTAACAAAATTCAATAATGCTAGGTTTTGTTGATGATGACATGTATTGGGGCTGAACGCAAGGGTGACTGGCTTCTTCACCTTGCTACATTTTGAAAGATACTTCCATACTACGTTGCTGCCGGTCATGTAACCTATGGAAGGTATGGTTTGTACTATGTACGTTCCATGGACAAACTTCCCCCTCACGTCCAAAATCTTTTTCTAAAGGGACAACAGGTGACACCACACATTCACAGCATATGGAATGGTCTGTGAAGCGACCAGTTCATAGAATCTATCTTCATGAGGTTTGGTCATAGTGCTGGGGGAATAACTGGAATTATGCTTAAGTTGAAAACATTGAAAATATGGGCTCTAAGCTGCCATATCTGCTACAAGATGGAGTGTGATATGGTGGAGATGGAAGAGGAGGAGGCAGATGCCACCACAGTTCAACTGTATCATAAAGAGGAGACCAAGGCAAGGATACAAGCGGATGCCAAGGACGGAGCTGGATTCCGTCGCAAACTTGATGCTTGCATAGATCCTACAGGTTCCACGGAACATCCAGAAGGCAGCATTGTCACCTACAGTATGCCAGCAGGAAGATAGCCCCAGCATCTGTCGATGGTGGCAATGCTGTGATGATTGGAGAGGGCAACTTTGGAGAGAGCATAAGGAAATTATAAAGAACCTTCTTCCCGAGTATGCTGTATCAGGACGGGACACAGTGGCATGCTACTTTGGGATTGGAAAAAGCACAGCGATCAAAACCTAGAAAGACAAATATGACTTGTCAGCAATAGGGACTCTGGACGCACCCCTCCAGCAAGTGACTGATCAAGCTACTCATTTCATTTCAGCCTGTTATGGCATGAAGTACAGCACAAACGTGTCACACACAAAAAAGAACAGCAACAGTCACTCATCTTCCCCAAACTTGGCTGGTCTTCCACCAACCACAGAGGCTTTCGTTGGAAAATGTGAAGATGACCCATTTTCAGGGGGTGTTGTGGTGATCTGTCAATGTTAACCCAAAGGAACTGAACCCTGAGGAATTTGGTTAGAAGAGGGACACAGACAGCAAGTCATTGACTCCAACTGCTGTACCAGACGACACAAAACCTGCCCTGGAATTCATTTTGGAAATGATCAGATGTGACTGCAAAAGTGAACCCCCTTGTAACACCAAGAGATGCAGTTGTAAAGATAAAGGCTTACTTTGCATCATATTTTGTGCCTGTTGCAGGATAGGATGCTCAAGACCACAGTAGCCTGAACTAGCCATCATGCCTGATTAGAATGCCAGGATTATTCAATCTGTCAGTCTGGCTGCAAATTTCAACTTTGCCTGCTCATCAAGGATTTTTGACGGTGGTAATTTAAATTGCTATGTTTACTTACAGTAATGAATGATGCTACACACATAGAAGTTTCCGAGTGTTGCCAAGTAAGGTTAAAAACATATCGCACAGTCTCTTTCACATGACTAGTTGGCATTCAATTACTGTTGGTTAACTATTGTTTGCAAAATTATGACAGAATTGTCAAAATTCACTAATTTGAAGTGGATAGGAAAGGGTTAATACATTAAGCGTTGGTCCATATTTGATTCTACCTACAGTACGGTGTGGATAAATGCCAGAGAAGACAAACTGGGTGCATTTGGTATTGTGGAGATCGTGTGGAAAGGATGAGGCTGAGTTATTTCTCAAGTTCCATTTAATTCACAACACACTCTCCAACATTCAAATATAGAAAGAGGCAGAACCCCCAACCTCTGCCAGTCTTATACCCCTGACATCAAAGCACAAAATCCCAGTCTGTCGACCTCGCACTCAGTCAATGCCAGGAGCTTCTCTGCTCGCTCTCCCAGCGAGGGGGTGAAAAAACGGATGAGAGCAGCCTTCAATGTGCCGTACTTGTCGTCGTCTGGCGGGTGGTTAATCAGGCTCTCTACTCGCTGGGCTGTGTGGCTGTCCAGCTTTGCAACCACATGGTAGAATTTCGTGGCATCTGCCGAAACCTTCCGAAGATGGAACTGTGCCTCGATTGCGTTAAACCAGGAGCGTGGGCTATTCTGCCAGAAATCTGGTAGCTGGACTGTGGTAGCTGCATTAGCCTGGCTGGCTCCTGATGAGTCCGGTGCAGTAGAATCGTCACCGGCCATAATACGTCTTAAGGTCACCAGTGTGGAGATCGTGTGGAAAGGATGAGGCTGAGTTATTTCTCAAGTTCCATTTAATTCACAACACACTCTCCAACATTCAAATACAGAAAGAGGCAGAACCCCAAACCTCTGCCAGTCTTATACCCCTGACATCAAAGCACAAAATCCCATTGTCTTTAAATCCCAAACACAATGCATCCCCCCTGCAATTCCTATCTCTTTCACCCAAACCTCGGTGGTCAGGAAATCATTCATGTCCATCTCTTTGCATATCAAAAGGCCAACTCTCACATCCTCCTCATATCCCTAGGAGGTCCAGACCTTTTGTTCCTCTTCAGACGTGAAGCCAAAATAAGCACACAGGAATATACATGAGAGCATATGAACAGTAATATACATGTAAGCCCGTGAAACTACATATGTGCACCACAGTATGACTTTTTACCATGGGATTATGGGACGTTTCCTTTTTTTCATGATTGAACCATGTCGGATATAAAGGGGTTAATATCTAGAGTTGCCCAAGGGGTATCACCGGGCACCCTTCTGATTCTTATTTAGCTACCCCTGACTACAGAGAAGCAACAGAGGAAAAAAAAAAAAAAACTTTATCTGACAAAACCAGGTTCAACCCCATGACTCCTGTGTCACGCCGCGCCATTCATCAGCGGCGCCACCTGCTCACGCACCTGACAATCATCAGCGGCGAGGGATAAAGGCCGTCTCGCCCGGAGGCTCGGCCTGAAGCCGTCAGACTTCGTCCCTCACCGTTGTGAGCTACTTCTCTTCAGCAAGCATAATTTGGGTAAGAACCCTTACCTCTCTTTCCCAGTCTGCTCCCCTGTGCACAGGTGGATTCCCCGGCGGCGGACATCTCCACTCCATCGCCCAATCCTCGCTGCTGTACGGAGCTCTCCAGGTGGCTGTCTTCCGGGCTTCGCCCCCTTGTTGTGCCAGCTATCCTGACAAACCAAGTAAGTCCTTCTCTCGCCATAAATCCCTCCTGTGTTGGTGTATGCCCGTCACCCTCTCCCTGTGCTCTCTCCATAGGGTTGCTCGGCTGAACGGTCACCTGCCTCTGTGCCTGAAGCAGACGCCATCACCAACACATTTACATCCCGCAGACACGCACTCATTCACTCCTGCTGTTAATAAACTCTTTGAACTACTCTAAGCCTGTGTGTGTGCGTCTCCTGAGCCGTGCGTTATGTCAGTACGGCTTCAGCAGAGCGGCTCGGCGGACGGCGGGCTCGCACACCGGCTTACCACTCTCGAGGCTAGAGTGGATCAAATAGCTTATCAACAGCAGGTTATCCTGAATCAATTGATAACTATCACTGGCCGATTGGACCGCCTGGACCCCCAGCAGCCGTTCCCCCCGGCTCCTCAGGGTGGCGCAGCTCCTGCTGTTCCGGTGGCCATCCAGCCAGCTCCGGTGGCACCGGCCCGACTCACACCGATTCCGACCCCCGCTCGCTTTAGCGGAAAGCTCGGCGGAGCGCGGGGGTTTGTGATGCAGTGCGAGTCCGTGTTTGACCGTGTGCCCGGAGATTTCCCCTCAGATCACAGCCGAATCGGCTACATAGGGAACCTCCTGGAGGGGCGCGCTTTAACTTGGGCCTACGCTATTATGGCGAGACCCAGTTATGCCACCCTCACCTATGCCGAGTTCGTGAGGCGCTTCCTGGAGGTGTTTGATCATTCTCGTTCCGAGGCGGTCCAGGTCGATCGGCTTCTCGCTCTCCAGCAGGGAAACCAGTCGGCCGCAGATTATGCCATCGAATACCGGGTAGCGGCGGAGGAATTGGGCTGGGAGGAGCGCTCCCTCTGCGGCCTGTTTCTCCGCAGCCTCAATAGTGATCTGAGGGATGAACTGGCTGGACGGGATATCCCCGGAACGTTAGCGGAGCTAACCTCACTGGCAATCAGCTTGGACAACAGGCTGCGCGAGCGCTCCTCAGGATGGAAGCCGTCTGCTTCTCGCCCTCGGGGAGCCCCGCTACGCCTGCCCCAAGCTCGCCCCCTGGCGACGCCGCCACCATCGTGCCCCGAGGAGTCGGAGCCGATGGTGACGGGCTGGGCAAAGCTCTCCTCGGCAGAGAAACAGCGCCGCAGTGAGTTGGGTCTCTGCATGTATTGCGGAGACAGTCAACACACGGTAGAGCTTTGCCCACAAAAGCCAAACGGCGGGGTCCGCGAGTCACTGTAGGGGGCCTCGCGGATGTCAATCGGCAATGTCCCCTCACTCAATTAAAGCTGCCCATCCGTTTCTGCCACAATCCCACTGGGCACCTCACCCACGCACTGGTGGATTCGGGCGCAGAGGGCAGCTTCATTTCACAAGGCCTGGCAACCCGATTGGGCATCCGCTGTCAGGCATTAAAACACCCCATCTCCCTGGTCCATCTCTCCCGTGCCTCCCTTGGGAGAGTTTCTCACCAAACCATGCCTGTCCCAGTCATCATCTCAGGGAACCACCGGGAGGAGATGGTATTTTACGTCCTGCCCAACTCTGTGTCGCCCGTCATCCTGGGGTATCCCTGGCTATGCCTCCACAACCCTGTCCTGGACTGGAGGTCAGCTGGAGTATCGGCGTGGAGTACCTTCTGTATGGGCACCTGCCTTCAGTCCGCTGCCTGCTCCCCGTCCGCGGCTCCCCCTGTGGCGGATACAGCACCTCCGGACCTGTCGCTGGTGCCTCCAGAATTTCACGACCTAGGTATGGTATTTAGTAAATCGAAAGCTATGTCTCTTCCCCCGCATCGACCCTATGACTGTGCTATCAACCTCCGCCAGAGGGCTCCCCTGCCTTCTGGTCGGCTCTACAGCCTGTCGGCGCCGGAGAAGGAGACCATGAATACTTACCTGAAGGAATCACTGAGCGCTGGGATTATTCGCCCATCGTCGTCACCCGTGGGGGCAGGGTTTTTCTTTGTCGGGAAAAAGGACGGATCCCTCCGCCCCTGCATAGACTACCGAGCGCTAAATGACATCACTGAGAGGGACCGTTACACCCCGCCCCTCATGGACACTGCCTTTCACTCCCTCCAGGGGGCGACCTGGTTTACCAAGCTGAATTTACGCAGCGCTTACCACCTCGTCCGGATCCGGGAGGGAGATGAATGGAAAACAGCCTTCCATACCCCGAACGGCCACTTTGAGTATCTTGTCATGCCGTTCGGGTTGACCAACGCTCCTGCCGTCTTTCAGCGCCTCATTAATGACGTCCTCCGGGATTTCATCGGCCTCTTTGTGTTCGTCTACCTGGACGACATTCTTATCTTCTCCAGGTCCAGGTACGAGCACCAGGTCCATGTGAGGCGGGTCCTCCAAAGACTGCTGGAGAATCGTCTGTACGTGAAGGCTGAGAAATGTGAATTCTACGCTAGGACCACATCCTTCCTGGGATTCATCATCGCTCAAGACCAGGTGCTCCCAGACCCAGAGAAGGTGAAGGCGGTGGTGGAGTGGCCTACACCCGCATCCCGGAAGCAGGTGCAACAATTTGTTGGCTTCGCCAATTTTTACCGCCGCTTTGTCCCAAATTTCAGCTCGATCGTCGGACCGCTGACCCGCCTCACGTCCCCGAAGGTCCCGTTCTGGTGGACTGAAGAGGTCGCTGCTGCCTTTAAGGCGCTGAAGGCGGAGTTCTCCTCCTCCCGGGTCCTTCGCCAGGTCGACCCCGCGCTGCAGTGCATTGTGGAGGTGGACGCTTCGGACACGGGAGTGGGAGCAGTATTATCCCAGTGGTCACCTGACGATGGCGCCAAACGACCGTGCGCCTTCTTCTCCCGGCGCCTGTCCCCGGCGGAGAGGAACTACAATGTGGGGGACAGAGAGCTCCTGGCCATTAAACTCGCCTTACAGGAGTGGCGCCACTGGCTAGAGGGGGCGGACCTGCCGTTTGTGGTCCTGACGGACCACAAGAACTTAGAATACTTACGATCTGCCAAGCGCCTGAATGCCCGCCAGGCGCGCTGGTCTTTGTTCTTCGCCAGGTTCCGCTTCTCAATCACCTTAAGGCCGGGCTCCAAAAACGGCCTGCCTGACGCCCTCTCTAGGCAGTTCACCCCCGTGGAGGCTGAGGAGACGCCCCACACTATCCTGCCCAGGTCGTGCGTCGTGGGAGCCATCTCTTGGGACATTGAAGACAAGATCCGGAAGGCGCAGGAGGTGGAACCTGATCCTGGCGGCGGACCAGAGGGAAGACTGTTCGTCCCATCTGCGGTCCGAGGAGAGGTCATCCACTGGCTCCACACCTCCCAGCTCACCTGTCATCCCGGCACCTCTCGGATGATCAGCCTCCTCCAACGGTCCTTTTGGTGGACAGGCCTGCGGAGGGATGCAGCCCGCTACGCCCGGGCTTGCCCAATCTGTGCCACCAGCAAGTCGGGAAATGCCCCTCCAGCGGGTCTGCTCCAGCCTCTGCCCGTCCCCGGCAGGCCCTGGTCACACATCGCACTGGATTTCGTCACCGGACTCCCCGTTTCCAACTCCTTTGACACGTCCTGACCATCGTGGACCGTTTCTCCAAGGCGGCACACTTCGTCCCCCTGCGAGGTGTCCCTACCGCCCTGGAGACGGCGGGCCTCCTCGTCCAACACGTGGTCAGGCTGCACGGGATTCCGGTGGACGTGGTCTTGGACCGGGGCCCCCAATTTTCATCCGAGGTTTGGAGATCTTTTTGTAACGCCATCGGAGCCAAGGTGAGCCTCTCCTCCGGCCATCACCCCCAGTCTAACGGGCAGTGTGAGAGGACCAATCAGGAGCTGGAGGCTGCGCTCCGCTGTGTTACCAGATCCAAGCCGACGTCCTGGAGCAACCATCTCGCCTGGGTGGAGTATGCCCACAACACTGCCCGCTCTTCTGCAACGGGGATGTCCCCCTTCAAGGCGTCCCTGGGTTACGACCCCCCGCTGTTTCCAGCGCAGGAGAGCGAGGTAACTGTCCCCTCTGTTAGGGCGCACCTTAGGCAGTTCCGCTCCACCTGGGCTGCCGCGCGTCATGCGCTTTTATGCACAGCGGAGCGCAACAGGACCGTGGCGGACCGGCACAGACGACCTGCCCCGGCGTACAGAGTTGGGCAACTCGTGTATGTGTCTACCCAGGACGTCACATTAAAAGGCGAGAGGAGGAAGCTGGCACAGCGATTCATGGGTCCCTTTCCCATCACCCAGATCATCAACCCGGTGGCTGTGCGCGTGGCTATTCCCCCCTCCCTCCGCATCCATCCCACTTTCCACGTGTCGAAGGTGAAACTGGCAGTCACCGACCCCCTTTGCCCTCCTCCTGCAGCGCAACCCGCGCCCCGGATGATTGGTGGCCACCCGGCCTGGTCCGTCTCCTCCATCCTGGACTCCCGGTGCCGAGGGCGTGGGTTGCAATACTTGGTGGACTGGGAGGGCTATGGGCCCGAGCATCGACAATGGGTGCCCCCGTCGTTTGTGTTGGACCCATCGCTCATCACGGACTTCCACCGAGCGCACCCGGATAAGCCATCGCCAGGAGGCGCTGCTAGAGGGGGGAGTACTGTCACGCCGCGCCATTCATCAGCGGCGCCACCTGCTCACGCACCTGACAATCATCAGCGGCGAGGGATAAAGGCCGTCTCGCCCGGAGGCTCGGCCTGAAGCCGTCAGACTTCGTCCCTCACCGTTGTGAGCTACTTCTCTTCAGCAAGCATAATTTGGGTAAGAACCCTTACCTCTCTTTCCCAGTCTGCTCCCCTGTGCACAGGTGGATTCCCCGGCGGCGGACATCTCCACTCCATCGCCCAATCCTCGCTGCTGTACGGAGCTCTCCAGGTGGCTGTCTTCCGGGCTTCGCCCCCTTGTTGTGCCAGCTATCCTGACAAACCAAGTAAGTCCTTCTCTCGCCATAAATCCCTCCTGTGTTGGTGTATGCCCGTCACCCTCTCCCTGTGCTCTCTCCATAGGGTTGCTCGGCTGAACGGTCACCTGCCTCTGTGCCTGAAGCAGACGCCATCACCAACACATTTACATCCCGCAGACACGCACTCATTCACTCCTGCTGTTAATAAACTCTTTGAACTACTCTAAGCCTGTGTGTGTGCGTCTCCTGAGCCGTGCGTTATGTCATCCTGGACTAACTCATCCAAATTCCAAGTCAAAATATTATCATTTAGAGCATTTATTTATAGAAAATGACAACTGGCCAAAGCAAGGGAAAAAAATGTTGCATTTGATGTGTTTTTACATTAAATAATGCCAAGAAAAACAAGCTTGTGTTCCTTTTTAAATATTATTACAATATTCAAATTTTTACTTAGGGAGAACTCAGAAATCTGTATTTGTGTAATAACTCTGATTTTTATTCAAAGCTTTCATGTGCTTTACCATCACCTAACTGGTACCTCCTTAACTAGATTGAGATGTCCTTGTGTTGGAATTCAACAGATACTCAAACTGAATGGCTGCTGTACATGTGGAGATGGTAATTTAGGAAAGATTTTTGCAGTGCTTTTCCATTTTCTTCTAGAGCTGTAGGTGAAGAGACAGATGGGAAATCAGGTGAAGAGTAGGGAAGAGATATGTAGTAAAGATCACTTTTGGTGGGAAAAGAACAAGGGTCACTGTCTCTGATTCACTCACTAAACCAAGCAATTTATTAAGCTGAGGAGAAACATGCCATCTGTATTTTTTTTATATATATATATCCCATCTGTTACAATAATCACATTTTTATGCTGTTTTTCTTTCCTCTTTGTCTCTCTGAGGTCCACAGTGGTGAACCTGAGGGGGCGCAGTCAGAGCAGCTGTGACGATAATAGGCTGGACGCTAAATAAAAATATTACATGTTTACTGTTTATACAAGAAAATGTTACTGTACTTCAATAAATTTTTGGAAAAAGTTTTTTTGCAAAATTATTTAAGTTGCTCTCAATATTCATCACAAGTGTGAAACATTCCAAGCTGTTGTGATTTAATATTCATAATTATGCTTTTATTTTTGGAAATTTTGATATGTTTACCTGCTCTTGCACGGCACTGTATAACTATACATGCATTCAATTAATAAAATCTGTTACTCCAGCATTTTTCTTTGTGCTCCTAATTTTATTCTTGTGCTTCTGTATTTTTTTGCCTAGGCACAAAGGCAATGTAGGCGTACAGTAATCACCCTGTGTGTCTATGTATGTATCTGTCTGTCTGTCCGTTACCAACTTTTCAGCTCACCCGCTCAAAATCAACTGGAACTAAAGGCTTGTATCATTGTAACACAATATTTTCTTGACTTTTAACTTGCCACAATTTCCAGATAAGTCTTTGTTTTCAAAATAAACACAAATTTAACTCACCTTTAACATTAATGCAACTGCAAAAAACGGTATTGTAATAACTATGCCGGGCCACTGGAAGTGGCACAGTGACTTTTTACAGCCCTCCATGCTACCATACCACAGGCACCAAGGCATCAGCACCTTGGTGCTTTCACTGGGTCAAGTTTTCAAAGAAGCTGTCTAAAAATTCTAACTGGCCTGGAGAATAACTTCAGTTAGGCCAGAGAGTCCTGATTGGCTCAACAGTACGGACATGCCAGCGCCATCTATCATTATGTCACCAAAAACGCTCATCTAAACTCATCTTTATTTAGGGGGCGGGGGTTAAGTGAAACTTTAAAGCAAAAGAACAGAGATATGAAACATTTGAGTGATTTCATTCTTGATATGTCTTGTAAGTTTTAAAAAACGTTAGACATGTCAACAAGACAAAAAAAACTCAATTTGTGGTGGAGTGTCACTTTAATAATCCCTTTTTTTAAAAAAAAAACAGAAGCACTTTGAACTGGGAGATAAGCCTGAAAAGCTTTTAGCACGACAGCTTAAAGGTGTTCAGGCATCAAGGTCTATTCATTGTATTAAATCAAAGACAGGTACATTATTAACCAACCCCAAAGATATAAATAGTTGTTTTAAAGAATTTTATAGTGAACTTTATAGTTCAAAATGTTCCCCCTCTCACTCTGATTTAAATGAATTTTTTGATTCCTTTATATTACCCAAACTTACAGATATAGCTAGGAAAGATTTAGATTCCGATTTCACATTGGACGAAATAAAATCTGCCATTAAGTCATTTCCATCTGGTAAAGCAGCAGGACTGGATGGTTTTGGTTGTGAATTTTATAAAAAGTTTTGTGATATTCTTGCTCCTCTTTTACTTAGAATGACATATGAGTCAAAGGCAAACAAGGCCCTACCTAAAACATTAAATGAGGCCAACATCATATTAATCTTAAAGAAAGGGAAAGACGAGAAGGACCCAGCCAGTTACAGACCCATTTCACTTCAGAATTTTGATAAGAAGGTAATTACTAAATTGCTGGCTATTCTGCTAAACAAATATCTTTCATCAATTATCCATCCTGATCAAACAGGGTTCATCCCGGGCAGATTTTCATTTTTTAATGTAAGACGACTTCTTAACATCATTTATGCTGATCACAGTAAAGTTAAAGTTGCAGCAATTTTTTCACTGGATGCACAAAAAGCTTTTGATCAGGTCGAGTGGACCTATATGCTAGAGTCATTAATGAGATTCGGGTTCGGTGACTCTTTTATAGCTTGGGTGAAATTGATATATGACAATCCAATGTGTTCTGTGTTAACAAATGGTGACAGGTCAACTCCATTCTTTCTACACCGTTCAGTTCAGCAGGGCTGCCCTTTATCACCAGCCCTTTTTGCAGTTGCACTTGAACCCCTCGCCTTAAGCATAAGAAATAATCCGAATATTGTAGGCCTGAAGGTTAGAGGAGTTGAATCCCTCATCAGTTTGTATGCGGACGACGTGATATTATACTTAGACAATTCAGAAAAATCAATTTCCCCTCTCCTGGACCTGATTATTTCTTTCGTTAGACTGTCAGGTTACACTATAAACTGGTCCAAGAGTGAATTTATGCCTCTTTCAGATGTTTTTTTGCCAGGTTTTCTGAAAAATGCACCTTTTAGAATAGTTAATGATCATATTAAAAACCTTGGCTTAATTATACCTAAAAATCCTAAATTGATATTTGCATTAAATTTTGGTGAGTCTATTGCAGACCTTAAGTGGCATGTAGACAATTGGAAAATCTTACCTTTGTCTATGATTGGTCGAATAAACTCAATCAAGATGGTCTCTCTCCCTAGATTTCTTTATCACTGTCAAAACCTTCCTATATTTCTCACATCAGCATTTTTCAAGGAATTGGATGCAATTATCTTATGTTTGGAACTATAAAAATCATCCGATTTCTAAATCCCACTTGCAAAAGCCTAAATTGGAAGGTGGGCTGGGCCTGCCATTGTTCACGCATTATTACTGGGCCGCCAATGTCAGATCACTAATGTTTTGGTCACATGCTGCCGTGGATAAGGTGGCATTTGAGGCCCCCTTGTGGTTGCACATGGAATCTGACTCTGTCACTAACTCTTCTTTGCCCGCCCTGATGTTCAATAAATTGGATGACTTGAAAATTCTGAAATGTTTAAGCTTTACAATTAGAAATTCGGTTAAAATTTTAAATCAGGTACGGGCATTTTTGCATTTACCAGAGACCTCAGCAGATACACCAATTTGCTATAACCATTCATTTTTACCCCCATGGTCAGATAAAACTTTCCATGTCTGGAGGGAGGGGACTTGTAAATTAAGGGGAGTTTAGCGTCATTTAATTTGCTTAGAGAAAAATTTTGTCTTCCTCATTCACATTTTTTTCGATATCTACAAATCAGACATTATGTTCAATCCATAGTTAATGAATCTGGTGCAGTTCCGGGAAAACATGTCTTCTTTGATCTTATTAAGAACCCCCCTCGCTCCAGGCACCTAGTCTCTAAATTTGTGAATATGTTTGACAGTGTTTTCACTGCCTCTTCCGAGACGATCAGGACAGCTTGGGAGGAGGAGTTGGGAATTGAATTATCTGGAGGCATTTGGGACAGAAGTCTGTCAGCAGTTAAGGATTGCTCGGTCAATAGTAGACACCAGCTGATTCAATATAAAGTGGTTCACCGCCTTCATTACTCAAAGCACCGACTGCATAAGATTTATTCTTCTATTTCATCACTGTGTGACAGATGTCAAATGTCAGTGGATACATTGTCCCATGCTTTTTGGTTCTGTCCCTTGCTTTTTGACTTATGGTCGAGAGTGTTTGATTAGTATTCTACGGCTTATCAAATCACTCTTCCCCTGGATGCAATTCTCGCTATCTTTGGCTGTTCCCAACTTACTCAACGTTTTAGCAAATCTATACAACAGTCATTGATGTTAAGAGACTTATTTTGAAGGAGTGGAAAGCCACTTCCTCTCCATCTTTTCGTCAATGGTTGATGGACATGATGAATGTTATACAGATGGAAAGACTCAGGTATATAAGAAACAACTCATTGCAAAAATTCTTTGATATTTGGGGTCCCTTTATCACTCACTTTGATAATTGCAAGGCCTAAAGGTTTGAATTAAGTCAATGTTAATGAATGGGCACCTATGGCCACCTGGTGACACAACAGTGTGACATTGGCAGATTTACTATATATACATGTAATTTGTATATGTGTATGTGTATATATACAGTATATACTGTATATATACATATGTGTAATTTTTTTTTCTGTTACTGGTTTTATGTGTCTGTTTATGTTTTTGTATGTATGTGTGTTTATACATGAGCCTGTTAAAATGTGTCAATAAAAAATATTATGGAAAAAAAAATAATCCCTTTTTTATATGACGTGTCTGTTAAAGAGATATGTCCACCACTAAGACTGAGGGCCCTAATGTGATGACCATCAGCAAACTTTTGTGCCCGACATCCCACCTTACGGCATTGTTTTTGTTAGTTTATGTCAGTGTATTGTCTGTTTTTTATGCTTTGCATCACGCCGTCTAATTACTGTAACAGCTGACAGTGCGCAGGTGTAGCAGGCCAATTAGTCCCTGCCCAGATTAAACCCAGGTATAGTTTGGCCCAGACCAGAGTATACCCCAGGTGTGGTATATATTACTCATATATTCCATACCTACATTTGTTAGAGCATGTGGAAATGTTTGGGACAGAATATACAAAGGAACTTCACACCTCTGAAAGGGACAAAGGAATCTCACCGCTGTGTGAAGACCAACGACTTCACAAGACGCGGCTGCAACAGACTTGACACCTTCACCCCCTAAGGCGAGGAGAGGTTTTCCCATCACCTCCCAAGACGAAGGGAGGAGTTAACAGGACTAATGGGGGATTTAGATAACGGGGGATTTCAGCTTGTGTTTTGCATGTCTTGGATGTGTGCCTGTATTTAACCAGAGAGCTGGGCAGAATTCTTTCTCTTTTGCCTTCTGCCAAGCTCTGCACCAGATGAGACAAGATAGAAGAGTTGTTCATTAAAGACTCTGTTTTTGATGCAAAACCGCCTCATCATTCCAGCTCTTCTACACTGGTGACCTTGACGCGAGTATGGACCGGAGGCGTTCTTCAAGCGACTCATCCGTGGCGACTCTGGCATACGCCACCGACAACGCAGACGAGGGAACAAGCGGACAGCTGTTTCCCCCGGCAGAGGGCACCGAGAGAGCTCAACCGAGCTCCAGCACCGCCGTGAGAGCCGAGGCAACGCACTCTCACCCGGCGGGCACAACAGTGATGATGTGTGCGAACGCCGTCGCTGTCAAACTGCCAGATTTCTGGCGAGAAGACCCGGCCTCTTGGTTTCATCAAGCTGAAGCCCAGTTCATACTGGCGGGCATCACGGCAGACGATACTAAATTTTACCACATCGTCTCCAAACTCGACTCCGCCACTTCGAGGTGTGTGCGGAGCTTGATCCAGCGACCACCGGCCCGGGACAAGTATGAGACACTCAAGGCGACCATCGTGGCGAATTATGTCCCATCAGCGGAGGAAAGAGCCGAAAAGATCCTGGCGGTCTACGGCCACAGAGGGGGCAATCCAAAGGCCCTCATGGAGGACTTGCTGCAGCTCAAGGAGGAGGATAATGATAATTTCCTTTTCCAATTCATTTTTCTCAGCACGCTACCACCACACACGAGAGGGACACTCGCCAGTATGAAGTGCAACAATCATCAGGACTTCCGCACACTGGCCAACGAGGCTTATCGGCTCGTCAACGCCTGCAGAGAACTGACACCCACAGCGGCATCCGCAGACCTCAAGACTGACGCCCCGAGCCTGGGAGAGCCACAACCCACGGAGCAGACTCAACCCACGGTGACAGCGGCACGGCCCAAGCGCAACAAACAGAATGACGTCTGTTA
The DNA here is from genome assembly GCA_020510985.1 of Pholidichthys leucotaenia. Taxonomy (NCBI): domain Eukaryota; kingdom Metazoa; phylum Chordata; class Actinopteri; order Cichliformes; family Pholidichthyidae; genus Pholidichthys; species Pholidichthys leucotaenia. The sequence continues at coordinate 359,097,305 of CM035842.1, read as the reverse complement.
TTATCACCACCGCTTCGCCGAGAAAGCCCTTGGGCTTCGCCGCTTCACATGGTTCCGAAATCCGACGGTTCTTGGAGACCGTGCGGAGATTACCGCAGATTAAACAACGCTACAGCGCATAACCGCTACCCCATCCCTCACATACAGGATTTTTCACTACATTTAGCGGGTGCGCGCATTTTTTCAAAAATAGACTTAGTCCGCGGTTATCACCAAGTCCCAGTCCGAGCTGAAGACATTCCTAAAACAGTGGTTATAACCCCTTTCGGCCTTTTTGAATTCCTGCGAATGCCTTTCGGCCTCAAAGGCGCTGCTCAGACTTTTCAACGTATGATGGATGCAGTCTTACACAACCTCCCCTTTGTTTTCGTCTACCTCGATGACATGCTGGTAGCCAGCTCATCTGAGGAAGAGCACGAGCAGCATCTCACTACCGTTTTTCAGAGGCTAGAAGAGCACGGATTAATAATTAATCCAGCCAAATGCAAATTCGGCGTATCGCAAATTGATTTTTTGGGACATAGAGTCTCCCCGAAAGGGGCAGTTCCGCTTCCAGACAAAATTCATGCGATAGAAGGTTTTCCACGGCCCCAAACGGTCAAATCGCTACAGGAATTTTTGGGGATGGTTAATTTTTACAACCGTTTTCTCCCTCATGCAGCTCAGCTCATGCAGCCCCTGTATGACGTGCTCAAAAAAAAGAAAGCTTCCAACGCGGTCGAATGGACCCCAGAACGCGAACACGCTTTTGCGGAAGTTTAAAAACGCCCTAGCTAACGCCACAATGTTAGTCCATCCAGATCCCTCGGCCCGCATTGCTCTAACCACAGATGCTTCAGACTTGGCCATAGGGGCAGTTGTAGAACAACTTCTCAAGGGGGTCTGGCAACCTTTAGCATTCTTTAGCAAATCGCTAAACCCGACGGAACGCAAATACAGCACTTTTGACAGGGAGCTGCTGGCGCTCCATTTGTCCATCCGCCACTTCCAGTTTTGGTTAGAAGGGCGGAGTTTCACGGCTTTTGTGGACCACAAACCGCTCACTTTCGCTATGGCTAAAATTTCAGAACCTTGGTCGAGCAGACAACAAAGACAGCTAGCTGCGATTTCAGAGTTCACCACAGACATTCGACATGTTGCGGGCAAACTTAACGTAGTAGCGGACTGTCTCTCTCGCACTGTGGCACCGCCAGAGCGCGAGGAGACAGATTACACTGCTTCAGCAGCTGAGCTTTTCTCTAACGCAAACACATATGCAGCACTTATCCATGAAGGGATAGATTATGCAGCCATGGCGGAAGAACAAGGTAGTGATGCGGACGTGCGTGCACTCCTGTCTGGACCAACAGGGTTAAGGCTGGAGAAAAAAGGGTTGCGCGATGGCGTGCCCCCCCTAATATGCGATGTTTCAACCGGCGGACCTCGCCCGTTAGTACCGGCTGCTTGGCGCCGCCGTATTTTCGACGCAATTCACTCCCTCGCGCATCCAGGTGTGCGCGCCTCGGTCAAAATGGTTGCCGAAAAGTTTGTGTGGCCAGGCCTGCGCAAAAACGTAAAAGAATGGGCAAAAACTTGCATTCCTTGTCAGCGCGCCAAAGTACACAAACACACAAAAGCCCCTCTGGAGCCTTTTCCCATCCCTGCTAGAAGGTTCGACCACATTCATGTCGACCTCGTGGGGCCGCTGCCTTCCTCCCACGGTTTCACACACCTGCTAACAATGATAGACCGCACCACGCGCTGGCCAGAGGCAGTCCCTCTAGCGGCAACTACAGCGGAGGAAGTCGCTCGCGTTTTTCTAACAAATTGGGTGGCACGTTTCGGCGTCCCATCAGACATCACGTCAGATAGGGGACCTCAATTTGTCTCAGAGCTCTGGTCAGCCATGTCCAACAGTTTAGGGGCAACAATTCACCGCACCACCGCTTATCACCCTCAGGCTAATGGGTTATGCGAGCGTTTTCACAGGTCCCTAAAGGCCGCCCTCAGAGCCTCATTAACGGACACAAATTGGGTAAATAAACTTCCCTGGGTTTTATTGGGGTTGCGTGCGGCACCTAAAGAGGATTTAGACGCTTCCCCTGCAGAATTAGTCTTTGCCCAGCCTATCAGACTACCAGGTGAATTTTTACCAGAAAACCCGGAACCAGGGCATCTCCCAGTCCCAAGGTTTTTAGGCAGTAACAGACAGGACTCTCTCCACGGTCCAGTTCATCACTCCTTTCCACGAGTTTTTGTTCCTCAAACTTTAAAAAACGCCGAATTTGTTTTTGTTAAGCATGAAGCCCTTAAACCCACGTTACGCCCAGTATACGATGGCCCGTTCAGAGTGCTGGAAAATGGTGACAAACACTTTGTGCTTGATTATGGGGATAGAAATGAAACGGTCAGCATTGACAGACTCAATCCTGCCTTCTTGTTGAGAGACAAACCTGCACAGCTGGCTCGAGCACCTCGGCGAGGTAGACCCCCCAAGGAAAAAGTCTCAGCCCCCAGGCAGGGAACAAATAATCTCTCTCCTTCCCACAATGCAGATTCCTCACAAGAAGGTCCCAGCAGGACGCCTAAACCGACCTACAGCAGCTTTGGGAGAAGATTGAAACCCAGACCGCACAGAGACTGATTACACCACCCTGCAATTTTTTTTTTTCGCTAATTGTGCCACAACAGTTTAGGACTGACTTATGATTATACTGTGCTGTTATGTTTTCACTGAACTCTCTTAGGAGCATGGCTGCTTAAAAGTTCTTCTGTGGCAACAGCTGTAACACGTAGTATGTCTTAGTAATTACCCTAGACTGTGAATCTTTCTGTGTCCTTTCATAGTTGTTTGGGGGGCCTGTGGTATATATTACTCATATATTCCATACCTAAATTTGTTAGAGCATGTGGAAATGTTTGGGACAGAATATACAAAGGAACTTCACACCTCTGAAAGGGACAAAGGAATCTTACCGAATCTCACCACCGGAATCTCTTGCCGTCCTGTGAAGACCAACGACTTCACAGGACGCGGCTGCAACAGACTTGACACCTTCACCCCCTAAGGCGAGGAGAGGTTTTCCCATCACCTCCCAAGACGAAGGGAGGAGTTAACAGGACTAATGGGGGATTTAGATAACGGGGGATTTCAGCTTGTGTTTTGCATGTCTTGGATGTGTGCCTGTATTTAACCAGCGAGCTGGGCAGAATTCTTTCTCTTTTGCCTTCTGCCAAGCTCTGCACCAGATGAGACAAGATAGAAGAGTTGTTCATTAAAGACTCTGTTTTTGATGCAAAACCGCCTCATCATTCCAGCTCTTCTACACAGGGGATAAACCAGGGGCAGTTCTAAGATCAGAGCTTGAGAGGTGCTGAGCACCCAATGAGCTCCAGCGCACGCACGCACGTGCGTTATTTTCTTACATCTCCTCCCTGGCTTCTAGCTAGTGAACATGGTACGTGATGATACATAAAAAACAATGACAGCTTGGATTTAATATTTTGCTTATACCAAAATGACAACAGCTTCTTTCTCTCTAATTCAAACAGTGCACAGTGGTTGAATGACAATGCAGCCATTAAAGACTGTTACTAGCTGTCTTAACCAGGGCTGGACTGGGACAAAAAAAAAAAAAAAAATCAGCCCTGGCATTTTTGGTCCAATTTGTTAAGTAGCAACATTCAACCATCACACTTAATGGTCTAACAGAGGTCAGAATTATCTCACTTTTGCCCTTAACAAGTGAATCCCTGTGGTTTTGAAGAAAGAAAGAAAGACTTTTTCTATTTTGCATAAATATTTTGACATAATTTTAGTCTCAAAATTTTCCAAAGGTTCAAAACTTTGAGAAAAAGCTACACAGTTACAACGAAAAAACATCACAAACATACAGTATACAATAAAATCTTCAAATTTACTAGAATAACATAACAAATTTATAGGGACAAATGCCCATTTATTTAAAATATGCACTAAATTCAAGAGAGAACAATTGAAAAATTACAAGAAAAACAAACTTGAATTTAAAAGATAAAAGTTACAAATTCATGACAAAAGTTGCAAATGTATGAGGAAAAAATTCACATATGTACAATTACAGTCACTGAGAATGTAAAAACAGGAAGTTATTTAAAAGATTTAATAAATTCATTAAAAAAAGAATTAATAAATTGTTGAGACAAAAGTCAGAAAATCCCAAGAGAAATGTAGCTCATTTGCAGTAATCTAAAACAATTAATGGGAAAAAAAAAATCATTGGAAAGATGACAGACATTACAAAATTGCAGGCAAAAATGCAAGAAAAAAAGATGCCAATTTATTTCATAAATTCAAAAAAAAAAAATTCAATACGAGCAAAAATCTTTCACAAAGTTTCAAATTTCAAGAAGTTTCTTATAAAGTCTATAATCAAAAACGAAGAAAAATAATCAAAAGAAAAAGTGGGCAATTTATGAGAACTCTCCGAATTCACATAAAATAAAATTTCCACATTTTCAATTAAAATGATCTCTAATTTAGGTGGTGGTATAGCCTGAACACAAGTAAACATAGGTTATCTTTATATATTATCACTCAAATATGCATAACAGTAGTTACCTCGAAATAGTTAAGTTACTGAGATGTGACTGAGGTTTTTCCTAATAAATTTATGGCAGTTTTTTTCTAAATTTACTACTTTTCCTTGTAAATTTGCAAGATTTTTTCCCCATTTAAATCAACTTTTTCCTGATTATTTGGGTTTAGTGCTAATTTATTTATTTATTTTTTATTTTATTTTGTACATCTGAGACTTTACTCTCATTAATTTGTGAGGTTTTTCCACAGGTATGCATCCTACTCTTGCCAAATAAATTCGGACAGACCCAAAAACTATTTATAATGTTGCAGAATATCCCAGCTGAGAATGGCATCATCCTGTACATCATGAGTATGTTACCTGTCAAAGAGCTGCATCAGCCTCCTGTCCCCTTTTCCTGCTGTTGGGATAGGGAGGGACTTCTCTCTGTGTGTGCGCCATCTGCCAGGGTGCCTACAACGCATGCAGGTACATGGGAGAGAATGTGTGTGAGAGGAGGGGCCATACCATTTGTGTGACAGGGGGTGTTTTCATTTTCCTTTTTAAAAAGTTTAAACAACAAACTACTGAATACGTTTTAGATGTTATTTCAGCTTTTCAAAGACAAACTAAAATTTTATAATCACAACTTTTCTCACTCCAATTTTTAGGGGTGCTGAGTTTAAATTTTGGGGTGCTACAACACCCCTAAAACAGGCCTAATGCCACCAATGGGATAAACTGTCCTAAGCTAAACTATACCTGGGGTGTCACGAGGCTGAGCGCGATGTGTCACCATGCTCAGGCTTTTTATTTATTCCTGAGTATTTGCCATATTTTTTTCCAGTGTTACGTGTTTATCTTTATGTGGGTGATTAGGATATGTTCTGAGTTGTCATTTGTTCTGTTATGCATTCATGTCCTCATTGTGATTATTGTTATTATCCTGGCATTTGTTCCTAGTGTTTATATTTTGTTTTCTTTGTGATATGAGCTCTCCACCTCATCTTCCAGACACTCCCACCTTGTGATCATCTTGTTTCAGTTCATGAGGCGTCACAGCTGTGAGCTGTCAAATAATTAGGTTACCTTCCCCGCTCATGTGATTCACATCTGCAATCATCCATCTCCCAATTTGGATTTGTTTTTAGCTATGAGTCTTTTATGTGTTTTGTTTTCATGTATTTTAACGAACCTGTGCTGCAATATAAATTTCTGTGTAAATGGACAATAAAGATCTTATCTATCTATCTCTCTATCTCTCTATCTCTCTCTCTCTCTCTATCTATCTATCTATCTATCTATCTATCTATCTATCATTTGTTATCTCTGATTTCATGCCCTACTTAAGTCTGCCGTCTCATCCATTCATTGCTTGACTCGCAAGTTCACTCCATGTCAGAACCCCTTCCTGTTCTGACGCCCAACCTGCCTACTCCTGTTTCGCGTTATTGTAAGTTTTGTTCTTGTACACTGTTTGAACTTGTGTTTTTTCATTAAATACCACAAACTAGTAGTCCAGCGTCTGGGTTTTCCTCTCTGCCCCGAGGCGCGATTCATGACAGTAGAGTCCAGCCAGTTTGTGACCCAGCTGCTGCTAGTTTATGTTTTTTGTTTCATCCACCTGTTTTTCTGGAGCGGTCAACATGACGCCAGCTTCCCTGGACTCTGCAGGTGGGCGCTGGTACCCGATGAGCCTGGGGTGGGAGTGATGCAGAACCCTTATGGAGATGGATGGATTAATCTCCGTTGCTCTCATTGGTCCTACCCCAAATGACACGTTGTGGTACCTGGGTCTCGCGGAGGCAGCTGCTCGCCAGTGCCCTCAGCTCAGGGAGCATGCTGAGGGGGTGGAGAGGATTTCTCTGGTGGTGGCTCTGCAACGTGAGAACAGTGAGATGGTGAGGAATTCCCTGAGAAGACCTGGGCCCCCGCCGAAGGGGAGGCATTCCCGTGCCTCTGTAGTATCGGCTCCTCACCAGTCTCCAGCAAACGTTCCTGCTCCCGCTCCACCTACTCCAGGACACCACTGTCCAGGGAAATTCCGCCTGAGGAACGCCTCCACCTCTCAGTCAGCAGTTTCTCCCACATCAAGCCAGACAATTCCCGCAGCAGTTTCTTCCTCTTGTTTGCCTTTGCCGGCTGTCCCATCAGCCTCCTCCTCCTCCTTTGCTGCTGCAACTCCTGTCTCCTCAATGTATCCTCTGCTGCTGAGGGTGTGGCTGTTTCCTCCCTGGCTCCGCCCATCTTCATGTCTGCAGGGACGGCTCCTCCATGTTCCTCTGAGGGGCCCACAACCACTGAAGTCATGGAGAGGGCTGATTCCCAACCAGCTGCAGCAGAAGACATTGTTCCCCGGGAATTTAGGCAAGTGTTTTCTCATTCTCATTTACCTAAACATGAATTATCTTGCCTGATTCCCGGTGGGAGGGCTCAGACTAGGTAGTCCTTTGAATTCTCTCTGCCTGCTACAGCTAAAAGACTGTTCACCTGGTCTCTCCGTGTCTCCTCCTCTGCCCCCTGAGTGTCTGCTGGCCACAGGAATGAGTGCCGGACAATGGAGGAGCCTGCGGCCCTGGAGGACCTGATTCCAGCCCCGCAACCACGGTCTGGGCAGAGGGAGAGCGCTGAGACTGAACTAAAGCCTATGCCGATGAAGGAATGTCCTCTGGCCTTAGCAGTTCAGGATCCAGTGCCAGCAGGTAACCTCCTGTGTTCACGTCGGGTGAGCCACCTGCGTGGGCCACTTCGCTGGGGGGTCCCAGGATTGCATTGACCACCATGCCTACTTCTGGGGCCGCCGCAACAGAGTCAGAGCTGGACCTCCAGAGGGCCGGGCTCGGGACGTTGTCGTCTGGATTGACGGAGTCCTGGACGATGGTGGAGCTTGAGCTCAGGCAAGTGTTCTCCTTTGTTTTCATGGCTTCCATTTTGGAGAGACCTTGTCTGGCTCTTGGTGGGGAGAGCCAAGTGCAGCCACCAGCTGCAACTGAGCTCACCTCACCAGGCTCCACTGCCACCGGTGACCCTGACCCTGTGTCTCTGTTCCCCTTGTCTGAGCCTTTCCCCAGGGTCACCAAAGTTTGTCCAGGTTCACCAGAGGTCTCCGTGGGTTCAGTCTCGCCACTGGAGATCTTTGTGGGTGCAGCTTCTTCTGCTGAGGTTGTCGCAGGTGCTCCGTCCCAGCAGGGGGCCTCCGTGGGTGCTGGTCCCCCTCTGGTTGAGGTCTTCGCGTGTGCTCCGTCCAAGCCCAGGGCCTCTGAGGGTGCTACTTCCCTGTTAGCTGAGGTCATCGTGAGTGCTCCGTCCCAGCCTGGGACCTCCGTGGATGCAGCTCCTCTTCAGTCCGAGTCTCCGTGGTTGTGGTGTCCCAGTCAGGGACCATTGTGGGTGCTGTGCCCCACCCTGAAACCAGTGTGGGTGCTGCACTCCAGTTTGGTCTACCGTGGGTGTTACGCTCCAGCCCGGAGCCACCGTTGGTGCAGCACCGGCCCAGTCCGGGTCCACCATGGGTGCAACCTCGCTCCAGCCCAGACCCACTGCGGATGCTGCTTTGCTGCAGCCTGGAGCCACCACAGGTGCTGCTTTGCTCCAGCCTGGAGCCACCGCGGGTGCTGCCTTGCTCCAGCCTGGAGCCACCATCGGTACAGCTTTGCTCCAGGCTGGAGCTGCCATGGGTGCTGCGATGTCCCAGTCCGGGACCACTGAGGGTGCTACAGGCCAGTCCAAGGGTGTTGTGGTCCCCTCTCCTCTGCCAGACGCTATCGTGGTACCCTTCCTCTGCCTGAGGCTGTCGGGGTTCCCCCTACTCTGCCCAAGGCCGTCGTGGTTCTCTCTCCTCTGACTGAGGCTGTCATGGTTCCCTCTTCTCTGCCTGAGTTCGTTGTGGTTCCCTCTCCTCTGCCCAAGGCCGTTGTAGTTCCCATTCCTCCATCCTCCTCATCGCTGGTTGTCCCTGTTGGGCAGCCACCCCCTGGACCACCTTCTCTGTTAAAGTGGTTAAAGAACTCTTTCAGACCACCTGACAGACTGTGCAACTAGGCTGGGTGGCCCATCTTCTCCGGTAGGCCACCAGACTCTTTCCATCACGCCGTCTTCCAGGTCTGGGACTTTAGCCGACCACCTGAACTGTCCATCTCTCTGGTCCAGGGGGCCTAGGTTCCTAGGTTCTGCTTTGGTGTTGGTCCTGAGTGGGGTTTGTTTTTTCTGGTCCCTCCTAGCCTGGTTCCCTCACCACCCTCCCGGGTTGGGTCTTTGTGTTTCTTCTGTTGGTGTGTGTGTGTGTGTGTGTGTGTGTGTGTGTGTGTGTGTGTGTGTGCTGTTCCTTTTTCTTTTTGACCTTTGGGTGTCTGGATTTCACCCCTTAAGGAGGGGGGGCTCTGTCACAAGGCTGAGCGCAGTGTGTCACCATGCTCAGGCTTTTTATTTATTCCTGAGTATTTACAGTACCTTATTTTTTCCAGTGTTCATCGTTATGTGTGTGATTAGGATGTGTTCTGAGTTGTCAGTTGTTCTGTTATGCATTCATGTCCTCACGAAACTTAATGTAGAATCGGTGTGTGACTTTGCAAAAACGATGTCTGCCACTGTAGTATTCTCTGGGCCCCTCCCCAATCTGACCAGTGATGACATGTTTAGCCGCTCATCATCCTTGAACCGCTGGCTGTCTGTGTGGTGTCCTGCAAATGACGTGGGCTACATTGACAATTGGAGTTCTTTTTGGGAAAACCTGGTCTTATGAGATGAGACAGCATTCATCCCACTTTGGATGGTGCTTCTCATTTATCTAACAATCTGGCATCTTTTTTATCCAAATTTCCAAAACCTTGACTACTCAGAGTTGGGACCAGGAAGCAGAGTTGCAGTCTTACATGCCTCTCTGCAGCTCCTCTTCATCCGCCACCCCTCATCTTAGCCCCTGTTTTCCCCATCACAGAATTGTTGTCTGCTCCCTCCAAAGTAAATAAAAACATAATATATAAGCATCCCAAAGTGATGAAGCAAAATATTGGTAAAACTCAAATTAAACATAAAGCCTCTAAATTGAATGATTTGGCCTCTGTTCCTCCTCATAATTTAAAAATTAAATGTGGTTTATTAAATATTAGGTCTCTAACTCCCAAGTCTCTGTTAGTCCATGATCTGTTAATTGATCATCAGATTGATTTAATTTCCCTTACAGAGACTTGGTTAGGGCAAGAGGATTATGTTGGTTTAAATGAATCAACTCCCTCTGGTTATTTAAACTGTCAAAATCCCAGAAGTTCTGGTCGTGGAGGAGGAGTAGCAACAATTTACCATTCCAAATTACTAGTTAATGTAAAGCAAAAAACATGTTATAATTCCTTTGAGGGCCTGGTCCTCAGTATTGGGCACTTCAGCAATTTTAGGTTAAACCCAATTTTATTTGCCATAGTTTATCGTCCCCCATCAACCTACTCAGAATTTTTATCCGAATTTACTGATTTCTTAGCTGATTTAGTGCTGAAATCTGATAGAATAATTATAGTAGGGGACTTTAATATACATGTGGATGTAGATAGTGACTGCCTTAATGTGGCATTTAATTCAATATTAGACTTGATTGGGTTTTCTCAGAAAGTAGGAAATTCTACTCATTACCTACACCATACATTGGACCTTGTTCTGACATATGGCATAGAAATAGAAAATCTTGTAGTGTCTCCTCATAACCCTTTACTGTCAGACCATTGTCTGTTAACCTTTGATTTTACTATTTCTGACTATTTGGCTCCTAAAGAAAAATATTATTACAGTAGATGCCTCTCAGATGATGCTGTTACCAAATTTATGCAGATTGTTTCCTCTATGCCATGTGTCAACACAACGGAAATAAGCTATAGACAGCTTGCTCCTTCTGTAATTGATAACATGGTGGATAGTGTTTCAGCTTCTCTGCATCAGGCTCTAGACTTGGTGGCCCCCTTAAAAAAGAAAAAGTCTAATCAGAGATTTTTAACTCCTTGGTTCAACACAGAAACTCGTAGCTTAAAACAGAAGACTCATCAATCTGAAAGAAAATGGCGCTCCACTAATTTAGATGAAATCTATTTAGCTTGGAGAAATCATCTTTTAATTTATAAAAAAATCTCTTAGAAAAGCTAGAACGAGTTATTACTCTGCATTAATAGAAGAGAACAAGAATAATCACAGGTTTCTTTTCAGCACTGTAGCCAGGCTGACAAAGAGTCAGGACTCTGTCAATCCTAGCATTCCCTTAGAGCTTACTAGTCAGGACTTTATGAACTTTTTCAATAATAAAATTTCATCCATCAGAGATAAAATCAATCAGATTCTTCCCACAGTTAACTTAAATACTGTAACTACTACAACTCCTTCAATTGATGTCTGTCTTGATGAGTTTACTCCAATCGACCTTTGTGAGTTAGACAAAATAGTTTCCTCATCCAAACCTTCAACTTGTCTTTTAGACCCTATTCCTACCAGGTTATTTAAAGAAGCCTTCCCACTTATTGGTAGCTTTATTCTTCATATAATCAATTCTTCACTAACTTTAGGCCATGTACCGCAGGCTTTTTAAAACGGCTGTAATTAAACCCTTACTCAAAAAGCCAACGCTAGATCCAGGAGCTTTAGCTAACTATAGATCAATCTCTAATCTCCCTTTCATTTCAAAAATCTTAGAACGAGTTGTTGCAATGCAATTATTTGACCACCTGCAGGGAAATGGTTTACTTGAAGAGTTTCAATCTGGGTTTAGAATCCATCATAGTACTGAAACAGCCTTAGCGAAGGTCACTAACAACCTCCTCATCGCATCTGATAATAGACTGGTTTCTGTACTTGTCCTTTTAGACCTTAGTGCAGCTTTTGATACTATCGATCATAATATTCTACTTGATAGATTAGAACACTATGTTGGACTTAATGGAACTTCGTTGCAGTGGTTTAGATCTTATTTATCTGATAGGTTCCAGTTTGTTCATGTAAATAATGAGTTTTCTTTCAACTCAAAGCTTAGTCATGGAGTTCCACAGGGATCTGTGCTAGGCCCTACTCTTTTTAGTTTATATATGCTTCCGTTAGGCAACATTATTAGAAAGCACTGTATACAGTATGCATCCTCTCGGCGCCACACCAGTTGGCTGCCTTTTGCAACAGCGGCTCGATTCCGAGTTTTTTTTCCCTTCCTCTCTCTTTTGATCACTTTTTTTTTTTCACCCCACTTATATCACGGACACACAGATCATCCCAAATGTCTCCTGAGCCGGTGGACGGAGCCACTGTTTATAGCAGGATACGATATAACAGGGAAGAGCTGCTAGCATTTAACCGCCACCCGGTCCCACTGGAAAAACTCGACATACCGAGAGAACTGAGGCGAAAACGCCGCGGCTGCCGGGCTGGAGTAAGGCGGAGGACAAAAAATATAAGGTACAGACCCTCCCTTCCATCTGTTGTCATGGGAAATGTACGGTCGATACTGGGAAAGTTAGATGAGCTAGCGGCTATCTCCCGTTATGATAGCACTTACCGGGAGTGCTCTCTCCTTTTGTTTACTGAGACGTGGCTAACTGAACTAGCAGCAGATGCTAACATTGAGCTGGAGGGTTTTCACACGATACGAGCTGACCGAACACCAGAGAGTGGCAAAACTAGGGGCGGTGGAGTGATCATGTATGTTAACAACAACTGGTGCAGACCGGGACATATCACTGTTAAACAACGACACTGCAGCAAAGACATTGAGTTGCTAGCTGTTAGCATGAGGCCTACATATCTCCCGAGAGAACACTCACACGTGATCTGCAATGTTGTTTATGCAAATCCGACGGCGAACGCTGGGACAGCGCGTGACGTCATCCATTCAGTAACCAGCAGGCTGCAGACAGAACACCCAGATGCTCTTCTCCTCATCTCAGGCGATTTCAACCACGTTTCACTGTCTCCCATTCTGCCCACTTTCACCCAGTATGTCACATGCCACACTAGAGACAATAAAACACTGGATTTGTTCTACGCAAACACTAAGGAGGCGTACACCTCATCACAACTCCCCCCACTTGGGAGATCGGATCACAACTTGGTTCATCTCCGACCGGTGTACAAACCCCTAGTGCACAGACAACCTCCGGCCATGCACACTGTGGAGTTATGGTCTGAGGAGACAATGGACACTCTAAAGGACTGTTTTGAAGCCACTGCCTGGAAGCAGCTCTGCGATCCACATGGTGAGGACATCGATGGCCTCATTCACACCTTCACGGGCTACCTCAGCTTCTGTGTGGACAAATCCGTTCCCACCAAGACCATACGGCGTCACTCAAACAACAAACCCTGGATCAACCCTGAGATAAAAACACTTCTGAGAGAGAAGAAGAGGATCTTCAGGTCGGGGAACAGGGAGATGCTGAAGTCCGTACAGAGGGAGCTGAGGAGAAAGATCAGAGAAGGCAAGGACAGCTTCAGGAAGAAGATGGAGGACAAGCTGCAACAGAGCGACATCAGCGGGGTCTGGAGAAACCTCAAAACCATCTCGGGGCTCCAGAATACCTCCCCCCAGGCCACGGGGGGCAGGGAGTGGGCGAACAACCTGAATCTGTTTTTCAATAGATTTGACCAACCGCCCTCCCCCCTGTCTGCACAACAACCACTGCTGCCTCTAAGAAATCAAGTCCTGCTACCCACTCCCCACTCCACCGACACCCCCCCCACTCCCAACACACAGCCCCCCATCCTGACCCTGACCAAGACCCAGGTGAGGACGGAGCTGAGGAAGATCAAGGCGAGGAAGGCGTCGGGACCGGACGGCATCAGCGCAAAGCTCCTCAAGTCCTGTGCAGACCAGCTGTGTGGGATTGTGACGTATATCTTCAACATGAGCCTGAAACTGGGGAGGGTACCACAGCTGTGGAAAACATCTTGTGTGGTACCTGTACCAAAAACTTCCCACCCCAAAGACCTGAACAGCTTCAGACCGGTGGCCTTGACGTCCCACTTGATGAAGACCCTGGAGAGACTGCTCCTTGCTCATCTCCGCCCCCTGGTGGAACCAGCGATGGATCCACTCCAGTTCGCCTACCAGCATGGCATTGGGGTGGAGGATGCGGTGATCTTCCTCCTTCACCGTTCTCTGTCCCACCTGGAGAAGCCCGGGAATATGGTGAGGATCATGTTCTTTGACTTCTCCAGTGCTTTCAACACCATCCAACCGATGATCCTGAAGGACAAGCTGCTGCGCGCAGGGGTGGACCAGCACCTGTCATCATGGATCCTGGACTACCTCACGAACCGGCCTCAGTTTGTGAGAACCCGGGACTGTGTTTCCGACACGATCATCAGTAGCACGGGGGCCCCCCAGGGAACGGTGCTGGCTCCCTTCTTGTTCACTCTTTATACTGCGGACTTCTCACACAACACAACACATTGCCATCTACAGAAGTTCTCTGATGACTCTGCGATCGTTGGTCTCATCTCCAGCGGAGATGAAGCTGAGTACAGAGGGCTTATCCAGGACTTTGTGGACTGGTGCCATCGGAACTGCCTCCAGATCAACGCGAGGAAAACTAAGGAGCTGGTGGTGGACTGCCGCAGGCATGGGCAGCCCCTCACAGCACCAGTAAATATACAGGGAACAGACATCGAGATGGTGACATCCTACAAGTACCTGGGTATTCATCTGAACAATAAACTAGACTGGTCACACAATACTGACGCACTCTACAAGAAGGGACAGCGCAGGCTGTTCCTGCTGAGGAGACTCAGGTCTTTTGGTGTACAAGGGGCGCTGCTGAAGTCATTCTATGACACGGTGGTGGCATCAGCCATCACTTTTGGAGTGGTCTGCTGGGGCAGTGGCATTACTGCAGCCGATAGGAAGAGACTGAACAAACTGATTAAGAAAGCTAGCTCTGTCCTGGGGCAACGCCTTGATCCGATGGAGGAGATAGGAGAGAGAAGGACGGTGGCTAAACTGTCATCTCTGCTGGAGTCCGAGTTCCACCCTATGCAGGACATACTGGATGCACTGAGGAGCTCATTTAGCAGCAGACTACATCATCCCAGGTGCACAACCGAGAGGTTTCGTAGGTCCTTCCTACCAACGGCTGTCAGACTGTACAACCTAAGCAGGGCTGCTCGCAGAGATAGCAAAAAGACGTAACAAACTAATAGTTTTTTTTTTTTTTTTTTTTTTTTTTTTGAATGCAAAAGATGCAATAGACTTACACAATGGTCCTCTCCGGCATACAACTAGGAACATACCGGTCGCTATGGAGGGTGAGAATATGTATGGGCACATAATCATACCATGTAGGATAACTAAATAGACGGTTATGCTGTTTCATCCCACCTAGCAACAACGCTCTGCACTGTGTGTGTTTATATATTTACATATTTATTCCATCTAGCTACAATGCTCTGCACTGGGTGTGTTTATATTTATATATCTATATATTTATTCCATCTAGCTACAATGCTCCGCACTGTGTTTTTATATATCTACATATTATTCCATCTAGCTACATTGCTCCGCACTGTGTGTGTTTATATACTTGCATATTTATTCCACCTAGCTGCAATGCTCCATACTGTGGGTGTTTATATATTTACATATTTATTCCATCTAGCTACAATGCTCTGCACTGTGTGTTCATATATTCATATATTTATTCCATCCAGCTACAATGCTCTGCACTGTGTGTCTGTGTGTGTGTGTGTGTGTATATATATATTTTATAGTAATATGTACATATGTATATTAGCTGCTCTTGCTTGCTTGTTTTTTCTTGCCTTCTGATTGTTGCTCTGAGTGTTGCTATCCCTGTGCTGTTGCAATCCTGGAATTTCCCCGTTGTGGGACTAATAAAGGCTTATCTTATCTTATCTTATCTTATACATTTTCATTGTTATGCAGATGACACACAATTATACCTGTCAATGAAGCCAGATGATAGTAATCAATTAGCCAAGTTAGAAGCCTGTCTTAAGGAAATCAAAGCTTGGATGACTTGTAATTTCCTGCTATTAAATGCAGATAAGACTGAAGTCATTCTTGTTGGTCCAAAAAACCTTCGAAATTCCTTTCCAAATCAAACTTTCAGTTTGGATGCGGTTACTCTTTCTCTTAATAGCTCTGTGAGGAACCTTGGAATTATTTTTGATCAAGATCTGTCCTTCAATTCACATATTAAATTTGTTTCTAAGACTGCCTTCTATCATTTGCATATTATTGCCAAGACTAGGAGCATCTTGTCTCAGAGTGATGCTGAGAAACTGATCCACGCTTTTGTTAGCTCGAGATTAGATTATTGTAATTCTTTATTATCAGGCTGTCCTAAAACATCTTTAAAAAGTCTTCAGCTGATCCAAAATGCTGCAGCAAGAGTTTTAACAGGTACTAAAAAGAGATCATATCTCTCTGGTTCTGGCCTCCCTTCATTGGCTTCCCATAGAGTTTAGAATTAAGTTTAAAATCCTTCTTCTTACTTACAAAGCTCTAAACAATCAGGCTCCTTTTTATTTAAAAGATCTGATTCTACCGTATTATCCTAACAGAGCTCTATGCTCCCAAAATGCAGGATTACTTGTAATACCTAGAATCTCCCCAAGTACAATGGGAGGCAGAGCCTTCAGTTATCAAGCTCCTCTCCTGTGGAACCAGCTGCCAATCTGGATTCGGGAGTCAGACTCGATCTCTGTTTTTAAGAATAGGGCTAAAACCTACCTTTTTGATATAGCCTACAATTAGGGAGGGATCATGTGTTTCTGAACCCTCCCTTACTTATGCTGCTAATAGGTTTAGTCAGCCGGGAGACCTCCAGTAATGCACTGGGCCTCACTCCTTTCCTCACTCTCAATGAAATATTTTTTTTGCTGGTCATTAACATTTGTTTGTTCTCTCCCATAGATTGAGTCCCCATCATGCTGTTTGCTCTCTACATGTCTGTTCTTTTCATCTTCTCTATCCCCTCACCCCCCAGCCAGTCGCAGCAGATGACTGCCCCTCCCTGAGCCTGGTTCTGCTGGAGGTTTCTTCCTGTTAAAAGGGAGTTTTTCCTCTCCACCATCGCCAAGTGCTTGCTCACAGGGGATCGCCTGATTGCTGGGGTCTTTCTGCAACTGTTGGGGTTCCCCCTACAGTTGATAGTGCTATGAGATGACTGTTGTTGTGAAATGGCGCTATATAAATAAAGTTGAATTGAATTGAATTGAATTGTGATTACTGTTATTATACTGACGTGTGTTCCTAGTGTTTATATTTTGTTTTCTTTGTGATGTAGGCTCTCCACCTCATCTTCCAGACACTCCACCTTGTGATCATCTTGTTTCAGTTCATGAGGAGTCACAGCTGTGAGCTGTCAAATAATTAGGTCACCTTCCCCACTCATGTGATTAACACCTGCAATCATTTGTTATTTCACGTCCTATTTAAGTCTGTCATCTCATCCACTCAATGCTGGACTCGCAAATTCATTCCCCATCAGAACCCCTTCCTGTTCTGACGCCCAATCTGCCTACTCCTGTTTCGTCTTATTGTAAATTTTGTTCTCGTGCACTGTTTGAACTTGTGTTTTTTCATTAAAATACCACAAACTAGCAGTCCAGCATCTGAGTTGTCCTCTCTGCCCCGAGGGGAGATTCATGACATGGGGTGTAAAATAGCCAAGGCCAGACTATACCCCTTCGGGCCAGAATGTAACCTTCTTGTGTAAAGAGGTTTGGATTGTATTTACACAGTATATTTACTCACTAATATTTACAAACAAAACATTTGGCAAAGGACCTCAATGTACTTTCTTAGACACATGTAAAGGTTACTGCATGGCTTATTGCATGTGGACGTCCTTTCTATTTTCGCTCAATCTTTTTCTTCTTTCAGCTGCTCCCTTTAGGGGTTGCTACAGTGGATCATCTGCCTCCATCTCACCTTATCCCTTGCATCTTCCTCTGTAACACCAACCCTCTCCATGTCCTCCTTCACTACATCCATGAATCTTCTCTGTGGTCTTATTCTTTTCCACCTACCCGGGGGGCGGCAGTGGCTCAGGAGGTAGAGCAGGTCATCCAGTAACCACATGGTTGGCGGTTCGAATCTCGCTGTCCCCGGGTAGCCTGCCGTTGTGTCCCTGGGCAAGACACTTCACCCCCAATTGCTCCTGGTGGTTCTGGAAGCGCCATGTTAGGTAGCACGCCGCCGCCGCCGTCAGTGTGTGAATGTGTGTGTGAATGGGTGGATAGCAGGATCTGTAAAGCACTTTGGTCATCAAGAGATGAGAATAAAAGCGCTATATAAGTGAATGCCATTTACCATTTTACCTGGCAGCTCCATCTTCAACATGCTTTGTCCAATATATCAACTATCCCTCCTCTGCACATGTCCAAACCATCTCAGCCTTGCCTCTCTTACTTTGTCTCCAAACCACTCAACCTGAGCTGTCCTTCTGATATGGTTATGGGTGGGATCTGTTATGGGTATCCCACTAAACGGTGGATCGTCACTTCCTTGTGGTAACGTATCGTCACTTCCTGTTTTGCTGTCTGCCTGTGTGGTTTGCTCTCCAGCTCTCCAGCCACTAGCTATGGCTACTACCTCTCTTTCCTCTCCTCCTCTGGTGTGCTCTCTCTGTCAGATGTTTAGCTACACCTCTGCCTCTTTTAGTGATAACGGTAAATGTAATAAATGTTGTCTTTTTGAGGCGCTCGAGGCGAGGTTGTCTGATTTGGAATCCCGGCTCCGCTGCATTGAAACACCGTCTGCGCCAGTTAATCTCGACGGACGCCCATTAGCTGCAGCGGAGCTAGCTAGCTCAGGTCCCACTGTCAGCGGTTCCCCGGTTCTCCTCAGCAGCGAGGAGACTGGGTGGGTGACGGTGAGAAGGAAGCCTAGTCGCAAAGCCCCGGTTCACCACCAACCTGTTCACGTTTCTAATCGTTTTTCCCCGCTCAGCGACACACCCGCTGAGGAAAAAACTCTGATCATTGGCGACTCTGTAGTCAGAAACGTGAACCTAGAGACTTCAGCGGCCATAGTCACATGCATTCCTGGGGCCAGAGCAGGCGACATCGAGTCAAATTTGAAAATGCTGGCTAAAAGTAACTGTAAATATTCCACAATTGTTATTCACGCCGGCATTAATGACATCCGTCTCCGGCAGTCGGAAGTCACGAAACTTAATGTAGAATCGGTGTGTGAGTTTGCAAAAACGATGTCTGCCACTGTAGTATTCTCTGGGCCCCTCCCCAATCTGACCAGTGATGACATGTTTAGTCGCTCGTCATCCTTGAACCGCTGGCTGTCTGTGTGGTGTCCTAAAAATGACGTGGGCTACATTGACAATTGGAGCTCTTTTTGGGGAAAACCTGGTCTTATGAGACGAGACAGCATTCATCCCACTTTGGATGGTGCTTCTCATTTATCTAACAATCTGGCATCTTTTTTATCCAAATTTCCAAAACCATGACTACTCAGAGTTGGGACCAGGAAGCAGAGTCGCAGTCTTACACGCCTCTCTGCAGCTCCTCTTCATCCGCCACCCCTCAGCTTAGCCCCTGTCTTCCCCATCAGAGAATCGTTGTCTGCTTCCTCCAAAGTGAATAAAAATATAATGTATAAGCATCCCAAAGTGATAAAGCAAAATATTGGTAAAACTCAAATTAAACATAAAGCCTCTAAATTGAATGATTTGGCCTCTGTTCCTCCTCATAATTTAAAAATTAAATGTGGTTTATTAAATATTAGGTCTCTAACTCCCAAGTCTCTGTTAGTCCATGATCTGTTAATTGATCATCAGATTGATTTAATTTCCCTTACAGAGACTTGGTTAGGACAAGAGGATTATGTTGGTTTAAATGAATCAACTCCCTCTGGTTATTTAAACTGTCAAAATCCCAGAAGTTCTGGTCGTGGAGGAGGAGTAGCAACAATTTACCATTCCAAATTACTAGTTAATGTAAAGCAAAAAACATGTTATAATTCCTTTGAGGGCCTGGTCCTCAGTGTTGGGCACTTTAGCAATTTCAGGTTAAACCCAATTTTATTTGCCATAGTTTATCGTCCCCCATCAACCTATTCAGAATTTTTATCCGAATTTGCTGATTTCTTAGCTGATTTAGTGCTGAAATCTGATAGAATAATTATAGTAGGGGACTTTAATATACATGTGGATGTAGATAGTGACTGCCTTAATGTGGCTTTTAATTCAATATTAGACTCGATTGGGTTTTCTCAGAAAGTAGGAAATTCTACTCATTACCTCCACCATACATTGGACCTTGTTCTGACATATGGCATAGAAATAGAAAATCTTGTAGTGTCTCCTCATAACCCTGTACTGTCAGACCATTGTCTGTTAACCTTTGATTTTACTATTTCTGACTATTTGGCTCCTAAAGAAAAATATTATCACAGTAGATGCCTCTCAGATGATGCTGTCTCCAAATTTATGCAGATTGTTTCCTCTATGCCATGTGTCAACACAACAGAAATAAGCTATAGACAGCTTGCTCCTTCTGTAATTGATAACATGGTGGATAGTGTTTCAGCTTCTCTGCATCAGGCTCTAGACTTGGTGGCCCCCTTAAAAAAGAAAAAGTCTAATCAGAGATTTTTAACTCCTTGGTTCAACACAGAAACTCGTAGCTTAAAACAGAAGACTCGTCAATTAGAAAGAAAATGGCGCTCTACTAATTTAGATGAAATCTATTTAGCTTGGAGAAATCATCTTTTAATTTATAAAAAATCTCTTAGAAAAGCTAGAACGAGTTATTACTCTGCATTAATAGAAGAGAACAAGAATAATCCCAGGTTTCTTTTCAGTACTGTAGCCAGGTTGACAAAGAGTCCGGACTCTGTCAATCCTAGCATCCCCTTAGAGCTTACTAGTCAGGACTTTATGAACTTTTTCAATAATAAAATTTCATCCATCAGAGATAAAATCAATCAGATTCTTCCCACAGTTGACTTAAATACTGTAACTACTACAACTCCTTCTATTGATGTCTGTCTTGATGAGTTTACTCCAATCGACCTTTGTGAGTTAGACAAAATAGTTTCCTCATCCAAACCTTCAACTTGTCTTTTAGACCCTATTCCTACCAGGTTATTTAAAGAAGTCTTCCCACTTATTGGGAGCTTTATTCTTCATATAATCAATTCTTCATTGACTTTAGGCCATGTACCACAGGCTTTTAAAACAGCTGTAATTAAACCCTTACTCAAAAAGCCAACGCTAGATCCAGGAGCTTTAGCTAACTATAGACCAATCTCTAATCTCCCTTTCATTTCAAAAATCTTAGAAAGAGTTGTTGCTACGCAATTATTTGACCACCTGCAGGGAAATGGTTTACTTGAAGAGTTTCAATCTGGGTTTAGAATCCATCATAGTACTGAAACAGCCTTAGCGAAGGTCACTAACGACCTCCTCATTGCATCTGATAATGGACTAGTTTCTGTACTTGTCCTTTTAGATCTTAGTGCAGCTTTTGATACTATTGATCATAATATTCTACTTGATAGATTAGAACACTATGTTGGACTTAATGGAACTTCGTTGCAGTGGTTTAGATCTTATTTATCTGATAGGTTCCAGTTTGTTCATGTAAATGATGAGTTTTCTTTCAGCTCAAAGCTTAGTCATGGAGTTCCACAGGGATCTGTGCTAGGCCCTACTCTTTTTAGTTTATATATGCTTCCGTTAGGCAACATTATTAGAAAGCACTGTATACATTTTCATTGTTATGCAGATGACACACAATTATACCTGTCAATGAAGCCAGATGATACTAATCAATTAGCCAAGTTAGAAGCCTGTCTTAAGGAAATCAAAGCTTGGATGACTTGTAATTTCCTGCTATTAAATTCAGATAAGACTGAAGTCATTCTTGTTGGTCCAAAAAACCTTAGAAATTCCTTTCCAAATCAAACTTTCAGTTTGGATGCAGTTACTCTTTCTCTTAATAGCTCTGTGAGGAACCTTGGAGTTATTTTTGATCAGGATTTGTCCTTCAATTCACATATTAAATTTGTTTCTAAGACTGCCTTCTATCATTTGCGTAATATTGCCAAGATTAGGAGCATCTTGTCTCAGAGTGATGCTGAGAAGCTGATCCACGCTTTTGTTAGCTCGAGATTAGATTATTGTAATTCTTTATTATCAGGCTGTCCTAAAACATCTTTAAAAAGTCTTCAGCTGATCCAAAATGCTGCAGCAAGAGTTTTAACAGGTACTAGAAAGAGAGATCATATCTCTCCGGTTCTGGCCTCCCTTCATTGGCTTCCCATAGAGTTTAGAATTAAGTTTAAAATCCTTCTTCTTACTTACAAAGCTCTAAACAATCAGGCTCCTTTTTATTTAAAAGATCTGATACTACCGTATCATCCTAACAGAGCACTACGCTCCCAAAATGCAGGATTACTTGTAATACCTAGAATCTCCAAAAGTACAATGGGAGGCAGAGCCTTCAGTTATCAAGCTCCTCTCCTGTGGAATCAGCTGCCAATCTGGATTCGGGAGTCAGACTCGATCTCTGTTTTTAAGAATAGGGCTAAAACCTACCTTTTTGATATAGCCTACAATTAGGGAGGGATCATGTGTTTCTGAACCCTCCCTTAGTTATGCTGCTAATAGGTTTAGTCAGCCGGGGGACCTCCAGTAATGCACTGGGCCTCACTCCTTTCCTCACTCTCTATGAAATATTTTTTTTTTTTTTTTTTTGCTGGTCATTAACATTTGTTTGTTCTCTCCCATAGATTGAGTCCCCATCGTGCTGTTTGCTCTCTACATGTCTGTTCTTTTCTTCTTCTCTATCCCCTCACCCCCCAGCCAGTCGCAGCAGATGACTGCCCCTCCCTGAGCCTGGTTCTGCTGGAGGTTTCTTCCTGTTAAAAGGGAGTTTTTCCTCTCCACCGTCGCCAAGTGCTTGCTCACAGGGGATCGCCTGATTGCTGGGGTCTTTCTGCAACTGTGGGGGTCCCCCCTACAGTTGATAGTGCTATGAGATGACTGTTGTTGTGAAATGGCGCTATATAAATAAAGTTGAATTGAATTGAATTGAATTGATATACTCATTTCTAATCTTGGTCCTCCTAGTCGCTCCCAGTGAAAATCTTAGTATCTTCAACTCTACCACCACCAGCGCCATCTCTTGTCTTTTTGTGAGTGCCACCATCTCCAAACCATACATCAAATCAGGCCTCACTACCATCTTGTAAATCTTCCCTTTCACTCTTGCTGATACCCTTCTGTCACAAATCAAACCCTGACACTCATCTCCACCCCATTACCATTTCTGTCCTTAATCAGCCTATCCTGCTGTACATCTTTTCCAGCTTGATCTCTCTGTCTAGCCAAGTCCACTTCTCCTTCCTTAGTGTTTAGCCTCTCAGACAACTCACTATATGCCTTTTAGTAGTAGTAGTAGATTAGTTTATTTGACAGGGACAGTGCAATAAACATAGACAATTAATCAAAGACAATCAATCTGATGTGTTGCACGTAGAGTGTATAGCTATTAGCTAATTTGCAACTCTTGTCCCTGGATGGGCTTTAGAAAAAAGAATCAAGATAAAAAATATACACAATAACCACATACATCAATGCAGAAAAATTATAAATACACAATTATAAATATTATAAATACACAAATATAACAGCCTGACTCACATTTAACATAAATATTATAAATATTATAAATACACAAATATAACAGCCTGACTCACATTTAACACATATAACATAACTCACATTTGCCTATTTCAGGCCTTCCTCCCTCCGTCACTCACTATAAACAAACACATTTATTCCTTCCCTTCATTCACTCTCACTTTGCAGACAATTAATTCATACATGAGTACATTCTTGTTTATTTTTCAGCCAGTTTTTAACATTTTTAGTGAATGTTTTAAAGTCCGTTATTATTTTAATTTCATTTGGCATTGTGTTCCAGATATGACTGCCCTTTATAGAGAAAGCTGTTTGTCCAAATGTGGTTCTGCGGTGGAATATTTTACAGTTATTGTTAACAGAACTCCTGGTGGCTCTGCTGCTGTCCTGTCTTTGGACGAAACCAGCAAGTGGCTCGGGTGCTGATTTATGGAAACATTTGAACGTTAATTTCAGAAGACAGAGGTCAATGAAGTTCTCAAAACTCAATAGGTTGTATTTTTTTAAAACATTACAGTGATGCCACCTAATGGGCTTTTTGTCCAAGATTTTTAGGGTTTGATTATATAATGAACCTATATGTCTTATTGTGGAAGGGGCTGCTTGAGCCCAGACTGTCAAACAGTATGATATATGAGAAAAAACCATAGAATGCATATACAGTGCAGCTGCTTCGTAAGGTATGTAATATCTAATTAATTTAAAGCAGTTCAGATTTTTTTTTACTGTTTTTGAAATTTTCTTTATATGAAGATTAAATTTGAGTTGAGGATCTAGTACAATGCCAAGGTATTTGAATTCTGTAGCTAAACTGATGTCATGATCATGTATATTAACTTTAAAATGTTGCAGGTTACATTTTTTGATTGAAAAGCACATTGAGACTGTTTTCTGAAGGTTCAGCAATAGATGGTTCTTGAGGAGCCACTCTTGGACATCAACCATACTTGTAGACAGTACATCTGCAGCCTGTGCTGGAGTCTTGGCAGCTGTGTAAATAACTGCATCATCTGCATAAAGTTGGCATGTTGCAGCTGAGCAGTGTAACGGCAAGTCATTAATAAAAATGCTGAAAAGTAAAGGACCAAGAATGGACCCTTGTGGGATACCCATGCGGTTGTTTAAAAATGAGGATTTATCCTGGTGAACTTTTACACACTGTGTAGTTTTCCTTTTCCTTTGCCACCTCTCTCATTGCCATGTGCCTAGATTCCAAATAGTCTTGTCTACTTTCTTCATCTCCCAGACTATTCCACTTTTTCTTTGTTAACCTCTTCCTTTGAATACTTTCCTGTACATCCTCATTCCACCACCAAAGGCCCTTTTCCACTAGCCCCGCTCAGCCCCGATTTGAAAACCCGGCTCTACTCACTTCGGTTCGGTTTGGCCTCAGTTGCTTTTCAACTACTGCTGGCGCACCTGCTGGCACACCTGCTGTGGGTGGGATTTGTTGAACAGCAGGCGGCACCACACCCTCGTGACGTGAAACACACGCGACTGAATCCTCCACAACAAACATGGCTGATGACGAGGAGAGAAGGAAGGAGGAATGACTGTGACATGAAACTGGTTAAATCTATGGTGCTGACTTGTTGTGCTCTGCACAATCTGTGTGAGAGTCATGGAGAGACGTTTGACACTACATTGGATGATGCAGTAGATGAACCAGTGGTGGCAGTGGCACAGAGAGCAGAGGAGCAGGGTGGTGATATTGTAGCGAACTCAATATAAGCACCCTACTTGGGTTGACAAGTGGGCTGACCCTATTGGCGACACAGGTAGAGTGCGGGACTCCAGAGCGAGAGGCATGAGTTCAAACCTCCCGGTGGGACGTCGCCATGTCAAGCTGCACGTTACAATATAACACGAGATGCTGTGATGCAATACTTGTCTATTCTGTCCACATTTATATGTGCATACATATTTCAAAAATGTTTTTTGTAAATAAAATGTTGTGCATGGTCCATCTACCTGTCCTCTTGTTCATAACGCTTATCTGTTAAGAAGGTGCGAAGCCATCAGCCTAATGATGAGTCCACACTTCTGTTGTGATAATTGCTCACGCTGAGCGCTCTGACAGCCCCGTACGCTGTGGGGGTCACACACGACGTGTTCCTCCCCACACTCTCAAATTTTTTTCCCGTATATTTTTCTCTTTGGCATACAGAAATGTCAATACGCCCGTATTTGCTAAAATTGCATTTTCCCCGTATTAAAATACGGCGAAACCGTATCACTTGACAGGTATGCAATTACATGCAGAAACACCGCACAGGCCATCTTCACAAAAATCCAGCTCGACAAGCCACTTTTGCTTAGGTGGAAATGCAAATTGAACAATAAATCATGTGCTGATACATGTCATATTTTCCCATGTAAAGGTCTCCCATTTTTACTTACAAATTGATTTTTAATTTTTGGGAATAGGGAATATAAATTTTGCACTTGTTGGTAACAACAGTTGTGTGCAACAAAAACACAGTTGTGTATCCTTGTCCGATCTGTCTACTGTTATTAGTGCCAAATTTTTGCTAGATTCCTTCTTAATTTATTAAA
The DNA here is from genome assembly GCA_020510985.1 of Pholidichthys leucotaenia. Taxonomy (NCBI): domain Eukaryota; kingdom Metazoa; phylum Chordata; class Actinopteri; order Cichliformes; family Pholidichthyidae; genus Pholidichthys; species Pholidichthys leucotaenia. Next base: position 359,071,567 of record CM035842.1, on the reverse strand, counting down.
TTTGGACTGGCGATGCAACATTCACCTTACATGTACTTACCTTTATCAGTGTCTACAAGTTCAAGCACACCTGTACAACTGCTTATAACCTAAAAAATGTACCCGTTCAAGAGAAATGGATTCAGCATTGCAAATTTGTTTAAAATTAAAAAAAAAAAAAACCTACCAAGACATTACGTTTCGTTGTGTTGTTAAAAATTAAATTACCATTAGAAGGCTATACACCTGACCTGATGAACAGCAGCATGTGGAGTGAACAGAGAATGGAATGTGTATGTAATTATTGGCTTTTCTCATACGGTGTCATAACAGATAAACCAGACTTTTGATGCAAACAATACAATTTTATTCCAGAAGCAAAATTTACAAACAAAAAAACAGACTGGGTGATGACATCTCTGCGAGCTCTTCCCTTCGTAACGCAGCGTCCTGTTCCAGGGCTTCACGCGCATCTGCCCGCACATCTGCGGCCACCTGTCGCAAATGCTGCATGTACTCCTGATTCTTGCCGCTGGTCATGTTGCCGTTCCAAGAGCCGCATCTCTTCATCATGCATGTTGACCATCGCTAATGTAAGGTCAGCGATGGGAGTTGTCTGTTTTCGTCTTGCCTAGATGGAAAGACAGAAAGGCAAGGTCGTTAAAGCTGGATCACTACATATATTATGGAATTACACAGGTGAAAGTCTGTGGTGGAATGTCACTATTATATTAGGCTTCATTGCTGTATATAAGCTGAACTGTCATGTTCCTCAGTAGAGCGGATTTTGCAACACGCAGGGTACTGTCTTCGGCTTCAGCCCCCCTGCAAAACTAAAAAGGATTAAGATTAAGAATATGGATGGATGGATGGATGGATGGGTAATGTTTAAACTAGTTGCTTGTAGTGTGGCCGCAGAAATCTGAATGGGTTAATACAGTCAGCTGACGTGAAGCATTTCAATGAAGCATGTTGATTTCAACGGCAGTTCATGAGCTTTAGTTGTTTTTATAAAACAGGAGTTACAGCATTTCAATCACCACACCTAAAAATGGTTGTGGAACACCGATAAGTGAAGACCAAAGAATAACCTTTTTGTACGTTTAAAAAGACATTTTCAATTAATTAATATGCAGCTACAGGAAATTGCATTAATCAATTTGGTACATAACTTGTTAGGCTCAAGCCCCCCCGCGACCTGTAAAGGATTAAGCGGTAGAAGATGGATGGATGGATGGATTTTCGACCCTGGTTTCCGCTGCTGGACCTGTTTCAACCAAAAAAAAAAAAAATTGTGGTTATTGTGCCTTACCGGCACTTGAACGTGATCCAGATGGAGCTGGTGATGTGGAGTGATCCAGCTGGCGCTCAGCCAGACACACACGCAGACGCAGCGCCAGGAGAGTCCGCTGTGTCCATCATCTCCACTGAGGTGGACCCCTGTGATATGAACTGCGATTCTAGAAAGAAAATGCACGCAATTTAAAACTTAACACCAAAGTGCAACATGTACACAACACTCTCAAGTTTTTAACCGGAATACAATAAGCGTAATTCAGCGTTTTGTTCGCGCTAATACTGAACACAAAGCAAGCGTGAATCTGCAGTTGGCTGCAAAACAATACGCAAGCCTCAGTAACAACCATTACCCACAATCTAACAACCTTCCTATTTCTTAAAAACAGTGAGCTTGGCACAGAAAGGATCAAGTGGCGAACAGATGCGCAATATCAAATAAACACTCACCATCCACGGTTTCCAAGGCCGTGACCGTGACGGTGGCCGTGACAGTGACGTGTCGAGCCCAATGTCTCTCAGCGAACCACTTCCACTCCTTCCATTCCTCTGAACTTGGAGCAATGTGGTCCTTAACTGCTGGGTAATTGCTTTTCAGCTTTTTCAGCTTCTCCCGACACTGTTTGGCAGTACGGATGTGCCCTTGGGAAGCCATCTGCTCAGACACCTGCATTTCGAGTAGATCTGTCCAACTCGCGCTGGATGCGATCGTCGCCTAATATAGAAAGAAAATTGCGCACCTCCTAATATATAATATTAGGAGTATATTATTATATAAGTATATTATACAGTATATTAATATAATATACCGTATTAAAGGGGCGCACTGTGTTCACTGCTGAACAATTACAAATGGCGGTCGTGGAGTAAATTCAGCAGAAAAAGTCGCTTTCATGACGTTACAACCTGACCAATCAGCGGCGACCAGTCTCTTAAAGTCATATCACAGCCCTACTCAGCCCTACTCAGCCCGGTTAGACCCTGCCCTGAATCAGGTACGAAAAAAGTACCTGCTAACCGGTGCTGGGGCTAGTAGAAAAGCGCCTAAAGCGGGCTGAGTGGTGCGGTGTAGGGCCAAGTGAGGCTAGTGGAAAAGGGCCTCAAGTATCCTTGTCTTCCTTCTTCTTTCCACTGGATACACCTCATACCACCTGTTTCCCTCAATACTTTTGAGTACTTTTTGTATTTTCCCAGTCATCTGGTAATTCTTCCTTACCACCCAGAGCCTGTATCAACTCCTTCCTGAACTCTGTGCAACCTTCTTCCTTCTGTAACTGCCCCCTCTTAATCTTTGGCTCTGCTTTCACTCTCTTCCTCGTCTTGCTTTCCAAAGTCATCCTACAGACCGTCATCTGATGCTGTCTAGCTACATTCTCCCCTGCCACCACCTTGCAGTCTCCTATCTCTTTCAGATTTCTCCTTATGCATGGGATGTAGTCCACCTGTGTGTACCTTCCTCCACTCTTGTAAGTCACCCTATGCTCCACTCTTTTCTTAATGTGTTCACCACAACCATTTCCATCCTTTTAGCAAAATCCACAACCATGTATCCTTCCCCATTTCTCTCCTTAAAACTATACCTACCCAGAACCTCCTCATCACCTCTGTTCCCATCACCTACATGCCCATTAAAGTCTGCTCCAAGCACCACTCTCTCCCCCATTCTATTCTATTCTATTCTATTTTATTCTATGTGGATTAGGTGGCAGGCAAAGGCAGAGACCTTCATAGTCTGATTCTCGGCTTTTGAAACTGACTTTTGGGACGTGGAATGTCACGTCTCTGGTAGGAAGGAGCTGGAGTTGGTGCACAAGGTTGAGAGACACTGGCTAGATATAGTTGGGCTCACCTCAACACACAGCTCCGGTTCTGGAACCGGTTTCCGGGAGAGGGGCTGGAGCTTGGCCTACTCTAGAGTTGCCCTGGGTGAGAGGCGATGGGCAGAGGTGGGTATTCTTATATCCCTCCGCCTTGCTGCCTCGACATTGGAGTTCTCCCTGGTGGATGAAAGGGTAGTTTCCCTGTGCCTTTGGGTTGGGAAATGGGTCCTGACCATCATTTGTGCCTATGCACCAAATGATGGTTCAGAGTACCCACCTTTTTTGGAGTCTTAGACTGGGGTGCTGGAAAGGGCTCCTCTTGGAAACTCCATTGTCCTCCTGGGGGACTTCAATGCACACATGGACAGTGACAGTAAAACCCGGAGGGGCGTGATTGGGAGGAACAGCCTGCCCGATATGAACCCAAGTGGTATTATTGGACTTCTGTGCCAACCACAGTTTGTCTATAACGGACACCATGTTCAAGCATAAGGGTGTCCATATGTTCACCTGGCACCAGGACACCCTAGGTCGCAGGTCAATGATCGATTTTGTTATCATGTCATCAGACCTGTGACGACATGTCTTGGACACTCGGGTAAAGAGAGGTGCAGAGCTGTCAACTGATCACCACCTGGTGGTGAGTTGAATCCGATGGCAGGGGCGGACGCCACTCAGACCCAGTAGACCTGTAAATGTATAGTCAGGGTGTGCTTGAAACGTCTGGCTGAGGCCCCTGTCAGGGGGGTCTTCAACTCCGACCTCCAGAAGAACTTCGACCACATTCCAAGGGAGTCTGGAGACATGGAGTCTGAATGGGCCATGTTTTCCACCTCTATTGCTGAAGCAGCTGCCCAGAGCTGTGGCCACAAGGTTGTTGGTGCATCTCGTGGTGGCAACCCCAAAACCAAGTGGTGGACACCAGTGGTGGTGGTGGGGGGGGGGCATCAAGCCTAACAAGGAGTCCTATCGAGCTTGGTTGGCTTGTGGGACTCCTGAAGCAGCTGAGTGTCATGTGTCTGAGCTCATTTTTTCAGTGAGCTCAGACCCTCACTTTATTTCTAGGTTGGATTGTCTGTTGTCATTATTTTATGGTCAGCTTTAGTATATTTATTTGGTTTGTGACAGAGTCCTTCCTCTCTTTCTCCAGACACTAGCTGCCCACTGCCTGCTTCTCTGCCAGCACAGCTGTGGGCAGTCAGGTAATTAGGTCACCGGCTCACCTGTGATTCACACCTGTAGCTCATGAACTTCAGTGTATTTAAGCACTGGCATTCCACTATGTCTGTGTGGCTAAATTGTTGTGTCAAGACTGGTTTTCTCCTGCATGATCATTACTCTGATCAGCTCTCTGTTTCCTCCTGAGTCAAGCTGGCTCAGGAGATCCTCTGTCTGTAAGTGTTTCTGTTTTTGCATTTTTGTATGTACAGCACTGCTTTGTACACTTTATGTTCTTTATGTTAATTAAACTGCAAAAAACACCATTCAGCGCCTGGGTTTGTCCTCTCTGTCCCGAAGGAGCACACATGACAGCTGAGGTGTACCGGCAGGCCAAGCGGAATGCAGCTTGGGTGGTTGCTGAAGCAAAAAGTTGGGTGTGGGAGGAGTTTGCTGAGGCCATGGAACAAGACTTTTGATCGGCCTCAGAGAGATTCTGGCAAACTGTCTGGTGACTCAGGAGGGGGAAGTAGCTTCCTGTCCACACTGTGTATGGTGCGGATAGGGTGCTGCTGACGTCAACTGGGGACATCATCGGGTGGTGGAAGGAATACTTCTAGGATCTCCTCAATCCCACTGACACACATTCCACAGAGGAAGCAGGGCTTGAGGATGAGGGAGACAACTCACCCATCACAGGGATTGAGGTCACCAAAGTGGTTAAAAAACTTTTTGGTGTCCAGGCCCTGGGGGTGGACGAGATTCACCCTGAGTACCTCAAGGCCCTGGATGTTGTAGGTCTGTCATGGTTGACATGCCTCTGCAGTGTTACATAGAGGTTGGGGACAGTGCCTTTGGCATGGCAAACCAGGGTGATGGTTCCTTTTTTTAAAAAGGGGGACCGGAGGGTATGTTCCAACTTTTGGAGGATCACACTTCACAGTCACCCTGGGATGGTCTATGCCAGGGTACTGGAGAGGAGAGTCCGACTGCTGGTCGAACCTCGGATTCAGGAGGAGCAATGTGTTTTTTGTCCTGGCCATGGCACATCGGACCAGCTCTCTACCCTCTTGACAATCCTCGAGGGTTTATGGAAGTTTGCCCAACTGGTCCACTTGTGTTTTATGGACTTAGTGAAAGCATTCGACCATGCCCCTCGCAGTCTCTTGAGGGGGGGGTGCTGCAGGAGTATGGGGTATTGGGTTCATTGTTATGAGCTATCCGGTCCCTCTACGACCGCTGCAAGAGTTTGGTTTGGATTGCCAACACCCAGTCAAACTTGTTTCCAGTGAGAGTTGACTTCACGAGGACTGCCCTTTGTCACCGATCCTGTTTTTAATTTTTATGGACAGGATATCTACAGTAGGTGCTGCCAAGGATTGGAGGGTGTCATGCTCGGTGACCACAGGATCTCATCTCTGCTGTTTACGGATGATGTTGTCCTGTTGGCTTCATCAAGCAATGACCTACAGGCCTTGCTGGGACAGTTTGCTACTGAGTGTGAAGTGGCTGGGATGAGAATCAACAACTCCAAGTCCACGGTCTTCAGCCGGAAAAAGGTGGACTGTCCTCTCTGGGTTGGGGACAGACTCCTGCCCCAAGTGGAGGAGTTTAAGTATCTTGGGGTCTTATTCACAAGTGAGGGGAGAATGGAGCGAGAAATTGACAGACGGATCGGAGCAGCATCTGCAGTGATGCGGACGTTGTACCGGTCTGTTGTGGTGAAGTGGGAGCTGAGTTCTAAGGCAAAGCTGTCGATTTACCAGTCAATCTACGTTCCTACTCTCACCTATGGTCATGAGCTTTGGGTAATGACCGAAAGAACGAGATCGTGGATACAAGCAGCTGAAATGAGCTTTCTCCGTAGGATTGCTGGACTCACCCTCAGAGACAGGGTGAGGAGCTCAGTCATCCGGGAGAGGTTCAGAGTAGAACCACTGCTCCTCCACATTGAAAGGAGTCAGTTGAGGTGGTATGGACATCTGATTAGGATGCCTCCTGGATGCCTCCCACTTGAGGTGTTTCGGGCACGTCCCACTGGGAGGAGACCCCGGGGCAGACCCAGGACTCGGTGGACAGACTATGTCTCCCAGCTGGTCTGGGAACGCCTTGGTATCCTCTCTGAAGAGCTGGAGCAGGTGGCTGGGGAGAGGGAAGTCTGGGCTTCTCTGCTTGAACTGCTGCCTCCGCGACCCGGACCTCCGGAAAAGCGGTAGAAGATGGATGGATGGATGGATGGATGACTGATTACACAGAATGGAGGGGAGGTCATTCACACAGACACTCCTCTCACTCATGGTGACATCAACACATGATCCAGCACATACAGGGAAAACAACACTATCACAACTGATCTTATAACACAGTTATTACTGCATCACAATAACACTTAGAACACATGGATAATAACAGTCTTTGAATCCTCTGCAGCACAAAGCATGCTGGGAGAATTACAGTAGTAAGTCTGAAATCAAGTCTGAGACCCACAATAGTTGGTCACATGTTTTCATGTCATACAAATTAAAAGTATGATGAAAATAAATAGGTTAAAAGATAGATTTTTATTAAAATGGTAGCACTGAAAATTAAATAAGACACAATTTGATCCCACATGCGCATTGAAGTCCCCCAGTAGGACAATGGAGTCTCCAGGAGGAGTACCCTCCAGCACCCCAGTCACAGACTCCAAAAAGGGTGGGTACTCTGAAACATCATTTGGTGCATAGGCACAAATGATGGTCAGGACCCGTTTCCCAACCCGAAGGCATAGGGAAGCAACCCTTTCGTCCACCGGGGAAAACTCCAATATAGAGGCAGCAAGGTGGGGCGATACAAGAATACCCACCCCTGCTCGTCGCCTCTCGCCCGGGGCAACTCCAGAAAAGGCCAAGCTCCAGCCCCTCTCCAGGAGACTGGTTCCGGAACCGGAGCTGTGTGTTGAGGTGAGGCCGACTATATCTAGCCGGTATCGCTCAACCTCGTACACCAGCTCAGGCTCCTTCCCCACCAGAGAGGTGACATTCCACGTACCAAACACCAGTTTAGAAAGCTTGGGATCAGTCCGCCAAGGTCTCCGCCTTTGACCGCCACCTAATCCACATAGCACCGGACCCCCATGATCCCTCCTGCAGGTGGTGAACCCACTGGAGGGCGGACCCATGTAACTCCTTCGGGCTGAGCCCGGCCGGGTCCCATGGGTGGAAACCCGGCCACCAGACGCTAGCCTTAGAGCCCCTCCCCCAGGCCTGGCTCCAGGGTGGGGCCCCGGTAACCCCATACCGGGCGGGGTACACTGAATCCTTGATATACAATTTATCATGAGAGTCTGTTGGATCGTTCTTAGTCTGGCCCTTCACCCAGAACCAGTTTGTCTTGGGAGACCCTATCAGAGGCAAATTGCCCCCGGACAACATAGCTCCTGGGATCACTGGGGCACGCAAACCCCCCCACCACGATAAGGTGACGATCCATGAGGAGGTAGTGAGAGTGTGCTGGGAGCGTCTGGCTGAGGCCCCTGTCCGGGAGGTCTTCAACTCCCACCTCCGGAAGAACTTCAACCACATTCCGAGGGAGTCTGGAGACATGGAGTCTGAATGGGCCATGTTCTCCACCTCTGTTGTTGAAGCGGCGGCCCAGAGCTGCGGCCGCAAGGTGGTCGGTGCATCTCGTGGTGGCAACCCCCGAACCAAGTGGTGGACACCAGTGGTGAGGGGGGCCATTAAGCTGAAGAAGGAGTCCTATCAAGCTTGGTTGGCTTGCGGGACTCCCGAAGCAGCTGAGGTGTACCGGCAGGCCAAGCGGAGTGCAGCTCGGGTGGTTGCTGAAGCAAAAACGTGGGTATGGGAGGAGTTCGGTGAGGTCATGGAACAAGACTTTCGGTCGGCTTCAAAGAGATTCTGGCAAACTGTTCGGCGGCTCAGGAGGGGAAAGCAGCTCCCCGTCCACACTGTGTATGGTGCGGATGGGACACTGTTGACTTCAACTAGGGATATCGTCGGGCGGTGGAAGGAATACTTCGAGGATCTCCTCAATCCCACTGATACGCCTTCCACAGAGGAAGCAGGGTTTGGGGACGAGGGGGATGACTCGCCTATCACAGGGGCTGAGGTCGCCAAGGTGCTTAAAAATCTCCTTGGTGGCCGGGCCCCAGGGGTGGACGAGATTCGCCCTGAGTACCTCAAGGCCCTGGATGTTGTTGGGTTGTCATGGTTGACACGCCTCTGCAACATTGCGTGGAGGTCGGGGGCAGTGCCTTTGGCATGGCAAACCGGGGTGGTGGTTCCTCTCTTCAAAAAAGAGGACCGGAGGGTGTGCTCCAACTTTAGAGGGATCACACTCCTCAGCCTCCCTGGGAAGGTCTATGCCAAGGTACTGGAGAGGAGAGTCCGGCCGTTGGTCGAACCTCGGATTCAGGAGGAGCAATGTGGTTTTCGTCCTGGCCGTGGGACATCGGACCAGCTCTTTACCCTCTCGAGAATTCTTGAGGGTTCGTGGGAGTTTGCCCAACCAGTTTACATGTGTTTTGTGGACTTGGAGAAGGCATTTGACCGCGTCCCTCATGGATTTTTGTGGGGGGTGCTTCGGGAGTATGGGGTATCGGGCTTGTTATTACGAGCTATTCGGTCTCTGTACGACCGTTGTGAGAGTTTGGTTCGTATTGCCAACACTCGGTCGGAGTCATTCCCAGTGAGAGTTGGACTCCGCCAGGGCTGCCCTTTGTCACCGATCCTGTTCATAATTTTTATGGACAGGATTTCTAGGCGCAGCCAGGGAATGGAGGGTGTCATGCTTGGTGACCACAGGATCTCATCTCTCTTGTTTGCAGATGATGTTGTCCTGTTGGCTTCATCCAGCAATGACCTACAGCTCTTGCTGGGACGGTTTGCCGCTGAGTGTGAAGCGGCTGGGATGAGAATCAGCACCTCCAAGTCCGAGTCCATGGTCCTCAGCCGGAAAAAGGTGGATTGTCCTCTCCGGGTTGGGGACAAGCTCCTGCCCCAAGTGGAGGAGTTTAAGTATCTTGGGGTCTTGTTCACGAGTGAGGGGAAAATGGAGCGAGAGATCGACAGACGGATTGGAGCAGCATCTGCAGTGATGCGGACGTTGTACCGGTCTGTTGTGGTGAAGAGGGAGCTTAGTTCTAAGGCAAAGCTGTCGATTTACCAGTCAATCTACGTTCCTACTCTCACCTATGGTCACGAGCTTTGGGTAATGACCGAAAGAACGAGATCGCGGATACAAGCGGCTGAAATGAGCTTTCTCCGTAGGATTGCTGGACTCACCCTCAGAGATAGGGTGAGGAGCTCAGTCATCCGGGAGAGGCTCAGAGTAGAACCGCTGCTCCTCCACATTGAAAGGAGTCAGTTGAGGTGGTATGGGCATCTGATTAGGATGCCTCCTGGACGCCTCCCACTTGAGGTGTTTTGGGCACGTCCCACTGGGAGGAGACCCCGGGGCAGACCCAGGACTCGGTGGAGAGACTATGTCTCCCAGCTGGTCTGGGAACGCCTTGGTATCCCCTCTGAAGAGCTGGAGCAGGTGGCTGGGGAGAGGGAAGTCTGGGCTTCTCTGCTTGAACGGCTGCCTCCGCGACCCGGACCTCCGGAAAAGCGGTAGAAGATGGATGGATGGATGGACAATTTGATCCCATTTATTTCAATAAGAAAATATTACAATTATGAATGTGGATGGGCAAAAATGAAGGCGAATGCAATAATTTGAAACAGAATTGGGATTTTATTTTAAGAAGTTACACAAAAACCTCTAAAGACCCTGAAACACACACAGCCTTGAACTTTTCTTTTATCCTTTGTCAATAAATGCCTGTTTGTTTCTGATTTTAGTCTTTTCTGGAATCTGTTTTGATTTTGTCCTGGTGTGGAGGAATGAAATATAAGTGCAGGCGTACACGGCAAGCCGAAGGTTTAAGATGTTTTATTCCTCCATCACGAGGCTCACCCAGCACTCTGGCTGCACGCTGTGAGTGAGCCCTGAGTCTGTTCACAGTACTTTGTCTAAGAGTGATACAGTGAGCTTTGAGTGAGCACATTTATACCGACAAGAGAGCATGCATGGCACATTTACATAACAGTCACACATATCAATTGCTTGATTACTGGCGCCAGAATTCCTCTCTATGCTCCGGGGATGTAAAACAATAGGACAAAAGAGCATGTAAAGCACATTTGCATATTGATATCAGTCCATACTTATCATTGTTCTGTTTCCTGCTGACTAAGTAGATTGTGGTGGGTCACCCCACACCGCTCCCCCCAGAGCGCTCAGCAGGGGAACGAGACGTCGATCGGCCGGCTTTGGAAGCGAGGTGCGGGAAAAGCTCTGCGCAGGAGGAGGTGGAGGGGGATGGGGGTAAGCGAGTGCTGGCCCGGGACGGCAAAGTTGTCCGGGCCGCGCAAAAATTGCATGTAGATCCGCGATGGTGAGGGACTTTCCCGTTAAACGTGGCGGAGATCCACAGCGGCTGTGAGAAGAAGAAAAAATTGTCTCTGACTCCTCTCGCGGCTCAGTCCTGCGAGGATGCGTAGCGGCTGTGAGAAAGAACAGAAGCTGGAGCTGTGTGAGGGACTTGGCGGGTTGGCTTTAGGTGAGGGCGCAGCCTTAAAGCCATTGGGGACAGCAGACGGCTGAATTCCCATTGTGCGCCGTGGCTGAGACCCATACAAAGTCCTGTGTGCGGGCTGCGTGTCTGCTTCAGGTGCATGGGCAGCCCTGAAGGTTCCGAGGGTGGCGATCGGCCGTGTTTCTCGGGTATGTGCAGCGGCGGAGGACGATGGCAGTCTGTGGAGCTGGATTGACCCTGGTGCGCGGTGCGCACCTGGAGCTGTGACCACATAGCTGAAAGTTGTGCTGTCCTAGTAACCCCACGGTGTGCGTGCGGGGCCTCTGTGCGTGGAAGGTCCGCTGTCGAGAGGTGAGTCAGGGTCAGGGAGCATGATGGAAATCAGCGCAGTCGGCGCCAATGGTCTTTCCTGTTCAGGCTGTTGCTGTCGTTCTCTCGTGTTGGGTCATGGTGCGTTCTGGTCCAAGCGCTGCGTTCTCCGTCCGGCCCTGGAGGTCGCCATCGTGGAGAGAGGACAAGGCGCGCGTGCTCCCGTGTGGATGTGAAGGATGTGGGCGATCCTCTGTCTCTGGGATCCACAGCGCGGTGAGAGGGAGCAGACGATCATTGTCCCTCGGCAGGTACCAGCGTGGGGGTCCAAAACATCAGGCGAAGGTCGCACCATACTGCTTTCTGAGGCTTTCCCGGTCTTGGATGATCTCCGGGGTGTTCGCCTGGTGTTCCATTCTGTGTCAAGGGTCACCAGTGTGGAGGGAAAAATAGCCCACAGCGCGGCAGAAGGGAGAGACAGTCCATTCACGTCAGGTCACCAGTGTGGAGGAACAAAATAAGTGCAGGTGGACACAGCAAGCTGAAGTTTAAAGGTGTTTTATTCCTCCATCACGAGACTCACTCAGCGCTCTGTCTGTGCGCTGTGGACTATTTGACCCACCACACTGTAATTTTATTTTTGTGATCACACACTATTATGGTTTCCTAATCCTTTTAATAAAGTAAATTGAAAAAAAAAACAACTTTTAGTATTGCCAAGGTATAGTACGCCCCATTTCTACCATTTTGAGCCACTTCATGCCCTCACAGACTCGCATACTTGAGCACTACTGATGGCGGCAGCCTAAGTCTACAAGGGCTCAGGACTCGAGGGTTTAGGGAGGAGATTGAGATTTGGCCTCAGTCTCCACCCTTGCAGACTCGTTGACTTTAAGCGTATTCACGTTAAGCGACTGAGGGTATAGGGCTGTCCCAATCTGAAATTAGGAAGTGGCTGACTGCACACTCACTGACTTTTTGAGCTTTTTTTTTTTTTTTTTTTTTTTTTTTTCTCTCGGCGCCACACGAGTCGGCTGCCTTTTGCAACAGCGGCTCGATTCCGAGTCTTTTTCCCTTCCTCTCTCTTTTGATCCGTCTTTTTTTTTCACCCCACTTATATCACGGACACACAGATCGTCCTAAATGTCTCCTGAGCCGGTGGACGGAGCCACTGTCTATAGCAGGATACGATACAGCAGAGAACAGCTGCTAGCATTCAACCGCCACCCGGTCCCATTGGAAAAACTCGACATACCGAGAGAACTGAGGCGAAAACGCCGCGGCTGCCGGGCTGGAGTAAGGCGGAGGACAAAAAATATAAGGTACAGACCCTCCCTTCCATCTGTTGTCATGGGAAATGTACGGTCGATACTGGGAAAGTTAGATGAGCTAGCGGCTATCTCCCGTTATGATAGCACATACCGGGAGTGCTCTCTCCTTTTGTTTACTGAGACGTGGCTAACTGAACTAGCAGCAGATGCTAACATTGAGCTGGAGGGTTTTCACATGATACGAGCTGACCGAACACCAGACAGTGGCAAGGCTAGGGGCGGTGGAGTGATAATGTATGTTAACAACAACTGGTGCAGACCGGGACATATCACTGTTAAACAACGACACTGCAGCAAAGACATTGAGTTGCTAGCTGTTAGCATGAGGCCTACATATCTCCCGAGAGAACACTCACACGTGATCTGCATTGTTGTTTATGCAAATCCGACGGCGAACGCTGGGACAGCACGTGACGTCATCCATTCAGTAACCAGCAGGCTGCAGACAGAACACCCAGATGCTCTTCTCCTCATCTCAGGCGATTTCAACCACGTTTCACTGTCTCCCATTCTACCCACGTTCACCCAGTATGTCACATGCCACACTAGAGACAATAAAACACTGGATTTATTCTACGCAAACACTAAGGAGGCGTACACCTCATCACAACTCCCCCCACTCGGGAGATCGGATCACAACTTGGTTCATCTCCGGCCGGTGTACAAACCCCTAGTGCACAGACAACCTCCGGCCATGCACACTGTGGAGTTATGGTCTGAGGAGACAATGGACACCCTAAAGGGCTGTTTTGAAGCCACCGCCTGGAAGCAGCTCTGCGATCCACATGGTGAGGACATCGATGGCCTCATTCACACCTTCACGGGCTACCTCAGCTTCTGTGTGGACAAATCCGTTCCCACCAAGACCATACGGCGTCACTCAAACAACAAACCCTGGATCAACCCTGAGATAAAAACACTTCTGAGAGAGAAGAAGAGGATCTTCAGGTCAGGGAACAGGGAGATGCTGAAGTCCGTACAGAGGGAGCTGAGGAGAAAGATCAGAGAAGGCAAGGACAGCTTCAGGAAGAAGATGGAGGACAAGCTGCAACAGAGCGACATCAGCGGGGTCTGGAGAAACCTCAAAACCATCTCGGGGCTCCAGAATACCTCCCCCCAGGCCACAGGGGGCAGGGAGTGGGCGAACAACCTGAATCTGTTTTTCAATAGATTTGACCAACCGCCCTCCCCCCTGACTGCACAACAACCACTGCTGCCTCTAAAGAAATCAAGTCCTGCTGCCCACTCCCCACTCCACCAACACCCCCCCACTCCCAACACACAGCCCCCCATCCTGACCCTGACCAGGACCCAGGTGAGGACGGAGCTGAGGAAGATCAAGGCGAGGAAGGCGCCGGGACCGGACGGCATCAGCGCAAAGCTCCTCAAGTCCTGTGCAGACCAGCTGTGTGGGATTGTGACGTATATCTTCAACATGAGCCTGAAACTGGGGAGGGTACCACAGCTGTGGAAAACATCTTGTGTGGTACCTGTACCAAAAACTTCCCACCCCAAAGACCTGAACAGCTACAGACCGGTGGCCTTGACGTCCCACTTGATGAAGACCCTGGAGAGACTGCTCCTTGCTCACCTCCGCCCCCTGGTGGAACCAGCGATGGATCCACTCCAGTTCGCCTACCAGCATGGCATTGGGGTGGAGGATGCGGTGATCTTCCTCCTTCACCGTTCTCTGTCCCACCTGGAGAAGCCCGGGAATATGGTGAGGATCATGTTCTTTGACTTCTCCAGTGCTTTCAACACCATCCAACCGATGATCCTGAAGGACAAGCTGCTGCGCGCAGGGGTGGACCAGCACCTGTCATCATGGATCCTGGACTACCTCACGAACCGGCCTCAGTTTGTGAGAACCCGGGACTGTGTGTCCGACACGATCATCAGTAGCACGGGGGCCCCCCAGGGAACGGTGCTGGCTCCCTTCCTGTTCACTCTTTATACTGCGGACTTCTCACACAACACGACACACTGCCATCTACAGAAGTTCTCTGATGACTCTGCGATCGTTGGCCTCATCTCCAATGGAGATGAAGCTGAGTACAGAGGGCTTATCCAGGACTTCGTGGACTGGTGCCATCGGAACTGCCTCCAGATCAACGCGAGGAAAACTAAGGAGCTGGTGGTGGACTGCCGCAGGCATGGGCAGCCCCTCACAGTACCAGTAAATATACAGGGAACAGACATCGAGATGGTGACATCCTATAAGTACCTGGGTATTCATCTGAACAATAAACTAGACTGGTCACACAATACTGATGCACTCTACAAGAAGGGACAGCGCAGGCTGTTCCTGCTGAGGAGACTCAGGTCTTTTGGTGTACAAGGGGCGCTGCTGAAGTCATTCTATGACACGGTGGTGGCATCAGCCATCACTTTTGGAGTGGTCTGCTGGGGCAGTGGCATTACTGCAGCCGATAGGAAGAGACTGAACAAACTGATTAAGAAAGCTAGCTCTGTCCTGGGGCAGCGCCTTGATCCGATGGAGGAGATAGGAGAGAGAAGGACGGTGGCTAAACTGTCATCTCTGCTGGAGTCCGAGTTCCACCCTATGCAGGACATACTGAATGCACTGAGGAGCTCATTTAGCAGCAGACTACATCATCCCAGGTGCACAACCGAGAGGTTTCGTAGGTCCTTCCTACCAACGGCTGTCAGACTGTACAACCTAAGCAGGGCTGCTCGCAGAGATAGCAAAAAGACGTAACAAACTAATAGTTTTTTGAATGCAAAAGATGCAATAGACTTACACAATGGTCCCCTCCGGCATACAACTAGGAACATACCGGTCGCTATGGAGGGTGAGAATATGTATGGGCACATAATCATACCATGTAGGATAACTAAGTAGACGGTTATGCTGTTTCATTCCATCTAGCAACAATGCTCTGCACTGTGTGTGTTTATACTATATTTGCATATTTATTCCATCTAGCTACAATGCTCAGCACTGGGTGTGTTTATATATTTATATATCTACATATTATTCCATCTAGCTACATTGCTCCGCACTGTGTGTGTTTATATACTTGCATATTTATTCCACCTAGCTGCAATGCTCCGTACTGTGGGTGTTTATATATTTACATATTTATTCCATCTAGCTACAATGCTCTGCACTGTGTGTTCATATATTCATATATTTATTCCATCCAGCTACAATGCTCTGCACTGTGTGTCTGTGTGTGTGTGTATATATATATACGTATTTTATAGTAATACGTACATATGTTTATTAGCTGCTCTTGCTTGCTTGTTTTTTTTCTTGCCTTCTGATTGTTGCTCTGAGTGTTGCTATCCCTGTGCTGTTGCAATCCTGGAATTTCCCCGTTGTGGGACTAATAAAGGCTTATCTTATCTTATCTTATCTTAAATGACCCCTTTCTCTATGTCAGCATGTTATGCTGACTTAAGGTAAGGGAGTTACCCACAGTTCACAGCGCCATGCCAGGGTTTCTCAAGGGAAAGCTCCTGAGTTGAAGGGGCACCTCCAGAAAATTTTCATGGGGTGGGGGGGGCACATGGGGGCCACTGAAAATCCTGGGGTGGCACACCAAAATCAATTTAAAATGTAATCACGCTGTGCACCCGTTCGCGTTTGTTCTGAACGCACCATGACAGCCTGATCTGTCCTACTTTGCTGTATTTTGTTAATATTTGTTAATATCCAGCACACATCAATTATTCTTAAACATCTACTACATGTAAAATATGACAGAAAAACAAGTTATAAAATTATGTTTCCCGATAGGGAAACGGCGAGCTCCGGTAAGAGCCGGGGGGGGTGGGGGGCTATGCATCTATGCTAACAAGAACTGGTGCGTTAATGCCACGTTAGTGTCTAAACACTGCTCTCCGTTGGCGGAGTTTCTTATTGTAAATTGTCGGCCTTATTATCTGCCTAGAGAATTCAGCAGCGTGTTTGTAGTCGGTGTTTACATATCGCCGAGCGCTAACGCTAAAGCTAATGCTAAGAAGGCACTCGGGGAACTGCACAATGCAATCAGTGAAATCCAAACGTCACACCCGGACAGTTTTGTGGTGGTTGCGGGGGATTTTAACCACACCAGCCTAAAGACTGTGCTCCCCAAGTTTAAACAATGTGTAGACTTTAAGACCAGAGGAGAGAATATTGTAACGTCGGGGCCAGTTTAAGGGAGCCAGGGATTTCCCAGCATGCTTTGCCAGTTTGAAACATTACTGTGTGTGTTAAATGTGTTACTTCTGAGTTATACTGCTGTGTCATTATAACTGCATTATAATGGCCCAGCAGTGTTTAGCAGGATTAGGGCAAGATGTATCATGTGTGTGTAACCGTGATGTAAACAGAGGTCTGTGGGAATGACCTCCACTGCTCTGGGTACTAAGTTGCAGGTTGGGGGTTGGGGTGTGTGGAAAATAAATCAGGTTGATCACAGCCATCTGCTCCATTGTCTTTGTGTGAACCCTGCAAACGTCACACTGGTGTCAGAAGTGGGATATGGAGCGAGATGAGGATCCAGGCGGAGGTACAGCGGCCGGAGCGATTCATCGCTCAGCCGGGAACGGAGTATAGAGCAGAGACGCTGGCCCCTGGAGAGCTTCGCTGCGATGGACGGAGCAGAGCAAGCCAGCCCCGTTTCCCGCCCTTTTCAGGGCAGGACGGGCTGGCGATTCCAGAGCAATTAGGAGCGGCAATCTACCGGGAGATGACCGTCCCATCCATCCAGCAGCGGGCCAAGATTCCCCGCTACAACGGCGAGAACCTGTTGGATGACCGCCTGGCCCAGGTCGAGTTGGCTGCCGCGCTGATCATCAGAGGAAACCACCGTGCTGAGAGCGAGTGGAGGAGGAGCTACGGCAGATCACAGCAGCGCGTGCACGAAGGAAACAGCCGTGGCGACGCAAGGAAGGACGGCTTCCGCTGCACAGTGCCAGGGTACATGGCATGGTACCGCCCCGCACACAGCACACGACAAACTGGCCCCTCGCCGACGCTAAATTAGAGCGAGGTGGCATGGACGGGGAAAAAGCCGCCTCCTGCAGATGCTTCCCCCGGCAGATGACGTCACAGAGGCGCAGGAGCGACGCAACGGAGCGAGCAGGATGAAGATGCGGCCACTTTCCAGGCGCGGCAAGGGCTGGACGCATGGACGCGGGCCAGCGGCCGCCTGGGACAACTGGCAGCGGTGGGAGTCGGCCGGAGCGGGCCTGGGACTCCCGCTGCCAGGGAAGGGACTGTGCGTGGTCCTACAGAGGCTGTCAGATGTGTCCATCCGCCCGCTGATGGCCAAACCGGAACCCTACCCCAACCAGATGCTCTGACCGAGACTCAGATGGCCCGTGCATGCCACCCTGGCACCGGGCTGACTCGTGTTGGATTTCTGAAAGTGGACTTTGAATTTTCTGGGGACAGAAACCAGTCCAAGGGGGGGCAGTGTAACGTCGGGGCCAGTTTAAGGGAGCCAGGGATTTCCCAGCATGCTTTGCCAGTTTGAAACATTACTGTGTGTGTTAAATGTGTTACTTCTGAGTTATACTGCTGTGTCATTATAACTGCATTATAATGGCCCAGCAGTGTTTAGCAGGATTAGGGCAAGATGTATCATGTGTGTGTAATCGTGATGTAAACAGAGGTCTGTGGGAATGACCTCCACTGCTCTGGGTACTAAGTTGCAGGTTGGGGGTTGGGGTGTGTGGAAAATAAATCAGGTTGATCACAGCCATCTGCTCCATTGTCTTTGTGTGAACCCTGCAAACGTCACACTCGCCAAGTGGGTTGACCCTATTGGCGACACAGGTAGGGTGCGGGACTCCGGAGCGGGAGGCGTGAGTTCGAATCTCCCGGTGGGACGTCGCCATGTCGAGCAGCACGTTACACTGGTGTCAGAAGTGGGATCTCCTGTCCAAAGCAGTAATGGGGTGCTGACATCGGGACGATGTCGAGAACCAGAGGGGAGTAGTGTAGCGAACTCAATATGAGCACCCTACTTGGCTTGCCAAGGGGGTTGACCCTATTGGCGACACAGGTAGGGTGCGGGACTCCGGAGCGGGAGGCGTGAGTTCGAATCTCCCGGTGGGACGTCGCCATGTCGAGCAGCACGTTACAAGCACGTTAGGGCACGTTAGGGCAAGATGTATCATGTGTGTGTAACCGTGATGTAAACAGAGGTCTGTGGGAATGACCCCACACAAACACAGATGCATATAAAGCAATACCCCGCCCCCATCTCGGCCGTTCTGATCACATATCCGTGATGCTGCTGCCTGCCTACAAACCTTTATTGAAGCGCAGCAGGCCAGCAGTTAAACAAATCAGGATTTGGCCAGAGAGTGCAACCCCTGCACTGAAAGACTGTTTTCAGCACACAGACTGGAAGATCTTCAAACTAGCAGCCTCCCAGGAAGACAGGACAGATGTGGAGGAGTATGCTGATTCTGTCACCAGCTACATCGCGAAGTGCACAGAGGATTTCACTACAGTGAAGACCATCACTATGCGGGGTAATCATAAGCCCTGGATGACTGCAGAGGTGCGCTCGCTGCTCACAGCCAGAGATGCAGCCTTCAGAGCGAAGGACAGGATCGCCCTCCGCTCAGCCAGGTCTGCGCTTTCTAAGGGAATTAAGGCGGCAAAGTGCGCCTATGCGGAGAAAATCCAGGGACACCTCTGTGACACTAGGAACACCAAGCAGATGTGGCAGGGAGTTCGGACACTGACGGGCTTTAAGCCTAGGCAGGGGGTCGATGATAATGACGCTTCGCTTCCAGACAGGCTTAACGACTTCTTTGCACGTTTTGAAGCATCAAACTCGACAATCAGAGGGAGGGCTGGCCCTCCCCCACCATCGGTCGGACCAGCTTTTACCATCAACACAGCGGACACACGGAGGACCCTAACCAGAGTCAACCCACGCAAAGCTGCAGGTCCAGACAACATTCCGGGACGTGTGCTCCGAGACTGCGCGAGCGAGTTGGCGGATGTCCTGACTGACATTTATAACATCTCCCTGAGTCAGGCCATCGTTCCCAGATGCTTCAAGACCTCTATCATTGTACCGGTGGCAAAGAAACCAGTGGTGTCCTGTTTGAATGACTATCGTCCTGTTGCACTGACACCAATTGTGATGAAGTGTTTTGAGCGGCTTGTCAAACCACACATTACAGCCTGCCTCCCTGCATCACACGACCCGCTCCAGTTTGCATATCGTTCAAACCGCTCCACGGAGGATGCTATAGTCACCTCCCTACACTCTGTCATCACCCACCTGGACCAGAAAGACACCTACGCCAGACTCCTGTACATTGATTTCAGTTCAGCATTCAACACCATTATTCCCCAGAGACTGATGGAGAAATTACTCCTTCTCGGTCTGAACACCGCCACATGTCTCTGGATCCTGGATTTTCTGACTGAGAGACCTCAGTCTGTCCGGGTTGGAAACAACATCTCCAAGTCTGTCACGCTGAGTACCGGATCCCCTCAAGGCTGTGTACTCAGTCCACTGTTGTTTACACTTCTAACACATGACTGTGTATCCAGACATGAGGGGAACCAGATTATTAAGTTTGCAGATGACACCACGGTGGTGGGACTTATCCAGAGGGATGAGGAATCAATGTACAGGGAAGAAGTGAGAGACCTGGAGGGCTGGTGCAGGGAGAACAATCTGGTGCTCAACGTGGACAAAACGAAGGAGATGATTATCGACTTCCGGCGGTCGCAGCCTGAGCATGCCCCCCTCAGCATCGGCGGCCGTTTAGTGGAGAGAGTGGAGAACATCAAGTTCCTCGGAGTGCAGATCTCGCAGGACCTGACCTGGAGCAAGAATTCCTTGGAGATCATGAAGCAGGCTCAGCAGAGACTGCACTTCTTGAGGAAACTCAAACAGGCCTCTCTCCCCATCTGCATCCTCAGGACCTTCTACAGAGGTGTGGTGGAGAGTGTTCTGACGTACTGCATTGCTACATGGTACTCCAGCTGCAGTATGTCAGACAAAAAAGCCCTGCAGAGGATAGTCAAGGGGGCGGAGAGGGTAATTGGAGTCTCCCTCCCCTCTGTCCAAGAACTTTTTCGGAACCGTTGTAGGAGCAGGGAACTAAACATTGTCAAGGACCGTTCTCACCCTCTGCATAAACACTTTGAACTTCTTCCATCTGGTAAACGATTCCGGAGCATCGGAGGCAGAACCACCATACTGATCAACAGCTTCCTTCCACAAGCTGTCAGGATGCTGAGCAGTTGACCCGGAATCTCTCATACACACTACTGCACCTACAGACATTTTGTATATTATAGTTAGTTATTCTTTTTTTCCCCCAAGTATGTCTCAGGGATGTGTGAATGGATGGGGGGGTGGGGGTGGGGGGGAGCTATGTGGGAATGTGTCTTAAGTCATGCTGCTTCTTACATGGATGCCGAGAGAAACGCAATTTCATCTTGCCTGCACTACAGTTGTATGTACAGCAATATGACAATAAAGTTTGATTTGATTTGATTTGATTTGACTGTCCAGTGGCAGGGACCAGGGGTGGCCGCTGGGGGGGGGGGGGGCAAGTGGTGGCGTGACCCCCTGCCCCCATGATGGGGGCGCCCCTGCTGATTTATCACCTGCTCATCACTGACCACCCCTTAATCCCTGCTCCACCCCACAAAAAAAAAAAAAAGACTTTGATTTTATGCTGAATTACACACAATTCAGTAGTTTAAATAATTTAGGGTGGTGTGTGTCTGTGGGGGAGGCGGGGTTGGGGGGTGAATTGTACAGCTTAAAAAAGATGATTTAATTAATTACAAGAGGCTGCAACACATTCAGTTCAGTTCATTCCTGAAGAAAGTAATATGTTTAAAACCAAAAGCCTGAGCCCCACAATAGTCAGTCACATATTTTAATTCAAAGAAATTAAAAGTATGGTTAAAATAAATGGGTTGAAAAGATATCAGTGTTGCAGCGCTTGGATCCCTGCTGTATTGATATGTGAAGTTCATATGGAGTCACCACTAGAGGGCAGTATGACCCCGGCCATGACCTAACTATAAAAGGAGTTGTACTTGAGTCACTGTGTGGTTAGTTGTTAGTTGCACTTGAAGTGACAAGTAAAAAGTCCTAACTGACACCCGGTGTGTGCGCCTCGTCATTACATGTTCCAGGAGAACATTACATGGTACCAGGAGTAAATTACATGATACCAGATTATAAAACTACGAACCGACGACGAAGATGAACGCTCTTCGACAGCCGGACGAGTTAAAGTTGACCGGTAACGTCAACGAGAACTGGAAAGTATTCAAACAGAGTTTTGAACTTTATTCGCTTGCTATCGGTCTCCGTGACGAGGAGAGGAAAATAGCATTACTGCTGACAGTAGCAGGGCGAGCGGCGCTAAATGTGTTTAACACATTCATCTTCA
Source organism: Pholidichthys leucotaenia (assembly GCA_020510985.1). Taxonomy (NCBI): domain Eukaryota; kingdom Metazoa; phylum Chordata; class Actinopteri; order Cichliformes; family Pholidichthyidae; genus Pholidichthys; species Pholidichthys leucotaenia. The sequence continues at coordinate 359,049,692 of CM035842.1, read as the reverse complement.
CGGAAGAAGAAAAAGGCAACTTCGACGCCGTGATGAAGAAATTTGACGATTATTGCACACCGAGAAAGAATGAAACGTACGAGAGGTATGTGTTCAGAAAAAGACTTCAGAAAGAGTCAGAGTCCATCGAGCTGTATGTCACAGACCTACGGTTGAAATGTCAGTCATGCAACTTTGGAACAGTGAGTGAGTCAATGATACGGGACCAAATTGTAATTGGGGTCCAAGACAACAAATTGCGGATGCAATTACTGAAAGAGACTAACTTAACCCTGGAGAAAGCGATACAGATTTGCCAAGCATCTGAGAGTATAAAGGCACAATTAAAGACTTTTAGCAGCAAGGAAAAAGAGACTGCTGAGGTCGGTGCAGTGCAGCGCGCGAAGCCGAAAGGAACGTTGCAGGCAAGAAAAAGGGAGGCAAACCCAGAGCGCGCGTGCGGGAACTGTGAGCGGTGTGGAAGGCAACATGCGCTGAAACAGTGTCCAGCATTCGGGAAGGAATGTCGCAAGTGTGGCGGAAAAAATCACTTCGCAAAGACCTGCTTCTCAAAGAGGAGGGTGCAACTCGTGGAGAAAAAGAGCGACAGCGAGGAGGATCAGTTTTACGTGGACGCCATCGAGGGAGAGACGAGCGCTGACGAATGGATAGTGTGCCTGGAGATGAATGGCACGGACATGTCACTGAAGCTCGACACAGGTGCGCAGGTAAACATCCTGCCAATGAAAGAATTTAAAAGACTGAAAAACAAGCCGAAAATAAGAAATAAAAAGATTAATCTGAGAACATATGACGATAAGCCAATACCCACTAAGGGAATGTGCAGGGTTACACTGTCAAACAAAGGTAAAACAGTGAATGCATTGTTTGTACTTGTTGATGGAAATAGACAAGCAATTTTGGGTTTAAAAACATGCGATCAGCTAGGTCTGATCAAAAGGGTGAATGTCATTGATACAGACAAAGTGACAACACGAGAAAATACAGAGGCTACAACAAGTAAGCACAAACACACTGACTGGGTGAAAGAATACAAAGAGGTGTTCAAAGGAATAGGCCGCCTACCAGGCAAACAAAAAATTAGGCTGAAAGAGAATGCAGAGCCAGTCATACATGCAGCAAGAAAAGTGCCAATAGCTCTTAAAAAGAGGCTGAGAGAAACACTAGACTCACTGATAGCAGACGGAGTGGTCAGAAAAATAGAAGAACCAACTGAATGGGTTAACTCACTAGTTATAGTGGAGAAGCCAAATGGAGATTTGAGATTGTGCATAGATCCAAAAGATCTAAATAAAGTAATACAGCGGGAGCATTACAGGCTACCAACAAAATCTGACATAACCAGCACAATGAGTGGAGCAAATTACTTCACAAAATTAGATGCCAAATCTGGGTTTTACCAAATAGTGCTCGACGAGGAAAGCGCTAAATTGTGCACATTTAATACGCCATTCGGAAGGCATTGCTTTCTACGAATGCCATTTGGGATTAGCTCAGCCCCTGAAATTTTCCATAGAACTGTGCAGCAATTGTTTGACGGAATAGAAGGGGTGGGAGTTTTTCTTGATGATGTGGTAGTCTGGGGAAAAACAAAAGAGGAGCACGACGAAAGGTTGGCAAGAGTTCTCACACAGGCGCAAAAGTCAGGTATGAAACTGAATAAGAGTAAGTGCCAATTCGGGGTACGGGAGATTACATACCTGGGAGAGAAATTATCTGGGGCAGGCGTGCAACCAGATCCGGAAAAAGTGCGGGCCATAGCAGAGCTGCCAGTACCGCAGGACAAAAATGACTTGCAAAGAGCCCTAGGACTAGTCAATTACATGGGGAAATTTATCCCAAATTTATCAGCTAACACAATAGCTCTTAGAAGCTTGTTAGAGACCAATACAATGTGGCAGTGGATGGCAGAGCATGCCAGAGAATGGGAGTGGCTCAAAAGCAGTCTAATAAAGGAGCCAGTGTTAAAATTCTATGATCAGGACAAACTGCTAAAAGTGTCCACAGATGCGTCCAAAGCCGGCCTAGGAGCTGTGCTATTGCAAAAACATGACACAGAGTGGTATCCAGTCGCATACGCATCGCGCACCATGACAAGCGCAGAAAAAAATTACGCGCAAATGGAGAAAGAGACTCTAGGTGCAGTGTTTGGATGTGAGAAGTTTCATGAATATGTGTATGGACGGTCAGTAATACTAGAAACAGACCACAAACCACTGATTGCGATCTCACAGAAGCCACTGGGTGACGCACCACCGCGCATCCAGCGTCTAATGTTAAGATTACAGAAATATGACTTGAAATTTGAGTTTACACCAGGCAAGCAACTAATTGTAGCCGATGCGCTGAGTAGGGCTAGCTTGAGCAACACCAGCAGCACAACAGAGGAAGCTGTGCAAATACATGTAGACTCTATTAAGGCACACATGCCAGTGTCAGATGCAAAATGGACGAAGCTAGTGAAAGAAACACAAAAAGATGAGAAACTAAAAAGAGTAATGGAACAGATACATCAGCCAGGACAGGTTATGATTGACAAGCCTTACCAACACTTTAAAGGTGAACTGTCTGTGTTAGATGGGGTTCTGTTAAAAGGTACAAGGATAGTCATACCTACCTCCATGAGATCAGAAATGGTTAAATTAGTGCATGAGGGGCATTTGGGTATTGAAAAGTGCAAAAGACGTGCACGTGATGTTTTGTATTGGCCCAACATGCACAAGGACATTGAGGCATATGTGCAGCGCTGTGAGATTTGCCAGCGCCACAGGTATCAACAGCCAAAGGAGCCTATGAGGCCCCATGAGAAGCCTCAAGGGCCATGGAGAAAAGTGGGCATGGATCTATTTCAGCTTAAGGGCAAGGACTATCTGTTAGTCATGGACTATCATTCCACCTACCCAGAGTTTGCAGGGTTGAGTGACACAACAGCAGAAAAGGTGATTGCACATACAAAGACAATGTTCGCACGCCATGGAATTCCAATGACTGTTGTGAGTGATAACGGACCACAATTCACGAGTCAGTGCTTCAAAGAATTTGCAGACACATATGGGTTCAAGCACGTGACCTCAAGCCCTCTGTACCCACAGTCAAATGGGTTAGCAGAGAAAGGGGTGCAAATTGTGAAGCGCATACTGAAAAAGGCTGCAGACAATGCAGAAGACCCACATCTGGCGATCCTGAATTACCGAGCATCACCACTGGAGAATGGACTGTCCCCAGCAGAAATGCTCATGAACAGAAAACTCAGAACGCGACTTCCATCAGCATCTCAGGTGATGGAAAAGAGAGATGTGAGGCGTGATGAGAGGCAAACTGAACTGTACAACAGAACAGCACAACCTCTGAGACCACTTGCACATGAGGACATAGTGCGAGTGAGATGTGATGGAGAATGGGGACCGCTGGCAAAAGTGGTCAAAGAAACAACTCCCAGATCATATGAAGTCATCACAGAGCATGGGAAAACAATGAGGCGAAACCGACGTCACTTACTGAAAGTGCCTCAGACAAAAATGAGAGTCACAGACAGTGAAATAAGCGACATGCTAATTTCCAGCCAAACCGAACAACCAGAAATGACTGAGAACCAAAACTTAGAGACAGACAATAACGAACAGACTGAGGTGACACAAATCAGAAGATCACAAAGGCAAATTGTGAAACCGAAAAGATTGATTGAGGAAATGTAAGGAGTACTGAAATGAAAAAAAAAAAAAAGTGTTGATATTGAATTGTAAACAGAGAGAAAAAAATGTGTTGATGTTGAATTGTAAACAGAGAAAAAAAATTGAACTTGTGATTCAGTGTACAAGGTTGACAAAGATGTAAAAAGAAATGGAATTTATTTTGTTTATTGAAATTAGAGAAACAGTTTAAGTTTATAGTAGGACGACCTTTTACTTGAAAAAAAAGGGAGATGTATTGATATGTGAAGTTCATATGGAGTCACCACTAGAGGGCAGTATGACCCCGGCCATGACCTAACTATAAAAGGAGTTGTACTTGAGTCACTGTGTGGTTAGTTGTTAGTTGCACTTGAAGTGACAAGTAAAAAGTCCTAACTGACACCCGGTGTGTGCGCCTCGTCATTACATGTTCCAGGAGAACATTACACCTGCGGTTGAAAAATAAACCACATTTGGTCAAATTTGACCACTATGAACTTTTTACCAACCCCCCCCCCCCCCCCCCAGTATTTTTTATTAAAACTGTAACACTGAATAAAAACCTACTGTTTGAACCTCTATTTCAATAATAAAATACTCCTAAATGTAGATGTAAAAAATGAACAAGAATGCAAACATTTAAAACAAAACTGGGATTAAAAAAGTTACATAGATTGAAAAACAAAAACGTTATAGACACTGGACACACACACCTGAACTTTCAGTGTCAGTTTTTTTTATTCTATCCTGTTTTTTGTGATGATTTATATATACACTGCTAAACTATTTTTGTTTCCGAAATCTTTCAGCAAAGTTAATTAAAAAAAAAGTGTGTCTCCTTTCTGCCATTTTGAGCCACTTCATCCCCTTGCACACACACACACTGGAGCACTAGCGTGTCAACCCTCAAACCCTACAAGGGCTCCGAGCTTGAGGGTTTAGGGAGGAGATTGAGGTTCGACCTTTGTGTTGGGCTCGTGCTACTCCTCTGTAGCTTCACTGCGCAGACGCGGAAACGAACACACAGGGGATTGAGAACTGCTTAGGTACGACTTCCGTTATTTTACCGCAGAAGGGAACTTTTTAGTAGCTTCAAAGCCAGTTGGTGAACGAGCAGGTCGGTCAACGTGCCACATGTGAAACTACAAAGTTAACATGAAAAAAAACACCTAGGCTGTTTTCAGACTCGTCATTCAAGTTTAGTCGATGTTGACGTACCTGAGTCGAGGCAGCTGACCGAGGTAAGCAAAGTTTTGTTTATTTTATTAGCACACTTTTTGTGCGTGATGGTCAGCCAGTATTAAGTTCAGACACTGGTTGGTGGGGTTAGTAACTGTGACGACCTTTGCGGTTTATGTGCGGTCAACACTGGCTCATACTTGCACTTTATACTGAGGCAAATAACTTGAGTTAGACCGTGAATAGATGTAAGATACTGACACGTTTACTTCAAAATAGTTTTGACGTATTTTAGAGAGCAGATATTGCACTGTGATTTATTGTTTTTATGTTGAAATGGCATTTCTTAATTTACTGAGTCCCGTGACTCAGCGTGGCTCATCCGGTTTGGAGAGGTGGAGTCATCATAGTTGGTTAAGTGACACTCCGCCAAAAATCAAGTCTTTTTTCTGTTGTTAACATGACTGTAACGTATGTGGGGGTTTTTTTTGTGACTTACAAGAAATATCAAGAGCGACATCAGTCCCAACTCTGTGTTGCCAGCTCCTCAGTAAGGAAAGTAGCTATTGGCTGTCCTAAAAGTTGCTAGAAGTGGCTAAATGACATGTCGCCTAATATGAGTAATTGGTCATTTGCATGTAATTATAATGGACGCTGTAGGAGAGAAGAATAATGTGGGAGAGACAAAAAGTGAGTAAAAAAAACACCCTAAATATGTTTAGAACTACAAATTAACTTCTGTTGATTCTTGGTTTGTTTTATTTTTGCCATTTAAATAGGCCATCACTTCTTAAAATAACCTCATGGCTTTAATGCTTTGTCTAGACCCACATTACATAAATCAGTTTTGTCCTGCATTGTTAGAATGCATGCTAGAATATCAAATTTGATCAAGACTCAAAGTCAAAAGTCAAAGTGGCTTTATTGTCATTCCATTGCTAAAAAACAATACAATGAAATTGAGATACTGCTCCCTAAAACAAACTATCACACTCACAGCTCACTCATGCGTTTAACATTCTCATAATTACAACAATAAATAATGCTTAAAACAATAATACCTAAAAAGTTAAATACAATATGTACATAGCAATAATAAAAACATACTGAGCGATAAATAAATAAGACCAGCTTGTACATGAAGTTATTGCCACAGAATAACCTAAAATAACATCAGCAGCCTGTTTGTGTTACGTAAATCCGTTCAAAATACGTACTGCTACTGGGAGAAAAACTATGATTAAACCTGGTAGTCCGGGTTTTATGGGATCTGTACCGCTTTCCTGAGGGGAGCAAGTGAAAGAAATCATGACCTGGATGAGTGCAGTCCTTAATAATGGCAGTATCTCTGTTGAGGTACCGAGACCTGGAAACCTCTTCCAGAGAAGGGAGAGAACAGCCAGTGATTTTTTTTTTTTTGCGCAGTCTCGATCACTCTCTGCAAGGCTTTGCGGTCTGCGGCTGAACAGCCCTCATACCAAACCGTGATGCCATATGACAAAATGCTCAATAGCAGAGCGATAAAATAAAACCAGCAACTGTGCATTCAGGCCATTCATCTTGAGGAGCCTCAAAAAGTGTAGACATTGTTGAGAAGTATGAACACCCAGAAACTTAAAAGCCTCCACCCTCTCCACACACTCCTTGCCTATATATAGAGGAGGCGGCACACTGCTATGCTTCCTAAAATCAATAATGAGTTCTTTTGTTTTTTTTTTTGTATTCAATAGCAGATTATTATCTGAGCACCATCTCACCAGTTTCTGGACCTCATCTCTGTATGCAGACTCATCTCCTCCTGATATGAGCCCCACTACTGTTGTGTCATCTGCAAACTTCTCTATAATGTTTGTGGGATGAACAGGTATACAGTCATATGTGTACAATGAATACAAAGTGGGGCTCAACACACAGCCCTGTGGCGAGCCTGTGTTAAGCATGACTGTAGAGGAGGAATGGGGTCCGAGTCTAACAGTCTGTGTTTGGTTTGTTAGGAAGTCCTTAATCCAGCTGCAAGTGTGAGTAGGCAGACCAAGCTGAAGCAATTTAGTGATGAGAATGTTGGGAATAATTGTATTAAATGCCGAGCTATAGTTCACAAACAACATTCTTACATAGCTCCCCTTGTCTTCTAAATGGCTGAATGCCGAGTGGAGAGCTATAGCAATAGCATCTTCAGTGGATGTGCTCCGCCTGTAGGAAAACTGGTACCAATCAAAGTCTGGGGGGAGACTAGACAAAACATGTTTCAATACCATTTTCTCAAAGCACTTCATAACAATGGGTGTTAATGCTACTGGTCGATAGTCATTTAGACTGCTGATAATGTTTTTTAGGCACAGGAATAATGACTGCAGATTTTAAACACTGTGGAACAAAGGCTGCCTTGAGAGACAAATTAAAAATGTCAGTCAAAACGGAGCATAGCTGATCTGCACATGCTTTGAGCACCTTTCCTGGCACTCCATCGGGACCAGTAGCCTTTCTTGGGTGAACTGCACTCAGTGTATGTCTTACCTCACGATCTTGCAGGGTAAGCACATCAGAGCTGGCATTCAGTAACGTCAGTGGGTCCGTGCGAGGTGTATTTGCCTCAAACCGTGCAAAAAAGCAGTTCAGTTCTTCTGCCAGTGAGGCGCTGATGTCACTGGAAATGATGCTGCTGCCCTTATAGTTTGTGATATGGTGAAAGCCTTGCCATACTCGTCTCGAATCATTATCAGAAAAATGGTCCTCAACTTTCCTCTTATAGGCCTGTTTGGCCTCCTTAATGCCTTTCTTCAGATTAGCCTGGGCGGTGCTATACAGATTTGTACAGGCCAGGGGATACAGAGGCTCACCTCTGTAGTCATGAAGTCCTTTGAGCGCCTGGTCCTGTCTCACCTCAAGTCCATCACCACACCCCTCCTAAACCCGCTGCAGTTTGCCTACCGTGCTAACAGGTCTGTGGACGACGCAGTCAACCTGGTCCTCCACTCCATCCTGCAGCACCTGGACTCCCCGGGAACCTACGCCAGGATTCTGTTTGTGGACTTCAGCTCCGCATTCAACACCATCCGCCCCGATCTGCTCCAGGACAAGCTGTCCCTGCTCAATGTGCCTGACTCCCTCTGCAGGTGGATCACCGACTTCCTGACGGACCGGAGACAGCATGTGCGGCTGGGGAAGTCTGTCTCAGACTCTGTTAGCATCAGCATTGGATCACCCCAGGGCTGTGTACTTTCCCCCCTACTCTTCTCCCTTTATACCAACTCCTGCACCTCCTCCCACCAGTCTGTTAAGCTGATTAAGTTTGCGGACGACACCACCCTCATCGGGCTCATCTCCAACGGTGACGAGTCCGCCTACAGGGAAGAGGTGGCCCAGCTGGTGTCCTGGTGCAGCCACAACAACCTGCAGCTGAATGCTCTGAAGACAGCGGAGATGATTGTGGACTTCAGGAAAGTCACATCCCCCCTGCCCCCCCCTCACCATCACAGGCTCACCCATCACCTTTGCAGATTCCTTCCGCTTCTTGGGCACCACCATCACCCGAGACCTCAAATGGGAGCCAACCATCAGCTCCCTCATCAAAAAGGCCCAGCAGAGGATGTTCTTTCTGCGGCAGCTGAGGAAGCTCAAGCTACCCACCAAGATGTTAGTGCAGTTCTACACGGCCATCATCGAGTCCATCCTCACCTCCTCCATAACTGTGTGGTACGCAGGAGCCACTGCCAGGGACAGACTAAGGCTGCAGCACGTCGTGCGCACTGCTGAGAAGGTGATAGGCTGCAAGCTCCCATCTCTCCAGGACCTGTACATCTCCAGGACCCGGAGGCGTGCTGGCCGGATCATAGCCGATCCTTCACATCCCGGTCACGTGCTGTTTGCCCCCCTCCCCTCAGGTAGAAGGCTTCGGTCCATTCGGACTAAAACCTCCCGGCACATGAACAGCTTTTTCCCCTCTGCCATCAGACTGCTGAACACTAAGTGACTTTTGACTCTCGTGCACTATGTACAGCAGCTCAACCAGACTCATGTCAATCATCACTGTTTTTCTGTTGCATTATTGACTGCACTATGTGGTACTTCACATTATCTGCTACATGCTAATTTTTTAAAACTGCCTTGACTAGTACTACTCATTATTACTAGTATTATTATTACTTATTATTACTTATTTTTCTACACTTATTGCACGTTTCTAGTCCTTTAGTTTTTTAGTTTATCCCTTTTTCTCATTATGTTTTTAATGTTGCAGCATGGCACCGAGACAAATTCCTAGTTTGTGTATCACATGAACAATGGCAATAAATCTGATTCTGATTCTGAAGGCTATATCACAGGCTCTGAGGAGTGCCTGGACTTCTTTTGTCATCCAAGGCTTCTGGTTAGGAAAAACCCTAATGCGTTTTTCCACAGTCACCGGGTTGATACAGTAAGGGATGTAGCATAATACAGTCTGTGTGTACATTTCCAGATCCTGATTATTAAATAAATGCCATGAAGTGTTTGAAAAACAGTCCTGTAGCTGAGAAAGAGCTCCCTCAGGCCATGTTGTGATGTTCTTTGTAGTAGGTCTAGCAGTTCTCCTGAGGAGGGTGTATCCTGGGATGAGGAGCAATGATAGATGGTCTGACAGGCCAAGATGTGGACACGGCACAGCTCTGTAGGCATGCTTCAGGTTCGAATACACCCAAGCAAGACAATTCTTTCCCCTAGTGGCATATTTCACATACTGTGTGAAATTAGGTAGCACAGTTTTCAAGCATGCTTGATTAAAATTACCAGATATAATGTGAACACCCTCGGGATAGGCCTGCTGCTGTTTATTTATAACATTGTATAAATGACTAAGGGCGGCTTTAATATTTGCATCAGGAGAAATATAGACCGCTGTAATAATAACCACTGTCAGCTCTCTCGGAAGATAAAAAGGCCGACATAAAACTGACATTGTCTCTAGGTCAGGAGAACAGTAAGTGTTAATAATACGACTGTGATTAGTCCAAGAGTTGTGAAGAAAAATACAGAGATCACCCACTCTATGTTTCCCAGATTCCGCTGTTCGGTCCATACGATGAAGTGTGCGCTCTGGTAGCTGATGGAGCCAGCTTTCCGTTAGCAACAGCACACAGCAGTCTCTCACAGTTTTACTAGTTGCCAGCTGTTCAGTAGCTCTAAATCATCCATCTTGTGGACGATGCTTCTGGCGTTGGAAAGAAAATGCTGGGTAGCGGAGGTCGATGCGGCTGTCTCTTTAGCCTCGCTAGCAGGCCCGCCCAGCATCCCCGCTTTTGCTTTCTCTCTCTCCTCTGTCTGTGTCTCTTCCCAGGACCGACAACAATCCATGGTGATCCTGCTGGTCTACAGATAGCCTCCTGTATGTTTTGTGTGTTCTCAAAAACTGCTGTAACAGCAGACTTTTCTTGAAATCCAATATTTATCAGCTCAGTACGACTGTACACAAATCCAGCTTCACACGGTCCAATATCCAAAAACAGCATACATACAAACAAAAGTAGGGAGCAAAGAGCCGCTGCACAGACGCGCGCCGCCATCATCTTCCATTCCATTACGTGGGATGGAATTGCCAGCTCTACATCCAGCCCTCCTCCTTTATCCAGGTTTGGGATAGTACAGGCAGTATGCCCGTGTATCATCTCCAATAAATGGCTTCTACCAGCCTTTGAATTCAGGGTTTGATTTCTACTCCTTTCTGTATTTTTGAGCGTACAGTTTAGACTGCAACATGATAAGCTAGCTAGCTAGATGTTTAGCTTATATCACAGAGACACACACAGTGGACGTGGTGAGTACGTGACTGAGACTGTAAGTCAAATGCAGTGATTTATTAGTGTGACACTGACAGAGAAGAAACATTTACATCCCACTCTGTAAAACAGGGTGGGATTGGGGGGAGGAGGGGTTGTCCACACGCAATATTTGCAGTCTGGACGCGAGTGGCGTGGGTCTCCTCTCTGTAGCTAACTGCTGCATGAGACTACTGTGAGATTAACTGCCTGTGAGTGCTTTGGGATGGGGAGAGGCTCATGGTAGCACCCACTGCTTGTTGAGGACAGTAACTGCAGAGCAATAGTGCTTTCATGTCAGAGTCTCCAAAACACCAGAAAAGTCTCTGATAACACCAGCAAAAGTTGCTAGATTTGTCGCTAGTCGCTTTTGACAAGAAAAGTTGCCAGATTTGGCGAACAACACTGTTCAGGTCTGTGTTTTTCTCCTGTGAATTTCCTGTTGAGCAACGCCCCCATCCCCTTTCCCCCAAAATACGAGTTTGGACAGAGCGTTTCTAGCTACGTCAGCATTCTTGCTTAGCCTGATTGGTTAATGTGGGACTGCTGAGTGAAGAACTCGCTTCACCAGCGAGCTGCTCGGCGAAAAAGTGAGCAGCTGCTCGGCGGTCCCTGTGGCTGCCTGCCGACTCGCCTCCTTCACTCCCATGCAGGAGAGGTTCGGAGCAAGCCAGGGAGATCCGAGGCAAGTGGGCAACCAGAGACCAGCGGGAAGCCCTCCAGCCTCCACACAGGGCCAGGCAGCGACTCTCTGCTCCATCGAGAATGATCCTTCCGTAGGTTCACCTACGATGGTACTTCGCCTTCTCGGAGCCTTGTAAAATATCCTCGTCTTCTTCCCACTACTGGTGGGTGGGTGTATGGGTGGAGCTAATTAGAATATTCATAGATCCCCGCATACTTAAGTAGGTGGAAGATGTAAAGGCTCTTTCCAAGCAATTCTAAGGCAATGAATGTTTTTTTTGTTTTTTTTTGTGTGTGTGTATAAAAAGCCACAATATACTAGACTGGGCAATATACATTTGTTTTTGAGGTGGTTTTAGAGCTGCTGGAGTGTGTCTTTAATTATGGTGAATGACAATAAAATAAGATTATGGCACTGAAAACCACACTGGCCTTTATCTTTACCTCAACCTACAATGCAGAATATTTCACAAAATAAAAGGTAATAAATAAGTAAATAAAATAAATAATTTTAAAAACAGCTAATCATGATGGCAAAAATCAAGTAAATTAAAAAAAGGCTACATATACAAGAACTAGAGGGCAGTCGGAGAGCGGATACCTCTGCCAAGGCCCTATCTTACAACATTAAAGGGAGTGTAAGTGGAAGTGATCCAGAATTCGCAACTTGACCTGGATCACCTCCAAAATCTAGTGGGTTCTTTCTAGGGCTGCAGCGGTTCCTCGAATAATTTGGTTACAAAAAATTCTCAATTCAAAATTTATGCGTCGACGCATCGTTCAATGTAGCTCTTCCGGTCTATATGACCTTCTTCTGGTCACACTACCTAAACAAAACACAGATTTGTTTAACAGTGCCATGTTAGAGCAGCATATTGACGGGCTGGCAAAGATAAATACAATTTTTTTAAAAATGACAAAAGTATTTTAAGTGTGGAATCATTTCAAGCTCAAATTGAAGGAAAGCATTGTGCAGTGTGTACATGGTAAAGCCGAGCAGTGAGCTAGCATGCTACAATGTCGAATGTTAGTGTCTTGGCAGAAAGCATCTCACATCATGCACAGCCAGCGCACCCAAGACAAGGTACATGATTCCATCCATCCATCTTCTTCCGCTTAATCCTTTTCGGGTTGCGGGGGGCTGGAGCCTATCCCAGCATCTGTGGGCGAGAGGCAGGGTTGTCCCTGGACAGATCGCCAGTCCATCGCAGGGCCAACCCAGAGAGACAGACAACCATTCACTCTCACATCCATACCTAAGGACAATTTAGAATCCCCAGTTTTTTGATGCCATTTAACCTAACATGCATGTTTTTGGCATGTGGGAGGAAACCGGCGAAATCCCGGAGTAAACCCACACAGACACGGGGAGAACATGCAAACTCCACACAGATCACTGTTGGTCGGGGGCTGGGATCAAACCCAGGATCCCCCAGCCAAGGATGAGTTGCTGTGCTGCCGCAGTGCTAACCACTCTGCCACAGCGCTGCCCGGTACGTGATTGAGATTTTAAATTAAGATGAATAGAATGTAGTCAGCTATGCTATTTATGCTTACATGACCAAAGAACATGTAGCCATCCGCTAGCGGATGCTAACGGCTAGCGAAAGGAACTTCATGGTGTAATGTACCATTTACAGTTAGGTTCTATGCAATAAACATTGCAATAAGCATTGCAATAAATGTGTACCTGGGTTATTGAGTGTTTGATGCAATTACTACTGCTCTTTAGGGAAGAAAGTTCTGCAAATGTCAATCAATGCAAGTTTCTTTAAAAAAAAAAAAAAGTATCAGATTACTCAAGCAGTCTTTGATTAGAGTGGGTGATTACCAGAGCCGTAAAATAGTAGTTAGCTGCAGCCCTAGTTCTTTCATGGCCCATGGGCTAGCTGTGGTGAAAATTTCATCAAAATCCATCCATCCATCCATCCATCTTCTACCGCTTTTCCGGAGGTCCGGGTCGCGGAGGCAGCAGTTCAAGCAGAGAAGCCCAGACTTCCCTCTCCCCAGCCACCTGCTCCAGCTCTTCAGAGGGGATACCAAGGCGTTCCCAGACCAGCTGGGAGACATAGTCTCTCCACCGAGTCCTGGGTCTGCCCCGGGGTCTCCTCCCAGTGGGACGTGCCTGAAACACCTCAAGTGGGAGGCATCCAGGAGGCATCCTAATCAGATGCCCATACCACCTCAACTGACTCCTTTCAATGTGGAGGAGCAGTGGTTCTACTCTGAGCCTCTCCCGGATGGCTGAGCTCCTCACCCCATCTCTGAGGGTGAGTCCAGCAATCCTACGGAGAAAGCTCATTTCAGCCTCTTGTATCCGCGATCTCGTTCTTTCGGTCATTACCCAAAGCTCATGACCAAAGGTGAGAGTAGGAACGTAGATTGACTGGTAAATCGACAGCTTTGCCTTAGAACTAAGCTCCGTCTTCACCACAACAGACCGGTACAACGTCCGCATCACTGCAGATGCTGCTCTAATCCGTCTGTCGATCTCTCGCTCCATTTTCCCCTCACTCATGAACAAGACCCCAAGATACTTAAACTCCTCCACTTGGGGCAGGAGCCTGTCCCCAACCCGGAGAGGACAATCCACCTTTTTCTGGCTGAGGACCATGGACTCGGACTTGGAGGTGCTGATTCTCATCCCAGCCGCTTCACACTCAGCGGCAAACCGTCCCAGCAAGAGCTGTAGGTCATTGCTGGATGAAGCCAACAGGACAAGATCATCTGCAAACAACAGAGATGAGATCCTGTGGTCACCAAGCATGACACCCTCCATTCCCTGGCTGCGCCTAGAAATCCTGTCCATAAAAATTATGAACAGGATTGGTGACAAAGGGCAGCCCTGGCGGAGTCCAACTCTCACTGGGAATGACTCCGAGTGTTGGCAATACGAACCAAACTCTCACAACGGTCGTACAGAGACCGAATAGCTCGTAACAACAAGCCCGATACCCCATACTCCCGAAGCACCCCCCACAAAAATCCACGAGGGATGCGGTCAATTGCCTTCTCCAAGTCCACAAAACACATGTAAACTGGTTGGGCAAACTCCCACGAACCCTCAAGAATTCTCGAGAGGGTAAAGAGTTGGTCCAATGTGCCACGGCCAGGACGAAAACCACATTGCTCCTCCTGAATCCGAGGTTCGACCAATGGCCGGACTCTCTTCTCCAGTACCTTGGCATAGACCTTCCCAGGGAGGCTGAGGAGTGTGATCCCTCTAAAGTTGGACCACACCCTCCGGTCCCCTTTTTTGAAGAGAGGAACCACCACCCCGGTTTGCCATGCCAAAGGCACTGCCCCCAACCTCCACGCAATGTTGCAGAGGTGTGTCAACCATGACAACCCAACAACATCAAGGGCCTTGAGGTACTCGGGGCGAATCTCGTCCACCCCTGGGGCCCGGCCACCAAGGAGATTTTTAACCACCTTGGCGACCTCAGCCCCTGTGATTGGCGAGTCATCCCCCTCGTCCCCAAACCCTGCTTCCTCTGAAGGCGTATCAGTGGGATTGAGGAGATCCTCGAAGTATTCTTTCCACCGCCCTACGATATCCCCAGTCGAAGTCAACAGTGGTCCATCCGCACCATACACAGTGTGGACGGGGAGCTGCTTTCCCCGCCTGAGCCGCCGAACAGTTTGCCAGAATCTCTTTGAGGCCGACCGAAAGTCTTGTTCCATGGCCTCACCGAACTCCTCCCATACCCGGGTTTTTTTCTTCAGCAACCACCCAAGCTGCACTCCGCTTGGCCTGCCAGTACACCTCAGCTGCTTCGGGAGTCCCACAAGCCAACCAAGCTTGATAGGACTCCTCCTTCAGCTTAATGGCCCCCCTCACCACTGGTGTCCACCACGAAATGCACCGATCACCTTGCAGTCGCAGCTCTGGGCCGCCGCTTCTACAACAGAGGTGGAGAACATGGCCCATTCAGACTCCATGTCTCCAGACTCCCTCGGAATGTGGTTGAAGTTCTTCCGGAGGTGGGAGTTGAAGACCTCCCGGACAGGGGCCTCAGCCAGACGTTCCCAGCACACCCTCACTATACGTTTGGGTCTACCAGGTCTGAATGGCTTCCTCCCCTGCCATTGGATCCAACTCACCACCAGGTGGTGATCAGTTGACAGCTCTGCACCTCTCTTTACTTGGGTGTGCAAGACATACGGTCGCAGGTCTGATGATACGATAACAAAATCGATCATCGACCTGCGACCTAGGGTGTCCTGGTGCCAGGTGCACATATGGACACCCTTATGCTTGAACATGGTGTTCGTTATGGACAGACTGTGGTTAGCACAGAAGTCCAATAACTGAACACCACTCGGGTTCAGATCGGGCAGGCCGTTCCTCCCAATCACCCCCCTCCAGGTTTCACTGTCGTTGCCCACGTGCGCATCAAAATCCACCCAGTAGTTTTTGCATAATTCTGCTAAAATACAGATAAACTGCCCTGATTACTTCCTTGGCAGAAGTCTAAACTGAACTGGTAAATTTATTAGTAAAAACCTGCAAGGATAAAACTATTACAAACTAGATTAAAATATTTCAACTTTATCAGTCCCTCCAGGATTTTGCGATTTTGCGATCGCACCAACTCACGTGAAATCAGCCAATCAGTGCAACTATTGCACGACCTTGCAGCTTTATCCAATCACCGCAACTTTCCTGCAGTTTTGGCCAATCCTCCTCAACTTCCGCCAATTTCATCCATCCATCCATCCATCCATCTTCTACCGCTTTTCCGGAGGTCCGGGTCGCGGAGGCAGCAGTTCAAGCAGAGAAGCCCAGACTTCCCTCTCCCCAGCCACCTGCTCCAGCTCTTCAGAGGGGATACCAAGGCGTTCCCAGACCAGCTGGGAGACATAGTCTCTCCACCGAGTCCTGGGTCTGCCCCGGGGTCTCCTCCCAGTGGGACGTGCCTGAAACGCCTCAAGTGGGAGGCATCCAGGAGGCATCCTAATCAGATGCCTGTACCACCTCAACTGACTCCTTTCAATGTGGAGGAGCAGCGGTTCTACTCTGAGCCTCTCCCGGATGACTGAGCTCCTCACCCTATCTCTGAGGGTGAGTCCAGCAATCCTACGGAGAAAGCTCATTTCAGCCTCTTGTATCCGCGATCTCGTTCTTTCGGTCATTACCCAAAGCTCGTGACCATAGGTGAGAGTAGGAACGTAGATTGACTGGTAAATCGACAGCTTTGCCTTAGAACTAAGCTCCCTCTTCACCACAACAGACCGGTACAACGTCCGCATCACTGCAGATGCTGCTCCAATCCGTCTGTCGATCTCTCGCTCCATTCTCCCCTCACTCGTGAACAAGACCCCAAGATACTTAAACTCCTCCACTTGGGGCAGGAGCCTGTCCCCAACCCGGAGAGGACAATCCACCTTTTTCCGGCTGAGGAAAAAGGTGGATTGGACTTCCGCCAATTTCACCAATCAAATTAGTCTAACTGGCGCTGAAACGCTCAGTCTAACCAATCAAATGCATTGTTGCACCGCGTTCACTTCCGTGTTCACAGTGAGTAGTGAATTTATAGTTTACAGTGAGTAATGGAGCACATCTGCAAACAGAGTGTGTGATTTAAAAAAAAAAAAAAAAAAAAAAAAAAAAAAAACAAACCACTCACCCGTGAGGTTTTCAACACCGTCCCTTCCTCCGTCTCCCCCAGCCTGCCCGTGGACACCTCGCCACGTCTCTGTCTGTGTTGAAAAACATGCGCCTGCCTCAAAAGCACCCCGTCGTGGGAGCGCATGTGAGGAGAGTACACTATAGTACAGCGAGTGTTTGAACATTTTTAGAGGTAAAATCATTATTACATCTGGTCAATGAGCTTTAAAACTCAAATCTCTGGTGTGGACTCTGGACGGACAAACACACCCACCCATCCATCCCCCCTCCCCCTCGCCGTCCCATTGTAAATGAAAGATGTGTGTGTGTGTGTGAAGACCAACATGCAGCAGACAGGTAGGCATGGAAAGACAGAGAATATTCTCTGTATTTTTTTTTTCCAAAAAACACAGACTCCAATAGCCAATACTGTGCAACAGAATAATTTATTTTTTCCTCTCCGCTCGGTACGAAGTGGTTGGGGACTGTTGGGAGTTTTCAAATGAAGGTGCTGCCAATAATTTCCAAATCTCTACTCTTTAACATGCATTCAGTGTAATTTAGCTGTTGTAATGGATATTGTGTTAATGTTTGTATTTGCTGTTGCACAAGAGCTTTTCTGTATAGCAGAAGTTTCTGCTTAATTTATAAATCACTATAATAGGAAATTTTTGACAATCCTATGCTTTTCTTGTATTGTTATATAAAATATCACTGCAGTAAACTGGGAAAAA
This sequence comes from Pholidichthys leucotaenia, assembly GCA_020510985.1. Lineage (NCBI taxonomy): Eukaryota > Metazoa > Chordata > Actinopteri > Cichliformes > Pholidichthyidae > Pholidichthys > Pholidichthys leucotaenia. Next base: position 359,032,021 of record CM035842.1, on the reverse strand, counting down.
AGCATCTGCTTTAAAATTTGGAATTCTTCCCACAACTTTTAGTGCAGAAAGCACTCTAAAAACATCACAACTTTTATCGCAACTTTTTAAAAAAGCTCCCGCAAATTCAGGCCTTTTGGCCCTCAACAATCATAAAAACATCCCGCAACATCCTGGAGGGACTGCTTTATGAGGAAAAAAAAACAGTCAAAATCATAATTTTATTAGAAAAAAATTGCAGATTAAAAAGCAGACAATTTAAGAGTAAATAATTACAAAAAAAAAGATGCAGCTCAATTTAAAAAAAAAAAAAAAAAAAAAGTTTCAAATTTCAGAAGGAAAAAACTCCATTTAGTAGTGCCGACAAGCTGGTTTATACTTATAGCTTGGCTATTTTACTTTTTTTTTTTTTTTTTTAATTTGAGGGTGACCAGTTTGTGATTAAATAAGAGTTTATTCTGTAGGGATGAGCAATATGGACTTGTAGCAATAATGATATAAATTAAAATTAAAAAAAAAAAATTTGACCAGCCATGAAAAAAACCAGGAACAAGTCCCCTAAAGCCTGCTTCATGCTACCCCTCTGCTGTCCGCGTATGTGTAACCGGAAAGCTCGTGTGACGAAATTTACGTTATCCTCTCCACTCCGCTAGTGTCCGAGTGCTCGACCGCGGATGACTGCGTGCAGCCCAAATTTTGTGGCCACTGTAGCGATATTTAATGTATAATTATGATCAGGCATAAAGATTATTTAATTTAAACTTGGAAGGGTATGCGGGAATGGAAATTTGCCTCCCAGCCGTCTTGATAATCTTGTCAAGTCTGTTGGTGTCGCTGGCTCTGATACTGCTACCCCAACAGACAGCAGCAAAGGAGATGGCGCTGGAGACAGCAGTATGGTAGAAAAGCTCCAGCATCTTGTTGCACACGTTGAAGGATCTTGTATTCTTCAGAAAGTAGAGTCTGCTCATTCCCTTATTGTGCGCAGCATCAGTGTTAGATTTCTAGTCCAGTTAGGTATATGTAGGACACCCAGGTATTTGTAGTCCTACACTGCCTCCATCCTCCCCCCTAATCCGCAATGGCTGTGAAGGCTTCCTCTTCTTCCTGAAGTCAATCACCATCACTCTGGTCTTGCTGACGCTCAGCCTCAGGTGATTCTGCTCGGTCCAGTCCACAAATCTGTCTAGCAGTGCCCTGTACACTCCCTCCTTATGGTTTTAAAATCTTCCACACTGTTAGTTGAAGCATGGAGTCGCTTCATGATTTCAACTAACGCATTTTGCAAAAAACACAAAAAACACACATTTTTCAAAAAAAGAAGTATTTCTGTTTTTTAGGAATCATGTCAGGCCGACTTCTTGCTTGTTTACTCACGGTGGGTCACAAATGTCACCATTCAACAACGTATTTCTGGCTATAAGTGGTAGCTGTACACAAACATTGCTCTAAAAGTAAAATTTATCCGTCATCATACTACATTTAAATGGTGCATCTGCTCCAAAAAGTAGACGTTGGGCCTCCTGCAAGAGCACAGTGGTACAGTGATTAGCATGGTTGCCTAACAGCTTGAAGGAGTCAAGTTTGACCCCCCCAGGCTGGCAGGGGTAGGAACCTTTCTGTGTGGAGTTTGCGTGTTCTCCCTGTGCTGCGTGGGTTTACTCCAGGAGCTCTGGTTTCCTCCCACAATCCAAAGACATGCATGTTAGGTTAATTGGTGATTCTAAATTGTCCCTAGGTATCCATCTCTAGGCCCTTAGAATAGAGGGTTAGTACTAGTGAAGCGCTTTGAGTGGTCTTTGATACTAGAAAAGCACTATATAAGTACAGGTCCTTATCCCTTATCCCAAGAATAGTTTTAATATGAGTAAATCCCTTGACCTTTGTTAGTAGACTATGTTCGTACAACCGAGCCACTCCAGACTGAGCAAACACATGTCCAATAAAACTGTAAACAGCACACATAGAAATGATGAATTCCACCTGTATGTAAGTGAGCATATGTTGATGAGAAGAGTTGCATAATGTTCACTCCAATACTAAGATATAAAGCTACTCTTCCCGTAAGTGTCTTGACATGATAAATTAGTTTACATGAGTTTATAAGTTGGTAAAAAGTATAAAGCAAATTAAACACAGGGTAAAGATGCCCTTTACCAGATTATTGCGTTCTCACTAATTTCCATCTGTAGTCCCTGACGCAGGCAGGAAGATATTAAAAGAAAAATGGCGCATATAGAAAGTAATTCAGGTCGGGTTTCAGAATCTGTTGTTCCTGAAACAAGCAGGGAATAAGTTTTAAAAGTAAAAAGATAAGAGAAACGGCACACATAAAAACAATTTAAAAGATAAGAGAAACAGCACACATAAAAACAATTTAAGAGTACAATTTCTTAACACAGTAAAGGTTTTTTTTTCCATGATGTATTGCAAACAATACGATATCACCCATCCCTGATATTCTGCTGCATAATGATGCTATCAAAGCTTATTGTTTAACATTTGTTTAACAGCGGGGAAAATAAGTATTGAACATGTCAACATTTTTCTCATTAAATGTATTTATGATGGAGCCATTGACCTGAGATTTTCACCAGATATCAATTCAACCCAAGTAATCCATACATACAAAGAAATCAAGGCAACTGTGTTCACAAAACAAGTTATATTTATTAAAGTGGAATGACACAGGGAATATGTATTGAACACATGAACAAAAAGAGATGCAAAAAGGCACAGAAAACCAATAAACCAGTTAAAATCATCAGAATTAGGAACCCATCCCATCCCCCATCAGTGCAAATTCATTTCAGCTGGTTAAGTCCTGACTGATAGCCTTTAACAAGATCTGTTAATATCAGACTGTCACACCACAAAGAACTCATGATGGGTAGAAGCAAGGAGCTCTCTAGACTTTCACAACCTTTGTGTTGCAAAACATGATGGCATTGGTTACAGGTGCATTTCTAAACTGCTGAATGTTCCAGTGAGCACTGTTGGAGCCATCATTCGGAAGTGGAAAGAACATCATTTTACCATAAATCGGCCACGACCAGGAGCTCCTTGCAAGATTTCTGACAGAGGAGTCAAAAGAATTATCAAAAGAGTTATCCAAGAGCCAAAGACCACTTGTGGAGAGCTCCAGAAAGACCTGGAGTTAGCAAGTACTGTTGTTTCAAAGAAAACTAAGTAATGCACTGAACTGACATGGGCTCTATGCCTGCTCACCTTGCAAGACTCCATTGCTGAAGAAAAAGCATGTTGAAGCTTGTTTAAAATTTGTAGCACAACATTTGGGCAAGCCAGTAAAATACTGGGAGAATATAGTCTGGTCAGATTAGACCAAAATTGAACTTTTTGGATGTCACTACACACAGCATGTTTGGAGGAGAAATGACACTGCACATCCCATCATGGTGTGGGGGTGTTTTTCAGCACATGGTACAGGCAGACTTCATATAATTGAAGGAAATATGAATGGACAAATGTACAGAAACATTGTTGATAAGAACCTATTACCATCTACCAAGATGCTGAAGATGAAACAAGGGTGGACATTTCAGCAAGACCATAAGCCCAAACACACAGCCAAGGAAACTCTCAACTGGCTCCAGAGAAGGAAAATAAAGCTACTAGTGTGGAAGATGTGTTCAATGACGAGACATGAGTGTATTTCTCAGGTTCGGCTTTATTGCAGAACACATTCATCCAACATTCTCAAAAGCAAGAAGAGGCAGAATAATATTACAGCTCACTCTTATACCTCCAGGGGATTAAGAACTCAAGTCACATGGTGCTTCTGCAAACATTCAATCACAATGCAAGTCTCTGAAGATTCACCATTGTCTCTTATTCTCCGGTGTCCCGGGAAACCCCCCAGGGCCTCCTCTGAGACAAGGGCCCGACTTCACACCTCCTCGCCATCACCTGTCGGCCCCCGTCGATCCAATCTCCTGTTCCTCCAGACGTGAAGCCTCAATCCACATAAGCCATACATTTGTGGGAGATATGAACCAAACATATGTGCCACATGACCCCCCCCCCCCAAACGTCTGCATGGGACAAACATACTCATAAATGCATAACATAAAAGACATCGCCACATAACCAATAATCAATCCCCCAATCTCTTAGGTCTGAGCTTCCTGCCAAATCTGCTGTAGGCCGGCTTCGCTGCGTCTGCAGCGTCTCCTCGCACCTGGGGATTAGATTTGTTAGCACATCTCTGTGGGAGCTCTGGAGCATGCTTTCTCGGTGGCCTGCCCCGGCGGGGGGCTTTTGCCAACTGCACGCGTTCATCAGCCAGGACAAAAGCGGGCTTGAGTCTGTTTATGCAAATTAGCTCCCTTCTGCCCCCCAAATCTAGCAAAAAATGCTTCTCATTTTTTTCCAGCACCCTGAACGGTCCATCATAAGGCGGTCTCAGCCCTGGGCGTTGTGCATCATGTCTAACAAAAACAAACTCTGCGTTTTTTAAAGCCTCTGGCACAAAAACGCGTGGAAAACTGTGATGCACTGGGCCAGGCAGCGTGTTTGATCCTATGCCGCTCTGCAACAGCTGAGCAGGGGGGCAATTGGGTGCAGGATTTTCCGGGAGAAATTCCCCCGGCAAACGGAGAGGTTGTGCGAAAACTAACTCCGCTGGGGAGGCTTGCAAATCCTCCTTAGGTACAGAACGCAACCCCAATAAAACCCATGGCAGTTTGTCCACCCAATTTGTATCCGTGAGCGATGCTCTGAGGGCTACTTTCAATGACCTATGAAAGCGTTCACATAAACCGTTGGCCTGCGGGTTATACACGGTAGTGCGGTGTACCTTCACCCCTAAGCTGAGGGCCATAGACGACCAGAGTTCGGAAACAAATTGAGGACCTATATCCGACGGAACTCCAAAACGCGCGACCCAAGCTGTTAAAAACGCGCGTGCAACCTCTTCCGCCGTTGTTGACGCCAGAGGTACTGCTTCTGGCCAACGTGTGGTGTGGTCCACCATCGTCAAAAGGTGTGTGTGCCCTTGAGACGAGGGAAGCGGGCCCACCAGATCAACATGCACGTGATCGAACCGCTTAGCCGGGATGTGAAAAGGCTCCAAAGGGGCCCTCGTGTGCTTGTGTATCTTAGCCCTCTGGCACGCTACACAAGCCGCTGCCCATTCCTTGACCTGTTTGCGCAACCCTGGCCAGACAAATTTCTCCCCCACCATCTTGACCGATGCGCGCACCCCTGGGTGCGCCAGCGAATGGACCAAGTGAAAAACGCGGCGGCGCCACGCAGCTGGAACCACGGGACGAGGCCGACCCGTGGAGACATCGCATATTAAGGGGGGCATACCTATTTGCTGCACCCTGTGCTCCAGCCTTAACCCTGTTGGTCCAGACTGGAGCGCGCGCACATCCGCGTCACCAACCTGCTCCGCAGCCATGTCTGCATAATCCAAACCTACGTGGACCGGGGCTGCGCGCGCTCCCGCGTCACTGCCCTGGCCCACAGCCACCGAGTCTGCCCCCACGTGGCCTGGCGTTGCCACAGCATGTGAGAGGCAGTCCGCCACTACATTGTGTTTGCCTGCTACATACTGGATATCGGTGGTGAACTCCGATATTGCGGCTAGCTGTCTTTGTTGTCAGCCTGACCAAGGTTCTGAGATCTTGGCCATCGCAAAAGTTAACGGTTTGTGGTCCACAAAAGCAGTGAAACGCCGCCCTTCCAGCCAGAACTGGAAATGGCGGATGGCCAAGTGTAGGGCTAAAAGCTCCCTGTCAAACGCGCTGTATTTACGCTCGTTATCGCGCAGGGATTTGCTAAAGAACGCAAGAGGCTGCCAGGTCCCTGCCACACACTGTTCAATGACTGCCCCCACCGCTAGGTCCGAAGCGTCGGTGGTGAGCGCCAAACGGGCTGTTGGAACCGGGTGCGCTAACAAAACGGCGCTTGCAAGGGCTGATTTGACCTGGGAGAAGGCGCGCTCCCGCTCCGGAGACCATTCGACCTTATTAGTGGGTTTTTGTTTTTTTAGTGCCGCGTACAGTGGCTGCATAAGCCACGCTGCGCTCGGAAGAAACCGGTTGTAAAAATTAACCATTCCTGACTTCCGGTCTGGATGCCATGGTGATAGCAACTTAACGCTGAACCTCCCAGATCCAATCCAAGGAAAACATCGTCAAAATCAGACTTAATGGATTTTTGGAAGAATAAAAATCAAAAGACAAAAACACCATGCCTAACCACAAACAGAAGAAACTGGCATTCCCCAAGTCAGGACGCGCGGCGGCCGCAGAATCTGATCCCGAGGACCTCCATTCAGGAGACGAAGAGCTGGGCCTAGCTAACAAAAAGGTTAGCCTGAAATCGCTATATGATGAATTACGACGATTTCGGGCCGAATTTCACAAATTCAGAGAGGAACTAATAAGGACGAACAGCAGAATGGACCAGGCCGAAAACCGAATCTTGGAAGCTGAAGAAAGAATAAAAGTGCTTGAAGATTCTATGCTGGATTTACACAGAAAACAGTCAAGGCTGGAGGCTAAGCTAGCCGACCAAGAAGGAAGACGGAGACGAGATAACATCAGAATTCACGGTCTGAAAGAAGGAGCTGAAGATGGTTTCAACACAGTGGCGGAATGCGTGGAATCCTTATTGAGAGAGAAGTTGGATATTCCACAAACCACCGATTTGAAAATAGAAAAGGTCCATCGTACATTAGCCGCAAAGCCAGCAGCAGAAGCACACCCGCGTTCAGTGTTGGTAAGATTCTCCGATTTCAAAATAAAACAAGAGGTTGTAAGACGGGCTTGGCAGAAAAAAGGATTTATGCATCAAGAAAGAAAAGTCTTCGTGGAGCACGATTATGCCCCTGAGGTTCTTAAAAAGCGACGGGAATATAACGACGCCAAAAAGGTTCTACGGGAAAAGAATCTACACTTTCAGACGCCATTTCCGGCGAAGTTAAGGGTCTTTTACGGTGAAGAGTCATGTCTCTACAATTCAGCGGAAGAAGCAACAACTGACATGGCGAGAAGAGGACTCCCGGTAACGGTGTTTAAACCCGCAGCGAATCTGAGCGAGAAAATCAGAGCTCAAACGTGGTCCACTCAAAGACCTTCTAAATCCACAGGCCAGCAGCGGGAAACCCAGCCCCAGAGCTACAAAGATAAGCTTTCCAGTTCCAGGAAGGAATAGCGACCTTTTTGTTTTTTTCTCTCTTTTCAGTCATTCTGCACTTCCATCCCCCCTCCTACAAGGTAGCAAACATTAAAGGAGATGCAGAATCAGCATGTGGTAAAACCTTTCATGGAGCAGTTATAGCATTAGAAACAAATGTCTTCTTAATTTAAAGGAAAAAAAAAATCTTGTTAAAATAGAAATGTAACAATGACCCACATGTTCTCCCCACACTAACAAATACTGTATTAGAGTGAAGGTTTGCTGTGATGGGGGTGGGAGGGTGCACACAATCTCATAGGGTATAGGCATAAAAAAAAAAAAAAAATCATTACAAATTCGGATTGGGATCTGAAATTCACGTTAAAAACATGGGACAACTTACAGGGGTAAGAGGGCCCTAAACACGTAACAGAGTTTGAGGAATTTCCCTCAGAGCCTACACTCCATCAAGGCTCTTACAGGGTCTTTAAAGGTGAACTGAACTCACCTTTTTGCCAAAAAAGTAGAATAGCAGATTAATTCCTTATTACCTATTGTATTTTTCAACACATAAAAGAAATTTTTAGGCCGTGCGATGGCCAAGCTATAAGCCGATAAACTTTTGCCTCTGGCTGGCAGTGCCAAACAAATCGGAAGTAGTGCAGACGACGCTGCGTGACGTCACGAGTGTGATCCTTATCAAAACAACAATGGCAGATGATAGCAGTTCCAGCAGTCAAGAACACCAGAGTTTTCAGAGTGAAGAGGCATTCAGGATCGGTGACAAGACAGAGGAGGATGCAGGAGTGTCAAGTGAACAGGAAGAGAGCGAGGGAGGCATCGAACCATACATATTAGAGCCAGAATTTTCGGGGGATTCCAGCACCGACTCAGACCGCAGCAGTGATGGGGAGGAGAGTCGCTTATTGAATACAGAATGGTGAGTCTTTACTTTGGCATGTTTGGGGTGTCAGGATAAGGAAAATTAACAATAAAAAAGAAAGGGGGGGAAAAAAAAACATCAGCATTTTTCCAACTTATTACAGTTATCCCTCACTTATCGCGTTTAATGCGGTCTTCCTTTGCTGGGTATAGGCGATCGGCAGGGAGCAAAGCTGGGTAAAACGTCTCCGCCAATCAGCTTGCGAGATAAAACGTCTCGGCCAATCAGCTTGCGAGATTCCTGAGCGGGCTGGGGAGCCGGGGAGAGCGGGCTCTCCGTGTTGATACCTGATGTTCTAATGTAGTCTCCCTGCCTTCTCATTAGAACATCAGGTATCAACACGGAGAGCCCGCACAGCTCAAAATCTACCTCTCTGACCACCGCTCCACTCCTCTCCGCCCACCTCTTCACCGCTCGGGAATCTCGCAAGCTGATTGGCCGAGACGTTTCACCTCGCAAGCTGATTGGCCGAGACGTTTTACACAGCTTCTCTCCCTGCAGAGCGCCTTCTTTATCGCTCGTGTTGCTTAGTGGCACTTTTCGCTGTTCTCTTGTGCCTTTTTGTGCAAAATAGTGCTTGTGACGCCCTTGGGGGGGGGGGTGACACTACTTCGCGGTTTTTCACTTTTCGCGGTCGGTTCTGGTCCCTATTAAACGCGATAAGTGATGGATCACTGTATATCTAGAAACGCATCGCTTCCCGGTCGCTTTTCCTCCCACTTTCTTTTCTTTCGTCGCCATGACAGCTTTCCTTGGCCACTGAACAGATCTTCCCAGGTGTTGGAAGTGTTTTGTAGTCGACTATCACGACAAAATGCACCAAAAACAACCAGTGTCGACGTGCTCGCAATGGTAAACATGAGGACTGGGTCACACTCGTGACGTCACGCGGAACTCCGGCTGCGCTTCGGCGGATTTGTCTGATTTTTCAGGGCGGGAAATTCTAAATCGCGATTTTCTCCAAGATTCCGGGATTTGTGGAGGGGGTGCCAATGATAAATTATCTTTATAATTGTATGTACTATCACCCAGTGCCATTCAATGCCGTTGAGTTCAGTTCACCTTTAAAGAGACCCCAGCTCAGGAAGTTTTTTTGACAGTTTTTTGTTTTAAAGTCTCATACACTATGTTCTTAATGTTTTTTATGTTCTTAATGTTCTTTCAGTTTCTGAGTAGCAAAAAAGAGGTCCGCCACACTGTTATACTAAATAAGAAAATACAATGGAGAAACAGGGTGTAACCAAAATAGCCTCATATAATGTAAAAGGGATCCTGAATCCAGTTAAAAGATCCAAGATTCTACGCAAAATGAAAAAAGACAAAGCAGAAATAATATTTTTACAAGAAACCCACCTAACAGACGTGGAACACACTAAACTCAATAGACAAGGGTTTAAAATGATCTCTTCATCTTCATATAAGTCAGGGAGGAGGAGGGGAGTAGCGACATTGATATCAACCAAAATTACATTTGAAAAAAAAATCAGAACACAAAGATAAAGAAGGGAGGTACAGTTTGGTAATTGGGCGGCTAGAGGGAGAAGATATCACCCTGCTGAATGTATATGCACCACCAGGGGCTAAATGGAAATTTTATAAAAATGTATTCGACCTAATGATAACTAAAGCCCAAGGTTTAGTGATATGTGGTGGAGACTTCAATCTAAGACTGAATCCATACTGGGATGCAACAGGTAATTCTTCACATCAAAATAACACTCAAAATAGGAAAACTCGGATGCTACTAAAAGAAATGGGAATCTGTGACGTATGGAGGGAATTCAACCCCAATGTAAAAGATTATACTTTTTATTCAACGCCACATTCATCTTACTCAAGGATTGATTACTTTTTTATGTTTAATAGAGACATTGGAAGAGTAAAAACATGTAAAATAGGACTGATGGATCTCTCTGACCACAGTCCGATCTATATGGACTTAAACATCCAAAAATACACAAATAATACATTTTCCTGGAGGTTGAATTCAAATGTCCTGAAAGGACCACTGAAAGATGAATTGGAATCAGATATTTTCAAATATTTGGAAGAAAACGATAATGGAGAAGTATCCCCTTTAATACTGTGGGATGCGTGCAAAGCTGTAATAAGGGGAAAAATTATTGCAAAACTGGCAACCCAAAAGAAACTGAGACAAGAAAAAGTAATCACACTAGAGTCAGAACTCAAGAACCTAGAAAAAGAACACAAAGACAACACTCATTCTAATGGCTCGCTCAAGATTAAAGAAATTAAAAATCAAATAAATGAGATCTACACAATAGAAATCCAGAAGAAACTTACATTTCTGAAACAAAAACACTATGAAGCAGGCAGTAAATCGGCAAAATTACTAGCCTATAAATTGAGGAAACAACAAACAGAAAGAGCAATCTACAAAATCAGAGACCCAGTATCAAAGGAAATAAAATTCAGAATTCAGGATATTCTTAAAAGCTTCGAGAATTACTACAAGAACTTATACTCCCACAAAAAACATAAAAACGCATCCGAGACATTCCTAAACACATTACACCTTCCCCAACTTACGGAATCACAAAATAAAACACTACTGTCAGAAATACAACCTAAAGAATTGGAAAAAGCAATTATGAAACTTAAAGCTAACAAATCCCCAGGAGCAGATGGCTATACAGCAGAATGGTACAAAACCTTTAAACAGCAACTATCTCCTCTCCTCTTGAAGACATTTAACTATGTCCTCCACACAGGAGAAATCCCCCCCCCCTCCTGGAGAGAAGGGGTCATTGCAGTTATACCTAAACCTGAAAAGGATAAACTAGAATGCTCCAACTACAGACCAATCAGTGTATTAAATCAGGACTATAAGCTTTTTACCATTACCTTTGCCAAAAGGTTAGAAAACATACTGACAGACTTAATTCACTTAGACCAAACAGGTTTTATAAGACAAAGACAGACACAAGACAACATTCGACGCACTTTACACATAATTCATCATATAAAAAAATATAACTTAAATGCAGTCATATTGGGATTAGATGCTGAAAAAGCATTTGATTCGGTTGACTGGTCTTTCCTATATAGAATCTTATCCAGTTTCAATTTTCATAACAACTTCATTAGAACTATACAGGCATTATATAAAAAACCAACAGCTAAAATAAGGATTAATGGTAATTTATCATCATCTTTTGAGCTGGAAAGAGGATGTCGTCAAGGCTGCCCCCTGTCTCCACTGCTCTTTGCAATCTTCATAGAACCTCTGAGCCAATGGATAAGACAAAATCAAAAAATTCAAGGTATTACACTTGGTCAGAAGGAACATAAAATAGCACTCTTTGCTGATGACATTTTAATATACCTAGGGCAACCAGACACTTCTTTACCAGAACTAATCTCAGTTTTTTCAGAGTATGGAGATTTATCGGGGTACAAATTAAACATGCATAAAACCCAAGTTTTAACATTCAACTATGACCCAAATCACTATTCACTAAGTGAACTCAAAACTAACTGGGAGTTGGAATCTATGAAATATCTGGGGATCAATATCCCGAAACAACTCAACAAAATTATAACACTAAACTATGATCCACTGGTGACAAAAATAAAATCTGACCTAGCAAGATGGAATATGATACCATTCTTAGGTACTGCACAAAGAATTGAAACAGTCAAAATGAATATACTCCCACGTCTTCTATACCTTTTCCAAACAATACCGGTAGAACCCCCCAAAAAAACATGGCAGGAGCTAGACAGAAGGATCTCAAGATTCATATGGCAGGGCAAGAGACCTAGAATCAGATATAGAACCCTACAGCTAAACAAAGACAAAGGTGGGCTCGCGCTGCCAAATATCAGGGACTATTTTATAGCTGCACAAAGTAAAACTTTAGTAGAGATATGTAACCCAGTCTACACTGCACAATGGAAGGAGATGGAATGCCAAATAACAAGTGACATCCCCCTACAGGCGATAATAGGGAACAATGCCTTACCTAAACTCTTGAATAACACTAACCCGTGGATAGAGACCCCGCTAAAAATTTGGTTTAAGATAGTCAGAGAGAATCAAGCTAAAGAGCCCTATCGACTTCTGCAATGGATTGCCTATGATCAAGACTTTACCCCCAATAAAACAGACACTAGATTTAAAGAGTGGAAAGAGAAAGGGCTGATAAAATATTACGATTTCTTTAAGGGGCAAACTTTTAAGAAGTTTTGAAGATTTGAAAAAACAAGGTCTAATAAATCAAGATCTTTACAGGTTCTTTCAGCTTAGACACCACATAAACAATATACTTAAAAAGGAGGATTTGGAAAGGGCCCAGTCAGGTGTTCTGAAGGTCTTCTTAATGGCATATAAAGGGATCCCAGGGATCAGATACATTTCTAAAATATACCAAGGTCTTCAAGACTTAAAAGGAGACAACACATCATATATAAAAGAGAGATGGGGAAAAGAGGGGAATTTCACTTTACAATTGGAAATATGGGAAAAGCTAAATAGACAGCAATGGAAAAGTACCTCATCCCTGCAGTGGAGAGAATTTGGATGGAAAAATTTGGTAAGATTTTTCAGAACACCTGCACAAAACAAATTTACCCATAAGGGGTTGAACTGTTGGCGCTTGTGTGGTGAAAAGACTGCAAATTATTTTCATGTGTTTTGGTCATGCCCAGTTATCCCACCAATATTGGACCAATGTACAGACAATATTGGGGAAAATATTCAAAATAACAGTTCACTTTTCTTTTATAACTTTGTATTTGGGTTTACTACCGGACTCACTGGAAAGACGAGGAGATAAATACTTATTCAATGTTTTAATATTGGCAAGTAAAAAAGCCCAAACTAAAAAATGGATGCTGAAGGACTGTCCTACACCTGAAGATTGGATTAACGTGATTCAAGACATTTACTCGATGGAAAAGTTGACATTCGCACTGAGACAGGACATGGATGGGTTCATGAACTTTTGGCAACCCTGGATCGCATATGTGTCTTCCATTAGATCTAATCTTTGACAAATACCATTTCAATGATGGTCCCACTCTTTGTTCCAATGCTACTCAGATGCTCTTTTACTTTTAATTACTTAATTTTCTGTTTGTTTGTTTTTTACTGTTCTGTTTGTTTGTTTATTTGGTTTTTTTGTTTTTGTTTTTTTAATTTAATTCTCTTTAATTTCACTTTTCTTTCACTTTAAAAAAAAAGGGGGTGTTGTAATAACTATTCTACCAATGTTGTCAAATAGCAAAATATAAGGGAATGTACGATGAAAATGTTAACAATGCAATGCTGTAATGACCTGTATACCCTTTACAAAAACTTAAATTAAAAAAAAAAAAAAATTAACCATTCCTAGAAACTCCTGCAGCGCTTTTATCGTTTGAGGTCAGGGGAAATCCGTTATTGCGCGCACTTTCTCAGGAAGGGGAACTGCTCCCTGTGGTGAAACGCGGTGCCCCAAAAAATCGATTTGCGTCACCCCGAACTGGCACTTCGCTGGGTTAATTATCAACCCATGCTCTGCCAGTCTCTGAAAAACCGCTGTGAGGTGGGTTTCATGTTCGTCCTCGGACATGCTGGCTACCAATATGTCGTCTAAATAGACGAACATGAAAGGCAGGTCGCGTAAAACGGCATCCATCATGCGTTGGAAAGTTTGCGCGGTGCCCTTTAATCCAAACGGCATGCGTAAAAACTCAAAAAGCCCAAACGGAGTTATTACCGCGGTTTTGGGAATATCCTGCGCGCGCACAGGGACTTGGTGGTAGCCGCGCACCAAGTCTATTTTAGAAAAAATGCGCGCCCCCGCCAAATGAACTGAGAAATCCTGGATGTGCGGAATCGGGTAGCGGTCGTGTGCTGAGATGTTGTTCAACCTGCGGAAATCGCCACAAGGTCGCCACGAGCCATCAGCCTTTGGGACCATGTGTAACGGGGAAGCCCAGGGGCTGTTTGAGCGTCTAATTGTGCCAAGTTTTTCCAGGTTGGCAAATTCCTCGCGCGCTATGGCCAGTTTAGCTGAGTCCAAGCGCCGGGCTTTTGCAAAAACGGGCGGCCCAGTGGTGGTAATAAAATGTTCCACCCCGTGTTTGGCCACTGTCGCCGAAAACTTTGGAACTGTGAGTGCTGGAAAGTGAGTGAGCAGAGCATGAAACTTACCACCCGCAGCTGTGACGTTGGCGTGTGCAGTCGGCGGAGCCACCCGAGCTGTGCAGGGGATAGAATGAAAAGAAAGTGCATTAACCAGGTGTCTATTAGCAAGATCAACCAATAAACCATGTGAGCACAAAAAATCAGCCCCTAACATGTTAAAACTGACTGCTGCTACAATAAAGGTCCACTCGAATGAACGGCCCTGTAAGGACAGACACATGGTCCTCTCACCGAAAGTCTTAATCGCTGAGCCATTCGCTGCTGATACTGACACCCAGGGAACTTTGGATGGCATCAGCCGTTCCGCGTAGGTAGGCGTGACGAAACTCAGCTGGGAGCCCGTGTCTACGAGGAATTGTTTCCCCGAGTGTGCATCTGTCAGGTAAAGCAGCTTATTTTCTTCTCCGAGGGATGCAGCTGCTACCGGCCCCCCGGTCTTGGCGTTTCCCTGACGCTTGAAGCGGCACGGTGGGAGACATCTGTGCGCCCTCTCCGCAAAACGGCGGTGGTAGAAACACAGGCCGACCTCAGCTCCGCATCGCCTGACGCCTGTCGGCGCCGTCGTCCGTTCGTCTGGTGCCGCCACCTCTGGCTCCAAACCATCTCCGGGCGCCGTCCTCTGCTCAGCTGCCGCGGCCGAAACCGCGCTCCGCTTGTGGGCGTTGACGAGTTGCTGCGCCTCCTTGCCGAGGCCACGGTAGTCCCGCTTGGCCAAGCGGGGTGAGTCTGCCAGGGTCACTCTCACTGCTGGCGGCAGAGTCCGGAGGAAAAGGTGGGCGAAGATAAATTCGCCATCCTCGGAGTCTTTCAGTCTCAGCATCTTCACCATCAGGTCTGCCGGTCTGTCGTTCCCCGACTCTGTCAACTCTAGGAGCCCCTCTTCTCGCTGTTGCACCGAGGGGGTGAAATGGCTGATCAGCGCCTCCTTCAATGCGCCGTACTTGTCGGTGTCCGGTGGGTGGTTAACCAGATCTTCCACCCTCTGGGCCGTGTGACTGTCCAGCTTCGCCACCACATGGTAGAACCTCGTTTCATCCTTTGAGATTCTCCGGAGGTTGAACTGCGCCTCGACCGCGCTAAACCAGGAGCGCGGGCTGTGCTGCCAGAAATCGGGCAGCTGGAGCGTGGAGGCTGCCATCAGGCTGGCCTCTGACGAGCTCCACTCGGGAGAATTCTCCCTGCTCATTCTTTGTCGTGGGTCACCAGTGTGGAAGATGTGTTCAATGACGAGACATGAGTGTATTTCTCAGGTTCGGCTTTATTGCAGAACACATTCATCCAACATTCTCAAAAGCAAGAAGAGGCAGAATAATATTACAGCTCACTCTTATACCTCCGGGGGATTAAGAACTCAAGTCACATGGTGCTTCTGCAGACATTCAATCACAATGCAAGTCTCTGAAGATTCACCATTGTCTCTTATTCTCCGGTGTCCCGGGAAACCCCCCAGGGCCTCCTCTGAGACAAGGGCCCGACTTCACACCTCCTCGCCATCACCTGTCGGCCCCCGTCGATCCAATCTCCTGTTCCTCCAGACGTGAAGCCTCAATCCACATAAGCCATACATTTGTGGGAGATATGAACCAGACATATGTGCCACACTCTTGTGGGAAATATGAACCAAACGTATGTGCCACACTAGAATGGCCCAGTCAGTCACCTGACCTGAATCCAAATGAAAATCTGTGGAACGAACTGAAGATCAGAGTTCATAGAAGACACCCACAGAACCTTCAAGATTTGAATAATTTGTGTGGAAGAATGGGCTAAAATCACTCCTGAGCAATGTCTGCGCCTAGTTTCTCCATACAGGAGGCATCTGGAAGCTGTTATTACCAACAAAGGCTTTTCTACTAAATATTAAATGAATTTCACCAAGCGTGTTCAATACTTATTCTCTGTGTCATTCCATTTTATTATATGTAACTTGTTTTGTGAACACAGTTGCCTTGATTTCTTTGCATGTATGGATTACTTGGGTTGTTACTGATATCTGGTGAAAATCTCAGGTCAATGGCTCCATCAGAAATATGTTTGAGAAAAATGTTGACATGTTCAATACTTATTATCCCCGCTGTATGTCACTTGTATTCCCAATTTTTGACAGCTTTTGGTTTAAAAGGGTCATTAAGTACACTTTTTTTCTCCACATTTAAAGTGGCCACTCATGTCTTAATGAAATATTTGTGACATATTTTGTTTAAATGTTCCAGACTTGCTGAAAATGGCCGGTTTCAGTGCTTGGCACTTTAAGTGTTCTGAGACCAGTATTGTTTACATTATACATGCTGCTTTTGAGAGACATTATGAGGAAGTATTCTATTCATTTTCATTGTTATGCTGACGACACTCAATTGTATTTATCCATCAATCCAGATGATCCCAGCCAGCTGGGTTTACTCCAGGAGTGTCTTAAGGGTATCAAAACCTGGATGAACTACAACTTTCTATTGCTGAATACAGATAAAACTGAAGTCATTGTTCTTGGCCCCAAACATGTTAGAAGTACTCTTTTTAGCAAGATAGCAACACTAGATGGCATTGCACTGGCTTCTACGTCTTCTGTTAGGAATCTTGGCGTTGCCTTTGACCAAGATGTGTCTTTCAGTTCTCATATACAGCAAACCATTAAGACAGCCTTCTTCCATCTGCGTAACATTTCTAAAATTAGGTCCATCCTGTCTCATAAAGATGCAGAGAAACTCATCCACGCCTTTATCACCTCTAAACTTGACTATTGTAACTCACTTTTATCAGGTTGCCCAAATAAGTTGATAAAGTTTCTCCAACTCATTCAGAATGCAGCTGCACGTATTCTTATGAGAACAGGGAGATCACATTACTCCAGTCTTAGCTTCTTTACATTGGCTCCCAATAAAATACAGAATTGAATTCAAGATATTGCTATTAACCTATAAAGCGCTTAATGGTATGGCTCCTTCTTACCTGCAAGAACTCTTAGTTCCCTATCATCCAACCAGAGCTCTGTGCTCCCAAAAATCCAAACTACTAGTGGTCCCCAAGGTATCTAGAAGTAGATTGGGAGGTAGCACTTTCAGCTGTCAAGCTCCCTTCCTGTGGAACCATCTTCCCAGTTCAGTTTGGGAGGCACACTCTCTCTTTATTCAAGAGCAGGTTGAAATCTTTTCTCTTTGATAAGGCCTTTAGTTAGAAATGTTGCCTCTGCCAGGCCTTTGCTTGCATGTGCAGCCTGGCCAGGCTTGGTACTGGACTGTTTGGCTTTGAATGTTGTATTTGTATGTTTGTTTTCAATGTAGCTGCTCAACCCAGCTGGTCAAGGTGGATGGCCGTCCTGTATGAGCTATGGTTCTGCCCGAGGTTTCTGCCCTTTAAAGGGAAGTTTTTCCTCGCCTGTGTCACCGCAGTGCTTGCGCATAGGGGTCTCTGCTGAGTTCTGTAAACTGAGAGTGTGGCCTAAACCCACTCTTTTCTTTAAAGTGCCTTGAGATGACCTGTGTTGTGATTTGGCGCTATATAAATAAAATTGACCCGAAAAGGATTAAGCGGAAGAAGATGAATGAATGAATGAATGAATTGAATTGAATTGAGACCGCCTTCAACTCTGCCCTCCTTCTTGCATCACTATTGTAAACTTTAGCCAGTGCAACTGAATACAGTTTCCCGTAGCTAACGAGCTCAGAACCAACTAAAGTAAAACTGTCTCAAATTAATGAAGGAATGAAATAATGCATCACTGGTGGGCAGGGGTGTGTAGTTTTGGGGTTGATAGGATTTGACCAGTCCCTAGAGTACAACAGTAAACACAGAAACATACAGTATCTCACAAAAGTGAATAGACCCCTCACATTTTTGTAAATATCTTATTATATCTTTTCATGGGACAACACTGAAGATTTGACACTTTGATACAAGGTAGTCAGTGTACAGCTTGTATAACTGTGCTGTCCCCTCAGAATAACTCAACACACAGTCATTAATGTCTAAACCACTGGCAACAAAAGTGAGTACACCCCTAAGTGAAAATGTCCGTAGAATTTATGACACAGAGGGATGAAAAACGGCAAGCGAAACTTCTCCGTCAAAGAAATTGCCATCATCATAAGAGAAGGGAAACAATAAATAAATCAGTGTTGTGTGGCAGTGTCAAAGTCTCTTTGGAGGAGCTTGAGACTGCGCAACACCATTCTGACCAGCTGATGTATCTCTATATTAATGAGTGAACGATGAGATTGACCAGATACGAACGGTTTCATAAATACCATGTAGACTTTTTCGTACGATCATATTTACACCCAAATGTGCACCGATTTCTACACACTTTTGATAAATGATGGCTATTGCCTCACCCTCTAACTGTAAGGTGACACGTATGAAGAGAACTGCACCTTGCTTCATTACCAACAACACAGGATCAGGTTCTCTCAAGGTGGCACTATCATAAGCAAATATACATAACGTGCTTTACAGTTCATCTCAGCTAAATGAAGATCATCCATGGGTGGTTTTTAATGTCTAATTTCACTGTTTTGTAGTATTAAAAAAAAGAATCTATAAATGAAAAATAACAATTAACTGGCTGTTCCAAGTAGTAACTCCTAATAAAATGTCTTGTACCATATTTAAGGGTGCATTAATCAGAGAAACTATAGTTCACAAATGTTCTGAAGTCATTGATATTTTGGGGGGGGTATGGCTGCTGAAGACAATCCATTATGTTACATTTGTGTCTCCAGCAGTGTTCTTGTATGTTTAGTTTCCTGTTACGGCCCTCCAGCAGACCTTCCCTTTGTTCCCTTGTTCGTTTCCCTCTCCATGCTCACTCACAGCTCCTTAGCTGTCCCCACCCTGTTGCTGATAGCCCAGGGGAATGAGGGCACACCTGGCTTCATAAGCTCGGGAAAAAGAAAAAAAAAAAAAAAAGATCTGGGCTGGCATTTATCATCTTGCCACTGGTCTGGCAACATCTCCGGGTGTTTGTGGGTTTTACGTAGTTTATGTTGAGTGGAAGGTTTCCTTCACCACCCCCCCCCCCCTTCGTTTGTGTTTATTTGCCCATTTTGCCACATTTTAGTTAGAACTCCCAATTTTCCCAGTTCCCTATTCCTTTCTCTGCAACCTAACTACAGTTTCTATTGTTCCTTCCCTTTATCCCCGAGTTCCAGGGGAATGTAACAACTATATGGTGATGCACAGATCTAAAAAAATTGATCTGTGATTTCTCTAGTTGTCAACATAAATTATTTTAATGGAAATTATTATTTTAGTGTTAGCTCCTAAAGTGTGCATGCCCCCCCCCATTTTATTACGTTTTATTAATTAGGTATGTTGTAGTTTAGTATTGTAGGTTAGAACACAGTAATTCACAGAAGGGCACAAGTGATTTAAAAGATCACTGCCCACCTTGGTTTTCAGCAATGGTCCTAGGGGTCATTTCTCATGTGTGTTGGGGTCTTATCTCTTTAGTGGCAGGTGGTCTGCTGGTTCCACTCCAGTGATGCCATCCCAGAGGTTGGAGGAGAGGTCCCTGGTGGCCGCAGACAGGTCCTCTACCTCTGGCATTCTGGACTACACTGACTGCTTCAATTCCACGGAGAAGAGCACCGTCCTCGCAGGGCTTGAATTTGGAGGAGTGCCACTGGTCTTACTGATCAACTTCATCGTTTTCCTTGTAAGCTTTAGTTTGACAAAAATTGAGATCTTGTGACCATTGCGACACAGATTATTCAGTATATTTATTGAAATGAAACAACTGAATATGTTTTCACGGCTTTGATAACAAAGACAAATGCAAGTAAAAGGCAATAGGGATAAATTGATGTTTTTTGTGCTCCCCACAGGTGTTGCTGGTAATCTTTTCCATTATCAGGAAGATATTCTGGGATTTTGGGCGTCTAGCTCTCGTCTCAGACAATGACGGGTCAGTTAACACTCACACACTTTTTTTTTTTTTTTTTTTTATAGCCTTGAGGCTTAGAGGTGTGGTTGACATATTGGGTTGCGTAATAAAACTTAACGTAACCTTAATATTTTAGTTCATCTGCCTTTAGGTGGATGGTAATTTTTAACACAACTCTGCATATCAGGTTCAATGAGTCGTCACACCGGAGATATGGCCGCATGTCATCTGTTGGGTCCAATCCAGAAATCCCTGATTATGAATCAGTATGTGAATTTAAAAAAAAAAAAAAAAATCACAGTAGCATTGTACTAATCCAAACTAAATTTGTTGTATTTTAGTGTAACTGATTCTCTCTCTGCCCACTCAGAAATTCTGTTCTTGGCTTCCTTACATCATCAGAATGGAGTAAGTTTTCACTTTTTTTTTTTTTTTTTTGCTAAACCATTATAATTATACTTTCTATAGAAAGTACAGTATAGGAGTTATGATTTTTACAAACTGGTATTCTGCATCTATGTTTCAGAGAAGAAATGCTGAAAACCAGATGTGGCCTGGATGCTATTCACTACCTGTCCTTCCAGAAACATCTGATTGGGCTGCTGGTGCTCGTCACTATCGGCTCACTGTGTGTCATATTACCTGTCAATATGACTGGAGACCTGCTGAGTGCGTTCCACTTTACACACTGTAGCCATTCTTTGGGGAAAGGGAAAAAAGTGCCTGTTTTACAGCAATTACAGTTCAGCAATGCACATGTGTACACTGATGACGACTAGTTTTTTTTACTAAATTGCATAAGATGGAAAATCTGACTGACTGGTTATAGGTCAGATGTACTTGACTTGTAATTCATTTACAACATTCACTGGATCATTCAAATATTTCCTTTTCATAAAGTTGCTAATACTGTGATTCTCATGCATTCATTGTCTTGTAAAAGGTTGTTTTCTGCATTTTCAGAAAGCAATGAACAAAAGTTTGGACAGACAACTATTGGGAATCTTCAGAGGGGGTAACTACTGTCTACTAGGAATAGAAACTCTTAAAAAATACTGAGCTTAAGATGGTGGTGACTCTTAAGATCTTGTGATTTTTATGCCTAGAGACAACGTGTTATGGCTCCACACAGTGTTTGCAGTCATCTACCTGGTACTGACAGTTTTGCTGTTGAGGCGTTACACATCGAAAATAAAAGGAATGAGCAGAGAGACAGTGAGTGTGTGATGTGATCTGAAGTCATAATCATCTATGCTTTTTTGGCAGTCACTTTAGCTAACAGATCTCTGACCAGCATCTGCACTGTCTGCCTCAGTAGTCCATATCTGTGATAAGCTGCTGTGCAATAATTAGGGTTTATTCAAGGTCATGACCAGTGCTGGCACTGAACTCGTAGCTCATTCTGTCTGTCTTTTCCTAGGCCAGAAACACCTTGTTTGTGTGTTCACTCCCAAAAACGGCAACAGCAGAAGATGTGAAGACTCATTTTGTGTAAGTAGATTGCATATGAACGTTTTAAATCATATTTGGTATTTTTTGTAATGTTCTGCAAGTCTTTGCATAGATAGCTTCTTTTTTTTTTTTTCCCCCCAGAGAGGCATATCCTGCTTGTAACGTGTCTGCTGTAACACTGAGCTACAATGTGGCCAAACTTATGCATCTTGACAAGGAAAGGTAAGAAATCAGAAGGAATCACTTATTAATTGTACAACTTCCGTTTTTTTTCTTTGCCATCAAGTGCTCTGTCATGCCAGATTTATTAACAGAGTTATGCTGGGTTCACATGTTGATGGTAGAAAAGCCTCCCTACCGTCGATGAAAGCAGTATTTCTGTTTACTGCTGCATTCAAATCTTGGCAAATAAATGTAGATTGAAAACTAAAGTGCCATTATTTTCTATGAGAATATCATAAGCTGAAAAAAAATTTTTTTTTCAACTTTTGGCGCCCTGGTGCGTCCAACAGTGCAGCCTACCACTCTCACCATCAGCTGAGGGAGATTTTTCATTCATTTCATTCTCTCAGTGAAAATCATGGAACTTCTGGTTTTCAGTCTGCTGCTTACTGTCAGCGCGTGAAGCCAGTATCACTTAGTTTACTTTATTAATCCATTAAGGGGGGAATTGCAGGTCCCACCTATGCATTTACAAATGGAGACCACAGTACAGACAGAGCTTGCTTTGAGCTACAGATATGTATCTGTAACTAGTATGCTCTCACAACTGTTGTTGACCTCACATAAGGGTTTATTTTACTCCTGTGGCCTACAAATTACATTATGTAAGTAAATCAGACACAGGTCTTTTATTTATTTTAATTATGTTTTTTTCCCCCCCACCCCAGAGTGCGGGCAGGAAAAAACCTCCACTACTATGAACGCTTCACTGACAAAACGGGGAACCGTGAGAAAATTAATCCTCATTTCTGTGGCTTCTGTGGCTGTTGCTGTGTCAACTGTAAGAAGGTTAGATTACCATGGGGAAATGAAAGTGTCCTGATGGTTTGAGTTTTTAATACAGACAAATCAGAGAATGGATTGTCAGGGCTGCAAAAATCTGTGTCAGTACATATCAAGTTAATTATATTAAGAGTACATGAATTTGTGTACACTAAATGGAAAAAGAAAATAATTCTGCATTCACTCAGGTTGATGCCATAGAGTACTACAGTAATAAAGAAAAGTACTTGCTGGAAGAAGTAAGAAAGCAAGTTGAAGAGGTACCAACTAAGCACCTGGGGATTGCTTTTGTCACCCTACAGACTGAAGCCATGGCTAAGTAGTGAGTATTTATTAAAGAATATCAGTATTTTTAGGTGCTTTTTGTACAGCGCTTCTCAATATCGCAGCTTCAGTATTACTGAACATGACTACTGTTTCATCAATTAATAGAATCAGTTGGGTAAATCTAAACTCCTTGTTTAGGAAGTCCTTCTCCCCTGCATTCCTTGTGTAAAAATATATATGGTTTATTTACACATAGCATTTCTAAGACAGGGTAATTTCTAACTTAGTCACAAAACAAAACAAGAGAAAAATTTCCTTGGTGTTTCTCCAGCTGTAGCTGTTTCAGTAAAGTAGTTTTGTGACAGGAGCTCATATGGTGGCCTTGGGATCTACAGCAGGTAGTGAAACAAACGTTTGCTACGGTTGAGGCTTGTAGGTCTTTGACTATGAATGCCGCTACAGACATACTGTTTACTCTTTCTGAGGTGGCGAGTAAATTCAGCCACCTCTTTCAGGGGTCACCAACCTTTCTGAAACTGAGAGCTACTTCAAGGGTACCAAGTACTACGAAGGGCTACCAGTTTGATACACACGCAAAAAAGTTGCACCATTTAAATTTATTTTTAATGATTACTGATATTTAGCTACAGTCATGTGAAAAAATTAGGACACCCCATTAAATATTCAATTCTTTATTAATAAATGTTCACATATCTATGTCTAACATTGTTTGTGTTTTATTTGCATTTTTTTTTTTTTTTACATTTATTCTAGCCATTTTAAGTGAGAATGAATATGGGAGTGCCCTAACAAAGATGGGGGGGTGTCCTAATTTATTCCTTACTATTTGTTTAGAATTACATTTTACAGAAAATTTGAAAAAAGTCTTTAATTAATTTTTAATTGTTTATTTGTATTACATGAAACTCCCAGTATTTTTAACATTGATATTAAATATCCATATGTCCAGATATGTTAAAAAAACACACAGGCTTATACAGGGTGCCCTAATTTTTTCACATGACTGTATATGAAGACACTGATCACATTAGTAAATTCCTGCAATAATTATTAAAAATGATTTAACAAGCTAGGAAACAGATACAAACAGTGCAGCACTTTTTTTCTCTGTAGCTGCACAGAGAAAATGCTCATTTTGGCTTTAAATGCATTTACAGCACTTGTGTTAGCAACAGTCTTACCTTTGCCTTGCAGCTCACAGTTCAACAGGCTTAGTTTCCCGGTGATGTCTGTTAAAAATGCAAGGTCAAGTCAACTCAGGGTCATCCAACAGTGAGACATCTTCGCCTTTGGATTGCATGAACTCTTTGATTTCACATAAAAGTGACCAAAAACTCGTCCCCTGCTCAGACATTGGATTTCTGTGAGTAATAAAAGATCACCATATTCAGCTGACAGCCCCTCCAATAGCACCTTGAGTATCCTGTGTTGTTTGGGTTTGGATCGGATGCCGTTTGTGATTTTTATGACCGGAGTCATCACATGCTCAAATCCAGCCACTTTTGCACATATGGCCTGCTGATGAATGGTGCAGTGGTAATGCAGGAATGGTGAGAAGTCTGTGTCACCTTTACAGTGCACTATGAAACCTACATGTCGGCCGGTCATAGCAGGAGCCCCGTCTGTAGTCACTGATACCAGCTTTTCCAGTGGTACCTTTTTCTCCACTGAAAACTTATTCACTGCATTATAGATTTCTACTCCCCTAGTTGTTTTAAGAGGCAGTAGTGTCAGGAGTTCTTCTTATATGGAGAAATCATCAAACACCATCCAAATGAAGATCATCAGCTACGCTGTGCTGCTGCTGTCCATGGACTCGTTGCACTGGATGCCGAACCACTGGCACTTTGCCAGGTCTCGGTCCAGCTGCTCAGTCAAATTCTCAGACATCGCTGACTCTCTTCTAACCATTGTACTTACCCCCATTTGCACATCAGAGAGAGTGGAGATGACATCATTTCCATTCTTTGCGTCTTTAAATGCAGTGTTGCTTCTTTGAAAACCTCCCCGTCTGTAAAGGCCTTCTTCTTCTTTATTAAAAACTGTATAACTCTAAATGAGGCTTCGGTTGTTTTTTGGGAATTTTTCATTGGCCTCATGAATAAAGACTGCTGTTTGACCAAAGTTGCCTTTAACTCATAGATTTTCTCTGCCTGCAGTTTGCTGCCCAGTGGGTAGTTAGCATGGTAGTTTTCATGACACGTACTGAAGTGTCTTTCGACGTTGTGTCACTTTGCCGTTGCCACAGTCACCCCGCAAATGAGAAATGCACATTTTTCTTTCACCATAGTAAAAAGGAACTCTAATTCCCATTCGCTATGAAAATAAGTTTTGGGTTTTTTTTTCCTTTTTTCTGCCATGTTTTTGGAGGTAGAATCTGCATTTAACTCCCCATTGCGTTGCCCGCTAGCTTATCTCACCAAATGCTGAAATTTGTCATGCGCACAATACTGACCTTTGAACCAGAGTAAATCAGAGTATATGTCTATTAAACATTTTTATTTTTAATTGTTTTTATACTTTCATTTTAAAATCTACATCATTGCAAGTGTGATTCAAAAATAATGGTAACACAATTTAAGAAATTTAAGACGAGGCTCATTGGTGACGAGTGTTATTTTCTCGGGGTGTAACGGTACTCTAAAATCACAGGAACAGCTTTGACAAAAAAACTGCAAACTGCCAGCAGTCAATTCTCCAATAAATAAAATGTATACAATAAAATAAATAAATTCTCTTTTTAGCAAATGAATGATGCAGACAAGTGCAACAATAGAAGTCTGAATAGTCTGAATTTTCAAATCAAATCAAACTTTATTGTCATATTGCTGTACATACAACTGTAGTGCAGGCAAGATGAAATTGTGTTTCTCTCAGTATCCATATAAATAGAAGCAGCATGATTTAAGAC
The DNA here is from genome assembly GCA_020510985.1 of Pholidichthys leucotaenia. Taxonomy (NCBI): domain Eukaryota; kingdom Metazoa; phylum Chordata; class Actinopteri; order Cichliformes; family Pholidichthyidae; genus Pholidichthys; species Pholidichthys leucotaenia. The sequence continues at coordinate 359,006,265 of CM035842.1, read as the reverse complement.
ACACTCACACATAGCTTCACCCCCCCACCCCACACATCCCTGAGACATACTTGGGAAAAAACTAACTAACTATAATATACAAATAATATACAAAATGTCCGTAGGTGCAGTAGTGTGTATGAGAGATTCCGGGTCAACTGTTCAGCATCCTGACAGCTTGTGGAAGGAAGCTGTTGATCAGTCTGGTGGTTCTGCCTCTGATGCTCCGGAATCGTTTACCAGATGGAAGAAGTTCAAAGTGTTTATGCAGAGGGTGAGAACGGTCCTTGACAATGTTCAGTGCCCTGCTCCTACGACGGTTCTGAAAAAGTTCTTGGACAAAGGGGAGGGAGACTCCAATTACCCTCTCCGCCCCCTTGACTATCCTCTGCAGGGCTTTTTTGTCTGACATACTGCAGCTGGAGTACCATGTAGCAATGCAGTACGTCAGAACACTCTCCACCACACCTCTGTAGAAGGTCCTGAGGATGCAGATGGGGAGAAAGGCCTGTTTGAGTTTCCTCAAGAAGTGCAGTCTCTGCTGAGCCCGCTTCCTGATCCCCAAGGAATTCTTGCTCCAGGTCAGGTCCTGCGAGATCTGCACTCCGAGGAACTTGATGTTCTCCTCTCTCCACTAAACGGCCGCCAATGCTGAGGGGGACGTGCTCAGGCTGTGACCGCCGGAAGTCGATAATCATCTCCTTCGTTTTGTCCACATTGAGCACCAGATTGTTCTCCCTGCACCAGCCCTCCAGGTCTCTCACTTCTTCCCTGTACATCGATTCCTCATCCCTCTGGATAAGTCCCACCACCATGGTGTTGTCTGCAAACTTAATAATCTGGTTCCCCTCGTGTCTGGATACACAGCCATGTGTTAGAAGTGTAAACAACAGTGGACTGAGTACGCAGCCTTGAGGGGATCCGGTGCTCAGCGTGACAGAGTTGGAGATGTTGTTTCCAACCCGGACAGACTGAGGTCTCTCAGTCAGGAAATCCAGGATCCAGAGACATGTGGCGGTGTTCAGACCGAGAAGGAGTAATTTCTCCATCAGTCTCTGGGGAATAATGGTGTTGAATGCTGAACTGAAATCAATGTACAGGGGTCTGGCGTAGGTGTCTTTCTGGTCCAGGTGGGTGATGACAGAGTGTAGGGAGGTGACTATAGCATCCTCCGTGGAGTGGTTTGAACGATATGCAAACTGGAGCGGGTCGTGTGATGCAGGGAGGCAGGCTGTAATGTGTGGTTTGACAAGCCGTTCAAAACACTTCATCACAATTGGTGTCAGTGCAACAGGACGATAGTCATTCAAACAGGACACAACTGGTTTCTTTGCCACCGGTACAATGATAGAGGTCTTGAAGCATCTGGGAACAATGGCCTGACTCAGGGAGATGTTATAAATGTCAGTCAGGACATCCGCCAACTCGCTTGCGCAGTCTCGGAGCACATGTCCCGGGATGTTGTCCGGACCTGCAGCTTTACGTGGGTTGACTCTGGTTAGGGTCCTCTGTGTGTCCGCTGTGTTGATGGTAAAAGCTGGTCCGACCGATGGTGGGGGAGGGCCAGCCCTCCCTCTGATTGTCGAGTTTGATGCTTCAAAACGTGCAAAGAAGTCATTGAGCCTGTCTGGAAGCGAAGCGTCGTCATCATCGACCCCCTGCCTAGACCTATAGCCCGTCAGTGTCCGAACTCCCTGCCACATCTGCTTGGTGTTCCTAGTGTCACAGAGGTGTCCCTGGATTTTCTCCGCATAGGCGCGCTTTGCCGCCTTAATTCCCTTTAAGAGCGCAGACCTGGCTGAGCGGAGGGCGATCCTGTCCTTCACTCTGAAGGCTACATCCCTGGCTGTAAGCAGCGAGCGCACCTCTGCAGTCATCCAGGGCTTATAGTTACCCCGCATAGTGATGGTCTTCACTGTAGTGACATCCTCTGTGCACTTCGCGATGTAGCTGGTGACCGTTTCAGTATACTCCTCCACGTCTGTCTTGTCTTCCTGGGAGGCTGCTATTTTGAAGACCTCCCAGTCTGTGTGCAGAAAACAGTCTTTCAGTGCAGAGGTTGCACTCTCTGGCCAATATGCATCTGTGTTTGTGTACACATTTTCTTTTATTCCTTATTGCCTGAAGCAGTGATTTTAACCAGGGTGCTCTGGTATGTTCAGGTTTCAATGAGAAATTATCTAATTTCACTTCTTAATTGGTCAAAAAAATTGCAAATGTGTCACTGCTGTGTATTTGTTCTGAAGGCATCCATGCACAACAACAGCAAATTACTTGCAATTTTTTGGACAATTAAGAAGGAACTTACCCAGGCACCCTTGAAAAACACTGGCCTAAAGTGCAGCATTAACAGATTTAGCTTGTTCTTAAAAGGATGGTATTATTTTCTGGCTAAAGAGGGCACAACAAGAAACTTCATACCGGGGCTCAGTTAGATTCAGCACGAGTTTTAACCTGGTGTTCTCAGCAACTGAATATGGCCTTAGAGCCACTGTTATAAAAACAGCAAAAGCATTTGTTATTACTTTGGCTCGATCTGAAAAGCCCCGAGAGGCTGTCTAAATGCCGCTGGAAGCTGCACTTGTACCGTGCTAGGTTTTTCTTTTTTTAATGCTGCAATGAATATGCATGTTTGCGTAGTGTCGTTTCAAATGAGTTAACAAGTTCAACATACTGCCAAAAGCGTATCCGATGCTGTTTTCGTCTTATTCACTTGCCTTTGTAAGTTCACATATTTCACCGGAAAGCTGAAGTGTTCCCAGACAGGAGAATTGTGAAGAGGGCCCTCAAGCGCTGGCTTCTCCGTACAACCAGCCATGACGTTCGCTAGCCAGAGGCTGAGCTGCACTGTTTGTTTTCATGTATGGCGTGAGGCAGTTACACTTTCTCAACATGGTCCATGTGTAACCTTGGTACGCCTCTGCACCGAACCAAAGGTTCTGTACTGAAAAATTCCAATACAATTATACCCCTACTATTTTCAGAACAGGCTCACAGGCGACTCATGTGGGCCCTGTGGGCAACCTGGTGGCCGTGGGCACCGTGTTGGTGACCCCTGTTTTAAGCTAATGGGGCTAACAGGGTTCCTTATATTCATTGCATAACAAAAGCAATACTTAAATTTTTGTGAAACGGGTTTTAAAAACAGCATGTGTCTTGGCCAATTAATTTTCCCCAGCAAGTTCATATTGTCTGTAATGTGCCCAAATCATCATTATCATCATCATAGCAGTTTGTCGGGGGCGACAATGACTGTTTCATTTAGGTCTGACCAGATTCCTCCACGCAGCTCTATCCTTTGCCTTCTGCTGTTCTGACTGACCATTTCATGAAACTGCTTGCAAAGTATTTGAGTACCGCTAGCTTTTGCTGGACTAGCAGCACATTCTTGGCAGATAGAGATATTATCAGTGGCAAGGACAGGCCAAGACAAACTTGACTCCAGTATCTGTTGCAGTGACTGACCAGATGATAGGTTTATTTGTCTCTGCTCTTTGTGTAGTGCATGTCACGATGCACCGACTGGTAAAAGTCCACCACAGACCTTGTGACAGATGTGCTTATCTGTCAGGATGTCCAGTATACACTTGTAAAACTCAAGCTGCATTTTTTTTTTAATCACCAGGAGCATTTTTTTTCCCTCCCTTCACTGTTTTGCAACAATTTAATGTGAGGTGATGGCGTTCAGTGTAAGGACATAACTTTTTCTTTAATTGGCATCCGATGTTAGCAAGCTGTATTTTTTGGCACACACACATTTTTTTTTATGCCCAAAGCATTGGAAAATTAGAGGAGAAATGTTGCAATTTTATTAGGAGAGCGGTGGCGCAGTGGTTAGCACTGTGGCAGCACAGCAACTCACCCTTGGCCGGGGGATCCTGGGTTCAATCCCAGCCCCCGACCAACAGTGATCTGTGTGGAGTTTGCATGTTCTCCCCGTGTCTGCGTGGGTTTACTCCGGGATTTCTCCGGTTTCCTCCCACATGCCAAAAAAAAACATGCAAGTTAGGTTAATTGACATCAAAAGTGGGGATTCTAAATTGTCCTTAGGTATGACTGTGAGAGTGAATGGTTGTCTGTCTCTCTGTGTTGGCCCTGTGATGGACTGGTGATCTGTCCAGGGTGTACCCTGCCTCTCACCCAAAGATGCTGGGATAGGCTCCAGCCCCCCCGCGACCCGAAAAGGATTAAGCGGAAGAAGATGAATGAATGAATGAATGAATGAAAATTCCAACAAATTTGCAAGGGAAAAAAAAAGTCACACAAGGTCTACTGGAAAAAAAAAATTGCATCCTTTGTTTTATGAATACAATTTTTACAGAGATCTTAGAGGAACCAAATATTATGTGAGATGGCCATTTGTCCTCTAGCCTGGTTGGGACTTCTATATCAATATTCAATATTTCCATTACCACTGTACAGGTCCAGTGGACCACTGGGCCAATGATGCCCCCACCAGGCCAGCAACAGACCCAAAACGTGGAAGATTACGTGTAACAGCCAGCCATGTAGACTTTGTTCATAATAAAAGGAGTTTATTGAGTCATTCTACCTTTGAGACTACTTTTTTCATAAGTTCATTCATGGATGTGACCAACAAACAACTGAAAAAAAAAATCCCATAATGTTAATATTGGAAACAAATAGTTTCTATCAACTATTACCATCAGGCCTAATAAATTCCAGGGGACGCACTGATATTATCATTAAAATTATTTTTGCAGGAGAAAAATCTTGGTCAAAATTTGGATAATTTGTATTGCTGATAATAGTTATTTACCTGTTACAGTATTCTGAAAGACTTCAATACACTTGATTGCGGTAACTCAAGCTGCTGTTGTGGGAGGGAGCCCCAGCCATCATCCAAGAGCAGAGCTTTGAGAATTACGAAGTGGAGGGTCGGATTTGCACCACATCCCCGAAATGTCTTCTGGTAGGTCTGATATGCTATGTTCTAATAAGATAAGATAAGATAAGATAAGCCTTTATTAGTCCCACAACGGGGAAATTCCAGGATTGCAACAGCACAGGGATAGCAACACTCAGAGCAACAATCAGAAGGCAAGAAAAAAAAAAAAAAAAAAAAAACAAGCAAGCAAGAGCAGCTAATAAACATATGTACGTATTACTATAAAATATATATATATACACACACACACAGACACACAGTGCAGAGCATTGTAGCTGGATGGAATAAATATATGAATATATGAACACACAGTGCAGAGCATTGTAGCTAGATGGAATAAATATGTAAATATATAAACACCCACAGTACGGAGCATTGCAGCTAGGTGGAATAAATATGCAAGTATATAAACACACACAGTGCGGAGCAATGTAGCTAGATGGAATAATATGTAGATATATAAATATATAAACACCCACAGTACGGAGCATTGTAGCTAGATGGAATAAATATGCAAATATATAAACACACACAGTGCAGAGCATTGTTGCTAGATGGAATGAAACAGCATAACCGTCTACTTAGTTATCCTACATGGTATGATTATGTGCCCATACATATTCTCACCCTCCATAGCGACCGGTATGTTCCTAGTTGTATGCCGGAGAGGACCATTGTGTAAGTCTATTGCATCTTTTGCATTCAAAAAACTATTAGTTTGTTACGTCTTTTACGTAATTTTTTTAATACATCGTGCATTTAAACAGTACTCCCTGCTCAGAGAATATCGGTTAAGGGAACTTCTCTCACCAAAATTTCTCCATTTGAAACACCTTGCAACAACATCACCTCCCTCCTGCGTGTGCTAGTTTAGTAACCTTGGATACATTTTGCTGCTACTGTGGGTATTCATACTACTTAAATAAAATATCAATTTATAAATAGATTTTGATTAATGTTAACTAATAATCAGTTTAGTTTGTCAGAAACAGTAACAAATAGTTTTTCACTCATATTTGAGGAACAATGAATAATGGGTAACCTTCTTGTCAATTTCCAGTGACGTGATCAACCACTTGTCAACCACTTCTTGCCTTCTCAGGTCCCTTTAAACTGAGCACTTTTTTCTGGCAGCTGTTGGCTGAATACCTTATACATTCCACTTTGTAGGCCACTACTAGGTGATCGGAATTCTCCTGTGGCCCATTGGGTGAACATCAGTACTCACCATGGCAGGGATTGACTAAAAACTTGAGTTTGGCTACTGTTCACCTGTAACGTCCAGTATTTTTTTTGCAGCTGCTACATCTAGAGTCCAGTTTCAGGGGATTGTCTGATTGCTGGGGTCTTTCTGTAATTGTGGTGTTTTCCCCTATTGTTAGAAAGTGCTATGAGATGACTGTTGTGAAATGGCACTACAGTGGATATAAAAAGTCTGCACACTCCTGTTCAAATGCCAGGTTTTTGTGATGTAAAAAAATGAGCCCAAGATAAATCATTTCAAAACTTTTTCCACCATTAATGTGACCTATAACCTGTACAACCCAATTGGAAAAACAAACTGAAATCTTTTAAGGGGAAAAAATTAAAAAAGAAAACCTAAAAACCTTACAATAACCTGTTTACATAAATATGCACACCCTTAAACTAATACTTTGTTGCAGTACCTTTGGCTTTTATTACAGCACTCAGTCTTTTTGGGTAGGAGTCTATCAGCGTGGCACATTTTGATGTGGCAATATTTGCCCACTCTTCTTTGCAAAAACACTCCAAATCTGATTGTGAGGGCATCTCCTGTATAGAGCCCTCTTCAGATCACCACACAGATGTTTGATCGGATTCAGATCTGCACTCTGGCCGGGCCATTACAAAACCTTAATCTTCTTCTGGTGAAGTCATTCTTTTGTTGATTTAGATGTGTGCTTTGGGTCATTGTTGTGCTGAAAGATGAAGTTCCTCTTCATCTTCAATTTTCTAGCAGAAGCCTGAAGGTTTTGTGCCAACATTGACTGGTATTTGGAACTTTTCATAATTCCGTCCACCTTGACTAAGGCCCCAGTTCCAGCTGAAGGAAAAACTGCCCCAAAGCATGATGCTGCCAAGACCATGCTTCACTGTAGGTATTGTGTTCTTTTTGTGATGAGCAGTGCTGTGTTTGTGCCGAATATGCCCTTTGGAATAAAGGCCAAAAAGTTCAACCTTGGTTTCATTGGACCATAACACATTTTCCCACATGCGTTTGGGAGATTTCAAATGTGTTTTTGAGAAATGTAGCCGGGCTTGGATGTTTTTCTTCGTAAGATAAGGCTTCCGTCTTGCCACCCTAGATGGGAGATTGTTGTCAAAGTACTAAACAGCCAGTATTTGCCAGAAATTCCTGCAGCTCCTTCAGTGTTGCTGTTGACCTCTTGGCAGCCTCCCGGACCAGTTTTCTTCTCGTCTTTTCATCAGTTTTGGAGGGACGTCCAGTTCTTGGTAATGTCACTGTTGTGCCATATTTTCTCCACTTGATGATGACTGTCTTTACTGTGTTCCATGGTATATTTAATGCCTTGGAAATTCTTTTGTACCCTTCTCCTGATTGATACCTTTGAAAAATGAGATCCCTCTGATGCTTTGGAAGCTCTCTGCGGACCATGGATTGTGCTGTAAGATGTGACCACAAAAATGTCAGGAAAAGCCTACTAGAACAGCTGAACTTTATTTGGGGTTAATCAGAGGCACTTTAAATGGTGGCAGGTGTGTGCTGACTCCCATTAACATGAGTTTGAATGTGATTGGTTAATTCTGAATACAGTTACATCCCCAGTTGTAACGGGGTGTGCATATTTATGCGACCAGGTTATTGTTTTTTTTATTTTTCCCCTTAAAAGATTTAAGTTTGTTTTTCAATTGGGTTGTACAGGTTATAGGTCACATTAATGGTGGAAAAAGTTTTGAAATGATTTATCTTGGTCTCATTTTTTTTACATCAGAAAAACCTGGCATTTGAACAGGGGTGTGTAGACTTTTGATATCCACTATGTATAAATTTGAATTGAATTGGACTGGTCTAGTCAAATGCAAGGCGCTCACCCTGTTTTTTTTTTTGTTTTTTTTAAACTGTCATAATTACAGTGGGGCAAAAAAGTATTTAGTCAGCCACCAATTGTGCAAGTTCTCTCACTTAAAAGATGAGCGAGGTCTCCAATTTTCATCATAGGTATACCTCAACTATGAGAGACAAAATGAGGGGGAAAAAAATCCAGAAAATCACACTAAAGGATTTTTAATGAATTAATTGGTAAATTCCTCAGTAAAATAAGTATTTGGTCACCTACAAACAAGCAAGATTTCTGGCTCTCACAGACCTGTAACTTCTTCTTTAAGAGGCTCCTCTGTCCTCCACTCGTTACCTGTATTAATGGCACCTGTTTGAACTTGTTATCAGTATAAAAGACACCTGTCCACAACCTCAAACAGTCAGACTCCAAACTGACATTTGTTCCTATGGCCAAGACCAAAGAGCTGTCAAAGGACACCAGAAACAAAATTGTAGACCTGCACCAGGCTGGGAAGACTGAATCTGCAATAGGTAAGCAGCTTGGTGTGAAGAAATCAACTGTGGGAGCAATTATTAGAAAATGGAAGACATACAAGACCACTGATAATCTCCCTCGATCTGGGGCTCCACGCAACATCTCACCCCGTGGGGTCAAAATTATCACGAGAACGGTGAGCAAAAATCCCAGAACCACATGGGGGGACCTAGTGAATGACCTGCAGAGAGCTGGGACCAAAGTAACAAAGGCTACATCAGAAACACACTACGCCGCCAGGGACTCAAATCCTGCAGTGCCAGACGCGTCCCCCTGCTTAAGCCAGTACATGTCCAGGCCCGTCTGAAGTTTGCTAGAGAGCATTTGGATGATCCAGAAGAGGATTGGGAGAATGTCATATGGTCAGATGAAACCAAAATAGAACTTTTTGGTAAAAACTCAACTTGTCGTGTTTGGAGGAGAAAGAACACCATACCTACTGTGAAGCATGGGGGTGGAAACATAATACTTTGGGGCTGTTTTTCTGCAAAGGGACCAGGACGACTGATCCGTGTAAAGGAAAGAATGAATGGGGCCATGTATCGTGAAATTTTGAGTGAAAACCTCCTCCCACCAGCAAGGGCACTGAAGATGAAATGTGGCTGGGTCTTTCAGCATGACAACGATCCCAAACACACCGCCCGGGCAATGAAGGAGTGGCTTCGTAAGAAGCATTTCAAGGTCCTGGAGTGGCCTAGCCAGTCTCCAGATCTCAACCCCATAGAAAATCTTTGGAGGGAGTTGAAAGTCTGTGTTGCCCAGCGACAGCCCCAAAACATCACTGCTCTAGGGGAGATCTGCATGGAGGAATGGGCCAAAAATACCAGCAACAGTGTGTGAAAACCTTGTGAAAACTTACAGAAAACATTTGACCTCCGTCATTGCCAACAAAGGGTATATAACAAAGTATTGAGATGAACTTTTGTTATTGACCAAATACTTATTTTCCCGAGGAATTTACCAATTAATTCATTAAAAATCCTTCAATGTGATTTTTCTGGATTTTTTTTTTTTTTTTTGTTATTTTGTCTCTCATAGTTGAGGTATACCTATGATGAAAATTGGAGACTTCTCTCATCTTTTAAGTTGGAGAACTTGCACAATTGGTGGCTGACTAAATACTTTTTTACCCCACTGTATAAGACCAGTATAAGAATGCAAAGTTATAACAGACTTAGCCTAATGAGTAGTTGTAAGACTTGTTGGTGTAACAGGCCTCTGATCTCCAATTCCTGATAGCAATAGTGATTACTTTCCACACCCAGTCTGATCCGTGAGTTTAGAGCCTTGTATAATTGCTTTCAAGTGGCTTATTTAAGCAATATTATGCAAGAGGGAGTACGGTATCAATGAATATATTAACTGCTGGTATGATGCATCTGATGCCTGACGCGTAGCAGAGTGTAATATTGCTTTTGTACAACAGTTCTGCAAGCACAATTTATTAAATGACAGCAATACTAGATAAAATATTATGATTTGTTTAACTAGTTATTTTGCACACCTGAGGGAAAAAAAGTCCTTTCTAAATGTAGCCAGTAACTGTTGCTAAACATCTCAGTTAGCATGAAGATGTCTGTTGTCATTTCACACACACGTAAACAAATTAAATATTGTCAAGTGCAAAAGTAAGTGTTTATAAAACATACCGGTCACCTGTTGAGTCAGTACCACACAAGGGCTGAGATCAAAACGTGACCAATGCCGGTGGCTACTTAGCATGCTAGCGATTTGGCTTCGAGACACTTCACTTGCTTTTTCTTGGCATTTTCAGGTGAAACAAAGAGTCCATCACCACAAAGGTATTGTGGTTTGTTAATCAAGACAATAAATCCGCCCCACAACCAGGAGGTTGGGGGCGGATTTAACCTTGGGGGTAGAGCATCTGCCCCTCAACCAGGAGGTTGGGGTTCAAGTCCTGGCCGGGTCATGCCAAAGACCATATAAAAATTGAACTTTCTGCCATCCAGCTTGGTGCTCAGTAAAAATGGAACAGAAGAGGGAAATGTGGGCGGCAGTGGCTCAGGAGGTAGAGCGGCTCATCCAATAACCAGAGGGTTGGTGCTTAGAATCCCACTCTCTCCAGCCATCCTGCCGTTGTGTCCCTGGGCAAGACACTTTACCCACCTTGCTTCCAGTGTCCATGACACTGGGTATGAATGTGTATAAATATTCAGTAGTGGTTGGAGAGGCCTTTGGCGCAGATTGGCAGCCACGTTTCCGTCAGTCTACCCCAGGGCAGCTGTGGATACTGTGGTAGCTTACCACTATCAATGTCTGTCTGGAGTGAATGAATAATAAACTCACTGTAAGCGCTTTGAGATGTCACTTGACCTGAAAATCCACATATAAATCTAATCCATTATTATTATTGTTACTGTTAGTAATTAACAGTTACATGAACACCTTTGAATTGGAGTGATACATATCCAGTGAAACATTGGAGTGCAGTTATCATGGAATATCGTAACTCCTGGAATCCCTATTGTTCAATCAAATTGATTGGTCAGAACTGTTATATAATTATTGTAAATGTTATTTTCAAAGTGTTCAAAAATTTATTAAACATACAAAATGACGAGGCCAAGAAATGAGTGGTGGTAGATTTTTGTGTGGCACACTTTTCCTTGTTTATACTTTCTCTTTCTTCATAATTGGCCTGTTGTTCACCATCTAATCTTTCATATCCGACAGGGAGAATCTCTCAGTGCAGGGTTTTTTGTGGTACGGGCGCTATGTGATGGTGAACATCCTTCTTTTGTTGCTTCTCACCGTCTTCACGACCCCCACCATCATCATTAACACCATAGACAAGTTCAATGTGACAAAGCCCATCGCCGATCTTAATGTGAGAGTTGCATGTGCAGACACAGTTTTGCTTCCACAGTGTCGGTATGAATCTTAATGCTTGTTTCTAACTTTTGTTTCTGACTAGAGCCCTGTCATCAGTCAGTTCTTCCCCACTTTACTCCTGTGGGCCTTCTCTGCACTGTTGCCTACAATAGTGTACTACTCTACATTAGGAGAAGCACATTGGAGCCGGTATCCCTCTCTCACACTCACACACAAACACACAGTTGTAGTACAATGGTTGATTTCTGTCAATCGTGGTATTTTTTTTCCTCTTATCTCACCGTAATGTGTTTCAGCACCAGTGAGCAGTTGAGCATGATGCGCAAGTTGTACTTCTTCCTGCTCTTCATGGTACTTATCCTCCCCTCCTTAGGTCTCACCAGGTACTTTTAAGTTGCATTTTATTTATTTAAAATTTGTCTTAAGGTGGTTAATATTGTGAGGTAAATACAAGTGTTCTCTATCCTGTGACACCTGGGTCAGTGAGAAGAACAAAAACTCCCTAGAAACTAACGTCACTGCCCACAGCCAAATGATGTGATCAGTTTAAGAGTCAAAGGAAAAAAAGAGCTTAGAAATACAACTTTAAAACATTAGTTCAAATAACTCATCAAATTCAGATAATTTCCAAATTTGCATTCATTCAAATGTGACACATATTTGCTTATTTTAATTTTCCTTTCTCTGCTCCTTTGGCAGAGAATTACTGTAAATCATCTGACAGTTGTAACAATGAATGAACAAGTTAATACCAGCTGAAAAATATACCCTCCAACTTGTGAATCAATGCATTATGACAAGAATCAAAGAAGACCATTCCTAATTAATTTTCATCTTCTCCTTTCAGCCTTGCAGTGTTTTTCCGCTGGCTGTTTGATAAAAAGTTTCTCAGTGAAGGGAAACTGAGGTTTGAGTAAGTAATGCCTCCTTTTGAGATACATAATCTTGCAAGAAAAGGTGTATTTTGGCTTATCCAATATTCAGAGTATCATTATCATTTCTGTAGATTTGGCTTTGTTTACATATTTTACACCATATTATTGCAAACAATGGGCCTCTTGCTAGAACTGTTAGTACTGACAGATTTGTTCATAAACATGAAGTACAATCAATTTACGTGAACTTGTGAGATTCACCAATCTGTTAGTATCTTCAAATGTAGTGCAGGTACTGACAAAATTTACAAAACAGAGTAATGGCCTACAAGTAAAGCATCAGCCCCACAACCGAGAGGTCATGGGTTCAAGCCCCGACCGGGTCAAACGAAAAACCATATAAAAGTGGTACTTCCTGTCTTCTAGCTTGATGCTCAGAATGGGGGTAGAAAAGTTGATTTCTCAGCCACAGGGGGAGCACAAGCCTGTGTACTCCCTGTGCCAGTCCCAAGCCCAGATAAATGGGGAGGATTGCCTCAGGAAGGGCATCTGACATAAAAATCCTTGCCAAATCAATATGCGGATCGTCGTGATATCGGGTGATGTATGCTGTGGCAATCCTGGTGGTGGTGGGGGGGGGGGGGGGACTACCAATTCACGAGTAGTCCAGACCAGTTGTAAGAGTTTTGTGTAAATAGTTTGCCGTTATGCTAACCTTAATTTTCACTAAATGAGTCTATACTTTATTTGCCTGAATCAAGTATGAATGCAAACCCTATAAACTCAGTAATTAGTTGACAAGATTTTATACTTTGATTCAAGTTATAATTAAAATTGAAACAAGTATAACTCCAACATCCATATCATATCAGAATATAAGATTCATTTACAAAATATAAGATTCTAAATATTTCCTGGTGGCCTGCAAAAGTGCACGACTCCGTTATGACTGCCTCTGGTGCACAGTCAGCATGTGTCTTGCACAAGGTGATGGTGATGGCTGATCTGTAAGTGACAACTATCGCACTGCAAACCACACAGGATCAGATGGATATACTCTAATTCTGATTTTTACTGGTTTCACATGAAGTGTGGGCTTTGCCTCTGGGTTAGGGAGTAGAGCAGGGAAAAAGGAAAAGTAGGTTGTATTTACGCACACATTTTAACCCCAAATTGTTGAAATGTGTCATACTGCTCAGCAAAGTTTCAGTAGCCTTCAGTGCACATGGGTGTCTTCATGTTGGTCACTGTTAACAGCAACATCTGCAGCAACACCACACACTAAAATATCTCCTATAATCTGACAGATTCTTTTATTTTTGCCAGTCCATTGATTCTGCTGCTGATGCTTCTTAAATTATATTTTTAAATTTTTGGATCTCAGACAGGAGAAGTTCAGTTTTGCTTGAAGTTTTGTTTTTTGTTTTTTTCTTAGACTTTGAATCCATTTTGTAACATGAACCTTCTGATCAGACACTGTGGGAAGTGTGGCCTTGTATGGTAGTTTTAGGGCATCAGTTATGCAAACCTTCAGTACTTGTGAATGTGCACTCACTTACACACTGGTGGAATTCAGGGTTTTTACGTGTGCTGTTTACACATGCTTATAGGACATCAAAGTGTTTGCATCTGGAGTGGATCATTCCTGCTAACTTGGCTTACTAACAAAGTATGCTTGATTTACACATACTAATATTAACATGTTCTTGCATGAGCCCATTGTTTTAGATTAGATTAGATTCAACTTTATTGTCATTACACATGTATGAATACAAGGTAACGAAACACAGTTTAGCATCCAATCAGAAGTGCAAAGGACAGCAGTGCAGTATATACGGTAATTAACAGTATGTGCAATTTAAGCAAATATATGCAAATATATGCAGCAGTGCAGAAAGTTAAGAGTACTGTTATGTGCAAATAATGTACAATAAGTTAGATGGGCAGTTATGTACAGGTGAGGATGGTAAAAGATGATGGTAAGAGAGTCAGCGGGGAACTAAGTTCAATAACGTGACAGCTGTTGGAAAGAAACTGTTCCTAATCCTGCTGGTTCTAGTCCGAAGGCTTCTGAAACGCCCTCTGGAGGGGAGAAGCTGGAACAGTCCATTAGCAGGATGGTTGGAGTCCCTAAGAATGCTGCATGCCCGGCGCAGACATCTTTTCCTGTAGACGTCCTCTATAACTGGAAGTGGAGTCCCTGTGATGTGTTGGGCGGTTTTCACCACCCGCTGCAGCACCTTACGGTCAGCGACAGAGCAGCTCCTATACCAGACTGTGACACAGTTGGTCAGGGTGCTCTCTATCACGCAGCGGTAGAAGTTGCCCAGGATGTCAGTTGACAGATGGTTCTTCCTCAGTGTCCTCAAGAAGAAGAGGTGCTGGTGGGCCTTCTTGATCAGGCTGGTGGTGTTAACTGACCAGGACAGGTCCTCCGAGATGTGGGTCCCCAGGAATTTGAAGCTGGGGACACATTCAACAGCTATGCCATTGATATGGATGGGGTCATGTGTCTCTCCCCTCTCCTTCCTGTAGTCCACTATGAGCTCCTTGGTTTTGCTGGTGTTAAGGAGCAGGTTATTGTCAGCACACCAAGTAGCCAAGTGCTCAACCTCTGCCCTGTAATCTGACTCGTCATTGTCCCTGATGAGTCCAATCACCGTGGTGTCATCTGCGAACTTTATGATTGAATTGGATCCATACATAGGCCTGCAGTCATGGGTGAAGAGGGAGTAGAGGAATGGGCTGAGCAAAAAAGCCCACTCAAAAAGCCCACTCAACACTGGTGTACCACAGCCCTGTGGTACACCAGTGTTGAGTGTGATGACGGAAGAACGGTTGGGGCCTGACCTAACATGCTGGGGTCTGTTGGTCAGAAAATCCATGATCCAGTTGCAGGTGGAGGTACTGATTCCCAGGTCCCCAAGTTTAGTTTAGTTTTTTGGAATATAAGTTTACAACTTCCTTCCTCCTAAATTTGATTGCTGTTCAACTTTTTCTTCCTGACATTGCACTTGATGGTTCAATCTGAACCAATCAGAAAATATGTGACAAACACTTGATAGAATTTCTTTTTTTTTTTTTTTTTTAATCACAAAATTAGTTACTTTAATTTCTGATTGAAATGATTTTTTTTCCAACTGCTTGTCTTTTCTTTAATACACCAGGTGTGTGTTTTTACCTGACCAAGGGGCATTTTTTGTCAACTATGTGATCGCTGCAGCCCTGGTGGGCTCTGCAATGGAGTTGTTGCGGCTGCCAGGACTACTGCTTTACACCATTCGCTTGATATTTGCTCGCTCTGCAGCTGAAAGAAAATATGTCAAAGAGGTCTGTACTAGCATTCTGTTCTCTAGCTGGTCAAACATACTGTATATTATTTTACCATGTCATGCTTGACCACGGGGTTAGAGGTAATCAGATTGCATGTTATCAAAAATGCAAAGAAAGTATTTTAATTCAACTTAAGAAATCAAAACATTTACACTAGGAAAAAATAAGCAAAATTGTTTTTGTACAATGGATGGTGTTGGGAGAAAATAAAGTTTACCGTTTTATAGAAATGTACCTATGATTCATGACTGTACTGATTTTATAGCAGGCTCATTTGTCTCGCCACACTACAAGCTAATATACTTGTTTGCACTTCTGTTTACAGAACCAGGCCTATGAATTTGAATATGGGGCCATGTACGGCTGGATTCTGTGTGTGTTTACAGTCATTATGGCTTACAGCATCATATGCCCTATAATTATGCCTTTTGGTGAGTAGTTTGAGTGGCTGAACACAATCATGAACTGTAAGTTCTTAATCATTTTTTTACTTTTTGGGTCATCAGTTTAATATGATTTTTCATCACCATAATTATGTCTTTTCTATGGTTTGGTTTTTAACTTCATTGTATCTGACTGTATCAGGTCTCCTCTACATGATTCTGAAGCACTTGGTTGACAGATACAATCTGTACTTTTCCTACCTGCCGGCTCGTGTAGACCGCCAGGTCCACCTGGAAGCTGTCAATCAAGCTCTGGCCGCTCCAATCATCTGCCTGATATGGCTTTACTTCTTTTCTGTCCTCAGAGCAGGTTAGAAACAACTTGGAAGCCATTAACATCAGTTAAAGATAACTTGAGTTCATCTTAATAAATGTATGTAATCTGTGTACTAATAAAGTGTGTGTTTTAGGATTTTGGACTCCCACCTCCCTGTTCACCTTGGTGGTCCTGTTTATAACTGTTCTTATCAGTGTCAGCTACACCTGCTTTGGCTTCTTCAAGTACCTCAGTCCACTCAGCTATGTGGTGAGTATTTTCTTCTGTGTTGGACAACCCTGTTGTTGTCATGTCATCCTTCAGACTGAGCGTTCATATTGTATGTTCTTTACAGGTGAAAGAGGAGGATGAGGAGGACATGGAAGAAAACACAGAGGTACTGCACTTGAAAATATTCCATGACATCAATAAAGATCCAATATAAATGGGATAGGCTTGGCCCTAAGATAACCTGCCTTAATTTGCCTCATTTATTACTCCTGTTATATTTGTCCTTAACAAACTAATGACTAATAGATTGATGGAATAATAACAACAGTAGTTACTTTAGATTCAGCTGGCCCCAAAATAACTACACATATAAAGGGGGTTTTATTTTCAGACTTCTATTGAATATACAGTGGCAAGAAAAAGTATGTGACCCCTTTGGAATTACCTGATTTAATTGAGCCACTTTCAAACCACAGTTGGCGAGCCACGGGCATGGGTTCCATTAGCATAAATTAACACCTCAACAACCCTCCATGCCCTTTTTCTGACTTCAAGGGGACTTGGGTCTGATTGCCCTCAGATAAGAGTGCATTTCTCTGGGATATCAAGTTTCATGTCTTCACAATGCGCCGGCCAACCTGGAAGCTGGTGATGTCGGCTGCTATTAGTTTTAATTTTGTCACCCCCTGTCAAACTCAGTGCAGCTCAGTGGTGGCTATAGGAACACACGATCAATCAGTGGTTCAGTAGTTGCTGCTCTTTGTCCTCCTTTAAAATGAGGAGGATTGCAAAATGTGTGTGTGTGTGTTTACAGGCTTGCACTTTTAGTTGGTGGGGGTGTGTGCTTGTGTGACGCGTTTTGTGTCCAGCGCTACACAAAGTGGTGTACGTTTTATTTTGGAGGGGCTGTTATGAAGAAAAGAGGAGCAGAGGATAACCAGCCCAACCAGGACTAACTGGTATTGGCTCCACAGCAGCTGGAGATGGTCCAAGCTGCTGGAGGCTCCACGGGAGTGACTGGGAAAAAATGCTGTCAATAGAAACCTTACACTGTCAGCCGCTGTGATATTTGTGTAATTGTGGCACACAAATGTCTGTTGCAGTGTCAAAATTAATATAATATAATCTGTCAGAGTAATGACAGACAGCCTTCATAGTAATTTCCACTCTATCGCTGTGCTGTGACATGGTGACGGTGACACCTACATCATCGCACGTTTATCCATGTTTCCTGATGAAATGTCCGCTGAGGTAAGGTGGGCAGTGAACCACATCAATTAATTGCATAGTCATTTAGGTCATGTCAAGTAGCGTGGGTAACTTATTCAGACAACTGAGGAAATCCAGACTGCACTGGGTTTTCCTGGATTGCTGGGGTACCCTGCAAGGGGCTTTGGTCATAAACTGTGATCTGTTCAACATTTAAGTCTCAAGTATAGACAAACAATGTGCTTTATCCAATACCACACAAACAATTATAATATTTCATGTCTTTACTGGACACATCAATTAAACATTCACAGTATTGGTGATAAAAGCAAGTTGAACCCTTGGATTTGATAACTGGTTGAACCTCCTATGACAGCAATAACCTCCAACAGACGCTTCCTGCAGCTGCTGATCAGACCTGTACAACATTCAGGAGGAATTTTGGACCATTCTACCTTACAGAACTGCTTCAGCTCAGTCATAATCTTAAGATGTCTGGTGTGAACTGCTCTCTTGTGGTCATTCCACACAGCGTCTCTATTTGGATCTAGGTCTGGACTCAGACTGGGCCACTCAAAATGGTGGATTTTCCTTTCTGAAGCCATCCCATCATAGATTTGCTTTGATATTTAGGATCATTGTCCTGCTGCATCACCTACAGTGGAGATCAAAATTAGAGAACAATGTATTAATACTTGATTTTTTTCTAAAATATGTTATTCTTCATTGTTCAGAATTTGACAGAATATCAGCTGTGGCTATACCACTGCTGTACTAGCATGTTTTTTTTATATATATATATATACTGTATATAACCAAGGCACTTCAACACAAACATTTATTTTGTAAAAAAAAAAAAAAAAAATCAGTGAGCAAAATTAGAGGACAGTGACCACTGGGTCAGAAGAGAAGAATGGGTTTTTGTGTTTTTGTTGTTGTTGTTTTTAGGGCTACAGGATTAAAAAAAAAAAAAAAAAATTAATAGGAAGTGTAGCGGTCCTTGCTTTGAATGACTTCAGCACATCTGCGCCCACAGGACATCACTAGTTTCTCACACTGCTCTGGTTTGATCTTGGTCCATTCTTCTTGCAGTCTCTTCCACAGTTCAGTAACTGTAGTGGGTTTCTTAGCCATTACTTTGTCACCAAGGATTTTCCAGAGATTTTCTATGGGGTTTAGATCTGGACTCTGGGCTGGCCATTTCATTGTTTCAATATTGTTAGATTCAGGGAACTGTTTAACCTGTTTTGCAGTGTGACCGGGGGCATTGTCTTGCATGAAAATTGCGGTCTGATTGGGAGACAGTTGCAGTGAAGGAATTGCATGTTGCCGAAGGAGGTTCACATAAACATTTACATTCACCCTGCCATGTAGCTGTAAAAGAGGCCCAACTCTTGCTGCAGAAAACATCCCTCAAACTGTGACACTTCCTCCTCCAAATTTAACTGACTTCTTTACACACTTTGAGTTCAGTCTTTCCCCACTTTGACGCCGTACATATTGTTTCCCATCAGACCCAAATAAACTGAACTTAGTCTCATCACTGAAGTACACTCTGGATCAGTTCTCCTCTGTCCTCACAACTCCTTAGCAAAGGCAGGTCTAGCCTTTTTATTCTTTCTGCTGATGAGGATTGGTCACTGCAGAGTGAGCTTTGAGTCCAAATTATCTTAAATGGAGAGACACTTTGTGCCGAGATAGATCCTTGTCCCATTCAGCAGTGAACTGGCAAGCAATTCCAGCTGCAGTGTTGAACAGATTTCCCATTGAGAGTCTTCGTATAATCCTGTCCCCCAAACCAGAGCAGTGTGAGAAACTAGTGATGTCCTATGGGTAAAGATGTGCTGAAGTCATTTAAAGCAAAGGCCCCTACACTTCCTATTAATTTTTGAATCCTATAGCACTAAAAAAAATTGTTTAAATCTTCTCTTCTGACAGAGTGGTCACTGTTGTCTAATTTTGCGGTTTGTTTTTTTTTAAATGTTTGTGTTGTGCCTTGGTTAGGCACAACACAATCCTTGGCGAATATTCTGTCAAATTCTGAACAATGAAGAATAACATATTTTAGAATAAATCAAATATTAATACATTGTTCTCTAATTTTGATCTTCACTGTAACTTCTACTGATCTTTAGCTAGCGGACAGCCATCCTGACATTACTCAATAGGATACCTTGATCAACTTGACATTTTATTTTCACCTCAGTGATTGTAAGCAGTTCAGGCACCTGAGGTATCAAAGCAGCCTCAAATCATCATGTTCCCTCCACCACATTTCACCGTTGTGATGATGTTTTCATGTTGGTATACAGTGCCCTTTTTACACTATACATAGCACTGTGTTCTTCTCCAACAATTCAACCTTAGTTTCATCAGTCCACAAATCATTTTATCAGTAGTGTTATGGAGTGTCAAGGTGCTTTTTGGCAAACTTCAGGTGTGCAGTGTTTTTTGGAAAGCAGCAGCTACTCTGTGGTGTCCTGCCATGGATACCATGCCTGTACAATGATTTGCGTATGGTAGACTCATGAAGAAAGATGTTAACCAGTTCCAATGATTCCTTCAAGCCTTTAGCTGTTACTCTAGGGCTCTTTTTTTTACCTCATTGTTCATTCTGCATTGTGCTTTTGGAGTCACCTTCGCTGCAGTGAGAGGGCTAGCAGGTGAGCCTGAAAATCACAAGAGGCTGCACAGTACCATTGCCCCAACGAGAGGGGGTATGCTTGAGCACCATAAAGACAGGATTATTTTTTTTTTTTTTAAATAAAAGGATTTAAGGACATTTTTTAAATAAAATCACAGCGATTTTTGTCCAGAAGGATAGGCAAATTTACTTCATTTACAAGTAAAGGTAAGACCATGCATGCATGCATAGTAGTTGTAAAAACTTATTTTATTTAGTAGTACTAAATACTAATAATAATTTGTAATAATGAGTGTAAATTGTGGAGCTGCAACAGAGAGAGAGAGATGCAGCTCTCAGAGCCACGATAATTTACATTATTCCTTGGCCAAAAACAAAGTATAATAAATTTTGTGCCCAAATAACTTGTGTGTAAAATAAGTTGATACGATATACTGTGTAACAAAGGGTCTTTGGACATTGTCTTTACTCAAAGAGAGTTATGAAATGAAAACATTTTTTTATTACTGCCTTTTCTTTGTATTCCATTAAGAGATAATTAAATAAAATACCTTACACTAGTGATGACCAAATGAGGCTTTCTGGAGGACTTGAGGCCTTTGATCAAAATGGCTCATATAGACAAGGCCTCATGTGGGACTTCATTTTCTCTACCAGTCCATCTAGTGGACAAAACGTATACAACATGCAGATTTTTACAAGGGTATTATTGGTTTAATGTGTATTTTTTTTCTTTAAAGAAATATCAATGATCATAAGGCAAAAAAAAAATAATAAAACTGAGGTGACCACTGTGAATGTGCCAGTGTTACTTGGTGTGCTTGTACTACTTATCCATTTTTATTAAGAAATAATACATTTTCAACAGTCTTATACTGTCCCAGTATATTCAACTCTGGCCTTATTCTCATGCAGGGCACAATAGTGCCTCAGCATAATGATGTGTAATAATGATCCAAGCTCTTTGAAACACAACAAGACACTCCACCTTGCAAATAAAAATGAAATTAAAAGAACGACACAGCTGGGATTCCTGAACGATTCTGAGCTGTTGATTTGGTGACTATTAAAGTTTAGGCATTCATTTTGCAGCTCAAGTTCAACTCTGATGGACTGTAAATGTTCAGTGGCTCTCCATGTTTAACTCTTAACATTTATTTCTGTTTGCTGCACATATGCAGACTTACCTTCCCAGAGTACTTGATCCCAGATCACCTGCCAGTGCTCCACAGGGGGATAAACAACAACAGTCTTACGGCTGTACAGAGGACTACACAGCTTATGGCTTCAGCCCAGGAGAGACAGGCTCATCAGATGCTTGAGTTTTGCATATAGAAAGTGAACCAAAGTATTGCCATCAAGATGGGCATGGCTCCTGATTAAAAAATATCTTCTTGGAGTACCAATAAGGACTGTCTAAAGTTTTCCACTGATCAGCACTGTACTGCCAAAAAAATGGTTCAGGGTTTTCATTTTTTGCCTTGAGCACAATATAAATAATATGTAGGTTCTGAAATTATCTCACAGGTATGGAGTTACCACATTTTTAAAGATTTATTTAATGGCTCATTTTGCAGATTACCAGCATATTTTAATATTTACTCAAGTACATTCATTTTGTTTTTTGTTTTTTTCTCCAATAATTAGTTTACTGTTTCTTTTTTTATCAGATAAAAAGGTAGAAAATGTTTGTTTTTTACCTTGCCATGTTTCGACTGACATCTGCAGTCTTCTTCAGAAGGGTCAGCTGCTCGCTGTGACATGTCATTTTACCTCGCTGTGACATGTCATTTTATCAGCTGTTTTCCTTAGGCGTGGCCAGCCTGATGGATCTGACAGATCCACCATGCTGGCCACGCCTCCCGTTGTCAGGTGGTCTCTGGACATACATTGGGGAAATGGGAAGAACACTCAACACAAGAAAGAACACCAGAAGGAATGCGAAAAGGAAACACTGGGACAACTCACAAGATCACAAAAAGAAAAGGCAGAACAAGAAACCCTGAAATTGGCAATATTGGATCACTGCAAAAGGAACAATAGCATCATGGACTGGGACAACACAAAAATCATTGGATCTGAAGGTAATAAACACAAACACTTGATCAAGGAAGCCATAGAAATCAGAAAAAGTGCAAAGGACACCATGAATCGGGATGAGGGAGCATTCATGCTCTCCCACACCTGGGTCTCCATTCCCCAGAGACCACCTGACGACGGGAGGCGTGGCCAGCGTGGTGGATCTGTCCCATCTATCAGGCTGGCTACGCCTAAGGAAAACGGCTGATAAAACGACGTGTCACAGCAAGCAGCTGACGCTTCTGAAGAAGACTGCAGGTGTCAGTCGAAACATGTCAAGGTAAAAAAAAAAAAACTTTCTACCTTTTTGTCTGATTAAAAAAAAACAAAAAAAAACAAAACAGTAAATCATATTTTAATATCGTTACAAACTAGTTACTTTTGTTGACCAGTGCATACAAGGACCTACAAGATACACTACCGTTCAAAAGTTTGGGGTCACTTAGAAATTTCCTTATTTTTGAAAGAAAAGCACTTTTTTTCAATGAAGATAACTTTAAACTAATCAGAAATACACTCTATACATTGCTAATGTGGTAAATGACTATTCTAGCTGCAAATGTCTGGTTTTTGGTGCAATATCTACATAGGTGTATAGAGGCCCATTTCCAGCAACTATCACTCAAGTGTTCTAATGGTACAGTGTGTTTGCCCATTGCGTCAGAAGGCTAATGGATGATTAGAAAACCCTTGTGCAATCATGTTAGGTCTGCAATGCTGTATTTGCTGCAAATGGAGGATTCTTTGACGAAAGCAAAGTTTGAAGGAAAAAATTATTTCAAATACAAATCATTATTTCTAACCTTGTCAATGTCTTGACTATATTTTCTATTCATTTTACAACTCATGGTGGTAAATAAAAGTGTGACTTTTCATGGAAAACACAAAATTGTCTGAGGTGACCCCAAACCTTTGAACGGTAGTGTACACTTTGCCAAAAAAAAAAAAAAAGATGTGCCCATATTTTGCTAATTTGCACACTGCTGGGTCTGCTGTATTATAGATGGGACATAAAATGCTTTCATGTCAAAACAGTCCAAGCTTGTCAATTGTCATCATACTGTACATTGTGCAAAACATTGCCTCAACATTCTGTTGAAACGCTTCATTTTAACTCCTGTCATTTGATTGGGCATTTGGCATGAGGAAAGATGAGCATTGTGTATTAGATATTTAAACAGCCATGCAAAAGCTATCAAGTGCCAACAAGGAGCTTCAAACACATCACAAAGATCTTGTTACTTTTTCTCTTTGACTTTAGATGACAAAAAAATCATTCCAAGTTGACGAGTTTACTTTTATTAAAGCCTTGAGTAAAAGTCAAGAAAGCAAGACAGAGGCACTTTAAATCTAAGCCATAATGTTTAAAAAGCACACAGGAATTCATTTCATACACATGCTCATATATGCCAAAGAGGCAGTTTTCATCCAGTTTACGATGATTCCACACTGATCAAAGAAGTTTTTTATTAAATGGTTAAGCACCTGCCAGGGGAATAACTCATTATACATTTTGTATACTGTTTGTGTTTACGAGAAAAAATTCAGTATTTTGGCAAAATATTTCTTCCAGTACTACTGGAGTTTGCAACTAAAACTGTATTTTGTATTCTAGAGCCATTATTTCTGTGTAAGGTCAGATGATGATGGTGCGGGACTATTGGAATATTTTACAACAGGTCTTTTTTTTTTTTTTTATTAACTGTTTTTTATTGTAACATATGAAGTGCATTTAATAAAGAACCAAGTCATTAAAGTATAAAAGGTGTGTATTATTCAAAATGAAACAGATAAATTGTCTTAAGATTGTTATGTATTGTAAATGTGAAGTTCAGTAAATGGACTACGAACATTAAAAATTGTTATAAATGTGTTTTGTCATTGGGGGGCACTGTTGAGCTTCAGTGGGGTAGTGTGACCTCTGTAATGCTCATAAAGCATTTAATAAAAGTCAAAGGCGCAGTGTTTCTTTAAAGAGTTCTAACTTTCACTGGTATGAGCCAGTTTATTGAGTGATTATTCCAAATGCTTCTCCTGTTCACCTGATCCTTTTTGCTTTCTCTTTAATGTCCCTTTCTCACCAGGGTACCTTCCTCAGCTGAGAAGCACCACTGTTGCCAAATAAAAGGCTTTAAAAATAGGACTGCTCAACCTTCTTGCACTTTTCCTTTTAGATTTTTCAACATCATAGTATGTACTGGTTCAAAAATTTTAAAAAAGTTTCAGAAGTAATTTGTAAGAACAAAATTGTAAATTTACAAGTAAATGGGTCTTTATTGAGTGTTGACAATATGAACCAAACTCTTGCAGCGGCCATATAGGGGCCGGATAGCTCATGACAACAAGCCCGATACTCCCACAGCACCCCCCACAAGAGACCACGAGAGATGCAGTCAAATGCTTTCTCTGTCCACAAAACACATGTGGACTAGTTGGGCAAACTCCCACGAACCCTCGATTCTCGAGAGGGTAAAGAATTGTTCCAATGTGCCACGGTCAGGACGAACACCACATTGCTCCTCCTGGATCCGAGGTTTGACTAGCAGTCGGACTCTCCTCTCCAGTACTCTGGCATAGATCTTCCCTGGGAGGCTAAGAAGTGTGATTTCCCCCTAAAGTTGGAACACACCCACCCTCCAGGCCCCCTTCTTGAAGAGAGGAACCACCACCTCAGTTTGCCCTGCCAAAGGCACTGTCCCCAGCCTCCACGCAATGTTGCAGAGGTGTGTCAACCATAACAGCCCTACAGCATCCAGGGCCTTGAGGCACTCAGGGTGAATCTCATCCACCCCTGGGGCCTGACCACCAGAGTTTTTTAATCACTTCAGTAACCTCAGCCCCTGTGATGGGCGAGTCGTTCCCCTCATCCTCAAGCCCTGCTTTCTCTGTGGAAGGTGTGTCAGTGGGATTGAAGAGATCCTCCTGACAATGTCCCCAGTCAAAGTCAGCAGTACCCCATCTGCACCATACACAGTGTGGACAGGGAGCTGCTTTCCCCCTCCTGAGCTGCCGGACAGTTTGCCAGAATCTCTTCGAGGCCGACTGAAAGTCTTGTTCCATGGCCTCACCAAACTCCTCCCACACCCGAGTTTTTGCTTCAGCAACCACAAGAACTGCACTACGCTTGGCCTGTCGGTACACCTAGCTGCTTTGGGAGTCCCACAAGGCAACCAAGCTCAATAGGACTCTTTCTTCAGCTTGATGGCCCCCCCCCCCCCACTGGTGTCCACCACTTGGTTCAGGGGTTGCCACCACAAGATGCACCAACAACCTTGTGGCCACAGCTCTGGACAGCTGCTTGAACAATGGAGGTGGAAAACATGGCCCATTCAGACTCCATGTCTCCATATTCCCTCGGAATGTGGGCAAAGTTCTTCTGGAGGTGGGAGTTGACGACCTCTCAGACAGGGGCCTCAGACAGACGTTCCCAGCACAGCCTCACTATACGTTTAGGTCTACCAGGTCTGAGTGGCATCCGCCCCTGCCATCAAATCCAACTCACCACCAGGTGGTGATCTCTTGACAGTTCTGCACCTCTCTTTACCCAAGTGTTCAAGACCTACGGACACTCGGGTCCCAGCAATGACCTACAGGTCTTGCTGGGATGGTTTACTGCTGAATATGAAGTGGCTGGGATGAGAATCGGCACCTCCAACTCCGAGTCCATGGTCCTCAGCTGGAAAAGGATGGATTGCGTGCTCTGGGTTGGGGACAAGCTCCTGCCCCAAGTGGAGGAGTTTAAGTATCTTGGGGTCTCTTTCACTACTGAGGGGAGAATGGAGCGAGAGATTGACAGATGGGTTGGAGCAGCCTCTGCAGTGATGCAGACATTATACCAGTCTGTTGTGGGGAAAAGGGAGTTGAGCTCTAAAGCAAAGCTGTTAATTTACCGGTCAATCTACATTCCTACCCTCATCTATGGTCATGAGCTTTGGGCACTGACCAAAAGAATGAGATTGCAGATACAAGCGGCTGAAATGAGCTTTCTCTGTAGGATTGCTGGACTCACCCTTTGGGGTGAGGAGCTCAGTCATCTAGAAGAGGCTCAGAGTAGAACCGCTGCTCCTCCACATTGAAAGGAGCCAGTTGAGGTGGTTTGGGCATCTGATCAGGATGCCTCCTGAACGCCTCCCACTTGAGGTGTTATGGGCACGTCCCACTGGGAGGAGATGCCGGGGCAGACCCAGGACATGCTGGAGAGACTACCTCTCCCAGCTGGCTTGGGAACATCTTGGTATCCTCTCTGAAGAGCTGGAGCAAGTGGCGGGGGAGAGGGAAAAGGGCTTCTCTGCTTGAGCTTCTGCCTCCGTGACCTGGACCTCCGGAAAAGCAGTAGAAAGTGGATGGATGGATGGAAATGTAATGAATAAAAGTTACAAGTTTATGAAAAAAGCTCCACATTTTAAAGAAAAAAATGCATTTTTGCATAGCATAGGTCAGGGGTGTCCAGTCGTGTTATGGAGGGCCAAGACCCTGCAGGCTTTACCTCCAACCAGTGTCTTCAACAGCAGATTCCACTGAAATTCTTCCCACTGATTGTTGATAAGTGAAAACACCTGCTGAACAGACTGGGTAGAAGAGAAAACCTGCAGGGTCTTGGCCCTCCATGGCACATGATTGGACACCCCTGTCATAGGTACATCAAATGCATTTTGGTCCGTTGTGTAGCATGATATGGAGGGGATAATGATGATTTAGGGGAACAATTCTTTTTTTTTTTCCAGGTTTGGGGACATGCCCCCCCAAAAAAACAATTGTGCATATGGCATGCTGAGAGGGGATACAGGTCACCAAGCTGTCCGTGCCATGGAAGAAACTGAGTGAATAAAGGCGCTTTTCCACTAGCCCAGCCCAGCCCCGATTGAAAACCCAACTCTACTCACTTCGGTTCGGCCTCAGTTGCTTTTCAACTACTGCTGGCACACCTGCTGTGGGTGGGATTTGTTGAACAGCAGGCGGCGCCACACCCTCGTGACTTGAAACACGCGACCGAATCCTCCATAACAAACAAAATGGCTGATGACGAGGAGAGAAGGAAGGAGGAAGGAGAGAGGAATGACTGTGACATGAAACTGGTTAAATCTATGGTGCTGACTTGTTGTGCTCTGCACAATCTGTGTGAGAGTCATGAAGAGACGTTTGACACTACATTGGATGATGCAGTAGATGAACCAGTGGTGGCAGCGGCACAGATAGCAGAGGAGCAGGGTGGTGATATTGTAGCGAACTCAATATAAGCACCCTACTTGGCTTGCCAAGTGGGTTGACCCTATTGGCGACACAGGTAGAGTGCAGGACTCCAGCGTGGGAGGCGTGAGTTCAAACCTCCCGGTGGGACATCACCATGTCGAGCTGCACGTTACAATATAATACAAGATGCTGTGATGCAGTACTTGTCTATTTCGTCCACATTTATGTGCATACATATTTCAAAAATGTTTTTTGTAAATAAAATGTTGTGCATGGTCCATCTACCTGTCCTCTTGTTCATAACGCTTATCTGTTAAGAAGGTGCGAAGCCATCAGCCTAATGATGAGTCCACACTTCTCACTGTTGTGATAATTGCTCACGCTGAGCGCTCTGACAGCCCCGCTGTGGGGGTCACACACGACGTGTTCCTCCCCACACTCTCAATTTTTTTTCCCATATATTTTTCTCTTTGGCGTACAGAAATGGCAATACGCCCGTATTTGCTAAAATTGCATTTTCCCCGTATTAAAATACGGCGAAACTGTATCACTTGACAGGTACGTAATTACATGCAGAAACACCGCACAGGCCATCTTCACAAAAATCCAGCTCAACAAGCCACTTTTGCTTAGGTGGAAATGCAAATTGAACTATAAATCATGTGCTGATACATGTCATATTTTCCCATGTAAAGGTCTCCCACTTTGATTTTTAATTTTTGGGAAAAGGGAATATAAATTTTGCACTTGTTGGTAACAACAGTTGTGTGCAACAAAAACACAGTTGTGTATCCTTGTCCGATTTGTCTACTGTTATTAGTGCCAAATTTTTGCTAGATTCCTTCTTAATTTATTAAATTTTGACTGGTGATGCAACATTCAACTTACACGTACTTACCTTTATCAGTGTCTACAAGTTCAAGCACACCTGTACAACTGCTTATAACCTAAAAAATGTACCCGTTCAAGAGAAATGGATTCAGCATGTAATTACAAAAATATATATTAAAAATATATATATACACACTGTGGCGGTTCGGTTAACCCCCACAACAGATAAAGACACTCAGCCCTCTTGTCTCTGTTTTTCCCGCTGCACTACTGAGATGCAATGTGCCATTCATGTATTTGTGATGCAAACATGCATGTATTGTGATGTAATGCACCATTCTGTATAGTGTTCATGCGTCTTGTCCTTACTGTGCTTTTAGCAAATAGCAGAACAGTGTAATGTGTATTAATGTCTACAGGCAGACGCATTTCGTCTGGCGCACCTCTGTGATGTTAATGATTGCCTTTCATCCATTGTACTCATGCGTCCTGTCCTCACTGTGACCTAGGGACTGAGAACAATATGTCTCTCAAATGCAAATGTCTTATGCCTGTTCTGTTATCTCTTTGATCGTACTAACTGCTGGGGTATGTTCCTTTGATGTATTGTTATGGTCAAGTACATAAGCTGCAACTCTGTAACGCAAACTCTCTCTCTCACTTCAGCCTCTGCTGCAAGACACGCACA
The DNA here is from genome assembly GCA_020510985.1 of Pholidichthys leucotaenia. Taxonomy (NCBI): domain Eukaryota; kingdom Metazoa; phylum Chordata; class Actinopteri; order Cichliformes; family Pholidichthyidae; genus Pholidichthys; species Pholidichthys leucotaenia. The sequence goes on along the minus strand of CM035842.1, from coordinate 358,977,167 downwards.
TTGTGTCTCTCTGCTGAGAGCACTCGAGGGCTCGCTCCCGGCGCACATGCACGGCGTTGGGAACGGAGCCCGTGAAAACGCTATTTAAAACTCCTCACCACGGTGGTATTATTTTATGCCGCCGCACTGGTGACCCCTTGAAGACGCACACGCTTTGTGCGACGCAGCCTTCTGATTTGGACGGCCACGCTGGCGAACCGACGCTAAAAAGACGAGCGGCCAGCGAACACAATACCCGGACACGCACACGCTTTGTGCGAAGCGATCTTCTGAGCTGGACAGCTGCACTTGGTGACCCGTTTTTCAGGATGAGATCTGCACGTCTGAGATCTGCTCATCCACGCTGGACCGGCCGCGCTCGCAGTTCTTTCACAAGAGAGCGCGGGCACCTCGTCCCTTCTCCACGACGGCGTCCTCCAGGGCCGGCGGAGAACGCAACGCGTGGGCCTGAACGCACCACGGCCGAGCGGTGCCCAAGATCGTCTATTCCCTCCCACCGCTCCAACGCATCTGCACGAGCCTGAGGGGCAAGAGATCGTCTATTTCCTCTCACCGCTCCAACGCACCATGGCCAATCTACAGCCACAGCTCAACCTGGATTTTTATCGGCGCCGTCTGTGCCGATCTCCACCAAGTTTCTGCACCCTGGTTCTTCTCTCCAGCGGCCCACCCACGCACGGAACCCCCGCGCACGCATCGGGGAGTTACGAGGACGGCGCATCACGCACGGGACAAGTAACGGCTCCAGAGACCGCCATTGTCCTCCGCCGCTGCTCACAGGACCTTCAGGGCTGCTCGTTCACCTGAAGCAAGCACACAGCTCGCCACTGGATTTTGTTAACGGTCTCAGCCACGGCACAAAGGGATTTCAGCCGTCAGCTGTTTCCGGGGGGTTTTGGGGTTGCTTCTGCACCTAAAACCAACACGCCAGTCCCTCTGCTTTTGTTTAATTTTTTCTTACAGCCGCTCCTGCTTTTCTTCATGGCCACGAGAGGAGCCAGAGACTAATTTTTCTTCTTCTGATCTCTGCATGTTCAGACGGGACATCGCGGAGCAGCAAACACTTTTGGCGCGACTACCCCCCCCTCCTCCTGCACAGAGCTTTTCCCTGCTCGCTGCCCAGACTGCAACATCGAGGTCTCGGCCCCCTGCCGCGCCCTCTGGGGGGGAGCGTGTGGAGGTTCGGTTAACCCCCACAACAGATAAAGACACTCAGCCCTCTTGTCTCTGTTTTTCCCGCTGCACTACTGAGATGCAATGCGCCATTCATGTATTTGTGATGCAAACATGCATGTATTGTGATGTAATGCGCCATTCTGTATAGTGTTCATGCGTCTTGTCCTTACTGTGCTTTTAGCAAATAGCAGAACAGTGTAATGTGTATTAATGTCTACAGGCAGACGCATTTCGTCTGGCACACCTCTGTGATGTTAATGATTGCCTTTCATCCATTGTACTCACGCGTCCTGTCCTCACTGTGACCTAGGGACTGAGAACAATATGTCTCTCAAATGCAAATGTCTTATGCCTGTTCTGTTATCTCTTTGATCGTACTAACTGCTGGGGTATGTTCCTTTGATGTATTGTTATGGTCAAGTATATAAGCTGCAACTCTGTAACGCAAACTCTCTCTCTCACTTCAGCCTCTGCTGCAAGACACGCACATTGTGTCTCTCTGCTGAGAGCACTCGAGGGCTCGCTCCCGGCGCGCATGCACGGCGTCGGGAGCGGAGCCCGTGAAAACGCTATTTAAAACTCCTCACCACGGTGGTATTATTTTATGCCGCCGCAACACACACATCTGTGTGTGTGTATATATATATTTTATAGTAATATGTACATATGTATATTAGCTGCTCTTGCTTGCTTGTTTTTTTTTCTTGCCTTCTGATTGTTGCTCTGAGTGTTGCTATCCCTGTGCTGTTGCAATCCTGGAATTTCCCCGTTGTGGGACTAATAAAGGCTTATCTTATCTTATCTTAGCATTGCAAATTTGTTTAAAATAATTTTTAAAAAAAGCTACCAAGACATTACGTTTCGTTGTGTTGTTAAAAATTAAATTACCATTAGAAGGCTATACACCTGACCTGATGAACAGCAGCATGTGGAGTGAACAGAGAATGGAATGTGTATGTAATTATTGGCTTTTCTCATACGGTGTCATAACAGATAAACCAGACTTTTGATGCAAACAATACAATTTTATTCCAGAAGCAAAATTTACAAACAAAAAAACAGACTGGGCGTGGGGAGACATGGTTAGACACGCCGACTGCTAAATGCGTCCACAAGCCTGCCAAATAGGGTCAGGAAATCTCTGTTGAATGCTGACATCTCTGCGAGCTCTTCTCTTCGTAACGCAGCGTCCTGCTCCACGCGCATCTGCCCGCACATCTGCGGCCACCTGTCGCAAATGCTGCATGTACTCCTGATGGTGTTCTTGCCGCTGGTCATGTTGCCGTTCCAAGAGCCGCATCTCTTCGTCATGCATGTTGGCCATCGCTAATGTAGATGGAAAGACAGAAAGGCATGGTCGTTAAAGCTGGATCACTACATATATTATGGAATTACACAGGTGAAAGTCTGTGGTGGAATGTCACTATTATATTTTGCTTCATTGCTGTATATAAGCTGAACTGTCATGTTGCTGCCCCTCAGTAGAGCAGATTTTGCAACACGCAGGGTGCTATCTTCGGCTGCAGCCCCCCTGCAAAACTAAAAAGGATTAAGATTAAGAATATGGATGGATGGATGGGTAATGTTTAAACTAGTTGCTTGTAGTGTGGCCGCAGAAATCTGAATGGGTTAATACAGTCAGCTGACGCGAAGCATTTCAATGAAGCATGTTGATTTCAACGGCAGTTCATCAGCTTTAGTTGTTTTTCTAAAACAGAAATTACAACACTTCAATCACCACACCTAAAAATGGTTGTGGAACACCAATAAGTGAAGACCAAAGAATAACCTTTTTGTACATTTAAAAAGACATTTTCAATTAATTAATATGCAGCTACAGGAAATTGCATTAATCAATTTGGGACATAACTTGTTAGGCTCCAGCCCCCCCGCGACCTGTAAAGGATTAAGCGGTAGAAGATGGATGGATGGATGGATTTTCGACCCTGGTTTCTGCTGGACCTGTTTCAACCAAAAAAAAAATCGTGGTTATTGTGCCTTACCGGCACTTGAACGTGATCCAGATGGAGCTGGTGATGTGGCTGACATGGGAGTCGATCCAGCTGGCGCTCAGCCAGACGCAGCGCCAGGAGAGTCCGCTGTGTCTGTCCACTGAGGTTGATATGAACTGCGATTCTAGAAAGAAAATGCACGCAATTTAAAACTTAACACCAAAGTGCAACATGTACACAACACTCTAAAGTTTTTAACCGGAATACAATAAGCGTAATTCAGCATTTTGTTCGCGCTAATACTTAACACAAAGCAAGCGTGAATCTGCAGTTGGTGCGGCGGCATGAAATAAAAAGCAGCGTGGGTGAAGGTTTTAAGCAGGTTTATTAAATCATACCGCCGTCATGAAGCTCGCCCAATGGGCGGCTCGGAGGCTCTCAGCAGAGGGACACACAGTGTGTGTATCCAGCAGCAGCAGCAGTTGAAGAGAGAGAGAGCATGGATTACAGTGCAGTATACTCACCGGCCACTTTATTAGGTACACCATGCTAGTAACGGGTTGGACCCCCTTTTGCCTTCAGAACTGCCTCAATTGTTCGTGGCATAGATTCAACAAGGTGCTGGAAGCATTCCTCAGAGAGTTTGGTCCATATTGACATGATGGCATCACACAGTTGGCGCAGATTTGTCGGCTGCACATCCATGATGCGAATCTCCCGTTCCACCACATCCCAAAGATGCTCTATTGGATTGAGATCTGGTGACTGTGGAGGCCGTTTGAGTACAGTGAACTCATTGTCATGTTCAAGAAACCAGTCTGAGATGATTCCAGCTTTATGACATGGCGCATTATCCTGCTGAAAGTAGCCATCAGAAGTTGGGTACATTGTGGTCATAAAGGGATGGACATGGTCAGCAACAATACTCAGGTAGGCTGTAGCGTTGCAACGATGCTCAATTGGTACCAAGGGGCCCAAAGAGTGCCAAGAAAATATTCCCCACACCATTACACCACCACCACCAGCCTGAACCATTGATACAAGGCAGGATGGATCCATGCTTTCATGTTGTTGACGCCAAATTCTGACCCTACCATCCGAATGTCGCAGCAGAAATCGAGACTCATCAGACCAGGCAACGTTTTTCCAATCTTCTATTGTCCAATTTCGATGAGCTTGTGCAAATTGTAGCCTCAGTTTCCTGTTCTTAGCTGAAAGGAGTGGCACCCGGCGTGGTCTTCTGTTGCTGTAGCCCATCTGCCTCAAAGTTCGACGTACTGTGCGTTCAGAGATGCTCTTCTGCCTACCTTGGTTGTAACGGGTGGTTATTTGAGTCACTGTTGCCTTTCTATCAGCTCGAACCAGTCTGGCCATTCTCCTCTGACCTCTGGCATCAACAAGACATTTCCGCCCACAGAACTGCCGCTCACTGGATATTTTTTCTTTTTCGGACCATTCTCTGTAAACCCTAGAGATGGTTGTGCGTGAAAATCCCAGTAGATCAGCAGTTTCTGAAATACTCAGACCAGCCCTTCTGGCACCAACAACCATGCCACGTTCAAAGTCACTCAATCACCTTTCTTCCCCATACTGATGCTCGGTTTGAACTGCAGGAGATTGTATTGACCATGTCTACATGCCTAAATGCACTGAGTTGTCACCATGTGATTGGCTGATTAGAAATTAAGTGTTAACGAGCAGTTGGACAGGTGTACCTAATAAAGTGGCCGGTGAGTCAACAATACATGAAAGAGCATTTCACAGCAGTTGGTATGGGCATGTCTCTAGGTCACAGTAAGGACAGGGTGCATGAACACAATGCCTGAATGGCACATTAACATCACAATGGATGAAAGGCACATCACAGCAGTGCAGCGGAAAAAAACAGAAGTAGCGAGTTGACTGTCCTTAGTCTGTCGTGGCACACTGCTCCCCCCCAGAGGGCTTGGCAGGGGGCCGAGACCTCGATGTGCAGCTTGGCAGCGAGCAGGGAAAGCTCTGTGCAGGCGAAGGTGGAGGGGGGTGGGGGGTAGTAAATGCCGGCCGGGGACGGCGAAATCGTCCGGGCCGCACAAAAATTGCTTGCTGTTCCGCGATGTCGAGGGGCAGTCCCGTTGAGCGTGCGGAGATCACAAAAAGAAAAATTAGTGTCTGACTCCTCTCGTGGCCATGAAGAAAAAAAGGAGCGGCGAGGCTGCGTAGCGGCTGTAAGAAAAAAAGAACCAAAAGCAGAGGGACTTGGCGTGTTGACTTTAGGTGCGCGCGCAGCCCTAAAGCCTTCGGGAAAAGCTGACGGCTGAATACCCTTGTGCGCCGTGGCTGTGACCGTTAGAGAATCCTGTGAGCGAGCTGCGTGCGTGCTTGCTTCAGGTGTGCGAGCAGCCCTGAAGGTTCTGTGTGCAGCGACGAAGGACGATGGCGGTCTGAAGAGCCGTATTTGTCCTGTGCGTGGTGCGCCGTCCTGGTATCTCCTATGGGCGAGTCAGGGTCTAGAATCTTGGTGGCGATCAGCGCAATCGGCGCCGATAATATCCAAGTTGAGCTGTGGCTGCAGATTGGCCATGGTGCGTTGGAGCGGTGAGAGTGAATAGACGATCTTTGTCCCTCAGGCTCGTGCAGATGCGTTGGAGCGGTGAGAGGGAGGAGACGATCTTTGTCACCGCTCGGCCATGGTGCGTTCAGGTCCACGCGCCGCGTTCTCCGCCGACCCTGGAGGTTGCTGTCATGGAGAGAGGACGAGGTGCATGCGCTCTCGTGTGAAGGAGCTGTGAGTGCGGCCGGTCCAGCGTGGATGTGCCGATCTAGGCCTGCAGATCCCACCATGGAGTTTGCTGCGGCTTTCCCGGTTGTGGGTGATGTCCTGAGAGTTCACTGAAGCAGAAGGCAGCTGCTGCGTTCGCTTGTCGTCGGAGCATCACCGCCGGGTGCTGCGTTCGCCGGCACCGTGTTCGTTTCAGCGTCGGGTCACCAGTGCGGCGGCATGAAATAAAAAGCAGCGTGGTGAAGGTTTTAAGCAGGTTTATTAAATCATACCTCCGTCACGAAGCTCGCCCAATGGGCGGCTCGGAGGGTCTCAGCAGAGGGACACACAGTGTGTGTGTCCAGCAGCAGTTGCAGGAATGAGAGAGAGAGCATGGATTACAGTGCAGTATATATACCCAGTTACAACAATACATGAAAGAGCATTTCACAGCAGTTGGTATGGGCATGTCTCTAGGTCACAGTAAGGACAGGATGCATGAACACAATGCCTGAATGGCACATTAACATCACAGTGGATGAAAGGCACATCACATCACAGCAGTGCAGCGGAAAAAACCAGAAGTAGCGAGCTGACTGTCCTTAGTCTGTCGTGGGGGTTTTACCAAACCCCCACAGTTGGCTGCAAAACAATAGGCAAGCCTCAGTAACAACCATTACCCACAATCTAACAACCTTCCTATTTCTTAAAAACAGTGAGCTTGGCACAGAAAGGATAAAGTGGCGAAAAGATGTGCAATATCAAAACAACACTCACCATCCACGGTTTCCAAGGCCATGACCGTGACGGTGGCCGTGTCGAGCCCAATGTCTCTCAGCGAACCACTTCCACTCCTTCCGATCCGCTGCACTTCGACCATTGTGGTCCTTCACTGCTCGGTAATCGCTTTTCAGCTTTTTCAGCTTCTCCTGACACTGTTTGGCAGTACGGATGTGCCCTTGGGAACCCATCTGCTCGGACACCTGAATTTCGAGTAGATCCGTCCAACTCGCGCTGGATACGATCGTCGCCTAATATAGAAAGAAAATTGCGCACCTCCTAATATATAATATTAGGAGTATATTATTATATAAGTATATTATACAGTATATTAATATAATATACTGTATTAAAGGGGCGCACTGTGTTCACTGGCTGAACAACTACAAATGGCGGTCGTGGAGTAAATTCAGCAGAAAAAGTCGCTTTCGTGACGTTACGACCTGACCAATCAGCGGCGACCAGTCTCTTAAAGTCATATCACAGCCATACTCAGCCCTACTCAGCTCGGTTAGACCCTGCCCTGGATCAGGTACTAAAAAAGTACCTGCTAACCGGTGCTGGGGCTATAGTGGAGCAGATAACTAAAAAAATGGTGACACAAGCATGAAATTTTGCACAGATACCCTCCTGGATATACTCTTTCAGATTAGGGTCCTGGCCACGTGAAAATTCAAGATGGCGACCTTTTTTCAAGATGGCCGCCATCAGTATCTGGCAATCTCACACCGAGACCATATATCTGTTGAAATAAACATGCTTTTTTCATTTAAATGAACTTTAAATCATGGGATTGTGATCATGAACTGTTTCTCACAAGAGAGAGAGACTGTCAGGAGAATAACTGACAGTCTTCTTTCAATAGCCTTTGCTTTGACTGTACAGGACTAGCCGATTCTTGTTGGAAGAAGTCGGTCACATTCTTCTTGATGGGTTCATACATGGAGGCAGGGCGGCTTGCCAGAGCATCTGAGAACTTCTTGTGTCACTGAGACCTTGTCCAGCCACTGGTACTCTAGTGCTAGTTGTGGCCCCAGAATATCTGTGGGTGGTTTTGGCATTGCAGTACCTGGTGGAACAGGATTTGTTGTCCGGAAGGAAGCTGGAGAGATATTTGTGAATGTATCAGGAAGTTCAGGAACTGACTTTACTTTCTCAGGCCCAAACCTGAGTTGCCCTCGTTCCTGTCCACTATTATCCTTTGTGGGATGTTGGAACAGAGAGATGCTTGTGCCATGAAAGGAGGTAGTTGCAGTTGTTGCAGAGAGATTGTGATCAATGTTATCCATCACTGCAGTAGTGAACAACCCTTTCCGCAGCACTGGAGGACAAACCACACCCTCCTCAACATACTTGCTGACTGTTGCATCTCCAAGTTGAGCAGAGATCTCCAGCACTCTGTCATAAGAGATACTGAGACCATGATCGAACAACATCTCAACCAGATTCCTCTTTCTGGTTTTGGCATAAACAGAGAGCCCCATGTACACGGGAAATGGGGTCTCTCTGTCTTTAGAATGCCTGTGAGTTGCTGCTCCTTCCTTGTAGCGGGTGTAGCAGTTGAATTGCATGAGCTGAGCAATTGCCTGGTCTGACTTTGATGCCCCGAATCTCAGCTGTGATTTTATGTCAGCACCATGCTCAACCATCCCCACAAATTGAAGCAGAAGGGGAGGTATAGCATTTTGCACACAACCCTGAGAAAATGTACCTTCAAATCTAGACTTGTGGTCAAGTATACATCTTCTGAGGATCTTTGCTGCTTTAGCAATGATAAGTGCATCTGAAAAATCTGTGGATTGAGCAAGCGCTTTGCCTACATCTTCCTGAAATGTAAGTATCACTTCTCTATGATCTGCGCCAGATCTGTGAGCCTCAAGTCCTGGAATTTCAGCCAATAGCTTTTCTTTCAGTCTAGTGGAATTCACATTTGGTGAGTCCACCACCAGCTGTTCCAGACGCTTTTGGTACATGTGGCAGATATCTGGCATGCGAAATGTAACTGGTCCTTCTGAACATAGGTTGCTTTCAACAAGGTATGCAACCAATTCTGAGATCACCATTGGATACACATCTGGTTGTGACTTAGTGTCACGTTTCTCAAGGTTCCTCAGGTGCGCCCTTTCCCTGTTGTAGAGAGCCCGAAGGCAAACATTATGGTACTTGAACTCCTGTGCAATGACATCACCACCAGTCAATCTTGCAAGAAGCTTACCATCACCAAGCATCTCTGCAATGTCGCGCAGCCTCTTGTCTAGGCCCGTTGTACTGGCCTCTCTGAGGTCTGATGCAGGTGCCACTTTTTCACAGAAAATGCATGTCTGACTGTCATGACTTTTTCGCCGCAGTTTTGACTGACAAGCTCCAGTCTCAGTTTCACTGGTTTGACTACTGGAATGGCGCTTTTGTGCCCGTTGCAATTTAGTGTTGTTGAACAACAAGCGACAGCTCACATGGTATTTTGCCATATTTTTCCTGAGTGTGGCTTCTATGCCATCACCTTCATCCAGCCTCGTTGGATCTATTCTCAATGGCATGTCATTGATTTCGCTGAACATGGGAATGTTCCTTGCCAGCATTTTGTATCCATCATGTTCTGGGGAATGATGACTTGGAGTGGATGTCAGGCCCTCACCTATTTTGTCCTTCTGGCAAAGGCAACACAAGCTCCAATTTGTTTTCCGATTGGCAGATATCACATTCGCTTCTGCCATGATGTGTCTTGATTAAGGCCGAGGGGCTATCCTTTTACCACCCTAATCAAATTGTGCACACATTACTGTATGGGATTCAACTAGGTTCGGTTGCCCTACACCTAGCCCGATCATTCATCCAGTGCCATTTAAGTCCCGTGTGATCTGTACACCATCCGGGTAAGTACATGAACATTTGGCGAGACATGCATAACCCCCTTACCCTTGGCTCGGCTCTCCCGCGCTGGCACATCCTGTCAATTCAGGTGCGACTCTCTAACTAGTATCTAATAACTAAAAAACTACAGTTTAGTAGCTACATGATATGGGGCTGTTAGAAAGCATTTGGGACACTAAACTATGCATATACTACTACAACTAGTCTAATACTGCAGTGTTAGTAAAGCTAGATCAGTTGACACTGAAGCCCATGCCGAGTTACACAGCAGTGATTGACACCAGTGTGCCCTGGTTGTGTGCTGACAATCACTCTTGTTTTTTTTTTAATTGCAATCACAGTCACAACTGTAGTTTATAAAAACGGTTGAATGGGATCTGCACCACACCAACCAAGATCCACATCCAGAAACGATTACATGTGTGTGTTAAATATGCTCAATTTACGATGGATAAATCATAATTTTCAAGGAGTAGCAGCCATTTTGGGCACCACATTGAAGGCTAACCTTCTTAAATTTATATCAGAGACAACAAAATCTGTAAAATTAGTATATAAGAGCATAAACATGGTTCACTTGGAAAATTAAATTAAGAAAAGAGGAAAAATAACAAAAAATTGTCACATTCTGGCAGCCATCTTGGAAAATGGCGGCCATCTTGAATTTTTGGCGTGGCCAGGACCCTTTTCTGAAAGAGAGGACATTAAAGCATATTTGTGGAGAATTTCATGCTTGTGTCACCATTTGAAGGATTCTTATGAAATATGCAATTAACCGCTGCACTACTAGTGGAAAAGCGCCTTTAGCGGGCTGAGTGGTGCGGTGTAGGGCTAAGTGAGGCTAGTGGAAAAGCGCCTTAAAACAATTTTTAATGGGCCTGTGCTCTCCAATCAGAGGAAAATGCTCTTGGCTTTATGACTGAAAATAACCTCCATACACACCCTGACTGCTCATTCAACCATAGCACAGCATGGTGCTTTGGGTTGGTGGGAGAAACAGCACCCACAGCTTGTAGCCAACACATTGGACCTGTGTGATTGGATGTTTTCATGTCCTCACCTCAGCATTCTGTGGATGGTTGTGTTCGGGATGTTCGGGATAACCATGCTTAGCCTCCTGGTGGCATTTTGCAGTGGCAGAAAGCACCTGTAAACCAAACTGGGAAGAAACGGTTGAGCAAGGCATGCTCCCACGGCTGGTCCATCAGTTTCTGGGAGACTATCACTTTTTATAGCTGTCAGGCAGCTTTGTACGATGGGTGCACCAATGCGTTTGTGCTATCATAAATTGGGATTTAATGTGACACGTGTTCAGGCTGGGGCCGATTTGCGATCAACCTATAAGCACCTCAAGATCAACCAGTAGATCCTGATCGCCTGGTTAGGCACCCCTGCTTTGAAGTGATGGAGTCATTAGGGCATTTGTTAACCATGGGTAATGAAGTCCCCTTCATGGATCACCACCTTATCGTGATGGAAGGGTTTCTGTGCCCTAATGATCCCAGGAGCTATGTTGTTGGGGGCAGCTTGGCCAAGGTAGGGTCTCCCATGGGAAATTGGTCCTGGATGAAGAGCCAGACCAAGAGTAGTCCAGGAGATCCCCATGAAAATCCATATCATCAAGGACCTAGTACACCAAATGGGTCCACCATCCAGTAGGCTTACCACCTGTAGGAGGGTTGGTGATATGTGAACTAGGCAGCAGTGTGGGCTACTCTGTTTGGAAGGCTGCACCCATGACCTGGACCCCTGGCTAAGCGGTAGAAGATAGATGGATGCATAGGTAATGAAGCATGTGAGGGCACCCACCAATAGTGATACTATGGCATTAGTATATATTAATATATATATATATTATATATATATTATATATATAATATATATATTATATATATATACACAGTATGTATATATATATATATATATATATATATATATATATATATATATATATATATTAGTATATATTAGTATATATTAGTATATATACTATAGTATATATATATATATATTAGTATATATTAATATATATATATAAATATATAATATATATTTACATATTTATTCCATCTAGCTACAATGCTCTGCACTGTGTGTTCATATATTCATATATTTATTCCATCCAGCTACAATGCTCTGCACTGTGTGTCTGTGTGTGTGTGTGTGTATATATATATTTTATAGTAATATGTACATATGTACAGTATATTAGCTGCTCTTGCTTGTTTTTTTTTTTTTTGTTTTTTTTTTTCTTGCCTTCTGATTGTTGCTCTGAGTGTTGCTATCCCTGTGCTGTTGCAATCCTGGAATTTCCCCGTTGTGGGACTAATAAAGGCTTATCTTATCTTATCTTATCTTAGTAGCACAAGCACAGTTTTTATGATTCTTAGTTAGGTTAATTGGCATCAAAAACTGGGGATTCTAAATTAATAATAATAATAATAATAATAATAATAATAATAATAATAATAATAATAAGTTTATTTATAGAGCACTTTTCACAGACAGTCACAAAGTGCTTAACATGGTAAAAAACAAAATAAAAACACAGGCACATAAAACAGTAAAAAAAACAAAGTAGACAGTAAAAGCACATAAAAATACAATCAGCACATAGTTAACTAGAAAAGCACTCGGAGAGCGCAGACCTCCGCCAAGCGCCACAGTTCCCCCCATACAGTGTTGGGGGGAGTAGATTGCTGGGGTCTTTCTGCAACTGTGGGGGTTCCCCCTACAGTTGATAGTGCTATGAGATGACTGTTGTTGTGAAATGGCGCTATATAAATAAAGTTGAATTGAATTGAATTGAATTGATAGGATTAGTGGTTCAGTAGTTATTCACGAAAATGGCATTTTCCGTAATGGCGACCACAGTTCCCCCCATACAGTGTTTGTGTGTACGTTTTCAGATTCCTTGACCATGAAAACATATGACTAGCAATTGGATTGACAATGATAGGATTAGTGGTTCAGTAGTTATTCACGAAAATGGCATTTTCCGTAATGGCGGCCACAGTTCCCCCATACAGTGTTTGTGTGTATGTTTTCAGATTCCTTGACCATGAAAACATATGACTAGCAATTGGATTGACAATGATAGGATTAGTGGTTGAGTAGTTATTCACAAAAATGGCATTTTCCGTAATGGCGGTTTTCTTCTGGACGGTGATCCGGATCACCACCAAAATGTAATCATCTGTAGGATACCCCATTTCTGACAGTCTGTGAAAATTTCATGAAAATCCGTCCATAAGTTTTTGAATTATCTTGCTAACAAACAAACAAACAAACAGACAAACCAACGCCGATGATCACATAACCTCCTTGGCGGAGGTAAAAAGGCGCCTCTTCATGAATGACTTTGTAAGTAAGAACAAGAACTTTAAAATCAATTCTATAATTTACAGGAAGCCAATACAAGGAGGCCAAAACAGGAGTGATATGACAGAATCTACTGGACCTAGTTAGTAATCTTGCAGCAGCGTTCTGGACTAACTGTAGGCGGTGTAAAGAGGATTTGCTAAGACATGTGAAAAGAGCATTACAGTAGTCCAAACGTGAAGAAACAAAGGCATGAATAATGATTTCTAAGTGACTGTAGGAAACCAATGACCTAATTTTGGATATATTCCTAAGGTGGAAAAAACAACTCTGAGTCAGAGATTTGACATGCTGATCAAAACTCATCGATTGACTGAAAATGACACCAAGATTTTTTAGATTAGACCGTACGTTAGAGCTTAATGAACCAATGCTATTAACCAACTTAGGAACTAGATTATCAGGTGCTACAATAAGGACTTCAGTTTTATCAGCATTAAGTTGCAAAAAGTCACTAGACATCCAGTCCTTAATTGCAGACAGACAATCATGAATAATTTTTAAATTGTCAACATGGTCAGGCTTAAAAGAGAAAAGTAGCTGTAAATCGTCAGCGTAGCAGTGATAAGACATACCTTTAAATTTGCTGATAATAGAACCAAGTGGCAGCATATATAGGGCAAATAAAAGTGGACCCAGAATAGAACCCTGAGGCACCCCACAGGTTAAAGGAGCAGAGTCAGATGAATAAGAGCCAACAGCCACGGAAAAACTCCTACCAAAAAGGTAGGAGAAAAACCAATCCAGAGCTTTTCCAGAAATACCTACCCAATCTCTAAGCCTTTGTAACAAAATACAATGATCAATAGTATCAAAGGCTGCAGTAAGATCTAATAACACTAAAACAGAGCATTTGCCAGAGTCTGATGACATTAAAATATCATTTGACACCCTGAGAAGAGCGGTCCCTGTCGATTGTTTCTGACAAAAACCTGACTGAAATTTGTCGAAAATATTGTGTTCAATCAGAAAGTCAGTGAGCTGCTTGGCAACAACTTTTTCTAAAAGCTTAGAAATAAAAGGAAGCTTAGAATTTGGCCTGAAGTTTTTAAAAACAGATGGATCAAGGTTAGGTTTTTTTAAAAGTGGCTGCACAACTGCATGTTTAAAATACGAGGGTACACAACCAGATTCAAGTGAACTATTAATGATATTAACCAAAGACGTACCCACTGAGCCAATTACCTCTTTTAACATTGAGGAAGGCAAAATATCTAAAACGCAGGAGGAGGATTTCATGGAACTCACCAACACTAACAAATCCTCAAAAGAAATGGGGTAAAATCACTAAAAAAGGCCTGTCTGTTAGGACAATCAAGGATTAGGGGAAAGGAATGAATAAAACCAGCCGTAACAGCAGTGACCTTGTCAACAAAAAAGGAAAGAAACTTGTTACAGTCATTAATTGAATAAACAGGGGGAGCAGAACTGACAGGATTAACTACAGTGGGGCAAAAAAGTATTTAGTCAGCCACCAATTGTGCAAGTTCTCCCACTTAAAAGATGAGAGAGGTCTCCAATTTTCATCATAGGTATACCTCAACTATGAGAGACAAAATGAGAAAAAAAAATCCAGAAAATCACATTGAAGGATTTTTAATGAATTAATTGGTAAATTCCTTGGTAAAATAAGTATTTGGTCACTTACAAACAAGCAAGATTTCTGGCTCTCACAGACCTGTAACTTCTTCTTTAAGAGGCTCCTCTGTCCTCCACTCGTTACCTGTATTAATGGCACCTGTTTGAACTCACTATCAGTATAAAAGACACCTGTCCACAACCTCAAACAGTCAGATTCCAAACTCCACTATGGCCAAGACCAAAGAGCTGTCAAAGGACACCAGAAACAAAATTGTAGACCTGCACCAGGCTGGGAAGACTAAATCTGCAATAGGTAAGCAGCTTGGTGTGAAGAAATCAACTGAATCGGTGAATTCAAAAGGGGCCCAAGTCCAAGAAATATATTTTTGAAGGAAATCAAATAAATTGCATATCTCAAAGGTAGTCTATGCCAGATGGTTCATACTTTACTCAGATATAGCACAAGGCCATAGCTTAGAAATGCTATAATATGAAGCATTTCACTTTTTTAATTTCAGAGGATTGGCAAACTAAAGTCCCTGGACTTGGGCCCTTCTTGAATTAAACAATAAGAACATATGAAAAGAAGCACATAACATCTATTTCTCACATGTTGAAAATGTTTTTTTTTAATTATGCCATGTTTTGAACACCTTTTATGATCACTTTATATTCAAACTATTGTTTTGATAACTGCCAGCAAATGAGATTTTCATCTAAGTGGGCAGATTAACATAGAGGTCAATCTACTGGTAACCAATCGTCAAAGTCAGACTCATCTTCACGCCTAGCATCACAAACTGTTAAATTACTGAGGAACTGCTGAGCCTCTGGTGAAAGATATTTCGCCAATTTCTGAACATCTTGGATGACTGGTGCTGCCACCTATGACTTTAAGTTGAATCCATGCAGGAAGGGCCCAAGTCCTGGACTTGGGTCTCTCTTGCACTCAGTGCATAAACAATGCTGTGAATAGTCAATGCATTAAAGTTGACTTGGGACGTTTTTGCACATAATCAGATAGCTTGTCTCTTAAAGTTCATTAAACATGTAATATCTGGGTTTTGAAAAAGAGTGGACTTGGGGCCCTTTTGGAATTCACCGACTCAACTGTGGGAGCAATTATTAGAAAATGGAAGACATACAAGACCACTGTTAATCTCCCTCGATCTGGGGCTCCACGCAAGATCTCACCCCGTGAGGTCAAAATGATCACGAGAACGGTGAGCAAAAATCCCAGAACTACACGGGGGGACCTAGTGAATGACCTGCAGAGACCTGGGACCAAAGTAACAAAGGCTACATCAGTAACACACTACGCCGCCAGGGACTCAAATCCTGCAGTGCCAGACGTGTCCCCCTGCTTAAGCCAGTACAGTTAGTGATGGGTCCATGAGGCGTCATGATGCGTTTCGACACATTGCAAAACTGTATTGATACTGTGATACTGTGTCACTGAATACTGACACCTGCTGGACCTTAAAAATCCCTGCAGGCAACCTAGTTGACAGACTCAACTGACACTGATTTGATGACCTAGTATATACAATAATATACTGCTCCAAAAAAATAAAGGGAACACTGTCCCTCAAAGTGTCCACTTAGGAAGCAACACTGACAATTTCACCTGCTGTTGTGTGATTTTGTTGTCAGCACATTCAACTATGTAAAGAACAAAGTATTTAATAAGAATATTTCATTCAAATCTAGGATGTTTAGTCCATCCATCCATCCATCTTCTACCGCTTTTCCGGTCGCAGAGGCAGCAGTTCAAGCAGAGAAGCCCAGACTTCCCTCTCCCCAGCCACCTGCTCCAGCTCTTCAGAGGGGATACCAAGGCGTTCCCAGACCAGCTGGGAGAAAAACTTGACCCCAGGGCAGACCCAGGATGTTTAGTGTTCCTTTTATTTTTTTGAGCAGTATATAATTTAAGTCATTGTATTTTACATTGTATTATTTCATGTCTTCATTTTAATTTCAAATATTGTTGATATTTTTAGATAGTCAATAAATAATGTGAACATGTATCATAACGTGAAAATCTAAGTGAACATGTTGTGAATGAGGATGCTTGTGGACTGGGATTTTTTTTTTTTTACAAATTTTTATTAAAAACAAAAAAGCTTTTCCAACGTTTTGAAATTGAGTCTTACGCTTTTTTGATACAACTTCTCCAGCTGTAGAAAACACCCGCTCACACGGCACTGATGAGGCTGGAGTGCAGAGAAATTGTAAGGCAAGCTGAAAGAAGTTTGGATAGATGGTCTTTTGGTTGTCCCAGTATCTCATAGGATCCTGGGACCTGGCAATATTGCCATCTGCCAGGTATCTCTGCACCTCCTGGATGGCATCAGCTGTGGCACTTTTGGTCTGCCTGCCCACTTTGATGTAGCCAAAGGTTAGCTAAAAAACAAAATGGCATTTTAGTACATGATTTCCAAACAACAAACAAATAATTCTGAATAACATGGCTGAAGTGGGTGCAGACAGCTGTTGTGAAGATGGTCCCGTCTAAATTGAGATTATGTGCAATGCAAATTGAGAGCCGAATTTGGAGCTGTCTAGTGGATGCAATCATGTTTGGTGTTGCGTCTGTCACAAAACACTTTATTGGTTATGGCCCAGTCCTCCATCATGCCCCTTTTGACTTGGGCCAAATTGTCAGCAGTGTGACTTTGTGGAAAGTATTGCACTCCCAACACAGACGTACACAACTGCAAATTCTCATTAATGTAGTGACCGGTAAGAGCCAAGTAAGCCTCCATGTTCACAGATGTCCACATGTCAGCTGTTATACTCACTGCCACAGCTTGCTGTACTTCCTTTTTCACTCGTTCCCATTCCTCCTCGTACTTTTTGGCCACCATTTGTTTGATGGTCTGAAAATTACACCAAGTCAAACCAAAAGCAAATCCATATATTTAAATTAAAGATTAAATAAATTGGATATATCAACTACTACTTTAGATAATTTCCACAAACCTTTCTGGTTGGCAAAACATATGAGGGCTGAAGGGCCTGAATCAGTTCCCTGAACCCTTCACTCTCCACAATGCTGAGGGGCTGGCAGTCCTTCACGATGAAATTCAGCAGAGCCTCATCCAGCATCTGCTTCCTGGAAGCTTGATGGTTAAAAATGAAGTAAAAAATAAATTAATAGGAATTAATTTTCAATAAAGAAACTGTGAGCAAGTTGTAGAATGGCTGTATACCTGGGTGTATCCGGGACTTCATTTTCATGCCTGGCCCTATAATGTCTCAGCATTGAGGAGGTGCTTTTGTTTAAATACGACAGCTATGTTGAACAAATGCGACATTTAGTATACTCTTCATATTTTCTGCAGGCTAAGAGTCACTTTCAAATGAATTTGAATTCAGATAAATCAAGTGGAAACTCTGAGAGGAACAGGATGAAACAAGGAAATTAAAACAAAGAAAATGGTATTTTAAAAATACTATTTTTAAATGCCTTATTTTCCGATATCAGATCAAAATGGTCCCACGTGGTGGAAACCTTTTTTTCCTTGAGGCTGCTCGTGCTCCATAATTTGATAAATTTGCACAAGGACCATCCGCAACACATACGAGAGTCTTTGGGCAAATACATCCCGTTGACAGATGTGCTTCCTTATAAACGCTGGCCCGTCAGTGTTTCGAAGCGCTAGCGTCACGTGACCGACACAGTACCTGTATCGGTCACGTGACTTTCTTAAAGCGATACGCACCGACACAGGGTTTCGCTCTATGAGCTCGACGCATGCGCCAACGCATTGGTGTTGCCAGACCCATCACTACAGTACATGTCCAGGCTCGTCTGAAGTTTGCTAGAGAGCATTTGGATGATCCAGAAGAGGATTGGGAGAATGTCATATGGTCAGATGAAACCAAAATAGAACTTTTTGGTTAAAAACTCAACATGTTGTGTTTGGAGGAGAAAGAACACCATACCTAATGTGAAGCATAGGGGTGAAAACATTATACTTTGGGGCTGTTTTTCTGCAAAAGGACTAGGACGACTGATCCGTGTAAAGGAAAGAATGAATGGGGCCATGTATCGTGAGATTTTGAGTGAAAACCTCCTTCCATCAGCAAGGGCATTGAAGATGAAACGTGGCTGGGTCTTTCAGCATGACAATGATCCCAAACACACTGCCCGGGCAACGAAGGAGTGGCTTTGTAAGAAGCATTTCAAGGTCCTGGAGTCGCCTAGCCACTCTCCAGATCTCAACCACATAGAAAATCTTTGGAAGGAGCTGAAAGTCCGTGTTGCCCAGCGACAGCCCCAAAACATCACTGCTCTAGAGGAGATCTGCATGGAGGAAAGGGCCAAAATACCAGCAACAGTGTGTGAAAACCTTGTGAAGACTTACAGAAAACGTTTGACCTCTGTCATTGCCAACAAAGGGTATATAAGAAAGTATTGAGATGAACTTTTGTTATTGACCAAATACTTATTTTACTGAGGAATTTACCAATTAATTCATTAAAAATCCTTCAATGTGATTTTCTGGATTTTTTTTTTCCCTCATTTTGTCTCTCATAGTTGAGGTATACCTATGATGAAAATTGGAGACCTCTCTCATCTTTTAAGTGGGAGAACTTGCACAATTGGTGGCTGACTAAATACTTTTTTCCCCACTGTATACTGTCTATTGAGCTGAAGAGGATCTTTGGATTGTTACTATTGGAGGAGATGATATTGGAAAAATAAGAAGTTCTTGCCATTTTAATCATATTGTTAAATTCAATTAACAGTTCCTTAAGGTACAATCGATGCACCTCAAGTTTAGTGGACTTCTACAGTCTTTCCACCCTCCGACATTTACGTCTAAAACAACAGAGATCATCATTTAACCAGGGGGATGAATTAACAGCACGGACAGTCCTGGTTTTAAAGGGAGCAACTACATCTAAGATGCTTGAACAGTGTGAGTTAAAAGAGCAGACCAAGCTCTCAGTGTCGTCATCAAAGGATAAAATCACACTGCTGTCAAAGGCAGCAGAAAATTTCACAGCTGAAAACTGGTCAATGACACGAGAGCATTTTACCCGCTTGCCAGTGTAACAGACTGATTTAACTGATAAATTAAAAAGAACACAAAATGGTCTGACACAAGAAGCTCCTTAGTCCGAACATTATTCACATTAAGACAGAGTGTAAAAACAAGATCAAGTGTATTTCCTTTGATATGCGTAGGGCCAGATAGACACAAAATTAAATGATTCAATCATACCTAAGAAATTAATTGCAAAACTGTCATTGGAATCGTTAATATGCAAATTAAAATCTCCAAGTAATCTGCTCAAATTTAATAATAGAAGTTAAAAAATTGCTAAACTCAGATAAAAATGAGGTATAAACTCCTGGAGGACGGTAAATTAAAACACAATAAAATGGGTTTGAGGAGCCAATTTTTAAAATCATCAGTTCAAACGATGAAAAAGCTCCATGGCTCACCATCTGTGTAACGAAGCGGCGCCGGTTCACGATGACCAGACCACTGCCGTGGCCTGTCAATCTTGGGGCACAGGAGAAGGTACAATCCGGTGGACAAAGTTCAATTAAGGAGGTGAATTCCTCACTTTTCTGCCAAGTCTCAACAAGAAATAAAAAGTCCAGCCCTGTAGTAATGAATAAATAGTTCAAAAAGAATGATTTATTTGTTTATTTTATTTTTTTTGAAATTGTCCTTAGGTATGACTGTGAGAGTGAATGGTTGTCTGTCTCTCTCTGTTGGCCCTGCGATGGACTGGCGATCTGTTCAGGGTGTACCCTGCCTCTCGCCCAAAGACGCTGGGATAGGCTCCAGCACCCCCACCCCCCGCGACCCGAAAAGGATTAAGCGGAGGAAGATGAATGAATGAATTTGTAAAATACAGTTAGGGCCATAAGTATTTGGACACTGTGACAGCTTTTGTTATTTTAGCTGTATACCAAAATATGTTCAAGATATAGATCTATCTAGTAGTGTGTGTGTGTGTGTGTGTGCTGCCGTACCCGCCCACGTGTGACGTCAGGTGGGCACGGCCACTTGTTTATAAAGTTCTGATAATAAAGGTTGGTTGCTGGTTGTTGGTTCCCTGCATGAAGAGACTCCAACTCCTTTCCTCATACATAACATTTTGGTGACGAGAAGAAAATTACGGGAGTGTATGAGCTACCTCCATCACTACTACCGTTTCTGGAGTACACAGGAGAGCCAGTGATCCTGTGGCCAAAGTGGCGGACCATCTTTGAGGATTATATCGGGGTGCTGGGCTTAAGTAGACTCGATGGGAGACGACGATGAGCACTTCTGGCCCATCAACTTGGCGTGAAAGGCCAAAGAATTTTCGGTACGTTGGGTGAAATGGAGTGTTATGAGGATGCTGTCGAGCGGCTGGCCTAATACTACGCCGAGCAGACAAGGACCACAAAGCTGTGGGTGGCGGGAGTGGTTTGGGTGGCGCCAAAGGGAACTAGGCTAGTTAGCTCGGAGAAGCTAGCAGCTCACTCATTGTCTATGGGCAAGTTAGCCACATAGCTAACTGCGCACCAAAAGCAAGTTCCAGGCTACCAGATAGGCATCGAGGTGTGACCGGGGCCACGAGTGGTGGAGTTCCCGGTCATTGCGGCCGGCGGGCCAGCCAAGGAGCGTAGCATGGTACAGGACCGTGGTGCTGGTGAGTTTGATGGCGCGGTGTGCAACGACAGCAGAGAGGGAGAGCAGCGACAGGAGTCATCCCGGCAGCTAGAGGCTGGGCAGTGGGAGAGTGGGAACATGCAGGCTGAGAACCCCGGGGGAGAGCAGCTGCAGCCGGGCATGGAGACGATGCAGCAGAGCACCTGGGACGAGGGTGCTGGAAGCAGCGATGAAGCGCCTGGGTTGGAGAGTGATGCCAATGAGAGTGATGCTGAGAGCCCCGGGAGAGAGCAGCTACGACCGGGCACAGAGACAGCGCAGCAGAGCGCCTGGGACGAGGTTGCTGGGAGCAGTGGCGAGGTCCCTGGGTTGGGAAACGATGCCGGCGAAAGTGATGCTGTGAACCCCAGGAGTGAGCAACAGCAGCTGGGCATGGAGGCAGTGCAGCGGAGCACCTGGGATGAGGGTGCTGGGAGCAGCGGCGAGGTGCCTGGGTCGGCGAGCGGCGCCGACGAGCAGGCTTTGGGTCTCCCTGGAGTTTGGTCACTGGGGCCGGAGTGTTTGGAGCCATGATGGCGGTGCTGAAGGCAGTCAGGAGCGGACCGATGAGCACGAAGGGACGGCGTGCCAGACAGCAGCGCTGCAGGTCCTGAGGAATGAGGCAGTCAGTGGTGAAGAGGGACATTATCGCAAGAGAGGTCATGTTTGATCCCGGAGGCAGACAGCGGCCAGGGGCGTACATGCCGTGGGACTGTCCAGGGTCTCCGAGCCTGTCTTATCTTTCGTGGCCAGGGGCGTGCATGATTTGGGGCTGTCCTGGGTCCCCAGGCCGGTTTTACCTCTGGCTGCTGATGGACATAGGTGTGACTTGAACACTGCTGATGTAAATATGTATATATTCTGCTGATCTGCATGTCAGTATGTGTGATATGGGATTATTTTTATAATTTAGAGACATGATCCAATTTTAGTTATTTTTTTGGGATGAGTGCATTAGGTTATTCTTGCTCACTGTTCCCTGTTTGTTCATTAGCGTATGATTCAGGTCCTAAATTGGGGAGGGTCTCGATTGTGTGTGTGGTCTTACACTTTTGTAAGGGGGAGGGGAATGTTATGCAGTGTGTGTGTGTGTGTGTGCTGCCGTACCCGCCCACAGTGTGATGCCAGGCTGGCAAGGCCACTTGTATATATACGTAGATCTGAGTTCTGATAATAAAGGTTGATTGCTGGTTATTGGTTCCCTACATGAAGAGACACCGACTCCTTTCCTCATACATAACACTATCTATATGGGATTCTGCTGTGTGGGTATGTACGTGGCAAACTTTGTCCCCTACTAACTTAGAAGCCACTTGACTGCAGGCTCTCATCTCTTGCATGGCGATGCTACAAAACCTGAAGAGTGCACCTGACAGGTTTCACTGACCGCTTCATCGAAAATTGATAATTTTGATCATATTTGAAACTGCATTCTTAAATGCAATTATAGTGTCTGCCAGCAGAGGGAGTGCAAATGGAAACCTAGGTGATGCTCTGTGAGAGTGGTCGAGCAAGAGAGTGAGTAAGGGAGCGGTGTGCACTGGAGTCTGTGTTGATTAGAGCAGGAGTAAAGTATGCATTAACAGGCTGTAAACGGCAATAAATGTACATGGTAGGCTGCTTTTAAACAACAATAAATGCTACAGCTCCTCAGTAGTGATGGCCAAGTGAAGCCTCAATGAAGCTCTGAGGCTTTCAAAGCTTACAGGCTTCATTCTAACTAAGAACAGTGACATCTGGTGCCCATCATGCATGTTCTTACATATTATTAGTATTTTGTTGTTGTTGTACAGAATTTTCCCTTTGTTTAGACCTACTGTTCTTATGATAGGTTGTACTACAATTTATAATTGCCACATTTCCCAGCTTCAGGCTTGAGCTGTTTGCAGCAGGAGATTGAATCCACGGCATCGGCCAGTTGGAGGTGGAATCGCTGCTGGTACTACTAGCGCTGGTTGTGCTGTTTAATCAATTAGTTCTATTAAAGCAGAGTTTGCCACAGCAGTCATCTAGCATGTAGAGGAAGGTGGACTCCTTTCTCTCTTTAGTCAACCAGCATATTTATTTATTATACAAATCTCATCATGTTCCTCTCCACAATTTGTTTAACAGGCACACTGGTACTTGCAAGAGTGAGAGATCAGAGTGGGGCCCCTTTAGGGAGTTCTGCGAAGGCCTACATCAGGAGTGGGCAAACTTTTTAGCTCAAGGGCCACATGGAGTTTTAAAAATTGACAGAAGGTCTGGGGGATTATAAATATAGTGGCTTAAATAATATAGTGTATTAATGTTTGAAAAAAAATCAAATAACGTGCTTGATATTTTAACGATTTAAGAAAAAAACGACTTCTATTAATAGGTTTTCATTTATTTTGTTTCAAAAAGGGCTGGCAGCTCATTCCCAAACCAGCAGGCTTGGATTGCCTTTTAGTTAGGATGGTGATCCACTTCATAGCACTGTCTAAAGGGGGAAAGGGAATTGGTTCAGCCTTAGTATTATTGTTAACACATCAGCTGACATTTGTTAGCAAATGTCATCAACTTTAATTAACTGAACCTAGGCTCAGGCTTATTAACACAAAAATATTGTGTAATGTACTTTTAACTCATTGATCATGGAAACAGCGTTGCACTCAGTGGGAACAGTGATGCTCCGTAATGAACAGATTCCGTAATGCAAAAGTTATCGTCAACTCCCAATAAAAAATATTAATAGCTGCGTGGTGTCTATGGCATCTGTGCTCTCATCACATGCAATCGAGTAAAAATCAAAAGCACAAGCTTTATCTGACACTTGTTTTAGGTTCACTGACAAGTCTGTGATTCCCCATGCCACTGTGTTTCTGGACATGCTGATGTTGTTGAATTCATGCGTTTTTTCTGGGTACATTATTCCGACGACTTTAGCGAGGCATTGTTTTATGAAGTCACCATTGGAGAAAGGTTTCCCGTGTCAGACAACAAGTTGAGCTACCTCATAGCTAGCTATTGTGGCATTTTCTTGTATTTTGTTAGCATGAAAAAAAAATACTGTTGTTGAGTGTGCAGTCAACCTGCCATTTGCTTAGCTTTCTGTTCACACTCAGCACCAGTGTAAAAGACGTGAAGGTCTGAAACTTGGTTTCATAGCGTCGTCGTACATTGTACTCTTTTGGCGCTGCAACAGTTTCATTGCAAATCAGCAGACACACTTCCCATTCACTTCTGTGAAGAAATATTCATTTTCCCACCATGTCTGAAATTTTTTACACTAACTTGCTATGTTGCGTTTCTTAGATTCTGCCATTTTTGGTCACCCATGAGAGTTGTCTTCTTTGTTTACTCTTAATTTGGGGACAGGCTGCTTGTTCAATCAAGACAGTTACTCCACCTAGTGTTAAAACTAAGAATTACAATACAGCCAAGCTTAATTTGTGGACCATTATCCATTATAAAACAATAGAATATAATGAATATATTTTTAGAATTTGCTGCGGGCCAATTGAAAATAGACCACGGGTCGCAGTTGGCCTATGGGCCATAGTTTGGACGCCCTTGGCATACGTGGTCATTGCAAACTCTCCACATTATAACTGTTGTTGCGCCCCCTGCCGACCTTGGGCTCCAAGCATTTGTCTACATTGCCTGATGGCACAGTGCCTATAATTAATTTTTCAGTTAAAATTTTTTTTGACGACTTGCAGCAGCGCCCCCTCCAGCAGGTGGCGCCCTGGGCAACTGCCTAAATGGCCTATGCCAAGGGCCAGCACTGGGGTGACATCTGCTGTCTCTGCCTTAAATTTTGTCCTCACATCTGATGACCTCTGAAGTAATCAAATGTTCTGCATTCTTAAGTATGAAAGACTGTTGCTTAAAAGCATTAAAAAAAATTTATGCTATGATGTGTTTAATCTTTCAGTTAATGCAGTATGTTTTCTGCTCTTAAAAATGAGTCGATAAAATGACTAATAAATTTCTATTATACAAAGTCATACAGTATTATTTGTTCAGCTTCTCTTCATAAAAGAGGGGTGTTTCTCAGGGCAGTGGTAACACCAGCAGAGGAATCCATTGTGTGATATCCAAATGTGAGGCTCTCCAACACATGCCTCTGATTGATCTCCTTGTTGTTAGCCCTGCATGGGTGTCAAGTGCTTGAGCTCCAGATGTTTTTGAATAGCCCCAGATCTCATAAAACGATTGTTTGTTAAAGGACAGGCATATGGTGAAGGCAGAGGAATGCCCCATGCATCCTTTGTCAAAGGAAATGATAAAATACTCAGCGATCACAACAGATTAATCTGACAACTTTATTTATTTTCCATTTCACCCTCTTGCTGCCAGAACAACACCATGTCTTCTCTACCTCCTTTGTTCCACCCTACAAAGCCTTCAGGGAACTAGAGTTATAAACAAAAATGATACATTTAAGAACACATTTTTTACCGAATAAAAGATCTGCATGGCTACAATAGTACAATAATAATTTGCTTTTTTTGAAATCTGATATTGGTTAATGTGCTCAAATAATTGATTGTATCAATGTATACAATAAATTGATAATTAACATGTTAATAACCTTTGCATATAGTTCCTTTGGTGCATGCTGTTTGTCTTTCAACAAGGAAAGAAGAAGAAACAGGAGGAGAAAGAGCAGAAGCGAATACAACACATTGATAAAATGCACACAAAACACAGGAAAGGTGAAGGGGAGGTGGAAATCCAAAAGACACCACAGAGGTGACACAGTTTTATCACCGTTTA
This sequence comes from Pholidichthys leucotaenia, assembly GCA_020510985.1. Lineage (NCBI taxonomy): Eukaryota > Metazoa > Chordata > Actinopteri > Cichliformes > Pholidichthyidae > Pholidichthys > Pholidichthys leucotaenia. The sequence goes on along the minus strand of CM035842.1, from coordinate 358,951,281 downwards.
AAAGGGGCCCTTATTATACAATATACAGTGGTGTGAAAAACTGTTTGCCCCCTTCCTGATTTCTCTTTTTTTAAAATGCTTGTCACACTTAAATGTTTCAGATCATCAAACAAATTTAAATATTAGACAAAGATAACACGTAAACACAAAATGCAGTTTTTAAATGGTGTTTATTATTAAGGGTAAAAAAATTATTATAAAATTATTAAAAATTAAAATATTAAAATTATTATTTTTTATTATATTTATTCCATCTAGCTACAATGCTCCGCACTGTGTGTTTATATACTCATACATTTATTCCATCCAGCTACAATGCTCCGCACTGTGTGTCTATATACATATATACTATATATATATATATATATATATATATATATATACTTGCTGCTCTTGTTTTTTTTTCTCTTGCCTTCTGATTGTTGCTCTGAGTGTTGCTATCCCTGTGCTGTTGCAATCCTGGAATTTCCCCATTGTGGGACTAATAAAGGCTTATCTTATCTTATCTTAAAAAATCCAAACCTACATGGCTCTGTGGGAAAAAGTGACCCCCCCCCCACCCGGTTAAAACATAAATTAACTGTGTTTTATCACATCTTTAGAAAGCTGAGTTCAATTTCTCTAGCTACACCCAGGCCTGATTACTGCCACACCCGTTCTCAATCAAGAAATCACTTAAATAGGCCCTGCCTGATAAAGTGACATAGACCAAAAGATCCTCAAAAGCTAGACATCATGCTACAATCCAAAGAAATTCAGAAACAAATGAGAAACAAAGTAACTGAGCTCTATCAGTATGGAAAAGGTTATAAAGCCATTTCTGAAGTTTTGGGACTCCAGCAAACCACAGTGAGAGCCATTATGCACAAATGGTGAAAACATGGAACAATGGTGAACCTTCCCAGGAGTGGCCGGCCGACCAAAATTACCCCAAGAGTGCAGCAACGACTCATCCAAGAGGTCACAGAAGACCCCACAACAACATCCAAAGAAATGCAGGCCTCACTTGCCTCAGTGCAGCAATAAAGGCATACCCTTCATGGACAATTTTGCTGCCTTTCTCAATAAGCCGGAACTTTTTAGACCTGATGGCCTCCACCTCTCTTGGGATGGAGCGCGTCTTTTTGTCTACAAACACTGAGCTGACTCTGCTTTCCTGTAAGTCCTCCTGCTACATCATATCTCCTCCTCATTAACACAGCACACATAATATCTCAGTTATAACCATGCCCAGGTCTAATACCCACTATCACGAATCCTCTATGCCCTGTTAACCGCAATAATCTCATACAAGTACACACACACACACACCTCAAAATGGCACTTTTAAATGTCAGATCACTATCCAGTAGGTCTTATTATTAATGACTTGATTTTAGAGTTTGATCTTGACTGTTTTTATGTGAGATGTGGCTGGGCACAGATGGACCATCAGTTCTTTTAGAAGCCTCCCCTCCTAATTATAACTTTTCATTTTCTAATAGAAGGGAAAAAGAGGGAGGGGGTGTGGCAGCTAATTTATCATCATCGTTGAATTTTAGAGACACTACCATTGAGTTTTAACCCTCTTTTGAACACCACTCCTTTGTTTTTAGCGGTCCTCCTATATTTTGTATGTGTGTTTACAAACTTCCCAAATACTGCTCATCTTTTATTTCCAATTTTTCACAGATTTTCTCCATTATCCACAGCAAATACAATCAGATTATTATTTTAGGTGATTTTAACTTACACACTGATGATGAATCAGACTCTTTTGCAGCTGATTTTTTAAATGTTCTTAACTGTATGAATTTCACCTAACATATCTCACAACCCACCCATCTTAAAGGTCACTCTCTGGACCTAGTCATCACCTCAGGCCTGTCAACACACATCACCTCTATTTTAGACTTAGCCATCTCTGATCATTTTTGTATATTTATATTGCAATTGTTTTAAAAAGAATAATGATTTTATCCCAGAACACACTGTGAGGAGGCACCATCTCACTGCTGAGGTGGCTGCTAAATTTATTGATTTTTTTTTTAAGTGACATTCCTGCTGACTTTTTACCCTCATCTTATTTTATTGTAGATGGTTTTAACAGAAAATTGGAAACGACATTCAACACAGTAGCTCCTTTTAAAACAAAAACACTTTCCACTAATCCAACCCCAACCTGGAGAACTGAAGAAATTAAACAATTAAAACAGAAATGTCGAGCTGCTGAAAGAAAATGGAGAAAAAACAAATTAGAAATTAACCTCCAAATTTTAAAAAAATGAACTTGCCACCTACAATAAAGCAACAAGAAGCAAGACAGGCACATTTTTCCAGACTCATCAACAATAATCACAGAAACCAAAAAACTCTTTTTTTCAGTAATTGATCAGTTAATAAACCCGGTTTTAAACATGTCTAACAGGATGTCTACAGACTCCAAATGTGAGAAATTTACAGCTCAATTCAGCGGTAAAATAGAAACTATATATATATATATATATATATATATATATATATATATTTGTATATTATAGTTAGTTAGTGTTCCCCCCCCCCAAGTATGTCTCAGGGATGTGTGAATGGATGGGGGGTGCGGTGGGGGTGAAGCTATGTGTGAGTGTGTCTTAAATCATGCTGCTTCTATTTATATGGATGCCAAGAGAAACGCAATTTCATCTTGCCTGCACTACAGTTGTATGTACAACAATATGACAAAATTTGATTTGATTTATATAGTGAATTATTTATCTATTACAACCTACTGCTTTTAATACAGCTGAACCTTTGTTTTTATGTGGGGAAACACTGGACAGTTTTGACCTGGTTGATGCTAAGGTGCTGGAGAAAGTTATCTCCCAGTTAAAACCAGTAACCTGCCTTTTAGATCCAATTCCTACACCACGTTTTATATCCATTTGTAGCTTTTTAGTTGATGATGTTCTTAACATTTTTAATTATTCTCTTCAGACAGGAGTTTTTCCTAGTCCTTTTAAGATAGCCATTGTCAAGCCTGTTCTGAAGAGAAATAATTTAGACACTGAAATAATGAACAATTACAGACCAGTGTCCAACCTGCCATTTTCAAGTAAAATTTTAGAGAAACTAGTTTTTAACCAGTTAATTTGTTTTATGAAAACTCATGATTTATATGAAATATTTCAGTCTGGTTTTCAGCCAAATCACAGTACTGAGACAGCCCTGATCGAGATTTTAAATGATCTCAAAATTAACCTGAACAAGACCATACTGTTGGTCCTGGTCTGACTGGATTTAAGCGCAGCATTTGACATAGTAGACCATGATATTCTTTTAAACAGACTGTGCAATATGATCAGCCTCTCAGGCACTGTTTTTAGCTGGTTTAAATCCTAACTCACTGGCAGAGAATTTTATGTCACCCTGGGGGAACACTCCTCATCAAAGAGATAAAACATGGATTGTGGTGTTCCTCAGGGTTCGATTTTAGGTGCAATTCTTTTTAATTTGTACATGCTGTCACTAGGTAATATCATCAGGAGACACAGTTATGCTGATGATATCAAGCTTTACATTTCCGTGTCTCCTGATGACCCAGCACAAATTGATGTCCCTTTTAACTGCATTTTAGACATTAAGTCCTGGATGGCAGAGAATTTTCTACAGCTCAACCAAGACAAAACTAAAGTTTTAGTTATCAGTCTTGAAGCTCAGAGAGAGAAACTTTTACCAAAATCACAAACATTGTCTCTTATTCCATTAAAACAAGTAAAAAACCTGGGCATTATTTTTGACTCTGAGCTTAGTTTTATTCCGTACATTAATATTTTAAAAACTGGATTTTATCATCTAAAAAATATAGCCAGAGTCTGCCCATTTCTCTGTTGAGAAAACACAGAGATGCTAATCCATGCTTTTATTACTAGTCATATTGATTATTGCAGTGCTCTTCTTTCTGGTCTTCCTAAAAAGACTATTAGTAACTTACAACTACTACAGAATTCAGCAGCCACGTGCTGACGATGACCAGAAAGAGAAACCATATCACACCAGTTTTAGAATCACTGCATCGACTCCCTGTGAGTTATAGAGGGGATTCATTAGAACACAGTTCTTGGCAGTTACAGGACAGTTACCATAGCAACACAGCACTGAGTGGCAATCATATATGACAGCTTTATTTTGTATGCCGCAAAACGTAAAAATCGCACAAAATATTTAGTTACACCAGTGCACAGAGTACGTTTTTACTTTAGATCAGGGGTGTCATGATAGGCCCCTCTGGGGCAGAAAGACAGGCCCAAGAGCTGAACTGCATTAGTGACATTTAATAACAAAAATCCAGAACAGTGCAAAAACATAAAAATACAAACAAAGTAACTTACAGGAATGGCACACCAGAGCTGAGAATGCTCTGGAGGAGATCAGAGAGTAAATCACAATCATCAATGCAGCTGCAGAGAAGGAATAAGCTGGCAGTCTTAAATAGCTGAGGATGTGACAAACCAGTGAACAATAGGTGTGGGCACGGGAGTGGGCAGGTGACCTGATTACCCAACTATTCACAGCCGAGATGGAGAGCAGACAGGGAGTAGCTGGTGGGTGTGTCTGGAAAATGAGGAGGGAACTCGTGTCACAAAACAAAATATGGAACCACACTACAAAAGCTGACAAAATAATCATAATAGACTTAACATACACAGAAATAAATTAAGAGTCTGAGCTCTGCACTCAGACTCATGACAGAGCCCCCCCCCCCCCCACCTTAAGGGGTGGAATCCAGACACCCCAAGGTTACATCAAAAGAAAAAACCTGCCCCACCCCCCACCAAGGTACAACAATAGCTCACCCAGGGTGGGTGATGGGGGGAACAGGCCAGGAGAGAATGAAACAAAAGCCCGCTCAGGACACACCCATCAAAATAATTATTTGGCCCCTTGAGCCAAAAAACTGGAAGGTTCAGGTGGGCGACCAAAGTCCCAGGCCTGGCGAACGGCAAGCTGAAATGAGTCAGGTGGCCTGCTGGAGAACATTGGCACCTGGCTCAACGGTCCACTCCGTCAGGCGGTCGACCAGGGTTTTTAAGCCACCCGAACAGCGAAAGTGGCCCAGAGGGAGGGGGGGGGCTGACCAGCAGGAGGAGACAGAGGAACCAGGGTGACATCTGCCAGTGGAGGAGGGCCCCCAATGGCATCGGGCTGGAGCACTGCAGCACCCGCAGCGGGCCTGGGCTGGGCCAACACTGCACCCACGGTGGGCCTGGACCAGGCCAGAGCTGCACCCATGGTGGACCCGGATTGGGCCAGAGCTACACCCACGGTGAACATGCCGACCCGCAAGAGCACCAGGCCAAGGAGGCGGTCCACCAATGGGACACCGGACGAGGGTGAAGGAGGAAGGCCCATGACGACCTTGGGCAGCGAACCTGGACCCACGGAGACCTCTGGCTGCTCTGGAACATCTCCGGTGACCCTGGGAGAGAGATCAGACAGAACACACAGAAGAGGGATCAGGGTCTCCGGCAGCGGTGGAGCCCAGCGAGGTGAGCTCAGGTGCAGGGGGTGGCTGCACCCAGCTCTCCTCACTAAGAAGAGAGCTTGGGCGGTGCAGTGGTGCAGTGGTTAGCACTGCGCCAGCACAGCAACTCACCCTTGGCTATGGGATCCCTGGTTCGATTCCAGCCCCTGACCAACAGTGATCTGTGTGGAGTTTGCATGTTCTCCCCGTATCTGCGTGGGTTTACTCCGGGATTTCTCCGGTTTCCTCCCACAGGCCAAAAACATGCAGGTTAGGTTAACTGGAGACTCTAAAGTGGCCCTAGGTGTGAATGTGTGTGTGAATGGTTAAGGGATAGCGCTGTACCATGGCTGTTTCATCCACCTAGTTGGATGCCCTCAATTTCCCCTCTGAGGATCAATAAAGTATACAAAATCAAAATCAAAAAAAGAGCTAGGCAAGATTGCTCTAGGACAGATAAGAGAAACACGAGGGAGAGCACTTGCCTGAGCTCGAGCTCCACTGCCGTTCAGGACTTCGTCGAGCCAGGTGATGATGGTACTTCGGGCTCGGCCCTCTGGAGGTCCAGTTTGGCCTCAAGCTCTGCTGCAGCGGCCTCCGCCAGGCCAAATAAAGTGACCCATGCTGGTGGCTCATTCGGTTTAGTGGCTGGGGGTTGGCTCACCACTGGTGCTGGAACAGGATCCTACAGGGCCACTGGGTCCTCCATCATCCGGCGGTTCTGTTCTAGGGCCAGCGGACACTCCGGAACAGATGGAGACACGGAGAGGGCTGGTGAGCAATTGATTACTGCAGCAGGTGATGAGAACTCAGGGGACTGCAGACCCTGAGCCTCATTACCAGGAATCAGGCAAGGCATATCAACATAAATTGACATATAATGAAACAAAACTTGCCTGTCATCCTGGTGTGCGATGTTACCTGCTGCAGCAGGCGAACAGTCATCCTTCTCCATGTCTATGGTGAGCTTGGGCCCCTCTGAGGATTGTGGAGGAGCCGCCCCTGTAGTCACAGAGGTGGACATAGCCAGGGAAAACATGGAGGACCTCTCAGCAGCAGGAGGACACGTCGAGGGGACGGAAGTAGCAGCAGCAACAGAGAGAGCGAAGGCTGGCAGGACAGCCGGTGAAGGAGAAGAAGAGAAAGGAACTGCTGCAGAAATTGTCGGGCTCAGCATAAGGGAAATGGCTGCCGAAGAGATGGGGGAATTCCTCTGGCGGTCCGGAGCGGGACAACATTGTCGCCGTGGAGATGATGGAGCAGGCGAAGAGGAGGCAGATGGCATCTGTGGGAGTGGAGGAAGGGAGAGTCTTATCACCTGAGGATGGAAGCGTACGCTGGGTTTGACTTCCGGAAAGTTGGCTACTCTACCACAGCACAGCATCTCGTCCTTGCGGGATAAGCAGTCTCGAGCACCGATCACCATGTCCTCGTTCATGGAGACAAACTCCAGCTCATCCCGACTCCACCTCCTCCAGTCTGGTTCCCCTGCATGAGACATGACAGCTCTGACGGACAGGTGAGTGGAAAAACAAAAAAAGAACAACAACAAAAAAGAATTCACTAACGCAGCAGCTGGGTCTTATTCACTGGCGGCTGCATTCTGTCATGATAGGCCCCTCCGGGGCAGAAAGACAGGCCCAAGAGCTGAACTGCATTAGTGACATTTAATAACAAAAATCCAGAACAGTGCAAAAACAAAAAAATACAAACAGAGTAACTTACAGGAATGGCACTCCAGAGTTGAGAACACTCTGGAGAAGATCAGAGAGTAAATCACAATCATCAGTGCAGCCACAGAAAGGGAATAAGCTGGCAGTCTTAAATAACTGAGGATGTGACAAATCAATGAACAACAGGTGGCACGGGAGCAGGCAGGTGACCTGATTAATTCAATTCATCTTTGTTGTTGTGATATGGCACTATATAAATAGTCATCTCATGGCACTTTCAACTGTAGGGGAAACCCCACAATTGCAGAAAGACCCCAGCAATCAGGCGATCCCCTGTGAGCAAGCACTTGGCGACGGTGGAGAGGAAAAACTCCCTTTTAACAGGAAGAAACCTCTAGCAGAACCAGGCTCAGGGAGGGGCAGTCATATGCTGTGACTGGCTGGGGGGTGAGGGGATAGAGAAGATGGAGAGAGCAGACATAAAGAGAGCAAACATTAACAGAGAGAAGCAGAGAACATTATCAGAGGTCACCCGGCAGTCTAAATCTATTAACAGCAAAACAAAGGGAGGGTTAAGAGACACAAGATCCCTCCCTAATCGTAGGCTATATTGAAGAGGAAGGTTTTTACCCTGCTCTTAAAAACAGAGATCGTGTCTGACTTGTGAACCCAGATTAGTAACTGATTCCACAGGAAAGGAGTTTGATAGCAGAAGGCTCTGCCTCCCATTGTACTTTTGGAGATTCTAGGTATTACAAGTAATCCAGCATTTTGGGAGCATAGTGCTCTGTTAGGATGATGGGGTAATATCAGATCTTTTATATAAAAGGGGGCCTGATTATTAAGAGCTTTGTAAGTGAGAAGAAGGAATTTAAACTTAATTCTAAACTCTATGGGAAGCCAATGAAGGGAGGCCAGAACAGGAGAGATATGATCTCTCTTTCTAGTACCTGTTAAAACTCTTGCTGCAGCGTTTTGGATCAACTGAAGACTTTTTAAAGATGTTTTAGGACAACCTGATAATAACGAATTACAATAATCTAATCTAGAGCTAACAAAAGCGTGGATCAGTTTCTCAGCATCACTCAGAGACAAGATGCTCCTAATCTTGGCAATATTGCGTAGATGATAGAAGGCAGTCTTAGACACAAATTTAATATGTGAATCAAAAAAACAGATCTTGATCAAAAATAACTCCAAGGTTCCTCACAGAACTATTCAGAGTAAGAGTAGCCACATCCAAATTAAGAGTTTGATTTGGAAAGGTATTTCTAAGGTTTTTTTGGACCAACAAGAATGACTTCGGTCTTATCCGGGTTTAATAGCAGAAAATTACAAGTCATCCAAGCTTTGATTTCCTTAAGACAGGCATCTTTCTTGGCTAGTTGATTACAATCAATTAATTAATCAATTAATTAATTAATTAATTAATTAATTAATTAATCAATCACTCATTGCACGGTGGCGCAGTGGTTAGCACTGCGGCAGCACAGTTTACCCTCGGCTGGGGGATCGCAGGGATCATGAGATTGTGGGTTCGATCCCTGCCCCCGGCCAACAGTGATCTGTGTGGAGTTTGCATGTTCTCCCCATGTTGCGTGGGTTTACTCCGGGATTTCTCCGGTTTCCTCCCACATGCCAAAAACATGCAGGTTAGGGATACGGGGCGCTTGCGCACGCAGCGACCGGCAGCTGGTGGCTTGTCACCAGACTGCAAAACAAATCTACCTACGGGTACAAAATAAGTAACAAAAAAAAAAAAATCATTGGGCTTCATTGACAGGTATAATTGTGTGTCATCTGCATAACAATAAAATGTATATAGTGCTTTCTAATGATGTTGCCTAACAGAAGCATATATAAACTCAAAAGAGTAGGGCCTAACACAGATCCCTGTGGAACTCCATGACTGAGCTTAGAGTTGGAAGAAAACATTATTGATATGAACAAACTGAAATCTATCGGACAAATAAGATCTAAACCACTGCAGTGAAGTACCATTTAGTCCAACATAGTGTTCTAATCTGTCACGTTGCCAAGCGGTCAAGGCACACCAGAGAAGAATGGAGGCTTCCAAAAGTTTGCAATCAACAATTTTACGTTTTATTCCAAAAATACTTCATAGGCAACAACTCCAATAAACATCCAACACCCACACAAACCAAATGAAAAACACCTGTTAATATACTCGGTGAGATAATCAACCTAATTGGCACATACCATAATCCCAGGTAAGACAAACATTTTCATATTTCCACATATACCCAATAACATCTAAGAGACACAAATACATAAATAATTTCCCACCTTTTTACAGAATAAATAACACACCATAAATAATACAATAAATAATTAAAACCCTTATTTACATATTAAATTCCCCCTTTACTCAACTATTCTATACTTCCTTCTGCTGGTATCCTCTTGCACTTTGTTGTTCCGCGGGCGGGCAAGTCTCTGCGTCCTAGGGCGCACGAAGGCGCACAAGAGCGCACTCGTGCACGCTCGGACGCATGACGCATGATAGAGATACTGATGGTGGTGATGTAGGTGGTGTGGTCTCCAAGCGCCACTGAAAAAAAAAAGCTGCAGACACAGCCGCGAACAGATTAGTTCATCTGATTGACCTCTCATTCGACTAATAAGAGCCTTGAATTGGGTTTCTGAAACCTTGAAGAACCAATGAATGAAAACCTAGGAAAGAGGACCCGCCTACTGTGAATGCAGGAGCCAATTGAAGCACAGAAGTTCGGGCTGGGTGAAGAGAGATTTACTGTTGCAGCAGATGAAAAAAAAAAAGGACGCTGGACGAACCTGCTACAGACCCAGCAGCATGGAGAACACCCACAAGTGGGACCTGCACTCATTCCAGCAGAATAGACGTTTAGGATTCTCTTCCGTCATGATAGACCGACGGAGGCTGACGACAAAGGTCGTAAATCATTCACCAAAACCGCAATATTGGAATTATGTTTTGACCGGGATCCACGAGCGGACCAGCGTCGCGTTCGTCTGACAATGAGAAAGAGAAGTTCGCCAGGACTCTGCTGCTGTGAAGAGGTAAGGTGTTATAAGCTAAATTATTTCTCCCTGAAAATTGTAATCCAAAAATGACTTTTGACCGATCGGTAAATTACAACTGTATGGCGCATGAAGTACGAAGTGCGTGCGCCACGATAAACGGTTCGTTTGCCGTGTTCGGACCGTGAACGCCCCCCCCCCCCCCCCGCCGCTACAGAAGAGGAGCGGGGGGGGGGCCTTCACGATCCGAACGCTCCCGGTCCGCGGGGGGAAGCCGCGGTCGCCACATAGCCATATGAGTCTAGCGATGGCCATCCTCTGTAGCGAGGGGGGGGACAGTCCCCCCCCCCACACACACAATAGCGAGGGGGGGGCGCTGTGACAGCGTTGCTGTGGAAACATGCAACGAGTGTAATCCGTCATGTAGCGAGGGCCGAACTCCGTCCTTTGTAGCGGGGGGGGGACAACCCCCCCCACACACACACACAGACACAGCCCTGAATGTGACCTTTCATTAGAGCCCAAAATGAAGATTCTACATTGAATTATTCAAAAGTTACAGACGTTTTTCCAAATTGTGCCATTTGGCACAATTTGGCACAGTTCCAAAACGCCTGGGAACAGCCTGAGAACAAAGTTGTGTAAAATATTCATTTTTCAGAAATGTAGACACTTGGTTCTACATTTCTGTTGCATTTTCCAGCCGGATCGGACAGCTGTGTGTTATTTGCAAGCATTTGTATCAAAAAAAACACTGTGGCCAAATTTATTTTCTTCAAGTTCAGCATGTTTAGATGACTGTAACTCAGTGGCCGGAGCACGTAGAGAGCATGTTTTTTTTGCCAAAAAATTCAAAGTGTTTTCTTTTAAATGAGACCAACCCCATGAAGATGCTGCAAAGGGTTGAAGAACAGCTTTTGATTTACTTTGGGCACATTATTTTTTGGCGTTTTTAGGAAAATTGCCTGGAGTGCAAGGGGTTAAAAGGCCCTCAAACCCTTGAGGAGTCTTTTGCCCGGACACCACCAGGAAACATGCTGGCAAAGGTACGTGGTTTTAAGACTGATCAATTGCCTCACCCAATTAACATAATTAACGTTAACAATTATCTCGCAAAAGGGATTCAATTCACTCAAACAGATTCTGAAATTATATGTGCATTTTTACAATACAATACATGTTGACATTTGCAAATATAAATCCTTCAACACATATAATGTTCAATTACACAGACCATAACAGTGGCGACACTCCGTCATCACATAATCTATCAAGTAAAATATCATGATCGATAGTATCAAAGGCTGCACTAAGATCTAAAAGGACAAGTACAGAAACGAGTCCATTATCAGACGTGATAAGGTCATTCGTGATCTTGACTAAGGCCCTTTCAGTACTATGATGAATTCTGAACCCAGATTGAAACTCTTCAAATAAACCATTTCCCTGTAAGTGGTCAACTCCTGGGTCAAGCGTTGGCTTTTTGAGTAAGGGTTTAATTACAGCAATTTTAAAAGCCTGCGGTACATGACCTAAGATTAAAGGAGAATTGATTATTTGAAGAATACGGCTACCAATAAATGGGAAGACTTTTTTTAAATAGCCTGGTAGGAATAGGGTCTAAAAGACAAGTTGAAGGCTTGGATGAGGAAATTATTTTATCTAACTCTAAAAGGTCAATTGGAGTAAACTTATCCAAACAGATATCAGTTGAAGAAGTTGTAGTAGTTGCTGTACTTAAGTTTACAGTGAGAATAATCTGATTGATTTTATCTCTAATAGATAAAATTCTGTGATTGAAAAAGTTCAATTAACCAGCTACTCACAGCTGAGATGGAGAGCAGACAGTGGAGTAGCTGGTGGGTGTCTGGAAAATGAGGAGGGAACTCGTGTCACAAAACAAAATATGGAACCACATTATAAAAGCTGACAAAATAATCATAATAGACTTAACATACACAGAAATAAATTAAGAGCCTGAGCTCTGCACTCAGACTCATGACAAGGGGGGTCCAATCATGTGCCATGGAGGGCCAAGACCTTGCAGGCTTTACTTTCAACCAGTGTCTTCAACAGCAGATTTCACTGAATTTCTTCCCACTGATTGCTGATATGTGAAAACACCTGCCGAAGAGACTGGGTAGAAGAGAAAACCTGCAGGGTCTTGGCCCTCCATGGCACATGATTGGACACTCCTGCTTTAGATGTTAATACCACACACCATTCACTTGACTGTAGTGATGTGGGTAAAGACCAAGGAGCATATGGTAAGTGAGGAACTGACTCAGAGCTTTTAAATATATATATACACTACCGTTCAAAAGTTTGGGGTCACCCAGACAATTATTTTGTGTTTTCCATGAAAAGTCACACTTATTTACCACCATGAGTTGTAAAATGAATAGAAAATATAGTCAAGACATTGACAAGGTTAGAAATAATGATTTGTATTTGAAATAATAATTTTTTCCAGATACTCAACCTGCTTAAAGGAAGGTCAGTTTTATAGCTTCTCTAACCAGCTAAACTGTTTTCAGCTGTGCTAACATGATTGCACAAGGGTTTTCTAATCATCCATTAGCCTTCTGACGCAATGAGCAAACACATTGTACCATTAGAACACTGGAGTGATAGTTGCTGGAAATGGGCCTCTATACACCTATGTAGATATTGCACCAAAAACCAGACATTTGCAGCTAGATTAGTCATTTACCACATTAGCAATGTATATTAGATATTAGAGTGTATTTCTGATTAGATTAAAGTTATCTTCATTGAAAAAAACAGTGCTTTTCTTTCAAAAATAAGGAAATTTCTAAGTGACCCAAACTTTTGAACGGTAGTGTATATTTTACAATTAATCAAGATGGAATGAAAAGATTCGCTCTCCACAATACAAGCAGGTACTCTGTGTACTGCTGTGACTGAATATTGTGTGTATTTTTTGTTTTACTGCTTACACTCTAATGCTTCCACACATTTTTGCCACTTAATGTTTTTTAATGAGTTCTGTTCAGTGACATCATACGCATACTCTCTATAGAATCAATTTTAAAGTTCTTTTATTAGTTTATAAATCTCTTAATGGTCTTGGTCCTTTTTTATTTGCTCTGCCTTTACCATACCATCCCTTGTGGACTCTGAGGTCCTCTGGTACTGGCCTTTTAATGATACCTAAAGAGAGGACAAAAACCCATGGCGAGGCATCGTTCTAGTTTTACAGTCCACATCTGTGCAATGGCCTCCCACAGGACCTCAGGGCTGCAGAGACCATTGATATTTTTTAAAAAGAGGCTCAAGACCCTCCTTTTTAGATTAGCTTTTAGCTAATTTTATCATTCATGTTTACAAACTTATTTAGCTTTTTTATTTATTTATATATCTTTATATTTTTAGATTATTTTAATTCAGTTTTGCATTACAATATATATCTATGAGTATATTTATTATTCCTTTAACCATTTTATTCTCTTTTTATTTATTTTTATTCTTGATTTTATTCTGCTTCTTGTTGTATTCTGTTGTATTTTATTTTATCTTATGTTATTTTTAGCTCTTGTTTCCTCATTGGGGGGGCTCTTGGAAATGGGAGCTGTAATTGGCACTAGCGGTGGTGATGCTGCTGTGGTGGTGGGCCTGGCTTGGTGGGATGGGGGACTTCAATCACAACCTGTTGGTTGTGGTGTGGACTCCTCTGTCTGCCTGGGCCAGGGTGGCCCCTACGGCGGTGTCTCTGCAGCTGTGGGCTGAGACCAGCTCCTGAGGCTGACGGTCCCCCTATGATGGCATTTCCTCACTCCTCAGTGCTCAGCCATGTTTTAACTATACTAACTATTATTACTTGTGGGTGGGGTGGAACAAGGTGGGAGGAGGTGTGTTCTGGGGTGGGTTGGGGCTCAGGTAGGTGGATGTCTTTGGCGAGAGTGGGAGCTTGGGAGGGCTCTATTTGTCTTTTTATTGTTTTGTTTGTGTTTTATCTGGAACTGTTTTTAACTGTAAAGTACTTTGAGCTGCACTTTGTTGTATGAAACGTGCTATATAAATAAATAAAGTTTAAAGTTTTAGTTAAGGTCAGTGTTCATGACTCCACCATAAGAAAGAGACTGGGCAAAAATGGCCTGCATGGCAGAGTGCCATGACGAAAACCACTGCTGAGCAAAAAGAACATAAAGGCTCGCCTCAGTTTTGCCAGAAAACATCTTGATGATCCCCAAGAATTTTGGAAAAATACTCTGTGGACTGATAAGACATAAGTTGAACTTTTTGGAAGGCGTGTCCCCCATTGCATCCAGTGTAAAAGTAACAGCATTTCAGAAAAGGAACATCATACCAACAGTAAAATATGGTGGTGGTAGTGTGATGATCTGGGGCTGTTTTGCTGCTTCAGAACCTGGAAGACTTGTTGTGGTAAATGGAACCATGAATTCTGCTGTCTACCAAAAAATCCTGAAGGAGAATGTCCGGCCATCTGTTTGTGACCTCAAGCTGAAGCACACTTAGGTTCTGCAGCGGGACAATGATCCAAAACACACCAACAAGTCCACCTTTGAATGGCTTAAGGAAAACAAAATGAAGACTTTGGAGTGGCCTAGTCAAAGCCCTGACCTGAATCTGATTGAGATGCTGTGGCATGACCTTAAAAAGTCGGTTCATGCTCGAAAACCCTCCAGTGTGGCTGAATTACAACAATTCTGCAAAGATGAGTGGGCCAAAATTCCTCCACAGCGCTGTAAAAGACTCATTGCCAGTTATCGCAAATGCTTGATTGCAGTTGTTGCTGCTGAGGGTGGCCCAACCAGTTATTAGGTTTAGGGGGCAATCACTTTTTCACAGAGGGCCATGAAGTAGGTTTGGATTTTTTCCTCTTAATAATAAACACCTTCATTTAAAAACTGCATTTTGTTTACTTGTCCTATCTTTGTCTAATATTTACATTTGTTTGATGAGCTGAAATATTTAAGTGTGACAAACATCCAAAAAAATGAGAAATCAGGAAGGGGGCAAATACTTTTTCCACACCACTGTATGTAGAACCATCAAACCAGGGCTTATGAATTTTTTAAAATTGAGCTAAGTAGTGACAGTCAGTGTTGGGCAAGTTACTAAAAAATAGTAACTAATTACATTTACTAGTTACTTCTTTTCAAAAGTAATTCAGTTACTTTACCAATTATTGCATGATTAAAATAACTAGTTACTTGGAAAGTAACTTTCACATTACTTTTAAATGCATACTTAAATCATCTTGCACACACAGCAAGATAATTTAATGGATTACATTACGGGCTTATTAATGTCAGGCTGGAAACACTGTTTCAGACAGAGCTTTTAGAACATGTTTAGTCTGCTTTTTCCTGCCATGAGAGCTCTTATTGTGGGAAAAATCTGAAGAAAATCAACATGATATTGCCAGTAATTTCCTCATTTTGGAGGAACCGCTGCATAAAGAGGTCCATGTTTATCTTACCTTTATGATATGGATGTTGATACCTTCAAGTACCTGGGCAGCACCATCTCTAATGATGCATCGCTGGACAACGAGGTCACAGTGAGGATACAGAAAGCCAGTCAAGCAATGGGCAGACTGAGCACTAAGGTCTTGCTGCATAAAGACATTCGCCTCTCAACCAAAACTGAAGATGTACAATGCAGTCTACTGATATCACTGCTGTACGGGTGTGAAACCTGGACTTTATACCACAGGCAGATCAAGAAGCTGGAGCAATTCCACACATACTCCCTGCGGTCAATCATGTGAATACGCTGGTGTGATGCCCACTGTGAGTGTGATCACATTTGTGATTGTATTTTATTTAATATGCAATGTATTAATGTTTCCCCATATTCGTCAACCTGTTTTTCCAGCTGCTCCACATTAATACTGTAGTTTTCATGTTCGAAGTAGTTCTAGCTTCCAACCAGTAGGTGGCAGCATGGCGCTTTATTGATGTCACCGAACCTGGTTTTAACATTAGAAGGGCTACATTCTTCCTCTTTCTGCTAAGCCGGACATGATGGAAGACACACTTTTGCCCCGTCTTTTATTCTACTGTTTTCAGGCTAGTAAACTGTGAATAAAGCCACCTAACTAATGTAAACTACGGTGAAATGCTAGTGAATGTATAGGGGATAGGTTGCTATGGTAAAATGTTAATATATTCATGTGTACTAAGAGAAATGAGTTTTTCAGATGTGTGTGTGGTAGCCGATGTAATGGCAGCGCACTGAAATGTCCGTGGTTTGTTAGTGATGACTCTTTATGCTCTGTTAATGAAAGGCCACGGTAATATTACTTTATTTTGGGCTCCCTGAACATTCCTATTACGTTTATAATGTGCCTTTATGGTGTGAAGTTGTGTAAGATTAAAATATTGTGGCATCCAACCACCCTCTCTGGGACGTGATTGGCCGAGTGAAGGGGAGTGGTTCAATGAGGCAGGGACTGGAGGATTGTGGGTTATAGTGTGGGGAAACCATCATTGAAAGTGTGGGTGTAACTAATGACCTTGGCCATTTTGGCGTGTTTGAGTGTGTAAAAAAATAAAAGCTGAGCAATAAGACGCCTCTTTACTGCCTGAAACCCACTGCTCGTTACATTGGTGTCAGAAGTAGGATTTCAAAGAATGGCAAATCAGTAAGAGATTAACAGTCTTATTGCCAGCATGGAAGATGCCATAGATCAGATCACTCTAGCGGGGCTCCATGGTAAATGCCGGCATCCGAACAAGAGGGACCTACCAGATGGAGCAAGCATACCCCGCTTTCTGCCTTTTTCAAGGCAGAGTGGACCAAACAGAGCAAGCATACCCCACTTTCTGCCTTTTTCAAGACAGTGTGGGGAGCGCCAATGGGGGAACTACAAACCAGCAATCCCACTGCGACTGAGAGCAGTGATCGACAGGGAAGTGACCTGTCCCAAGTCACGTGAGCGGCACACAGAATAGTGGCCAGAACACCTGATGGGGCACACGGAGCAGTGGATGGAGCAGTTGGCGGAGCCTTGATGCCGAGACCCCTCCCCAGCACTGGCTACTGGCCTGCCCAATACAGACTGAGACATGGCGAGAGAGAGACCTGCTCAGCTCTACAAGAAACCACAGAAACCTACAGTGAAGCTTCCTCGCTACAATGGAGAAGCGCCAGCTGACACCTACCTGACGCAAGTCCATCTGGCGGCACGGCTTAATGCTTAGCCCCCCGAAGAAATGGCATGCAATATCACCATCTCCCTCAAGGGTGGAGCTCGGCAAGTACTCACAGATCTGCAGCAGTCTGAACTCCAAGACTGGGTGTCATTAAAGGCAGCCATCCAGCCCCGCTTTGGTCACCAGGTCTATGCGACGGCAGAGACCAACTTACAAAGTGGTGGAGACAGGCTGGAGAGAGTCTCGTGACATACGCAGCTGATCTGCGTACATACACCTACCAAGCACACCTTGAGTTTATGAAGGAGGTCCAGGAGGAGCTCGCCGCCCAAGTTTTCATCCAAGGACTTCAGCCTGAATGCCTCCGTGAGCACCTACGCCTCCCGGCTCCCACCACCTTGGCAGCGGCCTTGAAAGAAGAAAAGAGGGTTGAAGATGTGTTATGCCCTGAGGGACTTCGCCATCACCATGGGCACCAGGTGAACCAGACTGACTATGATGAAGGTGAGGAGCATGAAG
Source organism: Pholidichthys leucotaenia (assembly GCA_020510985.1). NCBI lineage: Eukaryota > Metazoa > Chordata > Actinopteri > Cichliformes > Pholidichthyidae > Pholidichthys > Pholidichthys leucotaenia. The sequence continues at coordinate 358,933,444 of CM035842.1, read as the reverse complement.
TAGCTCACCAGACACTCCCGGCTGCATCACAACACCACTGCCTCAGCAGAAGGGATGCTGATAGCTGCTACCGGTGTGGGGTTCCTGGACACGTGGTCCGCAACTGCTCAGTTCCAGCATCCAGGGTTCCACCGCTAGCATTGCCGTTAAACTAAGAGAGGGCAGCATCGAGGGGAGGCTGCTGCCTGGGACTTTTCAAATCCCAACCAACCAACTCAGTGCCTGGACCACCTCAGCCAGGTACGGGGACTGTACCCTCAAAGGGATTTCCTGCCGAGCCCTGGTAGATACAGGGTCCACCATTTCACTCATCTACCCTCATCTACCCAGGGACTGTGCCGGGCTCCAGTGGACACTTGCTCCATGGGTGGGTCCCCACCAGGAATCACATCACCACAGTCAACAGTGAGTGAGCACAGATCCTGGAGATGAAAGCACTACAGGTCACCGTTGCTGGCCACCAGTCACAACACCAGTTCTGGTTGGCTGACATCCAGGACCCCTGCATTGCTGGCCTCAACCTGCTGGATGAGTGGGGAGCTGTGGTGGATGTGCCCAGGGCCATCCTCTACCTGGTCTCGGAAGCCATAGTTCTTCACAAGTCCAGTGGCCTTGGGGCCCGCCAAGCATCAGTGCTGCCACCAACTTCTGCAGAGTAATAAGTGCAGCCAACGGGGCCAGCTACACCAATATCTGCAGTGTCACCTCAGCCGTCATCTACAGAGACCCAACAGGCCGTTGAGGACCTCTTTGAGAGGAGCTGTGAAAGCTTGATCGAGGAACAACAGGTCCAGCTGAAGAGACTGTTGGAGGCCCTTGTCGATGTCTTTGCTGCCAGGGATGAGGACTGCACCCACACCAACATGGCCCTCCATGAGATCAACACAGGAGAGGCCCCCCCATCCATGTCCGCCCTCGATGCCTACTGCTGGGCAAAAGTTTGGCAGCTTGAGAAGCTTGAAGATTGAGGATATGCACCGGGTAGGAATCATTGAACCCTCACAAAGCCCATGGGCTGCCCCAGCAGTTCTGGTCCGCAAGAAGGATGGTACCTGGCGATTTCTTGTGGACAGCAGGTGCCTCAATGAGGTCACTGGTAAAGACTCACCCCCTCCCTTGAATTGATGATGCTTTAGACTATGTTGCAGACTTGTCCAGTGGATTTTGATGTGTTCCTCAATCAGAAAACGGTACTTGACAGACACCCCCTGCCTTGCTTCCAGGACCTGATGGGCAGATTTGGTGGTTACAGCTGGTTTTCGATCTTTGACCAGGGAAAGGCGTACCACCAAGGCTTCATAGCGGAAGGTTCACGTCATCTGACAGCATTCATCATGCCTTGGGGACTCTATGAATGGGTCCGGATCCCTTTTGGCCTGACCAACACCCCGACCGCATTTCAACGGAGTATGGAGGAAATGCTGGACTCCTTTAGGGATGAGTACTGCATACCATGCCTTGATGACATCCTCTGCTATGCTTGAACCTTTGAAGAATATGTGGAGGGACTCAGAAAAGTCCTTCAAGCCCTGCAATGCCATGGGGTCAAGTTGAGACCGACCAAGTGTGAATTGTTCAAGCCGGAGGTGCCGTACATGGGACAGTGGGTGTCTGCTGCCAGTGTCCGAATTGATCCAAAGGATTTGGATGCTGTGTATGCAGTGAAGGACAAGACCCTTTTAGTTGCATATATTTACGCGATACATCCCCACTTCTTTCAACCCTCCCATAAACATACTCACAAAACACACACACACACACACACACACACACACACACACACACACACACACACACACACACACACACACACAAAACCACCCCCTACTTCTCTTACACACATATAAAATAAGAGACATTGCTAGGCACTGCGGCACCATGTAAAAGAGCAACCATCCTGTGGAGCCCCCCATGCTGGGAGACCACACAGCCCATAACCACAGAGCGCACCACAGAGGCCACCCCAACCAGGACAGGACCAGGCCCACACCACAGCTGTAGGCAGTGGCATAAAGCCCTCACCCATCCAAGCTAGAGCGACCCACGAGACTAGCACCCCTGCAGATGGGCCAAGCAGCATCCGACATGAGGGTCTCCACTGAGGAAACACTGGAGCTAAAACACATAAAATAGAAACTAAAACTAAGAACACATAGAACAAATGGAACTAAAAACCCATACTTTTAAACTGAGCTAAGAACACATCAAAATAAGAGAATCTGAAAGCAAATGGAGCTAAGAAAAATGTAAAACAATGGAACAACTAGAAAAGCACTCGGAGAGCGCAGACCTCCGCCAAGCGCCACAGTTCCCCCCCATACAGTGTTTGTGTGTACGTTTTCAGATTCCTTGACCATGAAAACATATGACTAGCAATTGGATTCACAATGATAGGATTAGTGGTTCAGTAGTAAAAGCATTACCTCCTTGGCGGAGGTAATAAACTGAAGTGTTGGTGTTGTGTCCATCTCCTCCATCTCCAAACTCCCAGGCTGCAGGCGTTGCAATTGAATGAATGAATGAATGAATGAATCTTTATTTTGAATAGATTAAGAGTACAGGTTAAAAGAAAGTGAATAATATAACAAAGGGGGAAAGAAAATCCAACAAGGTCAAATTAGACAATAACTCCTCTGATTATACAGTTCAACATAAGTTATCCGAAATGTGTGATGGCTGAAGCCGCAGCTTATATTGGCCACCCATGTTCCATCCAAGAATTCAAAAGAAAAAACAAAAGAAATCATCGCACAACCGCGTACAACCCACAGGCCAATGGATTATGCGAGCGTTTTCCTAGATCACTGAAAGCAGCACTGAGGGCTTCACTGACGGATGCAAATTGGGTAGACAGGTTGGCGTGGGTTTTATTGGGGTTGCGCTCCGCGGCAAAAGAGGATTTGGAAGCTTCCCCGGCAGAGAGCTTCTTTTTGCGCAGCTACTATGGCTGCCCGGGGAATTTCTGCCAAATAATCCAGTGGCGGAAAGCTGCCCGTCTCAGCTTTTGCAGCGTAGCGCAAACACAGGCAGGCTGCCGGGCCCTGTCCACCACTGTTTTCCACGTGCTTTTGTGCCTAAAACTTTGAAGAAGGCGGAGTTTGTGTTCATCAGACACGACGACCAGCGCCCTCCATTGGGCCTGCACACATGTTGAAAATGGCCGTATCTCACAATGTTAAAGAATCCTTTAAAAAATTCCTGTATCCAGACGGTGATCCGGATCATCCCCAAAATTTAATCAGTTCTTCCTTGTACCATTTCCAACAACGCCTGAAAGTTTCATTGAAATCCGTCCCAAACTTTTTGAGTTATCTTGCTAACCAACAGACAGACAAACAGACAAACGCTGGCAAAAACATAACTGCCTCCGGCCTGGCGGAGGTAAAAATGACTACTTCAGTAATAATTAAACAGGTTTGTTAAAAGCCAAATTTAAAAAGGTACAGAAAGAAACTAATAACACACAAAAACAAGAGGAACTAAAAACCCATACTTAAAAACTGAACTAAAACATAATAAAAAAAGATGAGAAAATCTAAAAACAAATGGCTCCAAGAAGAACAAAACAATGGAACATAAATGAACACTTTGTGGTGACCCAGCACAATGCAGACTGATACTATTCACACTCAACAGGGATTGCATACGGACAGAGAACCCCTGGGGGGACAACCAGAACAATGGACTGTTGTTATACATCCCTGGATTAAGGAGAGGAAGTCCGGGCGCCAGTTGGTCACGCGATTATCTATTGACTGATATGTATATCAATATGCAAATGTACCATGCATTCTCTCTATGTTGGTATAACATGTATAAAAGAGCTTGCTATACATGCCTCAGCAACATACACAACACACAGCACAGCACAACACAGCGCACAGTGCTACAGTGTGCCTCTTTTGATGATGGAGGAAATAAAACTCTGAAACCTTCCAGCTCGTAGCATCTCGCCTGAACTTATTTGTTCCTCTAGTGGTGACCCTTGACAAAGAATGGAACACGAGGCGAACACCCCGGAGATGACCCGGATGGGAAGCCTCAGCACGCGTCATGGTGCGCCCCTCGCTTGATCTTTTACCTCCACACTGGTGACATGACGAGAGAGAATGACAGTCTCCTCCCTCTCACCGCGCTGTGGATCCCAGACCAGAGAACACCTGCAACCTTTTCATCCTCACCGGAGCGCGCGCTCTGGAACGCAGTGCTGGGACCAAAACGCACCATGAATGACACGAGCGAACGAAGGAAGCAGCCTGAACGGGGACAATCATCAACGCCGACTGCGTTAATTTCCACCGAGCTCCCCGACTCTGACTAAACTCCGGACAGCGGACCTCCTGCGCACAGAAGCCCCGCACGCACACTGCAGGATTACAAGGACAGTGCAACTGCCAGTTATGTGGTCACGGCGCCAAGCGCGCACCACGCACAGAGACAAACCGGCTCCACAGACTGATACATCGTCCTCCGCCGCTGCACATGCCCAAGACAAACGGCCGATCGCCACCCTCGGAACCTTCACGGCTGTTCAAGCACCTGGAGCAGACGTGCAGCCCGCACACAGGACTTTGTATGGGTTTCTCAGCCACGGTGCACAAGGGGAATTTAGCCGATTGCTTTCCCTGATGACTTTAGGGCTGCTCCAGCACCTAAAAGCCAAACCACCTCACACCCTCACACAGCTGCAGTTGTTTCACAGCCACTATGCATCCTCGGGGAATTTGGCTGCTCACCTTCCCCACATCCTTGATGGATCGAGCCGCGAGAGAAGTCAGAGACTTATTAATTTTTTTTTTTCCACAGCCACTGTGGATCTCTGCCAGGTTTACTGGGGAAGTCCCTCACCATCGCGGATCCACACGCAATGTTTGCGCGGCCCAGACACCTTTGACGTCCCGGGCCGGCACTCACTTACTCCCACCCCCCTCCCCCTACTCCTCCACGGCACTTTTCCTGCACCTCACTCCCTTAATCCGGCCTATCGCCATCTGGTTCCATTATGCACGACTGCACACCAGCCCTGGTACCCACAATCCACGGCCGTTCAACGCGCTGGAACCCAGAGTGGAGCACACTTTTTTCCACCCCTCCCCTGTCCCCCTCACAGACTGACATGCCCTCTGACAGTTCTACCGGAGCTGGAGCCACACAACGGGGGGGGGGGGGGTGTCCACAGCCCCTTTTGACCGTTCTGGGGGGAGCCGTGTGGTGACCCAGCACAATGCAGACTGATACTATTCACGCTCAACAGGGATTGCATATGGACAGAGAACCCCTGGGGGGACAACCATAACAATGGACTATTATTATACATCCCTGGATTAAGGAGAGGAAGTCTGGGCGCCAGTTGGTCACGCGATTAATATCTATTGACTGATATGTATATTGTAGGAAAAATTCAATTTTGGACAACCTCTAGAAAACCCCCAGAAAACATTCTTGATTAGATGCTGATGGCTAATATAAACATTTCTAATAAATGTATCTAAAAGACTGTAATTTAAATGTTGATGGTAAAGATGAGCATTTATAGGAAATGTAACTAAAGGACTGTAATTTGGACTGTTTTAATTTAAACTGTTTGTCAGTAGAAGCAGTAGCGCTTTTGCGCCACAGGTGGCGCTCGGTAGTGATGAGACGCTGTTAAGTGTTAGAGCGCGTGAGAAGAAGAGTGGAGAATGTTCTAGAGTGTGAAGGAAAAATGGTGAAGAGTGATGTGGCCGTTATCGAGTGATGTCCCGTGTCAGAGTGCCGTGCCTGGTGTTGTGAAAGAAAGTCAATAAACCGCTGAAAAGTCCACCACTTGGCCTCTTCTTCGCCCTCCGGGTGTAACAAAATTTGGTAGCAGAGGATGGTTCAGTCGTGCCTAAGACGGTGAGTGAGCAAATAAAAAAAAAAAAAAAAAAAAAAAAAAAAAAGAGCAGAAGCGATGGAATTGGAGCAGCTACAAGATAAGCTAAGCGAGGCCTTGGTGCCATTACAGTCCGAACAGCTAAACAAGGTCTGTTTGTTTGCAAAGATAAACCCAGCCAAGCCGTCTAAAAAGTACACGTTGGTACTACTGTTAAACGAGGAGGTGGAAAAGACCATTGAAAGCGAAGAGGAGGATGTAGCCCGCGCTTTTCTGCTAAAGCTAATAGCATGTGCTACTGAAGCTAAGCAAGGCGAATCGTCGACGCAGGCGGCGGCAGCGGCCGGCACGAGCCGGGAGGCAGAGGCACTCGCAAGTTTACAAAGCCAATATGCCGCTCTGCATGAAAGTTTCCTTGATTCAACTAAAAGGGTTGAAGAGGAAATGGCGAGGCTGACCGATAATGCTGCCACCCAGCCACGGAGTCGCCATTTTCTGACACAGCCCGCGGTCCCCGCAGCGCCCCTACTACCAGAAGTGACCATTAAACCAGAGTTTAGGATAAATGGTCAGATAGGAGAGAGGGGCCAAAGAGACAAGTTGTCTTATTCCAACCTCATTCACCAGATTGAGATGGGCCTAAAGAAGAATCACAGTGAGGCTGAGATAATCGAGGCTGTTGTCAGAGCAGTGAGTCCTGGATTGAGTTTGCGCGATATGCTGGAGATCAAGTCAGATCTCACCCTGCCGCAGCTGCGCATCATCCTGTGAGGACATTATAAAGAGGATAGTTCGACTGACTTGTACCATCGCCTGATAAACCTCACACAAGACAGTAACGAGTTACCTCAGAACTTCCTGTTTCGCGCCATTGAGCTAAAGGAAAGACTTTTGGCAGCATCCAGAGAGCCTGGCACGGGAGAGCGGTATAGTTCTGATCTTATTCAGAGGAAGATTCTGAGGGCGGTGGAAACGGGACTGATTAATGCTGACGTGAAGTACCAACTGAAGCGCTATCTGGAGGATCCTGCCGTCACCGACGAGCTTCTGATTTCTAAGATGAATACAGCAGCCAGTCTTGAATGGGAACGACACCAAAAATTCAAGAGGCACACGAAAGAACCCAAAGTTCGAGAATGCCGAGTGGAAAACCTGACGGGTCAGTATGCAACCGTGGAAGGAGTGGATGGCCAAGAGTGCCCTCCACCATCGACAAAAGGTAAAATCCTTAAATCCCAAAGCACAGTGACCCGCACGGAATCTGAGCTCCTGGACATAGTCACGCAGCTGAAGAGTGACATGGAGGAGATCAAGAAGGCCATACGTGAATCTTCCAGAGCACCTCATGCTCAAAGAGCCAGGAGGACACGTGGCTGCAAGAGCTGTCAGTCCACCAGCAATGGCGATCAGTGCGACCACTGCTTCAGATGTGGATTCAGCGGCCACATGTCAAGGGAATGTTGGATAGGGAGGAGACCTGGAAAAAGGACAGGGCAAGTAGACACGGCGGCCAATACTGTCGCAACCACATCAGAACAAGCGAACTCACAAGAACTGTATGAGCTAGTTACTGACAGTATTTGGAGGTTGGAAGCAAGGCTGGTAGCTAAAACAGAGGCACCTCCTGAAGAAACAGTCCGTGTTAATCTACTGTCCCCTAATCGCCGATTACAGTTGCTCTATTTGGTTGGAAAAAAAATGTCATAACCTGCTTCCTCGATGATAAGGAGACAGAAGCGTTGTGGGACACAGGGTCACAGGTCTGCTTAATGAATGACGCCTGGAGACAGGAGCACCTGCCACACATCACCGTTAGAGACTTAGCCGAGTTGGTGGGTCCAAGTATTCTGAATGGGAGGGCAGTGAACCAGACACCGATTCCATTCTCAGGGTGGGTCGAAGTCACTTTCAAGCTGCCGACAGATAAGAGCCCACCGGTGGAACTCTTAGTTCCTGTGCTAGTGGTGAAGGAGGATGGAGTGGCAGAGCAGCCTATCATTGGGTTCAACGTGATTGACCATGTTCTGAAGATGGGCATTGAACCCCCTTGTGCCATCAGTGAAGCTGTTAGTGCAGCCTTCTCCTTTGATTGTAAAAAAACAGAGGTATTTTTGAAGGTGATGCAAAGTGAGGAGGATAGACTGGGGGAAGGAATGGTGAAAGTTGGCAGTGAGTTGGTCACCATCCCTGCTGGCCAAACCAAAGCAGTTAAAGGGTTTGTCAGGGCAGGCTCACTTCCAGACACACAAGACGTCTTGTTTGAGCCGAGTCAGTACACCCAATTACCGGAGGGTTTGCAGATGCAAAGTGGGTTGGTGCAGTTATGGAAAGGGAGGCGATCTATGTTCAAAATACCTATAACAAACAGTACTTCCCGTGATATCCAGCTGCCTGCTAAGACCATTTTGGGACAAACAGAGTTAAAACTGCTTATCCGGCAGACATTAGACCCACTACTGTAAACCAAGCGACAGCAGACCCGACGATGAGTGAAACCGGAAGGAAGAAAGAGACCGAAATGAACTGTGCCGTCAAAGAGACTATGGACATATGGGACCCCCCCAGTTCCCCTTGATCATCTCTCTCCCACACAACAAGAGCAAGTAAAACGGCTACTACGGGAGGAAGGGCAAGCGTTTTCCTGTGATGAGTATGATGTAGGGACAATTCCCTCTTTACAGTTGAAAATCCAACTCAAGGATCCCACTCCTGTCAAAAAGACTTATATCTCTGTTCCCAGACCACTTCATAAAGAAGTAAAGGAGTATTTAGAAGACCAAATCTAAGTCATCGTATTCCAGTCCAATCGTCTGTGTGCGAAAGAAAGATGGAGGCTTGCGTTTGTGCTGCGACTTTAGAGAGCTGAACAAGAAGTCTATCCCTGACAGACACCCAATTCCCCGCATACAAGATATGCTAAACAGTCTAAATGGGAGTGCGTGGTTTTCAGTCCTCGACCAACGGAAGGCATATCACCAGGGTTTCCTGGAAGAGTCGAGTAGGCCCCTCACTGCATTTATCACTCCCTGGGGTTTGTTCGAGTGGGTAAGAATTCCATTTGGTTTGTCCTCAGCACCAGCAGCATTCCAAAGATCTATGGAGGAGTGTTTGTGGGGGTTGAGGGATGATATCTGTCTGCCTTACCTCGATGATAACCTTGTTCATTCACAGACTTTTGAAGACCACTTGCGAGACCTGAGAAGCGTCCTGCACCGCTATCAAAGCCATGGGGTGAAGTTGACTCCCTGGAAATGTGAGTTATTCAAGCAGCAGGTACGTTTTCCTTGGTAAAATGGTAACAAAACAGGGCTACACTATGGACCCTGCGGACATTGCCCCGGTGCAGACCCTCAAACAGCAGCAACCTTCCACTGTTGGAGAACTAAGGAAATTACTAGGCTTTATTTCATATTACCGCAGCTATATTCCAAACTTCTCCCGTATAGCAAAGCCTCTTTACGACCTTCTTAACGACCACACAGATAAAGCAAAGAAAAACTCGAAAAAACATGTCAAAAAGAAAGATAGTGGCCAGTTGCCCTCATCCCATGCAATCAGGTGGCGCCCTGAGCATCATGCAGTGCTCTGTCAACTTGTTGACTTTCTCTCCCAGCCCCCAGTGTTAGGCTACCCGAACTTTGAGGAACCCTTCATTTTGCACTGCGACGCTTCACAGGAGGGGCTTGGGGCAGTGTTATATCAGCGACAACAAGGCAAACTGGTGGTGATAGCGTATGGCTCCAGGACACTGTCAAATCCAGAGAAGAACTACCACCTTCATTCAGGGAAGCTAGAGTTTCTTGCCATGAAGTGGGCCATCTGTGAGAGGTTTCAGTTTCGGGATTACCTGTACTATTCCCCACCATTCACTGTCTATACGGACAATAATCCCCTAACGTATGTGCTCACCACCGCAAAGTTAAATGCAACCACACAGAGGTGGGTAGCAGAACTAGCTGATTTCCAGTTTGTGATTAAGTACTGCCCTGGGAAAGCAAACAGAGATGCAGACGGCCTTTCACGTATGCCCCTAGATATGGAGCAGTACATGAACAAATGCACACAAAATGTTGATCCTGATGTAATGCATTGTGTGACGCAGGCAGTCAAGGTAAAGTCACAAGAAAATGAACCATGGCTCTGCCCAGTCACCATTTCTACTCTCATTAGTGAAGCAGATCAAGAAGCCAGCTCTGTAGCTGAAATATCAAAGACTGCTCTAAAAAGAGCTCAAGAAGAAGACTCTGTGATTGGTGAGGTGTTGCATTATGTGGTGTCAAAACAATGGCCAAGAAGTGGAAAGCAGCTGAACAGTAAAATTGCAGCTTTAGTCAGACAAAAACACAAGCTGTACCTGGAAGATGATGGACTGCTTTACAGGAGAACGGCATTACATGACCAGCTACTTCTACCCCAAAAGTTTCACAAGCTCGTGTTTAAAGAGCTCCACGAAAACATGGGCCATATAGGGGTAGAGAGAGTGATGAACTTGATAAGGGAGCGCTTTTATTGGGCTCATATACAAAGGGATGTTGAGCACTACATCACTAAAGTTTGCAGTTGTTCGAAGAATAAACGTCCCAACAAGATAACACGGGCACCACGGACTAACATTGTCACCACGTATCCGTTCGAACTGGTGTCCGTTGATTTCCTGCACTTGGAGAGGTGCAAAGGAGGAAATGAGTATATCCTGGTTCTAATGGACCACTTCACTCGCTTTGCCCAGGCTTATCCTTGTCGCAACAAAGCTGCCCACACCGCTGCTGAGAAGATATTTGGGGATTTCGCCCTCAAATTTGGCTTCCCCACACATCTCCATCATGATCAGGGTAGAGAGTTTCAAAATAAACTCTTTGCAAAACTCCAGGAGTGCAGTGATGTGCAGGGGTCCCGAACAACGCCCTACCATTCCCTAATGGGCAGGTGGAACGATTCAATCACACCCTGTTGGCAATGCTCAGAAACTTGCCCGAAGCAGCCAAGGCAGATTGGAAGTCTTCTCTGGCAAAAGTGGTTCATGCCTATAATTGCACGCACAGTGAGGCTACGGGGTACGTGCCATATTTTCTGCTATTTGGCCGTAGTCCAAAGTTGCCTATTGATCTAATGTTTGGCCTCACAACAAGAGAGCAGAGTGCTTCTCAGCAGGACTATGCTGAAAAGTGGAGAGCTACAATGGATGAAGCTTACAAACTTGCCTCTAGAACAGCAAACAAAGAAGGGATGAGAAGTAAAGCCCTTTATGATAAAAAGGTTCATGGTGCTGAGTTGCCCGCTGGATCCAGAGTACTGGTCCGAAACTTGACCGAAAAAGGTGGGCCAGGAAAATTAAGATCATTCTGGGAAGACAAGGTGTATGTAGTGACCCAAAAGAAGTACCCAGACAGTCCAGTGTATGAAATCGGACCTGAAAACGGCAAGGGACGCACTCGGATCATGCACAGAAACCTTTTGCTACCCTGTGACTTTCTTTCCATGGAAACAGTGGAGCCTGCCTCTAATAAAACAAGAGAAAGAAAGTCTAAAAGGCAAAGGAATGTGGACAGACAAAACAGCACGGACGATGAAGATGAAGAGGGCTGGAGTGCCATAATCGGATTACGAGCTGGAAAGGATCAAAATCACTGTCCACTGAGAGCCGATGCACCGGAGTTCTACCCGCACAGTGACACTACTCCGGAGGATGAGGACCAGGACACAGATGACGTCACACAGGTGCAGCTGGCACTAGAGGTCAACAATCCGGTGGTCCCAGATCCAGCTGAGGCAGACCAGGACCATGGTGATGTGTTGTCGGAGTCCAGTTCCAGTGACCAGGAGGGACCTGTCGAGATCCCTGCTAAAACGTATCCTTCAAGAATGAGAAAACAGACGTTGATATTTACTTATGATAAGTTAGGCCAACCTTGCACTTCATCTGTTTAAAACAAATATAAAGTGTGTAGAAGCTAGAGATAACCATTGTTCAGACATGAATGTTTTGGAAAGTAAATGAGTAGTGACTAAACTCATCACCAAGTTACTTTTATGGTTGATTTTGAAAAAAAAAAAAAAGGATTTTCAGTGTGTTACTAAGGTACAGGCATCACATAAAGGTTTATTTGGTAGGCTATGACTAGATTGAGTACCCTTACTCTCAGGAAAGATGCAGATACCCACCATGATGGAAGGAGCGGTTGATGGTCATCGTACACAAAGACCTCTTCTGCGAATTTATGGCATGGAACAGGAGATACATGCTGTACTATGGACTATTACCAGTTTGCATCTTTATGGACTTTAATGAACTCTGACTCCTGTTTAGTAATATCCTACTTACATGAGATACATGGTTACCAAATGTGGACTGAGGAAAAAAAGTTTTGGAAAAGTTGTTTGTAATGTCGGGTCGACATTAAATTTGAGGGGTGAGTGTAGGAAAAACTCAATTTTGGACAACCTCTAGAAAACCCCCAGAAAACATTCTTGATTAGATGCTGGTGGCTAATATAAACATTTCTAATAAATGTATCTAAAAGACTGTAATTTAAATGTTGATGGTAAAGATGAGCATTTATAGGAAATGTAACTAAAGGACTGTAATTTGGACTGTTTTAATTTAAACTGTTTGTCAGTAGAAGCAGTAGCGCTTTTGCGCCACAGGTGGCGCTCGGTAGTGATGAGACGCTGTTAAGTGTTAGAGCGCGAGAGAAGAAGAGTGGAGAATGTTCTAGAGTGTGAAGGAAAAATGGTGAAGAGTGATGTGGCCGTTATCGAGTGATGTCCCGTGTCAGAGTGCTGCGCCTGGTGTTGTGAAAGAAAGTCAATGAACTGCTGAAAAGTCCACCACTTGGCCTCTTCTTCGCCCTCCGGGTGTAACAATATCAATATGCAAATGTGCCATGCATTCTCTCTCTGTTGGTATAACATGTATAAAAGAGCTTGCTATACATGCCTCAGCAACATACACAACACACAGCACAGCACACACAGCACAACACAGCGCTACAATGTGTCTCTTTTGATGATGGAGGAAATAAAACTCTGAAACCTTCCAACTCGTAGCATCTCGCCTGAACTTATTTGTTCCTCCACAACTTCAATAATAGTTAAACAGGTTCGTTAAAAGCTAAATTAAAAAGGTGGGTCTTTAGCCTGTTCTTCAAAACATCTATTGACTCTGCAACCCTGAGGCTCTCTGACAGGCTGTTCCACAGACGAGGACCATAATAGCAAAAGGAAGCTTCACCAAAGGTCTTGGTCTTGACTTTGGGAACCATTAAAAGGCCAGTACCAGAGGACCTCATGGTCCGTGAGGGCTCATAAGATAAGAGCAGCTCAGATAGATAAGAAGGCCCAAGACCATTGAGGCATTTAAAACTACTAAGAGAACCTTAAAATTGATCCTAAAATGCACGGGGAGCCAATGCAGCGATTCTTAAACTGGTGTAATACAGCCGTGGACAAAACTGTTGGTACCCCTATGTTAATGAAAGAAAAACCCACACTGGTCACAGAAATAACTTGAATCTGACAAAAGTGGTAATAAATAAAAATTCTATGAAAATTAACCAATGAAATCACTCAATGTTTTTGAATTGTGGTTCAACAGAATTATTAAAAAAAAAAAAAAACAAACTCATGAAACAGGCCTGGACAAAAATGATGGTACCCCTAGAAAAGATTGAAAATAATGTGACCATAGGGACATATTCAACCAAAATGTGTCCTCTAATTAATATCACAGGTGTCTACAAACTTGTAATCAGTCAGTCGGCCTATTTAAAGGGTGAGAAGTAGTCACTGTGCTGTTTGGTGACATGGTGTGTACCACACTAAACATGGACCAGAGGAAGCAAAGGAGAGAGTTGTCTCAGGAGATTAGAAAGAAAATTATAGACAAGCATGTTAAAGGTAAAGGCTATAAGACCATCTCCAAGCAGCTTGATGTTCCTGTGACTACAGTTGCACATATTATTCAGAAATTTAAGATCCACAGGACTGTAGCCAACCTCCCTGGACGTGGCCGCAGGAGGAGACGGATAATACGAATGGTAACAAAAGAGCCCAGAACAACCTCTACCTCAACCTCGGTGGTCTGCAAATCTCTCACATAGAGAGTTGGATGGCAGGTTTGTGTTTTTATTAAAATCTGGGTTGATTAAGTGATCAATGGTTGCAAAAAGGACTTTAGGATTATGGGTTGAGATTATGTTGGTGAAACTTTTACATCTGAGTCTGAGTGTTTGTTTGGTGTGGTAGCTCTGCGTTTGAGCCTCACTCTTGTCCTGAATTATGACATAAGTATTCACAGCCTTTGCCATGAAGCTCAAAATAGAGCTCAGGTGCATCCTGTTTCCACTGATCGTCCTTGAGATGTTTCTACAGCTTAATTGGAGTCAACCTATGGTAAATTCAATTGATTGGACATGATTTTGAAAGGTACACACCTGTCTATATAAGGTCCCACAGTTGACAGTGCATGTCAGAGCACAAACCAAACCTGAAGTCAAAGGAATTGTCTGTAAATCTCCGAGACAGGATTGTCTGGAGGGACAAATCTGGGGAAGGGTACAGAAAAAATTTTGCTTCTTTGAAGGTCCCAGTGAGCGCAGTGGCCTCCATCAGGCATAAATGGAAGAAGTTCGGAACCACCAAGACTCTTCCTAGAGCTGGCTGGCTGTCTAAACTGAGCAATAAGAACAAAGAAGGGACTTAGTCAGGGAGGTGACCAAGAACCTGATGGTCACTCTGTCAGAGCTCCAGCGTTCCTCTGTGGAGAGAGGAGAACTTTCCAGAAAGACAACCATTTCTGCAGCAATCTAACAATGTCACAGCTCGCTCTCGCCTGTCATCTGCTTCAGCTGCGCGCACACCTGCGCCTCATCAGTCTCCAACTATTTAACCCGCTCTGACCAGAGCTTCGGCCTGGAGCCGTTTGATCGTCTTCACTCCCAACTCCAGCGCACGACTGTTCCTTCCCGGTCTGCGCCATCCTTCCTCATGCACGTAAGCAGTGTTTCTCCTTACCTGCTCTTCAGTTTTCTCCCCTGTGCACAGGTGGACCCTCCAGGTGGCAGATAACTCCCTCCTTCGCCTCATCCTCGTCCTTCCCATCCTCGCCTCACCCAGCGCGCACCTGGGCGCTGTCCTCCAGGCAGGAGTCTCCAACTTGCCAACGCCAGCCACCACGATATCTGCAAGTAAGCAGCACTTTGTGTGTTAATCCTGCATGGTGAAGATCTGTACTCACCCTTGTCTTTGCTCTGCCCTTAGGGTTGCCTGGCTGCACGGCGCACTGTTCTGCTCTCAGCGCTCCCTCTCCTCCAACAATCCATTTACACCTCACACTCACGCATCCAAACACCAACTGTTGTTGAATAAAGCTATTGAATCTCACTCGAGCCTGTGTGCGTGTTCCCTGGGCCCAATATTATGTCAGTATGGCTCCAGCAAAGTGGCCCAGCGGACAGCGGGCTCGCATGCCGTCTTTCCACCCTCGAGGCTCGAGTGGATTTAATTGCTCATCAGCAGCAGGTTATTCTTAATCAACTCACAAACATCACTCACCGGTTGGACCGTCTGGATCCCCAGCAAGCGTTCTCTCCGGCTCAGCACAGCGGGCCAGCTCCCGTCCCTTCCCAAGCTAGCCAGGCTAGCCCGGTGCCGCCAACCCGGCTCACCCCCATTCCAACACCCTCGCGCTTCAGCGGAAAGCTCGGCGAAGCGTGCGGGTTTCTTCTCCAGTGTGAATTGGTGTTCCAGCGCATCCCCGGGGACTTTCCGTCTGACAACAGCCGGATTGGGTATGTTGCCAACCTCCTGGAAGGGCGAGCATTGGCTTGAGCTTACGCCGTTATGGCGAGGCCCAGCTACGCGAGCCTGACCTATGCCCAGTTCGTGCACGACTTCAATAAAGTCTTTAATCACTCGGATCGTGACAGCGTGCTAACCAATTGGCTACTCAATCTTCGCCAAGGTAGTCGATTGGCAGCCGATTACACTGTCGACTTCCGGGTGGCAGCGGAGGAAGTTGGCTGGGGCGATGCTGCCCTCTGCAGCATCTTTCTCCGCAGTCTGAATTCTAGTCTGCGGAACGAGATGGTCTGCCGGGATCAGCCGGAATGGCTGTCCGAATTAATTTCCCTCGCAATTAGCTTAGACAACAAGCTGAGAGAGCGGGCCGCCGAGCGGAAGTCCTACAGCAGCTCGAGCGGAGCTTCCGCCCGCTCCTCTCAGTCTCGCCCCCTGGCGTTACCCGCTCCGGAGTCCACCGACGAATCTGAGGCTATGCTAATTGGGCGGACCAAGCTTCCACTGGCGGAGAAACAGCGCTGCAGGGAGCTAGGTCTCTGCATGTACTGCGGAGATGACCAGCACTCCGTGGAGGTCTGCCCAGTTAAACCAAAAGGGGGGAGTCCGCGAGTCGCTGTGGGGGGCCTCGCGGGCACAACCCAGCTTAATCCCCTCACCAAATGCCTCCTTCCTATCAGGTTCTGTCATAACTCCATCGGGCATGTCACTCACGCACTGGTGGACTCGGGGGCAGAACAGAACTTCATTCCTAAGAGCCTGGCAACCCGCCTGGGTATTCCGTGCCAAGCCCTGTCAGCCCCCCTTAACTTAGTCACTCTCGCCAGCACACCTCTGCAGAGGGTCACTCACCGAACTAAACCCATCTCCGTCATCATCTCAGGCAATCACAGGGAGGATTTAAGCCTGTTTGTCCTGCCCACCTCAGCTTCCCCCATCATCCTGGGCAATCCATGGCTGCGCCTCCACAACCCAGTCTTTGATTGGCAGTCCGGCAGCGTCTGCTCTTGGAACACCTTCTGCATGGGAACCTGTCTGTAGTCCGCTGCCTGCGCTCCGTCTGTTCCTTTCCCAGCCTCCGACTCACCCCCGCCGGACCTCTCCTTGGTGCCTCTGGAGTTCCACGACCTGGGGCCCGTCTTCAGTAAGTCCAAAGCGCTTTCTCTCCCCCCCCCCACCGCCCGTATGACTGTGCCATAAACCTCCGCCTGGGGGCGCCCTTGCTATCTGGTCATCTCTACAGCCTGTCTGCCCCGGAGCGGGAATCCATGGACGCATATATAAGAGACGCACTCAGCGCAGGCATCATCCGCCCCTCCTCATCTCCCCTCGGAGCTGGATTCTTCTTCGTGTCTAAGAAGGATGGGTCCCTGCGGCCGTGTATAGACTTTCGGGCCTTAAATGACATCACGGTGAAAGACAAATACACGCTGCTCCTCATGGACTCTGCTTTCAACTCCCTCCAGGGGGCCTCCTGGTTTACCAAGCTGGACCTCCGCAGTGCATATCACCTCGTTCGGATCCAGGAGGGCAACGAGTGGAAGACGGGGTTCCGGACGCCCAGTGGCCATTTCGAGTACCTGGTCATGCCGTTTGGGCTCACCAACGCTCCAGCCGTCTTCCAACGACTCAAACAATGTCCTTCGTGACTTCCTGGGAGTCTTCGTATTCGTCTACCTGGATGACATCCTGATCTTCTCCCGATCTCGAGAGGAGCATCAGGCCCACGTGAGGCGGGTCCTCCAGCGGCTCCTTGAGAACAGGTTGTACGTGAAGGCGGAGAAGTGCGAATTTTACACCAATAAGACCTCCTTCCTGGGCTTCGTCGTGTCCCACAATCAGCTTCTCCCTGACCCTGCCAAGGTCACAGCGGTGGTTGAGTGGCCCACCCCCTCATCCAGGAAACGGGTGCAACAATTCTTGGGATTCGCCAACTTCTTCCGCCATTTTGTGCTGAAGTATAGCTCCATCGCCTCTCCCCTGACCCACCTCACCTCCCCCAAGGTGCCGTTCCAGTGGACAGAGGAAGCGGCGTTGGCTTTTGAAACACTGAAGATGGAGTTCTCCTCCTCCCGGGTCCTGACCCAGGTTGACCCCACTCTACAGTGCCTGGTCGAGGTGGACGCATCCGACACAGGGGTATAGGCAGTTTTTTATCCCAGCGCTCTCCGGTGGATGGGGTGGTGCACCCCTGCGCCTTCTTCTCTCGATGCCTGTCTGCAGCGGAGCGGAATTATGACATCGGTGACAGGGAACTCCTGGCAGTGAAGCTTGCGCTGCAGGAGTGGCGTCATTGGCTGGAGGGGGCAGCGCAGCCTTTTGTGGTCTGGACGGTCCACAAAATTGTGGAGTACCTTAGGACGGCCAAGCGTCTGAATGCCCGCCAGATGCGCTGGTCTCTGTTCTTCGGCCGCTTCAGGTTTACGATCACCTATCGCCCTGGCTCCAAGAACGGCAAACCAGACGCGCTGTCCAGACAATTTGCTCCTGAAGCCCCGGAGGAGCAAGACCACACCATCCTGCCGACCTCGTGCGTCGTGGGGGCCGTTTCTTGGTCTGTCAGGGACTAGGTCCGGAGAGCACAAGAGGCCGAACCTGATCCTGGTGGCGGCCCAGCTGGGAGGCTGTTCATCCGGTTCCGGTTCCGCCGGACCGGCGGTGCCACACGAGTGGGCTGCCTGTTGCAACAGCCTTTTTTTTTATCTTCCTTCTTCTTTCTACACCTTTCACTCTGTATATATATCATGGACGCACGGATCGCCCCGGGGGTCTCCCGGGTCGGCGGACGGAGCCACGGTTTGCAGCGGGAGACGTTACAGTGGGGAGGAGCTAGTGCTAGCTAGCACTTGGCCGCCCCCTGGTGCTAATGGGAAACTCGACATACCGGGAGCTGTAGTGAAAACGACGCGGGTGCCGGGCTGGAGTTTAGGCAGCGTGAAAGAAATATAAGACAGAATAATAAAGAGCGATGGCAAGAACCAAGCAGACTGCCCGTAAAATCTACTGGAGGAAGAAGCCCCCCAGGAGACAACTAGCCACCAGGGCTGCTCGGAGAGGCGCTCCGGCCACCGGCAGAGTGAAGAGGCCTCGCTGTCACAGGTCACAGGCCCGTGGCTCTGAGAGAGATCCGTCACTACCAGAAATCCACGGAGCTGCTCATCCGTAAGCTGCCCGTCCAGCGCCTGGTGAGGGAGATCGCTCAGGACTTCAAGACCGTCCTGCGTTTCCTGAGCTTCGCCGTCATGGCTCTGCAGGAGACCAGCGAGGCCCACCTGGTGGTCTCTTCTTCGCTAAGGGGGTCACCATCATGCCCAAAGACTTCCAGCTGGCCCGCTGCATCCGCGGAGAGAGAGCTTAGACTTTCTGCTGCACATTCACCAGCCATAATGCTCTGCACTGTGTGTCTATATATATATACATTTATAGTAATATGGACATATGTTTACTAGATGTTGTTTTTTCTTGCCTTCTGATTGTTGCTCTTAGTGTTGCTATCCCTATGCTGTTGCAATCCTGGAATTTCCCCATTGTGGGACTAATAAAGGTTTATCTTATCTTATCTTATCTTATCTTATGCTATCATCTGTCCGGGGTGATGTCATCCATTGGGCACACACGTCTAAGCTCGCCTGTCATCCTGGAATTTCCCGGTTGGTGGATCTCCTTCAACGATCCTTCTGGTAGCCCGGTCTACGGAATGACGTCGCCAACTACGTCCGTGCCTGCCCCCAGTGCGCTACAAACAAGACCTCTAATTCCCCCCCAGCGGGCCTGCTCCATCTCCTGCCGGTCCCTGGTAGGCCCTGGTCTCAGGTAGCCCTAGATTTCGTCACTGGTCTCCCCACTTCCAACTCTCACGACCCCATCCTGACCATTGTGGACCGGTTTTCTAAGGCTGCCCATTTTGTGCCGCTCCACGGCCTCCCTACAGCGCGGGAAACGGCCAACATGTTGGTCCAGCATGTTGTCAGGCTACATGGGATCCCGGCTGACGTTGTCTCCGACCGGGGGCCTCAGTTCGTGTCCAAGGTCTGGAGGTGCTTTTGCAATGCCCTGGGGGCCACGGTGAGTCTGTCCTCCGGTCACCACCCACAGTACAATGGACAGTGCGAGCGCACCAACCAGGAGCTGGAGGCTGCTTTGTGCTGCGTCACCTCCTCGAGTCCCTCTTCCTGGAGCACCCATCTGCCCTGGGTGGAGTACGCCCATAACTCCACCTTATCATCAGCCATCGGGATGTCCCCTTTCCAGGCGTCTCTGGGGTATGACCCTCCGTTATTCCCCGAGGAGGAGGGTGAGGTGGCAGTTCCCTCCATCCAGGCACATCTCAGATGCTGCTGGCACCTGTGGACGAAGACACTCCAAGCGCTATTACGCACGGCAGTGCGCAACTCCAACGTAGCTAACCGCCACAGGAGAGCCGCTCTTCATTACCAGGTGGGCCAGCAGGTGTGGTTATTGACCCGTGACATCAATTTGAAGGCGGAGAAGAAGAAGCTGGCGCAACGCTTTATCGGTCCCTACCCGGTGACTAAGGTAATTAATCCGGTGGCTGTGCGTTTGGCTCTTCCCCCCTCCCTCCGTGTCTGTCCTACATTCCACGTCTCCCAAGTTAAACCTGTGATCTCTGACCCACTCTGTCCTCCTCCTAGGGCGCCTCCCCCTCCAGTGATGATCGACGGCGACCCGGCGTGGAGGGTCACCTCCATCCTGGACTCCCGACGTCGAAGTCGTGGGCTACAATATCTGGTGGACTGGGAGGGGTATGGCCCGAAGTGGAGATCCTGGGTGCACCCTTCCTTCGTGCTGGATAAACAACTTATCGCGGAGTTCCGTGCACCCAGGTAAGCCAGCGCCGGGAGGCGCTGCTCGAGGGGAGAGTACTGTCACAACTCGCTCTCGCCTGTCATCTGCTTCAGCTGCGCGCACACCTGCGCCTCATCAGTCTCCAACTATTTAACCCGCTCTGACCAGAGCTTCGGCCTGGAGCCGTTTGATCATCTTCGCTCCCAACTCCAGCGTGCGACCATTCCTTCCCGGTCTGCGCCATCCTTCCTCACGCACGTAAGCAGTGTTTCTCCCTACCTGCTCTTCAGTTTTCTCCCCTGTGCACAGGTGGACCTTCCAGGCGGCGGATAACTCCCTCCTTCACCTTATCCTCGTCCTTCCCATCCTCGCCTCGCCCAGCGCGCACCTGGGCGCTGTCCTCCAGGCAGGCGTCTCCAACTTGCCAACGCCAGCCACCGCGATATCTGCAAGTAAGCAGCACTTTGTGTGTTAACCCTGCATGGTGAAGATCTGTACTCACCCTTGTCTTTGCTCTGCCCTTAGGGTTGCCTGGCTGCACGGCACACTGTTCTGCTCTCAGCACTTCCTGTCCTCCAACAATCCATTTACACCTCACACTCACGCATCCAAACACCAACTGTTGTTGAATAAAGCTATTGAATCTCACTCGAGCCTGTGTGCGTGTTCCCTGGGCCCAATATTATGTCA
The DNA here is from genome assembly GCA_020510985.1 of Pholidichthys leucotaenia. Classification (NCBI taxonomy): domain Eukaryota; kingdom Metazoa; phylum Chordata; class Actinopteri; order Cichliformes; family Pholidichthyidae; genus Pholidichthys; species Pholidichthys leucotaenia. The sequence continues at coordinate 358,912,299 of CM035842.1, read as the reverse complement.
CAATCAGGCCTGTATGATAGAGTGGCCAGATGGAAGCCACTCTTTAGTAAAAGGCACATGGCAGCCTGCCTGGAGTTTGCCAAAAGGCACCTGAAGGACTTTCAAACCATGGGAAACAAAATTCTCTGGTCTGGTGAGACAAAGATTGAACTGCCAGGTGTCATGTTTGGAGGAAATCAGGCACTGCTCATCGCCAAGCCAATGCCATCTGTACAGTGAAGCATGGTGGTGGCGGCATCATGCTGTGGGGGTGTTTTTCAGTGGCAGGAACTGGGAGACTAGTCAGAATAGAGGGAAAGATGAATGGAGCAATGTACAGAGACATCCTGGATGAAAACCTGTTCCAGAGCGCTCTTGACCTCAGACTGGGGCGATGGCTCATCTTTCAGCAGGACAATGACTTTAAGCACACAGCCAAGATATCAAATGAGTGGCTTCAGGACAACTCTGTGAATGTTCTTGAGTGGCCTAGCCAGAGCCCAGACTTGAATCCAATTAAACATCTCTGGAAAGATCTGAAAATGGCTGTGCACCTACGCTTCCCATCCAACCTGATGGAGCTTGAGAGGTGCTGCAAAGAAGAATGGGAAAAGCTGCCCAATGATAGGTGTGCCAAGCTTGTGGCATCATATTCAAAAAGATTTGAGGCTGTAATTGCTGCCGAAGGTGCATCAACAAAGTACTGAGCATAGGCTGTGAATACTTATTTACATGTGATTTCTTAGTTTTTTATTTTCAATAAATTTGCAAAAATCTCAAAAACTTTTCTCATATTGTCATTATGGGGTATTATGTGTAGAATTTTGAGGGAAAAAAATGAATCTAATCAATTTAGGAATAAAGCTGTAACATAAAAAAATGTGGATAAAGTGAAGCACTGTGAATACTTTCCAGATAAACTGTAAGAGGGAAAATGAGCCGTGGTAGCACTCAGAAGGATAATATGGCATTAGCAACATAAATAGTCACTTGAAAAAATTATACTCTCACCGTATGTGTTCCAACCCAACCTGATGCCGTCTGGGGTCTATTGGGAGAAAGGCCCAAGGCCCCATTTATTGCCTCCACTCCAAATCAGATTAATTCCAGGGCATAATTGTCCTGGTCTGCAGTGGTTCGAAGTGGAAGGTATCAAGGCCTTGTCTTGAGCTCCACAGCAAGTATGCACTCCTTCCCGATGATGCTGCAGCCCACCCCTCTAATGCTACTACTCTAATGCTACTACTTTTTTAACATGGAAGAGGCGTTAGCATTGGAAGAAGCTTTCCTCCTCCCTCAGCTCTCCCGTTCCAGCCCCGCCCTCGTCTCCGGAGCTCCAACCTGAAGACGGCTCTGCTTCATCTTCAGGTGTATGGGGGCAACAACCGGCTTTACTGGCGGAGATTGATCGCCGTCTGGAGGAGGAGAAATTGGCGGCCACCTTTCCCTCTCCAGCACCATTCTGGGAGGCTTCTCTGTGGCCCATGCAGGAGTCCAGCCTCGCCGCAGCCGACGCCAGGAATTATGCCTCGCCAACTGCAGCAGGAAACACCATCAGCTAGGAGAACAGGCAAGTTTTCCCTCCTTTTGTTCCTAAAATTGTTGGAAATTCTTACCTGATCCTTGGTAGAGAGTCTCTGAGTGTGCAGTCCCCAAAGACCTCTTCACCTGCTGCAGCCATAAAATGCTCACCAGCCCTCTCCCTGCTCTCTCCCCTCTTCCCTGAATATACACCGGCGCCGGAGCTGGACTGCCATGACTGGGAGGAGCCAGAGGTCCGGGAGGATTTTTTCCCTGGAGCAATGGTGAGCCAGACCCCAGCTGCCATGCTGGAGAAATCACCAGCATGGGTCACGACAGCTGGGACTACGATGACTGCAGAGACCATCACGCCTAGTCAGCGCCCGAGCTGCACCTCCAGGAGGCTGAGCCCATGGAAACATCACCTGGATCGTTGGAGTCCTGGGTGGCGGTAGAGCTCGAGCTAAGGCAAGTGCTTTCTTTTGTCTTCCTTCTTTCTATAGTAGAGCATTTTTGCCTAGCTCTAGGTGAGGAGGGCCAGCTGCAGCCATATGCTGCACCTGAGCTTGCCTCGCCGGTCTCTGCCGTTGCCGGCGACCCTGACCCTTCCTCCTCTGTGTCTGAGTCCTCTTCTCGGGTCGCCAGAGAGAGGTCCATGTCGCCGGACGAGACTGAGGATCCAGGCTCGCCACTGGAGGTTATTGTGGCTGCTGCCACCCCCTGCTGTGGTCTCCATGGGTCCAGCTCCCCGTCTGCCGAAGGTTGTGGGTTGGGTCCGCCTCAGCCGAGGTCTCCGGGGGTGCCTGTGATTGACCGCCTTCTGGCTTGGGTTCTCGTATGGGTCAGCTGGCCCAGGGTCAAGACAGCGTAAAGGTCAGCAGTGGCCCAGCCGGGTCCCACCACGGGTGCAGCAGGGGTCCCCCCAGGCTCCACCATGGGTGCAACCATGGCTCAGACGGGGTCCACTGTGGGTGCTACACTGGCCCAATCGGGGCTCACCGCGGGAGCAATGAAGCCCCGGATGGGGGTCACCACTGGTGCAACGTTGTCCCAGCCCGGGTCCACCATGGGTGCAACAAAGTTTCAGCATCACATCAGGACCACCGAGGGTACCGCCAGCCAATCCAAGGACACCAGGGTCTCCTTCCCCCTTCCAGAGGCCTGGTGGGTGATCCTTCTCCTCCTGCTGGGCACCGTCATGGTCTACTGAGTCCTGCCACCAGTGACCGCAGAGGTCTCCTTTCCCTGGTCCGGCCGCCCACCTCCAAGTGTCCCGGTGGGCAGGCTGCCCCCTTGCTTTTCCCCCTGGTCCTGGTGGCTCAACGATGTGGGCTGGCCGCCTGAAGGTCTGAGTCTCCCAGTAGGGGGGCCGCTTTCCAGCCCATTTCACCTGGCCTGGTGGCTGAAGAAACCCAGTCGGCCGCCCGAGAAACTGTACCATTGAGGTCGGTGGCCAAGTTTTCCAGGCAGGCCACCCGACTCACCTTGCCTGGCAGTCTGGCTGGTGTTGGACTTTGTTAGGCCTCTTGGCCTGGTTCACATGACTGTGCATAGGCTCTGGGACTTTGGCCAGCCCCCTGAACTTATGGCTGTTCGTGGGCCTTGGAACTTTGGCCTGCTCCCAGAACTTGGGGACTCTGGGGTTTTGGGGAAGGGTTACTGTAATTTTGGGGTTCAGAAGTGTTGTGCTCTTTGTGTTGTGTTGTGGTGTTTTTTTTCTTCCTTGGTTAATCCCTCCTGCCCTGTTTCCCCCCACCTCCCGCCCTGGTTAGTGGTGTTGGCCTTCTGGGTGGGGAGGGGGGCAGGTTTTCTCTTGGGTTTTGTTTTTTATTTTTGATGGTACGGTGGGTGTCTGGTAACCAACCCTTGAGGGGAGGCTTTGTCATGTGTGGGGTTGTTTTCAACCCCGTCCATGATCTGTGGCTGTAGGTCTTTGATTGTGCTTATTATTTTCAGCTGGCAGATTATTTGAGCCTGGCGCTCTGCCAGTCCTACGGCCACACCTCCTCCTCTCATTCTCCTTCGCCAGACATTCACCGGCTGCATTTTATCACGACATACACAGTCATGTGCGCGCATGCGCGCGCGCACACACCCACACACGCATTTTCAATCAGTCATGCACTTGCTTGCCACACTGTGGCGTCCACTTGCCTTCATTAGTGATTTGTGTACTTATGGGAGGCAGTGTGATCAGTGTGGCAGCTTCCGCCTCCCAAAGAGAGCAGACACTTTTTCCTTCTCTCCAGCTCTGACTTTTCATCTCCTTCCTCCTCTAACTAACTGGATCCCAGCTTGCTATCGTCTGTCTGCGTGTCTCTACTGCTGATTATCGAACGAAATTATGGATTTAATAAGCTGGGCTTTGAACGCAATTGACACTATTTTTTCAACGAGGAAAAGTGCCCCGGGGAAGGTTGTTTGCCCCGCAGGAACGGCTGCTGCGGGCTATTTGAGGGACACAAGTAATTGGAAACTCTTGTGCCTGTCTGATCTTTCCATCGAAGATGTCGAAGATTTGTACGTCTTCGTAGTAATGGTCATCGGGATCGTTCTGATTGGATCTGGGATTGTCCTGGTGTACCGTAAATTGATGAAGATGGACATAGCCTATCAAAATGCTGGCCAGGTGAGGCTTAACCATCAAATTGAAAAAATGGAGAGGACTCTGACAGCGGCAAATGGAGAACTGTCTAGGAAAATGGATTACATCATGATCACGCTGAGAGCCGTCCATGAAGGATTCAACGTCCAGCACTGAAGGATTAAGTACTGAATCTGTAAGAGGATATAAAGTTTCTTTCTCTGGGATCAGTACTATTTGACTAATCTGACCCCCTTACACAAGTCCTCCAGATTATCTGCAGTTTTTTGTTTTCAAAACATTTGAGCTGCATTGACTCCACGGACAGTCAGCTGCATGGCTCAAGGACAAATGCCAGCAGCTAAGACAAAACATCTCCTGCCAAAGAGACTTTGTTGTTCTTAACTGATACAAACACCTACACTCAACACTACACCCACACTGACTCAAAAACTGATGAAAAAGATCACTCACTCACTGCTCTCTTTGTGTCCTTGTGTACATTCTTGTCTGCTAACTGTGCATTGAGGGCTTTTTTTCTTGTAATCATAATATTGATCATATATGACCGGTATTCTGACAATCAATGGTTTTTTGCTCTTTCCTATTGTGTTATCCTTTTCCTCCCTACGCATCCTGTACCCATCTGATGACAGGCGCGTTTTTCAGATGCTGCCGCGTCACCGGAAATGCAGGTCGTTTTCTGTGTCAAGTCAAATCCCTCGTATGTTATCAGTTGTTTACTGTTAATGTACTTGGCAATAAATCTTTTCTGAGTTCTGAGCTTAGTCAACTTTGGACTTCCTGGCTCACAGATTGTTGGCTCCCTTCCTTGGACTGAACTGAGTTGTTACTCAAGAGCCTTTTCGCTCCAACGCGTATATGTGTCCTCTTTTATTAATGCCTTCCTCTCCACGCCTGCTCAGTCTGGAGCGTGCTTGGCATTCCTTCCTCACCAGCAAAGCTAGTAGCTGGTTGTCTCATCATCTATCAGTGACTGTTACATGGACATTTTGTGTTTTTTCCCTTTTACAATAAACACGTTTACTTTACTGCATGTTGGGCTCAAATCAGTTTATTTGGTCGCTGCACAATTACGCAGCGGACATGACAACAATTCCTTTGACTTCATGCTTTGGTTTGTGCTCTGACATGCACTGTCATCTGTGGGACCTTATATAGACAGGTGTGTGCCTTTCCAAATCATGTCCAATCAACTGAATTTACTACAGGTGGACTCCAATTAAGCTGTAGAAACATCTCAAGGATGATCAGTGGAAACAGGATGCACCTGAGCTCAATTTTGAGCTTCATGGCAAAGGCTGTGAATACTTATGTAGGTACATGTGATTTCTTAGTTGTTTTTTTTTGTTTTTTTTTTAAATAAATTTGCAAAAATCTCAAAAAAGCTTTTTTCACATTGTCATTATGTAGAATTTTGAGGAAAAAAAATGAATTTAATCCCTTCTGGAATAAGGCTTTAACATAAAATGTGGAAAAAGTGAAGCACTGTGAATACTATCAGAGTATCGCATAATACTATCAGAGTTCTCTGATGACTCTGCGATTGTTGGCCTCATCTCCAATGGAGATGAAGCTGAGTACAGAGGGCTTATCCAGGACTTCGTGGACTGGTGCCATCGGAACTGCCTCCAGATCAACGCGAGGAAAACTAAGGAGCTGGTGGTGGACTGCCGCAGGCAAGGACAACCCCTCACAGCACCAGTAAATATACAGGGAACAGACATCGAGATGGTGACATCCTGTGGCTGCACGGTGGCGCAGTGGTTTAGCACTGCGGCAGCACAGTTTACCCTCGGCCGGGGGATCGTGGGGATCGTGAGATCGTGGGTTCGATCCCAGCCCCCGACCAACAGTGAACTGTGTGGAGTTTGCATGTTCTCCCCGTGTTGCGTGGGTTTACTCCGGGATTTCTCCGGTTTCCTCCCGCATACCAAAAACATGTAGGTTTAGGGCGCTCGCGCATGCAACGACCGGCGGCCGGTGGCTTGTCACCAGACTGCAAACCAAATCTACCTACGGGTACAAATAAGTAAAAAAAAAATCCTACAAGTACCTGGGTGTTCATCTGAACAATAAAGATAAGATAAGATAAGCCTTTATTAGTCCCACAATGGGGAAATTCCAGGATTGCAACAGCACAGGGATAGCAACACTCAGAGCAACAATCAGAAGGCAAGAAAAAACATCTAGTAAACACATGTCCATATTACTATAAATGTATATATATATAGACACACAGTGCAGAGCATTATGGTTGGTTGGTGAATGTGCAGCAGAAAGTCTAAGCTCTCTCTCCGCGGATGTGGCGGGCCAGCTGGAAGTCTTTGGGCATGATGGTGGCCCCCTTAGCGAAGAAGAGACCACCAGGTGGGCCTCGCTGGTCTCCTGCAGAGCCATGACGGCGAAGCTCAGGAAACGCAGGACGGTCTTGAAGTCCTGAGCGATCTCCCTCACCAGGCGCTGGACGGGCAGCTTACGGATGAGCAGCTCCGTGGATTCTGGTAGCGACGGATCTCTCTCAGAGCCACGGGCCTGTGATGGCGAGGCCTCTTCACTCTGCCGGTGGCCGGAGCGCCTCTCCGAGCAGCCCTGGTGGCTAGCTGTCTCCTGGGGAGCTTCTTCCTCCAGTAGATTTTACGGGCGGTCTGCTTGGTTCTTGCCATCGCTCTTTATTATTCTGTCTTATATTTTTTGCACGCCGCCTAAACTCCAGCCCGGCACCCGCGTCGTTTTCGCTACAGCTCCCGGTATGTTGAGTTTCCCATTAGCACCGGGCGGCGGCCAAGTGCTAGCTAGCACTAGCTCCTCCTCGCTGTAACGTCTTCCGCTGCAAACCGTGGCTCCGTCCGCCGACCCGGGAGACCCCCGGGGCGATCCGTGCGTCCGTGATATATATACAGAGTGAAAGGTGTAGAAAGAAGAAGGAAGATAAAAAAAAATTAAAAAAAAAAAAAAAAAAAGGCTGTTGCAACGGGCAGCCTACTCGTGTGGCGCCACCGGTCCGGTGGAACCGGATAGATGAACTAGACTGGTCACACAATACTGACGCACTCTACAAGAAGGGACAGCGCAGGCTGTTCCTACTGAGGAGATTCAGGTCTTTTGGTGTACAAGGGGTGCTGCTGAAGACATTCTATGACACGGTTGTGGCATCAGCCATCACTTTTGGAGTGGTCTGCTGGGGCAGTGGCATTACCGCAGCCGATAGGAAGAGACTGAACAAACTGATCAAGAAAGCTAGCTCTGTCCTGGGGCAGCGCCTTGACCCAGTGGAGGAGATAGGAGAGAGAAGGATGGCGGCTAAACTGTCATCTCTGCTGGAGTCCGAGTTCCACCCTATGCAGGACATACTGAATGCACTGAGGAGCTCATTTAGCAGCAGACTACATCATCCCAGGTGCACAACCGAGAGGTTTCGCAGGTCCTTCCTACCAACGGCTGTCAGACTGTACAACCTAAGCAGGGCTGCTCGCAGAGATAGCAAAAAGACGTAACAACCGAATAGTTTTGAATGCAAAAGATGCAATAGACTTACACAATGGTCCCCTCCGGCATACAACTAGGAAAATACCAGTCGCTATGGAGGGTGAGAATATGTATGGGTACATAATCATACCATGTAGGATAACTAAGTAGACGGTTGTGCTGTTTCATCCCATCTAGCAACAATGCTCTGCACTGTGTGTGTTTATATATCTATATATTTATTCCATCTAGCTACAATGCTCCGCACTGTGTTTATATATCTACATATTATTCCATCTAGCTACAATGCTCCGCACTGTGTGTGTTTATATATTTACATAGTTATTCCACCTAGCTGCAATGCTCCATACTGTGGGTGTTTATATATCTACACTACCGTTCAAAAGTTTAGGGTCACCCAGACAATTATTTTGTGTTTTCCATGAAAAGTCACACTTATTTACCACCATGAGTTGTAAAATGAATAGAAAATATAGTCAAGACATTGACAAGGTTAGAAATAATGATTTGTATTTGAAATAATAATTTTTTTTCCTTCAAACTTTGCTTTTGTCAAAGAATCCTCCATTTGCAGCAATTACAGCATTGCAGACCTAACATGATTGCACAAGGGTTTTCTAATCATCCATTAGCCTTCTGACGCAATGAGCAAACACATTGTACCATTAGAACACTGGAGTGATAGTTGCTGGAAATGGGCCTCTATACACCTATCTAGATATTGCACCAAAAACCAGACATTTTGCTGCTAGAATAGTCATTTACCACATTAGCAATGTATAGAGTGTATTTCTGATTAGTTTAAAGTTATCTTCATTGAAAAAAGTGCTTTTCTTTCAAAAATAAGGAAATTTCTAAGTGACCCCAAACTTTTGAACGGTAGTGTACATATTTATTCCATCTAGCTACAATGCTCCGCACTGTGCGTTTATATACTCATATATTTATTCCATCCAGCTACAATGCTCTGCACTGTGTGTCTGTATATATATATATATATATGTATATTAGCTGCTCTTGCTTTTTTTTGTTTTTTTCTTGCCTTCTGGTTGTTGCTCTGAGTGTTGCTATCCCTGTGCTGTTGCAATCCTGGAATTTCCCCATTGTGGGACTAATAAAGGCTTATCTTATCTTATCTTATCTTATCCTTTCTAGATGCACTGTATTCCCTTATTAGAATCCATAGATTTCTGTCACATGGTAACAAAACCCACTCACTTCCATAATCATATACTTAATCTTGTCTTGACTTATGGTGATGAGATTTGGATTTGACTTATGGCAATGAGAAAAAATTGTAATATTTTCTCAAAACCATCTTGTCTGCTCCTTCATAAATAATAATTAACACTGATCAATGGCTTACAGAATTTAATTAAAAAAAAAAAATCCAGTACCACAGGCTTTTTTCTGACAGTGTTGATAAGATTTAAAGAATCACTATCCTAATTACTCCCTACATGTTTTACCTCTGTGGAGGAAAACTTTTCAAACTTTTCAACCTCACAAATAGATTGTTTGGTTGACAGTGCTCCAAACACTTAATGCTCGATTCTTGACAATATTGCCCCACTACAGAGAAACGTACGTTTTCAGATTTTGTTCACACCCTGGTACAATGATCAATTGCATGCCTTAAAACAAATTTTAAGGAAACTGGAAAAGAAATGGCACGCCATTAAAGAGAATACGTTTTATAGCCTGGAAAAATTGTTTCATTACTGTTGTGTATGCAGTTACTCCTTTGTTACTTTACACACACACATTCAACCTTGGATGTGCCACAATAAGCACAGACACCGTAAGTGCGTTTTTAGGAGCCGAGGCTCAGCTTCCATTTTTATTGAACCAAACTTGGACTCATTACATCCTAGTGCGCATGCGCGTATTACTTTATACAAGAACTATCAATGCGCAACAATGAAATAAAATAGATCCCAATATCCCATACCTAACACTCCTCCCTTCCAGCATTGATATCCCCACTAACTAAAGGTTGTTTACCTGAGTAAGTATTAATCATAACTAAATACATCTAACCTATCTACTCTCATTCTACCATAACCCATTTCAGTCCTGGAATCGCTCTGGAGGTCTCCGAATTCTCTCTGGATAGCGCCTCTCTGGTGGAGCGTCGGCAGCAGGATTTTGAGGAACAGCAGGGACTGGTGCAGTATCACCTGCATCGGCTTCAGGCCCACCTGTGGCTTGATCTTCGTCACTGAACTGAAAGTCACCCTGGAATGGTGTAGCGTTGGCATCCATGTTGGTTGCTCCAGATGCATCCAACAGCTGATCCACGTGTCTACGCCACAGTAGGTCTGGCCCGATTTTCACCTCGTAGGTTAACGGTCCTGTCTGTGACACGATGGTACCAGGCTGCCACTTTTGTCCTTTGCTGCGGTAGTCTTTGGCTATCACCTGTTGTCCCACTTGGAAGGTACGCAGTGAGCGCGTCTGGGATCGGAGAGCAGATTCCGTCTGTTTTCTCTGTACACGTTGCTGTAGACTGGGTTTCAATAAGTCTAAGCGTGAGCGCAGGGGACGCCCTAGGAAGAGCATGGCAGGTGTCTGTCCTGTTATTGCGTGTGTACTGTTGCGATAGGCCAGCAGAAAGTTTGCAATCTTCTGCTGTAGCGATGCACAGTCCCTATCCATGGCCTTCATAGACTGTTTGAAAGTCTGAATGAAACGTTCCGCTTGGCCGTTAGAAGCTGGATGATATGGCACAATGGTGGTGTGTTGTATGCCATTCCTTTTAACAAAGCGCTGAAACTCTTCAGAAGTGAAAGGTGTTCCGTTATCACTCACAATCTGATGCGGAAGGCCTGTGCGTGAGAACAGGGCCCGTAAGAGTTCAACTGTCTTTGCAGAGGTTGCTGTTTTTGTGCAGAAAACCTCAGGCCACTTTGAATGCGCATCAACTACGACCAGGTACATGCGGTCCATGAAAGGGCCCGCATAGTCGATGTGAACCCGTTGCCATGGTTTTGTAGGCCATTCCCACACATGCAGTGGGGCTGTTGGTGGAGTCTTTTGGGTCTGCTGACACCCGTAGCATGTCTTTGCAATGTCCTCGATCTGTCCATCAATTCCAGGCCACCATACGAAGCTTCTTGCGAGGTGTTTCATTTTCACCACACCTAAGTGTCCCTCGTGTAGCACTGAGAGAACCCTCTGGCGCAGCTTCTGTGGTATCACTACCCTCTCCCCCCACAAAATGCATCCTTGATGCACTGTGAGCTGTTCACGGCGACTGGAATAGCCCGGTAAGGATGAGTCACCCTTGCGTGGCCAGCCTTTCAGTGTCAGCTCGTAGACTCTAGACAAGACAGGGTCGCGGCCTGTCTCTCGTGCGATCTCCTCACTTGTGACTGGTAGGGGATCTACTTGTGTCATCTGGAACATGTCCACCGCTTCCTTGGTCTTAATTGGCGGTGCGACTTGTAGTGGCAACCGGGACAACCCGTCAGCGTTCCCATGGTGAAGTGTGCCTTTGTACTCAATGCTGTAGGTGTGAGCACTCAAAAACAAGGCCCACCGTTGCAGTCGAGCAGCGGCCATGGCTGGTACTCCCTTAGCTGGATTAAAGATTGAAACTAAAGGCTTATGATCTGTGAGGAGGGTAAAGTGCTTTCCGTATAGATACTGATTGAACTTTTTCACTCCCCAGACCAAACTAAGAGCTTCTCTGTCAATTTGCGCATAGTTACGCTCAGCTGCATTCAGCGATCGGGAGGCAAATGCTATTGGTCGCTCTGTTCCGTCAGTGAACCAGTGTGATAGCACGGCTCCAATTCCGGAAGGGGAAGCATCACATGCAAGCTTGAGTGGCACTTCGGGGTCATAGTGTGTCAACACGTTGTCTGAGGTCACCAACTGCTTTGTTTGCTTGAAGGCCTTTTCACAGTCCTGGGACCAGTGCCACTTAGTGCCCTGTTGGAGTAGGGAATTCAATGGGTGTAGCACTGAGGACAGGTTGGGCAAGAATTTCCTGTAATAGTTAACCAGGCCCAAGAAAGATCTCAATTGAGAGACATCTTGTGGTGGTGGGGCCTTCAAAACAGCATCAATTTTGTCTTTGCATTTGTGTAGCCCGTTTTTGTCAATTTTGTGGCCACAGTATTCAATGTCATCCTGGAAGAATTCACATTTTGCTTTGTTGGCATGTAATCCAAATTCATTCAGTCTTTGGAGCACTTTTTCAAGATTTTCCAGATGTTCGTTGTCGTTAGCTCCCGTGATCACTATGTCATCCAAATAGCACTGTGTATTCGGTATGCCTTGTAGGACTTGATCCATTGCCTTCTGCCAGATTGCTGGCGCTGAAGCGATGCCGAAGACCAGGCGGTTGTACTGATAGAGACCTTTGGAGGTGTTGATGGTCAAGTACTTTTTGGACGACTCCTCCATCTCCATCTGTAAGTACGCTTGTGCAAGGTCAAGCTTGGAAAATCGCTTACCCTGGCCCAGCGCTGCGAAGATGTCGTCAATTCGCGGTAGAGGGTACTGTTCCGCCTTCAAGACCGGATTGACTGTCACCTTAAAATCACCGCAGATGCGTACTGAGCCATTACCCTTTACCACTGGCACTATTGGCGTTGCCCATTCAGACCAGTCCACTTTCGATAGGATGCCCTCATTTTCCAACCTTTGAAGTTCATTTTCCACCTTGGGCCGGAGAGCGTATGGAACTGTACGCGCCTTGTGGAATTTGGGTACAGCGTCGTCATTCAGAACAATCTGGGCTTTCAGATGTTTTAGTTTGCCTATGCCATCTTGAAAAACTTCTCCTGCATTTTGAAGTATTTTGTTCAATTTTTCATTTGTAGAGCCATTGCTCTGCTTTTTGGTCACTGTGGCTTGCATTTCTTTAATTGACTGCCAATCCAATTGTACTTCACGAAGCCATTCACGGCCAAACAGGGGCGCACCCCCTCTCTCAATAACATACAGGGGCAGTGCACACTGTTGATCGCCATAGTGCACATTCACATTGATCACGCCCATTGGGGCTACGCGCTCCCCTGTGTAAGTTTTGAGCATTACATCTGTAGATTGCAATTGCAGATGTGAGAAGTGTGCCTGGTAATCCTTCTTAGACATGACTGACAATGCAGATCCAGTATCCAATTCCATAGTCAGTGTTTTTCCTTCCACTTTGGGTGAAACCCATATGATTCCCCTGTTGGGTCTTTTCAATGAGCAGACATCAAAGCAAGCTAAATCTTGTGCACTGTCTGAATCAGATGAGCAAGTTTCAATGTCATGCATGTCTTTTTGTTTATTTTTAAATTTGTTGAACTTTTTCTCCTTCACTGTATCTTTCACTTTCATTTTGCACACTTTCTGTATGTGACCTGTTTTATGGCACTTGTTGCACTCCTTATCTTTAAACCAACATTCAGGTGGAGCGTGTGATTTCTTTCCACAGCGATAGCATGCATCCTTTTTCTGTTGTCTTTTGTCTATGCTGTGCATGTTGCACTCGTGAACATGGCATTCTTGCGCCATCTGCTGCTGTAGCTCGGTAGCGCCTTTAGCAGCTGCTTCCATTGACGTGGCGACTTCAATGGCACGTTTCAATGTCAGATCTTTTTCTGTTGACAGTCTCTTTTGTATGCTTTCGCTGTGCAGTCCGCACACGAATCTATCTCGCAATGCGTCTGACAGATTTCTTCCAAATGAACAATGTTCAGACAGTCTTCTCAATTCTGCCACGAATTCAACAATAGACTCTGTTTTTAACTGATTCCGTTTATGGAATTTAAAACGTTCGGCAATGACGAGAGGCTTCGGATTCAAATGCGCCTCTAAAACAGTGACAATGTCTTTGTACGTCTTATCTGCCGGTTTGTCTGGGGTCAACAAACTGCGTAGCAAGTTGTATGTCTTAGCTCCCATTACACTAAGCAGTACTGCTACCTTTTTGTCGTTTGGAATGTCGTTTGCCACAAAGTACTGATCCAACCTTTCCACGTATGTTGTCCAGTCCTCCGATGCGCTATCAAAACTGTCCATTTTCCCAATTATCCCCGCCATGGTTGGTGCCGTATTAACCGTCGGGTTTGTACTCTCTGTGTACACTTCGAGTTGCAATGAGTTAGCTTTTATCACAGTCAACAGTCACACTCACGACGACTCGTGTCCTCTCCGTGTCGGAATATCCATTCACAGATCCCATCCTCGTCGCCAATTGTTGTGTATGCAGTTACTCCTTTGTTACTTTACACACACACATTCAACCTTGGATGTGTCACAATAAGCACAGACACCGTAAGTGCGTTTTTAGGAGCCGAGGCTCAGCTTCCATTTTTATTGAACCAAACTTGGACTCATTACATCCTAGTGCGCATGCGCGTATTACTTTATACAAGAACTATCAATGCGCAACAATGAAATAAAATAGATCCCAATATCCCATACCTAACAATTACATACAAAAAAACCAAACAAACATATGTAGCTTTAGAACTACGCTGTTTAAGATGCCACTAGTAGATTTTGAAATACAACAACTGAGGAGGCAACGTAAGCAATCAGCAAGAGATTATATAGTACATAAATATATTGAACAGAACTTCAGAAACATGCTGATAACATTTACCGATGGTTGCAAGGACGACTCGTGTCCTCTCCGTGTCGGAATATCCATTCACAGATCCCATCCTCGTCGCCAATTGTTGTGTATGCAGTTACTCCTTTGTTACTTTACACACACACATTCAACCTTGGATGTGTCACAATAAGCACAGAGGAGGCAACGTAAGCAATCAGCAAGAGATTATATAGTACATAAATATATTGAACAGAACTTCAGAAACATGCTGATAACATTCACCGATGGTTGCAAGGACCCTACAACTGGTCGTAGTGGAGCTGCGGTATATACAGTGGGGCAAAAAAGTATTTAGTCAGCCACCAATTGTGCAAGTTCTCCCACTTAAAAGGTGAGAGAGGTCTCCAATTTTCATCAAAGGTATACCTCAACTATGAGAGACAAAATGAGAAAAAAAAATCCAGAAAATCACATTGTCTGATTTTTAAAGAATTTATTTGCAAATTATAGTGGAAAATAAGTATTTGATCACCTACAAACAAGCAAGATTTCTGGCTCTCACAGACCTGTAACTTCTTCTTTAAGAGGCTCCTCTGTCCTCCACTCGTTACCTGTATTAATGGCACCTGTTTGAACTCATTATCGGTATAAAAGACACCTGTCCACAACCTCAAACAGTCAGACTCCAAACTCCACTATGGCAGAGACCAAAGAGCTGTCAAACGACACCAGAAACAAAATTGTAGACCTGCACCAGGCTGGGAAGACTGAATCTGCAATAGGTAAGCAGCTTGGTGTGAAGAAATCAACTGTGGGAGCAATTATTAGAAAATGGAAGACATACAAGACCACTGATAATCTCCCTCGATCTGGGGCTCCACGCAAGATCTCACCCCGTGGGGTCAAAATGAACACGAGAACGGTGAGCAAAAATCCCAGAACCACACGGGGGGGCCTAGTGAATGACCTGCAGAGAGCTGGGACCAAAGTAACAAAGGCTACCATCAGTAGCACACTACGCCGCCAGGGACTCAAATCCTGCAGTGCCAGACGTGTCCCCCTGCTTAAGCCAGTACATGTCCAGGCCCATCTGAAGTTTGCTAGAGAGCATTTGGATGATCCAGAAGAGGATTGGGAGAATGTCATATGGTCAGATGAAACCAAAATAGAACTTTTTGGTAAAAACTCAACTTGTCGTGTTTGGAGGAGAAAGAATGCTGAGTTGCATCCAAAGAACACCATACCTACTGTGAAGCATGGGGGTGGAAACATCATGCTTTGGGGCTGTTTTTCTGCAAAGGGACCAGGACGACTGATCCGTGTAAAGGAAAGAATGAATGGGGCCATGTATCGTGAGATTTTGAGTGAAAACCTCCTTCCATCAGCAAGGGCATTGAAGATGAAACGTGGCTGGGTCTTTCAGCATGACAGTGATCCCAAACACACCACTCGGGCAATGAAGGAGTGGCTTCGAAAGAAGCATTTCAAGGTCCTGGAACGGCCTAGCCAGTCTCCAGATCTCAACCCCATAGAAAATCTTTGGAGGGAGTTGAAAGTCCGTGTTGCCCAGCGACAGCCCCAAAACATCACTGCTCTAGAGGAGATCTACATGGAGGAATGGGCCAAAATACCAGCAACAGTGTGTGAAAACCTTATGAAGACTTACAGAAAACGTTTGACCTCTGTCATTGCCAACAAAGGGTATATAACAAAGTACTGAGGTGAACTTTTGTTATTGACCAAATACTTATTTTCCACCATAATTTGCAAATAAATTCTTTAAAAATCAGACAATGTGATTTTCTGGATTTTTTTTTTCTCATTTTGTCTCTCATAGTTGAGGTATACTAATGATGAAAATCGGAGACCTTTCTCATCTTTTAAGTGGGAGAACTTGTACAATTGGTGACTGGCTAAATACTTTTTTGCCCCACTGTATTCTTATAAAATATCTATCAAAAGAACCAGCAATCACTTATCAGTATACACAGTTGAGCTAGTTGCCATAATATTAGCTCTACAGTGGTTGGAGATAAATTATAGGAATAATGCTGTTATTGCTTCAGATAGTTGGGCAGCTGGGTGGCACGGTGGAGGAGTGGTTAGCACTGCGGCAGCACAGCAATTCACCCTTGGCCGGGGGATCCTGGGTTCGATCCCAGCCCCCAACCAACAGTGAGCCGTGTGGAGTTTGCATGTTCTCCTTGTGTCTGCGTGGGTTTACTCTGGGATTTCTCCGGTTTCCTCCCACATGCCAAAAACATGCAAGTTAGGTTAATTGGCATCAAAACTGGGGATTCTAAATTGTCCTTCGGTATGACTGTGAGAGTGAATGGTTGTCTGTCTTTCTGTGTTGGCCCTGCGATGGACTGGCGATCTGTCCAGGGTATATCTTGCCTCTCGCCCAAAGATGCTGGGATAGGCTTCAGCCGCCCCCCCCCCCCCCGGCGACCCAAAAAGGATTAAGCAGAAGAAGATGAATGAATGAGCTGGGCAGCTCTCAAGAGTGTTCAGTCACTGCAGTCGTGTAGGCAGAACCTAATTGCAGAAATTCACTCCTTAATTTACAACCTCTACAGTAAAGGCCAGTCAGTAAGCTTTCTTTGGGTTCCAGCCCATGTTGGAATAGAGGGTAATGAGGATGTGGACTTATTAGTGAAACAATCATTGAAATTTGAGGCAGTGGATCTGAACATCTCACTCAGTAAGGCAGAAGGCAAATCGATAATTAACAAGTATATAGTGCAAAAGTGGCAAGAATATTGGGACTCAATAGATACAGGAAGATTTCTTTGACATTCAAAAGCGGGTGGTCTCTGGAATGGGACTTGGCAGAAACAGGACAGAGGAGATACTCATCACCCGATTGAGAATAGGACATACTACTTTGAACCAGACGTTGCATAGAATAGATAAACACCCAACAGGCAGCTGTGCACATTGTGGTTCTCCGGAAATAGTTCAGCACATTTTGTTGGAATGTCAGGGATACTGGGATCAAAGGAAACATCTGATTGCAGTAATGGAAAGGGCTAATTTAAGTTTTGGTTTGGAAAACATGTTAGGAACCTCAGTCAAAGAAATATATGTAGCTCTACTTAGATATTTAAGTGCAACTGGATTAATCAAAAGAATTTAGTTTTTTTCCCCCTCCCATTCTCTTGTCCGCGCTCTGGACCAGTGGGTGGCGGTGGTGCACCTGCGGGCTGGTTGCTGGCTGGCAATCGGATCTGGAGGAAGAGGAAGAAGAAGAGTGATATAAGCAGTGATGCGGGTGACAACAAAACCTGGATGAATCCAGAATCTTGGTCAAAACGTCACAAAGCTATGAGGAAGATGTCACAAAGCTACAAAGCTATGAGGAAATTGTCACAAAGCTATGAGGGAAAACGTCACAAAGCTATGAGGAAAACATCACAGAGCAACAAAGCTATGAGTAAGAAGTCACAAAGCTATGAAGAAAACATAATCAAGTCAGTGGCAGTAATGCACCTTTGAACTGGTTGCCAACTGCCAATCAAATCTATCAGAAGAAGCAGAAGATACTATTCACTGCTAATTGATGAAAATAAAAACAACCCCAAATTCCTTGTTGCCAGACTAAGAGCCATAGTACTGAACAATTACTCTCATCACTGAGCTGCAATGCCTTCATGAATTTCTTTACAAACAAGGTTGTAGCACTACTGAAAAAATTAGTTTAAGTTTAATGTTTATTTGAAGGGGACATTACATACTAATGAACATTAATACAAATGTAAGTATGCCAGATTTAGCAGTACTGCTAATTTGCATCTATAGCCCCCTGGCGGGTCACAAAAACACAATCATACACGAGAACAACATCTGTAATGAAACTGTACAAAATGGATATGCTAAAGTGCAAGAGTTAAGGTGCTACAAAACAAAACATTCAAATGTCACACGAGTGAAGTACTGTGTTTGTGTACACACACACATGCACCCAAGCACCTCACAGCAACAACAAACAACAGCAACAAACATGAGGTGGGGCATATGTAACATATAAACCAATTTTTACAATGAGTCTTAAAAGTGTTTAGTGTGGTACGTTCTCTGATTGCAGGTGGTATATTATTCCAGATCTTGGTGCCCCTCACTGATAGCACAGATTGAGCAAATGTGGTGCATCTGTGGGGGACCTCACAGTCTCCTCTAGTGATTGCTCTGGTAGTTGTGCCAGCGACAATCCTCAGTTTAACATATTCTCTCAAGTGAATGACTAGTTGGTAAAAAAGTAATCAATGTGTGAGAAGGTCATTGCATGCAAAAACATTTTGGCCGTGCTGACTGTTAGCGATGGTCTAATTTGCTTAAAATTTCTTAGATTGAATTTGATTATATTTTTTAATGTTTTTTTATGTTAATGAGGAACCTAAAATTACACTGAGGTACTTAAATTCCTCAACTAATTGCAGCTCCTCCTTTTCTAAGAAAATGTTTGAGTTTGTAATATATGTTCATTGTTTGGTAAACATCATGCAAACAGTTTTTTTAGTGTTTAGTGGGAGACATGAGTTACTCAGCCAGTCATGGAATTGGGTCATCGCTGTTGTAAGAATACAGGTGGCTTCTTGTGTGGTTTTTGCAAGAGTGAATATTATCGTGTCATCTGCATACATTTGTATGTGAATGTTTCTGCATGCATTTGGTAAATCATTTATGTATAAGAAGAATAATATTGGTCCAAGTATAGAGCCTTGTGGGACACCCATTTGACATTTCAAATATGGCGATTTGACACTGCTGACCATTACACATTGTCTGTCGGTTAAATAGGATTTCATCCATTTGATAGCGTGTTCTGAAAAATTAAACTGCGTAAGTTTGGTTAAAAAGATGTTGTGGTCAGTGTCATAAATCGCCCTTTTCAAGGGCTACTGAAGGACACCAAACGCACACTGTGGTTTCTGCACATTTATTAATATAAAGTCAAACAGACAGGGAACGATAAACACACATACAAAATAATAAAGTGCTGGAGAAGAGTGGGGCTCGACATCACAAGGGGAACAGAAGCCTGGGAATGCCGGGCAGAGGGCAGAATCCAGCCGGAGCACTCCCGAAGGCAGCGGTGCTCACGGCCGGAAATACAGAGGGAAAAACTGACCTAGATAGAGCTCTCCTCTCTCCTCGACAGCGAAGTACAAACACATTCAGAGCGAGACTCGGCATCTGAGGACGTGCGGCGATAGGACACGACAACAGAGAACAGATGTCATGCCCTTTTATATTGTTACATAGTAAGTGAGAGATGTGAATGCACAAGTGGAGCAAATAACAGAAGGAATGACAGCTGTGCAACTCCGAATAGTTTGACAGCCGGAAGCTGTACAGCGCTGTCAAAATAAAGCACAAATCAGAAAATGTAAACATACTACAAACACAAAATGACAATAACTGGACAAAATAACAGAGAAGCAGACAGAAACAGATTAAACTTAAACTGGAGACTGGGCATGGCACCAACCCGTGCCCAGGATCATGACAGTGCCCCCCCCCACAAGCGGTGGAACCCAGACACCCCAGGGCAACATCAAAAGGAAACCCCCACACACACAGAAGACCCCCCAACAAGAAAAACAGCCCACCCGGGGGGGGGGGCAGGCACAGAGGGACTGAGACAAAACAACAAAAAAAAAACTCAAAAAGAAAACATTCATGACCCACAACCTGAACACTATGGTGACCCAGACTCCAGGACCCTAGGACGGAAACTAAAATGGTAAATGGCATTCACTTATATAGTGCTTTTATTCTCATCTCTTGATGACCAAAGCGCTTTACAGATCCTGCTATCCACCCATTTACACACTGATAGCGGCATGCTACCTAACATGGCACTTCTAGACCCACCAGGAGCAATTGGGGTGAAGTATCTTGCCCAGGGACACAACGGCAGGATACCCGGGGAGAGCGAGATTTGAACTGCCAATCATGTGGTTATTGGACGACCTGCTCTACCTCCTGAGCCACTGCCACCCCCACTAAGGCAGTTCAGGCGGCCTACCAGAGTCCCAGAACCACTGGAGCATATGACAGAATGCATCTGGTGGCCACCCAGAGTTCCAGAACCACCTGCATGGAAGGCGTAACCCATCAGGTGGCCTCCCAGAGTACATAGGCCACCTGTTTGCTGAGCACAACCCTCCCAGGCGGCGACAGCTGGAACCCACGCTTCCAGCAGACTGCAAGACCTACGGCATGGGGAAGGTGAAACCGGTGCTGCGGAAGGTTGACCTCCAACAATGACTGCTGGCCAATGGTGGAGCCCAGCAATGGTGGTGGTTGACCAGCGAGGAGGCCAGATAAGGGGAGAGGCTGCTCAGCGGGAGCCTCTGGTGAGCGTGAGAAGTCCATGGTGACCTCAGACGAAGTGTGACACCCGTGGCAACCTCAGACAGGGGCATAGCACCCATGGTGAGAAGGTTGACCCTCGAGAGTACCAGGCCCAGGAGGCGATCTACCAGCGGAACACCAGCTGAGGGCCAGGAAGGGGGGGCCCATGGCAGCCTCGGACTGAGGCGTAGCACCCACGGAGACCCTTGGCTGGGGCATAGCACCCACAGAGACCTTGAACAGAGGGGGAGCAGCATCCACGGAGACCTCAGACAGAGGGGGAGCAGCACCCATGGAGACCTTGGGTGGAGAGGGAGCAGCACCCACGACGATCTTGGGAGAAGACTCAAACACAGGACACAGACACCGGGTCAGAGTCACCGGCAGCAGTGAAGCCTGGTGGGGAGAGCTTAGGCGCAGCTCGGCCCTCCAGGATGGAAAGGGAAAAAGGAAAGGGAAAGGAAAGGGAAGGGAGGAAGGAAAGGGAAAAAAACACCGGAGAAAGATCACTGGCAGCAGTGGAGCTCGGTGAGGAGAGCTCAGGAGCGGAGGACATCTGCAACCAATTCTCCTCACCCTGAGCCAGACAAGAATTCTCAAGATCTGTAGGAGCTAAAACAGAACCGAGTACTTGCCTGGACTTGACCTCCACTGCCATCCAGGACTCCGACGACTTTGCTGCGGTGACCCCTGCACCAGGCATGGTGGTGGATGCAGCCTGTAGACCTCCAGGTGTGGCGACTAGGGCTGGGAACGATCCCTAATTTCCAGAATCGATTCGATTCCGATTCTTGAGATTCTGAATCGATTCGATTCCAATTCAATCCCGATTCGATCTGGGGAATTACCATTTTAATAGCCATTTTACTTCCCATGAAACAAAAATCTTCGAGACCTAATGCTGCAAATTGTACCAAGAATCTTCTGACTTTGTTAATACATAAATTATCACATATAGAACTGACCCAAAATCAGTTACAATAATGCACTTTTTATTATTTAACTTATCATTTCATAAAGTGCTCACAGGTGCTTTCTTTAGTGCAAAGGGTGTGTCGTGTCAAGTTCACCACCCAGAGTAAGTAAACAAATTCAGTGCATGAACCATGCAGACATAATCTCACTGTATTTCAGTCCCTCCAGGATTTTGTCAGCTGTTTTTGTGATTGTTGTGGCCCAAAAAGCCTGGATTTGTGGGGGTTTTTCCAAAAAGTTATGGCACTTTTAGAGTTTTTTTGCACTCAAAGTTGTGTGAGGAAGTACAAATTTTAAAGCAGCTGCTTTTTCCATAGTTTACAGTGATGCTATTCTATGTAACACCACAAGAAAAGTACAGGATTGCCAAAAATTTCTTGTTAAACAGTGATTTATTTAGAATTAAATGCTCAGTAAAATTGTAAAAAAAAAAAAAAAGACCAATATTGTGTTCTTGCTGAGAACTTTAAAAAAGAAATGAAAGAATTTGTCATTACAACAACTAAATTGCATTGAATGCATGTTAGTGTGGAGAAAGTGATGGCAGCACCTCCTTGAATCTTGAATTTGAAGGTCTTCTTCTGTGCTGAAATCCACATGAAGCAGGGATGCTCCTCCACTGACGACCTCTGACCTTCAGAAGGTCTCCGTCAGGATGAAGCTTCCAGTCTTCACACATCTGAAGGCAGATAAAAAGAATAGATTTCACAGTAAAATTAACATTCATATTTTTAGATCGCCACACCACAGTAGGGTTTAATAATTTAGGGTTTTTTTTTTAATATTTTAACTACAAATTAACTTTCAATGTTGGAAAAGGGTTTCAGTTCATTTCCTGAGAAGGTTTGTTCATTTCAATTTAGTTCTACTGAGTAAAAATAGCTTGTTGTACTGCAGCCTTTATTAATTTTATTGGGATTTATTCTCTTCACATCGCTTAAGTGGCAGAAGTCCATAATCTCATAAAATATACCTTAATTCTGCATTTATTCACAGCGCTTAACCAACAGTTCTCTCTGTGTCCATAGTTTGTAAAAGAAACCATCATCATGCCAGATAAATTATTAATTGACGACACAAACGTTAAAAGAAACAAATATTATACTTACAGTCTCAGCAGCTCCAAGTCTCTGCTTCACGGGTTTCAGTCTCCGCGCATTTTCCGTTCATCAGTCGTCAACTTTATGTTCCAACACAGCGCTGCATGGAGTAAAAGTCCGTTTATCCCCGCTTTATGAAAAATATTAAGAAGCTGTTGAGGACAGTCTATACGGTGACTTTTGCTGCTAAATTAAGAGACGCACGTTATTAACTCCGCGTCATGTAAACACAAAAGACGTGTGCACGCGCCGCAGGGAACACACAAGTTTTATTTATGAAAAATATTCAGAAGCTGTTGAGGACAGTCTTTACGGTGACTTTTGTTGCTAAATTAAGAGACGCACGTTATTATCTCCGCTCGTGTAAACACGAAAGAGCACGCGCGGCAGGAAACTCTTGCCGGATGAGAACCGATTTAACACCACAGAAGAAGAACTAGCATATCCGTTAGCTTGCTAGCTCCGTTAGCGCGTCAGTTGTTTATGCTTCTCGGCCATTGTTCCTGGCTCACTGACCTGGTTTCGACCCGATTATACTCAGCAGATGTTCACAAACGTAAAAATATTATATTAAAACATATTAATATTAAAAGATCGATCCGCGGATTTTGTGGATCGATATCGGCTCAGTCAAACATGTATCGATATATTGATCTTTTGAACCCACCCCTAGTGGCGACTGACGGAGGTGGGCTTCCCGGCGCAGTGGCTGAAACTGGGAGTCGTCTCACTGGTGGTGCTGAGTCCTGTGTTGATGAAGCCAGGGGACACTTTCCTATCGGCTCAGGCTTCCGGCCATAGGAGGCGCTCTCCTCCCATCCAGCATATGGCCACAGGGCTGGAACAGACCTCTCCAGGACCGCAGACCTCTCCATTGTCCAGCAGCTCCCTCCCTGGACCAGCAGACACTCAGGGGGATTGGAGAGGGACATGGAAGAAGCTGGTGAGGATTGAACTACAGCAGCTGATGGTGAAAGCTCAGCCAAATCGGGGTACTGCTGCTGAGCTTCACCACCGGGAATAAGGCAAGATAATTCATTATTAGATGTTAAAAATGAAGAGATACTTGCCTTCATTCCTGGGGCTTGGTGGGGACTGCTGTGAGGCCAGATGTCATTACTTCGGGGACTGCAAAGGTCGTCTGGCGTGATGGGTGGAGCACCGGAGTCAGGGGACATTCTGACATCATCTCAAACTCCGTTCGGGCTGGTGAAGCTCCCTCCAGCTGCGACATAAACTCTGGGAGGAGCCATGGCTTGTAGCCCAAGATGAGCTCCCACTCCACTGCAACAACTTGCTGGTGCTCCTTCAGCTCCTCCGCGCTGGGACCATCTGTAGGCACGAGGGCTGCATGCCCAATCCGGCAGGCAGCGGGACACTGGTCGGCGTGGGAAGGCGAAACTGCAGCTGGATGATGGCTGTGGGCTTGAGGCTTCCGTCCCCGGGGTCGCCTCCTCCACGGCACAGGGTCCAGTGATGAAGGTGCTTCCCCCAGCCTGCAGAGCCAGTGTTGAGCATTGAGGACGGAGGTGAGGATGTCTGTCAGCTCTGGGATGCTCCACAGGCTGGGGAATGTCTCAATCAGCTCTGCCGCACTATCCCACACCTGCAGCTCCTCCTCGGGAGTGTGGGTCAAAGAGACATCCGACACAATGTCCTCCAAAAGCTAAGCTGCCCAACGCTCCTCCTCATCCAGTTCAAAACTCCTGTAGTCCATGCGGCCAGACATGCCAAAAACCGGACTAAAAATACAGGAGAACAGAAAAAGAGAGGGGGAAAAAAAAACAGCAGAAACACACAGTGGCTGGTGTCCACACTCTGGTCGTGTCCTTCTGTCATAAATCACCCTTTTCAAGAGCTACTGAAGGACACCAAACACACACTGTGGTTTCTGCACATTTATTAATGTAAAGACAAACTAACAGGGAACGATAAACACACATACAAAATAATAAAGCACTGGAGGAGAGTGGGGCTTGATGTCACAGGGGGAACAGAAGCCTGGGAATGCTGGGCAGAGGGCAGAATCCAGCCGGAGCACTCCCAAAGGCAGCGGGGCTCACGGCCAGAAATACAAAGGGAAAAACTGACCTAGACGGAGCTCTCCTCTCTCCTCAACAGCAAAGCACAAACACACTCAGAGCAAGACTCTGCATCTGAGGACGTGTGGTGATAGAAGGACACGACAACAGAGAACAGTTATCGTACCCTTTTATAACGTTACATAATAAGTGAGAGGTGTGGATGCACGAGTGGAGAAAATAACAGATTGAACTAGAAAAGCACTCGGAGAGCGCAGACCTCCGCCAAGCGCCACAGTTCCCCCCCATACAGTGTTTGTGTGTACGTTTTCAGATTCCTTGACCATGAAAACATATGACTAGCAACTGGATTGACAATGATAGGATTAGTGGTTCAGTAGTTATTCATGAAAATCACATTTTCCGTAATGGCGGTTTTCTTCTGGATGGTGATCCAGATCACCACCAAAATGTAATCATCTGTAGAATACCCCATTTCTGACAATCTGTGAAAATTTCATGAAAATCCGTCCATAAGTTTTTGCGTTATCTTGCAAACAAACAGACAGACAGACAGACAGACAGACAGACAGACAGACAGACAGACAGACAGACAGACAGACAGACAGACAGACAGACAGACAAACCAACGCCGATGAAAATATAACCTTCTTGGCGGAGGTAATGACAATAACTGGACAAAATAACAGAAGCAGACAGAAACAGACTAAACTTAAATTGGAAAGTGGGCATGCCGCCCACCCGTGCCCAGGATCATGTCAGCAGCGTCAAATGCCTTTTTTAGATCTAAAAACACAGCACCTACACAGCTGCACTTATTGAAGAAAAAAATATTTTTCTCTAGAAACCAGCTTATTGCAGACTCTGTTGAATGGTGGGCACGCAACCCAAACTGTGCCTGATGCAGGGGAGTGTTCCCATAATTCAGATGTTCACATCGTAGTGTGGCCACCCATTTTTTAATTATTTTGGAGATAACAGGTAAGTTGCTGATTGGTCTATAGTTGTTTATATCAGT
The DNA here is from genome assembly GCA_020510985.1 of Pholidichthys leucotaenia. Taxonomy (NCBI): domain Eukaryota; kingdom Metazoa; phylum Chordata; class Actinopteri; order Cichliformes; family Pholidichthyidae; genus Pholidichthys; species Pholidichthys leucotaenia. Next base: position 358,886,651 of record CM035842.1, on the reverse strand, counting down.
TTTAATCCCTGTTTTGAAAGTTGGTCTAACCACTCCTGCCTTCCAAGCAGCTGAGATGACAGCATGTTTGATTGACAGACTGATTAAATGACTAACTGGACAAATGACAGATTCTTTATGTTATTTTAGAAAATTGGTGTTAAGACCATCTTCATCCATTGCTTTTGAGCTACTCTATGAGCTAATGATATTTGTGACTTTATTTGCCGTTATTTCTAATATATTAATAACTGGTTGTGAGGGGTTAATAGGACTAGAATTATGATCAGGTGGAATAAATGAATGGGATATTTCTCGCACAGAGTTTATGAAAAAGTTGTTAAACTCTGTAGCAATTAGTCTCTCATTCCAAAATCAGTACAATGCTCTTGTCTGATGATCTGACTGTGGACTTTTATTTAGGCTGTTTTTATCCCATTGATCTACCTGAGTTAATATCCAGTATTGCTGCCTCTAAACCATGTTTGTTAGATACCATTACAACAAGACTGTTTAAGGATATTCTGGCCCTTATTAACACCTCCGTACTTGTACCACATACCTTTAAGTTAGCCATAATTAAACCATTGCTTAAATAGTCTACTCTTGATCCCATTGTTTTAGCCAATTATAGGCTTATTTTGAACCTTCCTTTCATCTCCAAGATTCTTGAAAAGGTTGTTTTAAAACAATTAATCAACCATTTGCAGAACAATGGATTCTGTGAAGAAGTTCAGTCTGGTTATAGAATACACCACAGTACTGAAACAGCTTTAGTCAAAGTTATAAATTACCTCCTTATTGGCTCTGACAGGGGTCTTGTCTCGGTACTCATCTTGTTGGATCTGAGTGCTGCATTCAACACCATTGACCTTACAATTTTACTACATAGACTTGAACACATCATTGGGATCAAGCGAACTGCTTTAGTCTTGTTTAAGTCATATTTGCCAAATAGATTCCAGTTTGTACTTGTAAATTAAATGTTTTCCACACTTTCTCTAGTTAGTTATGGTGTTCCTCAGGGTTCTGGACTTTGGCCAGTTTTGTTTACCTTATATATGTGTATATATATATATATACAGTATATATACAGTATATATATATATATATATATATATATATATATATACAGTATATACAGTATATATATATATATACAGTGATCCCTCACTTATCGCGGTTAATGGGTTCCAGAACCGACTGCAAAAAGTGAAAAACGGCGAAGTAGCGTCACCCCTAATGACGTCACCCATAAATAACACGCACGTTCATTCTCTCACTCTCTCTCTCATATGATACGTGTGTGTGTGTGTGTGTGTAAGTGTACATACATACGTAGATGTAAATAAAGTGTACATAAATATGTTTTTAGAACTCTTTTATTTTTATAACAAGATACGTAACTCAAGAGGAAGATGATTTACTGCACAGGTTAATGAGAGCTTTACTGCTCCTCAGGTGACGCCTCATCGTCAGGTGCTAGAGGCGCAGGATCGTCGAGGGCAGCTGCAGGAGGCGGCGTAGTGGCTCGACGGGAAGACTATTTCGCACAAAAAGGCACAAGAGAACAGCGAAAAGTTCCACGCGGCGAGACTAGCGATAAAGAACAATGAATGCGGTCTTCCTTCGCTGGGTATGGGAGAGAAGCTGGGTAAAACGTCTCGGCCAATCAGCTTGCGAGGTAAAACGTCTCGGCCAATCAGCTTGCGAGATTCCCGAGCGGTGAAGAGGTGGGCGGAGAGGAGTGGAGCGGTGGTCAGAGAGGTGGATTTTGAGTTGTGCGGCTCTCCGTGTTGATACCTGATGTTCTAATGTAGTCTCCCTGCCTTCTGCTAGCGCCCGCCCATTTTTTCTCAATTTTGAATTTTTGATGAATATTTCTGAAAAATCCGCGATGCACTGAGGGCGTGAAAGGTGAAGCGCGAAGTAGCGAGGGATCACTGTATATATATATATATATATATATATATATACTGTATATGCTTCCATTGGACACTATTATCAGAAAACACAATATGAATTTTCATTGCCGATGACGCGTAGACCTATTTAATCATGGATATCATGTCCGCTGCGTAATTTCACAGCGAACATAGAAATTGGCAGCGAGCCCAAAACGCAGTGTAAGTAATGTGTTTATTTACAATGGAAAATGTACAGGGAAAAGTCCAAATAACAGTCACTAATGAGAGATGATGATGGGAGACAACCCGCTGCAAACTTCGTAGGCTTAAAGGAAATGGCTAATGCGCTCCGAACAGTCAAGAGAGGAGGAAAGGGCACAAAAATAAGGACTTACACATATGTTGGAGCGGAAAGGCTTAAAGTACAACACAATATGTCCAGGGGAAGAAAGCCAAACATTGGTGAATCAGGATGTCCATTGCTGGCTTAAGCTGTCATGCTGACTGGTCACACAGCCTCCCTGTTAGTACACAAAACACTAACAAAGTCAAGTGGACACAGCCGTGTGGCAAGCAGGTGCGTGCCTGATTGAAACTCTGTGTGTGTGTGTGTGTGTGTGTGCGCGCGCAGCCGGTGAATGTCTGGTGAGGAAGAGGCATGACTGTAGGACTGGCAGAGAGCAAAGCTCAATCTGCCAGCTGGAATTAATAGGATGTAATCAAAACCTACAGCCACAGGTCATGGACGGGGTGAACGACCCCGAACATGACAGTGCCCCCTCCCCTCAAGGGGTGGGAACCAGACACCCACCGCACCATCAAAAACAGAAAATACAACCTGTCTCCCCTCCCACTCAAAAGGCCAATACAACAAACCAGGGTAGGAGGTGGGGGAAAACAGGTTAGGAGGGATAAATCAAGAAAAGTTAAACACCACAATACAACACTACAACAACACATTTCCCAACCCCAAAACTAAGCTAACCCACCCCACCCCCAAGAGTCCCACAGTTCAGGGGGTCAGCCAGAGTCCAAGACCCAGCAGGTGGCCGTAAGTTCAGGAGGCCGACCAAAATCCCAGGGCCAGCAGGCGGCCTGCAGAACAGTATCAGGTGGCCTGCCAGGGCATACGGGCCACCCGGCAAGGGAGCTCAGCCTTTCAGGCGGCCTGCCCACATGATTAAGCCACCAGGACTGGAAGGGCAGATGAGGCGGTGGCCTACCCACCGGAAGGCTGTGAGGTGGGTGGCCGGACAGAGGAAGAGGAACCCCTGCGGTCACTGGCGGCAGAGGAAATCAAACCCTGACGGTGCCCAGCAGAAGGAGGAGGAACACCCACAGGGCCTCCAAAAGGGAAAGGCAGACCCCGGCATCCCCAAACTGTCCTGTGGCACCCCTGGTGGTCCCGACATAGGACTGTGACCCCGTAGAACCCACGGTGGACCCGGGCTGGGCCATGGCTGCATCTGCGGTGGTCCCAGTCTGGGACAATGTTGCACCCACGATGGACCCCAACCGAGCCATGGTTGCACCCACGATGGAGTCCAGCTGGACCCCTGCTGCACCCACGGTGGGATCCGGCTGGGCCACTGCTGACCCCAATGCCATCTTGGCCATGAGCCAGCCGACCCGTACGAGCACCCAAGCGAGAAGGTGATCGATCACAGGCACCCTGGACTGGTACTGGGTGCCCCCTACAACCACCTCAACTGGAACCTCGGTGACCTCCGGTTGTGAACCTGGGTCCACAGACTCATCCAGTGATGGAAGATTCTCTCCGACGACTCTGGAAACGGACTCAGAAGGAGAGGAGAAAGGGTCAGAGTCACCAGCAGCAGCAGAGCCTAGCGAGGCGAGCTCAGGTGCAGCGTTTGGCTGCAGCTGGCACTCCTCACCTAAAGCTAGGCAAAAATGCACAATTATAGAAAAGAGAAAGACAAAAGAGAGCACTTGCCTTAGCTCAAGCTCTACCGCCGTCCAGGACTTTGGCGATCCATGCAATGTCTCTGCAGGTTCGGCCTCCAAGAGGTTCCGCTCGGGTGCTGACTCTGCTGTGGCAGCCTCCACAGCAAGCATGATGGTCACTGCAGTCCTATCTTCCCCAGCTGCCATAATCCACACTGGTGACTCCTCCGGTGTGGTGGCTGGGATCCGGTTCACCATAGCTGTGGGAGGACACCCCTCCCGGACCTCTGGCTCCTCCTGATCCCGACTGCTCGGCTCCGGTTCCAGCAGGCAAACAGAGGAGAGTGGAGAGAGGGCTGGTGAACAGTTTTTAACAGCAGCAGGTGGGGAGAGCTCAGGGGACTGCTTACCCTGAGCCTTCCTACCGGGAATCAGGCAAGACATTTCATTATTAATGTGAGTCAAATGAAAAATACAGTAACTTGCCTGTTTTCCCGGATTATGATGTTGGTCGCTGCTGCTTGGACGTCATCACCCATCCATCCGAGAAAGGCGGTGCTAGGCTCCTTTTTTGAACACATGGAAGCCGCCCCTCTCGCCACAGGAACAGGAGACCCTGGTGAGGAAAACAAACACTCCTCTGCAGCCAGCGAGCAAACTGAGGAAGGAGACCTCGGAGCGGATATGGAGGGAGATTCTGCAGACGGGACTGCTTGGAACTGATAATCCGCTGCGGGGGTAACTGGGCTCGGTGTAGGAGCAGGAGCAGTTAGCGGGGCTGGATTGTTCTTCTGGAATTCCGGGTGATGTCGCCGATGCCGACCTGATCGCAGCCATCTTGGAGCGGGTGATGGAGGAGAGGGAATGATGGCCGCCGACGGAGAAGAGCGTTTCTGTTTGGGCTTAGTCGGGAAAGCCCTCGTCAGGTCGGGGAAAGCCTGCTCGAGCGCATAGAAACCGAACAGCAGCTCGGAGTACTCGGAGTAATCCCAGAGGCCCCGATGAGTCCTCAGGATCCTTATTACTCCGTTAAGGCAAGCTAACTGCTCTCCGGGCCCAATGGACACGTATGTGTCCTCCAGAAGTTCCCAGATTCGCCAGGCTGCCCACTGCTCTGCCACACTTGGCTGTCCTGCTGCCCATCCACTAAAGCCAGTGTGGGAACGGCTAGAACAGGACATCACGCTCTGAACAGGTTGGTGAAAAAAACACAAAAAAATGAGTAACACGCTACTTACTGCTTGGGCTCTTTTGGTGGCAGCTTACTGTCATGTCTGCTGCATAATTTCGCAGCACACATAGAAATTGGCAGCGAGCCCAAAACGCAGTGTAAGTAACGTGTTTGTTTACAGTGGAAAATGTACAGGGAAAAGTCCAAATAACAGTCACTAATGAGAGATGATGATGGGAGACAACCCGCTGCAAACCTTGTAGGCTTAAAAGAAATGCCTAATGTGCTCCTAACAGTCAGGAGTGGAGGAAAAGGGACAAAAAAAAGGACTTACACATATGTTGGAGCGGAAAGGCTCAAAGTACAACACAATACGTCCAGGGGAAGAAAGCCAAACATCGGTGAGTCAGGATGTCCATTGCTGACTTAAGCTGCCACACTGATTGGTCACACTGCCTCCCTATTAGTACACAAAACACTAACGAAGGCAAGTGGACAGATCGGGGTGGCAAGCAGGTGCGTGCCTGATTGAAACTCTGTGTGTGTGTACGTGTGTGTGTGTGTGTGTGTGTGTGGTGATACCATGCAGCCGGTGAATGTCTGGTGAGGAGGAGGCGTGACTGTAGGACTGGCAGAGAGCAAGGCTCGATCTGCCAGCTGGAATTAATAGGACGTAATCAAAACCTACAGCCACAAGTCATGGACAGGGTGAACGACCCCGAACATGACAATGGACCCTAAAAACATTCACCAGTTAGTGAAATTACAGGCATGCCTGGATGAATGACCAAAACTGAATGTCCAAAAAACCCAAAGAGCTCATATTGGACTTCAGAAAGAACAGGCAGGACCACCCCCCTCCTCATAAATGGCAACTGCGTGGAAACCGCCCCCACCTTCAGGTTCCTGGGCACCCACATCTCCTCTGACCTCTCCTGGACTGTCAACACCAAGGTCCTGGTGAAGAAAGCCCAGCCGCAGCTGCTTTTCCTCTGTGTCCTGAGGAAGAACAACCTGGACCAGAAGCTGCTGCTGGCCTTCTACCGCTGCTCAGTGGAGAGTGTGCTCACCTACTGTCTGAGGTACGCTGGCTCCACGGGTGAGAACGGGAAGGCTGTGCAGAGGGATCAGTTTTTGGCCACTGCCCAAAAAATCAACGGTGGCCCTCTGTCCTCCCTGGAGGACATCTCCAGAGCCTTCTATTTCAGAAAGATCAAGGCCATCACAAGACACCAGATTCAGATCAATCAGGTCCCACACCTCCAGACTGACAAACAGTTTCTTCCCCTGGGAAACCTGAACTGCAGACAGTTAGAGGCCCCACCCCCCTCCCTCCGATCACTCATATGCACAGAACTGAGGACCCTTTTAATTATAATAATCACACCTGTCTGCACTCTGCACTTTCATGTATATATTGACCCATCTATGAAACCACTACCATACCTGTGCATATTTTTCCATAATCCTGAGCTATTTTATTCAGTCGTGTGGTCAGTTGTGTGTTCTGCAGTCTGCACTTTTACAATATGTAAATTGTTTCATCCGTGAAGCCTCAACCATACCTGTGTATATTTCCATAATCCTGGGCCATTTTTTTTTATTTCAGTGCGTTTAATCATGTGTTTTCTAACTGTGTTTTATCTAATCTTTCTCTCATACTTAATTGCACAGTAGCTTGGTGGAGCACCCACAATTTCACTGTACTTTACAACTGTACAATGGCAGTAAAGCCTATTCTATTCCATGACTGGTCACTTCCTTATGTTAAATTCAGGTAAACCTGAGGTAACTATTTTTGGCCCTAAAAAAGTCAGAGATTCCCTGTCTAACCATATATATATATATATATATTTTTTATTACTTATTTTGTACCCGTAGGTAGATTTGTTTTGCAGTCTGGTGACAAGCCACCAGCTGCCGGTCGCTACGTGCGCAAGCGCCCCGTATCCCTAACCTGCATGTTTTTGGTATGTGGGAGGAAACTGGAGAAATCCCGGAGTAAACCCACGCAACACGGGGAGAACATGCAAACTCCACACAGATCACTGTTGGTCGGGGGCAGGGATCGAACCCACAATCTCACGATCCCCCGGCCGAGGGTAAACTGTGCTGCCACAGTGCTAACCACTGCGCCACCGTGCAGCCCAGTTTAGTTTATAGTTTATAGTTTATAGTTTCACTGGATGCCTTTACCTTGGGTTCTAGTACTACTGTGAGGAACCTTGGAGAAATTTTAGGCCAAGATTTGTCTTTTAATTCACACACTAAACAGGTGTCTCGAACTGCTTTCTTTCATCTGTGCAATATTGCCAAAATCAGGAGCATCCGGTCTCAAACTGATGCTGAAAAGTTGGTTTGTGGGGAGACTTGAATAACGAAACCGAATGGTCTTTCATTCCAGTTTATTCAAGTAATCATTCCACCATCTGCTCTCATTCTTGAGCAGCGAACAAAGAGAGTGAACACACCAAAGTTCTCTCATTTAAACATTCTGACATCAAACCATTTCCCTCGCGGGGGAAATCACACATCTCTCTCAAAATCTCTTTATTCACATTCATTAGCCTTTTATTTACATAACTCCCCCTTCTCTCTTCTCGAGCCTCAGTGGTCAGGAAGTCTTCTGTCCCCTGTCCTCCGCAGGGGGTCCAGGCTTTGTGGCTCCGCACCGCAGGGGGCTGGCTCTCCTTCATCGTGGTTAAATCACATATGCAGTGTCCAACATATACATGTCTCACAACACAGCCATATAACCCCCCCCCAAACGATGAAGAACAGACTAATTCCTAAAATTAAATAGCACCTTACTCACTACTGAATAATCAACACCAACATTCAGTCTGTGCGCCGCTTGGGCTTCAGCCGTCTGCCGAATCTGCTGTGCGTTGGCCCCGCCTTGCCTGCGGTGCGTTTCTGCTTCGGGTCTGTTGACTGAGGGAGAGAGTGATTAATTGCCCCCTGCGGGGGCCTGCCTCGTCGAGGCGCCACTGCGACCGGTACAGACACGTCCTTCATGACAAAAGCAGGTTTTAGTCTGTCAATACTGACTGTCTCTTTTCTGTCTCCAAAATCTAGCACAAATTGCTTATCACCTGCCTCCAGCACTCGAAATGGCCCTTCGTAAGGTGGTTTGAGCGTTGCTTTTAGGGCTTCGCGCCTGACAAAAACGAAATCGGCATTTTTCAAAGCCTTGGGGACGAAAACTCGTGGAAAAGCGTGATGAACCAGACCCGGGAGCGTGTCTGCCCCCGTGCCGACTAACGGTCCCAGAGCCGAGAGAGGTGGGGGCTCTGGGGGCTCTGGTAAAAACTCGCCCGGCAGCCTCAGAGTTTGTGCGAATACCAGCTCCGCTGGGGAGGCGTCTAAGTCCTCTTTAGGCGCAGAACGCAACCCTAATAAAACCCATGGAAGTTTATTCACCCAATCTGCATCCGTGAGCGACGCTCTGAGTGCTGCCTTCAAAGACCTATGAAAACGCTCGCATAAACCATTGGCCTGAGGGTGGTAAGCCGTAGTGCGGTGAATTTTGGCTCCTAAGCCGTTGGCCATCGCTGACCACAGCTCAGAGATGAATTGCGGTCCTCTATCGGACGTAATGTCCGACGGAACCCCGAAGCGCGCCACCCAAGCCGTTAAAAAAACGCGAGCCACCTCCGCGGCCGTGGTCGTCGCAAGTGGGACCACTTCTGGCCAACGTGTGGTGCGGTCCACCATTGTCAAAAGATACGTGAACCCCTGTGATGCCGGTAGGGGGCCCACAAGGTCGACGTGCACATAGTCGAACCTTCTGGCCGGAATGCGGAACGGTTCTAACGGGGCTCTTGTGTGCCTGTGAATTTTGGCCCGTTGACAGGAAATGCAGGTTTTTGCCCATTCCTTCACGTGCTTGCGCAGGCACGGCCAAACAAACTTTTCCGCCACTAGTTTCACCGACGCGCGCACCCCCGGGTGCGCCAGTGAGTGGACCGAGTCAAAAACACGGCGGCGCCACGTGGCCGGAACCACCGGACGCGGGCGCCCCGTCGACATGTCGCAGATCAGGGGGGGCATACCGGTTTGTAAACACTTGCTCTCCAGCCTCAACCCTGTTGGTCCAGACTGGAGCGTGCGCACGTCTGCGTCCGCCCCCTGGTCCGCTGCCATGGCTGCGTAATCTATACCCACGTGCACCGGGGCTGCGCGCGCCACCGTGCCGCTCTCCTGCGGCGCGGTCACGGTGGCCCGTTCTGCCTCTGCGCGTGTTGGGGTCGTGAACGCGCGTGAGAGACAATCCGCTACTACATTGAATTTGCCCGCGACGTGCCTAATGTCAGTGGTAAATTCCGAGATTGCGGCCAGCTGCCGCTGCTGCCTGCCGGACCACGGGTCTGAAATTTTGGCCATGGCGTATGTGAGCGGCTTGTGGTCCACATAAGCGGTGAAGCACCGTCCTTCCAGCCAGAACTGGAAATGACGAATAGCCAAATGCAGCGCCAACAGTTCTCTGTCAAACGCGCTGTATTTTCGTTCAGCTGCGCTTAAAGATTTGCTAAAGAAAGCCAAAGGCTGCCAAACTCCGGCTACCTGTTGCTCAATAACGGCCCCTATGGCTAAATCTGAAGCGTCTGTCGTCAGCGCGATACGTGCTGCAGGGTCTGGGTGGGCCAGGAGCGCAGCGTCAGCCAAGGCTTTTTTAACCTCTGTGAACGCGCGCTCCCGCTCCGGGGACCATTCGACCGCCTGGGTCGGTTTTTGTTTTTTGAGCGCGGCATATAACGGTTGCATGATTTGAGCTGCGTGGGGCAGGAATCGGTTATAAAAATTCACCATCCCCAAGAATTCCTGTAGTGATTTGACCGTTTGTGGACGGGGAAAATCCGCTACCGCGCGTACTTTCTCTGGTAACGGAACCGCTCCCTCCGGGGAGACGCGGTGACCCAAAAAATCGATCCGCTCGACGCCGAACTGGCACTTGGCTGGGTTAACTATTAAGCCGTGCTCTCCCAGCCTCCTAAAAACTGCTGTGAGATGCGTTTCGTGTTCGTCCTCTGAAGTACTCGCGACCAAAATGTCGTCGAGGTACACAAACACGAAAGGGAGATCGCGTAACACGGCATCCATCATCCGCTGAAATGTTTGCGCCGCCCCTTTGAGACCAAACGGCATGCGTAAAAATTCGAAAAGTCCGAACGGGGTTATTACCGCTGTTTTAGGAACGTCCTCCGGTTGGACCGGGACTTGGTGATAGCCGCGAACTAGATCAATCTTTGAAAAAATGCGCGCCCCCGCCAGGTGCACCGAAAAATCCTGAATGTGCGGGATGGGATAACGATCGTGCGCCGTAGCGTTGTTTAGCCTGCGGTAATCCCCGCACGGTCTCCAGGAGCCATCGGCTTTCGGTACCATGTGCAGCGGCGAAGCCCACGGGCTCTTCGACCTACGAACGATGCCCAGCCTCTCCAGGCTGGCGAACTCCTCGCGCGCAATGGCGAGCTTAACTGCATCCAAGCGCCGAGCTTTTGCAAACACGGGAGGACCAGAAGTGGGGATAAAGTGTTTCACCCCGTGCTTCGCGACCGTCGCTGAAAAAGTGGGCACAGTGAGCGCTGGAAATTGGGTGAGGAGTGTGTGAAACTTACCACCTGCTGTAGCGACGTGGGTCTGTACTGGTGGCGGGGACACTCGAGCTGAACAGGGGAGAGAGTAAAAAGAGAGTGCATTTACCAGCCGTCTATTAGCAAGATCAACTAACAGATTGTGTGAACACAAAAAATCCGCGCCCAACATGTTGAAACTCACCGCCGCTATCACAAAAGTCCATTCATATGTGCGGCCATGTAAGCATAAAAGCAAGGTCCTTCTCCCGTAGGTGTTGATGTTCGAGCCATTTGCCGCTGTAGCTCCGCTACCGTGGGGTCCAGCCACCCGGTCCGCGTATGTTGGGGTGATGAAGCTCACTTGTGCTCCGGTGTCGATTAGGAACTCTCGTCCGGAGCGCGCATCCGTGATGTAGAGCAGCTTGTTGCGTTCTCCGAGGGTCGAAGCTGCTAGCGACCCCCGGTCTTGCCGTTTCCCGAACTCCTGAAGATGCAGGGCGGCACACACCTGCGTGCCTTCTCTGCGAACCTCCGATGGTAAAAGCAGAGATCTTCTCCTCCGCTGTGTCGTGCCCGCGCCTCTGCCGCCGGGCTATTGGCTCCCCCTCGTCGCGGCCGTGTTGCCGCCGTCGTCGGCCAGTCTGGTTCTGCCGCCTCTGGCTCCCCGCTGTCTCGGGTCGCTGCTGTGGTTGCTTGCCCGCCGCAGGCGTCCAGGATCCCATCTGCCTCCTGGGCCAGCTCCCGGAACTCCTCCAGGGTGTGACACTTTTTGCCGGCCAGCGTGCTTCTCGCATGCGCCGGGAGGTTGGAGAGGAAAATGAACTGAAAAATGAAATCATCGTTGTCCAACCCTCTCAGCTGTATCATCTCCTCCATCAGGGCGCTCGGCCTGTGTCCACCTTGGTCTAGCAAAGACAGGATCCTCCTCGCCCTCACTTCAGCCGAGGGGGTGAAAAACTTGATGAGGGTGGATTTCAGCTTGCCGTACCTGTCGGTCGCGGGTGGCTGCTCCACCAAGCTTTGCACGCACCGAGCTGTGCTGTTGTCCAGTTTAGCGATGACATGGTGGAACTTAGTGTCATCCACCGTTACTCCTGCGAGCGCGAACTGCGACTCTGCTTGCAGAAACCACGACCGTGGGTTATCCTGCCAGAAATCAGGCAGCTTAACGGCCACTGCGCTCGCCAGCTCTGAGCGCTGTGAGTCCGGGACCCTGAGAATTTCTTCGTTCATTCTCAACGTCGTCAGTCACCAATGTGGGGAGACTTGAATAACGAAACCGAATGGTCTTTCATTCCAGTTTATTCAAGTAATCATTCCACCATCTGCTCTCATTCTTGAGCAGCGAACAAAGAGAGTGAACACACCAAAGTTCTCTCATTTAAACATTCTGACATCAAACCATTTCCCTCGCGGGGGAAATCACACATCTCTCTCAAAATCTCTTTATTCACATTCATTAGCCTTTTATTTACATAACTCCCCCTTCTCTCTTCTCGAGCCTCAGTGGTCAGGAAGTCTTCTGTCCCCTGTCCTCCGCAGGGGGTCCAGGCTTTGTGGCTCCGCACCGCAGGGGGCTGGCTCTCCTTCATCGTGGTTAAATCACATATGCAGTGTCCAACATATACATGTCTCACAACACAGCCATAGTTTGTTACATTTGGGCTAGACTACTGGAATGCCCTGTTGGCTGAGTGTGAAAACAGTTCCCTCAAAATTCTTCAATTGATTCAAATTGCTTCTGCCAGAGGACTGACAGGTGCTACCAAGAGAGGTCACATTTCTCCAGTCTGATCCTCTCACATCGGCTCCCTGTTAATTCTAAGATATAATTTAAAATCCTTCTCATTACTTATAAAGCCCTCAGTGGCCAAGCCCCTTCCAACCTTAAAGATCTTATTGTTCCATATTACCCTGCAAGACCTCTTCAATCTCAGAATGCAGGCTTAGTTGTGGATCCCAGATTTTTTAGAAGTAAATTTGGAGGCAAAGCCTTCAGCTATCAGGCCCCTCTCCTGTGGAACAAGCTCCCTTCCTGGATACAGTTTGCCGACACCCTCTTTTAAGATCAAGCTTAAAACTTTCCTTTTTGATAGAGCTTACAGTTGTTATTACCTCCGCCAAGGAGGTAATGTTTTTACTGGGGTGTGTCTGTCTGTCTGTTACCAACATAACTCAAAAAGTTGTGAACGGATTTTGATGAAATTTTCAGGAAAGGTGTGTAATGGCACGGGGAACAGATGATTATATTTTGGTGATGATCTGAGAATGCATACCTCAGCCAAGGCTCTTATCTTCTCACAGTGTGTTAGCAACAATACTCCAAAACTGATGGACAGACTTTGATGCCATTTTCACCACAAGTGGCTATAGGCCCACTCACAAACCCATTACATTTTGGAGGTGATCCATGACAAACGGAAGGAGCCTTGGCGGAGGTATGCCCTCTATGAGTGCTTTTCTAGTTATTACCTCCGCCAAGGAGGTAATGTTTTTACCGGGGTTTGTCTGTCTGTCTGTCTGTTTGTTACCAACATAACTCAAAAAATTATGAACGGATTTTGACCAAATTTTCAGGAAAGGTGTGTAATGGCACGGGGAACAGATGATTACATTTTGGTGATGATCTGAGAGTGCATACCTCCACCAAGGGCTTTGTTTGTATTTGTGCAGCAGGATTACACAAAAACTACTGCTGTGGGCATGCAGCACACATGTGGGCACCCAGCACAATGCAGACTGATGATATTCACGCTCAGCAGGGATTGCATACGAGCAGAGAGCCCTAGGGGGACAACCAGAACAGTAGCTATTGTTATTCATCCCCGGAGTAAGGAGAGGAGTCTGGCGCCAGTTAATCACATGATTGATATGTATTGTCTGATATGTATATCAATATGTAAATGTGCCATGCATTCTCTCTTGTCTGTATAAAAGAGCTGACTTTACATGCCTCACAGTGCACTCACAACAGCGCACACACAGCACACAGCGCTGCAGTGTGTCTCATGATGATGGAGGAATAAAACTCTTAAACCTTCAGCTCACCGTGACGCCTGAACTTATTTTGTTCCTCCACACTGGTGACCCTGGACAACGAATGGAACACCAGGCGAACACTCCGGAGATGACCCGGACGGGAAGCCTCAGCACACTTCATGGTGCGACCCTCGCCTGATCTTTTACCTCCACACTGAGGGAGAATGACCGTCTGCTCCCTGTCACGCACTGTGGATTCCAGAGACTGGGAATCGTCTACATCCTTCGCACCCACATGAGAGCGCAGCGTTTGGATCGGAATGCACCATGAGCAACATGAGCGAACGAAGGAAGCAGCCTGAACGGGGACAGTCATTGGCGCCGACTGCGTTGATTTCCATCAAGCTCCCTGACCCTGACTCACCTCTCGACAACGGACCTTCCGCGCACAGAAGCCACGCGTGCACATCGCGGGGTTACGAAGACAGCACAACTGCCAGCTATGTGGTCACTGCGCCAGGCGCGCGCCACACACCAGGGTCAAACCGGCTCCACAGACTGATACAGCATCCTCGGCCGCTGCACATGCCCGACTTAAACGGCTGATTGCCACCCTCGGAACCTTCAGGGCTGCTCGCGCACCTGGAGCGGACGTGCAGCCAGCACACAGGACTTTGTATGAGTTTTCCAGCCATGGCGCACAAGGGGAATTTAGCCGATTGCTTTCCCCGATGACTTTAGGGCTGTTTCCCGCACCTAAAGCCAAACTGCTGAGTTCCTGACACAGCTTCAGTTTATCACAGCCACTACGCATCCTCGGGGAATTTGGCCGCTCGCCTTCCCCACATCCTCGCTGGACCAAAACACGAGAGAAGTCAGAGATATAATTTTTTCACAGCCGCTGTGGATCTCCACCACGTTGAACAGGAAAAGTTCCTCACCATCGCGGATCCACATGCAATTATTGCGCGGCCCAGACACCTTTGACGTCCCAGGCCGGCACTTGCTTACTCCCACCCCCTCAACCTCCTCCTGCACAGAGCTTTTCCCACACCTCACTCCCAAAGCCGGCTGATCGCCATCTGGTTCCATTACGCACGACTGCACACCGGCCCGTGTGCCCATGATCCACAGTCGTTCAACGTGCTCGAAGTCGGAGCGGAGCACACTGCTCTTTCTACCCTCCCCCCCCCCCGTCCCCCTCACGGGCTGACATGCCCTACCGGAGCTGGAGCCAAAACGACGGGGGGGGGGGGGGTCACAACCCCTTCTGACCGTTCTGGGGGGAGAAGTGTGGGCACCCAGCACACGTGTGGGCACCCAGCACAATGCAGATTTGCAGACTGATAATATTCACGCTCAGCAGGGATTGCATACGAACAGAGAGCCCTAGGGGGACAACCAGAACAATGACTATTGTTATTCGTCCCCGGAGTAAGGAGAGGAGTCTGGTGCCAGTTAATCACGCGACTGATATGTATTGTCTGATATGTATGTATATCAATATGTAAAGGTGCCATGCATTCTCTCTTGTCTGTATAAAAGAGCTGACTTTACATGCCTCACAGTGCACTCACAACAGCGCACACACAGCACACAGCGCTGCAGTGTGTCTCACGATGATGGAGGAATAAAACTCTTAAACCTTCAGCTCGCCGTGTCACGCCTGAACTTATTTTGTTCCTCCACACTGCATGGATTTGGATGAAATTTTCACCAGGGGTGGTTCTTGGGCTAGAGAGGAACCCATTATATTTTGGTGATGATCTGAGAATGCATACCTCAGCCAAGGCTCTTATCTTCTCACAGTGTGTTAGCAACAATACTCAAAAAGTTATGAACGGATTTTGATGAAATTTTCAGGAAAGGTGTGTAATGGCACGGGGAACAGATGATTACATTTTGTTGATGATCTGAGAGTGCATACCTCCACCAAGGGCTTTGTTTGTATTTGTGCAGCAGGATTACACAAAAACTACGTGATGGATTTGGATGAAATTTTCACCAGAGGTGGTTCTTGGGCTAGAGAGGAACCCATTATATTTTGGTGATAATCTGAGAATGCATACCTCAGTCAAGGCTCTTATCTTCTCACAATGTGTTAGCAACAATACTCCAAAACTGATGGACAGACTTTGATGCCATTTTCTCCACAAGTGGCTATAGGCCTACACACAAACCCATTACATTTTTGAGATGATCCATGACAACCGGAAGGAGCCTTGGCGGAGGTATGCGCTCTATGAGTGCTTTTCTAGTTTTGAATATTTTAACCTCTTACCGTTTTGTGTTTTTATGTGTTTGACTATGGTTCTGTAAAGCACTTTGGGCTTTTCAGAAAAAAATAAAAATAAGGATGCGCAATGCCACCTAAAAATCATCACAGCTGATGAGAAGCAGTGACCGTGTCAGGAGAGACAAGTGAGACTGAAAATCACAAGAGGCTGTATGCAGTACCATTGCACTAACGAGAGGGGGAGTGCTTGAGCACAATAAGCACAGGATTTTTTTTAAAAAAACAAAGGCTTTAAGGACATTGTTACCTCCGCCAGGCCGAAAGGCCAGGAGGAGGTTATGTTTTTGCTGGGGTTTGTCTGTTTGTTTGTCTATCTGTCTGTCTGTCTGTCTGTTGGTTAGCAAGATAACTCAAAAAATCTTGGACGGATTTCCATGAAACTTTCAGGCGTTGTTGGAAATGGTACAAGGAAGAACTGATTAAATTTTGGGGGTGATCCAGTTCACCGTCTGGATACAGGAATTTTTTAAAGCATTTTTCACTCAACACTGTGACATACAGCCATTTTCAACATGTGCGCAGGCGCAATGGAGGGCGCTGGTCGTCGTGTCTGCAACACAAACTCTGCGTTCTTCAACGTTTTAGGCACAAAAGGATGCGGAAAACACTGCTGGCCTGGGCCCGCCAGCGTGCAACTGCAAAACCTCACACGGGCAGCTGTCCGCCGACGGATTCTTTGGCAGAAATTCCCCGGCCAGCCATAGGAGCTGCGCATTTGGCAGAAATTCACCGGCCAGCCATAGGCGCTGCGCAAAAACGAGCTCTCTGCCGGTGAAGCTTCTAAATTGTCGTTTGCCGCGGAGCGCAACCCCCAAAACAATAATATTGTAGCGAACTCAATATGAGCACCCTATTTGGCTTGCCAAGTGGGTTGACCCTATTGGCGACACAGGTAGAGTGCGGGACTCCAGAGCAGGAGGCGTGAGTTCGAACCTCCCGGTGGGACGTCGCCATGTCGAGCAGCACGTTACAATATAATATAAAACCCACGGCAACCTGTCTACCCAATTTGCATCCGTCAGTGGAGGAGATGGACACAACAGCAACACTTCAGTTTATTACCTCCGCCAAGGAGGCAATGCTTTTACTACTGAACCACTAATCCTATCACTATCAGATTGATTGTCATTGATTAATTGTGTGTTTATTGCACTGTCCCTGTCAAATAAACAAATAACCATTGTGAATCCAATTGCTAGTCATATGTTTACATGCTCAAGGAATGTGAAAACGTACACACAAACACTGTATGGGGGGAACTGTGGCGCTTGGCGGAGGTCTGCGCTCTCCGAGTGCTTTTCTAGTTTACTACTAACTAACTAACTAACCTGCACTTATATAGCGCTTTTCTAGTCACAAAGACCACTCAAAGCGCTTTCATTAATACTAACGCAGCGACCAGCAGCCGGTGGCTTGTCACCAGACTGCAAACCAAGTCTACCTACGGGTACAAATAAGTAACAAAAAAAAAAAAAAAAAAAAAAAAAAAACCCTCTATTCTAAGGGCCTATAGGAAACAGATATCTAGGGACAATTTAGAACAGCCAATTAACCTAACATGCATGTTTTTGGCATGTGGGAGGAAACCGGAGAAATCCCGGAGTAAACCCACGCAACACGGGGAGAACATGCAAACTCCACACAGATCACTTCACATCAGTTTAACAAAGTCACAGCAATTTTTGTCCAGAAGAATAGACAGATTTACTTCATTTACAAGTAAAGGCAAGATCATGCATGCATAGTAGTAAATACTACTAATAGTTTGTAATAATGAGTGTAAATGGTGGAGTTGCACCCACGCACACACGCACGCACGCACGCACGCGCGCGCGCGCACACACACACACACACACACACACACAGCTCTCTATTCCTTGGCCAAAACAAAGTATAATGAATTTTGTGCCCAAAGAGCTTGCTTGTAAAATAACTTAAAGTGACACTCCAGCAAAAATCAATTTTTTTCTGTTGTTAACATGACTGTTACATGTTTTTTGTGACTTACAAGACATATCCAGAGCAAAATCTGACTGCAGTCCCAGGTCTGTGTTTTTCTGCTGTGAATTTCATGTTAGGGAACCCCCCCCCCCCCCCAAAAAAAAGACGGGTTTGGACAGAACGTTTCTAGCTACGTAAGCATTGGGCATGGCTACAGACCTGAGTTCACTACCTTGGGGGAAAGGGAGGAACCAAGGAGCAGCATGACTGAGGCAGAGAGAGAGCGGATAAGAGGCAGAGAGAGGAGGCGGGGGGGGGGGGGGCTGGCTTGAATGTGGCCCTCAGTGAGCTAGCGAGAGCTGAGAGGACCAGTTCAAACTGTCACCAAGGGTCCCGCGGTGACGAATAACACTACTATAACAATACTCCTCTACCTACCACTGACCACGCTGATGGTCAACATCCCTTCCTGGCATGAAACCGACCATGACCACCTGTAGTTTTCCACCACTGGGGCTCCAGTATTCTGGCACTCCGTAGCACAGGGGTGTCCAATCATTTGCCATGGAGGGCTAAGACCCTGCAGGCTTTATCTCCAACCAGTGCCTTCAACAGCAGATTCCAGTGACTTTCTTCCCACTGATTGCTGATAAGTGAAAACACCTGCTGAAGAGACTGGGTAGAAGAGAAAACCTGCAGGGTCTTGGCCCTCCATGGCACATGATTGGACACCCCTGCCGTAGCACATGCAGGGTACGGTCAGCTCGGACACCGGAGTCCACCGGCTGCCACGCTTGTACGTGCGGGGTCCCAGAGGCACACTTGGAGGAATGGGAGGGACACAGTTGGAAGGCCGAACTAGAGAGAGATGTCTGCTCTTAGGGAAATGAAGGCACCAAGACTGTCCTTTTTGCATTTGTTTGACTTGGTTAGGTGAAGGTTTTTTTTGGGGGGGGACACAAAATCCCTTGCTCGCTCCATTCCATCCACGCCAGGGAGGACGGAGGAGGAGACATTAATGCTCCCTGCTTCCTCTGGAGGAGGGAGGCGAGTTGGCCATTGTTTAGTGAAGCAGCATTCTGTTAAAAGCTGATGAGTCACAGCATCTTCTTCTGGTATCAGGCATCTTTACTGAACCATAGTATGCTGAACATGTCAGCAGCACACAAATATCTCTCTTACTGATCTCTGTTCACAGCTAAAAATCATGTCTGCTCTAACTGCACCTCAGCTAAACACACTGACTCAGCCTCAGATGGAGAACCCAGGAAAACAGAATACAGGATGATGTCATATCCCATCATGCTGTAACCTTGGTAACAGTACAAGTGGTACTGTAACACAATGAGTAAGGGTACCAGTGAATAATCTTCAACAGTTTTCTTGTAGTTTGTTTTTAATAGTTTTAGAGCAGGGATTGCTTTTATACTTTATAACTTTTAAATGTTTAGGGGAAAGATTCATTGTATCCCATTTAATATCCTTTCAGATCTGTTTGATTGTGAGGAGTTGCTCCTCTCCATTTTAACAGAAGTTTGTACAAAGCTGTGGGTCTGTATCAACATGAGCTCCTCCTTCCCCTAAGTGGGAGGTGGCATTAGTGTGGAATCTACTGAAAGGTATAAACTACAGAGAGAAAAAAAATACGTTGAAACCACGCCTATACTCCACTGGTTCATAGATCAGGTTTAACGACAGTGACAAAGGAGTGAACTGAGTCAGTTGACAAAGGTAAGCAAAATTTTGTTGACCATATTAGCATTAGGGCTCTTAAGTGTCTGGGTTCTAAGCAAATGCTACCCTACTTGACACTAAATAGGTGAGTATTTGTTACTGTGACAGCATTTGCCTTTTGTCATTGTGTCAAACTAGTGCATTGCCTGTAGAATACAAGTATTCCTGTCTGAAACAGGTATCCCAATCAAGCTTTACAGGCCCAAATGTAGGCTGTGTTTGAAAGTGGAATACAAGGAGGTGTAGGCTATACGTAGGCAATCACATATTAGACTTTGACAAATATAAAAGGGAGTAAATGGCACTAAGATTTATTTGATTGTGTGAATATTAATTATAGAATACCTAAATATTGAAAATGAATGGGACATCCAATATTAGTGACTGTTTCAGATCCCTTGTTTATTTTTTTTGTCATACCACTTATTTGTGTGATCTTTTATCACTTATATTTAAGAAAATAGTGTATCTTGCACATTGGGGAATGGGGGCTGTTCAGTCATCATTATAGTTATTTAATTTATATCACTGTTCAGTGATGAGTTCAGTGTAATATTGATTTTCTTCTGTGTATCATCAAACTCATGCAGTGCTATAACAGGATACGTTTATGAATATTTGAGACTCATTGTAGTGCATCATTTTATATTTTAGCAATATTTTGTTATTAAAAGTTTTTTTAAAACTAATGCTAAGATTGAGGCGGTACTTATATTATTGCGCTGGGGTGATACTGAGGCCCAGTAATGATCTGAACCTTGAGAGCGTGACTGGCAAAGACTAACAATGTGAACGCCACAGCTCTATTGTAAGCGGTTTGTTTTTTATTGATGCGAGAAGATTATTTATTTTTTTATTTTTATTATTGGTGGCTTAGTTGGTAGAGCATCCGCCTCACAACCAGGAGGCCGGGGGTTCAAATCCCGGCTGAGTCATACCAAAGACCAGGTAAAAATGGTACTTTCAGCCTTCTAGCTTGGTGCTCAGCATAATAGAATGGGGAAAGGAAAGTTAACACGCAGAGCTACCAGAGGACTGACCCCCCCACTGTAGCTTTCACTATCTACAGTAGCTGCGCGGCCTGGGGTCTTGAAATGGAGATAGGTGCCACCATATGCCAAACGTCACTGGCATGGGAATAACTTAACTACTTATTATCATTATTCCACCAGTCGCATTTTTGACCCTCTACCAACCAACCAAACGCACACACCTCAGACCTGGTGAAAAATTTTATGAACTGGAAAAAATATGTGCCCCATGCTGAAAATTTTCTGACGTATCCAGCGTATGGTTGATACGTCCCACATTCATGGAGCAAAGGTTGTAGGGAAGTTATGCATTCATTTACACACATTACTTGTCAGTGACTCATAGTTATGCAAAAGACGAAATACATTCAGATTAATGTCTAGCGTCCCCCAAAATTATTTCTAACATATGAGTAACACTCTTTGAACCTATGTGTAACTTACTGAACAGGCTTCTAACTTGGAGCTACCCTATAATGGCATATTTGCAGCGCTGGTTCACAGGAAAAACCCATACAGAGCTCTGCTCAGCTGATGCCTACAGTGCATGCACACACATAAAGCTAAACACACGTACTTGTTTGTATAATGGGACCTCTTGGAGATGTGTCTGAGCACAAATATTCAAATGTCACATGAGTGAAGTGCTCTGTATGCGTCCACACACACATGCACCCAAGCACCTCACAGCAACAACAAACAGCAACAAACAAGAAGCGGGGTATACGTGTGTGATGCATGGGCACATACTGTATATATATGTGTATGCTGCAGATCAACCACTAGTTATGGGTACAGTTTTGGTTGTTTAAAAGACAATTTTTACAGTGAGTCTTAAAAGTGTTAAGTGTGATACGTTCTCTTATTGCAGGTGGTATATTATTCCAGATCTTGGTGCCCATCACTGGTAGCACAGATTGAGCAAATGTGGTGCATCTGTGGGGGACCTCACAGTCTCCTCTAGCGATTGTTGTGGTGGTTGTACTGGTGCCAGTCCTCAGTTTAACATATTCTCCCAGGGAAGGGGGTGGTGGTGCATAGCCATTTAATATTTTATAAATTGAACAGGCAAATATGAGAGTTTTATCATTTTCAAAAGACAGGATACTGTATTTCTTGTCAACAGCAATGATATGTGGGATCTTTCTTATCAAAAGATTTTTATGGCTTTTTTGTATTAAGATTCAATGGGCTTGATTATGGTTACACCAGTGAGTGACCAGTTGGTAAAACAGTAATCAATGTGTGAGAAGATCATTGCATGCAGAAACATTTTGTCCTCAATAACTGCCAGCGATGGTCTAGTTTGTTTAAAATTTCTTAGATTGAATTTGATCATGTGTGAGATTTTTTTAATATGTTTTTTTAAAGGTTAATGAGGAGTCTAAAATCACGCCGAGGTACTTAAATTCCTCGACTAGTTGCAGCTCCTACCCTTTTGGTAAACATCATGCAAACAGTTTTTTAGTGTTTAGTAGGAGACATGAATTATTCAGCCAGTCATGGCCAGTCATGGATTTGGGTCATTGCTGCTGAAAGAATACAGGTGGCTTTTTGTGTGTTTATTGCAGGTGTGAATATTACCGTGTCATCTGCATACATTTGTATGTGAATGTTTCTGCATGCATTTGGTAAATTATTTATGTATAGGGAGAATAATATTGGTCCAAGTATAGAGCCTTGTGGGACACCCATTTGATATTTCAAATATGGCAATTTGATATTGTTAGTTGTTAACACACTGCTGTCTGTTGGTTAAATAGGATTTCATCAATTTGATAACATGTTCTGAAAAATTAAACTGAGCAAGTTTGGTTAAAAGGATGTTGTGGTCAGTGGTGTCAAATGCCTTCTTCAGATCTAAAAACACAGCACCTACACAATTGCACTTATCTAAGAAAGATTTAGTTTTCTCTAAAAACAAGCTTATTGCAGACTCTTTTGAATGGTGGCCATGGAACCCAAACTGTGCATGTTGCAAGAGGGTGTTCCCATGATTCAGATGTTCACATAATAGTGTGGCCACCCATTTTTCAATTATTTTGGAGCTGACAGGTAAGATGCCAATTGGTCTGTAGTTGTTCATATCAGTTTTACTCCCTGTTTTGAAAATTGGTCTAACCACTCCTACCTTCCAAGCAGTTGGGACGACAGATTGATTAAGTGAGTAATTGGACAAATGAGAGAGAAATGTAGCTCATTTGCAATAATTTAAAAACATCAGGAGAAAAAAAAGTCAATGGAAAGATGAGGGAAAATTATTGAGGCAAAAATGCAAAGACAGAAGAAAAAAAGATACCAGTTTATGATGCAGAAGTCACAAATTCAAGAAAAATGTCAATCCATGAGCAAAAACTTTTCACGAAGTTTCAAATTTCATGAAGTTTCTTAAAATTTCCACATTTTCAATTAAAAAAAAATCTCTAATTTAGGTGGTAGAGTAGCCTGAAACTGTACACGAGAAAAAGTAGGTTATCTTTGTATATTATCACTCAAATATACATGAGTAGTTCACCAAAAATAGTTAAGAAGTTACTGAGCTGTGACTTTAGTCTGGACAGTTTGAGGTTTTTCTTCTGAATTTATGGCAGTTTTATTCTAAATTTACTATTTTTTCCTTGTTAATTTGAAAGATTTTCCCACTTAAATCAACTTTTTTCCTCATAATTTGTGTTTAGTGCTAATTTAAGGCTTTTTCTTGTACATTTGTGACTTTAATAAATTTGTGAAATCAAAAATAATATGAGCAATATGAGCAAAGATGCAGTATTTTCTGTTATATTATAGGCTATTTATAGCCTATTAATAGCGGCTGCTTGGTGGCGCAGTGGTTAGCACCATGGCAGCACAGCAAAAAGGTCACGGGATCTACTCCATCCCTGACCATCGTGGGTTCGATCCCACCACCTGACCATCGGTGACCCTTCTCTGTGGAGTTTGCATGTTCTCCCCGTGTCTGTGTGGGTTTACTCCGGGTACTCCGGTTTCCTCCCACAGGCCAAAAACATGCAGGTTAGGTTAATTGGTGTCAACTGGGGGTTCTAAATTGTCTGTAGGTATGAACGTGAGAGTGAATGGTTGTCTGTCTCTCTGTGTTGGCCCTGCGATGGACTGGCGATCTTTCCAGGGTGTACCCTGCCTCTCGCCCAAAGACGCTGGGATAGGCTGGATGGATGGATGGATGGATAATAGCCTATTTTCTAACCCCCACCCCAGGTGAAAACCTCACGTACTTTGAAAGCTACATGCTTGCAGGTATGTAACCTACTCTTACCGAATAAATTCAGACAGACCCAAAAACTATTCATAACGTTGCAGAATATTCCAGCTGAGGTTGACATCATACATCATGAGTT
Organism: Pholidichthys leucotaenia; assembly: GCA_020510985.1. NCBI lineage: Eukaryota > Metazoa > Chordata > Actinopteri > Cichliformes > Pholidichthyidae > Pholidichthys > Pholidichthys leucotaenia. Next base: position 358,862,773 of record CM035842.1, on the reverse strand, counting down.
TGTTACCTGTAGAAAAGCTCCTATTCCCTCACTTTTCCCGCTGTTGGGATAGGGAGGGAGGGACCTCTCTGTGTGTGTGCGCCAGGCTGCTGCAGCACGTGCAGGTGCAGGGGAAAGAAAGTGTGTGAGAGGAGAGATCATGCCACTTGCATGGCAGGGGCTTCATTTTCATTTTTAAAAAGTTTAAACAACAAACTACTGAATATGTTTTGGATGTTATTTCAGCTTGTCAAAGACAAACTAAAATTTTATAATCACAGCTTTTCTCACTCCAATTTATAGCCGTGCTGAGTTTAAATTTAATGGTGCTACAGCACCCCTAAAAAAGGCCTAATGCCATCCATGGTGTAGACATTAGTCTTTATTTTCTGTTTCTTGTTATCTTTGAGTATGTTATAGTTTTGTATTGGGTAGACTATATCTGCAATTCTGAGATGTCCCCTCATATTTACTGATGTCCAATAATCAGTTAATTTAAAAAATATGAACCAATTAATTACTAAAAAAAAACATACTTTACCTATATAGTATGTGGATTTTTGAGATCATCCATTTCTCATGGGTGTTGGGGTTCTGTCTCCTCCTCTAGTCTGCATGTCACAGTCCAGTGATGTCTTCCCCGCTGGTCCCAGAAGTTTCCCCTGCCTCCGTCTTTCTGGACTACACTGACTGCTTCAACTCCTCGCAACAGAGCACCGTCCTCACAGGACATGAATTTGGAGGAGTGCCAACTGTCCTAGGGATCCACATCTGTGTCTTTCTGGTACTGTGAAAAATTGGAAATTGTGTGACTCTGTGTTTTGATTGTGAGGAGGGACCAGTTTGTTCTGTAATGATCACCTCCATCAAGGAGGTAATGTGATTGGGTAATTTGTTTGTTTGACTATGGGTCTGTCTGTTTGTTATACCCTCTTTACACAGGGGCGAAGATCATTGAGAGATTGTTGAGAGAGCTGGCCAATTTTTGATTTATCAATGATCTTCAGTGGTCTCCACTGTTGCCACGGTCTCCTCAAAGTTTTGAATCAGTCCAAAACAGACAAGGATCTCCCAAAATATCTCAAAGATTAAAAAAAATTGTCTCAATCGCTCAGCAATCTCCATGCTGTGTAAAGGGGCCCTTAGCAGGATTGTGCAAAAACTACCGGATTGATTTTGATGAAATTTTTACCAAAGGTGGTCCTTAGGCTGTGAATTAACCCATTAGATTTTGGAGGTGGTCCATACCTCCACCAAGGCCTTATCTTGCAATATAATTTGGTTGTCTGTCCATCATCCATTTACATTACTTCCAGCGCCACACGAGTAGGCTGCCTTTTTGCAACAGCGGATCAATTTCTTCCTAGTTCTATTTACTATCTGGCTTCTCTTGCTAATCTTTCTGATCCGGCGATGCCTTATACATCAGACAGACACACGGATCGCCCAAATGTCTCCTGAGCCGGCAGACGGAGCCACTGTTTTTAGCAGGATACGTTACAGCAGAGACCAGCTGTTAGCACTTAACTGGACCAAGATGCTAGCACAAGACCTGGGCATACCGGGTGAAATAAGACAGAAATGACATGGATGCCATGCTGGAGCAAGACGGCGGGCGAGAAATATAAGGTACAGACCCGTCCTTCCATCCGTTATTATGGGGAATGTACGATCGCTACTGAATAAGACTGACGAGCTAGCAGCTATCTCCCACTACGAGAGCGTCTTCAGAGAGATTAGCTTGATGTTGTTTACTGAGACGTGGCTAACAGAACTAGCAACAGATGCTAACATCGAACTGGAGGGTTTCCACTCAATACGGGCAGACCGGACACGAGACAGTGGGAAGGCAAGGGACGGAGGAGTGATAATGTATGTCAATAACAGCTGGTGCAGACCGGGACATATCACAGTTAAACAACATCACTGCAGCAAAGACATTGAGTTGCTAGCTGTTAGCATGCGGCCTACCTATCTCCCGAGGGAATACTCACACATGATCTGCATTGTTATTTATGCAAATCCGACAGCGAACGCTGGGACAGTGCATGACGCCATCCACTCAGTAACTGGCAGGCTGCTGACAGAACACCCAGATGCTCTTCTCCTCATCTCCGGTGATTTCAACCATATTTCACTGTCCCCTATTCTGCCCACGTTCACCCAGTATGTCACATGCCACACTAGAGACAATAAAACACTGGACTTTTTCTATGCTAACACTAAGGAGGCATACACCTCATCACTACTCCCCCCACTCAGGAGATCGGATCACAACTTGGTTCATCTCCTGCCGGTGTACAAACCCCTAATACACAGACAACTTCTGGTCATACGCATGGTTAAGATATGGTCTGAGGAGGCAATGGACGCTTTAAAGGACTGTCTTGAAACCACTGCCTGGGAGCAGCTCTGCGACCCACATGGTGAGGACATCGATGGCCTCACTCACACCATCACGGACTACATCAACTTCTGTGTGGACAACACCATACCCACCAAGACCATACGGTGTTGCTCGGACAACAAACCCTGGATCAACCCTGAGATTAAAACACTTCTGAGAGAGAAGAAGAGGATCTTCAGGTCGGGGAACAGAGAGATGCTGAAGTCCATACAGAGGGAGCTGAGGAGGAAGATCAGAGAAGGCAAGGACAGCTTCAGGAAGAAGATGGAGGACAAGCTGCAACAGAGCGACATCAGCGGGATCTGGAGAAACCTTAAAACCATCTCTGGGCCCCAGAATACCTCCTCCCAGGCCACGGGGGGCAGGGAGTGGGCAAACAATCTGAGCCTGTTTTTCAATAGGTTTGACCAACCCCCCCCCCCCCGACTGCACACCAACCACTGTTGCCTCTACAGTCATCGAAACCTGCTGTCCACACCCCACTCCACCAACACCCCCCCACTCCCAGCACACAGCCCCCCAACCTGACCCTCACTAAGACCCAGGTGAGGACGGAGCTGAGGAAGATCAAGGCGAGGAAGGCCTCGGGACCGGACGACATCAGCGCAAAGCTCCTCAAGTCCTGCGCAGACCAGCTATGTGGGATTGTGGAGCACATCTTCAACCTGAGCCTGAAGCTGGGGAGGGTACCACAGTTGTGGAAAACATCTTGTGTGGTACCTGTACCAAAGACTTCCCACCCCAAAGACCTGAACAGCTACAGGCCAGTGGCCCTGATGTCTCACATGATGAAGACCCTGGAGAGACTGCTCCTTGCTCACCTCCGCCCCCTGGTGGGACCAGCAATGGATCCACTCCAGTTCGCCTACCAGCATGGCATTGGGGTGGAGGATGCAGTGATCTTCCTCCTTCACAGTTCCCTGTCCCACCTGGAGAAGCCCGGGAATGCGGTGAGGATCATATTCTTTGACTTCTCCAGTGCTTTCAACACCATCCAACCGATGATCCTGAAGGACTAGCTGTTGTGCGCAGGGTTGGACCAGCACCTGTCATCATGGATCCTGGACTACCTCACTAACCGGCCACAGTTTGTGAGAACCCGGGATTGTGTGTCCGACATGATCATCGGCAGCATGGGGGCCCCCCAGGGAACGGTTTTGGCTCCCTTCCTGTTCACCCTTTATACTGTGGACTTCTCACACAACACAACACACTGCCATCTACAGAAGTTCTCTGATGACTCTGCGATCGTTGGCCTCATCTCCAATGGAGATGAAGCTGAGTACAGAGGACTTATCCAGGACTTCTTGGACTGGTGCCATCGGAACTGCCTCCAGATCAACGCGAGGAAAACTAAGGAGCTGGTGGTGGACTGCCGCAGGCAAGGACAACCCCTCACAGCACCAGTAAACATCCAGGGAACAGACACTGAGATGGTGACATCCTACAAGTACCTGGGTGTTCATCTGAACAATAAACTAGACTAGTCACACAATACCGATGCACTCTACAAGAAGGGACAGCGCTGGCTGTTCCTACTGAGGAGGCTCAGATCTTTTGGTGTACAAGGGGTGCTCTTGAAGACATTCTACGACACGGTGGTGGCATCAGCCATCACTTTTGGAGTGGTCTGCTGGGGCAACGGCATTACAGCAGCCGATAGGAAGAGACTGAACAAACTAATCAAGAAAGCTAGCTCTGTCCTGGGGCAACGCCTTGACCCAGTGGAGGAGATAGGAGAGAGAAGGATGGTGGCTAAACTGTCCTCTTTGCTGGAGTCGGAGTCCCACCCTATGCAGGACATACTGGACGCACTGAGGAGCTCATTTAGCAGTAGACTACATCATCCTAGGTGCGTGACCAAGAGGTTTCACAGGTCCTTCCTACCTACGGCTGTCAGACTGTATAACCTAAGCAGGGCTGCTCACAGAGATCGCAAAAAAACATGACGACCTAATAGTATTGAATGCAAAAGACGCAACAGACCTAAACAAATGGTCCCCTCCAGTATACAACTAGGACAATATCATTCACTATGGAGGGTGACAATATGTATGGGTACATATTCATACCATGAAGGGTAACTAAATAGACGGTTATGCTGTTTAGTCCATCTAGCTACAATGCTCTGCACTGTGTATATATATGTTTCTATATTTATGTGTACATATGTATATTCACTGCTCTTATTTTCTTATCTTCTAAATCATTGCTCTGAGTGTTGCTATCCCTGTGCTGTTGCAATCCTGGAATTTCCCCATTGTGGGACTAATAAAGGCTTATCTGTATGTATATATATATATACAGTGTATATATATATATATATATATATATATATATATATATATACTGTATATGTCTACGTATGTATATTCACTGCTCTTATTTTCTTATCTTCTAAATTATTGCTCAGAGTGTTGCTATCCCTGTGCTGTTGCAATCCTGGAATTTCCCCATTGTGGGACTAATAAAGGCTTATCTTATCTTATCTTATCAGCAGAATTCCGCAAAAACTAATGGGTGAATTTGAAGGTACAGACAAAGGTATTGATGGACCGGGGGCAGACAAAGGGAGGGAGGGACAGCCGGCTGGCTGGAGCCTTGGTGGACGTATGCAATCTCTGAGTGCACTCAAGTTAATAATGACCCAGAAGATAATATGCTCTAGATGCATTTTTTGTCTAATGTGGTGAAATTCTCTTCACATCCCGACAGCTATCAATAATTAAAGTAGCATAAATCAATATACCCTGTAGGGCAATCATAGGACTGTAAAAACAGCTAATCATTTTTCGATAGGATGGTCTACCTTTTCACCTGCTAATTTGCTGACATGCTGGCTGTGTATTAATTGTGCATAAGGATCTGTGGTTTTGCCACTTCTCATTCATTGTCTGTGTAAAATGCTTTGTAATACACTCTGGGAGCAGTACAGCACAGACTAGTCGTTGATATCAAATAAAAGCAGATTCCACAAATGAACAGTGCATTTCTCACCCAGGTGTTATCAAACAATCTTTTTGCCGTTTTGTTTTCAAGATTGCAGAGAACCTTTACTTGTCATGGCCGCCAATCTGTCATACCTGTGTGCGTACCTGCCTGCCATCTTCCTCTGCTTATTTATTCCATCAGGTCCATTGCTCGGGGTGGAGTCGTCTGTTTCTCTACCCAGAAACCTGCTACGCCAACCTTCGAGCTTCCCAGCCTCGTTGTGTGCTTCCACGTCGGCTTCCAAGCCATCACTACTCTCTGTCCGGGCCAGCACCTTCCGGACCACCCAACATCCAAGTAAGCCACCACTATTCCTCCTCACCCTGTCAGCTCCCCCTGTGCACAGGCGTAGATCCGTGGCGGCGGGCCCTTCTCTCCCTGGCGGCGGATTCATCTGCCTTCCATACCGGCATTCAGCTCTCTGGCCACCTGCGAGCACTATCCTCCTGGCTGCAGCTTCAGCGCTAACCTGGGCTACTCTTCACCATCTCAGACAGTAAGCACTATTACCAACAAAAGTGCCTTCCGGGCCTAAAACTGTAATTAACGCCCTCTGTCTCTTCCCTGGGTTGCCATGTCGTATGGTGCTCTGCTCACCCCAGCTGATTTGTCTGCTTACACTACACTTACACAACCCTGCATACATGCACCCACTCACGTCCACAATATCAATAAAACGGTTAATTGTATCTGCTTTGAGTCATGTCTGCTTTGTGGGTCACTAGAACCATGTCAGTACGTCTCCGCCAGAGTGACCCAGCAGACAGCGCACTAGCGTGCATGGATGAACAGCTTAGAGACTGGAGTAGATCAGTTGGCCTATCAACAGCAGGTGATGCTAACACAGTTATCCCGCATAACATACAGGCTAGATCATTTGGTTAGCCCACAGGGTTTCCCTGCAGCCCCTGTTAGCTCCTCTGCTCCCGCTAGTTCCACCGCTAGCCCCATCGTTAGTCAACCTACTCCGGGCCCTTCTTGTCGGCTTACTCCCGTCCCGACTCCCAGCCGTTTTAGTGGTAAATAGGGGGAGGCCAGGGGATTTCTCATGCAAAGCGACATCGTATTCCAATGGGTACCCGGAGATTTTCCCACTGACCAGAGTCTTATAGGTTATGTGATTAATTTGTTAGAGGGACGGGCTCTGGCTTGGGCATATGCGATGATGGCTAGGGCTAAATATGCTTCACTAACATACACTCAGTTTGTGAATGAGTTTCACGAGGTGTTCGGCCACTCGGACCGCGAGGACGTGCTTACCTCTCGGTTGTTAAATCTCCGGCAGAGGTCTAAAGCCGTCGCCGACTGCGCCGTGGACTTCCGTTTCGTGGCCACGGAGGTTGGGTGGGAGGATGCCTCTCTATGTAGTATTTTTGTCAGAAGCCTAAGCCCTAGCCTACGGGATGAGCTGGCCTGTTTGGAAAAGCCCTCTACGCTGCATGAGCTAAGCTCCCTGGCTATCAGTATCGATAACAGACTAAGGGAGCGGGCGGCCGAACGGAGGACTTCCGGTCGCTCGGGCGGTCTGGCTCGCCGCTCCCTACAGCCCCAATCTGCTGATTCCCCGGAAGATCAGGAACCTATGGTTATGGGTGGGTTTAAATTATCATCCGTGGAGAGACAGCGCCGCCGGGAGTTGGGGTTGTGCATTTATTGTGGGAGCGAGGAGCATGAGCTCGAGTCCTGTCTCAAATGGCCAAAAGGGGGAGTTCATGCTTCGCAGTTGGGGGTCTCACGGACTTACCCCACAGTAATCCCCTCACCCGTTTCTTGATCCCCATTCATTTCAATTATGGACATAAGGAGATAAACACACATGCACTCATTGATTCAGGGAAGCAGAGCTTTATTTCAGGGAGCCTGGCAATCCGGTTGGGGCTTTCCACGCAGCCATTAGAGACCCCACTCAGACTCATAGCTCTGTCTAAGGCTCCGTTGGCCACAGTCACTCACCGGACCGCCCCAGTGTCAGTCATTATATCAGGCAACCATCGGGAAGAGTTAAGGCTGTATGTTTTACCAGTGTCGTCCACTCCAGTCATCTTTGGCTATCCCTGGCTTCGCCTACACAACCCCTCTATTGACTGGCATTTGGGGGGTGTGGTTTCCTGGAGTACGTTTTACCTGAGTGCCTGTTTGCAGTCTGCTGCATGCTCGCCTGCCGTGCCTCTGGGTGCACCTGCCTCTCCTCCTCCCGACCTGTCTAAAGTGCCATCTGAGTATCACGATTTAGGGGCCGTTTTCAGCAAATCCCAGGCCCTTTCCCTTCCCCCTCACCGCCCATACGATTGTGCGATCAACCTCCGGGCCAGTGCTCCGCTGCCATCTAGCAGACTGTACAACCTGTCTGCTCCGGAGCGCGCGGCTATGTTCACATACATCAAGGAGTCCCTGAGTTTCCGCATAATAAGACCTTCTTCATCAGCGGTGGGGGCAGGGAGGTTTTTGGTGGGAAGAAGAATGGTTCTCTTAGGCCATGCATTGACTTTCGTGAATTCAATAACATAAGCATCAAAGACAAATACACTCTCCCTCTCATCAACTCTGCATTTGATTCCCTCCAGGGGGCCTGTTGCTTCACAAAGCTAGACCTGCGCAACGCCTGTCATCTGGTGCAGATACGGGAGGGGGATGAGTGGAAGATGGCCTTTTGGACCCCTAGTGGGCATTTTGAATACTTGGTCATGCCATTCGGGCTGACCAATGCCCCGGCCGTCTACCAACATCTAATTAATGATGTTCTGAGAGACTTTTTGGGCACATTTGTGTTTGTATACCTGAATGACATTCTCATCTTTTCACAGTCCATGGAGGAACATCACGGGCACGTCAGGCGGGTTCTGCAGTGACTGCTGAAAAATAAGCTTTTTGTAAAGGCGGAGAAGTGCGAGTTCCATGTTTCTCAGACCTCCTTCCTTGGCTTCATCGTCGCCCACAAGGAGATCATCCCTGACCCAGCTAAGGTAAAGGCGGTGGTGGAGTGGCCCACCCCCTCATCTAGGAAGCAGCTTCTACAGTTCCTGGGGTTCGCTAATTTCTACCGCCGTTTCATGCAGAACTACAGCTGCATTGCCCTACCAATGACCATCCTAACATCCACCAAGGTACCCTTTCGGTGGACGGAGGAGGCGGACGCGGCTTTTTCTCTCCTGAAGGACAAGTTCTCTTCCTCGCCTATACTGACGCAGGTGGACCCCGCTCTCCAATGCCTACTGGAAGTAGATGCCTCGGACTCGGGGGGTCGGGGCCGTCTTGTCCCAGCGCTCCCCGGCGGGTGACAAGATACGCCCCTGCGCGTACTTCTCCTGTCGCTTATCCCCAACGGAGTGCAACTATGACATCGGCGACAGGGAGCTACTGGTGGTCAAGCTTGCTTTGGAGGAGTGGCGTTAGTACCTCTGGACGGCTAAGTGTCTGAATGCTCGACAGGCCCGCTGGTCTCTCTTCTTCGGACGTTTCAACTTCACCATTACCTACTGCCCTGGGTCGAAGAATACTAAACCAGACTCCCTGTCTCGTCAGTTTGCCCCGGAGACGGCAGAGATGGCCGAACATCCCATTCTCCCTTCATCGTGTGTCGTGGGCGCCCTCTCCTGGGGTATTATGGACAAAGTTTTGAGGGCACAGTCTGACAAGGCCGACCTGGGGGGGGAGGGGCAGCGGGGAGGTTGTTTGTCCCTTCGGCCGTCCGGGGGGAGGTCATTCAGTGGGGTCATGCGTCCAAGTTTGCCTGACACTCGGGAAGGCGTGCATGGTGGTTCTCCTGCAGAGTATGTTTTTGTGGCTGTCTCTCCAGAAGGACGTGGGGGACTACATCTGAGCCTGCCCTCAGTGTGCGACTGGCAAGACATCCTCTTTTCCACCTGCCGGGCTGCTTCACCCCCTTCCCATCCTGGGCAGGCCATGGTCGCACGTGGCATTGGACTTTGTCACCGATCTCCCCACGTCTAATCACTTCACTACTATCCTCACAGTGGTTGACAGGTTCTCCAAGGCTGCCCATTTCATCCCACTACGGGGACTGCCCACGGCTAAGGAGATGGCTGACCTCCTGGTGCAGCACGTGGTTAGGCTGCATGGCATCCCTCGGGACATTGTCTCCGATCGATGACCCCAGTTCGTCTCCAGGGTCTGGAGGTCTTTCTGCGCTGCGTTGGGGGCCACGGCAAGTCTGTCATCTGGATACCATCCACAAACCAACGGGCAGTGCAAGCTAGCCAACCAGGAGGTGGAGGCGGCGCTGCGGTGCGTCGCGACCTCTAATCCATCATCATGGAGCACGCACCTCCCCTGGATTGAGTACGCACATAACACTGCTGTATCGACAGCCATCGACATGTCCCCCTTCAAAGCCTCGTTGGGTTATAATCTCCCGCTGTTCCCTGAAGAGGAGGGAGACATCGCCGTTTCTTCTGTTCGCGCCCACGTGAGGCGTTGCTGGCGGATCTGGAAGACGACCAGGGCAGCACTTCAGCAGACGGCGGAACGCAACAGCTCGGTGGCCAACCGGTGCAGGGTCCCGGCTCCCGCCTACTGGGTGGATCAGCAGGTATGGTTGTCCACCAAACACATTAACCTGAAGGCTGAAAATAGGAAGACATCACAACGGTTCATTGGACCCTTTCCCATCAGCCGGATTATTAACCCTGTGTCTGTGCGCCTGACTCCCCTCCCCTCCCTCCGCATCTGCCCGACCTTTCATGTGTCGCAGGTGAAGCCCGTCTGCTCCAGCCCTTTGTGTCCTCCTCCCAGGTCTCCACCTCCACCGATGGTGATCGACGGTGACCCGGCATGGCCAGTCACTGCCATCTTGGACATTCGTCGCAGGGGTCATGGCCTGCAGTACTTGGTAGACTGGGAGGATTTTGGGCTGGAGTGGAGATCCTGGGTGTGTCCCTCCTTCGTGCTGGACAATCAGCTCATCAGGGACTTCCATCGGATGCACCCGGGAAGGTTAGAACGGCAGCCAAGAGGCATGTCATGGGGGGGAGTACTGTCATGGCCTCCAATCTGTCACACCTGTGTGCGCACCTGCCTGCCATCTTCCTCTGCTTATTTATTCCATCAGGTCCAGTGCTCGGGGCGGAGTCGTCTGTTTCTCTACCCAGAAACCTGCTACGCCAACCTTCGAGCTTCCCAGCCTCGTTATGTGCTTCCACGTCGGCTTCCAAGCCATCACTACTCTCTGTCCGGGCCAGCGCCTTCCGGACCACCCAACATCCAAGTAAGCCACCACTATTCCTCCTCACCCTGTCAGCTCCCCCTGTGCACAGGCGTAGATCCGTGGCGGCGGACCCTTCTCTTCCTGACGGCAGATTCATCTGCCTTCCACACCAGCATTCAGCTCTCCGGCCACCTGCGGGCACTATCCTCCTGGCTGCAGCTTCAGCGCTAACCTGGGCTACTCTCCACCATCTCAGACAGTAAGCACTATTACCAACAAAAGTGCCTTCCGGGCCTAAAACTGTAATTAACGCCCTCTGTCTCTTCCCAGGGTTGCCATGTCGTATGGTGTTCTGCTTGCCCCAGCTGATTCGCCTGCTTACACTACACTTACACAACCCTGCATACACACACCCACTCACGTCCACAATATCAATAAAACGGTTAACTGTATCTGCTTTGAGTTGTGTCTGCTTTGTGGGTCACTAGAACCATGTCATTACTGGTGAGTCATAATGTTGAATAATCCAGAAATTTCCAAACAGCCTAAATATGAATTCATTTTTTTTCCATTCATGAACAACTCTGTGTTTGCATGGCTGCAGGAGAGTAGTTTTATCTTGCTTTGAGAATGAATTATTTACTGAGGCTTTAATTGAAATAATTGAATAAGTATCCCTTTCACTGATTTGACAAAGATAAATGTAAAAAACCCACTTATTAATTTATGCTATTTTTTTTCTACCCACAGGTGTTGCTGTTAATCTTCTCCCTCGTCAGGGAGAAGGTATGGGATTTTGGGCGTTCAGCTCTCTTCTCGGACAATGATACAAAGAAAGTTCCGGGAATGAGGCTAAGCTCTGTGTGAGTTCAGATCAATTCCATTTGAATGTACACGTGAGGCTACCAAATATACATAGAAGCATTCAATTTTCTGGGTGTTCATCTTTTAACACACTCAGGCTGCGTGCCCACCAAGCACATTTTTTCAGCTGTGGGCGACTATTTTCTGTTCATTCTCTATGTAGTCTACCGTTTGCAGTGTTGCGCGCCCTCAGCACTGAAACGCTCTCAGCGGTGGCCGCTTTTTGTCGCAGCATTCAAGGTGCTCAGAGTTGAAAAAATTTCAACTTTTCAGACTGCAGCTGAGCTTGTCAATCAATCAACTTTATTTATAAAGCACTTTAAAAGCAATACTCGTTACACAAAGTGCTGTACAGCAAGAGAACATAAAAGCAGGGCACTAAGACAAAGGGTGCTAACACAAGAACCACAGTAAAAAAAAATAAATAAAAAAATTCATAAATAAAATAAAAAGTAAAATAAATAAAAATCCATTTCATTCAATAAAATCAATGTCTCATACTGGGTCGAAGGCCAGGGAGTAAAAATGTGTTTTAAGATGCGTTTTAAAAATGGACAGTGAAGGTGCTTGTCTAATGTCCAGGGGTAAATCATTCCATAACCTGGGGGCCATGATCGAAAAGGCTCTGTCCCCTCTGAGCTTGCGCCTCACCTTTGGTACCTCCAAAAGCAGCTGTTCAGCTGACCTAAGGGACCGGCTGGGAGCGTAGGGATGCAGAAGCTCAGAGAGGTAAGGTGGAGCAAGACCATTCAAGGATTTAAAAACAAATAAAAGAATTTTAAAATGAACTCTAAAATACACGGGCAGCCAGTGGAGTGAAGCTAAGATGGGTGTGATATGATCTCTTCCACGTGTACCCGTTAAAAGACGAGCAGTGGTGTTTTGAACCAGCTGCAGACGGGAAAGAGATGACTGGCTGACACCGGTGCGTTACAGTAATCCAGCCGAGATGAAATAAAAGCATGGATTACTGTTTCCAAGTGTGGTCTAGAGAGAATGGGTTTTATTTTTGCCTTAGATGAAAGAAGCTGGATTTTACCACAGAACGAATCTGCGTGTCTAATTTAAAATCATTGTCCATGATAAAACCAAGGTTCCTAGCTGTGGATTTAACATAAGGAGTAAGGGGGCCCAAGTATACAGGAAGGGACTCACAGGGGCAACTAGGTCCAAACACCATCACTTCGGTCTTCTTATCATTAAAATTTAGGAAGTTTAGGGCCATCCAAGACTTTATGTCTTCAATGCATGCCAGGAGTGAGTTTACTGATGAGGCAGCTTTTTGTTTTAGAGGGACATAAATCTGACAGTCATCAGCATACAGGTGGAAAGAGATACCATGCTTTTTAAAAACGGAACCCAGTGGAAGTATGTACAGAGGAAAAAGCATGGGCCCTAGAATTGACCCATGTGGGACCCCGTAAGGCAGAGGAGCAGAAAAGGATTCAAACCCAGACATGCTAACTTTAAAAGTCCTGTCTGACAGATAGGATCTAAACCAGTTGAGAGCAGTGCCACAAATGCCCACTAGGTGCTGCAAACGGGAAATTAAAATATGATGGTCCACTGTGTCAAAGGCAGCAGTTAAATCAAGCAGCACAAGAACAGCATATTCACCTGAATCACATGCCAAGAGAATATTGTTAAAAACTCTTAACAAGGCTGTCTCTGTGCTTTGAAGAGCTTTGAAACCAGATTGAAAAATCTCCAAAATACTGTGTTCATCCAGAAAACATTTCAGCTGCATATAGACAATTTTCTCTAAAATTTTTGAGAGAAATGGCAGCTTGGAAATAGGCCTAAAATTTGCCAACATGGTATGATCGAGACCAGGTTTCTTAATCAAGGGCTGTACTACTGCATGTTTAAAATTTGCAGGAACCACACCAGATGACAGGCTGCAGTTCAAGATGGTGAGAACTGACTGGCCTGTACTGGGAAGCACCTCTTTAAAAAGTCTAGGAGGGACAGCATCACAGGGAGACCCTGAGGGCTTAATGTGGGTAACCACATCCTCTAAAAATGACAGAGTCACCGGTTCAAACTGATTAAAAACAGCAGAACAAGGGACAGAGACAGAGGAATCAGAGGCAGGAGCTGAGATGAGAGCCCTGGTGGTGGCCACCTTATCAATAAAAAAGTTCATAAAATCATTGCATAACTCAGAGGAGGCCTCCAAACAGTCAGTCTGTGGGGTATTAAGAACAGAGTCAATAGTGTTAAATAAAACACGTTGATTATGACAATGAGATAAAACAATATTAGCAAAATATTTGCTTTTTTCCTGCTTGACAGTATTTTGATACTGATGCCAGCAGTCTTTTAAAATCTGCAGTGACACCTGCAGTTTGTCCTTCTTCCATCTGTGTTCAGCTCTGCAACACTCCTGTCTGACTGCACCAGTTCTGTCATTGAACCACGGCTCAGATTTGGATCAAGGCTGCTTGGTTTTCAGTGGAGCCACAGAGTCCAAGATGGTTTGGCAGGAGGAGTGAAACCAGGAGCTGAGTTCCTCCACAGATGAGATGGAGCTGGGAGGGACACAGAGCTGGTCAAAGGCAGCGGAGAACTGACCGGCAGTGGAAGGGTTAAAAACCCGGCAGCACTGAGCAGGAGCGCGAGTTTTAGCTACAGTGCGTGACAGATCAGCCTCAAATAATACAGGCAGATGGTCGGACAATACAGTGTCACAGATTTCTAAATTAAAAACAGACAGGCCATACGAAAGGACAAGATCTAATGTGTGTCCGTGCTCGTGTGTAGCACCACCAGTGACGGACTGCACCAGATTTGGAGAATCAATGAGATTTAAAGTCTTTCACCAGCGGCTTATCAGGACAACACACATGTATGTTAAAATCTCCAACGATAAGAACACGATCATAATTTGTAACAATACCAGCTAAGAAAATGGCAAAGTCATTTAAAAAGTCCTTATTATATTTGGGTGGTCTGTATATGACAGCACACAGTACAGGGTTTATTCGACCCACCTCAAAGAAAGTCAGTTCAAAGCTGGAGAATGGAGAAGGTAAAAAGCGCTGCTTACATTTATAGTCATTTTTGTAAACGGTTGCCGTTCCTCCTCCTCGTCCTATTGTCCGTGGGGAATTAAAATAACAATAACCTGGGGGTAAAACTTCTGACAGAGCAGAGAGTTCACCCACAGTCTGCCAGGTCTCCGCAATGAAAAAGAAATCCAGTTCCCGGGAGCTGATGAAATCCTTCAGGATGTAAGTTTTATTTGCCAGCGATCTGGCGTTTACCAGGCCAATCCGGGCTGGAGCTGAAGCTGGAGCTGGAGCCTGGGTCTCAGCAGAACAGGAAACGTGCCGCAGCGGTCTCAGGTGCCAGGGATTTACCCCACGCTGGCGGGGCCTGGGAGAGTAGCTGCGCCGGGGCCGGATCACCTCACCAAGGCCAGTCACAGGGACCAGGCAGGCATCAACAGGATCCAGGGAATGCCAGGACACAGAAACCCGGGAGCATAATCCGCCTGGAGTCCGGGGAACAGAGAAGAAATGTGCCAGGCGGGCCTTCGGTTTCACCAGCCGACCGCTGCGTTTCCCACGGCGATGGTGAGGCCTCCGCCTTCGCTTGGAGAGAGGGGCTGAGGCCCGATACAGGTAAGGCGGGATATCTGACAAGAGTGGAGGCTTCTGTCCACCATAATCAGACAAAATAAGATCCTCGGCAGAAAGTCTAAGATCCAACAATGTTTGGCGGTCGTACACAAGTAAGGACTTGATTTCTGGAATGCCAATGGTTAAAAACAGTAAAAAAAAACAGGCAAAGCTGTCAGAGACAGACAGTCAGCCCCATACACTGGCGCCATCTTGTCTTTGTCAATGTCAGAGCTTTCTAAACAGCCAATCAGAACCCCTTGACGCCTATTGTCGCAAATTCGCATCAATCCAAAAAAAAGAAACAACAAACAAAAAAAACAACAATTTTCAATTATGAAAAAAAAATAATAATAATAAAAAAAAATTTGTTCACAGTTGGAAATAAATTCAGGTGTCAAGGGATTAAGGAAGGGCGTGACATAGGACACCGGTACAGTCTGTACTCAGACTCCTGCTCTCTGTGTAATCATATTTTGCATCCAGAGCTGCTACCAATGCGAGAATACATTTCTTGTCCATTGTTTTTTAGAGACTGCTATTAAAAAATAAGTAGAAAGTCTGACCATAGGAAACGCGGAAGTGCTGAGTTGTGAGCGAAAAGCTGTTGCTGTGATACAGGGCACAGACTTTTTTTGTTCACGATGGTTGGGCAACAAAAAAACGCATTTGGTGGACACACAACCTAAAGATGCCAATCTCATTTAGAATAAAACTCAGCCCATATGTTGAGTTCATTTTAACAGTTTTTCACTGAAAAACTTGAAAAAGTTGAACTTTTTTCAACTCTGAGCACCCTGAGCGCCGTGACAAAAAGTGGCCACCGCCGAGACTGTTGGAGCACCAAGGGTGCTCAGCGCTGTAGACTCTGGACTACATAGAGAATGAATAGAAAATAGTCACCCACAGCTGAAAAAATGCATTTGGTGGACACAAAGCCTAAAATGCTTAAAAAGTATAAGCAAGTTCACTTGTGAGAAGTCTTTGGGGACTCATGTGCCCTTTCACCGTACAGTCCAAAGACAAACACTTTGACTGAAATATGGTGTGTTTGTAGGTTTTAACTGTCTGAAATGTGTCTATTGGTCCCATAATTATCAGAAAATTTTCAAAACAGTCAGTTCTCTTAAAAAACACAGCCTTTATCTTGTTTTTCTCTATCCTATAAACAATTTTGACTCTTCTGGGTAAATCGTATATGTCAATATTTGACAAAGCCAACCCACCACCATCATTGAGACCCTCCCATTGCTCTATTATTGGCCCACCTAGCTGTCTGTCATGTAGATGAAAAGGGTGCAAAAGGTAGCCTATTAGCCCCTGAGCTATTAGCCATCAAGCTGGTTCCCAGGAGGCTTGCACTAGGTGCAACATATATTATTTTCTTCAGATCTTACTCACCCTAATAGCCATCCGGTCAAAAATATACCTTGCGTCACTCTGGCCCATCTCCCAATAATTTCGCTGTGATTTCACAGCAAATCGCCAGCACTGGCACGCCAGTTGCTGCAACCAACCAGGCCTGGGACCCGAGACTGCTGGCTCTCACTGCCAGCACCTTCGTGCGACTCCACTCCTCTCCCACAGGGTAGGAGAGCCGCCTCGTGACAGGGCGTCCTCCAGCTGGCTATGGGAGCGGAGTGGAGTCCTGCAGACCAGGACACTGTCCCATGAGATCCTGTGGCTCGGCAACTCGGCTTGGCAAGCTTCACATCGACCAGCAACCTCAGGACCTGGGCCAGGTCAGTTGCGGGGGGTTGCCTGGCGCATGGTGCTTGCAATTTGTTAAGGGATAAGGACCTGTACTTACATAGCGCTTTTTCACAAAGACCACTCAAATCACTTCACTAGTACCAACCCTCTATTCTAAGGGCCTATAGGAGACAGACACCTAGGGACAATTTAGGCTACGTTCTCACTGCAGGTTTTAAGATAAGATAAGCCTTTATTAGTCCCACAATGGGGAAATTCCAGGATTGCAACAGCACAGGGATAGCAACACTCATGCTTTAATGCTCAATTCCGATTTTTTTGCACAAATGTGACCCATATCTGATTTTTTAATGAGTCTGAACAGCACATTTTTTTTCACACCAGACCCAGGCCACTTTCATATGTGGTCCTAATTCGGATACATATCTGATATTTTCCAAAGTGACCTCAGTCTGAATGGTCATGTTTCATTTTATCAGACTTTTTCCTCACTGAAGTGAGACGGACGCTACATTTCTGCTGTGGAGGATGCAGCAAGCATGGCAGACACAGCTGATTTGTGCTCTTGTTTTAATCAATCTCCTTCCCTTTATCACTGGATTTTGTCGGCTCCGACTAAACAATAAACTTCAAAATTTCAGGGCGGGGGGTGGGGGTGGGGAGTTTGGAGCTGAAACTGCTAGACAAGCAGGCGCACAGTAACAGCACATTTACTGAACGCTGCAAATTCCTTTTTCCCTGTAAACAGCACAGTCCTGGCCGCTGTAATATGTAAAGTTAATACTGACGTGACTGTGGAGCGTAATGGCCAGATAGGGGCATACGAAAACACACTGTCCAGGAGAGGGGAGTCTGTGGCGGCTTTTCTTTCCTTACTCCGCTGGGACAAGCCGTGCTATTTATTAGGGCACAAGCCACTGACAGCGTCAGTGGGCGAGAGCCCTATTGTAATCACTAGGATTATTTATTGTTAACCTTATTTATACGGGTAATCCCACTGAGACACAGAGTCTCATTCATTTTTGTCCAGGCCTGTTTCATGAGTTTGTTTTTTAAAATAATTCTGTTGAACCACAATTCAAAAGCATTGTCTGATTTTCATTGGTTAATTTTCATAGAATTTTTATTTATTACCACTTTTGTCAGATTCAAGTTATTTCTGTGACCATTGTGGGTTTTTCTTTCATTAACAGAGGGGTACCAACAATTTTGTCCACGTCTGTATGTATGTGTGTGTACACGTGAGGATGGGCGTGTGTGTTCGGGGGGGGGGGGCGGCAAGTACTTGTGGGTGGATGCGCGGTTGTGGAAGGTGTGTTTGTGAGGGGAAGACCTTGTTGGGCGGCGGGGGCCTAAGGAAGCTCTCGATGCTTTGCCTGCTGAACTGGTTTTTGGTCAACCACTCCGCATTCCGGAAGAGTTTTTGCCCAAAGGTCCGCCCGGCAGGCCGGCCCCGCCGTCTACCCTTTTTCGCTCGATGGCACACTGGCTATGAGCCCCGTTCACCACTGTTTTCCTCAATCGTTTGTGCCTACTGAGCTCAGTGCGGCCCATTTTGTTTTTGTGAGACATGACGCTCACCACCCACCTCTCCAACCCCCATACGACGGTCCATTTCAGGTTCTTGAGACGGACCCTAACAGTTTTGCGCTAGAGTTGGGTGGGCATAAAGAGCGGGTCACGTTAGATAGGCTTAAGCCGGCACACATTATGGTGGATGAGCCTACGGTTCCAGCCCAGGTCCCCCGTCAGGGTTGCCCCTCCTACTAAGACCCCAGCTAGGTCTGCACTAGATTAGTTTTCTGGTTTCCAGCCTGCTATGGACTGTGCTTCACCTGCCTGTCGTCCACGAGGACGCCCCCCATGACAGGTTTCTCCAGTGGCTCCGGTTGGAGGACGGCACAGCCGTTATGGCAGGCTCATCAAGCCCCCAGTGAGAGATTGATCTTATTTACGGGAGTCCCCTCTGGATGTTCGGGGGGAGGGGGGCTGTGTGGCGGACTGAAGAGGTACCTCTCACCCAGTGGGACTTGGGGTTGGGGGGCATGGTTTGTGTTTCCCGGTTTTGGAGTCCGGGAGTGTTCACTGTTAGTTGTTTAGTGGCAGTTGAGGAGTAAAGTTAAAAACCCACCTCCGTCTCCTGTGTGTTTCTTCCTCCTGCTACATTTTCATTTTTTGTATTTTTTAAAATTGTGGATTTATACATTTTCTGCAATGCAAGACTTGTGAATTATTCTTTGTTTTCCCATTTTTGTTCATGTGGCTCTGGTGTGTACGATAATTTTTTTCACATCATTAACAGTTTCCCAGCATTAGCTCTAAATGTTGCCAATGGACTAATAACTGTAGAAACGTGCATACGCCAGCACATTCACCAGAAGTTGGCGTGGGGCTGCACACATTTCCACCATCATTTCATTCTTAGTACTTCTGAAATTTTGGGTGGAAAAGGATGAACGCCATGTTTTTGTGTGTAAGTACCCTTTGT
Source organism: Pholidichthys leucotaenia (assembly GCA_020510985.1). Taxonomy (NCBI): domain Eukaryota; kingdom Metazoa; phylum Chordata; class Actinopteri; order Cichliformes; family Pholidichthyidae; genus Pholidichthys; species Pholidichthys leucotaenia. The sequence goes on along the minus strand of CM035842.1, from coordinate 358,843,544 downwards.
ACATGAGGCCTCTGGTCTGGCAGTAAACAGACATGAGTGTGGCTAGTGAAATTGAACTCAGCTTTCCAAAAAATGTGGTTAATCACATTAATTCTGTCACGAACCTGGGTTTGGTCGTTCCCAAAACCAATTCTGACTTATGGTTATTTTTGCCCTATTTTCCATCAGGCACGTCAGGGGGCTATTTGGGTCCTTCGCTCCCTGACAGCTTGGGCACGCCTCCTCCTCTGGTCAGTGCCATCAGCTGTTTCACATTACGAGTGTACACACACACACACACACACACACACACACACACAGACACACACACAGTCCATTCATTCCCATTCACACGCTCATACACTCACTCATGCACACCAGGGTTTAATTGTGTTCAGCCCACGCTTCCTCACACCAGCAATCTCTTCCCTCGTTAGCATCGTGATTACAAGTACGTTGCGTTTGTGGGAAGAGATTGTCGGCACATTCAACCTCATACATGTTATCGTGTTCCTTCATGTATGTGTGCCCCTCACCTTCGTGTTATTCAGCCGGACATTTGAATCGGTAAAGTCCTTGATGTTAATGGCTGACCCTGCCTTACTTCCTCATCCACCAGGCTGCATGGACAGCCCCGGATCGTTCCAGCCATAAGTGAATATTTGCCTTTCTCTTTGTGCGCTCTGTTACGGCAGCACGAGGCAGTCCCTCTCCAGGCTGTGGAACATCCGGGTGGCATCCCTGTATGTCTGGTGGCCTTATCTCATCATTACAACTCCCTGTATTTGTATGGTCCACCGGACTTGCTATTTTGTTGGTTTGTTAATAAATGGCACGTTCTACAAATTCATGATATAACAAGGGGGCGATTACTTTTTCACATAGGGCCAGGTAGGTTTGGATAGTTTTTCCCTTAATAAATGAAATCATCATTTAAAAACTACATTTTTTATTTTCTCAGGTTATCTTTGACTAATATTAAAATTTGTTTGATCTGAAACATTTCAGTGTGGCACAGTTTGGCAAAAATAGAAGAAATCAGGAAGGGGAAAATACTTTTTTACAGTACTGTGACTAAAACAGCGAGAATAAACAATACTAAAAACACTATTAACTGGAAAAGTAGATTTCCCCTGAGCTGTTGCACTTTGTATTGGGAAATTTATAACATCCATGTGTGATGCATCAATGCCAAAATAGAGTTGAATCATTTCCTAAATATCCAGTTAATGAACACCAACATTTTTACACCACCAAAGAGTGTTGCTGAACACATCTTGTAGTCTAAATGTGAGAAGGATGTCAGAAACCTCACTCTCACTCAGGGTCTTGTGGTTGACATACTGTTCATAATAAAACTTAAGGCAAACAGACACTTTAGGTTCACCTGTCTTTGTTTGATTGCAGTATTTGACATAGAACTTTGTGCATCAGGTTCACAGAGTCATTTCGCCACCATCGTGGACGGAAGCCATCTGTGGAGGCCAACAAAAAAGACCCTAAGAATGAATCGGTATGTGAAATTAAAACTTACCATCATCATCAGGATTCATGAAGCATAAAAGTGATTAGTGATTGGTTCCAAGCTGATTGTGTTATTTATGGTGGTAAAAATATTGTGACGTTTCAAGGGTTCACACAATAATGAGAGAGGATTTGCAGTGTAACAGGCATTTATTTCTTCACTGACAAAGAACAGAGGGGAGGTCATTGACACACGCACTCACCTCACTCGGGGTGGCACAGACATGTAATCTCTCACACGCAGGGAAAACACTATCACAACCAAACTTATAACGCAATTATAACGGTACAACAATAACACTTAGAACACAAGAATAATAACAGTCTTTGAATACTCCGTGACGCAAAGCATGCTGGGAGAATTACCCCGCCCCTTATCACAGTCCCGACATTACACTGTTCCCCTCTGGACTGGTTTCTGTCCCCAGAACAATAAGTCGAACTCAAAAGTCCAGTACAAACCTGTCTAGGTGTTGGATCACCCGCCGTTGTTGCACGGACCCATTAGTGTCCATCCGAGCCTTGGCTGGGGTCCCCAGTTAGGATGGGGCCTCTGGCTTGGCTACCTACGGGGCAGCTGGCTGGTACGAGGTGAGGCAGTCATGGTGAAGCAACACCACCTGGTTCCTCTTCTGCCGCCTCACCCTGTACACTACATCCGACAGTCTCTGTAGGACCACGCACGGTCCTGACCAGTGGCACGCCAGCTTTGGTGACAGTCCCTTTTTCCACTCCGGGCAGAAAACCCATACTAGATCCCCGGGTGCAAAGTCTCTCCCCTTTCAGCGGGAGTCGTATGCTCGCTTCTGTTGATTCCCCGCCACTACCAGGGCCTCCCGAGCCAGTTTGTGTACTGTGTGAAGACATTCTCTCTAGCAAAACAAATAATCCAACCCTGATTTGCTCTCCACCTCCGGCTCCGGGGGAGGGCTGAACACCAAGTCCACTGGGGAGCGCAGCTCGCGTCCAAACATCAGTGCTGCAGGGGTGCACCAGGTGGATTCCTGGACTGCTGTCCAGTATGCAACTGCAGCCACCAACAATGCACCCTGTGATTGGCTGTTGGGACTGAGATCATAGTTGTCTTAGTTATAATCTTTTTAGTGTTCCTACCCGGAACAAGAAAATGACATTGTGCTGCTTTAAATAGTGGTTGATAATGTACCACTGACTTCGGTCAGAAGCACATTGCCAGAAAATCCAAGATAGTAGCAACACGCCAACTTTGCACCCAGCGCACCCCTTTGAAATGAGTCCACTTTTTCAAGCATAAAGTGCACGCACAATCAATATTTGGATGGAAAGGGCACAAAGGATGAAATTAACAAAACTACTGGCACAAGAGTCAAAGCACATCACAAATGATGTGTGCTTTAAATCATCGCCATAGGCCCTTCATCTCACTAGTCTGATATAGGGACCCTTTGAAAGACAAAAAACTTGTGTAGTCTGAGTAGAACCAGCCTCTTTGAGAGACTGATGAGTTTAAAACTTAGTTTTCTTGTATCTTGTGTCTTGTGTTTAGTGTAACTAATTCTCTCTCTATCCATTTAGAAATTTTGTTCATGGTTGCCTTACATACTCAACATGACGTGAGAGTTTTCATTTTTTTTTTTTTAAATCAAACCATATAAATATTGCTTTCCATTCAGAGTATGTGCAGTATGATTTTTACAAACTGGTGTGTTTCAGTGAAGAAGAGATAGAAAACAAGTGTGGCGTGGATGCTGCTAATTACCTGTCCTTCCTCCGTCATCTGACTGTCCTGCTGGCGTTCGTCACTGTCTGCTCCCTGTGTGTCATATTGCCTGTCAATATGACTGGAGACCTGCTGAGTATGTTGACTTTACATGCGGTAACCTGTAATCATAATGCAATACATCCAGGTGCAATGATGTGCTATGGGCATTGTGCAGTATGTGATCCCCCAACTTTTGACCCATTCTGTGTGTTATGATCTGCTATTTGTTGTTTGTTTTCTGTATTTGTTTGTTTTTATTGTTTTTATCTTGGTCTTTTATTAATCACCACCAATCTGCCCATGGGACTGAAGATGAAACTTAGCCACATAGCTATAATCTTGCATATTTACATGTGAAAATGTTCATCAAAATGAATTTTACCATTTTAAAAAATAAATCATAAATTATAATCCTTGAGAAAAAAAAGTTAGTTATTACAGTCCAGCAATGCACAAGTATACAATGCTAACGACAGAGACTTTTTTCTTAATTAAATGGCATAAAATGGAAAACCTACTGATTATTGTTCAGATGTACTTCAAAGAATCAAGATCACATCATAATCACTGATTTGACATAAGTGTTTTTTTTCCCCTCTGACCACATTCACTAAGTCACTGAAACATCCTTTTCCTGAAATTGATTCTTATGTACTCATATTTTTAGTTAAACACTAAAAGACTTTTTAAACTATATTTTCAGGCAACGATGAACAAAAGTTTGGACAGACAACTATTGGGAATCTTCAGAGCAGGTAACTGCTGAGTAGGAGTAAAAACTGTCTATTAAAGCAATGAAAAATGATAATACAGAGCTGTTGTTTAGCACTGACTGCTTGCAATATTTATTCCCAGAAACAACCTGTATTGGCTTCACTCAGGATGTGCAGTTCTCTACCTGGCACTGACAGTTTTGCTGCTAAGACGTTACACGCTAAAAATAAAGAAGAACAGAGAGAAAGTAAGTTTCTGATGTAATCTGCTCTGAAGTTATAATTATCTATTCCTTTTTGACTTTTAATGACAGATTCCTGACTACCATCTTCCTGTTCAGCTCAAATATTTAAACTTTAATCATTGGATTGCACTTACTATATGTACCTATAACAAGAATATACACAATTAATGTTCAGTGAGGGTAACTACTCAGTGCTGATGCTTAGCTCTTTGGTCATTCTGTCTTTCTTTTTCTAGACCACCCATATGAAAAAAAGTTTATTAAAGGTTACCTGTAGTGAATTTTAATCAAAAGCTATTTCAAAGGATCAAATATTGATTGTTTGATTGATTGATTGATTGACTGATTGATTTTATTTGAACATCCAGACAAAAAATAAATTAAAACAAAAATCAAAATCAGAAAAATAAAATAAACAATAAAAAAATGCCTTGTTCAATACCATAATATATAATACATCTTATAATTGAATTATGCAATAGAAATGATACAACAATGATAGTTTATATTGACAATAATACCAATATCTAATAATAATTGTAATAATAATAAATAAATACTTCTGGTATGTTTAATACAATTATAGACAATATTATCATCATCATCATAATCATCATATATACAGTATATCACCATATACCCCACATGGCTTACAATACCTAGGCGCAATAAGTAACCATATAATAATAACCATAATAATAGGTAGCCATATGGTAGTTACAATAATAATAATATAATAATACCACCTGACCTATATAATACTTCAAATAATTCCATCCTAACAACAATCCTAATACTATAATACTGTTGTAATATTCTAGTAATAATGATATCAATAATAATAGCACTGAGCATATATATTCAACAATAACAACCTTTCTTCACTGAAGACACATTGTAATGTTACTGTCCTTTATTTTTATATTGCACAAAAATCATTTCTTTATATGTTGATTTAAATATATGGATGTTTGGACATTGCCTGTGTTTCTCCCCCAACCCATTCCACAATTTTACCCCACACACAGACACACAAAAACTTTTTCCTAGTAGATCTTACTAGGTGCATTTTAAATTTTGTATTCCCCGTAAATTGTATTTCCCTTCTCTCTGATGAAAAGATTTTGTATATTGTGTGGCAGAAAGTTTTTACTGATTTTAAACATTAACTGTGCTGTATAATAATCAACCAGATCCTGTAATTTCAATAACTTTGAATGTAAAAACAATAAATTAGTATGTTCAAGATACCCGACTTTGTGTATAACACAGACTGCCCTTTTTTTTTTTGCAATATTAGCAATGAATTAGGTGTACTTTTATAATTGTTATCCCAGACCTCTATACAATAGGTCAAGTTTGGAAGTACTAGTGAGCAATACAAGATATGAATCGATTTGCAATCTAGGACTTGCTTAATTTATTTATAATTCCAATATTTTTTGCCACTTTGTTTTGTATGTATCTGATGTGTGGTTTCCAACTAATTTTATCATCTAGTGTTACACCCAAAAATTTGATCTCCTTAACATTTTCAATAATTACATTATCTATATGAATATGTATATCTTCTTTATTTTTACAATTACCAAATATCATTACCTTAGTTTTATCTATATTTAGTGAAAATTTATTACTATCCATCCATTTTTTTTTACGTAATTAATAATTAAATTAGTATAATTTATATGATACTAGTGGTTCTGTCCAGTAATTTTGGTCATGATTCCTTCTCAAATACGCGCGAGTTTCAAGTCACTGCTCTCTCAGTCAGTCATGGTCAGCGACATTTTGCCTCTTTCATGGCCAGTTTCAGCACGGTAGTGACACACAGTCGTTACTTTGTGCGACTGAGTGAGTTGCAGTCTAGCAGTCAACAAAGTTTTAACATAAGAATTTTATGTAATTTTTTACAACCATGTATAAGCAAATCTACCCGTATATAATTTTATGAAATAAAATTCAATATTTATTCAACGTGTTCTAAAGTTACTTGACTGGGAACTTACCCTTCGTCAGGTCCCTTTCAGCTGCCGGTCCCCGGAGGTAACTGCGGATCATGCCGTCAATAATAGCCATTTCCAAGGACAGTTTGTGCAGTATATATCTGTGCAGATTTTGCGCCATTTTCATGTCGGATCTCGACCCACTGAGCATCTGCTGAACGCGTTTACTCATCCGCAGTAAACACGTTAAGGTGCCTTCACACTAAACGCGAACGGGCGGCACAAATCCATGCAAAGTTAATGGAAAGAGGCGAGCACACGCAAAACCTCACGTCCCAGGGATAGCGACATCATTGTCATGCGGTGGGCCTCGCGAGCCACCATAAGACACCAAAAGTCGCCAGTGAGTTTTGCAATGATGTTTTAATGCACGAACACAAGACACAAATACAAAGCAATGATCCGCTGAGGGCAAAAACACACTATACAAGACACATGGGACCGTAAGGCTACATCCAGCTACTTACGGTCTAGACCAGGAACATGGAAAGGATGATGTCTGAGACGAGAACCGCTCACTCAACATCTGGCACAAAGAAATGATAGACGAAACTGCTGCATTGTACTGCTGTCAGCGCCCGTATAAATGCCGGCCGCTAACAAGCCGTAAATGCAGCACAGCTGTTAGGCTTTGACAGCAGGAAGCCCCTCCGAGTGCTGTCACAATAAGAGCTCGGTGAGTCAGAAGGTAAACACTACTGTCAAAGCCGGCAGAGATGATGTATGGCCCGAGTGCGGATGAAATCGGCGCTCGGACCATGACAATCATCTGAGTAAAAATATCAACATTGGAGAGTAGACTAGTTTGAAAATGAGATTACCACTCATCTGGAGACAGGAGGACCGGGAGCTCTTCAGCTGAATCGGGATGTTTACCCAAAGATTCCTGCACGGACGTGTTAGCAAGGCAAGTAAACAAGCAACGGAAATACTCATCATCTTGTAAAGTTTTGGAGACAGGGACAACTTTTTCAGGTGAGCCCTCCATCGGATAATGTAAACCTAAAGCATGACGTTATTTGGGGGATTTCCATAGTAGGTTGAACACTGATGCAGAAGTTATAAAGGCAACTTCACCTGTCTGCATCTCACTCAGATGGTGGATTCATGTCTATTCATGTGTTTACATTGAGTTATAATGTAATTGTGCCGTGCGAAAAATTTGCCAGTTCACATTTGGTGTGAAAGCACCTTTACTTTTCCACAGTAAAGCCGAAAACGATTGTGTTATGTCGATAACCAGAGTCTGGAGTCTGTCTTATGCCATGCAGCGAACTCACCCTTTATCGAACACTCACAGAACTATATATACAGGTGCCGCAGTCCCTCTGATGTCACTCTGCCGGGCGGCTACGGCAAGCCCCGAGGGCCACAGAGATACACCACACTCTCTACACAACATTCCCCTCCCCCTTACAAAAGTCCAAAACACGCATACAACTGAGACCCTCCCCAATTTCGGACCTGAATCACGCGCTAAGAAAACTAAACTTAAGTCACTAAAAGGACCTATCACAATCACTGAAAAAGATTAAAAACTATGGGGAACAGGTGGACTGCTTTCCCACCCCACACAGCAATGCGGATTATTCTGCCATCCATCCATCTTCTTCCGCTTAATCCTTTATAGGGTCACGGGGGTGCTGGAGCCTATCCCAGCCGCTTATCCTAAATAAAAAAACAGTCCATTTATAAACTAAGATAGTGCCATGTCGCTACACTAAACAATACATAAAATAATCCCATATAACACATATTCACATGCACACCAAACTCACATCCAACACTATTTTTTAACATATATACATGCAAAAACATTAACTATTAGTAAACACCATCCATCCATCCATCCATCTTCTGCCGCTTTTCCGGAGGTCCGGGTCGCGGAGGCAGCAGTTCAAGCAGAGAAGCCCAGACTTCCCTCTTCCCAGCCACCTGCTCCAGCTCTTCAGAGAAGATACCAAGGCGTTCCCAGACCAGCTGGGAGGCATAGTCTCTCCATCAAGTCCTGGGTCTGCCCCGGGGTCTCCTCCCAGTGGGACGTGCCTGAAACACCTCAAGTGGGAGGCGTCCAGGAGGCATCCTAATCAGATGCCCATACCACCTCAACTGACTCCTTTCAATGTGGAGGAGCAGCGGTTCTACTCTGAGCCTCTCCCGGATGACTGAGCTCCTCACCCTATCTCTGAGGGTGAGTCCAGCAATCCTACGGAGAAAGCTCATTTCAGCCGCTTGTATCCGCGATCTCGTTCTTTCGGTCATTACCCAAAGCTCGTGACCATAGGTGAGAGTAGTAACGTAGATTGACTGGTAAATCGACAGCTTTGCCTTAGAACTAAGCTCCCTCTTCACCACAACAGACCGGTACAACGTCCGCATCACTGCAGATGCTGCTCCAATCCGTCTGTCGATCTCTCGCTCCATTTTCCCCTCACTCGTGAACAAGACCCCAATATACTTAAACTCCTCCACTTGGGGCAGGAGCCTGTCCCCAACCCGGAGAGGACAATCCACCTTTTTCCGGCTGAGGACCATGGACTCGGACTTGGAGGTGCTGATTCTCATCCCAGCCGCTTCACACTCAGCGGCAAACCGTCCCAGCAAGAGCTGTAGGTCATTGCTGGATGAAGCCAACAGGACAACATCATCTGCAAACAACAGAGATGAGATCCTGTGGTCACCAAGCATGACACCCTCCATTCCCTGGCTGCGCCTAGAAATCCTGTCCATAAAAATTATGAACAGGATCGGTGACAAAGGGCAGCCCTGGCGGAGTCCAACTCTCACTGGGAATGACTCCGACCGAGTGTTGGCAATACGAACTAAACTCTCACAACGGTCGTACAGAGACCGAATAGCTCGTAACAACAAGCCCGATACCCCGTACTCCCGAAGCACCCCCCACAAAGATCCACGAGGGACGCGGTCAAATGCCTTCTCCAAGTCCACAAAACACATGTAAATTGGTTGGGCAAACTCCCACGAACCCTCAAGAATTCTCGAGAGGGTAAAGAGCTGGTCCGATGTGCCACGGCCAGGACGAAAACCACATTGCTCCTCCTGAATCCGAGGTTCGACCAACGGCCGGACTCTCCTCTCCAGTACCTTGGCATAGACCTTCCCAGGGAGGCTGAGGAGTGTGATCCCTCTAAAGTTGGAGCACACCCTCCGGTCCCCTTTTTTGAAGAAAGGAACCACCACCCCGGTTTGCCATGCCAAAGGCACTGCCCCCGACCTCCACACAATGTTGTAGAGGCGTGTCAACCATGACAACCCAACAACATCCAGGGCCTTGAGGTACTCGGGGCAAATCTCGTCCACCCCCGGGGCCCGGCCACCAAGGAGATTTTTAACCACTTTGGCGACCTCAGCCCCTGTGATAGGCGAGTCATCCCCCTCGTCCCCAAACCCTGCTTCCTCTGTGGAAGGTGTATCAGTGGGATTGAGGAGATCCTCGAAGTATTCCTTCCACCGCCCGACGATATCCCCAGTCGAAGTCAACAGTGTCCCATCCGCACCATACACAGTGTGGACGGGGAGCTGCTTTCCCCTCCTGAGCCGCCGAACAGTTTGCCAGAATCTCTTTGAAGCCGACCGAAAGTCTTGTTCCATGGCCTCACCGAACTCCTCCCATACCCGGGTTTTTGCTTCAGCAACCACCCGAGCTGCACTCCGCTTGGCCTGCCGGTACACCTCAGCTGCTTCGGGAGTCCCACAAGCCAACCAAGCTTGATAGGACTCCTTCTTCAGCTTAATGGCCCCCCTCACCACTGGTGTCCACCACTTGGTTCGGGGGTTGCCACCACGAGATGCACCGACCACCTTGCGGCCCCAGCTCTGGGCCACTGCTTCAACAACAGAGGTGGAGAACATGGCCCATTCAGACTCAATGTCACCAGACTCCCTCGGAATGTGGTTGAAGTTCTTCCGGAGGTGGGAGTTGAAGACCTCCTGGACAGGGGCCTCAGCCAGATGCTCCCAGCACACCCTCACTATACGTTTGGGTCTACCAGGTCTGAATGGCTTCCTCCCCTGCCATCGGATCCAACTCACCACCAGGTGGTGATCAGTTGACAGCTCTGCACCTCTCTTTACTCGGGTGTCCAAGACATACGGTCGCAGGTCTGATGATACGATAACAAAATCAATCATCGACCTGCGACCTAGGGTGTCCTGGTGCCAGGTGCACATATGGACACCCTTATGCTTGAACATGGTGTTCGTTATGGACAGACTGTGGTTAGCACAGAAGTCCAATAACTGAACACCACTCGGGTTCAGATCGGGCAGACCGTTCCTCCCAATCACCCCCCTCCAGGTTTCACTGTCGTTGCCCACGTGCGCATTGAAGTCCCCCAGTAGGACAATGGAGTCTCCAGGAGGAGCACCCTCCAGCACCCCAGTCACAGACTCCAAAAAGGGTGGGTACTCTGAAACATCATTTGGTGCATAGGCACAAATGATGGTCAGGACCCGTTTCCCAACCCGAAGGCGCAGGGAAGCAACCCTTTCATCCACTCCAATATAGAGGCAGCAAGGTGGGGCGATACAAGAATACCCACCCTTGCTCGTCGCCTCTCGCCCGGGGCAACTCCAGAAAAGGTCAAGCTCCAGCCCCTCTCCAGGAGACTGGTTCCGGAACTGGAGCTGTGTGTTGAGGTGAGGCCGACTATATCTAGCCGGTATCGCTCAACCTCGTACACCAGCTCAGGATCCTTCCCCACCAGAGAGGTGACATTCCACGTACCAAAAGCCAGTTTAGAAAGCTTGGGATCAGTCCGCCAAGGTCTCCGCCTTTGACCGCCACCTAATCCACATAGCACCGGACCCCCATGATCCCTCCTGCAGGTGGTGAACCCACTAGAGGGCGGACCCATGTAACTCCTTCGGGCTGAGCCCGGCCGGGTCCCATGGGTGGAAACCCGGCCACCAGATGCTAGCCTTCGAGCCCCTCCCCCAGGCCTGGCTCCAGGGTGGGGCCCCGGTAACCCCATACCGGGCGGGGTACACTGAATCCTTGATATACAATTTATCATGAGAGTCTGTTGGATCGTTCTTAGTCTGGCCCTTCACCCAGGACCAGTTTGTCTTGGGAGACCCTATCAGAGGCAAATTGCCCCGGACAACATAGCTCCTGGGATCACTGGGGCACGCAAACCCCCCCACCACGATAAGGTGACGATCCATGAGGGGGATTAGTAAACACCATTTAAACATATTTACATTAGAGTCTTCAGGTTATACCACAGTCCGCGGGCAGCCAAAGATAAAGCCAGCTCGGAAGCCCGGGGCAGCCCCACGGGATGTGCGCCCTTGGAAGCCGCCTGCCCCCGGGGTTGAAGCTGACCTCCCAGGTGAGAATGTCTCTTCTCACCACCAACCGCTCCTCCCGTCCGGACCTGTCATCCGACACCTCCTCTTGGGAACACCGTAACCCGCTGGCACGCCTCCTTGCGCCGTCCAATCTGCAGTGCTGCTGCCTGGCACGCAATACCTCCAATACCTCCAACAGGTCCCGGGCACCAACCTCCCAAGGAGACAGTGGTCTACACTCAATCGCTTCAGGACTGGACATGACCCCTGCTTGGCCAGCCTTCACAGATGGGGCAGTAGCCCTAGCCCACTGTGCGCATGTGGAGAGGAGCAAACAATGGAACACATCATAGAGGCTTGCCCGCTCCAAAGACTGGAAGGAGGATTACACACCCTCCATACAGCAAACCAGGAGGCAACTGCTTGGCTTAAGGACTTTGCATTCGCTAAATAAATACCTCCGTGTCTGTTGGTCTGCCCCCGACTGCCTTCAACACCGCTGCAGCTGTCGCCGTTGCAGCCCCAGACGCTCCGGCCCCCTGTGGCCGAGCTCCGGGGAAAACTAAAGCTTGTTCGTCAGCGTCACTTGATAGCTCGGGCATCTTGCCACTACGCCCAGCATCCTTGTCCAAGGCACTCCACTGTGTTGCTGCTGCGCCCAGCTGCTGCTGTTGCTTTCCGGGTCTTTCAGCGTGCTTGCTCCCGTTCTCCTGCTGCCCTGACTCCAGCTGTGGGGAAGACGCAGTTAAGTCCGGTCATTGCTCTCTCTACATGCAGCCTTTGCTCACTGCGCCGTTTCATCACCAGTGCTACGGTCACACACCGTGCTGAGCTCCTCAGCTGGCTTGCCATCGTCGGTGACCGGGGGCTAACCCACTTATGGCTCCAGTCCCCCCTTGAAACCTAGCTGGTGGCTTGTAGCTTGGTTTTGGCATGCCCCTAGCTTTGTGGCCAACCTTGCCGATGCCACAGCCTGAGCCTTTATCTTCTCCAAGCTAGCTAGCTTAGCTTCCCTTGGCGCCAACAGCCTCAATACCCACCGCTTCATGTCCCTTGTACGTTCAGCAAAATCCCCAGCCAACCGTCCGACAGCATTCGCATAAGCCTCTGTCTCTCCCAACATGCAGAAAATTCGCCAACCCTCCATGCCAAGACGACGGACCAGGAGCTCCCGTCCTCGGTCTCCGTCGAATCTACCCAGGCCCAGTCCATCAATGTATCCCCCAAGCATGGCCATCGAGTCCGGCCACAGGATCGCTGGCTCTCCCGGACACTCCAGAAACGACGGCAGAGGTGGAGGTAGCCTACACGCCTCCATGGTTTATTCTCGTCGTCAAAATGTTATGTCAGTAATTAGAGTCTGTAGTCTGTCTTTTGCCATGCAGCAAACTCACCCTTCATTGAACACTCACAGAACTATGTATATATACAGGCGCCGCAGCCTGCCTGACGTCACTCTGCCGAGCAGCTATGGCAAGCCCCGAGGGCCACACACATATACCACACTCTCTACACAGCAGATTGTACATCACTTCCAGTCGCCAATGGCTGCTCCCCATTGGTTTTGACCAAGCGGTTTTCATGGGATAAAATTATTCAGTTTACTGACTCTAGGGGGTTATTTTTACTGAATGAACATATTTTAAGTTTATAAGTAATACCTACAGCAGGATTAATGTTGTTATAATGACCAATAATGGGGCGGTGCGGTGGAGCAGTGGTTAGCACTGCACCAGCACAGCAACTCACCCTTGGCCATGGGATCCCTGGTTCGATCCCAGCCCCTGACCAACAGTGATCTGTGTAGAGTTTGCATGTTCTCCCCGTATCTGTGTGGGTTTACTCCCAGATTTCTCCGTTTTCCTCCCACAGGCCAAAAACATGCAGGTTAGGTTAATTGGAGACTCTAAAGTGGCCCAAGGTGTGAATGTGTGTGTGAATGGTTAAGGGATAGTGCCGTACAGTGGCTGCTTCATCCATCCAGGTGGATGCCCTCAATTGCCCCTCTGGGGATCAATAAAGTACGTATACAAAATCAAAAATCAAAAAATCAAAAAAAAATATCAAAAATCAATACAGGTTTCCTTTAAAGTATACTATTGTTCTACTTCACTTAAATAAAAACAAAACTAGAGTTTCAGTTTACTTTTTGTGTACTTAAGTATACCTGGCACATACTATACATAAAAATTAAGGGTCCTATTACGACAATCTAAAGCACAAGTTTGTCACACATACGTATTGCACCTTTCACCAATGGTCTTGGCAATTTCTAGTGGAGCATTGCCCATTTTCACACTTTGTGCTCTCATTGTACAAATAAAAAATGACGTGCACATTCCGTGCTCATAAGAGAGGTATGAAAAAGGGGTGCCACTGGACACAAAGTTGGTGCCTTTTAAGTTTATAGCAGCACAATGGCGTTGTACTTTTGACCAACAAAAACCATATCTAAAGTCAATTGCACATTATCAATCACTATTTTAGCTGCACATTTAAAAATGTGCGGGTGGACAGGGGAGCAGGAAAGCACACTGCCGCTACTTCATCCCAAGCTTGCTTCACTCAGAAAAGCGAAGGTGGAGCAATGATTCTGTCGTAAAGGATGTACTCAAATATTTTCACTTAGTGCACAGGCATGCCCGTTCTACCTTCCCACCTTACATGGCATTGTATTAACAGTCCACCATAGATTATGTAGACTTGTCATGAACTGGGGTTGATGTTTCAAGAGTCCTCTCCTTCACAGCACGTGGAGGGGAGTTGCCTCCCAGCACCTGCAGTAAACACCCAGACGTGGGATGCCAGGCAAGTGTTTTTTCAATCTATTTCTCATAATTATGATAAACCTTGTCTGTCACCCGGGAGAGAGACGCGGGTTGAACAGTCGCCTGCATTTGCTCCTCGAGCTGCAGCCATTAAAACCACCATTTCCTCTTTGTCTCCTTGATTCACACCGGCAGCGCCTGAACCACAGTTTCCAGTGGGATCAACGGAGTCCTGGACGGCGGTGGAGGTTGAGTACAGGCGGGTGATCTCTTTTATTTTCCTCTACTCAGCTTTGGAGAGATCTTGCCTGGCTCGTGGTAGGGGGAGTCAGGTGCAGCTGCCCGCTGCACCTGATATTGTCCAACTGGCCTCCGCTGCTGCCTGCGGCCCTGACCTTGCTTCTGCTTGTCTTCTTTCTGAGCCCCCCTTCAGGGTCGCTGGAGATGACCTTACTCCACCAGAGGTTTCCACGATTCTGTCGTCACCTGGTGTTCCGCTGGTGGGCTGCCTCCTGGGTTTGGTGCTCGCCTTGGTTGATCGGCTTCCCGAGGATGCAGCATTGGCCCAGCCGGGGTCCACCTAGGGTGCATCATTGGCCTAGCTTGGCTCCACTCGGAGCCAAGCTAGGCTCTGTAGCAGGGTGCTACAGAGCTTCAGCCGGAGTTCACCGCGGGTGCTGCAGAGCTCCAGCCGGAGTCAACTGTGGGTGTTGCAGAGCTCCAGCCAAAGCCAATCGCGGGTGCTACAGAAATTCAGCTGGAGCCCACCAAGGCCCAGCCGGGGTCCACTGAGGGTGCATCATTGGCCCAGCTGGGGTCCACCGCGGGTGCCACTGAGTTCCAGCCTGGAGTTTTCGTGAGTGTAGACATGTCCCGGACTGGGACCACCGTGGGTGCTACTGTCCCCCAGCTCAGGGCCACAGGGGGGTGGGGGGGGGGGTCCTTCCTCGTCACTGTCTAATGATGCTGGTGCTCCCCTTCCCTGGTCTTCCCTTAAATTGGTCCTTCCCATGGGGAGACCACCTCCTGAGCCGCCACTCCTGAGCTGGTGGCTCAAAGACCCAGCTCGTCTGCCCGATGAACTGTGTCATGGGGTTAGGTATCCCAGTTTCCCTTGCCAGCCACCTGATCCGCTCTTCTGGGTGGTACAACTGGTCTTGGATCTGGACAGACCACCTGACCAGCCTTCTTTTGTCGCCCCTTGGGCCTGGGCCTCTGGTCGGCCTCCTGAACTTTTGGACTCCTGAGTTTGGGGGGTATTGTTCTAGGTTTGGGGTTGAGGGGAGGTTCACTTCATTTTTCTTGTATATTGCTCTTGTATTATTTTTTGCTTGTTGGTCTCCTCCTAACCTGTTTCCCCACCGCCGGCCCTGGTTTGTTTGTTTGTTCCTTCGGGGGGGGGTGTCCTTTTTTCCTTCTGATGTTGAGATTGAGATTGAGATTCAACTTTATTGTCATTACACATGTATGAATACAAGGTAACGAAACGTGACTTGGCATTTGGGCATGCTCTGCAGAGCGCATTCAAGGCCGGGGCAGCCGCTAGGCTGGGAACCACCACTTGAGGGGGAGCCTCTGTCATGAACTGGGGTTGATGTTTCAAACTCAGTTCTACGACACGGTGGCTGGTTGCTCTTTTGTGTATTTTTGTGTCCCATTTTGCCATCAGGCGCTCTCAGGGAGCCTCTGGGGTTTGCTCGGCTCCCTGATAGCTCAGCCATGCCTCCCTCTCCTGTCAGTTATACCAGCTATGCGTTATTATGGTGTTTTCTCCTCTGTTCACGCACGCATACAGTACATATACATGCTTCCTCTCATTCTTACTCTCTTGCACACATGCGCACACACACCCATTCGTCCTCACTCTCATGCTCACAGACATCATTCACACACCTGTTCCCACTTAGTGCTGCCCACTCATTCCTACTCTCTCACTCACACTACTCGCACCGGCAATCTCTCCCCTGATTAGGTTTGGCATTATTTAAGCCCTGCGTCTGCGCGAGTAGATTTCCGTATCATTGTCCAACACTGTGTTAGTTCTACTCATTATTTGCACTCCGTCGCTCATGACTAGATGCCCTGCCAGTTTTCCGGTACCGCATCACTCTGGGTGGCGTTGATCATCTGTTACTGCTTGGTTTTGTTTCGCCTGGATTATCACTCAGACCAACTCGGAAAGCTCCCGCTGTGTGAGTACAACTTGTTTCGCCCCTGCTGTCCAGTTCCGTCTGGCGGTTCCTTTCCCGAGCTCTTTAATCCGTTCCTCCACTGCAGTCCCGTCTGCCTACGCCTTGGAACATTTTTCCTGTGTCATACTCATCTGTGTCTGTAGAGCGTCCTGGAGGACTTCCTTGTATATCCTGAACTGCCCATCTGTTATTGTGAATTGTTTATACATTTCCTGTCAATAAGTATGCACCACTTACTCCTGCACGTGGGTTTTAATTTTTTCCTCCGTGCGCTGCGTGAAAGCGCACGGAGAATCATAACAAGACCTGCCTGTTGAAAGTGAGGTGATGAGCCATTCTGAGTGGTTTAATGCATGTTATACTCAAAACACAGCTCTGAATAATTAAGAGTAGAACAACCTTTTTGTGTTTTTCACTGGAAAAAAATCTGTTGTTTTCTTCAACGTCATAATAGCAAATGTACTTGAATATGACCATAAATGATGTTTGTGTTTTTGACATCACACTTAGAAGGTTGCAGTAGGGTCTGTCTATTTGACCGATACTTAATCTTCTGATCATAATATATTTAAAGATGTTAACATTCTAATATAGGTACTTAATAGTATACATTGAATTAAGTATTAACTATATCACAAGAATACTATACATGTTGAATTAAAGGCTGGCAAAGACCTATCACCTCCGCGTCATGGCAGTGAGGACTTTCAGCAATGGACGTGGTGACGTTTCGGCTGGAGTATCTTCAGTCGCATCCTGTGGCAATGTCCAATCAAATCTTGGTTTTAAGAAGAGCTAGGGTGTTTGCTGTACACAACACATGTTGCCCTCGCCCAAACTACATAAGGTGATAGTGACATACTCCCCGATGCCTGACTCAGTGCTGCCTAGGCCAATTGGTGGCAGGTAACTGGTGTTTGGTAACCTCTGCGACCACCAGATGCCAGCATGTCTCAGGAGAAAGATCTACAAGACCATGATCTACCCTATGGCACCATACAGATGCAAATGCTGGTCCGCTACAACGAAATACAAGCAAATGCTCCACAGAATGGAGATGTGTATGTTGCACTGGAGCCTCAGCCTGAATCTGCAAGATCATGTGAAGAACAAGGGTGTGTAAAAGTGTATGGGAGTGGCAACAATCACTAGAAAGATGCGAAAGGCACGGCTGCAATGGTATGGACATGTCTGCAGCAAAGAGGACTCTGTGGCAAAGACGACTCTGCTGCTCAGCCCAAGTGGGCAGAAGCCACAAGGATGAAATGGTGGTTTGACCGGATCAAGGATAGCATGAGGATTGTTACCGTCACCCCTGAGAATGCTCTTGATTGAGCCAAGTGGAGACTAGCATGCAAACACATGGACCCTGCAGCTGTGTGGGACTAATGTGAGGACAAAGAAGATACATGTTGATAAAAGGATTGTTTTTATTTGTTAGATTATAATTGCTTTTTATTGTAAGGGCTCCTATCTGACCTGCCTGCCAGCCTCTCTCTCTCTCCCCGCTGATTGAGCACCTTCTTCCGGCAGCTGCAGTCACCACCTGCAGCCAATCAGTGGGGCAGTATAAGTAGAATGCTCTCACACTACTCTCTCTGGTCGCGTCTGATCAACAACCTGCCTGCATCCTGCCTGAATTCAAACTTGATTAATCTTGTGCCTTGTTTTGCTGTGAACTGACCCCTGCCTGTTTCTAGACCCTGTGCCTGCCTGTTGAATTGGAATTGCCTGCCTGTTCTGATCTAGCCTGCCGAGCTCTGGACCCTGAAAACTGCCTAGCAGACTGGAATTGGATATTCTTCGATTGTGCACTTCATCACCTCCCCAACTGTTGGCTTACCACCATATATCACCATTATTTTCCTTCCCTTTTCCCCAGCACCTAGGCCTGGTCAGCCTTTCCCTCTCACCCGCTCACCTGCACTAAAGGACTCCTTCCCTGGTCTCCACCATCATAAGGATCTGCTGCCATTCCCCACTGCTTCACCAGGAGAATTCTTTAAGCATACAAACAATATTAATCTCCCTGCCATTAAACCCTATACTTACCCTTGTCTCTGCTCTCTCCTCTGCAGGGTTTCCAGATCCTCATCATTATCACTATATTGCAATATTATTGTCAATAAAACAATTGTTTCACTTGCCTTAAACGTTGTCCTCCATGTCTGCTCCTGGGTCTGAGTACTACACCATGTCATTTATGGTCAAAATTGGAACGGATCCCCTTTACTGCTTACAGTATGACCATACCCCCCTGAACATGTCCCATCTCATTTGAGCTTGGAAATTAAGCAGGGTCAGGTCTGATTAGTACATGGATTTGAGACCACCAGGTGCTGTTAGCTTTGCTACCAAGTGTTATGTCTGAATAAAGGCAGACAGAGTCAGTCTTCATGCAGCAAATGAACTCTCTCTTTATTATCATGAACAGCAGAATATATACACAGTGGACCGTGACTGCCTGACATCACCATGTGGGCGGGTACGGCATCATACACACAGACAACATTCTACCCCCCTTTAGAAAAGTGCAAAACCACACACACAATTGAAACCTCCCAAATTTAGGACCCGAATCATGCACTAAGAATAGGGAATCATGAACTGTAATAAAACATCCTATCACATTCACACGAATCAACAAAAATTTGGACCATGTCTTTAAAATATATAAAATAATCCCATACCACATACACTCTCCTGCACACCAGCAAGATATACAGTATATACACATATATTTACATAAAATGTTCTAAGTCACACCAATGTCCATCAACAGCCATGGACAAAACCGGCCTAGAGGCCCCGGGCAACCCCACGGCATGTGCGCCCCTGGCCGCTGTCTGCCCCCAGGGTCGAAACCGCCCTCCCCTTTGAAAATGTTTCTTCCCGCCATTAGCTTCTTCCCTCCGGCTCCGCAGTGCTGCTGTCCGGTGCGAGGTCCCTCCGTGACCACCGGACCACTCCTGACCACCTTCCACACTGCCATCATGGCTCCAAACACTCTGGCCCCCGTGGAAAGCCGAAGCCTGCTCGTCGGCGCCACTCGCTGCCTCAGGCACCTTGCTGTAGCACCCAGTTTCTTGTCCAGGGCGCTCCGCTGCACTGCCTCCATGTCCAACTGCTGCTGCTCTCCCTCAGGGTTCTCAGCGTCATCCTCGCCGGCATCGTTCTCCGACCCAGGCACCTCGCCGCTGCATCCAGCAATCTCGGTCCAGGCGCTCCGCTGCTCTGTTTCCTTGCCCGGCTGCCAATGCTCTTCCCCGGGGCTCCCATCCTCCATGGACCCACTCTCCCGCTGCCTAGCCTCCAGCTGCGAGGATGACTCTTGCTGCACTCCCACACTCATTTTTGCACTGCTGCTTCTTTAAACCGGCTCTGTGTCTCTGAGGTGAGTGCGATTGTGATCATGCCGGGGAGAATACAATACTCCAGGGACATGTTGCTGCATTTAAACACGAGTGATGAAGCATCTGTGATTGAGTCTATGCCACAACTGCCGGACTTTATTTTGGGAGACATTCATGGACACAGCGATGAAAAGAGAGACAAGAGAAGGAGGCGTGGAAAGCGTGGAGGCGTGAAATTACGCCTGAGGAGACATCAGTTTGGTAACATTCCTCTTCCTTCCATGATTTTGGGGAACGTACAATCTCTGAGGAACAAGGTGGATGAAATTCAAGGGAATGTACGCTACCAGAAGGACTTCAAGAACTGCTGTGTCATGGCTTACACGGAGACTTGGCTTACTGCGCATGACCGGGACGCGGACCTGTGGATTGACGGCTTTGGAGCCCCACTTCGCTCGGATCGGCAGGAAGAGGTAACGGGAAAACGTCAGGGGGTTGGCGTATGTTTATACATTAATAAACAGTACTGCACATCTGTCACGGTCAGAGAGCGCATCTGTACACCCGATGTGGAGCTTCTGTCCGTATCGCTACGCCCCTTTTATCTGCCTCGTGAGTTCCCCCAACTTTTCATCACAACTGTGTACATTCACCTGAGGGCAGACGCTGACTCCGCCTCCAGCACCGTCTTTGATGTGGTACATCGGCTGCAGTCAATATCCCCAGAGGCGGCAAACTTTATCCTTGGGGATTTTAACCATGTTTCTTTAAAGAAGACACTTAAAAACTTTTATCAGTATGTTTCCTGCCCAACTAGGCGAAAAAAGACATTGGACCTGTGCTATGGATCCATAGAGAGGGCCTATAAATCACTCCCCCTTCCTCCTTTAGGATTCTCAGATCACAACTGTGTACATTTGCTGCCCACATATAAAACTGCTCTCAGAAGAGGCAAGGTGGAGACCAGAGACATTGATGTGTGGACAGAGGATTCAGTGCACTGCCTCCAGGAATGCTTTAACTGTACGGACTGGGAGGTTTTCACACTGTCCTGCGGGGATGATTTGGACTCTTTGGTGGATGTCACATGCTCATACATGGCTTTCTGTAGAAATATGATCGTTCCACGTAAACGTGTCAAAATATATCCCAACAACAAGCCATGGGTTACAAAATCAGTTAAGTCCTGCTTACAGAGGAAAGCACTTGCCTTTAAACAGGGGTCTGTTTCTGAGCTACAGGTTACCACAAAAGAGCTGAAGGCCGAAATTTTAAGAGCAAAACAGAATTATAAATCAGAATTGGAAAGTAAGATGGCAACAAAGAAACTTGGTTCAGCCTGGGCCAGTATGAAAACTATTGCATGCCTTCAGAACACAGAGCGCAGTAATCGTGTGTTTTTAGATTGTTTTAATTCAGACACAGAGCTGGCTAATGCTCTTAATTGTTTTTATGGTCGTTTTGACTCCTTTGATTTTAGCACAGAAACCCAAGATTTGAAACAGAAACTCAAAGACAATCAGCACTTTAATATTGAAGTGCAGGATATTAAAAGGGAGTTCTGCACTGTAAAAGTGAACAAAAGTCAGGGCCCTGATAATATATGTGGGCGCTTGATAAAGTCCTGTGCACATGAACTGAGTCCTGTATTTCATTACATTTTCAATAAGTCCTTACAGACACAACATGTGCCCAAGATCTGGAAAGATGCCGTGGTTGTTCCCTTTCCAAAATCCAGCTGTCCTAAAACGGTAAACGACTTTAGACCAGTTGCTTTGACTTCAATTTTAATGAAAATTTTTGAAAAACTGGTCAGATGTGAGGTCCTAAAGCAGAATGAACATGCAGTTTGCCTATAGGCCTCACAGAGGAGTGGAGGACGCCACTGTCACTCTGTTTAACATGCTTTTTAAACATCTGGATTTTAATGGGACACACGCCAGGCTTTTATTTGTGGACTTTTCCTCCGCCTTTAATACAATCCAACCTCATATTTTAGTTGAAAGGCTCCTGCAACAATTTGATTTGAGCAATATTCTGGTGGGTTGGATTCTGGATTTCTTAACCAACAGGACGCAGAGATTAAGGGTCAATGGTACATTGTCTGACCTAAAGTGCTCTTCTACTGGCTCTCCTCAGGGGTGTGTGTTGTCACCACTACTCTTCATCCTGTACACAAACATGTGTCGGAGCAGACATGACAACAGACACATTATAAAGTATGCTGATGATTCAGTTATTGTCAGTCTCCTCCAGGATGGTGAGAGTGGCCACGGCCCAGTAGTTGATGATTTTGTTCATTGGTGTGAGGATTCCTACCTGCAGCTGAATATGACAAAAACTAAAGATATGATTATTGATTTTAGGAGGAAAACTCCCAGGCACAAAGTCACCGTACTAAAAGGTCAGACCACTGAATGTGTACAATCCTACAAATATCTTGGGACGATTATTGATAGTAATTTAAACTTTGAAGAGAACTGTGAAAGGGTGTGCAAAAAGGGTCAGCAACATTTGCATTGGTTGAGGAAACTTGCACGCTTCCAAATTGACCGAACCATAATGACAATGTTTTATCGGGCTTTTATTGAATCTGTTTTATCCTTTTCTGTAGTGTCATGGTTTGGTCAGATAAAACTGAAACAGAGGAAATCCTTGGATCAGGTAGTTAGATGGTCCAGTCATTTGCTTGGTGAGTCACAGCTGAGCCTGACATCCTTGTACACCAGACAAGTACAGAGGATTGCTACCTCCATTTTAAATGATGACTCCCACCCTTTACACTGCAACTTTCAGCTTCTTCCCTCAAGACGAAGGTTTGCTGTCCCAAAAAGCAAAACCCAGTGCTACAAAAACAGCTTTGTTCCTGCTGCTGTCAAAGAGTTGAACAAGTTGTAACAATATATTGCACATAATTTAGGTACCTATTTATTAACTCCATTTTATATTTACTTATTTTTGTAGGATTTTATTTGGGTTCTAAATCTTTTATTGGCTTTTAGACCTTTGAGTTTTTAACCTCTTTGACTAGAACCACTGTACACTGCAGCCTTCTGCAGTGTACAGTCGAAACATGTTAAGAAGGTAGATACATCTCCTTTCTATTCTTGTCTTTAATAAGAACAAAAGAATAATAGGAAACATGATAACTTTCATGACAGATGCCTTTTCTCCAAGGAACAGTGTTTTTTAATCTTGGTTATAATGTAAATGTATTTATTCTTAAAAATCATACTGCAGTATTTGGGACAGTCACTTACAGATCTTTTTTATGGTTGCTGTGGGATTTGTTTGAGTCTATTACTGTTTACCAATCTATAATGTTAAAACTTCAGTAACTGCAGAATTGATAATGGGCTGGCTTTTCTCGTGTAAATGGGTTAAGTAATATACTTATTCTAGATAATGTGACTGCCTCTTTGTTGTTCTTTCCCTATTTATTAACACCAGTGTTGCATTGGTTTGATCTGTGGAAAGATAGGCATACACACTTCATCAAGTCACAGTTCAAGATTGTTTCTGCACGTTCCCCTCTGTCTAAAGCTGTATTAATAATTTGTCCAGGAAAAAACGCATCCGATACCTTTATGTACAGGTACATCACTATGACAACTGCTTTGTTGTGGAGCTCAAAATTTTAATTGTACTGTTGTTAGTCTATGCATTTTGTAAAAGGTACTATTAGTAATTACAGTTTTCAACTAGTCTATATAAGCCTATGACAACACCATTAAAGCATTTCTGGACTTGAGTTTTGGCTTTTGATTTTGATGTGCCAACACATGATTTTCAGTGGCCCCCATGTGGTCACCCCTATGAAAAATTTCTGGAGTTGCCAGTGCAACTTTGTCATGAACCGAGCCGGTTTGTCCTTCAGGCTCGGTTCTGACCTTTCTCTGTGTTGCAGGTTCATCTGTGTATTTTTTGTATTTGGTTCTGAGCTGGGGTTCTCTCAGGCTCAGTCTCATGTTTCTCATGTTATTTGTGTATTGTTGTATCTTTTGAGTTTTCTTGTAGTGTCTATGTTTTCCAGTTTTCTTTCCCTACCTGTAGCCACTGTTTTCTGGCCGGCAGCTGTGAGGCAGCCTCTTTTGGCCTACACTTGTGTGGGTGCTGTCTGACAGCTTGCCGGTCCGACCACGCCCCCTCTCTCTTGACAGTCAGCTGGTTCCACTC
Organism: Pholidichthys leucotaenia; assembly: GCA_020510985.1. Classification (NCBI taxonomy): domain Eukaryota; kingdom Metazoa; phylum Chordata; class Actinopteri; order Cichliformes; family Pholidichthyidae; genus Pholidichthys; species Pholidichthys leucotaenia. The sequence continues at coordinate 358,819,534 of CM035842.1, read as the reverse complement.
TTACTCTTACTTCCGCTAATTACTCTTCCCGCTCCTCGCCCAGGTGTCCCTATCTTCCTTCCATCAGTGTTTGTACTTAAACAGCTCATTTTCAATCAAGCATTGCTGAACTGTTGTTTGTTCCTGTCATTATCACGCCACGTTACTCCATGGTTTGATCTCGCCACATTACGCTGTGGTCTACCCGCAACACGTCCCGCTGTGTTAATCTGTAAGTGAATCCTGTTTGCCATTTTTGTATGTCTGCACTATTTTTGGAACTGTTTGTCTCCCCTTTAATAAATGTGTTTGTGGTGTAACCCTGCACGTAAATCCATCTCTCTTTTCTCCTCCGTGCGCTGCGTAAAAGCACACAGGGAGATTTGTGACAGAATAATTCAGCCATTTAAGGATTTAGCGGGTTACAACCAGATGTTTAAATTTTTCCTTTTTTGACTATTTTTCCGCCCACCTGAGTTCCGGGTGCCGCGGCTGATCTGGAGGAGAGGGAGCTGCGCTCGCTGTGCATCCTGGAGGAAATTCTTTCAAGGACGCCGGAGCCTTGTTCCCCCGAAACAGTTCAACGGGCTTGGGACGCGGCAGCGAGAGTCATGGGCAGGGATCCCAGCCTCTGGGATCATCCAGAGGCAATGGAGATTCTTCGCTCCATTTTCTCCCTGCCATTAGAGGGGTCGGGTGAGGAACTTTCGGCGTTCGAGCCCCCCACGGCTACTCCACCTTCATCCCCAGATGCTACGGAGCTTCTCCAGTCCTCCTACACGCTGCCAAGCGATGAGCTGATGGTGGGGGGTCGTCTGGTGCCTGAACCGTCCACAGCAAAGAAGAAGTGCCCTCGTCATAAGAAGCCTCCAGCCTCTCCAGCTACTGCCCCACTTCCTCTTCCCGAGCCGTGGCCCGCTCCATCTCCAGAGGAGCTGGAGGAACGTAGACTGGTTCTTCTGGCGGAGACAAACCTCCTCCTGGAGGTGAAGCCGTGGCTCCTTCCGAATTGGCCTGGAAGCATTTCCCAAGGAAACCGGAGCCTCAACCCAAAGACGAGGGCCCTCCGACCTTGAAGCCTCCACACCTCTTTGACCCCGGGATGACATCTGACGTCATCACTTCCCAGGAATTCAGGCAAGTGCTCATTCAATCACTTCTACTCTCACCTGAAACTGCTTTCCTTATTCGTGATGAATTGTCAGCTGCCATACCTGTTTGTCCATCTTTCCCGGGAAAGGAATCCCAGATGCAGGAGGAACTTTCACCGAGGGAGTCGGAGCTCACGCCGACTGCTTCCTCTCGTCGCCGTCGTTTCCGGAGGACTCGCCAAAAACATCCTGCAAATCCTCCACCAGTCTCGTCTACCTCCGTCGCCATGGAGGCGGCTCCTCCACTCTCCACTAGGGGGCCCAAATCCAATATAGGCAAGGAGAGAGATGACTGCCGTCCACCTGCAGCTGTTAACACCAAAGACCAGGAGGACAGGCAAGTGTTTGGTCATTCTATTCAACTTAATCATGATAAGCCTTGTCTTTCTCCCGAAGGAGAGGCCCAGTCTCAGCAGTCCGCTGGGTTCTCTCCTCCAGCTGCAATGGTTAATTTTGTTCCTATTCTCTCCGTGTCTTCCCCAATTTTCCCTGAATGTCCGCCGGCTCCTGAACCTAGCCACCGGACGATGAGGGAGCCCGTGGCCCCGGAGACGTTAAGACCAGTGCCAGCACGGAGTGAGCCCCCAGCTTCCCCGCTGGATCAGTTGCCAGCGTTGGAGTCCTTGCCTGGGGGCACCAGGACTTCCACCACCACCAGGCCAGCTGCAGAGGCCAGCGCAGCGGAGAAGCAACCTGTGCTGGACCGCCTCGAGGCCAGGCCCGTGGTGTCGTCTGGATCGACGGAGTCCTGGACGGCGGTGGAGCCCGAGTCCAGGTGAGTGCTCCCATTTGTGTCTCTCCCTTTTGTTTTGGAGCAATCTTGCCTGGCTCTTGGGGAGTAGGGTTGGGTGCAGCCAGCAGCTGCGCCTGAACTCACCTCACTGGGCTCCGCCATTGCTGGCGATCCTGACCGTGTCTCTTCTCCTGTTGTGTTTGAGTTTCATTCCAGGGTCACTGGGGAGGATCCGCTCCAGTCTGAAGCCCTTGTGGACCCAGTCACACCACCTGCAGATGTCGTGAGTCCAGCCCCTCTCGCCGTTGAGGCCATCCCTGGTCCTGTGTCCCCGGTAGAGGTCGCCGTGAGGGTTTCACCCCAACCCGGGACCTCCTTAGGGGCAGTTTTGGCCCATGCCGGGCCCACCGTGGGTGCAACCTCTCCTCTGCCTGAGGAGCCTCCACCACCTGGATCGTCGGAGTCCTGGATGGTGGTGGAGCTCGAGTCCAGGCAAGTGCTCTTGTTTGCTTCTCTCTCTTATGAATTAGAGCAACCTTGTCTGGCTCTCGGTGAGGAGAGCTGGGTGCAGCCACCCGCTGCATCTGGGCCCGCCTTGCCAGGCTCCGCCACTGCCGGCAACCCTGACCCTTTGTTTCTCTGTCCTGTCTCTGAGCTCTCCCCCAGGGTCACCGGAGAGCGGTAAACACCACCTGAGACCACTGAGGATCCAGGTTTGTTGCCCAAGGTTGCTGTGTGCCCAGTTTCCCTTGCCGTGGAGGCCACCGCGGGTGCAGCATTGGCCCAGCTGAGGTCCACCGCAGGTGCAGCATTGGCCCAGCCGGGGTCTGCCACGGGTGCAGCATTGTCCCAGCTGGGGTCCATCGAGGGTGCTGCAGAGCTCCAGCTGGGGTCCATCAAGGGTGCTGCAGAGCTCCAGCTGGAGCCCACCATGGGTGCTGCCGAGCTCCAGCCAGAGTCCACCACAGGTGCAGCTGTGTCCCAAGCCGGGACCACCGAGGGTGCTGCCGGTCAGCCTGAGGACGCTGAGGCCTTCACTCCTCAGCCTGATGCTGTCGTGGTCCCCTTCTTCGCTCCACCAGGCACCGTGGGGGTTCTCCTCCTATGCCCTGGCCACTCACCAGTGACCGCCTGGTGGGCAGGCCTCCTCCTGTCTTACCCCTCCGTTCCTGGTGGCTCAACAGCGCTGGCCGGCTCCCTGAAGGGCTGAGTCTCCGGGTCATCTGGCCCATGTTTTCCAGCAGGCCACCAGACTCTGTACACCGGACCTTTTGCTGGGCCTGGGACTCTGGGCGACCTCCCGAGCCTCCACGCCTCTGGACTTGGGGGGGGGGGGGTTAATAATTGTTTTTTTTTTCTCTGTTGAGGGCCCTGGGCGGGGTTGTTTTTGTTCCCTCGTGACCTGTTTCCCCCACCTTCCACCCTGGGTTGAATATTGTTGCTGTTCCTGCTGGGGGGGTGGGGGGGAGACAGAGTTTATTCCTTTCTTTTTGATGTTACCTTGGGTGTCTGGATTCCACCCCTTGAGAGGGAGGATCTGTCATGAACCGAGCCGGTTTGTCCTTCAGGCTCGGTTCTGGCCTTTCTCTGTTTCAGGTTCATCTGTGTATTTTGTGTATTTGGTTCTGAGCCGGGATTCTCCCAGGCTCAGTCTCATGTTTCTCTGTTCCAAATTTATTTGTGTATTGTATCTTTTGAGTTTTCTTGTAGTGTCTGTGTTTTCCAGTTTTCTTTCCGTACCTGTAGCCACTATTTTCTGGCTGGCAGCTGTGAGACGGCCTCCTTTGGCCTACACTTGTGTGGGCGCTGTCTGAAGCTTGCCGGTCCGACCACGCCCCCCTCTCTCTTGACAGTCAGCTGGTTCCACTCCCTTTAATTACTTTTCCCGCTCCTCGCCCAGGTGTACCCTATCTTTCTTCCATCAGTGTTTGTACTTAAGCAGCTCATTTTCAGTCAAGCATTCGCTGGATTATTGTTTGTTCCTGTCATTATCACGCCACGTTACTCCATGGTTTGCTCTCGCCACATTACGCTGTGGTCTGCCCATAACACATCCCGCCGTGTTAATCTGTAAGTAAATCCTGTTTGCCATTTTTGTACTGTATGTCTGCACTATTTTTGGAACTGTTTGTCTCCCCTTTAATAAATGTGTTTGTGGTGTAACCCTGCATGTAAATCCGTCTCTCTCTTCTCCTCCGTGCACTGCGTAAAAGTGCACGGGGAGATTCGTGACAAACTTAATCTTGAGAACCACTGAAATAGTACACTTACAAGTATGCTACTAGTACATTATGTATACTTGATGATCTAAATAAAGTGAACTTTCTTTTCATAAGGGCAGGACTATCTTGTTTGTGTGTCCAGTCCCTAAAACTGCAAAAGATGAAGATGTAAAGACCCATTTTGTGTGAGTAAACTGTTTTATAGTCTTCATTGGTCACATTTTTGTAATGATGCATGGATTTTTTTTGCTAAATAATTATGTCCTTTATTTTTCCAGAGAAGCATATCCTTCCTATGAAGTGTGTAATGTAACACTGGGCTATGATGTGGCCAAACTCATGCATCTTGACAAGAAAAGGTAAGAAATCAGAAGGAACTGTTTCTATAAATTGTGTAATAATATCCTTCATTACCACCAAGTACATCACTATACCAGGGTTTGGAACTGTGTTAGCTAGTTTACTTAGATAAGTGCACATCACAGTTGCAACATCCATCCATCCATCTTCAACATATCCATTACATATACAGGCCACAGTGCAGCAAAAAACAATGTTTTGGCAAACAGATCTGCATCTGTTAAGACAGATTGAACTCAAAATCACTGTAGTGAGCTCAAAAGATTTTTTTACTTGTCTTACAAATTAACTAAATCCCCCCCCCCACTGCCCCAGACAGCGTGCAGGAAAAAACCTCCGCTACTATGAGGACATCCTTGAGGAAAAAGAAGAGCGTGAGAAGATCAATCCCCATTTCTGTGGCTTCTGTGGTTGCTGTTGTGCCAACTGTGAAAAGGTGAGGTGAACACAGGGATCTAAAGGTGTCTATTTTAGTCGTGTGTTTAATCGTGTGTTCTGTTACCGTGTTATATCTAATCCTTCTCTCATACTTAATTGTGCAGTAGCCTGGTGGAGCACCCACAGTTTCGTTGTACTGTACAGCTGTACAAAGACAATAAAGCCTATTCTATTCTATTCTAAACTAGTGCAGTGCCCAGTCACATGATCGTATAAGGAGTTGTTCGGTTCCTGCTGAACTCCTTATACGGGTACATCTCAAAAAATTAGAATATTGTGGAGATATGTGGAAGGACGAGGCTGAGTTTATTTCTCAAGTCCAGTTTTATTCACATTCACATTCTCCAACATCCAAAAACAGAAAGAGAGTGAATCCCCCAACATCTGTCCCTTTTATACCCCAGGACATCAAAGCACACAGTCACATTGTCTTTTAATCCCAAATCCAAATGCATCCCCCTCCAGGTCTTCTCGCCTCCACCTAAAGTCCTGGTGGTCGGGAAATCCCTCAAGGCCATCTCTTTGCATACAAAAGGCCAGATTTCACATCCTCCTGTTACCCCTAGGAGGTTCAGTCCTTTTGTTCCTCTGAGACGTGAAGCATACAATAAGCACACAGCAATACACATGTGAAGCATATGAAACCCACATATGTGCACCACATGACCCCCCCCCCCCCCAAACGTCTAAGATGGAACAACATAACCACAGATTGCATGTCATACTAAAATCACTACATATCAGTCCACGTGCCGCTTGGGCCTCAGCCTTCTCCCGTATTTGCTGTAAGCAGGCTGTACCACCTCCGCGGCGTCTTCCTGCTGTGGAGCTGCTGCCTGGGGATGAGAACTGTTAGTCAACCTCTGTGGGTGTTCTGGGGAATGCTCTCTAGGGGGTCTGCCGTGCCGAGGAGCCTTAGCCAACTGCACAACTTCGTCAGCTATCACAAAAGCAGGTTTGAGCCTGTTTATGCCAATCATTTCTTTTCTGCCCCCCAAATCTAGCAAAAAATGCTTATCCCCTGTTTCCAGCATTCTATATGGTCCATTCTAAGGTGGGCGTAAAGGTGGACGATGGGCATCATGTCTGACAAAAACAAACTCTGCATTTTTTAAAGCCTTAGGCACAAAAACGCGGAAAAGTGTGGTGAACGGGCCAGGTAGCATGCTCGGGTCCGTGCTATTCTGTAACCCCTGAGCCGGGAAGCACTCTGGCGCTGGATTATCTGGGAGAAATTCCCCGGGCAGCCGAAGTGGCTGTGCGAAAACTAGCTCAGCTGGGGAGGCTTCTAAATCCTCTTTAGGTGCAGAACGCAACCTCAATAAAACCCATGGTAGCTTGTCCACCCAATTTGCATCCGTAAGTGACGCTCTGAGAGCCGCCTTCAATGACCTGTGAAAACGTTTGCATAACCCGTTAGCCTGCGGGTTGTACGCGGTCGTGCGGTGGATCGTTGCCCCCAGGCTGCGGGCCATCGCTGACCAAAGTTCGGAAACAAATTGCGGGCCTCTGTCGGACGTAATGTCCGACGGGACTCCAAAACGCGCTACCCATGCCGTTAAAAACGCGCGCGCCACCTCCTCGGCTGTGGTTGATGACAGCGGAACCACTTCCGGCCAGCGCGTGGTGTGGTCAACCATTGTCAGAAGATGTGTGCACCCTTGTGAGGGCGGGAGGGGGCCTACGAGGTCCACGTGGACATGCTCAAACCTTCTAGCTGGAATGTGAAAAGGCTCCAAGGGAGCTCTCGTGTGTCTATGAACCTTGGCCCGCTGACAAGCCATGCAGGCTGCCGCCCACTCTCTAACTTGTTTGCGCAGGCTCGGCCATACAAATTTCTCTCCTACCATTTTGACCGACGCGCGCACTCCCGGGTGCGCCAGAGAATGGATCAAGTCAAAAACGCGGCAGCGCCACGCGGCTGGTACCACCGGACGCGGCCGCCCAGTGGAGACATCGCAGATTAGGGGGGGCATACCGTCTTGCAGCACCCTGTTCTCCAGCCTTAACTCTGTTGGTCCAGACTGGAGTGCGCGCACATCCGCGTCGCTAACCTGCTCCGCGGCCATGGCTGCATAATCTATCCCCACGCGGACCGGGGCCACGCGCACTTTCGCGTCGCTAACCTGCTCCGTGGCCATGGCTGCAGAATCTACCTCTACGCGGGCTGGAGCTGCCACGGCGCGCGAGAGGCAGTCTGCCAGTACATTAAGTTTACCCGCCACATGCTGGATATCGGTAGTAAACTTCGATATCACGGCCAGCTGTCTCTGCTGCCGGCCCGACCAAGGTTCTGAAATCTTGGCCATCACGAAAGTCAGCGGCTTGTGGTCAACGAACGCGGTGAAACGGCGTCCTTCCAGCCAGAACTGGAAGTGGCGAATGGCCAAGTGGAGAGCTAACAACTCCCTGTTGAATGCGCTGTATTTTCGTTCGCTGTCGCGCAGGGTCTTGCTGAAAAAGGTGAGCGGTTGCCAGGCTCCGGCTACATACTGTTCCACGACCGCCCCTATGGCCACATCTGACGTGTCAGTAGTGAGCGCCATGCGGGCCGTTGGGACTGGACGTGCCAACAACGCAGCGTTTGCCAGGGCTGTTTTGACTTCAGAGAATGCACGCTCTCGCTCCGGAGACCATTCGACTTTATTTGTGGGTTTTTGTTTTTTTAGTGCAGCGTACAATGGTTGCATGAGCTGCGCTGCGCGGGGGAGGAAACGGTTATAAAAATTCACCATTCCCAAAAACTCCTGTAACGCTTTGACGGTTTGTGGTTGGGGAAAATTTGTTACTGCGCGCACTTTGTCAGGCAGAGGAACTGCTCCTTCTGGGGAGACACGATGCCCCAAAAAATCAATCTGCGTCACCCCGAACTGACACTTCGCTGGGTTGATTATTAACCCGTGCTCTGCCAACCTCTGGAAAACTGCCGTGAGGTGGTTTTCGTGTTCGTCTTCGGACGCGCTGGCTACCAATATGTCATCCAGGTAGACAAACACGAAAGGGAGATCGCGCAAAACCGCGTCCATCATGCGTTGGAACGTCTGCGCCGCACCTTTAATCCCAAACGGCATGCGCAAAAACTCGAAAAGCCCGAAAGGAGTTATTACCGCTGTTTTGGGTATGTCCTCAGCGCGCACTGGGACCTGGTGGTAACAGCATACCAAGTCTATTTTAGAAAAAACGCGCGCCCCCACCAAATGAACTGAAAAATCTTGGATGTGCGGGATCGGGTAGCGGTCGTGCACTGTAGCGTTGTTCAACCTGCGGAAATCACCGCAAGGTCGCCACGAGCCATCAGCTTTCGGGACCATGTGAAGCGGTGAAGCCCATGGGCTCTTCGAACGCCTGATGATGCCCAACCTTTCCAGGTTGGCGAACTCCTCGCGCGCTATGATCAGTTTAGCTGAATCCAAGCGCCGAGCTTTTGCAAAAACGGGCGGTCCGGTAGTAGTAACAAAATGTTCCACCCCGTGTTTAGCCACAGTCGCCGAAAATGTTGGGACCGTGAGTGCTGGGAACTGAGTGAGGAGTGTGTGGAACTTACCACCTGCAGCTGTGACGTTGGCTTGTGCTGTTGGCGGGGCCACTCGAGCTGTACAGGGAATGGAATAAAAAGAGAGTGCATTAACCAGGCGTCTGTTAGCAAGATCGACCAACAAACCATGTGAGCACAAAAAATCAGCCCCTAACATGTTGAAATTGACTGCCGCTATGATGAAAGTCCACTCGAATGTACAGCCGTGTAAAGACAGAAGCAGAGTCCTCTCACCGAAGGTCTTAATCGCCGAGCCGTTCGCTGCTGACACCCCGGGACCACTGGAAGACGCCAGCCGGTCAGCGTAGGAAGGTGTGATGAAACTCAGCTGAGGAAATGCCTCCCCGAGCTCACATCCCTCAAGTAGAGCAGCTTGTTCTCCTCTCCGAGGGCCGCAGCTGCTGCCGACCCCCGGTCTTGGCGTTTCCCGAGCGCTTGAAATGACACGGTGGAATGCACTTGCGTGCCCTCTCTGCGAAGCGGCGATGGTAGAATCAAAGGACGTCGTCTGCTCCGTGTTTCCTGGCCCCTGCCACCGCCGTGGTCGGTGAGTCTGGTGCTGCAGCCTCTGGCCCCCTGCCATCTCCGGACGTTGCGCCTAGCTCCGCTGCCGCAGCCGTAGCCGCACGCCGTTTATTGGCGTTGACGAGTCGTTGCGCCTCCTGGCCCAGCTCGTGGTAGTCTCGTCGGGCCAACAGTGGTGAACTGGCCAGGGTCACTCTCACCGCTGACGGTAGGGTCCTGAGGAAAAGGTGGGTGAAGATGAAGTTATCATCTTCGGTTTCTCTCAAACTCAACATCTTCCCCATCAGGTCTGCAGGTCTGTCGCTCTCAAATTCAGTCAGCGCCAGGAGCGCCTCTGCTCGCTCCTCCACCGAGGGGGTAAAGTAGCGGATGAGTGCAGCCTTCAATGTGCTGTACTTGTCGCTGTCCGGCGGGTGGTTGATCAGGCTCTCCACTCGCTGGGCTGTGTGGTTGTCCAGCTTTGCAACCACATGGTAGAACTTTGTGGCGTCTACCGAAATCCTCCGGAGGTTGAACTGCGCCTCGACTGCGTTAAACCAGGAGCGCGGATTGTTCTGCCAGAAGTCCGGTAGCTGAACTGTGGCTGCATTCGTTTGGCTGGCTCCTGACGAGTCTGGCTCGGGAGAATCGTCTCCGCTCATGATACGTCTTAGGGTCACCAGTGTGGAGATATGTGGAAGGACGAGGCTGAGTTTATTTCTCAAGTCCAGTTTTAATCACATTCACATTCTCCAACATCCAAAAACAGAAAGAGAGTGAATCCCCCAACATCTGTCCCTTTTATACCCCAGGACATCAAAGCACACAGTCACATTGTCTTTTAATCCCAAATCCAAATGCATCCCCCTCCAGGTCTTCTCGCCTCCACCTAAAGTCCTGGTGGTCGGGAAATCCCTCAAGGCCATCTCTTTGCATGCAAAAGGCCAGATTTCACATCCTCCTGTTACCCCTAGGAGGTTCAGTCCTTTTGTTCCTCTGAGACGTGAAGCATACAATAAGCACACAGCAATACACATGTGAAGCATATGAAACCCACATATGTGCACCACAATATCATGAAAAAGTTCAATATTTTTTGACACTCATTTCAGAAAGTGAAACCCATATATTATATAGATTCATTACACAGTGATATATTTCAAGTGTTTATTTATTTTAATTTTGATAGATGTGGCGTACAGCCCATGAAAACCCCAAATTCAGTTTCTCAAAAAATTAGAATATTATATAAAATTTATTTTAAAAAATAGTTTTTTAATAGAAATGTTGGCCGAATGAAAAGTATGGCCATGTACACACTCAATACTTGGTTGGGGCAAATTTTGGATTAATTACTGTATCAGTGTGGCGTGGCATGGAGGTGATCAGCCTGTGGCACTGCTGAAGTGTTATGAAGGTCCGGGTTGCTTTGATAGTGACCTTCAGCTCGTCTGCATTGTTGGGTCTGGTGTCTCTCATTTTCCTCTTGACAATAGACCATAGATTCTCTATGGGGTTTAGGTCAGGAGAGTTTGCTGACCAATCAAACACAGTGATACCATGGTCTTTAAACCAGGTTTTGATACTTTTGGCTGTGTGTGTCGGGGGGCTGGGGGGCAAGTCCTGCTGAAAAATGAAATCAGCTTCTCCATAAAGCTTGTCAGCAGACGGAAGCGTGAAGTGCTCTAAAATCTCCTGGTAGATGACTGCGCTGACTTTGGTCTTGGTTAAACACAGTGGACAAACACCAGCAGATGACGTCTGTTCAGATAAAAGTAAATTTGCATTTCATTTGTAAATCAAAGTCCCAGAGTCTGGAGAAAGAGTGGAGAGGCACAGAATCTAAGTTGCTTGAGGTTTAGTGTGAAGTTTCCACAGTCAGTGATGATTTGAGGAACCATGTCATCAGCTGGTGTAATAAAACTCTGGACCAGGTGTACACAAACATCTCTGGAGCATACAAAACTCACTCATCTCCCTACTTATGACAATCTGACCACCTATCCCTGTTTTTAACACCAGCCAACAATGCCCTTATTTATAGAGCAAAACCACAATACAGGACCGTGTGGTGCTGGACTGAAGAGGCCTCATCATCCTTAAAGGACTGCTTTGAGGTACCATGTGAGAGATTTTTGAACATCCAGACATTGAACATCACACCACTACAACACTATTCTACTGTATATAAAATTTTGTACAGACAATGTAACCACAGAAAAACAGCTCAAAACATATCCCAGCCAGAAACAATGATTCAACAACAATGTGAGAAAGCTGCTTAAGGCCAGAGATGCAGCATTCAGTTTGGGGGCCAAAGAGACCGGTAAGGAAGCAAGGGCAGACCTGAACGGGGCATCAAAGCAGCAAAATGAAATACAAACAGCTCATCAAGCACAATTTCAGAGAAAATAACCCGCACACTGTGTGGCAAAGTATCAAGATTATTACTAATTATAAGAAAAACCACAGCACCCCATCAACATCTCTCTCCTAAACAACCTTAATGCATTCTTCCTTCGATTTGAGGAGAATTCCAGGCAAGAATCAGACATGTCTGACAACATCTGAGAGCGACCAGCCACTCATTCTCCAGTCACATCAAGTCCAGCGGGTCTTGTGTAGCATCGACACCAGAAAGGCACCAGGGCCAGATGGAGTTACAGGTCGAGTACCTACTGAAAACATGTGCTAGCCAGCTAGCTGCAGTATTTACAACCATCTTCAGCTGATCACTTCAACAAGCCACAGTCCCCACTTACCTCAAAACTGCCACTATTAACACTGTGCCCAAAACTTCAGCTGCCACAGGCTTAAATGACTATATTGACCCATTGCTGTCACACCAGTAATCATGAAATGCATGGAAAGACTGGTGCTGCAACACATCAAATCCTGCATTCCCCTGGACCTGGATGAACATCAATTTGCCTACAGGCCAAACAGATCCACAAATGATGCCATTTCCATAGCATTACATACAGCCTTCACTCACCTCAAAAACCCAAACACTTATGTCTGGATGCTGTTTATTGACTTCAGTTCTGGAAAAGGAAGATAAGACAACTGCGAGTGAAGTACGTGGCGGTAATGCACCTGTAAGCTAGTTGCCAACCGCCAATCAAATCTAAAAGAAGAAGAAGACTTCAGTTCTGCCTTTAATTCTATTAGCCCCAATAGATTTGTCAGCAAACTGCAGTCATTACAGCTTGGAACGCCCCTTTGTCTGTGGATCAAAGATTTTCTCACAAACTGACACCAGCATGTTAAGCTGGGCAGTCTCTCTTCCTCCACCATCACTCGCAATACTGGTGTACCCCAAGGCAGTGTTCTCAGTCCAGTCCTGTACTTCCTGTATACCCATGATTGCACCTCCACCCCCAGCTCCAAAACAATTATTAAGTTTGTGGAAGATACGACCATAGTGGGCTTGGTGTCCAACAATGACAAAACAGCTTATAGGGAGGATATTCAGACATTGTTGGCATGGTGTAGAGACAACAACTTGAGCTTAAACACAAAGGTCAAAGAAATAATCATAGACATCAGGAAATCAGGACCAACAGAATGAAAAAGTGCCTCCTCCCCAGAGCAGTAGACAGACCGTTGCATTCATAATCTGTTTCCAGAAGGGATACACACACACACACACACACACACACACACACACACACACACACACACAGTGGTGTGAAAAAGTGTTTGCCCCCTTCCTGATTTCTAATTTTTTTGTATGTTTGTCACACTTAAATGTTTCAGATCATCAAACAAATTTAAATATTAGACAAAGAAAACACAAGTAAACACAAAATGCAGTTTTTAAATGAAGGTGTTTATTATTAAGGGGAAAAAAATCCAAACCTACATGGCCCTGTGTGAAAAAGTGATTGCCCCTAAACCTAACAACTGGTTGGGCCACCCTTAGCAGCAACAACTGCAATCAAGCGTTTGCGATAACTGGCAATGAATCTTTTACAGCGCTGTGGAGGAATTTTGGCCCACTCATCTTTGCAGAATCATTGTAATTCAGCCACATTGGAGGGTTTTCAAGCAGGATCCACATTTTTAAGGTCATACCACAGCATCTCAATTGGATTCAGGTCAGGACTTTGACTAGGCCACTCCAAAGTCTTCATTTTGTTTTTAAGCCGTTCAGAGGTGGACTTACTGGTGTGTCTTGGATCATTGTCCTGCTGCAGAACCCAAGTGCACGTCAGCTTGAGTTTATGAACAGATGGCCGAACATTCTCCTTCAGGATTTTTTGATAGACAGCAAAATTCATGGTTCCATTTACCACAACAAGTCTTCCAGGTCCTGAAGCAGCAAAACAGCCCCAGACCATCACACTACCACCACCGTATTTTACTGTTGGTATGATGTTCCTTTTTTGAAATGCTGTGTTACTTTCACGCCACATGTAATGGGACACACACCTTCCAAAAAGTTCAACTTATGTCTTGTCAGTCCACAGAGTATTTTCCCCAAATTCTTGGGGATCATCAAGATGTTTTCTGGGAAAACTGAGATGAGCCTTTATGTTCTTTTTGCTCAGCAGTGTTTTTTGTCTTGGAACTCTGCCATGCAGGCCATTTTGTCCAGTCTCTTTCTTATGGTGGAGTCATAGACACTGACCTTAACTGGGGAAAATGAGGCCTGCAGTTCTTTGGATGTTGTTGTAGGGTCTTTTGTGACCTCTTGGATGAGTCGCCACTGCGCTCTTGGGATATTTTTGATTGGCCGGCCACTCCTGGGAAGGTTCACCACTGTTTCATGTTTTCGCCATTTGTGGATAATGGCTCTCGCTGTGGTTTACTGGAATCCCAAAGCTTTAGAAACGGCTTTTTAACCTTTTCCAGACTGATAGATCTCAATTACTTTGTTTCTCATTTGTTCCTGAATTTATTTGGATTGCAGCATGATACGTATCATGCTGCAATCCATGATACGCAATCCAAATAAATTCAGGAACAAATGAGAAACAAAGTAATTGAGATCTATCAGTCTGGAAAAGGTTAAAAAGCCATTTCTAAAGTTTTGGGATTCCAGTAAACCACAGCGAGAGCCATTATCCACAAATGGCGAAAACATGAAACAGTGGTGAACCTTCCCAGGAGTGGCCGGCCAATCAAAAATACCCCAAGAGCGCAGTGGCGACTCATCCAAGAGGTCACAAAAGACCCTACAACAACATCCAAAGAACTGCAGGCCTCATTTTCCCCAGTTAAGGTCAGTGTTTATGACTCCGCCATAAGAAAGAGACTGGGCAAAATGGCCTGCATGGCAGAGTTCCAAGACAAAAAACACTGCTGAGCAAAAAGAACATAAAGGCTCATCTCAGTTTTCCCAGAAAATATCTTGATGATCCCCAAGAATTTTGGGAAAATACTCTGTGGACTGACAAGACATAAGTTGAACTTTTTGGAAGGTGTGTGTCCCATTACATGTGGCGTGAAAGTAACACAGCATTTCAAAAAAGCTTTCAGCTTTATCAGGCAATGCACTACAGCGCGTGATCACAGACAGAATGATGTAAATGTGGCTGCCAATCCGCGCCAACAGCCTCTCCGGCCACCACCGAGCATTTAAACATTTTTACACATTCATACCCAGTGTTATGGGCACTGGAGGCAATGCGGGTGAAGTGTCTTGCCCAGGGACACAACAGCAGGATATCTGGGGAGAGCGTGATGCGAACCGCCAACCATCGGGTTATTAGACGACCTGCTCTACCTGCTGAGCCGCTGCCGCCCCACTTTTTCCTCCACTTTCCCTCTTTAGGAAAGCTATGGAGGCTTACCCCGCTCTCTTTATTTCCCTTTGATTGGAAATTACATCCAAAAGCCGCGCAATGTGGCATTTTCACTGACAAATGGCAGTAGTTAGGAGCTTCGCCTCTTGGCTTGTATAAGACAGAAAAAACGGCTGCAACCATTCTACGTCACTACCCAGAATGCATTGCGACGTAAACAATAATGGCGATTTACATCATAATAAAGTTTTTTAAAAATATATAAAACTGGGAATTATTTTCAAAAAAATTATATTATAGTTATGTTAGTAACATAAAAATAAAGCAAATAGAGCTAACATGCCAATATAATCAGAGTTCCTTTTAATTTAAAAACTGCATTTTGTGATTATTTGTGTTACCTTTGTCTAATATTTAAATTTGTTTGATGATCTGAAACATTTAAGTGTGACAAATATACAAAAAAAATAAGAAATCAGTAAGAAGGCAAACACTCTCACACCACTATACTTAGATTGCATTAGTATTTTATCTGTTTATTTATTATTTATTACTATGATGATTGCATTTTAAGCTGCTGAACATAGATTGCTGCTAAACAGAGTTTTGTTGTATTTTTTATGTATAATGACAATAAAGATTCTATTCTATTCCATCCTAAGTGGGATAGAGGACTCAGCTGCTTGCAGGCACTGAACACTATCATAAAGACATTAAAATAATAGGAGATAATACTAGACAACTTCTATTTAATATGCACAATAAAGTAGACAGGTGGGAATTACAGCTAAGAGTTGGAAGAAATCACTTTGGTTTAATCTGTCAAAATGACTGACAACTTTCAATTTTTTTCTGTTACTGTTAAAAGAATCTGTCAAAGACAGACAGTATTCAGTTAACGCTACCTCTGGATCGAGGTTAATTAGGATCAGTCTAAAATTTGATCTTGTGTGGACAGCTGGATTTAGGGAGTGGGACAATGACTCCATCTTTCCAGAGTTTTGGAACATGCAGCGTTTCTAGAGTTCAGTTAAAAATAAAACTAGTCTCATTTCTGAATCAGTGTACTCTTTGTTCTTTTAATAGTTTGTTTCTGAAATGAAAACAAGACAACCGGAAAAAGACATTATATGGTTTTGGTCTTGTCAAAATAAAATCGAAATTGAGCCAAAATGGGACAACGGATCTGATTTTGTTAGTTGTTTTTTTGCTTCATTGTCTTGGTCACAGCTGGAAGTGTGTTGAATCAATGATGTTTATTTGATTAACCAGCTAATTTGCTCCACAGAGAAAAATGATCCCTTCTGAATGAACTGGGGCTAAACACCCCAATGAGCAGAAAAAATACAGAATAGTCTTACTGTGATTTTACACACATGTAATCACATTAAATATTGTCCAGTTCATAAGTCAATGTTTATAGTACATATCGTCCACCTGCTGAGTATGGTTTGTGGATCACTGTGACTGTACCAGAGGCTGGTTTGCTCGCGTAGCTTGTTAGTGACATGGTGGTTGGACCCAGGGGACAGAAGACAGACTCGAGTTATAGTTTAACAGCTTTATTCACCCAAATGTGTAATAATAGAGCATGTATGTGTGGATGTGTGAGGTGCTGGATGCATGCTGGGGCTGAGCGAGCCTTGCTGCTGCCTGGCAACCCTGGGGACGCTGTACCACAGCGGGGAATGCAATAATGAACGCTGCTTACTTGCAGGTGACGATGTGGCTTCCCTGCTTGCTCCGGGAGTGTTGGCCAGGAGGGGAGCTTGCTGCTTAGCGCTGT
This sequence comes from Pholidichthys leucotaenia, assembly GCA_020510985.1. Taxonomy (NCBI): domain Eukaryota; kingdom Metazoa; phylum Chordata; class Actinopteri; order Cichliformes; family Pholidichthyidae; genus Pholidichthys; species Pholidichthys leucotaenia. Next base: position 358,803,076 of record CM035842.1, on the reverse strand, counting down.
GAGGCAGAGGAGTGACTCCAGTGAGGTGGAGAAGTTGCACCGCCACCAACGAGGACTGATCCGCCACCTGGAGGATCCACCTGCGCACAGGGGAGGATAGCTGGACAAGGTGAGTGCGAGGTTGGCTTACGTGACGAGGCGTGGAGAGCTTGGTCAGGCATAGCATAGGTCTGTGGCTGAGAACGAGGGATGTAGCTCTGTGATGCTGACAGACGACTCCGTGCTGAACTGTCAGTGGGTCTGGCTCTTATAGCTCGCTGGAGACTGATGGCAGGTGTGCGCGCAGCTGGAGCTGATGACGGCCCAGCGGCCGCCATGACAGTACCCCCTCCCCCAGAGGTGCCTCCAGGCACCTGCCCCATCCTACCTGGATGCGTTCAGTGGAAGTCGTGGATGAGCTGCTTATCAAGGATCAACGCCGGGCGAGTCCAGGACCGGTGTTCGGGGCCGAATCCCTCCCAATCCACCAGATACTGTAAGCCCCGAACCCGCCGGCGGACGTCCAAGATGGCGGTAACCCCCCAAGCCGGGTGGCCGTTGATCATCCTGGGGGGGGGGGGACACCGCAGGGGGCGAGCAGAGGGGATCAGAGACGAAGGGCTTCACCTGGGAGACGGGAAAGGTAGGGCAGATGCGCATGGAAGGGGGGAGAGCTAAGCGCACAGACACAGGGTTGATTATGCGAGTAATAGGGAAGGGACCGATGAAACGCTTAGTCAGCTTGCGTTTCTCGGCCGGCACCTTCATATTGCGTGTGGAAAGCCAAACCTGCTGACCCACCTTGTACTCCGGTGCTGGTCTCCTGTGGCGGTTGGCCGTCCTAGTGTTGCGCTCCATGGTCCTGAGGAGAGCCCTGTGGGTGGTGGTCCAAACCCTGCGACAGCGCCTGACGTGAGCCTGAACGGAAGGCACTGCCACCTCTTTCTCCTCCTCTGGGAACAGTGGCGGATTGTACCCCAATGATGCCCTGAAGGGGGACATCCCTGTCACCAAGGACACCGTGGAGTTGTGAGCGTACTCGATCCAAGGCAGAAAAGTGCTCCAGGAAGAGGAGCTCGATGAGATGACACAGTGAAGGGCAGCCTCCAGCTCCTGATTCGCCCGTTCGCACTGGCCGTTACTTTGAGGGTGGTACCCTGATGACAGGCTTACCGTGGATCCCAATGCCTGGCAGAACGCCTTCCAAACCTGGGAGACGAACTGAGGGCCCTGATCCGAGACGACATCAGAGGGGATGCCATGGAGGCGGACCACATGCTGCACCAGAAGATCTGCCATCTCCCGTGCCGATGGTAGCCCTCGAAGAGGCACGAAGTGAGCCGCCTTGGAGAAGCAGTCTACGATTGTCAGGACCGTGGTAAAGTGGTTGGAAGGGGGAAGACCTGTCACGAAATCCAAAGCCACGTGAGACCACGGGCGAGTAGGCACTGGCAAGGGGTGGAGCAGACTGGCCGGAGGAGACGATGAAGATTTACCGGTGGCGCACTGTGCGCAGGACCGGACGTAGTTGGTCACATCCCTCCTCAGCCCTGGCCACCAGAACGCCCTTTGGAGAAGTACAATGGTGCGAGAAATCCCAGGATGACACGATAGTTTAAAGGCATGAGTCCACTGGATAACCTCACTCCTGACTGCTGTGGGCACGAACAACCGCCCCAGGGGGCCACCTCCTGGGTCGGGCTCTGCCTCCTGAGCCTTCTTCACTTTGTCCCACATCTCCCACATGAGGGCGCCCACAATGCAGGACGGCGGAAGGATGGTCTCCTCCTATTTTTCAGATGTCTCCACCGAGAACTGCCTGGAGAGGGCGTCTGGCTTCAGGTTCTTGTTCCCTGGGCGGTAGGTAATAGTAAAGTTAAATCGCCCAAAAAAAAGGGACCAGCGGGCCTGGCGGGAGTTCAGTCATTTTGCCGTCCTCAGATATTCCAGATTTTTGTGATCGGTCCAGACTGACAAATGGCTGAGCAGCCCCCTCCAACCAGTGTCTCCACTCCTCCAGGGCGAGCTTCACCGCCAGCAGCTCCCTGTCACCAATGCCATAATTCCTCTCGGCGGGTTGCAGGCAGCAAGAGAAAAAGGCGCACGGCCGAATCACCCCATCAACAGGCGAATGCTGTGAGAGCACCGCTCCTACTCTGGAATCAGAGGCGTCCACCTCCACCAGGCACTGGAGATTCGGGTCCACCTGCGTCAGGACACGGGACGAGGCAAACTCCTCCTTCAGTTTCTTGAACGCTGTAGCAGCCTCCTCGGTCCAGCAAAAGGGGGTCTTGGGGGACATGAGGCAGATCAACAGGCGGGCAATAATTCCAAAATTGGGCACAAAGCAACGATAGAAATTAGCAAATCCCAGAAACCCCTGCAACTGCTTTCTGGACGAGGGGGTGGGCCAGTCCACCACCGCCTTAACCTTGGCTGGGTCGGGGAGCAATTGATTATGCGAGATCACGAAGCCCAAGAAAGACTTCTCCCTGACGTGGAATTCACACTTCTCGGCCTTGACGTACAGCTGGTTCTCCAGGAGGCGCTGAAGGACCCACCTAATGTGTACCTGATGCTCCTCCAGAGATCGCGAGAAGATAAGGATGTCATCAAGGTACACAAACACGAAGGAGCCCAGGAAGTCTCGGAGGATGTCGTTGATGAGGCGCTGGAAAACGGCCGGAGAGTTGGTCAACCCAAACGGCATCACCAGATACTCAAAATGGCCACTTGGGGTCCGGAAGCCCATCTTCCACTCGTCGCCCTCCTTGATCCGCACCAGGTGGTAAGCGTTGCGGAGATCCAACTTGGTGAACCAAGAAGCCCCCTGGAGAGAGTCGAAGGCCGAGTTCATGAGGGGCAGCGTGTACTTATCATTGACAGTGACTTCATTGAGACACCGGAAATCGATGCAAGGGCACAGGGAGCCATTCTTTTTCCCTACAAAAAAAAATCCCACCCCCACCGCAGATGAAGATGGTCGAATGATCCCAGAGCTGAGCGATTCCTTAATATAGGCGTCCATCACCTCCCGCTCCGGAGCAGACAGGCTGTATAACCGGCTCGACGGCAGTGGGGCACCAGCCCGGAGATTAATTGCGCAGTCATAGGGGCGGTGGGGGGAAAGGGACAGCGCCCGTGACTTGCTAAAGGCGACCCCCAGATCATGATAAATCTCTGGAACCCTAGACAGGTCGCGGGGGGGTGAAGCGGGTGGGGTCACAGATACCGATGGGGCACACGCTGCAGACTGAAGGCATGCGCTAAGGCAGAACAGGCTCCAAGAGATGACTCTCCCCGCCCGCCAGTCAAATGTGGGATTATGTAGTCGGAGCCAGGGATAGCCCAAGATAACAGGGGAGGTGGAGGTGGGCAGCACCAAAAAACGAATGTCCTCCCGGTGGTTTCCTGAGATAATAACAGACACGGGGTCCATCTGTTGAGAAACAGCCGTTAGTGGGGTCTTAGACAAGGTGATTAGATTGACAGGTGGCCGGAGAGTTTGGCAGGTGAGACCCAAGTGGGTTGCCAGGTCTCCTGATATAAAACTCTGCTCAGCCCCTGAGTCAATGAATGTGTGAGTGGAGTGTTCTATGTGCTTAGAAATTAGCCAAATGGGGATGAGACAACTAGTGAGGGGCTTAGATTGGGCTACGTCCATGAGTCCCCCTACTGTGACCCACGGACCTCCTCTTTTCCCTGATTCATACATTCGGCTACTTCATGGGAAGCACTACCACAATAAAAGCACAACCCCAGATCCTTGTGGTGCTGTCTCTCAGCGGCCGAAATCCCTGAACGCCCGGTTATCATATTCTCCTGCCCCGGAAGTTCCTCAAACGAGGGCAGGGCCAGTTGGGTTGGCCGAGAGGAGCGAGGACGCAGTGCCCTGGAGTGACTAGAGGCTCTTCGCTCGGCGGCGTGCTCCTTCAGCCTGTTGTCTAAGCTTATGGTAAGAGAAATTAGTTTGTTCAACTTATCCGGCTTGTCCCGTGTTGCTAATTCGTCTCTCAATTCAGGGCTTAGACTGCGGATAAAAATACTGCATAACGAGGCGTCCTCCCACCCGACCTCTGCTGCAATTACCCGGAAATCGACAGCAAAATCGGCAGCGGCCCTGCTGCCCTGCCGAAGGTCTAACAACCGGGCAGTTAACACAGAGTCCCGATTGGAGTGGTCAAAAACCTTGGTAAAATCCGCTAAGAATTGTTGATAAGTTAAATGGGCATAGCTGGGCTTAGCCATTACCGCATAAGCCCAGGCTAGCGCTCGACCTTCTAGCAGGTTTGCAATATAGCCAATCTTGCTATGGTCGGAGGGAAAATCCCCCAGAACCCGGTGGAAAACAGTCTCACACTGTAACAAAAATCCCCGTGCCTCCCCTAGCTTCCCGCTGAAGCGGGCAGGCGTCGGCACGGGGGTGAGACGAGTTAGGGGGGTCTGGCTAACCTGGCTAGTCGGAGGATTAGCAGGGGCGGGCGGAGCCCCGGCGGCAGGAGGAAATGCCTGGCGGCCCTCCAAACAATCCAACCGGCCGTTAATCTGTGCTAATTGGGTGAGAATGATCAGAATCAGAATCAGAATCAGAATCAGAAAAGATTTATTGCCAAGTACATTAACAGATCACTGATAACATACGAGAGAATTTGACTTGACACAGAAAATGAACCTGCATTTCCAGTGACGCGGCAGCATCAGAGACGCGCCTGCCAACAGGATAGTGGGTACAAGCATGAGAATAAGAATAATACGAGGAACAATAGGAAGGAGCAAAAAAATCATTGATTCAAAATACTGGTTACATAATTAATCAATATTAAGATTTCAAGGAAAAAAAAAGCTCTCGATGCACATTCGCTACACAGGATTCACAAGACACAAGAGAGCAGTGTGTGTATCTTTATTCAGTTCATGGATCAATGTGTGTGCGGTGTTGAGCAGTGTTGATGATAATAAGAGAGACAACAAGGACACTTGGCAGGAGATGTTTTGTCTGGCTGCCGCCGAGTCCTTATCTTGGCAGAGTCCAGATGGCTGTCCAAGGCCTTATGCTCGATGATTTTGAAAACACAGACTGCAGACAGCCAGGAGGAATTTTCATGGGGAAATTGAGCCAAATCGGACTGATCACAGAGAAGGCTTTTTATTTCTTCTGTAGATTCAGTACTTAATCCTTCATTGCGGGGCTTTAAATCCATCGTGGAAAGACCTAAGCGAGACCATGATGTAATCCACCTTCCGAGACAGTTCTCCATTTGTCGCTATCAGGGTCTTCTCCAATTTTTCAATTTGACAGATGCACCTCGCCTGGCCAGCATTTTGATAGGTTGTATCCATCTTCAGCAATTTGCGGTACACCAGGACAATCCCAGTTCCAATCAGAAAGATCCCGATCACCATTACCACAAAGACATACAAATCTTCAATATCTTCGATAGAGAGATTAGTGAGACACAAGATTTTCCAATTACTTGTGTCACGTAAATAGCCCGCTGGAGCCGTACCTGCGGGGCAGACAGCTTCCCCCGGAGCACTTTTCCTTGTTGAAAAAATAGTGTCAATTGTGTTCAAAGCCCAGCTTATTAACTCCATAATTTCTTTCTTTCGACGGTCGCAGTTAGACGCAGACAGACAACAGCAAGCTGGGATCCAGTAGTTGGGGGGGAAGGAAAAAAAAGTCAGAGCAGGAGAGGAGGAAAAAGCGTCTACTCTCTTGGGAGGGCGGAAGTGAAGAATGATTGTTTGCTGATAAGCTATGTGGTCTACACGAGCGTCTAAGGTGTTAAGACGGCGCATCAGCGCGCTGTCCGCTGGGTCGCTTTGACGGAGTCGTACTGACATGGTGGTTGGACCCAGGGGACAGAAGACAGACTCGAGTTATAGTTTAACAGCTTTATTCACCCCAATGTGTAATAATAGAGCGTGTATGTGTGGATGTGTGAGGTGCTGGATGCGTGCTGGGGCTGAGCGAGCCTCGCTGCTGCCTGGCAACCCTACGGACACAAAGCAGAGAGATTACTACTGCACCACAGCGGGGAATGCAATAATGAACGCTGCTTACTTGCAGGTGATGATGTGGCTTCCCTGCTTGCTCCGGGAGTGTTGGCCAGGAGGGGAACTCGCTGCTTGGCGCTGTGAGGTGGAGGAGTTGCACCGCCGCCAACGAGGACTGATCCGCCATCTGGAGGATCCACCTGTGCACAGGGGAGGATAGCTGGACAAGGTGAGTGCGAGGTTGGCTTACGTGACGAGGCGTGGAGAGCTTGGTCAGGCGTAGCATAGGTCTGTGGCTGAGAACGAGGGACGTAGCTCTGTGATACTGACAGACGACTCCGTGCTGAACTGTCAGTGGGTCTGGCTCTTATAGCTCGCTGGAGATTGATGGCAGGTGTGCACGCAGCTGGAGCTGATGACGGCCCAGCGGCCGCCATGACAGTTAGAAATTTATCCTTGGTGAACTTTGTTTGCTTTTTCTTGGCATATTCAGATGAAATAAGTTCATCACCACAGAGGTGGTTGGTTAATCGAGACAATAAATCCAACTCTAGCTTTTCTATTTTTTTGCTAATGGATGTTAAATTTCTATGGCTGAATGGCGCTGGCCAGTTGCTTACAAGGGCGTTAGTTCTGGGTCATGGAGGTGTCATTTTTGGGATTGTCTTTTTTCAAACAAACAGCGCTCACTGTGAAAATTAAGGAATCCAGCACAGCAATACAATTCTCACATATTATGAGAAGCCAGTGATATTGCCTATAATTTAAAGATTATTAAAATCCAGCTGAAGAAGAGTGACATATATTTGGTGAAACGTTGTAGTGTGATTGTCGGGGGCGGTGCGGTGGAGCAGTGGTTAGCACTGTACCTGCACAGCAACTCACCCTTGGCCATGGGATCCCTGGTTCGATCCCAGCCCCTGACCAACAGTGATCTGTGTGGAGTTTGCATGTTCTCCCCGTATCTGCATGGGTTTACTCCGGGATTTCTCCGGTTTCCTCCCGCAGGCCAAAAACATGCAGGTTAGGTTAATTGGAGACTCTAAAGTGGCCCTAGGTGTGAATGTGTGTGTGAATGGTTAAGGGATAGCACCGTACTGTGGCTGCTTCATCCATCCAGGTGGATGCCCTCAATTTCCCCTCTGGGGATCAATAAAGTATACAAAAATCAAAAAAAAAAAATTACTCCTGGAATCCCTATTGTCCTATTAGACTGCTCAGTTGGAACAAGTATTGTATAAACAGATTTTAACATTGTTGATCAGATTCTTTTTTTCACTGTGAGTCTGTGAAACCAGCAAATGAATGAAAAACAGGAGGCACTCAGTAAAAGACTGATTAAAAACAATAGAGGATTTTCAGAAAGAAAAATGAAGGAAACATCAAATATAAAAAGATAATTTGTGTTCCCTTAGGTTGATGCCATAGAGTACTACAGTAATAAAGAAAATGAGTTGAAGGAAAAGGTGACAAAGATGACAAAAGAGCAACAACACCCCTTGGGGATTGCTTTTGTAAAAGTAAAGACAAAAGCCATGGCCAACAAGTGAGTATTTATTGAAATGTGGCTGTTGGTGCTTACTGTACACTGTGCTTTCACACTATTAGATTTCCATGTTCCAATTATTGTGGTCAAAATAAGAACAATATGACTGTAGACTTTGTTTTTTCAGTTTGGTAAATTCATATCTCTGAATTCCAATATATGGGATGCAAGAGTCTGTAATTATAAAGAAGAATACATGGACACAGATATTGATATGATATATACACTACTCACAAAAAGTTAGGGATATTCAGCTTTCGGGTGAAATTTCAGAATGCACGCAAAATGCACTTTAACCTTTCCAGGTGAACTTAATTTGACCTTCTCGAATCTTTTGAATGCACATTTCCAACTGTTCAGTGTTTTAGTACTTTTTGCGTAACATGCTGTTCTCTAACAAGGTGCTTAAGGGCAAAACTCACAACAGGTGCTTGATCCATGAATCAACCAATAAAATTTCTGGTTCAATTAGAATTGGTATTTAAACAGTCCTCTTCATCATGCTGTTCACATTTTGACATCATGAGACCAAGATGACACCTAGCAATTGATCAACAGGACCTTGCCATTGTGAGGCTTCAAACAGAATGTTCTCAGAGGAAAGTGGCCACTGAGCTTAGAGTGTCACAGGGTGTCATCAGCAGGTGCAACAATAGAGATACAGAGAGACTGGAAGAGTCAGAAAGGCATAGAAGTATATGTCCTTTGGCCACATCCCACGCTGATGACCGCTTCATTGTGAACAGTGCCCTGCGAAACTGGATGATGAAAGCCACTCAACTTCAGCCACATTTAAGGGAAGTGAGAGACGCCCAAGTGTCACATCAGACCATTAAAAATGTTTACATCAGCTTGGTCTGCGTGCTAGACAACCTGCAAGGGCACCTGACCACACCACCTGGCACAGACGTCATCATTTGCATGGGCCAGGGAGCATTTATGCTGGACACGAGACCAGTGGGCTTCAGTGCTGTTCTCTGATGAAAGTTGATTTACAGTGAGCAGAAATGATGGCTGCCAGCGATGTTGGAGACGTCAAGGAGAGCGCTATGCATCAGTCACTGTTGTCACCGTGTTACAGTCTGGACAGGTGTGTCTAGTCAATACAGAACTGCCCTACACCTTGTGAATGGTACAATGACAAGCCAATACTACCTGAATAACATCATTAATCCAGTCATTGTGCCCCTGCATGAACAGCACAGGCCTAATTTCATCTTCATGGCCGACAATGCTGCAGCACATCAAGGTTGCACCATTTGGGAATGGCTGCTGGAGGCTGGGGTACCTCAGATTGAGTGGCCTGCACTTTCTCCAAACCTGAATTCATTTGAAAACCTATGGGATCAGCTGAGTCATTGTGTATAGGCTTGTAGCCCTGCACCCCAAAACCTCAATGACCTGAGGGCCGCCCTTCAAAAAGAGTGGAATGTCATGCCTCAGCAGACAGTAAGTCGACTTGTAAACAGCATGAGACGTCGTTGTCAAGCTGTAATTGATGCTCAAGGGTACATGATAGGTTATTGAGACTGACATTTTTTGTTGTCATATACCCACCACTGTTGTTGGCTTTTGTTTCAATAAATTGTTTGAGATGAGGAAATCACCATTGCATGCTTCTACTTAAATGCCCTACTTTCATTATATAATATCACTGTAGTGTGAACTTTTTACATTTTCCATAAATTTCACCCTAAAGCCAAATATCCCTAACTTTTTGTGAGTAGTGTGTATGTGACCCGTGCTGACAAAATGAGTCGGAATGCGCACTAGGTAATTAAGAACTACAGGCACTAGAAGTAAAAAAAAAACATGATTCTTTCTTTGTTTGCTGGCAGCAAGTCCTGGAAAAAACCCCATCAGTGCCTGGTGTCATTGTAAAACGTGGAACTCCTACTCTCTAAAAATACACGTTTTTCCAGAAGATGTAACTCAGGACCGATCAAATGCAATTCTGACAAATTAAATATCATTTTGAAGGTCTTTCAATACAGAATATGAAAATAACAATACCTCAGTTTTGAAAATTTCCTCATTGCGACTCATTTTTCCAGCACAGGTCACCTATTTTATTTTTAAAAATATTTTCCAGTATGCATTTACCACTTTTGTCAAATTAAAGTGTGACTGTACAACAAAATCAATCCATTCTTTGCTTCATAAATACAACTTTTAGAAATCTGAAAGGAGCAAAATGGTACGAGATGACCATTGGTGCTCTTGCTTGGTTTGGACTTATTAACCTCAGAAGTACTATTCTTATATGACTTTTTATTGGAGAAAGATCTTGGTCAAAATCTGGATAAAGTGCTGTATTGTGATAACAGTTCTCCATCACCTTACTGCAGTATTCTGAAGGACTTCAATGCAGTTGATTGCAGTAACTCAAGCTGTTGTGAGAAGAAGCCCCAACCCTCATCCAAGAGCAAAACTCTGAATGTCAACAAGTGGAAGGTCAGATATTCACCGCGTTACCAAAATATCTTCTGGTAAGTCCCAAACATCAACCCTTCAGACACCATCTACCTCATCAATTTCATATGACTTAATATTATTACTTTGCCCATGGAGGAATGGAAAAAATGCTGTGATTTGTGTTTGTGTTTCCACAAGTAGCAGTTTAAACTTGATATCGTTCATCTATATAACTCTGTTAAACCAACAACATGACTTGACTGAGGTAACAAGTCATCCTTTATAGTGGAGCAGCAGAACCCTCTTTCTATTTTAGCGAACCCATAACACCTGGTCAAATGATTGACAGCTCCTTAAAAATAAAATGGTATAAAAAACTTCTCTGTTTTCTCTATAAACAAAACTGAATCATCAATAAGATTTATTTCACAGTTCCAAATACATTTAGTAAATAAATAAATAATACAACAGTATCACAAAAGTTATTTTAAACCAAGTGAATTCCAAGCATCAACCACATCACACCATGGCAGCAACTGTGTTAACCAAATATTGTCCGTCATTGATCAATTTTTTTGTTTGGCAGAGAGGGAAAAGTCAGAGTCAAAGTACTTTTACTGGTCTCCTTTGGGAGAAATTTGTCTTGGACAGAGGGGTCTGCTGCACAACAAAACATATATATACAACTACACAACAATACATAAATAACCAAAAATAGAAGTCAACAAAAGTGCAAGTACAGTGTAATTAGCTACTTGATCTCACAGTCTTCCTAACTTCTGTTCATCCTGAATTATCCACTCATTAATGGGCTTCATTGACAGAGGGATGAATAGATGTTTGTACCGATGATGTTTAAAAAGAGGAACCCCATACCTTTTTCCTGAATTCATTAAGACGTATTCAGGATGCAGTACATAAGAACTATCAAATAAAATACAATTTGCCTTTCTGAAGGTGGTTTGTTCAAACAGGTCTTGGGGAGTTAGAGGTGCTGCTGTACCTATGATTTTACCTGCTGTCTTTATTAGATTTAGTATAAGATAAGATAAGATAAGATAAGCCTTTATTAGTCCCACAATGGGGAAATTCCAGGATTGCAACAGCACAGGGATAGCAACACTCAGAGCAACAATCAGAAGGCAAGAAAAAAAGCAAGCAAGCAAGAGCAGCTAATATACATATGTACATATTACTATAAATATATATATATATATACAGTATATATATATATATATATACACACACACAGACACACAGTGCAGAGCATTGTAGCTGGATGGAATAAATATATGAGTATATAAACACACAGTGCGGAGCATTGTCGCTAGATGGAATAAATAGAGAAAGCTCAGATAGAGCTTTCTCTATTTATAGAGCTATCTGTCATGAGCTGAGCACAGGAGGTTTCCGCCTCGCTCAGTCTCATGGCTTTTTCTTTATATTTATATATTTGTTGTATTTTGTGCTTTGGGGGTTCTTGTACTGCTTGCTCTTTTCCTGTTTATGTTTTAGTTTTGATACACTTTTATTTTGTATTAATTTACATTTATATTTCAGTCTGCATTTGTTGATATTGTATTCTTTAGATCTTTACTGTTGGGTTGATAGCTCTCAAGGGTGTTTCCGGGTTTTGTGCTTTGTGTAGGCATCGCCCCTGTCAGCTGTCAGCTTCAGCCACTCTCCTCTCATTGCCCCCAGCTGGTCCTATGATGAATCATTGGCTCCTTCTGCCCACTCATGTGACCCACACCTGTCGTTACTTATGTAAATTGTTTTTGACCCTATTTAAGGGCAGTTATTTCATTTCTTGTTGCCGCAGTCTTGATTGAGTTTCTATTCATCTCCACCAGAGCCCCAACTCTCTCTGGTGCGCGTTATCAGTAAGTTTGCTCATTTGCTTAAATTCTGTGTTAGAGCACTGTGTTGGACTTTATGTTTGTTTTTTCAATAAACCTCACAAACTCACAGTTCAGCGCTGGGTCTCACCTCTCTGCCCCAAAGGGCAATTCATGACAGCATCTGAGCTTTTTATTTAACCATTAAATTGCCAAACCACCTGGTAATACCATACTGTAACACACACTCAATGGTTGCCCTGTAGAAAATCAACATAATATTTCTACAGACACCAAACAGTCTGAGCCATCAAAGAAAATGCAGATGCTGGTGGATTCGGGCACAGACACTTGCCACTTGCATGTGCCAGCTTAAATCATTACCAATGTGAACAGCAAGATATTTGTATGAATTGACCTGCTTGATGTTACGACCATGTATGACCACAGGACTGTGATCACTATCTGACCTGGGGTTCACCAGCATCTCCACTGTCTTTTCTGGATTAATCTGCAGCTGGTGGGCATCACACCAGTTCACAAACCCATCCACTCCAGATCTGTGACTGCTTAAGCTGGCACTGGTTTTTAGCAGACTGAGTATTACAGTGTCATGTGAAAACTTCACATATTGGTCCAGCTGGGAGCTGCCACAATCATTAGTATACAGTGGAAATAAAAACGGTGAGCTGACACAGCCCCGAGGGGCCCCAGTGCTGCTTAATGCAGTATCAGAGAGAACAGAATAAGGCTATGTGTCCACCAAATGCGTTTTTTTATTGCCCGATCGCCCTGAACGTCTTTTTTCAGCGCTTGTGTGCTGCGCTCTGGAAAAACAAAAAAAGTCTGTGCCCTGTATCGCAGCAACAGCTTGTCAGTCACAGCTCAGCACTTCCGCTTTTCCTATGGTCAGACTTTCTACTTATTTTTTAATAACAGTCTCTAAATAACAATGGACAGGAAATGTATTCTAGCATTGGTAGCAGCTCTGGATGCAAAATATGATGACATGGAAAGCAGGAGTCTGTGTACAGATTGTACCAGTGTCCGATGTCCCGGCCTTCCTTATTATGATTGGCTGCTTAGAAAGGTCTGACATTAACAAGCTCAGCTGCAGTCTGAAAAGTTGAAATTTCAGCTCTGAGTGCCCTGAGTGCCACGACAAAAAGCGGCCACCGCCAAGAGCGTTTCAGCGCCAAGGGTGGTCAGTGCTGTAGATGCTGAACTACATAGAAAATGAATAGAAAATAGTCGCCCACAGCTGAAAAAATGTATTTGGTGGACACACAGCCTTAAACTTCACTGTCTGTGGCCTATTTGAGGAAAGACTGGAACCACTTGACTAAAAAAGGATTCACATCCAGCTGAGTCATTTTTTTAAGAAGGATGTGTGACTGAATGCAATTAAAGGCAGAGCAAAAATCAATAAAAACTAATCTGGCATAGAGGTGGTTTGGGCATCTGACCAGGATGCCTCCTGGATGTCTCCCACTTGAGGTGTTCCGGCCATGTCCCACTGGGAGGAGACCCCAGGGCACACCCAGGACACGCTAAAGAGACTACGTCTCCCAGCTGGTCTGGGAACATCTTGGTATCCTCTCTGAAGAGCTGAAGCAGGTGGCTGGGGAGAGGGAAGTCTGGGCTTCTCTGCTTGAGCTGGTGCCTTTGCGACCCAGACCCCCCGGAAAAGCGATAGAAAATGGATGGATGGCATATGCATAAGGACTCTCAAGGTGTTTTAAAACTAGATGCATTATGGTTAGGATGGCATCACTTGTACTCCGTTTCCTTTTGTATGCAAATTGATATTGATCCAGGTGTGGCTCCACCTCCATGCGAAGCTCCTGAATTAACAGTTTCTTCAAGTGCTTTCATAACATTGGAGGTAAAAGCCACTGGCTTAAAATCGTTGTTCACCTGGGGGCATACACTCTTAGGAACTGGAATAATAACTAATCTTTTCCAGAGCTCAGGTACTGAATGAGCTCTGGAAAAGATTAGTTATTATTCCAGTTCTCAGGTACTGAATGACCCCCTCATGGATCGTCACCTTATCGTGGTGGGGGGGTTTGCGTGCCCCAGTGATCCCAGGAGCTATGTTGTCCGGGGCAATTTGCCTCTGATAGGGTCTCCCAAGACAAACTGGTCCTGGGTGAAGGGCCAGACGAAGAACGATCCAACAGACTCTCATGATAAATTGTATATCAAGGATTCAGTGTACCCCGCCCGGTATGGGGTTACCGGGGCCCCACCCTGGAGCCAGGCCTGGGGGAGGGGCTCGAAGGCTAGCGTCTGGTGGCCGGGTTTCCACCCATGGGACCCGGCCGGGCTCAGCCCGAAGGAGTTACATGGGTCCGCCCTCCAGTAGGTTCACCACCTGCAGGAGGGATCATGGAAGTCCGGTGCTATGTGGATTAGGTGGCAGTCAAAGGCGGAGACCTTGGCGGACTGATCCCAAGCTTTCTAAACTGGCTTTTGGTACGTGGAATGTCACCTCTCTGGTGGGGAAGGAGCCTGAGCTGGTGTACGAGATTGAGCGATACCGGCTAGATATAGTTGGCCTCACCTCAACACACAGCTCCGGTTCCGGAACCAGTCTCCTGGAGAGGGGCTGGAGCTTGGCCTTTTCTGGAGTTGCCCCGGGCGAGAGGCGACGAGCAGGGGTAGGTATTCTTGTATCGCCCCACCTTGCTGCCTCTATATTGGAGTTTTCCCCGGTGGACGAAAGGGTTGCTTCCCTGCGCCTTCGGGTTGGGAAACGGGTCCTGACCATCATTTGTGCCTATGCACCAAATGATGTTTCAGAGTACCCACCCTTTTTGGAGTCTGTGACTGGGGTGCTGGAGGGTGCTCCTCCTGGAGACTCCATTGTCCTACTGGGGGACTTCAATGCGCACGTGGGCAACGACAGTGAAACCTGGAGGGGGGTGATTGGGAGGAACGGCCTGCCCGATCTGAACCCGAGTGGTGTTCAGTTATTGGACTTCTGTGCTAACCACAGTCTGTCTATAACGAACACCATGTTCAAGCATAAGGGTGTCCATATGTGCACCTGGCACCAGGACACCCTAGGCCGCAGGTCGATGATCGATTTTGTTATCGTATCATCAGACCTGCGACCGTATGTCTTGGACACCCGAGTAAAGAGAGGTGCAGAGCTGTCAACTGATCACCACCTGGTGGTGAGTTGGATCCGATGGCAGGGGAGGAAGCCATTCAGACCTGGTAGACCCAAACGTATAGTGAGGGTGTGCTGGGAGCGTCTGGCTGAGGCCCCTGTCCGGGAGGTCTTCAACTCCCACCTCCGGAAGAACTTCAACCACATTCCGAGGGAGTCTGGAGACATGGAGTCTGAATGGGCCATGTTCTCCACCTCTGTTGTTGAAGCGGCAGCCCAGAGCTGCGGCCGCAAGGTGGTCGGTGCATCTCGTGGTGGCAACCCCCGAACCAAGTGGTGGACACCAGTGGTGAGGGGGGCCATTAAGCTGAAGAAGGAGTCCTATCAAGCTTGGTTGGCTTGTGGGACTCCCGAAGCAGCTGAGGTGTACCGGCAGGCCAAGCGGAGTGCAGCTCGGGTGGTTGCTGAAGCAAAAACCCGGGTATGGGAGGAGTTCGGTGAGGCCATGGAACAAGACTTTCGGTCGGCTTCAAAGAGATTCTGGCAAACTGTTTGGCGGCTCAGGAGGGGAAAGCAGCTCCCCGTCCACACTGTGTATGGTGCGGATGGGACACTGTTGACTTCAACTGGGGATATCGTCGGGCGGTGGAAGGAATACTTCGAGGATCTCCTCAATCCCACTGATACGCCTTCCACAGAGGAAGCAGGGTTTGGGGACGAGGGGGATGACTCGCCTATCACAGGGGCTGAGGTCGCCAAGGTGGTTAAAAATCTCCTTGGTGGCCGGGCCCCGGGGGTGGACGAGATTCGCCCCGAGTACCTCAAGGCCCTGGATGTTGTTGGGTTGTCATGGTTGACACGCCTCTGCAACATTGCGTGGAGGTCGGGGGCAGTGCCTTTGGCATGGCAAACCGGGGTGGTGGTTCCTCTCTTCAAAAAAGGGGACCGGAGGGTGTGCTCCAACTTTAGAGGGATCACACTCCTCAGCCTCCCTGGGAAGGTCTATGCTAAGGTATTGGAGAGGAGAGTCCGGCCGTTGGTCGAACCTCGGATTCAGGAGGAGCAATGTGGTTTTCGTCCTGGCCGTGGCACATCGGACCAGCTCTTTACCCTCTCGAGAATTCTTGAGGGTTCGTGGGAGTTTGCCCAACCAGTTTACATGTGTTTTGTGGACTTGGAGAAGGCATTTGACCGCGTCCCTCGTGGATTTTTGTGGGGGGTGCTTCGGGAGTATGGGGTATCGGGCTTGTTGTTACGAGCTATTCGGTCTCTGTACGACCGTTGTGAGAGTTTAGTTCGCATTGCCAACACTCGGTCGGAGTCATTCCCAGTGAGAGTTGGACTCCGCCAGGGCTGCCCTTTGTCACCGGTCCTGTTCATAATTTTTATGGACAGGATTTCTAGGCGCAGCCAGGGAATGGAGGGTGTCATGCTTGGTGACCACAGGATCTCATCTCTGTTGTTTGCAGATGATGTTGTCCTGTTGGCTTCATCCAGCAATGACCTACAGCTCTTGCTGGGACGGTTTGCCGCTGAGTGTGAAGCGGCTGGGATGAGAATCAGCACCTCCAAGTCCGAGTCCATGGTCCTCAGCCGGAAAAAGGTGGATTGTCCTCTCCGGGTTGGGGACAGGCTCCTGCCCCAAGTGGAGGAGTTTAAGTATCTTGGGGTCTTGTTCACGAGTGAGGGGAAAATGGAGCGAGAGATCGACAGACGGATTGGAGCAGCATCTGCAGTGATGCGGACGTTGTACCGGTCTGTTGTGGTGAAGAGGGAGCTTAGTTCTAAGGCAAAGCTGTCGATTTACCAGTCAATCTACGTTCCTACTCTCACCTATGGTCACGAGCTTTGGGTAATGACCGAAAGAACGAGATCGCGGATACAAGCGGCTGAAATGAGCTTTCTCCGTAGGATTGCTGGACTCACCCTCAGAGATAGGGTGAGGAGCTCAGTCATCCGGGAGAGGCTCAGAGTAGAACCGCTGCTCCTCCACATTGAAAGGAGTCAGTTGAGGTGGTATGGGCATCTGATTAGGATGCCTCCTGGACGCCTCCCACTTGAGGTGTTTCAGGCACGTCCCACTGGGAGGAGACCCCGGGGCAGACCCAGGACTCGGTGGAGAGACTATGTCTCCCAGCTAGTCTGGGAACGCCTTGGTATCCCCTCTGAAGAGCTGGAGCAGGTGGCTGGGGAGAGGGAAGTCTGGGCTTCTCTGCTTGAACTGCTGCCTCCGCGACCCGGACCTCCGGAAAAGCGGTAGAAGATGGATGGATGGATGGAAGGTACTGAATGAGTGTCAATAGAGAGCTGGAAGATTTGATGCCAAGCTGGAGAAATTTCCTTTCCAAATGTTTTTAACAGAAAAGCAGACATGTTGTCTGGCCTAGTCGCTTTATTAGTGTGCATTGATTTAAAAACCCCAGTGACTGATTGCAGGTTGATTAAGATCCTATCTTCATGTCCATTACACTTGACCCCCTCTAAAATCTTCCTGCATTCCTCCTGGTTATCATTTTCAGAGTGCAGGTAAAAATTATTTAGTTCATTTGCTTTTGTGATCTCATCGTTGGCAAACACCGATTTTCTTTTTTTGTCCATGTTGGTCATACTGCGGATAGAGTCCCAGTCTCTTGGTGTTCAACCTTGAAAGATCTTGTTCAGTCCGTTCCTTGAATTGCAGCTGAGCTGCTCTCACCCTCTGGTTAAAGTCTTTTTGTGCCGCCCTGAAACCTGCAAAGCCCCCTGATTTAAAGGCACTTTTCTTCCTGTTAATACATTCCCTTATTTCCTGAGTGATGTAAGGCTTGTTATTTGGGTATTTCTTAATGGTTTTCATAGGAATGATTGAATCAACACAGAAAGAGATGTAACCAGTAATTAATTCTGTAACAGTGTTGGTATCTGCATTCTGGAAGAAAATGTCCCAATCCACACATAAGAAGCATCCTTTCAGTTCCTCTATTTTATCAGCGGACGACACTTTAACAGAGTGGACTTCAGGTTTGCTGGACTTAAAAACTGATCTATAAGTAGCGAGGAGCTGGATTATATTGTAATCCGAGTTGCCAAGGGAAGGGGGTGGGGGGTCTAGCTCTGGCCATGTAGGCATCTTTGATGTTCCCATAGCACTTATCAAGGATGTTATTGTTCCTGGTGCTACACTTAACATATTGAAAAAAAAACAGGCAGGGATGTTTTCAGGCTGCAGTGATTAAAATCTCCAAGGATAAGCATGGAAGCATCAGGTTTGTTCTGGAGATGATGGTGGACACAGTCTGAGATTTGACTGGCTGCTCTGGCAACATTCCCACTTGGTGGGATATACACCACAAATAGATAGATAGATAGATAGATAGATAGATAGATAGATAGATAGATAGATAGATAGATAGATGTATTTTATTGATCCCAAACTGGGAAATTACAGTGTAACAGCAGTATGACAGTAGACAACCAAACGACAGAAACACACGCATGACAGACAAAGGAATTACCCATGGAAAGTAAAACTAACACTACTATAAAAGTCTATATACATCATAGATGAATATATGGTGACCCGTATAAACACATGAATCATACCCGCTGCACAATGCAGGACTATCAGCAGCAGAGTGAAATGTGAGGTACCAGTTAGACTGTAAGGTGCAGTATGGTAGCATAGTTATGACCAGAATACATCATAGTGAGTTAATGTACAGTGAAATTGCATGCGGCAAGAAAGATTTCCTGTATCTGACCGTTCGACAGTGAAGCTGTAGTAGTCTACTGGAGAAAGTGCTACGCTGTCTGTCCAGTGTGTGGTGGAGGGGGTGATCAGAATTGTCTATGATGGATTGCAGGTTATTTAGTGTTCTCCTCTCCACCACTGTCTCAAAGGTCTCAGGCCTGAGACCAGTTACAGAGACAGCCCTCTTGATTATCTTGTCAAGTCTGTTGGTGTTGCTGGCCCTGATACTGCTACCCCAACAGACAGCAGCAAAGAAGACGGCGCTGGCGCTAAACACAAAGATGTTGGTAAATTCCCTGGGAAGGTAGCGTGGCTGGAGGGTAACACACAGCACGTCAGGGTCAGGGTTACACACTCTGTCTCTAACAGCAAAGTTACGACACCAGCTGTCTTCACCATAAATACAAACCCCTTCTTCCCTTGTTTTACCAACGTTTTCATTTCAGTCCAAACGTATGTGTGTAAAACTGTCAATTTGTATCAAACTATTCAACACATCCTCTTGTTGAGCTATTCTAGCTTAACCTCCGGTTCTTTTGGTGCGAAGGCTAAAACACCAGTCTATGAGTTGAATGACATTTCCATAATTTAATAGCACAGAGATATGGTTCAGGTACAGTGCTGGAGCACAACTCTCAAGATGTATCAAGAGAGAGTGCTGCTTGAAAAGTGGGTCCTATGGTTTTTATAGAACTCTGCCACTCCCTCACGCAGGAGGGAGGGTTCCCCTCACGTGTATCAGTGTCCTTCCACTATGTGCCAGCTCAGCTGAGGGCAGAGCTGATTCTATCTGGTTTCAGCGAGTGAGTCCTTGGATGTAATCTAACAGCGGCAGTGTGGCATGCAAAGCAAGCAGGATGAAGGATGAAAACCATAGTTACAGAATAACTGACATTCTCAAAGCAGGCAGGATGAAGGTTGGAGAAACATAGTTGCTTAATAACCAACATTCTCAAGAGAAACAAGGGCATCATAGAAATTTATCAACAATTCCTCCTGTTGAGATATCCTAATGGGCACCTCACTAACTTAATAGCAACTTAAATTCACGTTTTTGCATCTCCCCCTGTTGAGATGGGCATAAACCCATCTCATAACCCTACTCTAACCCCTGAGTGTAGTGTTTCTAAGCTTCTATATGTAACTGATGTTCCCTTCCAGCAGTCACGTGGACCTGCCCCCTTCAGGTCGCCATCTCTCCAGTGGACGTCAGGTGTGGTGCAAACATTGTGGGTCAATATGGCTAACAATTCTATATGTGTAAAATATATTAAAATAATCTATCCCCCATACGCATCTACATCCCATGAATCATATCTCACAAGAGGAACCTGTGGGGCAGAGGTACAGCGAAGCAAATGCTAACATCATGTAAGTGTGCATTGTAGACCCTATTGCAGGCCCTAAACTATTTCCGGTGCGTCTTCAAAGTCCTTGTCCAGGTCCAGTCGTGGCACAACTTCATCGCCATCCTCGCAGTCGGAAAGCAGGTGGGCAGCTTCCTTGACACCTTGGTATAGAGGAGGATCCTTGCAAGAAAAAGCTTCTGAAATAGTTCTTTCAACAAGTCGTTTAATTATGGGAACACAACAACATCCACAGAAAACAAAGATCAATAAACTAATGATAATGCTTACAAGGGTCCGTTGAATGATTTTCCCCCATTTTCCAAATACATTATCAAACCAACTACCTACATGATTGTCAATGCCAGATTGAGCTTTTAGTTTGTCCGATAAAGCTCTTAGTTTGTTTAAGCTTTTGGTTAATTTATTTAAATTAATTTTGGGTTGTATTCTGTACAAATGGAACAAATATTTACATAATATTTACAAATGTCAGCAAGGTGTGGGTGCTACCAGCGCTGAGAAATCTGATCATGTATGTCCTTGTGTCGTCTGTGACCTACAGAGTGAGCTTTGTTGCATAGCAAAAAAAAGCAAAGCTGCTAAAGCAGCGATCTTACCCGTATGGGAACGCCAAATGCCCTCCTGGTCCTTGCGCACCCCAGATCAAATTAGTTTGCTTTGAGCTCCCTAAAGCATTGTTCCCTTAATTGAGTGAGAATCTGTATTGTCTTTGTAGTAGATTCTAAATTAAGTCCCACAGTAAACATAAATTCAGCACAAGTTGGACTTTCCTTAAACATTTGGAACATTTCTCATAAATTTGCATGGTTTTCTTCCTTATCAGTGTACATTGTCCCTTATAAACATGATATTTCCTTTACAATAATCTACAGATATTTTCTTAAATATCTGGAAATTTATTGATGTAACTTTTAACTTTTCCTGTTGAATATTGTGATTTCATTACCATGCGGTTTCATTTATATTTTTCTCTTCATTACTGATCATCTATTGATAATTTTTATGTATGATCTATTTTTCTGAGGATTGCTAATTATTTTTGCTAATTAATTTCTTTGGTACCCCCCCTTTGATGCATGGAGATGCACATTCAGCAAAGTTACAGGGTATTTGCTTGATGGGTAGTGTTTTTTACTGGAAGGAAGCGTGTTACCACTTTTATGTGTTACACACAGTTAATTTAGATGAAAATTTGTGAGTAGTATAGCTCCTTCAAAATGAGGTTTCAATAATCATGGTTTCTTTTATAACGTCTCTTGAGCTAATTTACAAATTCCATCTAGGAAACACAATATAGCGGTCTGTGCAGATTTGATATGATTTAGCATTGATAACTAAGATCAGTTTGTCCAGTTGAACACAGACAGGTTGAATTTGTGTAAGTGAATCCTTGTGAAAGGTTGTGTCACACTCCTTCAGTCAATAGAAAGGTGGACATATTGCCTAATTAGAATTTGGCTTAATTTTGTACAAGGAATGCCTCATTTTATATATTCCTTGGTAAATTATGGGGTGGACTGTAGTCCCAAGGCCCAGCTTGGCCACGGCTGAGCATCGGGAAAACACATTCCTTATTACGGTCATATTTCTGAAATGTGATATTGTCACACCATTATGTGGTGAGTGGCATCAGATGTATCCTGCAGTGTGAAGTCATATGAACACTACATTTTTAAAGTCAGAGTCATTTAAATTGTTATGCTTTATGTCATTTGCAATGCCATTTGTTCTACTTAGCTTCAAAAAATGCTTGTCCATTGAGAACTCCTCTTCCCCTGTAAAGTGCACTGTTATACTTCAGTCAATGAAAAAAAAAAGAAAAGTCAGTGATATGTCAAAAACTGAATAAAAATAACTCAATGTTTTTCATTTTCCATAGGAAAAAAAAAGCTGGAGGGAATGAAAATATTGGCTTTAAAAATATGTAAATAGTTCATCATGTATGCAACATTAGAGTGAAAACCCACAAAGTTAGACTGAAAGAGTAAAACCCCCAAACTTTGCAAAAATACCCATATATAGATTACTTCTCTTTCACTCCCGTCACACAGGTCAGCACCCACACAGCCTGTGTTTTTTCATTCTCTTTTTTTCCCTCACACACACACACACACACACACACACACACACACAGAAATGCTCCTTTTTCCGTTATCTCCACAAGGTTGGACATACACACATACACTGTTAATGCAGCGTGAAGGTCCTTCCATTTTTTTCTACACTGCCGTGACACGCACACAACACTAGTCAACTCCTTTTGCTCAAAATTCACAAATACCAGAAAAAAAAATCACAAACAATTTTACATCCTGCTCTTTCTGCCTCCGTGGAGGACTCTCACCTTTTTTCTCTTCCACACTGGAGCAGATTACACAGAGACAAAACAACCCAGACTGCAGTAGCTTTTATCTAAAACTCACAAAATAAAATAACTGTGTTTCTCATTGTCAATTTTATCGTTATCCAGTTCTGTTGCCATGTAGTCCAACCAGTTTAAGTGCTATAGTCTAATATCAATATCTTATAACATAGAATGAGAGTATTATTATGATCTTATTTATTTCCACTTTTTCATGACAACATACTTGTCTCACACATCACCGTTTATTTTTACTATAATTAGTTTAGTTATTTTGTTATATATCACTTATGTTTATCATTGATTGCATCAAGTTTACTTAATACTTATGTGTTTATTTAACACACAGCAGGATTTCCTAACTATTTGCGTTAAGACCAACTCTATTTTAGAGACCCACCCGTTGCAATTCTCTGGGAGTTAAAACCTTTTGGTCTGAGCTAAATATGCTAGGGGTGCCAACTCTTCTTTTAGGAATTAAGCAATAATTCCAAGGGGTTAAAACCTTTTGGCAAAGCTATGCATAACTGGTTAACACTTCTTTTTTGATGGCCATATTTCAGCCACCCCGGGGTTTAAACCTTTTACCCAGGCTACGCAATGCTCAACGGGGCAGCACTTCCTTTTCGATGGCCATATTTCAGCCACCCTGGGGTTTCAACCTCTTGCCCAAGCTGTCGCCAACCTTACTTTTTAGGAACAGTATTAACGCGTATGACTTATTCCACGGGGTTAAACTGTTTGGAGATTCCCTTATCAAACTCAGTAAATATTCTTTAAAACAACATATTATAAATCCAAGACCATATCTCAGGTTCAATCCACAAATAAAATCACACGTACGTGAATATTTAATCTCTACAGAAAAGTCTGTCCCCAAAGGGACAGGCAGAAGTTTGTTGAAAAAGGTTTCTGCTTACCTTTAATGGTTTGCAGCCGCCAAACTGTAGAGAAAAAATCCTCACACCATCTACAAAACTAAAATTTAGCCTCGTAACCGGGCAGAAACACCAAATTGTTGCGCTAAAATATCTTGACCTCCAGTTCTTTTATACGAAGACTAAATAACCAGACAGAGAGGTGAAGTATAGTTTCACTTATTTTACTGAAGCTGAGATATGGTACAAGATACAGCACTGGAGCACAACTCTCAAGACGTATCAAGAGAGAGTGCTGCTTGAAAAGTGGGTCCTATGGTTTTTATAGAACTCTGCCACTCCCTCACACAGGAGGGAGGGCTCCCCTCACGTGTATCATTGTCCTTCCACTATGTGCCAGCTCAGCTGAGGGCAGAGCTGATTCTATCTGATTTCAGCGAGTGAGTCCTTGGATGTAATCTAACAGCGGCAGTGTGGCATGCAAAGCAAGCAGGATGAAGGATGAAAACCATAGTTACAGAATAACTGACATTCTCAAAGCAGGCAGGATGAAGGCTGGAGAAACATAGTTGCAGAATAACCAACATTCCCAAGAGAAACAAGGGCATCATAGAAATTTATCAACACTCTCCAAGCCAGATTTCTATAAAAGCCATCAGACTGGACTCACTGTATTTATAACTTATTCCAACTTGTGAGTGCAGTTTGTTCAGTTTGCTTCTCAGGGATTGGGAGTTGGACAGTAACATAGGCGGCAGAGGTAGCTTGGTGGCCCTCTGGACACGCTGCCTAATGCCACCTCGCCTTCCTCTCTTTCTGGCCTTCCCACCTCGATGAGGGTCTGGTCGGTGATGTCGAAGCAGCTCCCTTGGCACATCCTTCAGCAGGGCTGGTAATAATCGTGCCCTGCAGTCCAGGAAGATCAGCAGCTCAGTCCTGGTGTATGCTAGCTGGCCAGTGCTAGTGATGTTCGTCCTTCGTGCTCGAAGATGACCAATGACATCAATTTGACGTTGAGCTGCTGCGGTGAGTCCGGAGGTGGCTGGTGAGGCCAATCCGGGCAACAAATCCTCTCCTACAAGTAGGACAGAAGTGGGAAGGAGTTGTGATGTTGGTGCTAGTTGCTCTGCCCTTCCGCATCTGGCGTTTCTGCTCTGCATGCTGTACACGCTGCTCCTCTGCTCTTTGGGCTCCTGTTGTGATAGCACTGCGCCAGGGGGGGCGATCAGCAGCAAGTGTCTCCCAGGACTCTGTGTTAATGGAGAAGTCTTTGAGGTTAATCTTCAGGTTGTCCTTGAAGCGCTTCTTTTGTCCTCCGACTCTGCGTTTCCCTTGGGTGAGTTCTCCATAGAAGAGCTGTTTTGAGATGCGGTCGTCTGACATACGGGAAACATGGCCTGCCCATCTCAGCTGAGCCTTGCGCATGGTGGTAATGGCACTGGGGATGTCTGCCTGCTTCAGCACCTCCGTGTTTGGAACTTTATCTTGCCAGCGGATGTGGAGGAGGTTGCGAAGACACCTGAGATGGAAGTGGTTGATCTGTCGCTCGTGCCTTCTGTATGCAGTCCACGTTTCGCAGCCATAGAGTAGTGTGGTTAGGACGACTGCACGGTAGACCTTCAGCTTTGTTGTGAGGCTGATCCCTCTCCTCTCCCAGACATTTTTTCTGAGTCTCCCAAATGCGCTGCTTGCTTTGGAGATTCTGTTGTTGATCTCAGCGTCGATGGTGGCATTACGGGAGACGGTGCTACCCAGGTAGGTGAAGGTCTCTACCGCCTGGAGGGTCTGTCCATTTACCTGTATCTGTGGCTCGTGGTACTGGTTTTCCGGGGCTGGCTGGAACATCACCTCGGTTTTCTTGGTGCTGATGGTAAGGCCAAAGTTGTCACAGGCTGAGGAAAATCTGTCCATCTGCGACTGAATTTCCTGCTCGGCGCCAGCATTGAGTGCACAGTCATCACCGAAGAGAAAATCTCTGATGACAGTCTCCTTCACCTTCGTGATGGCTTGCAGATTCCAGAGGTTGAAAAGTCTTCCGTCACACCTGTACCTGATGTTGATGCCAAGCTCACAGTCTCTGAAAGCATCTGAGAGCATTGCCGAGAACATCTTGCTGAACAGTGTCGGGGCCAGAACACAACCCTGCTTGACTCCATTGGTCACTGGAAAGGCTTCGGATGGTTCACCATCATCTAGGACTCTGGCTGTCATTCCATCGTGGAATTGGTGGACAATTGCGATGAACTTGCGGGGGCAGCCAAATTTTTTCATGATTATCCAGAGTCCCTCGCGAGTGACTGTGTCGAAGGCCTTGGTCAGATCGACAAAGGTTGTGTAGAGGTCGTGGTACTGTTCCATGCATTTCTCTTGGAGCTGGCGGGCGGCAAAGATCATGTCGGTGGTCCCTCGACCTGCACGGAAGCCACATTGACTTTCAAGGAGGAGACCCTGCTCCAGGTGTTCCAGCAAGCGGTTGAGGAGGACGCGGGCCAGGATCTTGCCTGCTATGGACAGAAGGGATATTCCTCGGTGATTGTCACAGGACTGGCAATTTCCTTTCCGCTTGTAGATGTGGACAATTGTGGCATCTCTGAGCTCTTGTGGTAGCTGTTCCTTGCTCCACATGGACTGGTACAGGGTGGTGATCTGTCTAAGGGTGGTCGGGCCGCCTGTCTTGTAGACTTCTGCAGGGATGGCATCAGAGCCTGGGGCTTTCCCAGTGGAGAGCTGTTTGATGGCTTTGCTGACCTTATCTTCCGAAGGTGGGATGTCCATCTCGTAGTTTATTGGCACCTGGGGAAGGCGAGCAATGGCTTCGTGGTTGATCTGTGCAGGCCGATTGAGCACACTACAGAAGTGTTCTGCCCATCTCTCAGCTTCTTTTCTGTCAGCAGGGTAGAACCATCAGCATTGAGAAGAGGGGATGATCCGGAGGACTGAGGTCCATAGACAGCTTTCAGGGCATCATAGAACCTCTTTGTGTCGTGCCTGTCAGCAAAGCATTGAATCTCGTCGGCCTTGGCACTGAGCCAGGAGTCCTGCATATGGCGTAGTTTGGCTTGAATTGCACTGCAGATGTTGGTGAAGGCTGCTTTCTTTGCCATGCAGGTAGGGTCATTCTGGTGGGCCCGCAGCAGTCGGTGTTTTTGATCTAACAGCTGCTGAATTTCTGTGTTGTTTTCGTCGAACCAGTCCTGGTGATTTCTTGTTACTGGGCCTAGGCATTCAAGGGCAGCCGAGTGAGCGGTGACCCTGAAGGATGTCCATTGGTCCTCAATGCTTGGCTGGTTGAGTTGGAGATCTGACAGGCGGCTGTGCATGTGATCTTGAAACTCTTGTACCTTCTTGGGGTCTTTGAGTTTCATGACGTTCACTCATTCTCTTTGTCACTTTCTGGCCTTGTGGTCTTCTTTTGGGCTGGATGTGGAAGTTCATCTTTGAGATGATCAGGCGATGGTCAGTCCAGCAGTTGGCACCGCACATGGCTTTGGTCACTCTCACGTCCCGCCTGTCCTTTGCCCTGATGATGACATAGTCAATGAGATGCCAATGCTTAGAGCGAGGGTGCATCCAGGATGTCTTGTTCCGTGTAGGTAGGCGAAACATGGTGTTGGTGATGGCTAGGTCATGAGAGGCACACATTCTGAGCAGGAGGTGTCCGTTGTTGTTAGATTTTCCAATGCCGTGTTTTCCCAGTACTCTCTGCCAGGCGTGGTGGTCGGCCCCTACTCGAGCATTGAAGTCACCGAGGATGATGAGCTTCTCAGATTTTGCTGAAGCAATGAGGGAGTCTAGTTCCTCATAAAACTTATCTTTGGTCTCTTCGGGATTTGGCATGGTCAGAGCATAAGCACTGATGATGGTTGCATTTGACTTCTTCCCAAGTGGGAGGTGCATTTTCATCAGGCGGTCGTTCAGACCCTCGGGAATGCTTGCTAGTTTCCGCACGTGAATGGATTTGATTGCAAAACCAACACCTGCCTCGCGCCTCTCCTCACTGCTGCGCCCACTCCAGAAGAAGGTGTAGCCACCACTGGTTTCTGTCAGCTGGCCTTTGTCTGAAAAACGTGTCTCGCTGAGAGCAGTGATGTCGATGTTGTAGCGAGCTAGTTCTCTGGCCACTAGTGCAGTTCGTCTTTTTGGTCTGTTCGCTTTGGTATTGTCAAGCAGAGTCCTTACATTCCATGATGCTAAGGTGAGCGTTTTTGCTTTATTTCTCTTTGTGTTTCGACCGCTATTTGGGGATCCCCGCCAGCCGCGGTGTGCTGACCAGGGTGAGGTGAGACCAGCTATGTTTGGGGCACCATTTCTAGCCCCGTCCTCTTGCTAAGGAGGTGAGCAGAGCGATCCTGAAAAGGGCTGCTCGGTCGCTCAGGAGGCTGCCGAACTTCACTGCTGTCTCGGTTCAGTGGAGAGCGACCACTTGTCCTGAGCCGCCTGTGTGCAGGTTTGCGACTACAGCTTCCAGTGTATCCTCACCTGCTGCTTCGCCGCTCCCCCATCGCCACAGGGCTTAAAGTTGACTAGGTGGTGATGTCATGATTGACGCGGAACTTTGATTAAAGTGAGGGAGACTTGTGCAGGATCAGCCTCACTCTGTCGTCCTGAGACACCAGATCCAGTGGCAAGACAGAGTCAAGACGGCTGGGGGCGGATCAGTATGCAGGAGCTGCCGGAAGGTGACAATTATGCCAGTCGACCGCCTTAGGGGCTCCACTCCGGATTTTCTGTCAGAGTTTACTCCCTTAGCCTTTGACTTTTCCCAAGACACCCACAAGGCAGTGGGGCTATTTACCCATAGCTAGGACTGAGACAGGTTGTACTGGGTTACAGTTTACCAGTAGCAGATAAAATCTGACCTGACCTTCAGGTCAGGTCAGATTGGACAGCATTGGACAGCCTGGCTAGATAGAATTATCCACACCAATGCTAGCAGTGCTGCCTTCCTCCATTTCACCCCCCATGCATGCCACATACAGTCCAAAGCACAGCTTACATTCAGTAGATTGATTGTACATTGAGTCCACTGCTGGCAAATGATGAACAACCACTGAACAGTGACAATAAAAACAAAACAATATGCAGCAAGAGCCCTCCTCCATGTCGCCTGCAGAGCAGTACCATCCAATCACAAAAATCTGAAGGATGTGATTTTGATTAATACTTTTTAATAACTAAAGTTAATAACTACTCATAATTACTAAATGACCTCATTCTAACACTGGGGGGGGGCAATCATAGTTTATAGAAATATGAACTCTTTAAATATATAACAGCGCTTCCAAATTTGGTAATTAATAAGCAAAGTTAACAATCATTTGATCAGTTTCTTAGTCTGTGTAAATTCTTAATACTGAGTGATTCTGAAATCTAGGACAAAGGAACCATGCCTTTACATATATATCCATCCATCTTCTGCCGCTTATCCGGAGGTTTGGGGCGCAGAGGTGGCAGTTCAAGCAGAGAAACCCAGACTTCCCTCTCCCCGGCCACCTGCTCCGGCTCTTCAGAGAGGACACCAAGACATTCCCAGGCCAGCTGGGAGACATAGTTTCTCCAGTGTGTCCTGGGTCTGTCCCGGGATATCCTCCCAGTGGGACGTGCCCAAACACCTCAAGTGGGAGACGTCCAGGAGGTATCCTGATCAGATGCCCAAACCACCTCAACTGGCTCCTTTCTATGTGGAAGAGCAGTGGCTCTACTCTGAGCCTCTCCCAGATGACTGAGCTCCTCATCCTAGCTCTAAGGGTGAGTCCAGCAACTCTATGGAGAAAGGTCATTTCAGCTGTTTGTATCCGTGATCTCATTGTTTCAGTCATTACCCAGTGTTCATGACCATAACTGAGGATGGGAAGATAGACTGAAAGGTAAATCAACAGCTTTGCCTTAGAGCTCTGCTTCCTCTTCATCACAACAGACCGGTAGTGTCCACATCACTGCAGATGCTGCTCTGATCCATCTGTCAATCTCCCACTCCATTTTCCCATCACCCATGAATGAGAGCCCAAGATAATTGAACTCCTTCTCTTGGTGCAGGAGCTCGTCCCCAACCTAGAGAGGACAATCCACACTTTTCCGTCTGAGGACCATGGACTCAGATTTGGAGGTACTGATTCTCATCCCAGCCACCTCGTGCTGAGTACCAAACCATCCCAGCAAGTCCTGTAGGTCATTGCTCGATGATGCCAACAGGACAACATTGTCTGCAAACAGCAGAGATGACATCCTGTGGTCACTAAACATGACACCCTCCATTCCTTGGCTGTACCTAGAAATCCTGTCCATGAATATTATGAACAGGATCGGTGACAAAGTGCAACCCTGGCAGAGTCCAGCTCTCACTGGAAACGACTTCGACCGATTGTTGACAATATGAACCAAACTCTCACAATGGTCCTATAGAGACCGGATAGCTCATACCAATGAGCCCAATACTCCATACTCCCAAAGTACCCTCAACAAGAAACCACAAGGGACGTGGTCGAATGCCTTCTCCACGTCCACAAAACATGTGTAGACTTGTTGGGCAAACTCCCATGAACTCTCGAGGTTTCTCAAGAAGGTAAAGAGTTGGTCTGATGTGCCACAACCAGGATGAAAACCACATTGTACCTTCTAATCTGAGGTTTGGCCAACGGCCGGACTCGCCTCTCCTGTACCTGGTATAGAGCTTCCTGGGGAGGCTGAGGAGTGTGATCCTTCTAAAGCTGGAACACACCCTCCAGTCCCCCTTCTAGAAATGAGGAACCACCACCCCAGTTTGACATGCCAAAGGTATTGTCCTCAACCTCCATGCAATGTTGCAAAAGCGTGTCAACTATAACAGCCCTACAACATCCATGGCCTTGAGGTACTTGGGGTGAATTTCATCCACCCCTGGGGCCTTTCCACCGAAGACTTTTTTAACAACTTCAGCAACCTCGGCCCCTGGGATGGATGAGTCACCCCTCTCGTCCTTAGACTCTGCTTCCACAATGAAAGATGTGTCAGTGGGATTGAGGAGATCCTCAAAGTATTCCTTCCACTGCTCAACAATGTCCCCAGTCAAAGTTAGCAGCGCCCCATCTGCACCATACACAGTGTGGACAGGGAGCTGTTTTCTCTTCTTGAGTCGCTGGACAGTTTGCCAGAATCTCTTTGAGGCCGACCAAAAGTCTTGTTCCATGGCCTCATCAAACTTCTCCCACACCCATGTCTAAGCCTCAGCAAACACTCAAGCTGCATGCCGCTTGGTCTGCCGGTACAACTCAGCTGTTTCAGGAGTCCCACAAGCCAACCAAGCTTGACAGGACTCCTTTTTCAGCTTGATGACCCCCCTCACCTCTGGCGTCCACCATTTGATTTGGGGGTTGCCACCATGAGAGGCACTGACAACCTTACGGCCACAGCTCTGAGCAGCCACTTCAGCAATGGAGGTGGAGAACATGGCCCATTCAGAATCTATGTCACCAGTCTCCCTTGGAATGTGGTCGAAGCTCCTTTAGAGATGGGACATGAAGAGCTCTCAGATGGGGGCCTCAACAAGACATTCCCATCACACCCTCACTATCTGTTTGGGTCTGCCAAGTCTGAATGGCATCCTCCCCCGTCATCGGATCAGGTGGCGATCAGTTAACAGCTCAGCACCTCTCTTCATCCAAGTGTCCATGACATACGGTCGCAGGTCTGATGACACAATAACAAAATCGATCATCAACCTGCAACGTAGGGTATTCTGGTGTCAAGCGCACATATGGACATCCTTATACTTGAACATGGTGCTGGTTATGGACAAACTGGTTAGCACAGAAGTCTCATAACTGAGCACCACTCTGATTTAGATCAGGCAGGCCGTTACTCCCGATCACACCCCTCCAGGTTTCACTGTAATTGTCCACTTGTACGTTGAAGTCCCCCAGTAGAACAATGGAGTCTTAAAGTGAAGCACCTTCCACCACCCCAGTCATTCATTCATTCATCTTCTCCCACTTAATCCTTTTCGGGTCGTGGACGGGCTGGAGCCTATCCCAGCATCTTTGGGCGAGAGGCAGGGTACACCCTGGACAGATCACCAGTCCATCGCAGGGCCAACACAGAGAGACAGACAACCATTCACTCTCACAGTCATACCTAAGGACAATTTAGAATCCCCAGTTTGATGCCAATTAACCTAACTTGCATGTTTTTGGCATGTGGGAGGAAACCAGAGAAATCCCGGAGTAAACCCACACAGACACGGGGAGAACATGCAAACTCCACACAGATCACTGTTGGTCGGGGCTGGGATCGAACCCAGGATCCCCCGGCCAAGGGTGAGTTGCTGTGCTGCCGCAGTGCTAACCACTCCGCCACCGCGCCACCCCCCACCCCAGTCAGAGACTCCAAAAAGGGTGGGTTCTCTGAAACATCACTGATGTACTCTGACATCATGATGTACTCTGAAACATCATTTTGTGCATAGGCACTAAATGATGTTTCCCAACCCAAAGCCACACGGAAACTATACTTTCGTCCACTGGGGAGAACCCCAACATAGAGGAGGCCAGACAGGGGGATACAAGGATACCCACCCCTGTTCACCACCTTTTGCCCGGAGCAACTGCAGAAAAAGCCGAGTTCCAACCCCTCTCCAGGAGACTGGTTCCAGAACCTGAGCTGTGCATCGAGGTGAGCTTGACTATACGTATCTAGCCAGTATCTCTCAACCTCATGCACAAGCTCAAGCTCTTTCCCACCAGAGAGGTGATGTTCCACATTCCATAAGCCAGTTTAGTAAGCCGGGGATTGGGCTGACAAGGTCTCTGCCTTTGACTCCCACCCAATCCATAGCGCACCAGACCCCCATGGTCCCTCCTGTGGGTGGTGAACCCACTGGAGGGCAGACCCATGTGGCTCATTCAGGCTGAGCCTGGCCGGGTCCCATGGGCAGAAACCCAGCCACCAGACACTTGCCATCAAGCCCCTTCCCCAGGCATGACTCCAGGGTGGGGCCCTTGTAACCCCATACCGGGTGGGGTACACGGAATCCTTGCTTGAACATTCATCATGAGAGTCTTGGATTGCTCTTTGTCTCGCCCTTCACCCAGGACGTGTTTGTTTTTGGAGACCCTAACAGAGGCAAATAGCCCCCAACATAGCTCCTGTGATCACGAGGGCTCACAACCCACCCACCCCCACCACCACGATAAGGTGGCGAGCCATGAGGGGGGCACCTATATATCCATCCATCCATCCATCCATCTTCTACCGCTTAATCCTTTCGGGTCGCGGGGGGGCTGGAGCCTATCCCAGCATCTTTGGGCGAGAGGCAGGGTACACCCTGGACAGATCGCCAGTCCATCGCAGGGCCAATACAGAGAGACAGACAACCATTCAGTCTCACATCCATACCTAAGGACAATTTAGAATCCCCAGTTTTTGATGCCAATTAACCTAACTTGCATGTTTTTGGCATGTGGGAGGAAACCGGAGTGCCCGGAGTAAACCCACGCAGACACGGGGAGAACATGCAAACTCCACACAGAAGGGTCACCGATGGTCTGGGGGTGGGATCGAACCCACGATGGTCAAGGGTGGAATCGATCCCATGACCTTCTTGCTGTGCTGCCACTGTGCTAACCACTGCACCACCGTGCTGCCCCACCTATATATCAGTTTTATCAATTTAATCAGAGAACTAAAGTGACAACGGATATCTGTGAAGCTGTATAAAATGAAGAAATAACTAGGTGTTATAGTAACAATGTTAAATTTATATATATGAGGAAAGAACAATATTTACATATTCATAGGTCTTGCATGTGTGAAATAAGGCTGACATGTGACTGTTTATCTGACTGAGGAATTAGTGAAACCACAGGAGGAAAATTAAGGATAATGCAAGGTTAATGAAGAAAGAAGGGCAGATTAACTTTACGTTAGGCTCAAATCGTAACAGACATTACAGAAAGGGTTATAGACGATGTAAGCAAAAGTTTATCTCTAAAAATGCTCTTCAGGGCTGTCTTAATTTCATGAAAGTGGCACAGGAGCTCATCTCTTGTGATAACTTAGATTCTTAAGAGACTCAGAACCACCCGGAACAAGATAGTCACGCCTCACTGTTGGTAGCAGGCCAAAGCTGTAGTCTTTGACCACTGTGGTGGCCTGGTCTGGGTAAGGTAGGATTCTTTCCTCAGAGTTCTACTTCAGGAGGTCGTAACAAAAGGCTTCTAAAAGGTGGAAGCCTGGTTTGGGGCCTGCGGCTTGGCTAGTTGAGTCCTCTTGGTAGAGAGGGCACTCGCCCTCTCTCAGATGGAATCTTATTGGGAGAACAGGCATCTGAAGAAATCATTTAAGCTATAAACTAAGAGTGTGCTAACATGTGGGGAATGTTGTGTATAGTTTAGGTTCTTATTTGTGAGGTACAGGTGGCGGCTCCACCTTCCAGTTCCACCACCACCCATAGCTATTAGAGGGCAGTGGGCAGGAGGGGCGGTCTCTCTGCCACCTCTTCTGCCTGACGGTGATGCCTGTATTGTATAGTGCCTCCCTAATAAACATGTGTTCAGTTCGACACCTGGAATCATCCTTGGCTTCATATATAGACATAGCATTTGGCAACGAGGATAAAAGTGGATTAAAACAAGGTATGGAAGCGAGTGGGTTTGAAATTTGGCCATTTTTGGAGCTCTCCGGCGAGCCACCGGTCCCCTGGCCGAGGTGGTGCGCTGTTTTCCGGACGTACATGGTGGCACTGGACCGTGGGAAGCTGGAGAAGTTGTGGGCGCGTAAGTTGTTGGTGCACAATCCTGGAATGGAAGAACAGCATGTTCTGATCACACTGAGCGACTGTGATAGCTTGGCTGCAGTGGTTGAGCTAATGGCGTGCTATTTTCGTGCCCTGGAAAACGTCATGGTTTGCATGATTCAGTTTCGACAGCACCTCCAATGCGTAGGCGAGTCTATTCAGCGGTTCATGACAGACTTGGAGCTGTTGGTCAGCAGGTGCTAGCTTGGACTATTGGAGAAGGGGATGATTCGCAACCAGTTGGCGGAGTATACCAACGGCGCTGTGATAGGGTCGGAGCTGCCTACATTTTCGGGTGAACTGACGCTGCCCATAGCCACAGAGTTAGCGCAACAGCTGGAAGCTGCGGATAAACTGCCACGGGTGCTGAGTGAGTGCTTATCACACTGGCATTTGAGATCATCACCAACCGTGCATGCAATGGACCTGGTCAGCGTGGAAAGCGTGGAGGACGACGCTAGCGCTGTGAGTGTGAGGTCCACCCCAGGAAAGCCCAAAGCTGAGGGCTGTGGGTCCATGAAGCACCGTTTCAGACACAGAGATTGTTCGGCAAGAGCAGAGCGCTGCAACACGTGTGACCGCTTGCTTCATGTCACCAGCGGATGTCACAGATCTGAACGAGGAGTTCCGTGACACAAGGAGGACTCTCGCGCCCTCACGGTTGTTCATGCTGTGTCTCCGAGCATCAACGGTCACGCATACGGTATAATGGAGTTGGACAGGATGGAAGTGTTGTGGATTGACGCAGGAGTGGTGGGCTCCGTGCTGGATTGGATGACCGTGAGATGTTTTTCCCTGCACGTCAGAATTGATAGTGACCTGGCACCGCTTTGTGGTTATGGAGGTGGACGGCAGGCCACGGTGGAAATGTTGGAACCGATGTCTTGGTGCCGAGACGTGGGACTGTCCGACCCTGAGAGTGGTAGATGGTGCGGTGTGGGATGAGGAACTGCCTGACACCCTGGAGAGTGAGCAAGACCAATATCACCCAGGGCCGTCACAGGAGGGTTCCTGTGCCAGAGCTCAAGTAGCCGTGGATGAGAGAACTGGGCAGCACGGCGGGATGCCTGTGATGGCGGGTGGTGCCGAGTGGCTGGCTCCATGTGTTCCTGGATTTCGGCTGGAAGGTACTGGTGAACAAGGGGTCACAACAGTGATGACGGCGGTGAAATTAAAAGAGATTGGGGCAGGACCAGCTGGCACGGTAGAACGACGTGCCAAGCAGAAACACTGCAAGCCGAACAGAACCCCTCTGGGAGCCGCGGACTGGATTCGGGCTTGGGGGTGGTGGAATCACAACAGTTCAGGACCAAACGGCAGGTGGAGGAGCACCAGGGATGGCTGCGTGTCGTTGCCAGACGGGAGGATGCTTTTTCCCAGCTGTTGGACGGTTCGTGGGGGCACCCGAATGATCTGCGGTGTGCCCGGGAGGAGACTATGAGTGGTGGGCCTGGACGAGTGAGACATCCGGTGGTGAAGAAGAGGAGGCGCACCGGTGCCGAGGCAACTTCCTGCGGCCCGGGAGGCAGTCCGCTTCCAGGGGCGGACTGATGAAAGGACGGTCCGGGGGGGCCCACAGGCTTATTTATTCTTCAGCCGTGTGTATATAGTTTAATTATTGTACATGTGTGTGGTGTATTATTGTGTATATAGTTTGGGGTTATTTTGTGTATTTTAGTTTAGTTTAGGAACACGGCAGCTATTTTAGTTTATAAATGGACTGTTTATTATTTAGCACCTGCGGCAGAATAATCCGCCTTGCTTTTAGTTGTTTTGGTGTGAATGTGTTAGGCCACTTATGATACATTGCTTTTGTCATTTTAGTGTGTGATTCAGGTCCTAAATTGGGGTGGGTCTGAATTGTGTTAGTGTGTTTTGGACTTTTGTAAAGTGGGGGGAATGTTGTGTATAGTTTAGGCTCTTATTTGTGAAGTACGGGTGGCTATAAGAGGGCAGTGGGTAGGAGGGGAAGTCTCTTTGCCACCTCTTCTGCCTGACGGTGATGCCCGTATTGTATAGTGCCTCCCTAATAAACATGTGTTCAGTTCAACACCTGGCCTCATCCTTGGCCTCATATATAGACATAACAGGGATATGACTTGAGTTTAGGAAAAAAATAGGAAAATTGGAAACATTGAGAATGACTTACATAGCTTACTTTAAAGAAAAATTGAAGACCAAACTTAAGCTGTTTTTTCTAAGGAAAAACGGCATGCTTTAGAGAAAAATTTAGGAGTGCAAAAGCTGACACAAAAAGGAAAATGATCTGAGGAACAAAGGACAAAGTTACCTTATGAAAAGTGAGAAGAAGAGCTGTGTGAGCTGGCCAAAGGCCAGAGGGCAAAGAGCAGCGGGCCTCTGAAGATCAGGACTGAAGGAGAGGAAAGGACAAAAGAGAGAGAGTTGTGTGTGAGACACTGTTTTACCCTCTGCTGTCCAGCAGGAGTGGCACTTTAGAAGGTATCAGTGAATCAGGGGGTTTCTCTTAGCCTCCCTAGTCACATGACTTGCTGAAAATATTCATGAGAGAAAGAAAACAGAGTGACTTGTTCAGGAATGAATGGTCAAAAATACTTAATTATCACAAAAAGCTAGACACATGTAAACAAACACATATAATAATAATAATGATGATGATAATAATAATAATAATAATAATAATAATAATAATAATAATAATAATAATAATAATAATGCATCAGATTTATATAGTGCTTTATCATAGACACTCAGAGACGCTTTTAAAAATAGATACATTATTCATTCACTCCAGACAGACAATGGTAGTGGCAAGCTACTGCTGTAGCCACAGCTGCCCTGGGGCAGGCTGACGGAAACTTGGCTGCCAATCCGCGCCAACGGCCTCTCCGGCCACCACTGAACATTTATACACATTCATACCCAGTGTTATCGACACTGGAGGCAAGGTGGATGAAGTGTCTTGACCAGGGACACAACGGCAGGATATCTGGGGAGAGCAGGATTCGAACTGCCAACCATCCGGTTATTGGACAACCTACTCTACCTCTACCCTGACTAATACATGTTTGCCTACGAAACATCCCTAGTTTCTCTAAGAAACCTTTGTCCAGTCTATCTATGGGAATTCATAATGAGAGGAGCAGGCACAGATACTTTGACAGACGACCAATAAGCACAAAACGGTGTGGGTCACAACAATGTTTGAACTTCCCACATTTGTGGATGGTGGACGTTCTTAGCACCTGTGGGAGTAAACAGGTTCATGTAGCTGAGATGGTAATAATGTCATTTTTGTTCATCTGAATGATGTATTGCTGGTATCTAGAGGGATTTGGAAGCTTCTCTCACACTGATGCAGTTACACACCTCTTGTTGTTTTGTCCTTTTAACACCAAGGTGTGAAATCAGTGTTGCTGAAGGGCGGAGGAAGGGGGCCTGAAGCATGGCACCAAGTAACACTGCTTGGATTCTGTGATAGATGAAGCTGGTACAAAGTTAAACAGTCTGAAAAAAGTTCATGAAGGATGAGCATCAAAGTTCAATGTGGCTCGTATCTGCTTCAGTGGCATATAGTAAATCGCAATGATTTAGTATTGGGCCATCTCTGATTTTCGTGCATAACTCCTATGAAAGTTCACTTTTCTCTATCTGTACACAGCTACACACAGTGTCCACTACAACTGCAAAAATGTCACAGCAGCTAATGTGAGAAGTTTGTTTAAACTGACATCTAGTTGTGACATTGATAAAAGGGGTGAAGGGGCTCTTTTCTTTTAATCTTTTTTAATCTATCCGAAATAACAAAGATTCAAAAGGGGTGAATAGGAGGGATCAGTGGGGGCGCTGGCAGCGGTACTCCTCTGGACTCCTTTGGGATGGGGATGCGGAGGAACAGGCCAGTCGTTCTGCAGCCCAATGATGGGAAGTGTGATGGCTGTTCCTCCTTTCGGTTCCCCCATACTGGACACACAGTGGGATCAGCCTGCAGTGGAGTCCAGAGGGTAGATGCTTCCTCTGCTCAACTGAAAAGCAATGCTCAGATAGGCATTCAAAATATCAAAGATCAGTGTGTCTTACAATTTACATTAGGTTTTAGCTCATTCTGGAAAAGCCAAAAGGAGCTAACATGATAGTATGGCCTTCTGTCCACATTACACAAAAAATCCCTGCTCCATTTTGTTAAGCACAAGTGCATGCCTGTAGAAAGCAAGTATTTTTGTCTGAAAACAAGTAGCCCAGTTAGGTTTTACAGGCCCAAATGTAGGGTGTGTTTGAAAGTAGAATACAAAGAGATGTAGCCTATATGTAGGTAATCCCACATGCTAGACTTTGACAAACATATAAGGGACTGAACACTAAGATTTATTTGATTGTGTGAAAATTAATTACAGAAGTATTGAAAATGAATGGGACATCCAATATTCTTCTTCCTTCTCTTTTTGGTTGTCCATCGATTATGCAATGATGATGTCTCCTCTGCTGCCTTACATCAGTTGCTGTATTGGGGATGTCGCTGGTGGCTGCATTGATAACGACGTAGGCCAAATGCAGAGGCACCCCTGCGCCCACAGGTTGGACAAGGAATCCATCTCCGGGTGAAGGATTGAGCTGTTGCGCATGGCGTCACTGATCCTCCCTGGCATGCGTGCGGCAGTCATCAAAGAACTGAATGGCTTGATTGGTGGTAGAGTGCCAGATGGAACGATTGGTGGCTAACTGTTCCAGGCTGAAAGGCAAGATGTTGCATTTCTTCAGTGAAGCCTTGAGGTTATCTCTGAACTGTGTCTGCTGACCAGCAGCTGTACGTCATCTGTTGGAAAGCTCTCCATGGAGGATCTTGCGGGGCAACTGATCCTCTGGCATCCCATGGATGTGTCCCGCCCAATGCAACTGCCTTTTGATGATCTGTGCCTCAATGCCCACACAACCGGCTGTCTGAAGAATGGTGACGTGGGTGACTCTTATCAGCCCATGCGAGACCGAGAATCTTCTGCAGACATCGGATGTGGAATGCTTCTAGGTGCCGGATGTGCATCCTATAGCGGGTCCAGGCCTCGCAGGCGCACAGAAGTGAAGAGATGACTACGGCCTGGTAGACCACGACCTTGGTAGAGATAGTAATATCTCGATTTAGGAAAAATCTAGAAGAAAGTCTGCTGAAGGCAGTAGCTGCTTGCCTGATCTGGTTCTGGACTTCATCATCGATGGAGCAAGATGATGAGATGGTAGTACCCAGGTAGGTGAAGTTATCCTGGCACAAGACATTGTCACCAACCTTGAAGGTAGCTTGAGGTTGGTGGATGGTGTTGGCAACACACTGGTGAAGGACCTCAGTTTTCTGAGCATTCACTACTAGACCAGCACTGGCATACATGGAACCCAAGGTAGAGCGCGTGTGCTGGAGACCAGAGGCACTGTGACTGATGAATGCAGCATCATCGGCATACTATAGTTCAAAAACTGTTGCAGACTGGGTCTTGGTGTGTGCCTTAAGCCGCTGAAGATTGAAGACACTCCCGTTGAGGCGATAGCAAAAGGGGATCCCATCATCAATCTTCAGATGTTGCTTTGAAAGCAAGGTAACTGCCACCATGTAGATGTTAAAGAGTACAGGAGCAAGAACACAGCCCTGTTTTACACCAACCTTGACCTCAAAGGGGTCAGACTGGAGTCCACCTACAATGACATGGGCGAACATACCATCATGGAACTCACGGAGGATACTGATGAAACCGGGGGGACAGCCACATTTAGACAAGATGGTCCAGAGAAGCTCCCGATTCACCATGTCAAAAGCTTTGGTGAGGTCCTCGAATCCAACGTAGAGGTCGTGGTGTTGTTCCCTGCACTTTCCTTGAAAGAGGCACAACACAAAGATAAAAGGTGCTGAACACTAAGATTTATTTGATTGTGTGAAATTAATTATAGAATTATTGAAAATGAATGGGACATCCAGTATTAGTGACTCTTTAAGAACTGTTGTTTATTTGTTTGCCAGGTCAGTTATTTGGGTGATCTTTTATGACTTATATTCATAAGTTATGGCGCATATTTAAGGCGCATATATTGTATTCATATCCCCCGCATTCACCTAGTAGGAATGACGGTGCATATTCCAGAAGCTTCACGTCTTAAGGACCAAAGAGGACCTGACCCTGTGAGGACCTACGAGAGGTGTGAAGTTGGCCTTGCAGGAGATGTGAAGCTGGAGAGAATGCCCCAGCAGGAGCCCCAGACGCCAGAGGGTCAGAGGACAATGGAGACGCCAAGGAGCCTCGGGCGCTGGATGTTTACCTAAGACTGTGGGTTGGGGGGGTGTGATTTGATGTGGGGGGTTTTGTGTCTGGTGAGACTATAAGAGCTCGTTGGATGATTGCTCTGCCTCTTTTCCTGAGTTCCTGTTCTTGTTAGAGGATGTGACCTTGCAATAAACCAACCCTGAGAAATAAACTCAGTCTCGTTTGTGAAAGTCATCCTCTACACTGGTGACCTACGACAAACCATGGCCGGTGGCGACGGTTATTCCGCACCGGACTCTTCAGGGGCCAACCGGGTTAATGCAGCTACCACACTACAGCTGCCCGATTTCTGGCAACATAACCCGCGCTCCTGGTTTACCACCCTGGAGGCACAGTTCCACCTTCGGGGAATCTCAGCGGACGCAACGAGGTTCTACCATGTCGTCGCGAAGCTGGACAGCCTCACAGTGTAGCGGGTGGAGAGCCTGACCAACCACCCGCCCCAAGACGACAAGTATGGTGCACTGAAAGCCGCCCTCATCCGAGCCTTCACTCCCTCGCTGGGAGAGCGAGCAGAGAAGCTCCTGGCGCTGACAGAAGGGGAAGCAGACAGGCCGGCAGATCTGATGGCGAAGATGATGAGCCTGAGAGGCGAAGATGACAACAGCTTTATCTTTGCCCACCTCTTTCTCAGAACGCTACCGCCAGCAGTGAGAGTCACCCTGGCCGGCTCACAGCTACTCAATCAGTTTCCAGCACTCACGGTCCCAACATTTTCAGCGTCAGTTGCCAAACACGGGGTCGAGCATTTCATAACTACCTCTGGCCCCCCTGTTTTTGCAAAAGCTCGGCGCTTGGACCCAGCTAAACTGGCCATCGCGCATGAGGAATTCGCCAACTTGGAAAAACTGGGCATTGTTAGACGCTCGAACAGCCCTTGGTCGTCACCCCTGCACATGGTTCCCAAGGCTGAGGG
This sequence comes from Pholidichthys leucotaenia, assembly GCA_020510985.1. Lineage (NCBI taxonomy): Eukaryota > Metazoa > Chordata > Actinopteri > Cichliformes > Pholidichthyidae > Pholidichthys > Pholidichthys leucotaenia. The sequence goes on along the minus strand of CM035842.1, from coordinate 358,761,878 downwards.
CTCGTGGTGCCCTTGCGGTGATTTCCGCAGATTAAATAATGCTTCAGCACACGACCACTACCCGATTCCGCACATCCAGGATTTTTCGGCACATTTGGCGGGGGCACGCATCTTTTCCAAGATAGATTTGGTGCGTGGTTATCACCAAGTCCCAGTCCGCGCACAAGACATACCCAAAACGGCAGTTATAACCCCTTTCGGGCTTTTCGAGTTTTTGCGCATGCCTTTCGGCCTCAAAGGCACCGCACAGACGTTCCAACGCATGATGGATGCAGTATTGCGCAGCCTCCCTTTCGTGTTCGCCTATTTGGATGATATTTTGGTAGCCAGTGCATCCGAAGTCGAACACGAACGCCACCTCACAGCCGTTTTTCAGAGGCTGACAGAACACGGGCTGATAATTAACCCAGCGAAATGCCAATTCGGGGTAGCGCAAATCGATTTTTTGGGGCACCGCGTGTCTCCAGAAGGCGCGGTCCCACTGCCTGATAAAGTGCGCGCGATAACGGATTTCCCCCAACCGCAGACAGTTAAAGCACTGCAAGAATTTTTGGGGATGGTCAATTTTTATAACCACTTCCTCCCCAACGCGGCACAGCTCATGCACCCATTGTACGCGGCACTAAAGAAGCAAAAACCTGCAACTAAGGTCGAGTGGTCCCCGGACCGGGAGCGCGCTTTCTCCCAGGTCAAATCGGCCCTCGCGAATGCTGCGTTATTGGCACACCCGGTGCCAGCAGCTCGCATGGCGCTCACCACAGACGCTTCCGACGTGGCAGTGGGGGTGGTTGTCGAGCAACTGGTAGCAGGGAGCTGGCAACCACTTGCGTTTTTCAGCAAAACATTGCGCGATAACGAGCGTAAATACAGCGTGTTTGATAGGGAGCTTTTAGCCCTGCATTTAGCCATCCGCCACTTCCAGTTCTGGTTGGAAGGGCGCCGTTTCACCGCGTTTGTAGACCACAAACCATTAACATTTGCAATGGCTAAAATTTCAGAGCCTTGGTCGGGCTGACAACAGAGACAGCTGGCCGCGATTTCGGAGTTTACCACCAACATTCAACACGTGGCGGGCAAACACAATGTAATGGCAGATTGTCTCTCGCGCGCAGTTGCAATGCCAGGCCCCCAGGGGGCAGACTCGGCGGCAGTAGACACGGGTCACGCTTGCGGCGCAGAAGCGCTTGCAGCCCCGGTCTGCGTGGGGTTAGATTATGCAGCCATGGCCGCCGAGCAGGTTAATGATGCGGATGTGTGCGCGCTCCAGTCTGGGCCAACAGGGCTAAGGCTGGAGCACAGGGTGCATCAAAGAGGTATGCCCCCTCTAATCTGCGATATCTCCACGGGACGCCCCCGCCCCGTGGTCCCAGCTGCGTGGCGTCGCCGCATTTTTGACTTAATACATTCGCTGGCACATCCGGGCGTTTGCGCGTCGATCAAAATGGTGGGAGAGAAATTTGTTTGGCCGGGGCTGCGTAAACAGGTCAAAGAATGGGCCGCAGCCTGCACAGCGTGTCAAAGAGCAAAGGTACACAAGCACACGCGGGCCCCTCTAGAACCTTTTCACATCCCAGCCAAACGCTTCGACCATGTGCATATCGACTTGGTGGGACCCCTCCCGCTGTCACAGGGGTTCACACACCTTCTAACTATGGTGGATCGCACTACGCGCTGGCCAGAGGCGGTCCCCCTGGCGTTAACCACAGCAGCAGACGTTGCGCGCGCTTTTTTAACGGCTTGGGTCGCGTGCTTTGGAGTCCCGTCAGACATAACGTCTGACAGAGGACCCCAATTTGTTTCCGAGCTCTGGTCATCCATGGCACTCAGCCTGGGGGTGAAAATTCAACGCACAACTGCGTATAACCCCCAGGCCAACGGTTTGTGCGAACGCTTTCACCGGTCATTGAAAGCAGCCCTCAGAGCAGCTCTCACGGACACAAATTGGGTTGATAAACTTCCATGGGTTTTATTAGGGTTGCGTTCAGCACCTAAGGAAGATTTGCAAGCCTCTCCGGCCGAGCTAGTCTTCGCCCAACCTCTCCGGTTACCGGGAGAATTCCTTCCTGAGAACCCCGCACCAGATCGCCCCCCCACTCAGCTGCTGCAGAGCGACGCGGGATCAAACACCCTCCCTGGTCCAGTTCATCACAGTTTCCCACGCGTTTTTGTGCCTAAAGCCTTAAAGAATGCAGAATTCGTCTTTGTTAGACACGACGCACAGAGGTTAGGTTTAAGACCACCTTATGATGGGCCGTTCAGAGTGTTAGAAACCGGGGAAAAGCATTTTTTGCTCGATTTGGGAGACAGGAGGGAATTAGTCTGCATTAACAGACTCAAACCCGCTTTTGTGTTAGCTGATGAACAAGTTCAGTTGGCCAGGGCCCCCCGCCGCGGCAGGCCCCCGGGGAGATATTCTGCTAAGCTTTCACAAGGATGTGCTAACGACTCTGATTCACAGATGCAAGAAGCGGCTACTGGAGGGTCGAAACCGGCTTACAGCAGATATGGCAGGCGATTGAAGCCCAAGCAGCCGGAAGTGTGATGTGTTGTGCCTTTTTTTGCTGTTCTGTGTTTTATGTTATGATGCTATGCATATTGGGGTGCACTTTGTCCTTATTTAGACGTTTGGGGGGGTTATATGGTGCATATTTAAGGCGCATATATTGTATTCATATCTCCCGCATTCACCTAGTAGGAATGACGGTGCATATTCCAGAAGCTTCACGTCTTAAGGACCAAAGAGGACCTGACCCTGTGAGGACCTACGAGAGGTGTGAAGTTGGCCTTGCAGGAGATGTGAAGCTGGAGAGAATGCCCCAGCAGGAGCCCCAGACGCCAGAGGGTCAGAGGACAATGGAGACGCCAAGGAGCCTCGGGCGCTGGATGTTTACCTAAGACTGTGGGTTGGGGGTGTGTGATTTGATGTGGGGGGGTTTTGTGTCTGGTGAGACTATAAGAGCTCGTTGGATGATTGCTCTGCCTCTTTTCCTGAGATCCTGTTCTTGTTAGAGGATGTGACCTTGCAATAAACCAACCCTGAGAAATAAACTCAGTCTCGTTTGTGAAAGTCATCCTCTATAAAGTGTTGTATCTTGCACTTTAGGGAATGGGAATTGTTCAGTCACCATTACAATTGTTTTAGTTTATATATGTAGTTTATAGTGTATCATCAATAAACTCATGCAGTACTATAAGAGGAAATGTTTACAAATATGTGAAACCCATTGCTGTGCATCCTTTTATATTTTAGAAATATTATGAGTACAAAACATCCAAAATTATTATACACAGCAGAATGTCCCATTTGGCTGCAACTGTTGCATCAGTGTTGCCCATTTGTCAGTAAATAAAAAATGATTTATTTCATTATCTGGGTGGCTGTGGCGCAAGTGTAATGTAGCCGACTACTGATGGGAGGGTCAGGGGTTTGATTCCCACTCTATCTGCAGTCTGCATGTAGAAGTGTCCTTGAGCAAGACACTGAACCCCCAGTTGCTCCTGGTGGGTAAGGCCAGCACCTGTGTATTTTTATTTAACCTATATTTAACCAGGCAGGACAGATTAAGAACACATTCTTATTTTCAACTGTGGCCTGGGGGGAAGGGGCAAAGGACAACTCATATTCATACCTCCCCAGTTGAAGCCAATTAACATAACCTGCATGTTTTTGGCCCCCGTGGGAGGAAACCGGAGAAATCCCAGAGTAAACCCACGCAGACACAGAGAACATGCAAACTCCACACAGAAAGATCACCGTTGGTCAGGGGGTGGGATCGAACCCAAGATCCCATGGCCAAGGGTGAGTGGTAGATGTTGTGCTACCACAGTGCTAACCACTGCGCCACCGTGTAGCTCCGTCGCCATCAGTGTGTGAATGTGTATGAAGGTGTGGATAACAGGATCTGTAAAGTGCTTTGGACATCCAGAGAGGAGTAAAAAGCTCTATATAAGTGAACACCATTTACCATTTTTGTGTCCTGTTTGGTCACGGTTGTCGTTTAGTCAATGCATGCATATGTGTCCGCATATGATTTGCAATTGATCTGGTCATTCCGCTCCACAATCATGATGGTATTATTATTAACTGCAAAAGACAGTGGTGGCACACAGGTGAAGCAGCAGCCAGGACTCTGCCAAACACCCCCCCCCCCCCAGCGCACCCATGCACCTCGTGTTCGCCACATATGCCAAATTATCCTTAAGAATAAAACAATCACGGCAACATTATAGTATAATTTTTTAAGCATTGAATCTTTAGTATTATATTTTTCTAGTCAAATTTGTCACTTTTCATTTCCTTGTTTTGTTTATGGACTGCTGCGGTGACTGGTCATGATGCCACGTATTATCCAATCAGTACGGAGCCAATCTGAAACCTCGCCCACACTTCTAGAAGCCTTGCCATGAGGAGACAGAGTGGTGACTAAACTTTTATTGATAAAAATGATATATTTTGACTGAACAACTCCATACTCAGGGATGCACACCCTCGTAACCTGAGCAAAGCACTTATAAATTATGAGGTCAGTCTGACAAATGGTTTGAGAGATATGTGAGGAACACACACACACACACACACACACACACAGAAATTTCTTTCATCTATAGATATATTTGCCTCAATACTTACCAAAATCACACACAAGGATCTTCAGATGGGCCTGCATCCAGGTTGTGCTTAAGGTCATGGTCAAAGTCAAAGACCTGGGCACTTATGTCATTTCAGAAAAATTGCTACTCTTCCTAGGCAATTGCCCCAATGCTCACCAAACTTGCACACAATGAGTGAATCAAGGGTCAGAAAATTTGAGCACTCTCTCAGTAGTATCATTAATCCAGAATGAGCTACTCCTTTATTGATGCACTGGCTGCAACTAGCTGCTTTCTTCATCAACACATGATGTGATCAGAGCCCCACAGTGTTGCATCCTGTCAGTCACATGGAGGAGGTGCTAACGGATGACGAGGACACAATAAATGCTCCAGGGGTTGTTTTTGTAACAGGTACTTCTGAGAGCCGGTCCCAGATTTTGTAATGGAATAATAGACCAGTGTCTAGGTTCAGATAGTAGATAGTACTTAAGTGAAAGTCAAAATAATTAACTGGAGTCAGTTTTTTTATTCGCTCTGCTCTCCACGTGCTTCTGGTCTCAGTTCTACTGCATTCTCTACGTGAGGGGGTGGGAGCTAACTTCAACTCACCAATAGGAGTTGGACTTCACCACTCTCAACCAATGAAATTAAATCTTAACAAAACTTACTTGACAGACACATAGATTAACTATTAACTTAACTTTTGTGAGCCAAAGAGCATTGTTGAATTAAAAAAACATAAAATAACATTAAATAATTAATTATACCGTAAATGTCTACCAGGCTACATTTTCATATGAAAAATAAAATGATAAGTATTAATGTTTTAACATTCAAACCACTGCTTCAGCTGTTAGCCATATTGCCTTATGAGGCGGCATGAAAAAATAAGCAGCGGTGCTGTGGTTTTAAGCAGGTTTTATTATATCATGTCGCCTTCACGGGATCCCCTCTCCGGTGCATAGTGGAGCAGCCCGGAGCGGGATCCCTAAGCTCTCAGAGAAGGAGAGGCGGACACGCGTGTGTCTACCAGTTGCAGGATCAGAGTGAGAGAAGAAGAGAGAGATTGCGTTACAGAGTTGCACCTTAAATACTTGATCATAACAATACATCAAAAAGACATACCCCACAGTCTAGAATGATCAAAGGGACAACAGAACAGGCAGGAGGAATTTGCATTTGTAAGCCATACATCACAATGGGCAGATTAGCTAGACCTCGCTCTAAGTGCAAGACAAAGAGGCTAACAAGCACATCTACATATTGATCTGAGTCTCTAGGTCACAGTAAGGACAGGATGCATGAGTACAAAGGATGAAAGGCATCGATTAACATCACATAGGTGAGACAGAAGAAACTCGTCTACCTGTAGACATTAATACACCAAAGCACATCTAAGATGCTCAGAAAAAGCATAGTAAGGACAAGCCATATGCACACTATACAGAATGGCGCATTACATCACAACACATGCATGTTTGCATCACAAATACATGAATGGCACATTGCTTCTCAGTAATGCAGCAGAAAAACAGAAAAGAGGGCTGAGTGTCCTTAGTCTGTTGTGGGGTTAAAACGAACCGCCACACTTAAAACTTTCAGTCAGGTGCAGCAACACATTGAATACTTAGATATGGTGGATCAAAAAGGAAAGGGCAAATGATTTGAAAAGGATTTGGCTGACCATTACACTCCATAATCAGAAAATAACAATGATGAGTGAATAATTTTGATTACACAATGTGAAAACCATCACGTAATTATAGCAAGTAATCTGAAATTTAAAAATAAACTTAACATTAAACTGCCAAGGATAGGCAGTGCCTACCGTGAATGCATATCAATGCTCCACAGGAGTAATGGCATATTTTGGCTGTCTTTGTATCCATGTATATGGGTCTATGTCACTGGGGGCATTAGGAGGAGAAATAGAAATCTGTGAGTTAGATTTACTAATAAACAATTACATTGTTTTTCTTGTTTTAAAGGGGTCATTGACAGAGAAATGGTCTGTTTGTTGGTGTTAACTGTCTGAAATGAGTCTACTGGTCACCTAATTATTGAAAAAAATTTCAAAAAAGTCAGATCGCTTTAAAAAACCCAGTCTGTATCTAATTTTCCTTTCCCAGAAATGCCAGAAATGTTTTTGACTTTTCCATCTAAATCGTATACGTCACAATTGGAAAAAGCCAACCCACCGCCGTACTAAAGACCCACCCACTGCTCTATTATTGGCCCACCTAGCTATCCATCATGTAGATGGAAGGGGAGGCTAAAGGTAGCCTATTAGCTCCTGAGCTATTAGCCCCCGAGCTAACACTGGTAAGCGTGGCTTGTATTGTTATTTTTTTCAGATCTTAGTCACCCTAATAACCATCCCTGTTACCACCTAGTTTGCCGGTGTGTCTTGCGTCACTCCGGCCAATCTCTCATTGTTTTTGGTCCTAAGAGCCAGCAGCCTATAGCCAGCAGCATCTGGTCCTGGGACATTTTGATTGCAGCGAGCCCGAGGCTTTGTCGTGATTCCACAGTGGATCACCTGCACCAGAGGCTGGTGGCTCGCACGGCCAGCTAAAGGCTAAAGGTAGCTTATTAGTTCTTGAGCTATTTGCCCCCGAGCTAACTCTGGTACCAGGACACAGGCTGTAAGTGTGGCTTATATTGTTATTTTCTTCAGATCTTAATCACCCTAATAGCCATCCCTGTTACCACCTGGTTCACTCCAGCCCATCTTCCAGTGGTTTCATCTTGATTCCACAGCACATCGCCCGTACCGGCATACATGGTCGCTGCAGTGGCCCGGGACCAGAGGCTACTGGCCGGTGTTATGCCGAGATCTTCCCCGCCTGCCGAGAATTGCATCCAGGGGAGTTCTCGGCATAACACTGGTAGGGGCGATCCGCCGCAGAATCACAATGAAACCACTGAGAGATGGGCCGCAGTGACGCGAGACACATCACCGAACCAGGTGGTAACAGGGATGACTATTAGAGTAACTAAGATCTGGAGAAAATACCAATATAAGCCATGCTTACAGCGAGTGTCCTGGTAGCAGTGTTAGCTCGTGGGCTAATAGGCTAATAGGATACCTTTAGCCTTTAGCTGGCCATGCGAACAGCCAGCCTCCAGTACAGGTGATCTGCCACGGAATCACGACCAAGCTTCTGGCTCGCTCCAATCAGAATGTCCCGGGACCAGATGCTGCTGGCTTGAGGCTGCTGGCTCTTCTTCGTCTTCTTTTTTAGATTTGACTGGCGATTGGCAACCAGCTTACAGGTGCATTACTGCCACTGACTTGATTATCATCACTCTATATCCTTGCACAAGGAGTTCCCACAAGGAGCTCCGAACAACTCCTTATGTGTGAAAAAATTATCCGTCTTTGGACTGTGCCCCACTGCCACCAGTGGGCAGGCGATGCATCTTCTTCCTCTTCTTCTTTTAGATTTGATTGGTGGTTGGCAACCAGCCCACAGGTGCATTACCGCCACGTACTTTGTCTTCTGCTAATCACTCTATATATTTGGCCGTCTCCTTCTTCTTCTTCTTCTTTTAGATTTGATTGATGGTTTGCAGCCAACTTACAGGTGCATTGGGCTGCACGGTGGCGCAGTGGTTAGCACTGCGGCAGCACAGTTTACCCTTGGCCGGGGTATTGTGGGGATCGTGGGGTCGTGGGTTTGATCCCAGCCCCCGACCAACAGTGATCTGTGTGGAGTTTGCATGTTCTCCCCGTGTTTGCATGGGTTTACTCCGGGATTTCTCCGGTTTCCTCCCACATGCCAAAAACATGCAGGTTAGGTTAACTGGAGACTCTAAAGTGGCCCTAGGTGTGAGTGTGTGTGTGAATGGTTAAGGGATAGCGCCGTATCGTGGCTGCTTCATCCATCCAGGTGGTGGATGCCCTCAATTTCCCCTCTGGGGATCAATAAAGTATACTAAATCTAAATCTAAATCATTACCGCTACGTACTTCACTGTATATCATCACTCTATATCTTCTTCTTCTTTTAGATTTGATTGGCGGTTGGCAACCAGCCCACAGGTGCATCACCGCCACATACTTCACTCTGTATCATCACTCATCTTGTTCTTCTTTTAGATTTGATTGGTGGTTGGCAACCAGCTTACAGGTACATTACCGCCACTGACTTGATTATCATCAATCTATATCTTTGTATGAGGAGTTCTGAACAACTCGTGTAAAAAAATTATCCATCCTTGGACTGTGCATTTCTGCATGCTGTGGCTATCTTGGCCATCTCCTTAAAAGTCAGGCAGCACATCATCAACAATCACTCTATATATAATTCATGAAATCTCTGTCTGTTTGTCTGTCTGTCATGACCATAGGACCGGTGGCTTCATATATACCATCACTCCATATATAATTCAAGAAATCTCTTACAGCCAGCTGTCCCACCGTCCTCTGGGGCTCTGCATGAGTCCGTGCCGCTCTCGCAGGCCGTGTAGTCACTCCAGCTCCCAGGTGGCCATGGGAGCAGAGTGGGGTCCCACAGAGCGGAGCACTTCACTTTGAGATCCATTGGCTCAGTAGCTCGGCCAGTAGCCTCGGGATCATAGGCCAGGTCTCGGTTGTGGCGATTGGGGGAGTCGTCCGGCGCACGGTGCTAGCGATTTGTTGTGGAGTCATGGCAAAATTATTGGGAAAATAGTCGGACTGATGCAAGATACACCATCGACTGTGGATCAGTGAACCAGAGTGCTGCTCATCTGAGCTAGGAGGCTAGGAGCTAGTCAGCTATAATGGCTAACTGACATAAGAGGGAGGGTGGAGTTGAAAAGGTGAAGGATGGTTCTTAAAGTGACAGGCTTTAAATCAGAGTGTTTCAAGAAACCCAGGAAAAATACAAAACAAATTTGCTTCAATAATTAAAAAAAAAAAAATTAAAGAAAATGTGAGCAAAATATGTCACAGGCATTTCATTAAGACATGTGTGAGCTAAAATAAAATGTGGGAAAGGTGCAGTCAGTGACCGCTTTAAACTTTTTTGTGTAATTAGCCCATTGTTCACCATGTCATCTTTCATATCCAACAGGCAGAATCTCTCAGTGCAGGGATTTCCTTGGTACGCACGCTGTGTGATGCTAAACATCTTCGTTTTCCTCCTGCTCACCTTCCTCACAACTCCCACCATCATACTTAATACTATGGACAAGTACAACGTGACAAAGCCCATCAGTGAGCTTAATGTGAGATTTACATGTGCACACACAATTTCACTTCTCGAGTTGCAGTATGAATACTAATGTTACTCTGCTTCTGATTCTAGAGCCCCATCATCAGTCAGTTCTTCCCCACGTTCCTTCTGTGGTTCTTCTCTGCATTATTGCCAACAATAGTGTACTATTCTACATTAGGAGAGGCACACTGGAGCCGGTATCTATCTATCTATCTATCTATCTATCTATCTATCTATCTATCTATCTATCTTATTTGGTACAATTATTAAATTCTGTCAGCAGTGGTGATTTTTTTCCCCTCTAATTCCACTTTCATGTGTTTCAGGACTCGTGAACAGCTGAGCATAATGCGCAAGTTGTACTTCTTCCTGCTCTTCATGTTACTTCTTCTCCCTTCCTTGGGACTCACCAGGTATTTTCAATTAAATTTTATTTAAAGTGACACTTCTGCAAAAATGCATTTTTTTTTTCTGTTGTTAACATGTCTGTAACATGTTTTTTTGTGACTTACAAGACATATCAAGAGCAAAATCACTCAAATGCGTCGTATCTCTGTTTTGTTTTGTTTTTTTTGCTGTAAAGTTTCACTTAACCCCCCCCCCCCCCCCAAAAAAAAAATGTGTGTTTGGACAGAATGGTTCTATCTATGTAAGCATTCCTGCTTAGCTTGATTGGTTATAACAATAACCAATCAGGCTAAGCACTGGGCATGACTGCAGACCTGAGTTCACTGCCTCGGGGGAAGAGGGAGGAGCCGAGGAGCAGCAGGAGCTTTTACAAGATGGGAAAGATGGCAGATTATACGTGTTCAGTTTTTCGCTGTGTGAGCAAGAAATCCTCTTCTTTTAAATTGCATGTCTTAACCACAGACATGAAAATACACTATGTTCCAAATTATTATGCAAATGATATTTGTCTCTGATTTTCCTAAATAGTCGATGCAAATGACAATCAGTATAATTTTCAAGTCATCAATCGTTAGAGCGTAATTCAGATTTTATTGAACAAACCTCCCAAGGATAACTATTTTTTGCAAAAATAAAAAAACTCAAAATGCACTGCTCCAAATTATTATGCACAACAGAGTTTCAAAACATTTTACTGGTTGTCAAGAACTGAAAATGGTCATTTGTTGAATTTACAGCAATAGAAGGTCATATTTATTGAAATCAAAAGCTATTTCAATCAAAAACATCTTAACCCTTTCTTTGATATAACTGTCATCATTCTTGCATCCATTGAACTTCTGAGTTTTTGTAGAGTTTCTGCTTGAATTTCTTTGTCAGATGTCAGAATAGCCTCCCACAGCTGCTGTTTTGATGTGAACTGCCTCCCACCCTCATAGATCTTTTTCTTGAGGATGCTCCAAAGGTTCTCAATAGGGTTGAGGTCAGGGGAGGACGGGGGCCACACCATGAGTTTCTCTCCTTTTATGCCCATAGCAGTCAATGATACAGAGGTATTCTTTGCAGCATGAGATGGTGCATTGTCATGCATGGAGATAATTTTGCTATGGAAGGCACAGTTCTTTTTGTACCATGGAAGAAAGTGGTCAGTCAGAAACTCTATATACTTTGCCAGTGTCATTTTCACACCTTCAGGGACCCTAAAGGGGCCTACCAGCTCTCTCCCCATGATTCCAGCCCAAAACATGACTCCACCACCTCCTTGCTGATGTCGCAGCCTTGTTGGGACATGGTGGCCATCCACCAACCATTCACTACTTCATCCATCTGGACCATCCAGGGTTGCACGGCACTCATCACTAAACAAGACTGTTTGAAAATTAGTCTTCCTGTATTTCTGGGCCTACTGCAACACTTTCTGCTTGTGAGCATTGATTAGTGGTGGCCGAATAATAGGTTTATGCACAACTGCAAGCCTCTGGAGGATCCTTCACCTTGAGGTTTGTGGGACTCCAGAGGCACCAGCAGCTTCAAATACCTGTTTGCTGCTTTGTAATGGCATTTTAGCAGCTGCTCTCTTAATCTGATGAATTTGTCTGGCAGAAACCTTCCTCATTATCCCTTTATCTGCACAAACCCACCTGTGCTCTGAATCAGCCACAAATTTCTTTACAGTACGATGATCACACTTAAGTTTTCGTGAAATATCTAATGTTTTCATACCTTGTCCATAGCATTGCACTATTTGATGCTTTTTGGCAGCAGAGAGATCCTTTTTTCTGTCCCATATTGCTTGAAACCTGTGGCATGCTTAATAAAGTGGAACATCCACCTTAAGTAAAGCTTGGGATCAGTCCGCCAAGGTCTCCGCCTTTGACCGCCACCTAATCCACATAGCACCGGACCCCCATGATCCCTCCTGCAGGTGGTGAACCCACTGGAAGGCGGACCCATGTAACTCCTTCGGGCTGAGCCCGGCTGGGTCCCATGGGTGGAAACCCGGCCACCAGACGCTAGCCTTCGAGCCCCTCCCCCAGGCCTGGCTCCAGGGTGGGGCCCCGGTAACCCCATACCGGGCGGGGTACACTGAATCCTTGATATACAATTTATCATGAGAGTCTGTTGGATCGTTCTTAGTCTGGCCCTTCACCCAGGACCAGTTTGTCTTGGGAGACCCTATCAGAGGCAAATTGCCCCGGACAACATAGCTCCTGGGATCACTGGGGCACGCAAACCCCCCCACCACGATAAGGTGACGATCCAAGAGGGGGTGATGTTTCAGAGTACCCACCTTTTTGGAGTCTGTGACTGGGGTGCTGGAGGGTGCTCCTCCTGGAGACTCCATTGTCCTACTGGGGGACTTCAATGCGCACGTGGGCAACGACAGTGAAACCTGGAGGGGGGTGATTGGGAGGAACGGCCTGCCCCATCTGAACCCGAGTGGTGTTCAGTTATTGGACTTCTGTGCTAACCACAGTCTGTCCATAACGAACACCATGTTCAAGCATAAGGGTGTCCATATGTGCACCTGGCACCAGGACACCCTAGGTCGCAGGTCGATGATCGATTTTGTTATCGTATCATCAGACCTGCGACCGTATGTCTTGGACACCCGAGTAAAGAGAGGTGCAGAGCTGTCAACTGATCACCACCTGGTGGTGAGTTGGATCCGATGGCAGGGGAGGAAGCCATTCAGACCTGGTAGACCCAAACGTATAGTGAGGGTGTGCTGGGAGCGTCTGGCTGAGGCCCCTGTCCGGGAGGTCTTCAACTCCCACCTCCGGAAGAACTTCAACCACATTCCAAGGGAGTCTGGCGACATGGAGTCTGAATGGGCCATGTTCTCCACCTCTGTTGTTGAAGCAGCGGCCCAGAGCTGCGGCCGCAAGGTGGTCGGTGCATCTCATGGTGGCAACCCCCGAACCAAGTGGTGGACACCAGTGGTGAGGGGGGCCATTAAGCTGAAGAAGGAGTCCTATCAAGCTTGGTTGGCTTGTGGGACTCCCGAAGCAGCTGAGGTGTACCGGCAGGCCAAGCGGAGTGCAGCTCGGGTGGTTGCTGAAGCAAAAACCCGGGTATGGGAGGAGTTCGGTGAGGCCATGGAACAAGACTTTCGGTCGGCTTCAAAGAGATTCTGGCAAACTGTTCGGCGGCTCAGGAGGGGAAAGCAGCTCCCCGTCCACACTGTGTATGGTGCGGATGGGACACTGTTGACTTCAACTGGGGATATCGTCGGGCGGTGGAAGGAATACTTGGAAGGATCTCCTCAATCCCACTGATACGCCTTCCACAGAGGAAGCAGGGTTTGGGGACGAGGGGGATGACTCGCCTATCACAGGGGCTGAGGTTGCCAAGGTGGTTAAAAATCTCCTTGGTGGCCGGGCCCCGGGGGTGGACGAGATTTGCCCCGAGTACCTCAAGGCCCTGGATGTTGGGTTGTCATGGTTGACACGCCTCTGCAACATTGCATGGAGGTCGGGGGCAGTGCCTTTGGCATGGCAAACCGGGGTGGTGGTTCCTCTCTTCAAAAAAGGGGACCGGAGGGTGTGCTCCAACTTTAGAGGGATCACACTCCTCAGCCTCCCTGGGAAGGTCTATGCCAAGGTACTGGAGAGGAGAGTCCGGCCGTTGGTCAAACCTCGGATTCAGGAGGAGCAATGTGGTTTTCGTCCTGGCCGTGGCACATCGGACCAGCTCTTTACCCTCTCGAGAATTCTTGAGGGTTCGTGGGAGTTTGCCCAACCAGTTTACATGTGTTTTGTGGACTTGGAGAAGGCATTTGACCGCGTCCCTCGTGGATTTTTGTGGGGGGTGCTTCGGGAGTATGGGGTATCGGGCTTGTTGTTACGAGCTATTCGGTCTCTGTACGACCGTTGTGAGAGTTTCGTTCGTATTGCCAACACTCGGTCGGAGTCATTCCCAGTGAGAGTTGGACTCCGCCAGGGCTGCCCTTTGTCACCGATCCTATTCATAATTTTTATGGACAGGATTTCTAGGCACAGCCAGGGAATGGAGGGTGTCATGCTTGGTGACCACAGGATCTCATCTCTGTTGTTTGCAGATGATGTTGTCCTGTTGGCTTCATCCAGCAATGACCTACAGCTCTTGCTGGAACGGTTTGCCGCTGAGTGTGAAGCGGCTGGGATGAGAATCAGCACCTCCAAGTCCGAGTCCATGGTCCTCAGCCGGAAAAAGGTGGATTGTCCTCTCCGGGTTGGGGACAGACTCCTGCCCCAAGTGGAGGAGTTTAAGTATCTTGGGGTCTTGTTCACGAGTGAGGGGAAAATGGAGCGAGAGATCGACAGACGGATTGGAGCAGCATCTGCAGTGATGCGGACGTTGTACCGGTCTGTTGTGGTGAAGAGGGAGCTTAGTTCTAAGGCAAAGCTGTCGATTTACCAGTCAATCTACGTTCCTACTCTCACCTATGGTCACGAGCTTTGGGTAATGACCGAAAGAACGAGATCGCGGATACAAGCGGCTGAAATGAGCTTTCTCCGTAGGATTGCTGGACTCACCCTCAGAGATAGGGTGAGGAGCTCAGTCATCCGGGAGAGGCTCAGAGTAGAACCGCTGCTCCTCCACATTGAAAGGAGTCAGTTGAGGTGGTATGGGCATCTGATTAGGATGCCTCCTGGACGCCTCCCACTTGAGGTGTTTCAGGCACGTCCCACTGGGAGGAGACCCCGGGGCAGACCCAGGACTCGGTGGAGAGACTATGTCTCCCAGCTGGTCTGGGAACGCCTTGGTATCCCCTCTGAAGAGCTGGAGCAGGTGGCTGGGGAGAGGGAAGTCTGGGCTTCTCTGCTTGAACTGCTGCCTCCGCGACCCGGACCTCCGGAAAAGCGGTAGAAGATGGATGGATGGATGGATGGATCCTTCTTAAGTAGTTTTTCTTTAATTGAGCTCACCTGGCAAACTAATTATGACAGGTGTGTGAGATTGATATCAGTGATTCAAAGAGCCCCGAGTCACAGTACCATCCATGAGTTTTATTGAAAAACAAAAAATTGAATGTTTATGACACTAAAATCCTATTTGCATAATAATTTGGAACGCTGTGTATTTTAGGCAATACGCATTAGTTTTGAGGTGGTTTTAGAGCCGCCGGAGTGCATCTTTAAATGCGACTTCTGTGTCACGGTGGTTAATATTGTTTGGTAAAGACTCAACATCCTTCCATGGATTGACACCTTATTGCTAATGAGGGGTTTGTGTGCCCTAATAATCCCAAGAGCTATGTTGTTGGGGTCAG
The DNA here is from genome assembly GCA_020510985.1 of Pholidichthys leucotaenia. Classification (NCBI taxonomy): domain Eukaryota; kingdom Metazoa; phylum Chordata; class Actinopteri; order Cichliformes; family Pholidichthyidae; genus Pholidichthys; species Pholidichthys leucotaenia. Next base: position 358,746,420 of record CM035842.1, on the reverse strand, counting down.
CTTGCCCCTGGTAGAGTCTATCAAGATAAATTGGTCCTGGGTGGAGGACCAGTGGTCCAGTTGATCCTGCTTATGGTAAGAAGTTCCAGCAAGGATCCAATGTACCCTGCCCAGTATGGTATTACTGGGATCCCACCCTGGAGTCACGCCAGGTGGGAGGAGCTTGACAACAAGTGTCTGGTGAGTGCTTTTAGCCCACAGAACCCGAACAAGCTCAGCCTGAACAAGCCACATGGATTCATCTTCCAGTGGGCTCATCATTTGCTGGAGGGATCATCAGGATCATAGGTGTTATGTGGATTGGGTGGCAGTCTCGGCTTCTCTGTTTAGACTGCTGCCTCTGCGACCTGTCCTCAGACACATGGTTCAGTGAGAAGAAATAAGATAAAAATCAAACCATTTTAATAACTTATCCACTGAATACAGATGAATTCCTAATTTGCTGTCATACTTCAATTGGTGTAATTGGTATATCAGTATGCCAAAAACAAAAAGACATTTGAGACATACTGTAAGTTAAATTTGAAAATTATGTTATTTGACTTTGTGTTTACTTTGCATAGAATTAAATCCTCTAATAGTTTGTAACTATAATAAAGTGAATGAACAAGAACAAATTAATTTTTGCTGAAAAGTATTCCCTCCAATTTTTGAATCAATGCATTATAACAAGAATCAAAGGAAATCATCCCTAATTAATTTTCATCTTCCCCTATCAGTCTTGCAGTGTTTTTGCGCTGGCTGTTCGATAAAGAGTTTCTCAAAGAAGGGAAAATGAGGTTTGAGTAAGTAATACCTTCTTTTCTGATGGTCTTATAAGTAAATTTGTATTTTCAGCTTATCAGTCATTGTCTTCAGGCTTAATTTTAAAAGTTTTGACCCTATATTATTGCAGCCATGAAGGGAGCACAAGCTAGTGTACTCCCAGTGCCCAACCCAAGCCCAGAAAAAATGGGGAGGCTTGCTTCAGGAAGGGCATTTGGTGTAAAATCTTTGTGAAATCAAATATGCGGATCGTCACAAATTACATTTCCATACTAGATCAGTCAAGGCCCAGGTTAACAATGATTGCCACTGTTGACCAACAGAGTGTCGGGAAAAATTGGGCAACTGTTGGTCAAAGACCAAGGAGAGGAGCAAAGCATACTTGGATGCAGAGAGAAAGCAGGGAAGGCAGGAATGTGGAGGTGAGAGTAGGGACTTTAAATGTAGGGACTATGACTGGTAAAGGGAGAGAGCTGGCTGATATGATGGAAAGAAGGACGGCAGATACAATATACTTTGTGTGCAAGAAACCAAATGGAAGGGAAGCAAGGCCAGGAGCACTGGAGGCAGATTCAAACTGTCACATGACCCTGCTACTACATCAAGTTTGTGACTTTGAGGGAAATCAAATCAAACACCAACTCAGTGGAGCAAATTGAGAAGCTTGTACCAATGAAAACTGTCGTGGCCATGTTTAACACTTTCTAACTATACAGAAGAAGACACCAAACCAAAAAGAACTGAGCACTATTAAAAAATTGTTCCATTGTCCAAAAGAAACCACCAGTTTGCTTTAACAGTTGAGTGTATTTACAAGGCAAGCTGTGTCAGTGACCGTGAAGACAGAATGACTAAATAAATAAACATAAGTTTAAAAAATTGAAATTCATTAATGATAACAGAGGCAATGCTCAATTAATTTCTTTTGCTGTTATGTTGCCCAGGACTATGACAAACACAAGTTAAGTTAATTTTTTTAAGCATTCACATAGCTTTTTTTATTACTTAATGGTTCGATTTCTTAATTTAACTTTTGTATTCTTTTGTCGTTCCTTTCTTTCAATACACTAGGTGTGTGTTTTTGCCTAACCAAGGGGCATTTTTTGTCAATTATGTGATCGCTGCAGCCCTGGTGGGCTCTGCAATGGAGTTGTTCCAGCTGCCACGGTTACTAGTTTATGTCATTCGTATGCTATTTGCTCGTTCTTCAGCTGAAAGACAATATATCAAAGAGGTCAGTATGCTTCCACCATGTACACCTGGCCATAAAATCTTTTGAGATGTCATGTTTGACTGATGGGTCTAAGGAAAGAAGTAATCAGGGAAAAAAGCAAGAAGGAATGATTACAATGGAATTTTGGTAATTTAACTGTAGTAATCAGAACACTTACAGTTGTGCTCATAGGTTTACATACCTTGGTGGAATTTGTGATATTTTTTGGCCATTTTTCAGAGAATATGAATGATATTACAAAAACTTTTCTTTCACTCATAGTTAATGGTTGGGTGAAGCCATTTATTATCAAACAATTGTGTCTTTTAAATCATAATGACAACAAACTACCCAAATGACCCTGATCAAAAGTTTACATACCCTAGTTCTTAATACCGTGTATTGCTGCCTTTAACATCAATGACAGCTTGAAGTCTTTTGTGGTAGTTGTGAATGAGGCATTTTACTTTCTCAGATGGTAAAGTTGTCCATACTTCTTGGCAAAAAGACTCCAGTTCCTGTAAATTCTTGGGCTGTCTTTCATGAACTGTATGTTTGGGATCTCCCCAAAGTGGCTCAATGATACTGAGGTCAGGAGACTGAGATGGCCACTTCCAGAACCTTCACTTTTTTCTGCTGTAGCCAACGACAGGTTGACTTGGCCTTGTGTTTTAGATCATTGTCATGTTGGTTCCAAGGTTGTCATAGCCAGGAGGAGCTCCCAGTGCTCATAAAATGCTCCTTACAGCGTGCGTCTCGAAAAGCCTCTGACAACTAAGTCCAACTCCTAGCCTGCCCATGTGGTTTAGTCTCTAAGCCCGGCGGAACTGCTTTTACTAATAGGAGAAGGGGCGAGGGCAGACCTCTGGCGCCTTAAAACCAGATGCTTCGGGTAGATGGTGGCTCGTCAACCTGGGAAGGTAGCCCATCTAGGGGAAGGTAAACCCTGATTTCAAACCTCCGCTGTCTTGCGGCACACCCGGTCAAGGGAAAGGCTCCGGGAGTCAACCCTGAGGAAAAATCCGGAGTCGGAGCCCCTAAGGCAGTTCTCTGTTGTGCTCAACATCGTTCTGGCAGCTCCTGCGACGGCGCTGGTGCCAAACTATAGCAGCCCTGCTGTTCCTTTGGATTCATCAGTGACGTGGAGAGGGGGGACATGCTGCATGGGTAACATCTTGTCCTCCATATCTTCCTGCCCAGGCTTGAATCCTACCAACACCCAACGCTGGAAGGTCGAACACCGGTGCGCATCGGCCTGTTCAGCCACAGGCGGTGCTGTTCCAGCAGAGTAGACGTTTAGGATTCTCTTCCATGGTCATCATAGACCGACGGAGGCCGACGACGATGTCATGTTGGAATGTCCAAGTGCGTCCCATGCGCAGCTTCCAGGCTGATGAGTGCAAATTTTCTTCCAGTACTTTCTGATAACATGCTGCATTCATCTTGCCATCAATTTTGACCAAATTCCTTGTACCTTTGTAACTCACACATCCCCAAAACATCAGCGATCCACCTCTGAGTTTCACAGTAGGAATGGTGTACTTTTCATCATAGGCCTTGTTGATTTCTCTCCAAATGTAGAGTTTATGGTTGTGGCCAAAAAGTTCAATTTTGGTCTCATCACTTCAAATAACTTTGTTCCAGGAGTTTTGAGGCTTGTCTCTGTGCTGTTTGGTGTATTGTAAGCAGGCTGCTTTGTGTCATTGACATAGTAATGGCTTTCTTCTGGTGACTCGATCATGCAGCCCATTTTTCTTGAAGTGCCTCCTTATTGCGCATCTTGAAACAGCCACACCACTTTTTTTTCAGAGAGTCCTGTATGTCAGCTGAAGTTATTTGAGGGTTTTTCTTTGCATCCTGAACAAGTTTCCTGGGTATTGTGGTTGAAATTTTTGTTGGTCAACCCGACCGTGGCTTGGTTTCAACAGAATCCCTTGTTTTCCACTTCTTAGAGTTTGAACACTGCTGAATGGCATTCTCTATTCCTTGGATATCTTTTTATATCCTTTTTCCTGTTTTATAAAGTTCAACTATCTTCTCCCACAGGTACTTTGAAAATTCTTTTGCTTTCCCCATGGCTCGGAATCCAGAAACGTCAGTGCCACACTGGATGAAACATTCAGGGGCCCAGAAACTCCCTGACTTTTTATACACACACACTAATTACAAGTAAACAGATCACAGGTGAGGATGGTTACCTTTAGTAGCTCACTTCCGCCCTCCAAAGAGAGCAGACGCTTTTCTTCCCGCTCCTGCTCCCTGTCTCTCTCTCCCTCCCTAACTGACTGGATCCCAGCTTGCTATCGTCTGTGTCTGCGTGTCTTTACTGCTGATTCATCTAACGAAATTATGGATTTAATAAGCTGGGCTTTGAACGCAATCGACACTGTTTTTTCAACGAGGAAATCAGGCCCGGGGGAGCCTATCTGTCCTGCAGGGACTGCTGCTGCGGGTTATATTAAGGGCACAAGCAATTGGAAACTCTTGTGCCTGTGTGATCTTTCTATTGAAGATATCGAAGATTTATATCTTTTCGGAGCAATGGTCATCGGAATTCTACTGATTGGCTTTGGGATTGTTCTGGTGCACCGCAAATTGAAGAAGATGGACAGAGCTTATCAAAAAGCGGACCCGGCGAAGCTCTCTCATCAAATTGACCAACTGGGCAGGACTCTGACAGCGGCCAATGGAGAACTGTACAGGAAAATGGATTACATCACGATCACGCTGAGAGCTGTTCACGAATCGATTTCAATGCCTGGCCATGATGGAACTGGAGCACTGAATCCATAAGAGAATGGGAAGTTTTTTTCTCTGAAGTCAGTGCTATTCGACCTGTTTTTCGGCACCCTCAGCACTCAGTCCTCCTGATAATCAACAGTATAATTGTTTTCATAACATTGGCGGGCAGCATCTGACTCTCAAGGACAGCTGTCTGGCTCAAACTATTCCATCTGCCGTGCTCAAGGACACGTGCCTTTGCTTCAGACTCTAGTCATAACATCTGCTGAGGAAGAGACTATTGCTGTCCACCTAACTGATTTGCCACTGATTGCATCCAACTCACACACACTGACCCATTTATACTGATGAAGACATATTCACTCACTGCTCTCTTTGTGTCATTGTGTGGATTCTATTGTCTGCTAATTGTGCATTGAGAGTTTTTTTCTTGTAATCATATCGGTCATATATGAACTTTATTCTGATCAACAATGCTTTTTTCTCTCTCCTATTGTGTCCCCCCCCTCCCCCTCCCCCCCTGCCTTCTATTCCCTTCCTGCTGACAGGCGCCTCCATGGCTCACCGCGTCATTGAGAATGTCATCTATGACGTTTTCAGTGTCAAGTCAAATTCCTCGTATATTTACCTGTTATTTACTTGTAAATGTGCTTGGCAATAAACTTATTCTGATTCTGATTCTGATTCTGAGTAGCCATTTAAACACATGTGTGTCAACTTGTGTGCATGTTATCAGGCCAAAACTTCCAGGGTATGTAAACTTTTGATCAGAGTCATTTGGGTAGTTTCTGTTGTCATTATGATTTAAAAAGAGCAAACACAATTGTTTGATAATCAATGGCTTCACCCAACCACTAACTATGAGTGAAAGAAAAGTTTTTGTATTATCATTCATATTCTCTGAAAAATGGCCAAAAAAATCATAAATGCCACCAGGGTATGTAAACTTATGAGCACAACTGTATATGATCGCTAAAAAAATAAGCAAACAATCTCTTTTGAGAAGTATGACAGTCCATATTGTTTTCTTTGAGAGACAGCTTTAGGATCCAGTCATTTTCCATTTTCCATTTTTTCTTTTTCGAGCAAGTGATCGGTAGCGTCTCACACATATAAGTTACAACATCATGGCAACACTGATTGACATTGTCTTGGCCTACCTCAATCACCTACCTGTGACTTTTGCACGATCTTGGTGACAGAGATGAGGGCAGCATATGATGAGTGTTTATGATCAAATATGTAGTGTTGCCACTCTCCCAGTAAAGATAAAGCAAGAATGTTTTTCACTAGTATGATTTTGTAATGTCAGAAAAGAAAGAAAAAAAAATCTAAATAGTGTGAACCATATGGAATTGCCATTTGTGTGCCCCAGGCGAGATTAGGGTACGGTGCCCCTCGCAAGCACGAGCACACACACAACCCTCTCAGGTTCTGAAGTCCTTGGATACTAGCAACAGACCAGGGAACTCACGTTACTTCTCATAGTAATAAAAACAAATTATATATTGCATAAGCCCCTTTCAATTGAGGCTTACTGCTATTATCTGTCGTTGACCACCTCATGTCAGTTCAGCTGAAATTTGAATAGGAAACGGATCAACAGGCAGAGACAAAAGAGTGGAAATTAATGAGAAGACCATTCTTTTTTGATTTTGTATACTTTATTGATCCCCAGAGGGGAAATTGAGGGCATCCACCTGGATGGATGAAGCAGCCACGGTATGGCGCTATCCCGCTACCATTCACACACACATTCACACCTAGGACCACTTTTACAGTCTCCAATTAACCTAACCTGCATGTTTTTGGCCTGTGGGAGGAAACCGGAGAACTCCCAGAGTAAACCCACGCAGACATGGGGAGAACATGCAAACTCCACACAAATCACTGTTGGTCAGGGGCTGGGATTGAACCAGGGATCCCATGGCCAAGGGTGAGTTGCTGTGTTGCCGCAGTGCTAACCACTGCGCCACCGCACCGCCCATTCTGTCAGTTTTACTGGCGACACATTAACTGGTGAGAGTAAACAGATGTGCATATGTTTCGCTATTAAAACATCTTTTTCGCGTAACCTTGAAATAAATGTTGTGTATTCTTAAACTGTGAAGTTGCCGTCTGTCAAGTTTTCACCCAGAACACCAAAACAGTAAATTATAGTCATACTAACTTTGTTGCAAGACAACACGAGTGTTTGTCACATATTTACCTTTGCATAATTTTGGACAGACATCAGCACACCCACCTGTATTTCCCACCTGTAGCAGCTGTTGTCACAAATTAATCTAACAGCAGCTACGGAGAAACTGGTATGAATATTATTTACTATTTTGGTGTTTATCCTCCCCTCTGTTTATCCTTCCCACTTAATCTGTCGCCAGTTAAACTGAAACACCGTCTGTCATTATTCTGACAGATTATATTAATTTCAAAGCTGCAACAGATAACTGTGTGTGCACACAAACACACACAAGAAGAGCGAGGACAAATAACCACAATAAATTTTGTCCTACCTTTGCTGTTTTGTCGTTTTAAATCATGTTTGTGAGGCAACACACAGGACCAAAGTTGGAGCTGTTGAAGTGATTCAAAGTTGGTCAGCCCTCAAAGGCCTCCTACTGGCCAGGGGCTGTAAGCATTTGTCTGCCTTGTCTGCCGGTACAGCGCCTCTGACTATTAGGAATTTTATTTCATTAATTTAAAAAAAATGAGGGCTTACAGCTGCACCCCCTCCAGCGGGGGGGGGGGGGGGGCTAGGCACCAGCCTACATGGCCTATGCCTTGGGCCAGCCTTCCATGAGCTGTCTATCCTCGTGCTCTCTCTGGGGATGGGGATGGTGGAATGTTAGGTTAACGGGGGGGGGGGGGGGTCATTTTGCTAACGAGGATAACATAGTTGTGTCCATAATTGTAGGAATAACGAGATATCAATAACTCAGTTAACAGGGCTTTATTACAGGATGCCAGCAATATACAATAAGGCTTACGGCACTTGCCTGCATGCCAGGTGGCTCCCACGACAAAAGAGGGTTAGCCTCTTCCGCCCGCCTCCTTTATACCATGGGTGGCGTCACCACCGGAAACCGGCACTCAGCCACCCCGGTCTATCCCACGTCCAACCCGGCCTCCATCTTACTATTACTAGCCTTTTCCATATCTAACAAACATCCCCCATCAAATTGCCCCCTGGATAAGGTTATCTGAATGTGAATTATACCAATATACTCCTTCTGTTCTGAGATTCAAGGAATAGAAAATCATCAGTGTGACGCACCACTGTTGGGTGCATATAATATGCACACGACAATATGTGTATGCAGTGTGCAACCATGCGTGTGTGTGTTTCTTCAGACTGGATGTAGCTACACGCTACAAACTGCTTTATAAGCTTTCCAACTTAGATAAAGAAAATAAGGATTTAAAAAAAGAGCGAGGCAAAGATTAATATGACTTCCAACAAGTTATCATCCCTAAAAAGTACAACCCTTCACCTTTATTGATTTATTCTCTGTTGTAACAGAAAAGCCAGAAAAGATATTTTGCATTTCCCTACACCACAAGCTAATTAACTTGTTTGGACTTCTGTTTACAGAACCAGGCCAATGAATTTGAATATGGAGCCATGTATGGCTGGATTCTCTGTGTTTTTACTATCATTATGGCTTACAGCGTCATATGTCCTATAATTACACCATTCGGTGAGTAGTTAAAAAATGCACTATCATGCATTTTAGATTCTATCTCAGGTTTACCCTTTACTTTCCTTGCCTCACAGTCTAACATTTATTCATAACCTATATTTTTAATCACCTTTACCATGTTTTTTCCTTGGTTTTTATTCTTAACATCAGTGTGTCTTGACAATATCAGGTCTCCTCTACATGATTTTGAAGTACTTTGTTGGTAGATACCACCTGTACTTTACCTACCGGCCAACTAATATAGCCCTCAAGGTACACCTGGAAGCTGTCAATCAAGCTCTGGCTGCTCCCATCATTTCCCTGATATGGCTTTACTTCTTTTCTGTGCTCAGAGCAGGTTAGAAACAACTTTGAAAGTTCACACAACTCAGTCAGTTTTATCAAAATGGATATATAAATCCTTTTTTGTCAAGTTCCCAAACCATTTACAGCAGTGTGAAAAAGTGTTTGCCCCTTTCCTGATTTCTCTTTTTTTTTTGTATGTTTGTCACACTTAAATGTTTGAGATCATCAAACAAATTTAAATAATAGACAAAAATAACAAGTAAACACAAAATGCAGTTTTTAAATGAAGATGTTGATTATTAAGGCTAAAACAAATCCAAAGCTACATGGCCCTGTGTGAAAAAGTGACCCCCCCCCAAAAAAAAAATACAAACAAACATAAATTAACTGTGGTTTATCACATCTCTGGAAAGCTGAGTTCAGTTTCTCTAGCCACACCCAGGCCTGATTACTGCCACACCTGTTCTCAATCAAGAAATCACTTAAATAGGACCTGCCTGACAAAGTGAAGTAGACCAAAAGATCCTCAAAAGCTAGACATCATGCTGTGATCCAAGGAAATTCAGGAACAAATGAGAAACAAAGTAATTGAGATCAATCAGTCTGGAAAAGGTTATAAAGCCATTTCTAAAGCTTTGGGACTCCAGCGAACCACAGTGAGAACCATTATCCACAAATGGTGAAAACACTGAACAGTGGTGAACCTTCCCAGGAGTGACGGGCCGACCAAAATTACCTCAAGAGGGCAGTGACGACCCATCTAAGAGGTCACAAAAGACCCCACAACAACATCGAAAAAACTGCAGGCCTCACTTGCCTCAGTTAAGGTCAATGTTCATCATTCCACCGTAAGAAAAAGACTGGGCAAAAATGGCCTGCATGGCAGAGTTCCAAGATGAAAATGACTGATGAGACAAAAGCTGAACTTTTTGGAAGGTGTGCAGTGTTTCCTCTGGCTTAAAGACCTTGGCGCGGTGGCAACATATTTTTCGGGGGGGGGGGGGTGCAGAAAACACATGATACCATCTGAAGTATTGTACAACTGAGGCTTGAATGTTGGAATATTGAGCCAGTTGGGGTCCCTCCCAGATGTCCTTTGTTTGTACATTTGATGTCATCCGTCTCTCTTCCCTCTGCCCTCACCTCTCCTGGACCCTCTGCCTGAACACTTTCCTCTCCTTGGCTCCTCTCTTCTGTCTCATCTTGCCTTCTCTGAGCTCTGTCTAATTCAGGTTCTCTCTCTGTCTATGGTGGTATACAAACAGGTTTGAAAATATCAAGTGTCATGTTTTGTCCTGTGGGATTTTTTTTTTGTCATGGTTTACGTAAATGACAAAAATATGTGTATTTTTTGTATTTTTATTCTAGTGTTTCTTTTTTCCACTGAGAGAGTAGGGAAGGGAAAAAAAACATTCATAATAGTAATTTACTCATGCATACTTAAATTATATGATCAGAGGTGGGTATAGTCGCCAGAAATTCTATTCATATAAAAGCAGTACTTTGAAATTAATAATTAAAAGTAGACAACCAAAAATTTCTAGTTGAGTTAAGGGTACAAAGAGCACCCACTTAAAAACTTGAGTAATGACTTAAGTCTTGAAGGTTTGAGGTTTTTCTCCAAAATTTATAACAATTTTCTTATAGTTTTCTACTTTTCTCTGTAAATTTATCTAAATTTGAAATCATTTGCCTCAAATTTGTAATTTTCTCTTGTAAAAGTGACTTTTCTTGTACATTTGAGACTTTATTATAAATTTGTGGATTATTTTATGGCTAATTTTTGTCTATTTTTTTTTAAATAAAATTACTGGGTTTTTTTTAAATAAACTTGAAGCGCGGTGGCGGAGTGGTTAGCACTGCGGCAGCACAGCAACTCACCCTTGGCCGGGGGATCCTGGGTTCAATCCCAGCCCCCGACTAACAGTGATCTGTGTGAAGTTTGCATGTTCTCCCCATGTCTGCGTGGGTTTACTCCGGGATTTCTCCGGTTTCCTCCCACATGCCAAAAACATGCAAGTTAGGTTAATTGGCATCAAAACTGGGGATTCTAAATTGTCCTTAGGTATGGATGTGAGAGTGAATGGTTGTCTGTCTCTCTGTGTTGGCCCTGTGATGGACTGGCAATCTGTCCAGGGTGTACCCTGCCTCTTGCCCAAAGATGCTTAGATAGGCTCCAGCCCCCCCCACGACCCGAACAGGATTAAGCGGAAGAAGATGAATGAATGAAAGACTGTGGTAATTTATTTTTTTTTAACTTTTTCCTTATAACAATTTACATTTTTACCATAATTTTGCAGAGCCAGAACAGAACAGTAATTTAACTCTGATTTCAAAGAAAAAAATATTAAAAAACTGTATTTATTGAATTAAGTTAAATGACCAAAGATGCAGTTATTTCTGTTTTAATATTTCTATATATTTATATTTATTTATTTTATTTTTTTTTTAGAAATCTCCTCACCACCCAGAAAGCAGGAAAAAATCCGTTATTTTGAAATCCAAATGTTGGCAAGTTTAGTTTATCTGAAGGCTGCTTGTCATGGCTCCCTCTGGGCCGTCATCTGCTACAGCTGCACGCACACCTGCTCCCAATCACCTGCGGGCTTTATAACCTGCTCTGCCTGAGACTCGGCGCAGAGCCGTCTGTCATTCTGCCTACAGATTACGTCTCTCATCAGCAGCCAATTTCCTGGCCACTTCGTCCGAGATCAGAATCTCCTCCTCGCTTCAAGTAAGCTTATTATTACTCACCATATTAGTCGTCTTCCCCTGTGCACAGGTGGATTCCTCCAGCGGTGGAATCAACTCCTCCTGGCAGCGGTTCAAGCCTCCATGTCTGCTACAGGGCCACCTGCCCAAATCCCAGCGCAGACCAAGAATGCTGTCTCCCTGGCCGCAGCCCTTAGGCCAAGCTGAGCATCCCACGTCCATCTGCAAAGGTTGCCAGGCTGAACGGCGTTTTGCTCTCCCCTGGTCACGATTCCTGCACTATCCTTCACCTCCACACACACTACACATACAACGCATGCACACACTCACACACTCACTGAGAATAATAAAAGGATAATCATATTCACAAGAGTCTGAGCGTGTGTTCCCTGGGTCTGATAATTATGTCAGTACGGCTCCGTCAGAGCGACCCAGCGAACAGCGTGCTAGCACGCCAGGTTAACAACTTCGAGGCTCGGGTGGATCAATTAGCTTACCAGCAGCAGGTAATCCTTAACCAGCTAGCACAGCTCAACAACCGGTTGGATCATCTGGATGGGCAACGGATGTTTTCTCCGGCCTCCAAGAGTATGCCAGCTCCCGTTAGCTCCCCTCCTAGCCAGGCTAGTCAGGTCCCCTTGGCCCAGCTTACACCGGTCCCCACACCCGCTCGCTTCAGCGGCAAGCTCGGGGAGGCCCGTGGGTTCATTCTCCAGTGTGAAACAGTCTTTCAGCGGGTTCCTGGGGTTTTTCCCACAGAGCATAGTCGTATAGGCTACGTGGCTAATCTGTTGGAGGGCAGGGCGTTAGCTTGGGCATATGCTGTAATGGCTAAACCTAGCTATGCTAATTTAACCTACCAGCAGTTCATCTCTGATTTCCATGAGGTATTCGACCATTCTGACCGAGATAGTGTGCGCACCACTCGGCTGCTAAATCTTTGACGGGGGGAAGGTCCGTTGCGGACTATGCTGTCAATTTCCGGGCGGTGGCAGCGGAGGTCGGATGGGAGGATGCCTTGCTCTGTAGCATATTCACTCAGAGCTTAAGCCCTAGCCTGCGTGATGAACTAGCCCGCCTAGATAAGCCGGAGAGACTCACAGAGCTAATTTCCTTAGCTATCAGTTTGGATAACAGGCTGAGGGAGCGGGCAGCCGAGCGAAGAGCTTCCGGTCGCTCGGGCGCCCAGTTTCACCGCTCCCCTCAGTCGTCTCAGTTGGCCCTGCCTTCATCCGAGGCTTTAGACAGGAAGGAAGCTATGGTGGTTGGGTGGTCCAAGCTATCGTTAACCGAGAAGCAGCGCCGCAGGGAGTTAGGATTATGTATGTACTGCGGTAGTGATGAGCACGAGGTTGAGAGTTGCCCCGTTCGGCCAAAAGAGGGGGTCCGTGCGTCGCAGTAGGGGGACTCACGAACTCATTTCGGTCTAATCCCCTCACCAAGTGTCTCTTGCCGATCAGATTTATTTATAAACAGACTGAATATGCCACACATGCACTGATTGACTCGGGGGCTGAGCAGAGCTTCATAGCGGAGGACCTGGCAACCTGACTGGGGCTTCCCTGCCATCCACTCCAGTCTCCCCTAAAGCTCCTTGCCCTGTCTAAAGCTCCTCTGGCAACGGTCTCTCAACAAACTGCCCCGGTGTCAGCCATCATCTCCGGCAACCATCGGGAGGACCTGCACTTGTTGGTGTTACCCTCTTCAACATCTCTGGTCATTCGGGGCTACCCCTGGCTCCAGCTCCACAATCCCTCCTTTGATTGGCGAACAGGGAGTGTCATCTCGTGGAGTTCATTCTGCCTCAGTGCATGCTTGCAGTCCGCAGCATGTTCTCCGTCAGTGTCCCTGGCCCCTCACGCCCCTCCTCCTCCTGACTTGTCCAAAGTGCCGTCTGAATACCACGACCTGGGGGCAGTATTTAGCAAGTCGCAGGCGCTGTCCCTTCCCCCCCACCGCCCTTATGACTGTGCCATCAGCCTCCAGGCTGGTGCCCCGCTGCCGTCGAGCCGCCTCTATAGCCTTTCGGCTCCGGAGCGGGAGGCGATGGATACCTATATCAAGGAGTCTCTCAGCTCGGGCATCATCCTGCCTTCTTCTTCGGCGGTGGGGGCGGGGTTCTTCTTTGTGGGTAAGAAGGATGGCTCCCTGCGGCCATGTATCGACTTTAGGGCCCTCAATGACATCACCGTGAAAGACAAGTACACCCTCCCACTTATGGACGCAGCATTCGACTCCCTCCAGGGGGCCTCCTGGTTCACCAACGCGTACCACCTTGTGCGGATCAAGGAGGGGGACGAGTTGAAGACGGGATTCTGGACCCCAAGCGGCCACTTCGAGTACCTCGTGATGCCATTTGGGTTGACCAACGCTCCGGCCGTCTTCCAGCGCCTCATCAACGACGTCCTCCGGGACTTTCTCGGGTCCTTCGTCTTCGTGTACCTGGATGATATCCTCATCTTCTCCCAGTCACTAGATGAACATTGGGTCCACATGAGACGGGTCCTCCAACGGCTCCTGGAGAACAAGTTCTTTGTAAAGGCCGAGAAGTGTGAGTTCCATGCCAACACAACCTCGTTTCTCAGATTTATCATCTCCCACAACCAGATTCTCCCCGACTCTGAGAAGGTTAAGGCAGTGGTGGATTCCCCCCCCCCCATCAAGGAAGCAACTCCAGCAGTTCCTGGGGTTCGCCAATTTCTACCGCCATTTTATGCCTAATTACAGTGTGATCGCTCTCCCCTTGACTTGTCTCACGTCCTCCAAGGTGGCTTTCCGGTGGACGGAGGAGGCTGCAGCGGCATTCACCGCCCTCAAGGGGGAGTTCTCATCCTCCCGTGTCCTGACACAGGTGGATCCTTCCCTTCAGTGCCTGGTCAAGGTGGACGCTTCTGACTCCGGGGTGGGGGCAGTTTTCTCCCAGTGCTCTCCCGTGGACGGGGTGATCTGTCCCTGCGCATTCTTCTTATGTCGTCTGTCCCCGGCAGAGAGAAATTATGACATCGGTGACAGGGAGCTCCTGGCGGTGAAGCTCGCCCTGGAGGAGTGGCGTCACTGGTTGGAGGGGGCCGCTCAACCCTTCGTGGTATGGACTGACCATGAAAATTTGGAATACCTGAGGACCGCCAAGCGGCTGAATTCCCGTCAGGCCCGTTGGTCACTGTTCTTTGGGTGTTTCAACTTTACGATTACCTATCGCCCTAGGGCTAAGAACGCCAAACCGGATGCCCTCTCCAGGCAGTTCGCTTCGGATGTGGCTAAGGGTCATGAGCACACCATTCTCCCAGCATCTTGTGTCGTTGGCGCCCTTTCGTGGGGCATCAGGGAGAGGGTCTTGAGGGCGCAGGAGGCTGAGCCTGATCCGGGTGGAGGACCCGCGGAGCGGCTGTTTGTTCCCTCATCGACCCAGGGCGAGGTGATCCACTCGCCCACTCCTCCAAGTTTTCGTGCCATCCAGGGGTGACTCACACGGTGGAGCTCCTACAGAGATCATTCTGGTGGCCGGGGCTCCGGAAGGACGTCATCGCCTATGTCCGCACCTGTGCTCAGTGCGCCACCAGGAAGACGTCTTCTTCTCCGCCGGCCGGTCTCCTTCACCCGTTGCCGGTTCCCAGCAGACCTTGGTCCCACATAGCGCTGGATTTCATGACTGGTCTCCCTTCCTCCAACCATTTCACAGCAGTCCTCACCATCGTGGATCGGTTTTCCAAGGCCGCCCACTTTGTTCCACTCCAGGGGCTACCTACGGTGCGGGATACGGCGGACCTGCTGGTGCAGCATGTTGTACGCCTCCATGGGATCCCACTGACATTGTTTCTGATCGAGGTCCCCAGTTCATGTCCCAGGTTTGGAAGGCATTCTGCAACGCACTAGGGGCAACGGTGAGCTTGTCTTCCGG
This sequence comes from Pholidichthys leucotaenia, assembly GCA_020510985.1. NCBI lineage: Eukaryota > Metazoa > Chordata > Actinopteri > Cichliformes > Pholidichthyidae > Pholidichthys > Pholidichthys leucotaenia. The sequence goes on along the minus strand of CM035842.1, from coordinate 358,731,104 downwards.
TTACCATCCACAAAGCAATGGGCAGTGCGAGCGGGCCAATCAGGAGCTGTAGGCTGCTCTACGTTGTGTCATCGCCTCCAGTCCCTCGTCCTGGAGCAGCCACCTCCCCTGGATTGAGTATGCCCATAACTCAACTGTTTCCTCGGCGATTGGCATGTCTCCTTTCAGGGCCTCTTTGGGTTACAAACCCTCCACTTTTTCCCGAGTAGGAGAGGGAAGTGGCGGTGCCATCCATCCACGCCCACTTCAGGTGCTGTCACCGGCTCTGGGCAGCCACCCGCAGGGCTCTTCTTCGCACGGCTGAGTGTAACACCAGGACTGCAAATTGCAGCAGGAGACCAGCTCCCCAGTACCAGGTGGGTCAGCAGGTTTGGCTGTCTACTCAACATATTGCACTGAAAGCTGAAAAATGGAAGCTGGCTCAACGCTTCATTGGCCCCTTCCCTATTGTGCGTATTATTAACCCTGTGGCTGTGCGCCTGGCTCTCCCCCCCTCTCTCCATATCTGTCCCACATTCCATGTCTCCCAGGTGAAGCCCGTCTGTTCCAGCCCCCTCTGTCCCCCTCCCAAGACCCCACCTCCACCAGTGTTGATTGACGGCGACCCGGCTTGGAAAGTCAACACCATCCTGGGCGTCCATCTTTGGGGTCGTGGTCTGCAGTACCTGGTGGACTGGGAGCGGTATGGCCCCGAGTGGAGGTCCTGGGTACGTCCGTCATTCGTATTAGACAAACACCTCATCAGGGACTTCCACTGGACGCACCTGGGTAGGCTGGATCAGGTGCCAGGAGGCACCTCTCAGGGGGGAGTACTGTCATGGCTCCCTCTGGGCCATCATCTGCTACAGCTGCACGCACACCTGCTCCCAATCTCCTGTGGGCTTTATAACCTGCTCTGCCTGAGACTCAGCATGGAGCCGTCTGTCATTCTGCCTACAGATTACGTCTCTCGTCAGCAGCCAATTTCCTGGCCTCTTCGTCCGAGATCACAATCTCCTCCTCGCTTCAAGTAAGCTTATTATTACTCACCATATTAGTCGTCTTCCCCTGTGCACAGGTGGACTCCTCTGGCGGTGGAATCAACTCCTTCTGGCGGTGGTTCAAGCCTCCATCTCTGCTACAGGGCCACCTGCCCAAATCCCAGCGCAGACCAAGAATGCTGTCTCCCTGGCCGCAGCCCTTAGGCCAAGCTGAGCATCCCACGTCCATCTGCAAAGGTTGCCAGGCTGAACGGCATTCTGCTCTCCCCCGGTCACGATTCCTGCACTATCCTTCACCTCCACATACACTACACATACAACGCATGCACACACTCACACACTCACTGAGAATAATAAAAGGATAAACGTATTCACTCGAGTCTGAGCGTGTGTTCCCTGGGTCTGATAATTATGTCACTGCTGACGGATTAAAGTCATTAACTTCATGAATTTTGGTCATCTTAACTTTCCAGGTACATAATAGTGAACATAAATTAGTTAACATTAACTAAGGTAAAGGTTAAAACCAGCTCCTTTTCATTCTTGTCTGAAATAAGAAAAACAAAAACTAATAATTAAAAAGAAGACAAAATCAGCCATCTTGAGCTCTTAACCACACCTGTTAGCTAAGCGACTCTTCCATTATTGCTCCCGTTACTAGAAGGTTAAAACCATGATAAATGCCTCCAGTGCTTACATACCTCTTGTGATTTTTTCTGCGTTTAAAGTACTTTAATAAGCTCATGTTTCTCAGACAGTGACACTAGTAGCGAGACTGCCTGGCGACTGGAACACGTAGGCGGGGCACTTCTGAACGCTGGCGGTCAGAAGCGTTCAGAAGGTTGTTCATGTGCGCGCTTGCGGAGCATCATTCCTTCATAAATTTTTCTGAAATTTATATTTCCTGTTGGAATGGCGGAAATTCTTTATGTGTGGTGGGCCGCCACCAGGAAATATTGCCAGAGGAAACCCTGGGTGTGTGTCCCATTACATCCGGTGTAAAAGTAACACAGCATTTCAGAAAAAGGAACATCGTACCAACAGTAAAATATGGAGGTGGTAGTGTGATTGTCTGGGGCTGTTTTGCTGCTTCAGGACCTGGAAGACTTGCTGTGGTAAATGGAACCATGAATTCTGCTGTCTGCCAAAAAATCCTGAAGGAGAATGGCCAACTGTTGGTGACCTCAAGCTGAAGCGCACTTGGGTTCTGCAGCAAGACAATGATCCTAAACACACCAGCAAGTCCAACTCTGAACAGCTTAAGAAAAACAAAATGAAGACTTTGGAGTGGCCTAGTCAAAGTCCTGACCTGAATCTAATTGAGATGCTGTGGCATGACCTTAAAAAGGTGGTTCATGCTCGAAAACCCTCCAATGTGGCTGAATTATACTTCTGCAAAGATGAGTGGGCCAAAATTCCTCCACAATGCTGTAAAACATTCATTGCCAGTTATCGCAAATGCTTGATTGCAGTTGTTGCTGCTAAGGGTAGCCCAACCAGTTAAAAGGTTTAGGGGGCAATCACTTTTTCACACAGGGCCATGTAGGTTTGGATTTTTGTTTCCCTTAATAATAAACTCCTTCATTTAAAAACTGCATTTTGTGTTTACTTGTGTTATCTTTGTCTAATATTTTGATTTGTTTGATGATCTGAAACATTTAAGTGTGACAAACATACAAAAAATGAGAAATCAGGAAGGGGGCAAATATTTCTTCATACCACTGTATTTACTGTTAAATTGGTATCTTAAGTTAAAGTCTACATGTGTTGTTTTAGGTTTTTGGTTTATCACCTCTGTAGTCATCCTGGTGATCCTAGTTATCACTGTCCTTGTCTATGCTATCTACACCTGTTCGAGCCATTTCCAGTATCTTTGTCCATCCAACTATGTGGTGAGTATCTACTGCTATATTAAACAGTCTTGTTGTTTTCCATGTTGCCTTCATACTGAGCCCTCATATTGTCTGTGCCCTTTACAGGTTAAGGAGGAGGAAGAGGAAGACCTAAATGGAACTGCTTTTAGATTGAGTACTCGTCTATCACTAAATAAGCCACTTAATCGGGTGAGTTCAGCAGTTCAACATAGCAATGTTAGACTAGTATACAACTGTGTTTATTTTAGTAGTATGCACATCTTACAGTTTGGTGATCATAGACGAGACCACTTTGGACACTGCCTCTGAGTGTGTTCTTGTGTGCCCTGTTCAGAAGAAGCAACAGGCATGCACATATTTTTAAAATGAACCGCTTAAATAATTAATGCTGCACTGACTTTAGACATGTTTTTTGTTGGTCAAAAGCACCATGCCAGAAAATAGCAAAGTGCGAATTTTGCATCAAGCCACACCCCTTTTAAAAGACACCACTCCTCTAAGCACAAAACCTGTGCACAGTCCCTTGTCATTTGAACAACAAGGGCACAAAGCACGAAAATGATATATGCCTCCAGAAACTAACAAAACTCTTGGCAGAAGGTGTAAAATGTGGCACAAATGTGTGCTTTAGACTGTCAAAATAGGGCCTCAGTGTCATGTCCGCTGCGTAATTTCGCAGCAAACATATGAAATGGCAACAAGCCCAAAACGCAGTGTAAGTAACGTGTTTATTTACAGTGAAAAAATGTCAAAAGTATCCAAATAACAGTCACAGTGAAAAAGGGTCAGACAACCAGCTTCTAGCTTAGTTGGCGGGGAAGGAAAAGCCAAGTGCGCTCCAGACGGAACAGGAGCAGAGGGAAAGGCAAAAATAACAAGACTTACATACGCGTAGGAGCGGAAGGGCTCTGGAGTAACTACACAGTCCAGTCCAGGGGAAAAACCAACAGTCTGCGAGCCAGGATGTCCATGTTGACTTTAAGCTGCCACACTGGCTGAGCCCACCGCCTCCCAATAAATACTCAATATGCTAATGAAGGCAAGTGGACACAGCTGTGTGGCAAGCAGGTTAATGAATGATTGGCAGTGTGTGTATGTGAATGTGAGCGTGTGTGTGCGTACATGATTGTGTGAGTGTGTATGTGGTGATGAGAAGCTTCCGGTGAATGTCTGGTAAGAGGAGGAGACGTGGCCGTAGGACTGTCAGAGAGCAAGGCTCAATCTGACAGCTGAAATTAATAAGGAATAATCAAAACCTACAGCCACAGGTCATGGACGGGGTAACGACCCCAAACATGACAGTGCCCCCCCTCAAGGGGTGGATACAAGACACCCACCGTACCATCAAAAACAGGAAATACAACCTGCCTCCCCCCCGACTCAAAAGACTAACACACCAAACCAGGGCAGGAGGTGGGGGAATACAGGTTAGGAGGGCTCAAACAACAATAGAAAAACACCACAATACAACACAAAGAACACTCCCCAATGCCAAACTAACTAACCCACCCCACCCCCAAGAGTTCCACAGTTCATGGGGCCAGCCAGAGTCCAAGGCCCAGCAGGTAGCCTGCAGAACAGTATCAGGCGGCCTGCCAGGGCATACAGGCCACCCGGCGAGGGAACCCTGTCTTTCGGGTGGCCTGCCCACACGATTAGGCCACCAGGACCGGAAGGGCAAATGAGGTGGTGGCCTACCCACTGGAAAACTGAGAGGTGGGTGGCCGGGCAGAAGAAGGGAAGCCCTTGCGGTCGCAGGTGGCGAGGAAAACAGGACCACGATGGTGCCCAGCAGAGGGAGGAGGAACACCCATAGGGCCTCCAGAAAGGAAGGGATGACCCTGGTGTCACTAAACTTTCTGGTCGCATCCTCAGTGGTCCCGGCGTGGGACTGAGACTCCGTAGCACCCGCGGTGGTCCCAGCCTGGGACAGTGTTGCACCCACGGTGGGCCCCGACCGAGCCATGGTTGCACCCATGATGAAGTCCATCTGGACCCCTGCTGCACCCCCAGTGGGACCCGGCTGGTCCACTGCTGACCCCAATGCCATCTTGGCCATGGGCCAGCCAACCTGTACAAGCACCCAAGCGAGGAGGCCATCGATCACAGGCACTCTGGACTGGTACTGGGTGCCCCCAACAACCACCTCAACCGGAACCTCAGTGACCTCCGGTTGTGAACCTGTGTCCACAGACTCGTCCGGCGATAGAGGACTCTCTCCGGCGACTCTGGAAACAGACTCAGAAAGAGAGAAGGAAGGGTCAGAGTTGCCGGCAGCGGCAGAGCCCGGCGAGGTGAGCTCAGGTGCAACGTTTGGCTGCAGCTGGCTCTCCTCACCTAAAGCTAGGCAAAAATGCTCAATTATAGAAAAGAGAAAGACAAAAGAGAACACTTGCCTTAGCTCAAGCTCTACTGCCGTCCAGGATTTCGGCTATCCAGGTGATGTCTCTGCAGGTTCGGCCTCCAAGAGGTTCCACTCGGGTGCTGACTCTGCTGTGGCGGCCTCCACAGCAGGCATGATGGTCACTGCAATCTTATCTTTCCCAGCTGCCATGATCCACGCTGGTGACTCCTCCGGCGTGGCGGCTGGGATCCGGTTCACCATCGCTGCGGGAGGACACCCCTCGTGGACCTCTGGCTACTCCTGATCCCGACTGCTCGGCTCCGGTTCCGGCAGGCAAACAAAGGAGAGTGGAGAGAGGGCTGGTGAACAGTTTTTAACAGCAACAGGTGGGGAAGGCTCAGGGGACTGCTTTCCCTGAGCCTCCCTACCAGGAATCAGGTAAGACATTTCATTATTAATGTGAGTTAAATTTAAAATAACTTGCCTGTTTTCCCGGATTAAGATGTCTGTTGCTGCTGCTTGGACTTCATCACCCGTCCGTCCGGGAAAGGTGGTGCTAGGCTCCTCTGTAGGAGATATGGGAGCCGCCCCTCTTGCCACAGGAACGGGAGACCCCGGTGAAAAAAGCAAGCGCCCCAATGCTGCCGGCGAACAAACCGAGGAGGAAGACCTCGCAGCGGATACGCAGGGAGATCCTGCAGACGGGACTGCTCGGGACTGGAGATGAGGATCCGCTGCGGGGGTGACAGGGCTCGGTGTCGGAGTTGGAGCAGTTAGCTGGGCTGGATCGTTCTTCCGGGATTCCGGGTGACGCTGACGATGCCAACCTGGTGACTGCCATCTTGAAGCGGGTGATGGAGGAGAGGGAATGATGGCCGCCAGCAGAGGAGGGCATTTCTGTTTGGGCTTCGTCCGGAAAGCCCTTCTCTTCAGGTCGGGGAAAGTCTGCTTGAGCGCGCAGATGGAGGACAGTAATTCGGCGTACTGGGGATAATTCCAGAGGCCTGGGTGAGCTGCCAGAATATCCTGAGCCTCGTTGAAGCAGCCCCACTGTTCTCCGGGGCCATAGGCGTCTTTGGCGACGTACAGGAACCCCCGGATAGACGCGGCTGCCCATTCCTCCTCCATGCTGGAATGTCCCGTTGCCCGTCCACTTCTGCCAGTGTGGAAGCAGCTAGACCAGGACATCATGCTCCCAGCAGCTTGGTGAAAAAACACAAAAAAATGAGTAACACACTACTTACTGCTTGGGCTCTTTTTGGTGGCATCTTACTGTCATGTCCGCTGCGTAATTTCGCAGCGAACATATGAATTGGCAATGAGCCCAAAATGCAGTGTATGTAATGTGTTTATTTACAGTGAAAAAATGTCAAAAGTGTCCAAATAACAGTCACAGTGAAAAGGGTCAGACAACCAGCTTCTAGCTTAGTTGGCAGGGAAGGAAACGCCAAGCGCGCTCCAGACGGAACAGGAGCGGAGGGAAAGGCAATAATAACAAGACTTACATACGCGTAGGAGCGGAAGGGCTCTGGAGTAACTACACAGTCCAGTCCAGGGGAAAAACCAACAGTCTGCGAGCCAGGATGTCCATGTTGACTTTAAGCTGCCACACCGGCTGAGCCCACCACCTCCCAATAAATACTCAATATACTAATGAAGGCAAATGGACACAGCCATGTGGTGAGCAGGTGCATGAATGATTGGCAGTGTGTGTATGTACATGTGTGAGTGTGTGTGCGTGCATGATTGTGTGAGTGTGTATGTGGTGATGAGAAGCTTCCGGTGAATGTCTGGTAAGAGGAGGAGATGTGGCCGTAGGACTGTCAGAGAGCAAGGCTCAATCTGACAGCTGAAATTAAAAAGGAATAATCAAAACCTACAGCCACAGGTCATGGACGGGTTAACAACCCCGAACATGACACTCAGAGGCAGTGTGATAGAAGATAAATGTGTGGTTTCAGGGAGGGCTAACATCCATCCATCTTCTTCTGCTTAATCCTTTTGGGTCACGGGGGGGCTATCCCAGCATCTTTGGGCGAGAGGCAGGGTACACCCTGGACAGATCACCAGTTCATCGCAGAGCCAACACAGAGAGACAGACAACCATTCACTCTCACATCCGTACCTAAGAACAATGTAGAATCCTTAGTTGATGCCAATTAATCTAACTTGGATGTTTTTGGCATGTGGGGGGAAACTGGAGAAATCCTGGAGTAAACCCACACAGACACGGGGAGAACATGCAAACTCCACACAGATCACTGTTGGTCAGGGGCTGGGACCGAACCCGGGATCTCCCGGCCAAGGGTGAGTTGCTGTGCTGCCGCAGTGCTAACCATTCCGCCACCGCACTGCCAGAGGGCTAACAATTAAACTTACTTAACTTTTAGTAAGAAAATGATGCATTCAACTTTTCCTTTAAGAGAAAATGAGTGGTGGTGTGTTTGAGGGTTCTTATCAAATTTACCTCTACACACAATGCTGAATGCCATTTCTATCCATTGTACCCATCCATCCATTCCATCCACAATAAAGGCTATTTGGAAATAAACGGAACTACCTGAACAACAAAATATGAGATGACTGCTACACCATAATTTTGATGGATACGCTGTTAATCATATACAATCCGGAAGAGCCTGTTAGCATTGGGGAGACTAGCGGTATTGTTGTTGGACAGTAGCTTTGCTCTCAGTGGTATTGACTCAGAAAATGTGACTTTAGACAACTCCTGGAACGACACATACAGTAAATCCCTGGGGGGTGGTGTGTGCATTTATACCATCAGCAGATGTTGCAACAGTGCCACAGTCACCTGGAGCCAGCTTAAGGCAAACGCACAGGACAAAAGCTCCGGAGGACTCTTGTCGACAACCTGGGAGGGGTGATCAACCCATCTAACTAATTAACTTTCTGTGCATTTTGCATGTGATTTACAGAGGAAGATCACATGTTTGACAGGTGTAAACAAGAAAAGGCATTCATATTTAAATAAGGATTCAACATGTATCACTACAGCCCCATGAAGAGTTTGGACATTGACCTATGCAGACAGCAGAAGTTAGCTTTTAGTGTGAACTGCTTTTATCAAAAATCAGTAATGCCTGCTATAAAAGCATTTCAGACTTCTACGTGGACAACAGTTTCCTCAGACTAGCCTAAAATTAGTTTTATTGACTCATGCTCAGTCTTCTTGTTCTTCTTTTGGCTGCTCCCTTTAGGGGTCGCCACTGTGGATCATCTGCTTCCATCTCACTCTATCCCTTGCATCTTCCTCTGTAACACCAACCCACTCCATGTCCTCCTTCACTACATCCATGAATCTTGTCTGTGGTCTTCCTCTTTTCCTCCTGCCTGACTGCTCCATCTTCAACATCCTTTGTCCAATATATCCACTATCCCTCCTTTGCACATGTCCAAACCATCTCAGCCTTGTCTCTCTTATTTTGTCTCCATGTCACTCAACCTGAGCTGTCCCTCTGATGTACTCATTTCTAATCCTGTCCCTCCTAGTCACCCCCAATGAGAATCTTAGCATCTTCAACTCTGCCACCTCCAGCTCCGCCTCCTGTCTTTTTGTCAGCACCACCATCTCCAAATCATACATCAAAGCAGGTCTCACTACTGTCTTGTAAATCTTCCCTTTCACTCTAGCTGCTATCTTTCTGTCACAAATCACCCCTGACACTCGTCTCCACCCACTCCATCCTGCCTACACTCTCTTCTTCACCTTTCTTGTGTGTTTTCCATTGCTTTGGATGGTTGACCCCAGGTATCTAAACTCATCTACCTTTACTACCTCTACTCCTTCCATTTTCAATGTTATACCTGCCTCCCTCTCATTCACATTCATCTATTCTGTCTTGCATCTGCTGACTTTCATTCCTCTTCTCTCCAGAGCATACCTCTACCTCTCCAGGTTCTCTTCCACCTGCTCCCTACTCTCAATACAGACCACAATGTTGTCTGCAAACATCATGGTCAACGGAGACTCCTGCTTGACCTCATCTGTCAGCCTGTCCATCACCATGGCAAACAAGAAAGGGCTCAGAGTCGATCCCTGATGTAATCCCACCCCCACCTTGAATCCATCTATCACTCCTACTGCACACCTCACCACCGTCTCACTGTCCTTGTACATGTCCTGCACTATCCTCACATATTTCTCTGCCACTCCTGACTTTCTCATACAGTACCACATGATGTTCCTCAAGCTGGGTTCACACTATAGCGTCTGGACTGACTTTTACAGACGTTTTGAAAAATCTGAGAAATTAGTCCAAACATTGGTGAAATTACGTTCGTGAGCAGGTTTTTTTAATCCAGTGCACACCAACTTTTACGAACTTTTACAAACTTTTGCTTGCATTTGCCAGCGTTGCATTCAGTGTTGGCAAATTTTTGCCAACTTAGGCTAGTGTATGTGTAGCTGTTGCCAGCTTAGGTTAACTTAAATACTCAGTGCAGGTCAGCTGACATCAACGTCAGGTGATGCTAATATAAAGATCGGTGTTTGTGGAGGCTTCCTGTTATTTTGGACCTGCTTTTTTGGGTGGATTCATACTAATGCGTTTAGATCAACTTTTACTGACGTTTTGGCAAACGCCTGACTCTGCTGGCAAAAGTTGATAAAAGTTAATGATAGTTGGTGTTTGTTAGCAAACGCTGGCGAAAGCTGCATTCCTTGAAAATTTTTAGCATGCTGAAAATTTGCCGACGTTTGGAAATAAATGTTGATGAAAGTTGTATTCAGTTTGTAAAAGCTCCTGAGCGCTGGGCTAAGTTATGCAGAGTTCACCTAAGTCGGCCTAAGTTAACCCCTTGCACTCCGGTCAATTTTCCTAAAAACGCCAAAAAATAACGTGCCCAAATTAAATCCAAAGCTGTTCTTCAACCCTTTGCAGCATCCTCATGGGGTTGGTCTCATTTCAAAGAAAACACTTTGAAGTTTTTGGCAAAACAGTCATAATCTCTCTAAGTGCTCCGGCCACTGAGTTACAGTCATCTAAACATAGTGAACTTGAAGAAAATAAATTTGGCCTGGGTGTATTTTAGGATACAAATGCTTGCAAATAACACACAGCTGTCAGATCCGGGCTGGAAAATGCAACAGAAATGTAGAACCAAGTGTTATCCAGCTGAGGTCCAAATTTTGTAACAATACCACAAAAAATGAATATATTACACAGCTTTTTTCCTCAGGTAGTTCCCAGGCGTTTTGGAACTGTGCCAAATTGTGCCAAATGGCACAGTTTGGAAAAACGTCTGTAACTTTTGAATGCTTCAATGTAGAAGCTTCATTTTGGGCTCTAATGAAAGGTCACACTCAGGGCTGTGTCTATGTGTGTATGTGGGGGGGTTGTCCCCACCCTCGCTACAGAGGATGGACATCGGCCATCGCTACATGACGGATTAGCCTCATGTGGCAATGTGGGACAGCAGCGCAGTCACCGCGGCTCCCCCCCCCCCCCCCCCGTCGCTACAGAAGAATAGCGGGGGGGGCGGCGTTCACGGTCTGGACGCAGCGAACGACCCCTTGTACCGCGGCGCACGAACTTCAGACTTCGTGCGCCACACAGTTGTAATTTACTGATCGGTCAAAAGTCATTTTGGATTACAATTTTCAGGGATAAAGAATAATTTAGCTTATAACACCTTACCTCTTCACAGCAGTGTCCTGGCGAACTTCTCTTCCTCATTGTCAGACGAACGCGACACTGGTCCGCTCGTGGTTCTGGTCTCGCGACCCGATCAAAACATAATTCCATTATTGCGGCTTTGTGCTTCCATGATTGCGGTTTTTGGCGAACGATTTTTCAAAACAAATAACAGTAGTAATTAAAAAAAGACTGGCGAACGCGTGTGTGTCACTCAGCCTTCGTTGTCAGCCTCCGTCGGTCTATGATGACCATGGAAGAAATCATAACGTCTACTCTGCTGGAACAAAAGCAAAATAAGCACCGCCTGTGGCCGAACATGCCGATGCGCGAATGGCAGTCGCTGTCACACAGGTTGAATTTGTGGGTGGTCTCCATGCTGCTGGGTCTGTGACGGTTCTTCCTGCGGGTCCTTTTTTGATCTGCTGCAGCAGTCTCTCTTCACCCAGCCTTAAAAAAAACAGCTCGCGAACTTCTCTGCTTCAATTGGCTCACTGCATTCACAGCGTTGGTAGGCGGGTCCTTCTTGCTAGGTTTTCAGTCATTGATTCTTCAAGGTTTCAGAAACCCAATTCAAGGCTCTAATTAGTTGAATGAGAGGTCAATCAGATGAACTAATCTGTTCGCGGCTGTGTGTGCAGCTTTTATTTTCAGTGCACGCTTGGACGCCATCACCATCTCCATCTCCATCATGCGTCCTAGAGTGCACGAGGGCGCACGAGAGCGCCCTCGTGCACTCTGGGACACAGAGACTTGCCCGCCTGCGGTACAACGGAGTGCAAGAGGTTAAGCTCCATTGGCAAATGTTGGCCGAAATACCAGTGGAAACAGATGTTTTTAGACCGAAACTCACTTCAGACATGCACAGATGAAAGCGAAATGAAGAGAAGGGGGAATTTAAAAAAAAAAAAAAAAAAAAAAAAAAAAAATATATATATATATATATATATATATATATATATATATACAGTATATATATACAGTATATACAGCAGGGAAAATAAGTATTGAACACATCAACATTTTTCTCTTTAAACATATTTCTGATGGAGCCATTGACCCAAGATTTTCACCAGATATTAATAACAACCCAAGTCATCCATACATACAAAGAAATCAAGGCAAATGTGTTCACAAAACAAGTTATATTTCATAAAAAGGAATGACACAGGTGTAGCGTTGAGTCCTACAATTTGTAAATAGGATTATTATTAAGTTTAAAGCTTATTAATAATACTTGTAATATTTCGTTTGTAGCACTAGGTAGGGGACCACTTAAGATTTTTTTTTAAGAGTTGTGAGAACTCTGTTATGTCATGATCCGGGGCATGGGGTGGGTGGGGGGGCACTGTGCCCAGTCTCCAGTTTTAGTTAGTATTTTTCTGTCTGTTTGTTTCATTGTTTTTCTCGATTGCTGTATTTGGTTCCCATTAATTGTGGTCATTCTGTTCTTGTAGTGTTATTTGTTACATTCTGGGGTTGTGCTGTTCTTGTGTCATTATGGTTTTCTGTTTGTGTTTTATTTTGACAGCGCTGCACAGCTCCCGGGTGTCAAACTGGTTCGTGGGCTGCGCAGCTGTCACTGATTGTATTTCTTTCACCACTCATGTTCCACACCTGCTGACTATCTAGAAAATGGTATTTAAGGGCACAACAACCTGTTCCTGTTGTCGTGTCCTTCCATACCGTTGGATGTCCTCAGTTGTGTCTTACAGTGTTTTGGGCTGCTGTCAAGGAGAACAGGAGAGCTCCGTCCAGGTCAGTGTTTGCTCCTTTTTGCCCGGAGTTCCCAGGCTTCTGCTTGCCTGTCCACGTCGAGCTCCTGCTGTCCTCCAGCGCCCTTGACATCCGTTAGTTGTATGTGTAGTGTGTTATTTGTCATGATTCAGTGCAAGTGAGGCTCAAACGCAGAGCTGCCAGAACAAACACTCAGACTCAGTGTAAAAGTTCACCAGTTTACTGTAAAAATAAAACTACACACAACTCTAAATAAAGAGCACAACTAAGGAAAACGCAACACAAAAACGCACACTTAAATGAACACAAAACTTGGACCCGTTGGAGCACACGTAGCCTACAGGAAAAGTGCAGTCAGAGATAATTAGGGACTGAATCTCCCAAAGGGGAGAATAATAATGGGAAAGCACTCTTACTCTGAGAGCAGAGGAGCCCAGCAGGGAGCTCCTGCTTGAACCAGGAGCACAGGGAAAAGACGGTGACCTAGGTGGACGTCCGCCAGTCTTCTTGGTCAGGCAAGTGTGATCAGCTCTGGAGAACACACCGACGGGTGGCAGCAACCTGAGGGACAAAAGGACAGCCGGAGAAAACACAGGTTAACCAAAGATGATAACGTATCAGGCTTAGACGTTCTTTTCGTGGTAGCAAACCTAACGATCCAGCGATGATTTCTTCACATGCTAGCTCTTAAATATGCTGGGTTATCAGGATGCAGCAGGTGTGTAATCACAAAGGTGTGTCTGATCCTCCAGAGCCGAGGAGACAGGAACAGGAGGGGAGGGGGAGCTGCTCGCCAGATCATCACATTATTTGTCTGTCTTTATGTTAATAAATGTGCAAACCACAGTGAGCATTGGGTGTCCTTCAACAGCCCTTAAAGAGGGAGATTTATGACATGTTAAGAACCAACTTAACTTAGTAATTTGGCAATTAATAAGTTAAGCATTAATAATATAACTAGCAACGTTTGATCCATCTCATAGTGTGGAGGCAGAATTCTTGACACTGAGTTGTTAAAATAATGGACAAGGAGAAATCACACCTTCTAGCTTTAGTAACCCTTCTTTATTAAACTCAGTGGAGTTGCACAAACATAAGGCATTTAAGATCTGCAGAATAAAACATGGCAATAATTGGGATTACTTGATTGCATGAAATATGAACATAGCATACACCTAAGATCACCATATTATTATCATGATTAAGCTCTGGAACTTAAAGCTTTGATCTGCGCAGTCACCCTGTGGTTAAAGAAAATTTATGCATCCATCCATCCATCCATCCATCTTCTACCACTTTTCCGGAGGTCCGGGTCGCGGAGGCAGCAGTTCAAGCAGAGAAGCCCAGACTTCCCTCTCCCCAGCCACCTGCTCCAGCTCTTCAGAGGGGATACCAAGGCGTTTCCAGACCAGCTGGGAGACATAGTCTCTCCACCGAGTCCTGGGTCTGCCCCGGGGTCTCCTCCCAGTGGGACGTGCCTGAAACACCTCAAGACTAAGAACGATCCAACAGACTCTCATGATAAATTGTATATCAAGGATTCAGTGTACCCCGCCCGGTATGGGGTTACCGGGGCCCCACCCTGGAGCCAGGCCTGGGGGAGGGGCTCGAAGGCTGGCGTCTGGTGGCCGGGTTTCCACCCATGGGACCCGGCCGGGCTCAGCCCGAAGGAGTTACGTGGGTCCGCCCTCCAGTGGGTTCACCACCTGCAGGAGGGATCATGGGGGTCCGGTGCTATGTGGATTAGGTGGCGGTCAAAGGCGGAGACCTTGGCGGACTGATCCCAAGCTTTCTGAACTGAACTGAAAATTTATGCAGTTCTAATAAAAAAAATTGTTACAAAAATTTTGTGTAGAATTTGGATTCTAATGGGTTTAAAGAAAGAGAGGGAGAGAGGAGGGATGCTCAGAATTAGGAATGTATCTGAGACTGAGCACAGTCGGGGTCTAACTGACGGGCTTGCAGCTGCTTTTCTGATGGAGCAAATTTAAACCAGCATGGCCACCACAACAGATGAGGTAAAAAGGTAAGTGCCTACTGGGGATATGAACACCTGACGAGGGTTGCTCCAGGCCGAGGGAAGGGCCTCATTGGGGATTTTGGCCCACAAAATCCGTATGGCTTCACTCCTAGGTCACTCAAGACAGGCTTGCTCCAGGGAGTGTGGGGAGACCTGGTCCTGGGTCTCAACCTGCCGATATGCTGGATAAGGGCCGCTGGTCTGGATACAAGGCTGGTATACGCAGTCTCCCACTGATAGGTGGCTAAACTAGGTAAGTTCTAAAAAAGGACAAAAACTACTCAGGCTTTAATCCCTAGATCTAATAAAGGCAAACTCTACAGAGAAACGTGAAATACAAAACAGTAACTAGAAATGCAGGCAATCACCTTGGCAGAAAAACTTAAAAGAGAAGAGAGATGCAAAAAGAGTGTGGCAAAAGACAGATGAGATGTGAACATCTGGAGAGTCAGGAAAAGAAGAGGATGATCTTCTGTGTGTTCTGCTATGACGTGTACCCACTTCGTGCATTTCATGGTTCTCTGGCACCCACACAATGATACTGACTGTGGGATGCCAGCGTGGGCACACGTTTCCGGCGATGCCGGCCCCCAAACGCCAACCGTAAGTGTTTCTTTGTATTTTTGTCAGTCTTCACCTTTTTGGGAACTTTGTCATCAGTCTTTGTGTTCAATAAATGTGTTGTGGTGTAACCCTTGCACGTAAATACTCATCATTTTCCCCCTCACCATGTGCTGCATAAAAGAGCATGAGGAGGTCCATAACAGAATGACCCAGCCATAAAAATGATTTAGCGGGTTACACCCTCACATCATTTTTTCCTTTTGAACTGTGTTTTTGACTCACCTGGTTGCTGGAGCAAACATGTCCCCAGCTCGCCGGTTCTCAGCACAGTGAGGATCGGCAGTCGGAAGTCCCAGTCTGGAGGAACAGTTCGGGGATCTCTTTATTCAGGGCTGTGTCTCCGATGCGCTAGCCTCCCGGAGCCCAGGGAGAATCTTCCAGAACATGGAGGCAGCAGTTGGGAGATTACGGGACCTTCTGGGGCTGAACAGGTTTCCAGAGTTTGCAAGTGTTTTGGCCACGCTCGCCGATCTGCAATGGTCCTTCCCCGGGCTGATGTGGGAGGAGCCTCCAGCTCATCCGGCGTCCTCGCGGAGGCACGTTCCACGGAGGAATGGCTCTACTCCGTCCGCTCCTGCTCCAGCCACTTCAGCTGCGCCATGTGAGCGTTGTCCCCCATTGAAGCGCCGGGAGAAGCCCTCTCCACCTTCAGCTGTCATCGTTCCTCCAGCTGCTGCGAGGTCTGCCAGGCCAGCCCCGGGAACGCCCACCTCCGTTGCCAGGGAGACGGCTCCTCCACTATCCATTAAAGGGGCCATGATCACCGCAGACACGGAGAGGGATGACTGTTCGCCCGCTGCAGTTGCCAACATCAAACACCAGGGTGACAGGCAAGTGTTTTTTTTATTTTACTCTAAATCATGATGAACCTTGTCTATCTCCTGAAGGAGAGGCCCAGTCTTTTCAGTTCGCTGGGCTCTCTCTTCTAGCTGCAGATGCTTATTCTTTTCCTGTTCTCTCCGTATCTCCTCCTATTTTTCCTGAGCTCCCGCTGAACCAAGGACAGAGCCATCAGACAGTGGAGGAGCCGGGGGCTTCGGAGGATTCCGCCCTGATGCCAGCACAGAGAGGTTCCCCCGGAGCCACGCCGCAGGAATCCCCAGTGTTGGAGCCACAGCAAGAGGACAATTGGACTGCAATGACCATCTTGCCTACTGTGGAGGCTTCTGCAGTGGAGTGGGAGCCAGAGATGGACCTCCTCGAGGCTGGACCTGGGATGTCATCGTCAAGTTTGACAGAGTCCTGGACGGTGGTGGAGCTCCAGCTCTGGCAAGTTCTCTCTCTTATATTTCTCATGTCAGTATTGGAGAAATCTTGCCTGGCACTAGGTAATGGGAATCAGGTGCGGCTGTCAGCTGCATCTGAACTCACTTCACTGAGCTCCGCCGCTGCCAGCAACCCTAACCACCTTTCTTCTCCTGCTATCTCTGAGCCTTCATCTAGGGTCACCGGAGAGGGTGTGTCATTGCCAGAAGTCGTCGTGGGTCTGGTCCGACCTGCGGAGGATGCCGCTGCTCCAGCTCCTCCTGCCAGGGTCGTCAGGGTTCCCCCTATCGACCACCTCCTCAGCCTGCTGCTTCTGTAGGTTGGCCCGCTTGCCATGGGGGCAGCAGTGGTCCAACCGGGCTCCACCACGGGTATAGCTAGGCTCCAGCTGGAGTCCACCGCAGATGCAGCAGGGGCTCAACCGCGTTCCACCTCGGGTGCTGCAGAGCTCCAGCCGGGAGCCACCATGGATGCTGCAGACCTCCAACCGGGAGCCACCGTGGGTGCAGCATTGGCCCGGTCGGGGTCCACCGCGGGTGCAGCTGTGTCCCAGATTGGGACCATCGAGGGTGCTGCCGGTCAGCCTGAGGTCACCGGGGCCATTACTTCTCAGTCTGACACTGTCATGGTCCCCATCTCCTCCCAGTCTGACGCCGTGGGGGTTCCCTCCCTATGGTCCGGTCACCCACCAGAGAGCTTCCCGGTGGGTAGGCCGCCTCTTGCTCCACCCCCCCACCCCCCACCCCCACCCCCACCCCCCCGGTCCTGGTGGCTGGTGGCTCTACAACGTTGGCTGACCGCCGGAGGGACTGAGTTTCTGGGCCAGATGGCCCGTGTTTTCCAGCAGGCCACCGGACTCAGTTCGCTGGACTGCCTGCTGGGCCTGGGTCTCTGGGCGACCTTCCGAGCCTCCATGCCTCTGGACTTGGGGGGGGGGTTAATTGTGGGCCCTGGGCTGGGTTTTGTGTTTCCTCCTTTCCTGTTCCCCCTACCTCCCACCCTGGGGTTATTTTTTGCTGTTGTTCCTGTTTGGGGGGGGGGGGGGTGTCCTCGGGATGTTACCTTGGGTGTCTGGGAATCCACCCCTTGAGAGGTGGGTTTTGTCAGGAGCCGAGCCAGCTTGGTTTCCCCAGCTCGGTCCTGACCTCCCTGTGGGTCTGGGTGCTGCTGTATATGTGTATATTATGGATTTCAGTGTGCTTTCCTATCCTTAGCCACTGCTCTCTGGCCGGCAGCTGTGAGGCAGCTCTCTTTGGCTCACTCTTCTGTGAGTGCTGGCTGACAGTCTGCCGGTCCAGCCATGCCCCTCTCTCATTTCCATCAGCTGTTCCCATTCCCGTTTGCCATCTCCCCACTCCTCGCCCAGGTACTCGCAATTTCACCATCACCAGCAATGCATGTACTTAAGCAGTCTTGTGACAGTCAGGCATTGCTGGGTCATTGAATTGTCAGTGTAGTGTATTGTCTGCGGAGATGCCAGTGTACAGGCTGATCGCAGGACTTCTACAACATGTACCCACTCCGCGCATTTCGTGGTTCTCTGGTGCCCACACAGCGATACCGGCTGTGGAACGCCAGCGCAGGCACACGTTTCTTCTTATGCGTTCGCGGGGCGATGCCGGCCCCCGAACGCCAACCGTATGTGTTTCTTTGTATTTTTGTCAGTCTTCACCTTTTTGGGAACTTTGTCATCAGTCTTTGTGCTCAATAAATGTGTTGTGGTGTAACCCTTGCACGTAAATCCTCATCATTTTCCCCCTCACCGTGCGCTGCGTAAAAGCGCACAGGGAGGTCCATGACAAAACTTCCCTCCCCACATGCTGGAAGGGAGGGGCTTAGGATCTCTAAACAAATCAGTGGGTGAGAAACTGCACAGAGGTCTGGCGGTTGCTAGGGCAACCCCACATGCAAGATGGGGGGGGGAGTAATCACAATGTATAATCATAACTACTACTAAAACATATTTGTCTAAACTAAGCAGGTCTACTTGATTAATTATCTATCTTGACTAAAAAAAAAACTTGATCATAGAGCATGCAGATATTTACAAAAAGGTAGACATGTGTATGGTATATTAGAAGTCCAGAGGCATGAAGATTACAGTTCTGACAGTCAATGGCCCAGTTTATGTGACTCCGAGTTCTTATTTCCTGTGGGAAGCAAATGTAGATTATTGACAGAGTCCAGATGCATAGTGAAGTTTAAGATTGTTCTTACCTGAGACAAACATCATCAGTTGTCCTGTGGCAGTGTTTGGGTATTCTATGACCGTCCGAGAGTGCTGATTCCTGGGGGAGAATGGAATTTTCCATAATTTCTCACCTAGGTGTTGATAAGAATTCGCAGAGGTTTGCTTGAAAAGGAAGTATAGGGTGTTGGGAAAAAAGAGAATAACAGTGAGTATTCATTCCTCATTGTTCGAAAGGCTGTGAAGAGAGAGTAGGGGGTTGGTGAGCAGAGGGACAGTCAAAGTTCCTTTGGTCTCATTGTTGCTGAGGGTCCCTGAGGCAAGTCCATCTACCTGGTACCGGTTCTGCCACACAGGGAATAAGTATTGAACAAATGAAGAAAAAGAGGTGTAGAAAGGCATAGAAAGCCAATAAACCAGCTGAAATCCATCAGAGTTTAGGAAGTCATCCCATCCCGCATCAGTGCAAATTAATTTCAGCTGGTTAAGTTCTGACTAATAGCCTTTAAAAAGGTCCGTGAACATCAGATTGTCACACCACAAAAAACTCATGATGGGTAGAAGCAAAAAGCTCTCTCTAGACCTTTGCAACCTTATTATTGCAAAACATAATGATGGCATTGGTTACAGTTGTATTTCTAAATTGCTGAATGTTCCAGTGAGCACTGTTGGAGCCATCATTCCGAAGTGGAAAGAACAGCATTTTGCCATAAACCGGCCACAACCAGGAGCTCCTCACAAGATTTCTGACAGAAGAGTCAAAAGAATTTTGTCAAAGAGAGTCAAAGAGTCAAAAGTTATCCAACAGCCAAAGCCCACTTGTGGAGAGCTCCAGAAAGACTTGGAGTTAGTAGGTACTGCTATTTCAAAGAAAACAATAAGTAATGCACTCAACCGACATGGGCTCTATGCCCGCTCTACTCGCAAGACTCCATTGCTGAAGAAAAGGCATGTTGAAGCTCGTTTAAAGTTTGCTGCACAGCATTTGCGCAAGCCAGTATACTGGGAGAATATAGTCTGATCAGATGAGACCAAAATTGAACTTTTTGGATGCCACAACAGACAGCATGTTTGGAGGAGAAATGGCACTGCACATCCCATCATGGTGTGGGGGTGTTTTTCAGCACATGATACAGGCAGACTTCATATAATTGAAGGAAAGATGAATGGACAAATGTACAGAGACTTCCTTGATAAGAAGCTGTTGCCATCTGCCAGGATGCTGAAGATGAAACGAGGGTGGACATTTCAGCAAGACAATTATCCCAAACACACACAGCCAAGGAAGCTCTCAACTGGTTCCAGAGAAGGAAAACAAAGCTGCTAGAATGGCCCAGTCAGTCACCTAACCTGAATTCAATTGAAAATCTATGGAACAAACTGAAGATCAGAGCTCATAGAAGACACCTTTCATGAAGAACCTTCATGATTTGACAGTCTGTGTGGAAGGGGCTAAAATCATTCCTCAGCAATGCTTGCACCTAGTTTCTCCATACAGGAGGTGTCTGGAAGCTGTTATTTCCATCAAAGGCTTTTCTACTAAATATTAAATGAATTTCATCAAGTGTGATCAATACTTATTCCCTTTCTGCTCCATGTGTAATCATTCTCCAGGATTTATTGATTCAGCTTCCATTGTGGGGAATTAAACAGCTCTGATGTGGTGTCAAAAAGTAAATGGGATTTTATGTTATTTTAATGGAGAAAGTTGTAAGAGTCAAAATATAATCACCTATCATTTTATTTATATGATGATACACTAGGGTTTTTTTATTCCCTCCACGTTCACATTTTAATTGCGGACTTACTGTTGGAGTCTATAGATAAGCCACCACTCCTGGGGTGGCCTAGTTAATAGAGCATCTGCCCCACAACCGGGAGGTTGGGGGTTCAAGTCCCGGTCGGGCCATGCTAAAGACCATATAAAAATGGTACTTCCCGCCTTCTAGCTTGGTGCTCAGCATAATAGAATGGGGGAAGGAGAAGTTGTTTGTGGCGGCGCCTTGCATAGCAGACCCCTCTGATTCTACATGTGATTAATATTGTAGATAGGAGAAACATGATGGACTGAATGACAATCGAGATGGCTTCTTCTTATTGTATTTTTTAGAGGAATGAATGAATGAATGACTGACAATGAATGAATGAACAGGGGAAAAGGTTATGCAGAAGTAACAACACAGGAATATAAAATGAAAATAAATACTAAAACGTATGCCCAAGGGAGGTGTGTTCACTCCAAAAGCAGGTCCAGAATGGCAGGAAGCCTCCACAAACGCTGATCTTGATATGAGCATCGCTAGACGCTGATGTCAGCTGACCTGCGCTGAGTATTTGTTTGCTTAAGTTAACCTAAGTTGGCAACAGCTACACATGCACTAGCTTAAGATAGCAAAAGTTTGCCAGTGCTGAATGCAGCGCTGGCAAATGCTAGCAAACGTTTGTAAAAGTTAGTGTGCGCTGGATTAAAAAAAAGCTTGCTCACTGACGTAATTTCACCAATGTTTTTTAACTAATTTCTGTGATTTTTCAAAACGTCTGTAAAAGTCGGTCCAAACACTATAGTGTGAACCCAGCTTTACCTTAGGCCAGCTTAGGTAAACTCTGCATAACTTAGCCCAGCACTCAAGAATTTTGACAAACTGAGCACAACTTTCACCAACGTATATTTCCAAATGTTGGCAAATTTTCAAAAAAACACAACTTTCGCCAACTTTTGCCAACAAATACCAGCTTTCATTAACTTTCGCCAGCAGAGCCAGACGTTTGCCAGAACGTCAGTAAAAATCGGTCCAAACGTTGTACTGTAAATCCACCTTCAGAACCGTCGCTAAAAGCTGCCATTAACTCTCTCAAAAAAAAAAATCTCTACAACTTTATCCCATGCTTGTCACCAGGTTTGTCCTGCCCCTGACAGAGAGACATGGAACTGTCTACCAAACATAAACTTTCTAACCAAACATGGACTTCACTGTTCCTGTGGCATGTGTTACACAAGCAGTCTTCTGTACACTCCTATCTGCATGCAGTCCCACAAGCCTCACATCTAAATCAGCTCCTGCTTTGATTTTAACCAATAAATTTATAGCTTTTACAGCAAAAGACCTGTTTTTATTTATTTATTTATTTTTTACAAAAAACTCAGGACACCATCCTTCATATTATTTGTGATCTTTACAGGTTGATGGCGAGGATGCGGAAGAGGACACAGAGGTACTGCACTTGAAAAAATTTCTGTAACATCAAAAAAGATCAGACATAACTATGACAAGCCTGAACCTGAAAAGCACCCTTAATTTGACCTTAGTCCTTAACAAAATAATGACTAATCTAATGAGGTAATAAAAATTGTAACAATCATGACATTGGCTTCCACTACAACAAAAACAATTGCAATTATAAAAGGGGATTATTTTCATCAATATATTATGAATATAAATTTATATACAGTATGTTCCAAATAATCATTAGTTGTTAATGCAATGAAATTTAAATCAATGGTCATTTTGCAATAACTTTATTAAAATTTAAATCTAATGTTAGTCTTTATAGGCATGATCTTTGTTTAATTCTTAACATTTTTTGAGGCCAAAAGGGAGAGAAGTTTCCATTTTTCATTGCCATCCTTGCATATTTGCAGGTTTACCTTCCGAACATACTTCAGCAGGCATACAGCTCTACACAAGACAACACAGGTCATGGCTTCATCTCAGAAGATTGAAATATTACATACAAAAAGTACAATAAAGTATTAGATTTAAAGCAGACGGACAGACGAAAATTCAATATTGCTAATTCATATCTGAAATTGTTGTCTGAGACGAGTTAAAGCGAACTGCACATGTTTTGGTCTCAACAAATGTCGCATATGGTGACAATGTGCTCTTGAAAGTATGCTGCCCTGGAGAGCCAAGCGATCAGCGTCTAAGATGGCCACTGACTGTGTGACGTCACAACCGGCAAACACACGCACACTGTCGCGGCCACTGCTGTGTTTTGCTTCATGCAACACTTGATGTTTATGTTTTAAAATCGGCGATTACGGATATTTCTCGGAATTACCAAATATTTTCATGATCATAAGAACGGTTAGGGGGAAAAAAACATGCTGAAGAAAGACAGTTTAACTCACCGGTCACTTATATTGGAAGTCCATCCTCCTGTGTTTTTTAGAAGCAAAGTTCTCAATTACAGAGACATACAGTGTTCCCTATTGCTTCAGCTTCTGTATTAAAGCAGACTCCAGTGAAATAGTACCCAGGTTTGTCAGTCTTTCTTGTCCACATACATTTTGCAGGTGTCACGGCTCGCCGCTCTCAGGCATCTGCCTCAGCTGCGCGCACACCTGCACCTCGTTAGCGCCCTACATGTGCAGACATTTCGTTTACAGCGATTTCGAGAATAAGATGCAATTTGAAATGAAATTTGCAAAAAGACTGGTGATAAAGAAAACGGCTATTCCAACTATATATCCCTCGATTCCCCAGTCTGACTCTGAGACAAGTGTCAGTGACAGTGGCGTGAAAAGCAAGGGTGATCTACCGAGGCGATCAGCTGTCAGAAAACGAGAAGTAAACCGGGTAAGTTTTGTATTTTTAATATTCACTGCAAATGTTTACTAAACATTTTAAATGAATTCCAAGCAATGGATGATTTTCAAAATCAAATTATTTCTGGGAAATAATGCGGCGGCGGACAGGTGCCCGTGTCAGGTTTTGGAGCTGCGCGCAAACAGAGGCACACTGGCGGGCCCAGGCCACCAGTGTTTTCGGCGTGCTTTTGTGCCTAAAACGTTGAAGAACGCAGAGTTTGTGTTGGTCAGATTTCTGCCAAATAATGCGGCGGCGGACAGGTGCCCGTGTCAGGTTTTGGAGCTGCACGCAAACAGAGGCACGCTGGCGGGCCCAGGCCACCAGTGTTTTGCGCGTGCTTTTGTGCCTAAAACGTTGAAGAACGCGGAGTTGACAAACAGACAAACAAACCCCGGCAAAAACATAACCTCCTCCTGGCCTTTTCGGCCTGGCGGAGGTAATTACCAATGACAGTTCAGCTTTCAATTTTTAGGGAAGCAACATATTTGCTAAGAAAAATAAATATAAGCCTAAGATTGTAAGAGAAATGTGCTTTTAAAAATGGAACCCCAATTTTCTACCATAAAATGGTGCCCATTATAACTGTGAAATGTTATTTATTGGAATATAATAATTGCTATATCTGGAAACTAGTTATTTTCTTAATCTGTAGTGATACTCCATTGATTTTTGTATTTCTTTGTATATTTCTGCTGTGTTTTCAAACGTTCATACAAAGGTGGTATAGTATGTAATATTTCTTTTCAAACTGAGAAGAATTTAATGTGTTCAAATGTATATGACATGCGACTTTGATGAATGCTGAACTATGAGAATTATAACATTGACATGAACATTAATAAACTCAATATATGATTTTACAAAACTTTATTTACATATCATTGTTCACAGATCTAATCTTGGTAGGCAAAATCCCTTGTAGTGATCAGATGGGAATGTTTCTCTGATGAGGCTCACTGCACAGGCAGGCAACATAACCCTCACTTCTTTCCCACAAATAAGGCTGAATATCCCCTCAGCACCACCCAAAACTACTTCATCATCCGATTCCTCATTTTCAATGTCATCATTTATATTGAGGTCGTCAAACTCGAGAAAATAATCGCTGTCCGAATCACTTTGCTCTCGTTCTGCCATTTACTATGTATTGCTGTTGTGACGTCACCAATGCCCGCACCTATCGAGAGATGGCGGTACTGCAGCCTCACTAAGTGAAGGCTGAGCTATGAGCAAATAAGGTCATTTATGGAAGCTGGTGACACATATTAAATCGCGGGAATAGACAGAATAGAATATTTTCATACAATCTGTTGATTGGTTCAATAAAAAAAATGTCACTGTCCGTCTGCTTTAAGAGGAACATGACTGTTGATTAAAAAACTGCTTCCTTGAGAGTCCATTCCAGAGGATTGTCCAAAATGTGTCATGATCCATGTGTGTTACATTATGATTTTGGTTATCAGGTTCCTGGGATATGAGCTTTGTTTTTTGTTTCTTTTGTTGTTTTTTAAGCTGTGTTCACTATCTTCAGTTCTTATGTGTTTGTTTATGTTGCACTGGTTTACAATTTAAGTATTTCAGGGATTGTCCTTGGGTTTTGGTTGTATTTCTGAGTTTGTTCAAGTCTTGGTTTTGAATTAAGACTGCTTTGTGTCTGTAGCCAGTGTCTCTTATCTCTGTTTGTGTAATCTCCCCTAACTGTGCTCCTCCTCCCAGCTGTCACCCAATCAACCGAGTGTATTTAGCCTACTTTTTCTCATTTATTTCTTCTCAGTTTTTCTCTGTGTACAGTTTCACTGGTGTACTGTGATCCCCATGTTCTGCTTTGTCACTGGTATTTATGTTTGGTTATTTTCTGCCATTGTGCAACTTCTGTTTGCTTTTTCCTCAAAGTGTTCATTTGTAGTAATTTTGCTAGACGCCAAGCCATGTTTTGTGTATCAGTAACTCCCAATGTCTACAGTTGTGTTCTCCTTCCACACACTAAGTCCAGGGATGAACGTGCTTTTTTCAATTCTGGCCCCTAAAATGTGGAATAAGCTTCCCTCTCACATTAACTGTTTTTAGATCCAAGTTGAAGACTCTTTTACTCTGTGATTGATATGGAATGATTGTTTTTGTGCTTTTATGTTTTAGGTTTGTTTTAATGTACAGCAGTTTGATATGCACTACCATGTTTATAAAGGTGCTCTATAAATAAAGTTATTATTGTGGGGATCATGAAATGATGAGACTGGATTATTTCTCAGTATTGGTTTATTGCATCTCACGTCCCCAGCTCTCTCTCTCAGTCAGGAAAAAAGAGGGAGAGCTGCGGTAAACCCCACACCTTTATACCAGCACATCAAAAACAGAATCACACACTCAAGTCAAATCCTTCTATTTACAATTAATCTCTTCAGAGTCCCCTTTGCTCTTCGGTCAGACAACCCTTTCAGGATCTCGCCCCGATCCTCCGTCTTCCTTCCAAGTCCGCAGGTGGTCCAGACCCATTGTCCATCTGAGGCGTGATGCCAATACACACTGCAAGCTTAAAGTCTCTCTGTGTTTGAGCCTATGCAGTCAAATATGTGAGCTACATAAGGTTACAATTATGGGCGCTACATCACCCCCCCCCAAACGCCAAAGAATGGACACACAATAACAGTATCCTAAAGGCAATACAGCATATGTCGCCCCCTACCTGCAGAATCTACAGCACAACCTACACAGTTTGATCAAAACACACATCACTCTGCACGTAGTCTGGGCTTCAACCTCCTCCCGAACCTGCTGTACGCAGGTTTCACAGTCTGTGTTGTGCCGTCCTGCGGCGAATCTGTGGAATGAGGGGGAGAAAGGTTATTTGTCCCCTGCGGGGGCTCCAGGGGCCATTCCCTGGGGGGTCTGCCGCGTCGAGGCGCCCTCGCCGGTCTTACAGACTCGTCATGCAACACAAAGGCAGGCTTTAATCTATCAATACTGATTGTTTCCTTCCTGCCCCCCAAATCTAGCACAAAATATTTATCCCCGGTTTCCAGCACTCGAAATGGACCGTCATAAGGTGGGCGGAGACTGTGTCGCTGAGCGTCGTGCCTGACAAAAACAAATTCAG
This sequence comes from Pholidichthys leucotaenia, assembly GCA_020510985.1. Taxonomy (NCBI): domain Eukaryota; kingdom Metazoa; phylum Chordata; class Actinopteri; order Cichliformes; family Pholidichthyidae; genus Pholidichthys; species Pholidichthys leucotaenia. The sequence continues at coordinate 358,704,728 of CM035842.1, read as the reverse complement.
CGTTTTGTAAAGCCTTGGGAACAAAAACACGCAGAAAAGTGTGATGAGCGGGCCCGGGAGCATTTCTGCTCCCGTGCCAATCAGAGGTCCCCGCGCCTGGGGGGGCCCTGGTGCCGCATGGGCTGGTAGGAACTCGCCGGGCAGCCTGAGAGGTTGTGCAAAAACTAATTCCGCGGGTGAGGCATCTAAGTCCTCTTTGGGCGCCGAACGCAACCCCAATAAAACCCATGGCAGTTTGTTTACCCAATCTGCATCCGTGAGCGACGCTCTGAGGGCTGCCTTCAAAGACCTGTGAAAACGTTCGCATAAACCGTTGGCCTGGGGGTGATAAGCGGTAGTGCGGTGGACTGCCGCTCCTAAGCTGCTGGCCATTGCTGACCACAGTTCCGACACAAATTGAGGTCCCCTATCGGACGTAATATCCGACGGAACCCCGAACCGCGCTACCCAGGCTGTCAAAAAAGCGTGAGCTACCTCTGCCGCTGTGGTCGATGTTAACGGGACCACTTCCGGCCAACGTGTAGTTCGGTCCACCATTGTCAAGAGATGTGTGAACCCTTGTGACGGCGGTAGGGGGCCCACTAGGTCTACGTGCACATGATCGAACCTCTTAGCCGGAATGTGGAACGGTTCTAAGGGGGCTTTCATGTGCCTGTGGACTTTGGCCTGCTGGCAAGCCATGCAGGCTTTCGCCCACTATTTCACGTGCTTGCGCAGGCTCGGCCAAACAAACTTCTCCGCTACCATTTTCACAGAAGCGCGTACTCCCGGGTGCGCCAGGGAGTGCACCGCATCAAAAACGCGACGGCGCCACGTGGCCGGTACCACCGGGCGCGGCCGCCCGGTGGATACGTCACAGATTAGGGGGGGCGAACCGGTTTGTAAACTCCTGTTCTCCAGCCTTAACCCTGTTGGTCCAGACAGGAGCGCACGCATGTCTGCGTCTCCGCTCTGCTCCGCCGCCATGGCTGCATAATCTATCCCCACATGAACAGGGGCTGCGTGCGCATCCGCGCTGTTACTCCGCCCCGCGGCTGCGGTAGTACAATCTGCATCCGCGCGGACAGGCGCTGTTACCGTGCGTGAGAGGCAGTCCGCTACTACATTGAGCTTACCAGCTACGTGCTGAATATCAGTGGTAAATTCCGAAATTGCGGCCAGCTGTCTCTGCTGCCGTCCTGACCACGGTCCTGAAATTTTGGGCATTGCAAAAGTGAGCGGTTTGTGGTAGACAAACGCGGTGAAACGCCGCCCTTCCAGCCAGAACTGGAAATGGCGAATGGCCAGGTGGAGCGCTAGCAGCTCCCTGTCAAACGCGCTGTATTTCCGCTCAGCATCGTGCAAGGATCTGCTAAAAAAAGTGAGCGGCTGCCAAACCCCGGCGACCTGCTGCTCTACAACGGCCCCTATGGCCACATCTGACGCGTCGGTGGTTAGCGCTATGCAGGCTGATGGGTCTGGGTGAGCCAGCAGTGCTGCGTCTGCAAGTGCTTTTTTAACCTCCGTGAATGCGCGCTCCCGCTCCGGGGACCGCTCGATCACATTGGAGGGCCTCTGCTTTTTCAGCGCGGCGTATAATGGTTGCATAAGTTGCGCTGCGTGGGGTATGAAACGGTTATAAAAATTTACCATTCCTAAAAATTCTTGCAACGCTTTGACCGTTTGTGGCTGGGGAAACTCTGCCACTGCGCGTACTTTGGCCGGTAGAGGGACTGCTTCCTCTGGGGAGACGCGGTGTCCCAAAAAATCGATTTGCGCTATGCCAAAATGGCACTTGGCCGGGTTAATTATCAACCCGTGCGCTCCCAACCTCTGAAAAACCGTCGTGAGGTGTTTTTTGTGTTCCTCCTCGGATGCGCTGGCGACTAAAATGTCGTCCAAGTAGACAAAAACAAAAGGGAGGTCGCTCAACACGGCATCCATCATTCATTGGAAGGTTTGCGCGGTGCCTTTAAGGCCAACAGGCATGCGTAAAAATTCAAAAAGTCCGAACGGGGTTATTACCGCTGTTTTGGGAATGTCCTCTGGTCGGACCGGGACCTGATGATAACCGCGGACCAGGTCTATCTTCGAAAAAATGCTAGCTTTCGCTAAATGCACTGAAAAATCCTGGATGTGTGGAATTGGGTAGCGGTCCTGCGCTGTGGCATTGTTTAACCTGCGGTAATCACCATAAGGTCTCCACGAGCCGTCAGCCTTAGGAACCATATGTAGTGGTGATGCCCATGGGCTCTTCGAGCAGCGAATTATGCCCAACCTTTCCAGGTTGGCGAACTCCTCGCGCGCAATGGAGAGCTTAGTTACATCCAAGCACCGAGCTTTCGCAAAAACTGGTGGGCCAACTGTGGTGATAAAGTGCTCCACCCCGTGCTTCGCAACCTTAGCTGAAAAAGTGGGAACTGTGAGTGCTGGGAACTGGGTTAGAAGAGTGTGAAACTTACCACCTGCTGTGGCGACGTTAGTCTGTACTGGCGGCGGGGACACTCGAGCTGCACAAGGGATAGAACAAAAAGAGAGTGCATTAACTAGGCGTCTATTAACCAGATCCACTAACAAGCCATGTGAGCACAAAAAGTCAGCGCCTAACATGTTGAAACTCACCGCCGCTACTATGAAAGTCCATTCATAGGTGCGGCCGTGCAAGGACAGGCGCAGAGTCCTTTTCCCGAAAGTTTTGATAGACGAGCCGTTTGCCGCCGTTGCCCCGTCTCCGCGGGGCCCAGCCACACGGTCCGCATAAGTCGCAGTGATGAAACTCCTCTGCGCTCCGGTGTCCACGAGGAATTGCCGCCCGGAGCCCGCATCTGTCAGATAAAGTAGCTTGTTCTGTTCACCGAGAGTCGAAGCTGCTAACGACTCCCGGCCCGGGCGTTTCCCTGTTTCTTGAAACTGCACGGCGGGATGCATCTGTACGCCTTCTCAGAGAAGCGTCGATGGTAAAAATAGAGGCCGTCCCCTCCTCTGCTTCGGGACCGCGCCGCTGCCGTCGTTGCTGGGGTTGCTGCTGCTGCCTCCAGCTCCTCACTGCCCCCGGCCGCCGTGCCGAGGTCTGCTGCTGCCACGGAAGGCTCCTGCTCGTCGCAGGCGTCGAGGAGCCGCTGCGCTTCCTTGGCCAGCGCGCGGAAGTCTTGCTGGGTCACACACCTCATGCCGGACAGGGTACCCCTCATGTGTGCTGGGAGGGTCCTCAAGAAGATGTGTTTGAACAGAAACGCATCGTTGTCTGTCCCTATCAGCTGCAGCATGTCCTCCATGAGGTCGATCGGCCTGCGACCTCCTCTGTCGCGCAGGTCCAGAAGCCGCCTGGCCCTCACCTCGGCTGATGGCACGAAACTCTCGATGAGGGCGGCTTTCAGCGCATCGTACTTGCCAGCAGCGGGCGGCTGCTGCACCAGGCTCCGCACACATCGAGCTGTGCGGCTGTCGAGTCTTGCGATGACATTATGAAACTTGGTGTCATCTGCTGATATTCCCCCAAGCACGAACCACGATTCTGCGTGTTGGAACCATGAGTGCGGGTCGTCTTGCCAGAACTCGGGGAGCTTAATCGAGCCTGCACTTGTGCGGGCGGTCTCCGGTGAATCCGGGTCAGGGTAACGTTCCCCCGGCATCTTACGTCTTGGTCACCAATGTGGGGATCATGAAATGATGAGACTGGATTATTTCTCAGTATTGGTTTATTGCATCTCACGTCCCCAGCTCTCTCTCTCAGTCAGGAAAAAAGAGGGAGAGCTGCGGTAAACCCCACACCTTTATACCAGCACATCAAAAACAGAATCACACACTCAAGTCAAATCCTTCTATTTACAATTAATCTCTTCAGAGTCCTCTTTGCTCTTCCGTCTGACCCCAGGGGGTCAGACAACCCTTTCAGGATCTCGCCCCCGATCCTCCATCTTCCTTCCAAGTCCGCAGGTGGTCCAGATCCATTGTCCATCTGAGGCGTGATGCCAATACACACTGCAAGCTTAAAGTCTCTCTGTGTTTGAGCCTATGCAGTCAAATATGTGAGCTACATAAGGTTACAATTATGGGCGCTACATCATTATGAATATTATGAGGACCCATTTGCCAAGTCCCTACATTCTATACCAATTTGTGCACAGTTACAGTATGTTTACTATAAATGGGTTTACATTGATGTCCAAACATTATTTTTCTCATGCTGTATTTTGTTGAAGTACTTCTTTTACTATACTTTTACAAAAGTATACACTTTTGTATTGAAATGTTTCATTTTAAAGGTGAAGTGGACAGCATTTTCATGTGTGGCGCAGTGGTTAGCACTGCGGCAGCACAGTTTACCCTTGGGCGGGGGATTGTGGGGATTGTGGGATCGTGGGTTCGATCCCAGCCCCCGACCAACAGTGATCTGTGTGGAGTTTGCATGTTCTCCCCGTGTTGCGTGGGTTTACTCCGGGATTTCTCCGGTTTCCTCCCACATGCCAAAAACATGCATGTTAGGTTAATTGGCTGTTCTAAATTGTCCCTAGATATTTGTTTCCTATAGGCCCTTAGAATAGAGGGTTAGTATTAATGAAAGCGCTTTGAGTGGTCTTTGTGACTAGAAAAGCGCTATATAAGTGCAGGTTAGTTAGTTAGTTAGTTAGTGTAGAGGATGCCTTTCACAAACGAGACTGAGTTTATTTCTCAGGGTTGGTTTATTGAGAGGTCACATCCTCCAACAAGAACAGAATCTCAGAAAAGAGGTAGAACAATCATCCTTCACAGTTCTTATACCCTCCAAAGACACAAAACCCCCAACATCAAATAACACACCCCCAACCCACAGTCCTTGAGCAAACATACAGCCCCCGAGGCTCCTTGGCGTCTCCATTGTCTCTCTCATCCTTCTAGCCTCCGGGGCTCCTGCTGGGACATTCCAACTTCACACCTCCCGTAGGTCTCTGCAGGGTCAGGTCCTCTTTGGCCATTGAGACGTGAAGCTTCCAGAATATGCACCGTCATGCCTACTAGGTATATGTGGGTGAATATGAATGCCATATATGCGCTCTAAATATGCGCCATACATGAAAAAAAATTTTCTCCAAAAATAATACATCAACACAATGTTTAGAAATGTGCAAAATGAAAGTCTTTATAATCTTCAAAAATAATATATCAATGAAAATATACTTAAATAATCATAATATTTACATTGAATGACAATAACTATGGTGGTTGGTAATATGCAGTGCACCCAGAAAGTATTCACAGCGCTTCAGTTTTTCCACATTTTGTTGTTACAGCCTTATTCCAAAAGGTAAATGGTATTCACTTATATAGCACTTTTATTCCCATCTCTTGGTGACCAAAGTGCTTTACAGATCCTGCTATCCACACACACACACATTCACACACTGATGGCGGCATGCTACCTAACATGGCACTTCCAAACCCACCAGGAGCAATTGGGGGTGAAGTGTCTTGCCCAGGGACACAACGGCAGGATATCTAGGGAGAGTGGGAAACGAACCGCCAACCATATGGTTATTGGATGACCTGCTGTACCTCGTGAGCCACTGCCGCCCCCAAAAGGGATTAAATTCATTTTTTTCCTCAAAATTCTACACACAATACCCCATTTTTTAAAATTTTTTAATTTATTTTTTTTTTCCTTCTTGCCTTGAGAGAGAGCAGTCGCATTTTTCTTCCCTCCTCCCCTGCCTTCCTGATCTATTCCCAGCTTTTGCAATGTTGCGTTTTTGTCTGTGTTTAGTCGCTCTTCTTCTGCTGAATCTTAATCTAAACGGAAATTATGGATTTGGAAGCGGCTTAAATGTGCTATTGTCACTATTTTTCAACAAGAATTGGGCCAAGGGGGAGCCCAAGAATTGGAACCTACGAGAGACTCATGGACATTGGAATTCATGCGTCTATGGAAACATTATTGGTTATGATCTCAGGACTTCTATTTTTGGCTGTGGAGTTCCCTGATGCATCAGAAATTGAAGGAAAGTGAGAGAGCTGTTCAAAGCGGACCTGGCCAGCTCCTTCATCAAATTCGACCAGTTGGGGAGGGCACGAGTAGCGGCAAACGGTGAACTGAATGACAGTGATTCAGTGAAGGAATACATCTGAAGCCCTGTGCTCTCTATGGAAAAACAGTTTAAGCCTGCATATATAATGGAAGCACAGAATTACACGGGTGAGGACAAATTCTACTCTCTGAGTGCACTGTGCTGATTTGATTTGATTTGACCTTGTTTGCCCCGTGTTTACATTCCTCCTGACTGAGATTAGCGGAAGAACCGGCTTTTATGTCTACCCATACAATCAACAATCAGTTGTTTGTCGTCAGCGGATTGGACCCTCAAAGACAATGCCCATGTGCCTTCTGCAAGCAAGAGAGAGAGAGAGATAGACTCTGGACTCTGGACTTGTTTATAAGTCACATGATTATAACATCTATCCACTGCCAGGAGGCGCCCTCTGCTGCTCACTAACAACTGTTACATTTACACTACACAATGCATACAACACTACATGCATACGATATACACACACTGCTCTCCCTCTGCTCTGTGATTTGTCCACTAAATGTCTGCTAAATATGCATTGAGGGTTTTTTTGCCTGCAATCAAAATTTCGCTTACTCATTAAGCGTCAATTTGATAAAACATGTTTTTTTCTCTCGCCTATTGTGTCATATCCTTTCTTTTCTTTTTTTTCCTTTCTTCTTTATGACTGGCGCCTAGCGGCTGCCCCGGCCTTGAATGCGCTCTGCAGAGCGTGCCCAAATGCCAAGTCACGTTTCGTTACCTTGTATTCATACATGTGCAATGACAATAAAGTTGAATCTCAATCTCAATCTCAATAATGACAACATGAAAAAACATGAAAAATTTATTAAAAATAAAAAACTAAAAAAATCACATGTACGTAAGTATTCACAGCCTTTGACATGAAGCTCAAAAGTGAGCACAGGTGCATCCTCTTTCCACTGATCATCCTTGAGATGTTTCTACAGCTAATTGGTGTCATGAATCACCCTTTTCAAGGGCTGTTGAAGGATACCAAACGCACACTGTGAGTTTGCAACATTTATTAACAGAAAGACGAACGTACACAAAACACTAACTTACATATAAAGAGGGATGAGGTGGGCTGGAGGAGAACGGGGCTCTTGATGAAGAGGAAAAGAACAGCCTGGATGAAACACCGGCTGAGGCCCTCGGACACGCTGGGGAAAAAGAGATAAACTCAGCCAGAGTCACACCCAATGGGAGACGGGGCTCACAGCTAAGAGAAACGGGAGAAAAAGGATTAAATCCACAGCAGAGCACACTTCACCTCTGCGGAAAAACCAAGCTCACTCAGAGTATAACAGGAACTTCTGAGGAGAATAACAGTAGGACACGGCAACGTTTTCCCTGTTGCTGTATCCTTAAATAGGAAAATGGGACAAATGATTGATTAATGACAGGTGTGGGTACATGAATGAGGAAATGATCAAAAACAACCAGTGACAGCTGTGCAGCCCGCAAAACAGAGTTTGACAGCCGGAGGCTGCACAGCGCTGTCAAAATAAAGGCACAGACTGGAAACTAATGAGAATACAAGAATAAAATAACGCAACCCCAAAAGATGTAAATAATAGCATAAATACAAAATGACACACAATAAATAGACAGGACAATAAGGACAAAACTAAGAATATAAACACACCATAAATAAATAGAGACCAAACACAGTAGACTATAATGCCTGCAACATAAACAAAGAAGAAAACAAACAGAAAAGGACTAAACTCAAATTGGAGACTGAGCACGACCCCCACTGTGCTCAGAATCATGACAATTGGAGTCCACCTGTGGTAAATTTAGTTGATTGGACATGATTTAGAAAGGCACACACCTGTCTATATAAGGTTTCACAGTTGACAGTGCATGTCAGAGCACAAACGAAGCATGAAGTCAAAGGAATTGTCTGGAGACCTCCGCAACAGGATTGTCTTGAAGCACAAACCTGTGGAATGGTACAGAAAAATTTCTGCTGCTTTGAAGGTCCCAATGAGCACAGTGGCCTCCATCATCCATAAAGAAGTTTGTAACCACCAGGACTCTTCCTAGAGTTGGACGGGGAGAAGGGCCTTAGTCAGGGAGGTGACCAAGAACCCGATGGTCACTCTGTCAGAGCTCCAGCTATCCACTGTGGAGAGAAGAGAACCTTCCAGAAGGACAACCATCTCTGCAGCAGTCCACCAATCAGGCCTGTATGGTAGAGTGGCCAGACAGAATCCACTCCTTAGTAAAAAGCATATGCAGCCCGCCTGGAGTTTGTCAAAAGGCACCTGAAGGACTCTCAGACCATAAGAAACAAAATTCTCTGGTCTGATGAGACAAAGATTGAACTCTTTGGCATGAATGCCTGGCGTCATGTTTGGAGGAAATTAGGCACTGCTCATCTCCAGGACAATGCCATCCGTACAATGAAGCATGGTGGTGGCAGCATCATGCTGTGGGTATGTTTTTCAGTGGCAGGAAATGGGAGACTAGTCAGGATAGAGGAAAAGATAAATGTAGCAATGTACAGAGACATCCTGGCTGAAAACCTGTTCCAGAACGCTCGACCTCAGACTGGGGCAATGGTTCATCTTTCAGCAGAACAACGACCCAAGGCACACAACCAAGATATCAAAGGAGTGGCTTCAGGACAACTCTGTGAATGTCCTTGAGTGGCTCAGCCAGAGCCCAGACTTGAATCCAATTGAACATCTCTGGAAAGATCTGAAAATGGCTGTGCACTGACACTTCCCATCCAACCTGATGGAGCTTGAGAGGTTCTGCAATGAGGAATGGGCCAAACTGCCCAGAGATAGGTGTGCCAAGCTTGTGGCATCATATTCAGCAAGACTTGAAGCTGTAATTGCTGCTAAAGGTGCATCAACAAAGTATTGAGCAAACACTGTAAATACTTATGTACATGTGATTTCTTAGTTTTTTATTTTTAATAAATTTGCAAAAATCTAAAAAAAACTTTTTTCATGTTGTCATTATGGGGTATTGTGTGTAGAATTTTGAGGAAAAAAATGAATCTAATTCATTTTGGAATAAGGCTGTAACATAACCAAATGTGGAAAAAGTGAAGCACTGTGAATACTTTCCGAATGCACTGTAGATACATTGCTGTGGAAAAAGTGCAGTTGCAATCAAAATCATCCAAGCCCCCACTGCAATTAGACTTAATGGCAAAATGTACAAACCAGCAGCTGTTTGCAATAAAGAAATCAAACAAGAACGATTTAAATAGCTCAACACAACTAACATTACAAGTGGTTTCTCCAGATTCAGCACAAAATGCCACTTTTAATCACTACTTCAGTCTCAAAATTATTCAACCCTTTCATGACAAGCATCTGTAGTACTGAGTAGAGCACCCTTTTGCTGTTATGATCTGCTGCAAGCGTGATACATAGGCAGACACTAGCTTCTGGCAGTGTTCATGAGGAATTTTAGCCCATTCCTCATGGGCAAAAGCCTCCAGTTCACTAATATTCTAGGGTTTGCATGCTGCAACTGCCTTTTTCAAATCCCACCACAGATTTTCAATGAGGTTCAAATCAGGCCCTTCAGCATTTAATATACACCTTACTGTGGAAACTGAAACTTCAGTAACTGCTGCCACCGCCACCAAATCTTGCTGCAGATCTTTTTCAGTCAGTCGAGGGTTTGACCACGTGCCTCCTCAAAACTTTGGTGGTAGTTGTTGATATCTTCCTTTTTCTGTCACATCCAGGTAGTGTATCTACTGTTCCTTTAACTTTATATTTGCAAACTTTGCCTCCAACTGTATCTCTTGGAACATTCATTGCCTTTGCTATCTTTTGTATCCTTTTCCTTGTTTGTGCAAGGCGATGATCTCATCTCTGAACTTTTTGGACAATTGTCTTGACTTAGCAATATTTCTAACATGCAATCAAATGTCACCATCAACCATCCAGGTATTTGAGGCATCTCTATCTGAAGCACACCTGATGCAACCAAAGAAGTCATTGACTGGTTGCATCAGGTGTGCTTGAGACCACACCTGATTTGCAAATGTTTCCTCTTATGAGAAATTCTATTCAGGAGGTTGAATAATTTTGAGACTGCAGTAGTCATTGAAAGTAGGATTTAGAGTTGAATTTGGATTAAAAAAAAAATCCTTGTAATATTAGTTCAACTTAACTACTTAAATTGTTCTTGTGTAATCTGTTTATTGCAAACGCCTGAACATTGTTAAATTTTGTCAATAAACCTAAAATGCAATGGGGTTTGAATAATTTTGATTGCAACATTTGTCCCCTTCCTGATTTCATACTTACATATTTGTCAAACTTATGTAAATGTTTCAGATAATCAAACACATTTTATTAATAGACAGAGATAACCTGAGTAAATCCAAAATGCAGTTTTTAAATGATGATTTCATTTGCTTAGGGAAAAAGCTATCCAAACCTACCTGGCCCTATGTGAAAAAGTAATTGCTCCCTCTTGTTACATCATGAATTAACTGTGATTACCCACATTTTTTGGAAAGCTGAGTTCACTTTCACTAGCCACACACAGGCCTGATTACTGCCAGACTTATTGAATCAAGAAATCACTTAAATAGAACCTGTCTGACAAAGTAGGCTGAAAGATTTCAAAAAGCAACGCATCATGCCCCGATCTAAAGAAATTCAGGAACAGATGTTAAACGAAAACCCAGAACAACATCTAAAGAACTGCAGGCCTCACTTGCCTCAGTTTGGACACTGGTCCATGATTCAACAATAAGAAAGAGACTGGGCAGAAATGACATCTATGGGAGAGTCTCAATGTGAAAAACCACTGCTGACCAGGAAGAACAGGCTCAGAAAAGAAGAAAGGCTCATCTCACATTTCCCAAAAAAACCATCTTGATGATCCCCAAGACTTTTGGAAAAATATTCTGTGGACTGACAAAACAAAAGTTGAAGTTTTTGGAAGGCATGCATCCTGTTACATCTGATATAAAACTAACATATTATTTGATAAAAAAGTGCTTCATAGCAACAGTCAAACATGGTAGTGGTAGTGTGATGGTTTGGGGCTGTTTTGCTGCTTCATGACCTGGACAACTTGCCGTAATTGATGGAACCATGAATACTGCTCTCTACCAGAAAAAACTGAGGGTTATGCAAAGAAGACTGCGCCTCAACACCAATGTAAAAGACTCCTTGCCAGTTATCACAAGCACATGATTGCAGCTGTTGCCGCCAAGGGTGGTACAACCAGCTATTCCATTTAGGGGGCAATTACTTTTCACATCGGGCCAAGTAGGTTTGGATAGCATTTTCCCTTAATAAATGAAATCATCATTTAAAAACTGTATTTTATATTTACTCGGGTTATCTTTGTCTAATATTAAAGTTTCTTTCATGATCTGAAATATTTAAGTGTGATAAATGTGCAAAAATATAAGAAATGCCTCTACCAAGCAGCTTGTGGCAAGAATAAGTGTGACACCTACTGGCCAGGAGATCAGAATGTTGCCTCTGTCACTTTTAACTCCTATCTCTTGATTTTTCAGCTGATGTTAGGAAATGGGAGACTATACTGGCTATCTATTTAAATAGCCCAAAAAAGCTATTGAGCACGGATGAAGAGCTTAGCCACATGAGGACCCTTTCACTTTTAAATTAGTGCTTGAGAATAGATGTCTTTAAATTTACCCACAAATGCAGCAAAAGATGCAAGAGTTTCTGAGTTGATGACTTCTGTTAAAGATCCATTCTGACAACTCTAAAACCACCTCAAAAACAATGTGTTTTGCCCCAAATAGTATATTGTGGCTTTTTATATATACACACACACACACACACACACACACACACACACACACACACACAAACAAACAAACAAAAAAAAACTTTCATTGCCTGAGAATGGTTTGGAACGAGCTTTTATGTCTTTGACCTACTTAAGTATGCACAGATCTATGAATATTCTAATTAGCTCCACCCATACTCCCACCCACCAGTAGCTGGAAGAAGATGAGAACATTGTACAAGGCTCCGAGAAAGCGATCTAACTTGAGGAAGTACTATTGTAGGTGAACCCATGGAAGACTTGCTGCCCGTCCTGGCATGGAGGCTGGAAGGCTCCCCACTGGTCTCTGGTTACCCACTCACCGCGGATTGCCTCGCTGGGTCTGGTGAGCAGTTCACCTTGGTCCTTGGTCTGCCCACCAGCCGGCTCGTCTCCGAGGCACTCCCTGGTCTCCTTCCTTCAGAGCTCGCCTTGCTTCGAGCTGCCCTGAGGCGAACTGCTTGCGAACCTGCGTGGGTAACCAGAGACCACTCCTTCAGGGGAAGAGGGAGGAGCCGAGGATAGTTCATTTCCTTCAGAGCGTCCTCCTTGGCTCACTCCGGGAGAGGTGAGGTGGCTGGTGGGGTGCACCAGCAGATGCCCCCAAGCAAGGCGAGGGGAGCCCTCCAGTTGGGCAGCGACTCTGCTCCACCGAGAATGATCCTTCCGCAGGTTCACCTACAATGACACTTGCCCGACCATTATGCCACGCACACCAGGGCCGTCTCCCCCGGCATGCAGGCTGCAAACCTATGTCCTCTTCGATATTTTAGCAGGGATACTGAGGTTTTTCCAAATAAAATTAATCATTGCTGTCATATTTTTATGTCTGTAGTTAAGACATGTAATTTAAAAGAGGATTTCTTGCTCTCACAGCCAAAAACTGAACATGTACGCAGGGCTGAAAAGTTCATAGGCTGAAAAGTTTGTAGTGGTCAAGTTTGACCAAATGTGTTTTTTATTTTTCAACATAGTCTCTCCTTCAGTCCACACACTTCTTCCATCTGTGTTGCAGCACTTGGATCCCTGCTGTTGAAAAATAAAGCACATTTGGTCAAATTCAACCACTATGAACTTTTCAGCCTATGAACTTTTCAGCACCCCCCCACCCACCCGGTATAATGTGCTATCTTTCCCAACATGTAAAAAGCTGACCTCCTGCTTGCTCCTCAGCTCCTCCCTCTTCAAGTAGGGGTCTCAGTGCTTAGCCTGACTGGTTAATGTCATAACCCATTAGGCTAAGCAGGAATACCAACGTAGCTAGAGACATTGTCTGCTTTTTTTTGTGTGTGTGTGTGGGGGGGGGGGGGTGGAGGTTAAACAGACATTCCTACCAGAAAAAAACATACTTGGGAGTTTGGAATGATTTTGCTCTGACTCCTGGTTGGATAGATCAAATAGTATGGTACGCATCATTTTTTTGACTTCTCAAGTGCATTTAACACCGTCCAGCCCCGACTGTTGAAGAAGTTGGAGGACATACATGTTGGGTCCCCCCTGACTAACTGGATCGAGGACTGCCTGACAGGCAGACCACAGTATGTGAGGCTGCAGAGTTGTGTGTCTGATCGGGTGGTCAGCAACATTGGGACCCCACAGGGCACTGTGCTTTCACCCTTCCTGTTCACCATCTACACATTGGACTTTAAGTACAATTCAGAGACATGACACCTACAGAAATTCTTGGATGGCCATTGTTGGATGTGTGGAGGGGGGCAGGAGGAGGAGTATAGGGGTCTGGTTGATCACTTTGGGGAGTGGTGTGAGGTTAACCATTTGCAGCTGAATGTGACCAAGACGAAGGAGATTGTGGTGTATTTTAGGAGGAAGAGACTCCCCCCTTCTCCTGTCTGCATTAGTGGGAGTGATGTGAAAATCGTCAGCTCCTATAGGTACTTGGGAGTTCAGTTGGATGACAAATTAGAGAGGGTGTAAACACTGAAGCCATCTACAGGAAGGGCATGAGCCGCCTTATTTTCTTAGGAGGCTCATGTCCTTCAACATCTGTAAAAGGTTCCTTTACTTGTTTTACCAGTCTGTTGTTGCTAGTGCCATCTTCTACGCTGTGGTGTGCTGGGGTGCAGGTATCAGATGAAGGATGCCGATAGACTGAACAAACTGATCAGGAAGGCTGGCTCTATGGTAGGACTGAAGCTGGCTACAGTTGAGGAGGTGGTGGAGGACAGAATTGTGGCAAAAATTTGAACAATTAGGGACAATACTTCATACCCCCTTCATAAAACACTTAACAGTCTTAAAAGCTCGTTTAGTAATAGATTCATTCAACCCCGCTGTGCTAGGAAGCAATGTAGGAGGTCATTTATACCTACTGGAATAAGACTGTTGAATTCATGTGTCTCTGCCAGGTCAGAGGATGCTATTTAGGATTAACAGCACCTCACACTGGTACTAGTATATTTTGTTCATTACTTGTCACTTATTTTGTTCTGAACTGACTCGTTTGCACATGTACTTTATGTCTGCCTCATACAATGTATAGTATTTTTATTTTGGTATTTCTTTACTATTGTTTGTATTCTGCTACTGTGACAATTTAATTTCCCTCTGGGATTAATCAAGTAATCTGATCTAATCTAAAAAAAAATGTCTTGTAAATCACAAGAAACCTGTTAGAGACATGTTAAAAATAGAAAAAAAACTTGATTTTTGAAAGAGTATCACTTTTAAGACTTCGTTAAAAAGGCATAGCAGGGACACTTTATATTCATAATGATCAAAACGCACACATGGATTCATTCACATGCTTACATCTGATACAATTGATAGTTGCCTGTGTTTCCTAAAAAGAATACAGTATTTTTAAACCAAAAATATTTCTATCAGTACTGCAGGAGTTTGCAGCTAAAACAGTATTTTGACTTTTAGAGTTATTGTGTCTGTCAGATGTAGGGGTCAGATTATGATTATTGATTATTTAACAATGAACCAAACCATTAAAGAAAACTTGGTCAGTATAATAAGTGTCAGTTCTTTGAAATGTCTTGAGCATGTTTCTGTCAGGAAGAATATATCACTGTAGATAAGAAGTTCAGTCAGTAAATGCACCATGAAGTGTAACATTGGCTGTAAATGTGTTTCGTCATTGGGGGGCACTGTTGAGCTTTAGTGGGGTAGTGTGTAACCTCTGAAATATTCATTAGGCTGTAGGGTAGTCAAGTGCACAGTGTTCCTTTAAAGAGTTTTTAACGAATTCTGACACTGGTATGAGCCAGTTTACTGTGGGTGACTCTTGCAGCAGCTCCACCTCCTCACCTGATCCTTCTCTATTGTATCGTCTTCTTTTCCTTTCCTTCATTGCTTTCCTCTTTCTTGCCCTTTTCCCCTTTCTCACCATGGTACCTGCCTCAGCTGAGAAGCACCACTGTTGCCAAATAAAGGGCTTTAAAGTGATGGAGTCATTAGCACAGTTGTTAAATACGGGTAATGAAGTGCTAAGCATGTCTTGAAAGAGGGATCTGTATACTCTGCAGCAATGGAGCCTCACAATAGCTGTTGAGGAGAATCGGGAGAATAAATTCTAAGGAGATCTGTGATGGCTTTAAGGACTCTATAATCTAATTTTCTGCCATATGAACGTACTCATATTCCCTTTGAAGCCTGCAAATTATTTCCTCCATCCAAGAAAGTAGGTGCTCTACAATAGTATTTACACTCTACAACCTGCTTTTAACCTTCATCACACTTAACCGCATAATCACAATAAGAATATTTGCAACAAGACTTTGATAAACACCTACTCTGTACCAGCATAACTTTTCTAAGAGCTGTGTGCACAAAGGTTATTGACTGTGCTTTACTCTTAATGTCTGACAAAGATTAAGTATTACAAAACAGCCTCTCACTTGTTTACGCTTTCTCAAGTGATGAGGATTAAGCAATAAAAAAAGGCCCTTCTTAGAACTACAGAGTCCCCAGTATGATTAAAAGGACAGTAAGGCCTATAATGCAACATGTTTTTGATGAAAATCTAATAACCACGGTAAAAAAAAGTATGACTCCCATGCAAGGGGCTTTGGAAACAGTTCTGACATACCTCGATGAAGTCACATGAGAAAACTCTAGCGGGTCAGGATGGAGGAGGGCTAATAACTTGCAGATATTCTCATGTGACTCCAAAGATGAGCTGCTGAAACAAATTTTAGTTTGATATTAGACACCTGATATACTGTCTGTGCTCTGCGTATAATGCATGTTCTCTGTTTGGAAAACTGGCTTTCTGTTGGTTCAGCAAAGCATTAGTAATGTTGATGTTGAAGCTGCAGGAGCCTGGGAAGCATCTCTGTCCAGCAGCAACAGCAGGCAGAACTAGTGTGCAGCTTTCCAAAACCGCACACCAATCTTTGACCTGATGTCAAATGCACCACAAATTCTCTGGCTCTGCTTAGGGCCCACATGGTTGTCAACTTCTTGTCATGGGTGTGTGAAAGTTGGATCTAATGTTTGATCCAAT
The DNA here is from genome assembly GCA_020510985.1 of Pholidichthys leucotaenia. Lineage (NCBI taxonomy): Eukaryota > Metazoa > Chordata > Actinopteri > Cichliformes > Pholidichthyidae > Pholidichthys > Pholidichthys leucotaenia. The sequence continues at coordinate 358,688,444 of CM035842.1, read as the reverse complement.
AACATGCAAACTGGGAGCGGTTTGGGATGCTTCATGTTTAAATGGTTCAGTCAGATATCCACATACCAATAAAAATAAACAAGTCACTTGGTTTTATTATTCTGGTATCCAAAAAACTGAGTTTGTATTTGCAACATTTTATAATACTTTAATTAAAATATTGCGATACTGGTGTCCCTGAGTCAAAACAATATCATTCATGTAAAGGATTTTGATACTATGTTACACTGATTTTTTTTTTCTCCCCACCCCAAGTTTACTTGATGATCTTCAATATATCTTTTTTGTTTGGGATTTCTTAGAATTGTCACATCTGCAGCAGTCTAATATTGGTTTTTAGATTTCTGATCTTAGATAAAAGAATGCCGTTATCAAAACATACATCCATTCATCCATCCATCCATCCATCCATCCATCAATCCACCTTCTACCACTTATCTGGGGTCCAGGTCATGGGGGCAACAGTCCAAGCAGAGAACACACACTGCCACCCGGTTCAAATAGCACCATGATTCCCATGATCCCTCCTGGAAGTGGTGAGCCCCTGGAAGGTGGACCCATGTGGCTCCTTTGGGTACACTGGGTCCTTGCTGTAACTTTTTCATGGGGACCCACTGGACTGGTCTTGGTTTGGCCCTTCACCCAGGCCCAATTTGTCTTGGGAGACCCTACCAGGGCAAGTTGCCCCAAACAACATAGCTCCTGGGATCATTAGGGCACACAAACACCTCCACCATGATAAGGTGGCGATCCATGGAAGGGGTAATTAAAACACTAATATAAAAAGTACTGTTCATCTCAAAAAGGTACAATACCATGATTTATAATTTAATTTAAACATCTAATTCATAATCATCTAAATTTAAAACAAAACAGCCTTGAAATAGCCCATGCTATGTGTGAGGAACTTTTTAAAAAATTGAATTATAGAACATAACTTTTCACACCTACACCCACGCACCCACCCAGCCACCCACACACACACACACACACACACACACACACACACACACACACACACACACATATATATATATATATACGTATATATATATATATATATATATATATATATATATATATACATATATATTAGATGCACTAGTAATCAGAGTAAGAAATAAGCAGATTTAAAGAAAAAAAAGAAATGCACCAACTAATTATGATAATTATCGGTTTTGAGCATTTCCTTGGGACTGCATCCTAAATAACATGGCAGTGATTAGCCTGTAATAACATACACAATGCAGCCTTTTCTGGATCACATTATTTATCCAATGTTAATCCAGAACAGCCACAATTGTTTTGTGTAGGTGTGCCAGCCACTGAACTCCCTGCCCTCAATGCATTCTTGTTTTTGTTGTTGTCTGCGCTTTTGTATACCACAGATGCCATTATTTTGTCACTACACACCCTCTCTCTTAGTATTCACTTAATTCTGCACTCCCAGGGCCACTGGACTTAAGAAAGCGCCACTGTGTGTGTGTGTGTGTGTGTGTGCGCGCGCGCGTGTGCATGTGTGCGTGTGTGTGTGTGTGTGTGTGCGTGCACGTGTTCATGTATGTGTGTGTTTCAAATGAGAATTAAACCCATTTAGAGTTCTGAGCTTTCGGGGTCAGATTTCCTTCATGTCACCACCAAGATCGATGGATGTGACCTCTGACTGCTCCAATTTGTATACAAACATGAAGCTGACCAATCACAGTGTCGCGTGGGAATGTGCCAACCAATGGGAGCCTCTGGCAGAATCGTGCTCTGTGGCACTCCTCTCTTTTGTCTGTCAGGATTAGTGCCATGGCAACGCTGGTCGCCTGGGAAGTGAGTTTCCCAGAGCAGCGGGACAAGGACAGAAACAGGCTGCTTCAGTCCAAGTCTTACTTCCCCCCAGCCAGTTGGGAAGCAGGACTTTAGTCCAAAACTTCCACCTACACTGCCAGTCCTAATGAGGTGCCAACCCTAGCCACAAGCTCAAAGTGTGTTTGTCTGTGTGGGTGAGTAGATGGGTTGGTGAGGGGGCCGTCCTTGTGTCCGCTCTTCTGTGTGGGGTACTCTGTAGAAAAGTCACCCCACTCTCCCTCCCTTTTCTCTTGGTGGACTACATTCGCCAGAAGGGCGGATGGCCAGGCAGCTGAAATCACCGCTGCTGACGAAGCATGTGACTCCACACCGAGGCCCCTTTGTTTGGACACTTAATGTCCAACACACTGAGTCCCGGAACTGCAGTGTGACATGGGAACAGACAAGTATGGAAATGAGGGTGCATCTAGAATGATTAAAAACTTTAGAATGTTTTGTGACTGCAGACAGAGATCTTATCTAGTGGGATGTAAAGTTAGAACCTTAGTTATAAGATTTTAAGGCCATACTGTGAATATGGTTGAAATTTTCTTTACAAGAGTCAATGCATTTACATTGTGCCCCAGACGTCTTTGGTAGAGATGGGGTCAGACAAATTTCTGGCTATAAGCTAAGTATACAAATGTTGTGAGAAACTCAGCCAGTAGGGGGACCAAAACTACAAGTTCAGCCTTGATATTTTGGGGGGTAAGAATTAAAATAACCTTCGAAAATTATGATCAGTGCATGGTGTAGTATTTCAAACCACAGGATTGGTCAGAGTCGGAGTGATGACGCGGCCGTTCGGTGACGTCATCACGGCAAACATATAAATGTAAAGGATGGCCATTTTACAGGGTCTTTGGTGCTCGACCTACCAACTGACAACACCTCTGTACACCGTAGTTAGTTTTTTTGTAATAAAGTTCGTGTTCCCAGCAAACTCCACTCTCCTCTGGTTTTTGTCAAAACCCAGATATAACTCACGGTAGTTAGATTACAACACTGCATTAGAACTTGTTTATACTGTAATACCTTTTTCTTATTAGAAAGGACGGCATCTTTAGTCATTTTGGTAAATTTATAATTTCATTTCTTTGAGCTCAGAGCTGAAATCATTGTTCTTCTGTTCAAGCTCAGGGAACATTTCTTTCAATGATATGATTCAGATTATATCAGAGGTTATATGTCAATAGTTTATGGTTTATTCATCAGAGTCAAGAATTTAAGAGAAAATCCTTCCAAAGGGAGGAACAGTAAATTTATATGACAAAAGTTGCAAAATTACAGATAAATAGCTGAAAAATTTATGAGTAAAACATAAAAATTTGATGTGCAAAAAGTCTCAAATTTATCACAAATTTATCACAAAGAAGGAAGGAATTGAGAAGAAAAAAATATTAAATTTATGAGACAAATCTCCAGACCATCGGTGACCCTTCTGTGTGGAGTTTGCATGTTCTCCTTGTGTCTGCGTGGGTTTACTCCGGGCACTCCGGTTTCCTCCCACATGCCAAAAACATGCAAGTTAGGTTAATTGGCATCAAAACTGGGGATTCTAAATTGTCCTTAGGTATGGATGTGAGAGTGAATGGTTGTCTGTCTATTTGTGTTGGCCCTGCGATGGACTGGCGATCTGTCCAGGGTGTACCCTGCCTCTCGCCCAAAGATGCTGGGATAGGCTCCAGCCCCCCCGCGACCCGAAAGGATTAAGCGGTAGAAGATGGATGGATGGATGGATGGAGACAAATCTCCACAATTTTATAGGAGACAAATGTAAATATGAGTAAAATTTTACTGATTTGTGATAAATCAATGACAAGAGAGTCACAAATTTATTAGAAAATCCCGCTTAAAATTGGTGAGGGTAAAGTCCTTGCACACTAAAGTATCCTTTTAATGGATATATTTTTGGAGACTACCCTTAGATATACTAAGTAAATAATGACGTAACACTAATTTTACTTGATACAATTTTTGGCCACTTTACTCACCCTGCTTATATGCCAACTAGCAGCAATACCTGGTGAATAAGACATGCAGTGTTTAGTCCTGATGATACTACAACAGTGATATCAAAGACCTGCTCACCAACCTTTGCTCCCCTCAGAGTTCAGCTAGGTTGCTATGAATATATAACTTATCTTGACCTGACATGTCTCTCCAGAAATGTAAGGAGGAAAGGCAAGGCAAGTTTATTTGTATAGTGTGGAGTGTGTAAATGACGAGGCAGATTTGTCTCAGGCAGTTTATTACACATCTCCAACATGAGCATAGTAGAAAGAGGACATCTCAGACAAAACTCGTCCCTTAAATACTCAGGTCTTCCTACAGCTCAAAAGTCACATTGCATTCACATCAAAGGTCACAATGCATTCACTTCCTTAATCCTTTAACATCCCCCCTCACAGTCTCTGAAACACAAAGGATCCTCCTAGCAGTCTCTGACACACAAAAGATCACACTTTCACAACTTCCTGTTATCTCCAAGGAAACTCTGCTCTTTGTTCTTATCTAAGATGCTAGTCACTATGTTTTCCCCATGGCAGCTACACCCCCCCCCCCGAGCATATTGGATCGAACAAAAGAATAACAGTCTGTATGTTGTGACAGAATCATTACACATCAATCCACATGCTGCTTGGGCTTCAGTCTTCTCCCGTATCTGCTGTAACCAGGATTCATCGCCTCCGCGGCGCTGTCATGCTGGGGAGCTGCTGCTTGGGGGTGAAAAACTTTTGTCTGTCCCTGCGGGTGTTCTGGGGAAATTTTACTCTGGGAAGCTCCCCATGGGAGTCTTCCACGCCGAGGGGCCCTCGCCAACAGCACTTGCTCATCCGCCACCACAAAAGCGGGTTTGAGTCTGTTTATGCCAACCTTTTCCCTCCTACCCCCCAAATCTAGCAAAAAATGCTTGTCCCCTGTTTCCAGCACTCTGAACGGTCCATCATAAGGTGGTCGCAGTGGGGGGCGATGTGCATCGTGTCTGACAAAAACAAACTCCGCGTTTTTCAAAGTTTTAGGCACAAAAACGCGCGGAAAACTGTGGTGAAGAGGACCCGGCAGCGTGCCTGTGTCAATGCTACGCTGCAACAGCTGAGACGGGGAGCTGCCCGGCGCAGGATTATCTGGGAGAAACTCCCCGGGCAGCCGAAGTGGCTGCGCAAAAACGAGTTCAGCCGGGAAAGCTTCCAAATCCTCTTTAGGCGCAGAACGTAACCCCAATAAAACCCACGGTAGCTTGTCTACCCAATTTGCATCTGTCAGTGACGCCCTGAGAGCCGCTTTCAATGACCTATGAAAACGTTCGCATAACCCATTAGCCTGTGGATTGTACACGGTTGTGCGGTGAATTGTGACACCCAGGCTGCGGGCCATTGTTGACCAAAGTTCGGAAACAAATTGAGGGCCTCTGTCGGACGTTATGTCCGACGGGACTCCAAAACGCGCCACCCATATTGTTAAAAATGCGCGTGCAACCTCCTCGGCTGTGGTCAACGCCAGTGGAACCACCTTAGGCCAGCGCGTGGTGCGGTCCACCATTGTCAGAAGGTGCGTGCACCCCTGTGATGGCGGGAGGAGGCCCACGAGGTCCACGTGAACATGGTCGAACCTCTTAGCCGGGATGTGAAACGACTCCAAGGGAGCTCTCGTGTGTCTGTGTACTTTGGCTCGTTGGCACGCCATGCAGGCTGCTGCCCACTCTTTCACTTGTTTGCGAAGGCTCAGCCACACAAATTTCTCTCCTACCATTTTGACCGATGCACGCACTCCTGGGTGCGCCAAAAAATGAATCGAGTCAAAAATGCGGCGGCGCCACATGGCCGGTACCACGGGACGCAGTCGCCCCGTGGAGACATCACAAATTAGGGGGGGGCATACCGTCTTGCAGCACCCTGCTCTCCAGCCTTAACCCTGTTGGTCCAGACTGGAGTGCGCGCACGTCCGCGTCACTAACTTGTTCCGCGGCCATGGCTGAGTAATCTATCCCCACGCGGACCGGGGCAGCCACGGCGCGCGAGAGGCAGTCTGCCACTACATTCAGTTTACCCGACACATGCTGAATATCGGTAGTAAACTCTGAGATCGCGGCCAGCTGTCTCTGCTGCCGGCCCGACCACGGCTCTGAAACCTTGGCCATCGTGAATGTTAGTGGCTTGTGGTCCACGAACACAGTGAAACAGCGCCCTTCCAGCCAGAACTGGAAGTGGCGAATGGCCAAGTGGAGAGCCAGCAACTCCCTGTCGAACGCGCTGTATATACGTTCACTGTCGTGCAAAGTCCTGCTGAAAAAGGCGAGCGGCTGCCAAGCCCCGACTACACGCTGCTCCACGACCGCCCCTATGGCCACATCTGACGCGTCAGTAGTGAGCGCTATGCGGGCCGTTGGGTCTGGATGTGCCAACAACGCAGCGTTTGCCAGGGCTGCCTTGACTTCCGAGAATGCCCGCTCTCGCTCCAGGGACCATTCGATCTTATTCGCGGGTTTCTGTTTTTTGAGCGCGGCATACAGTGGTTGCATGAGCTGCACTGCACGGGGGAGGAAATGGTTATAAAAATTCACCATTCCCAAAAACTCCTGTAACGCCCTGACCGTTTGCGGTCGGGAAAAATCTGCTACCGCGCGCACTTTGTCGGGCAGTGGAATCGCTCCTTCTGGAGAGACGCGGTGCCCCAAAAAAATCAATCTGCGTCACTCCGAACTGACACTTCGCTGGGTTGATTATTAAACCGTGCTCTCCCAACCTCCGGAAAACCGCCGTGAGGCGGTTTTCGTGTTCGTCTTCGGACGCGCTGGCTCCCAAGATATCGTCCAGGTAGACGAATACGAAAGGGAGATAGCGCAGCACCGCATCCATCATGCTTTGGAACGTCTGTGCAGCCCCTTTAAGCCCGAATGGCATGCGCAAAAACTCGAATAGACCAAACGGAGTTATCACCGCTGTTCTGGGTATGTCCTCAGCGCACACTGGGACTTGGTGGTAACCGCGGACCAAGTCTATTTTAGAAAAAACGCGCGCTCCTGCCAAGTGAACGGAAAAATCCTGGATGTGGGGAATTGGGTAGCGGTCGTGCGCTGTGGCGTTGTTCAACCTGCGGAAATCCCCGCAAGGTTGCCACAAACCGTCAGCTTTAGGGACCATGTGTAGCGGGGAAGCCCATGGGCTGTTTGAATGCCTGATGATGCCCAACCTCTCCAGGTTGGCGAACTCCTCGCACGCTATGGCCAGTTTAGCTGCGTCCAAGCGCCAAGGTTTTGCAAAAACGGGCGGCCTGGTGGTGGTAATAAAATGTTCCACCCCGTGTTTAGCGACGGCTGCCGAAAATGTCGGGACCGTGAGTGCTGGGAACTGAGTGAGCAGTGTGTGGAACTTACCGCTTGCAGCTGTGACGTTGGCTTGTGCTGTTGGCTGGGACGCTCGAGCTGTACAGGGGATAGAATCAAAAGACAGTGCATTAACCAGGCGCCTGTCAGCGACATCAACCAACAAACGATGTGAGCACAAAAAATCAGCCCCCAATATATTGAAATTCAATGCTGCTATGACAAAAGTCCACTCAAATGCACGGCTGTGAAATAACAGAAGTAGAGTCCTCTCACCAAAGGTCTTAATCTCCGAGCCGTTTGCTGTTGCCATCTCGGGGCCGCTGGAACCTGCCAGCCGGTCGGCGTAGGACAGCATGATGAAACTCAACTGGGCGCCGGTGTCCACGAGGAAATGCCTCCTGGAGCGTGCGTCCGTCAGGTAGAGCAGCTTGTTCTTCTCACTGAGGGTCGCAGCTGCTACCGACCCCCGGTCTTGGCGTTTCCCGAGCGCTTGAACTGGCACGGTGGTATACATTTGTGTGCCTTCTCTGCAAAGCGGCGGTGATAGAAACAAAGGATGTCTCCTCCGCGTTCCTTGGCCCCCGCCGCCGCTGTCGTCGGTGGTTCTGCTACCGCCGTCAATGGCTCCTCACCCTCTCCGGCCGTCGCGCCGAGCTCCGTCGCTGCCGCCGTGGTCGTGAGCTCTCTGCTGGCCATGATGATCCGGTGTGCTTCCCGGGCGCGGGAAGTCCTTTCCGCGGAAGTCCTGCTTGCCCAGCAATGGCAAATTGGCCAGGGCCGCTCTCGTCGCTGACAGAAGGTTCCAGAGGAAGAGGTGGGTAAAAATGAAGTGGTCGTCGTCCGAGCCCTTCAATTTCAGCATCCTCTCCATCAGGTCAATAGCCGTGCAATCTCCTAACCCGGTCCGCGTCAGGAGTCTCTCTGCTCTCTCCTCAACCGAGAGTGTGTAGTGCTGGATGAGTGCGGCTTTCAACGCGCCGTATTTGTCACTGGTTGGTGGCTGATCCAGCAGGCTCTCCACATGCTGAGCCGTGTGGGTGTCGAGCTTTGCGACCACATGGTAGAATTTCATGTCATCCACCGAAATCCCCCGGAGGACGAACTGCGCCTCAACCAGGTGGAACCAGGAGCGCGGATTGTGCTGCCAAAAATCCGGTAGCTGGATGGCAACAGCATACGCTTGGCTGGGGGCTCCCAACGAGGCTGGCTCCGGGGAACTCACTTCGTGTTGCATGCTTTGTCTTGGGTCACCAGTGTGGAGTGTGTAAATAACGAGGCAGATTTGTCTCAGGCAGTTTATTACACATCTCCAACATGAGCATAGTAGAAAGAGGACATCTCAGACAAAACTCGTCCCTTAAATACTCAGGTCTTCCTACAGCTCAAAAGTTATATTGCATTCACATCAAAGGTCACAATGCATTCACTTTCTTAATCCTTTAACATCCCCCCTCGCAGTCTCTGAAACACAAAGGATCCTCCTAGCAGTCTCTGACACACAAAAGATCACACTTTCACAACTTCCTGTTATCTCCAAGGAAACTCTGCTCTTTGTTCTTATCTAAGATGCTAGTCACTATGTTTTCACCATGGCAGCTACAATAACGCATTTTGTGTACAAGTCAATTCAAAGTCCTTTACATAAAGCATTACAGCAAGTTGCAAAAGGAATACTTAAGAATTGAAATGCAAACTAAAAAGTAAATTAAAGAGAAACTAAAACAAGCTAAAATAGAATATGACAGAAATAAAAATTACAGTACATTGTAGGCTACTGAAAGGCCGTGGCAAATAGGAGACTTTTAAATCTCGATTTAAAGCAGCTGAGAGTTTCAGCACCCTGATGCTTTCTGGGAGTTTGTTCCATATGTGAGGAGCATAAAAACTAAACGATGCCTCACCATGTTTGGTTCTAACTTTGGGCATAGATAGTAGGCCTGACCCTGATAATCTGAGGGCTCTGGGTGGTTCATAATGGACTAGCAGATCTGAAATGTATTTTGGCCCTAAACAATTCAGAGCTTTATAAACCAACAGCAGTATTTTGAAATCTATTCTTTGACAGCTAGGAAGCCAGTGTAAAGATCTGAGAACTGGAGTTATATGATCCACTTTCTTGGTCTTAGTGAAGACTCGAGCTGCAGCGTTCTGAACCAACTGCAGCTGTTTGATGGACTTTTCAGGGAGACCTGTGAGGACAGCATTACAGTAGTCCAGTTTACTGAAGATAAACGCATAGACAATTTTTTCTAGATCCTGCTGAGACATCAGACCTTTAATCCTCGCTATGTTCTTTAAGTTATAATAGGCTGACTTCACTACTATCTTATTGTGGTTGTTAAAATTCAGGTCTGAGTCCAGAACCACACCCAGATTTCTGGCTTGGCTGTTGGTTTTTAGCATCATTGATTGAAGCCGAGTACTAACTTTGCGTCTTTCTTCTTTGGCTTCAAAAACTATTATTTTGATTTTGTCTTCGTTTAACTGAAGAAAATTCTGGCACATCCACTCTTTAGTTTGACCAATGCATTTGATCAGGGTTTTAATTGGGCCATAGTTTCCTGGTGAAACGGTTATGTAGATTTGTGTATCATCTGCATAATTATGGTAATATATTTTGTTGTTTTTTATGATTTGAGCTAGTGGGAGCACATAGATTTTGAAAAGCAAAGGTCCCAAAATGGAACCTTGCAGAACTCCGCAGGTTATTTTTGTTTGATCAGATTTGGAGTTACTTATAGACACAAAATAGTTCCGGTCTTTTAAATAGGACTCAAACCAGCTAAGGGCTGTACCAGAAAGTCCCACCCAATTTTTCGGACGGTCTAGTAAGATGTTATGGTCGGCCATGTCAAATGCATCACTGAGGTCCAGTAGAACCAAGACTGAGATGTTGTCATGATCTTTATTGGAGTGTATGTCATTAGGGACCTTAACTAGAGCTATCTCAGTGCTGTGGTGTGGCCGAAAACCTGACTGGAAGACATCAAAACAGTTATTTAATGTCAGGAAGTTGTACAATTGTTGAAAAACAGCTTTTTCTATTGTTTTACTAAGGGGAGATTTGATAAGGGCCTATAGTTGCTCATGAGTTAGGTGTCTAGGCTGCTCTTTCTTAGAAGTGGCTTGGTAACAGCTGTTCTCTATCTAGTAAGCCATTATCTCTTGCAACTTTCAAGTTATAGCCTTGGAAATCTGAACTATTTTCTTGACAAAAAATCATTACCAATCTTGACCACTAGTGGTTATGTCGCCATACGGTGACTGGGACAGTTAGAGGGTTTTTAATGGGCGTTTGTTCCTGCTTTTATGGCTTTATGACTTCCTCTTAGCGTCCATGTCTTCTCTTTTGTGGCTTTTTATCGCTCCTTTTTAGTCCATTTATGGCATTCACACCCTGTTTAGGACTCTTCAACTCTATGCAACCCCCATGCCCACATGTGGATGCAGGAAACAGAGACTAGCGATTGTGTGGGTGTGCATGTGTGTGTGTACAGCTAAAGCACTTTTTGGATGTGTGTGTGTGTGTGTGTGTGTGTTGGTGTGTGTGTGAATGTATGTTTGTAGCTTGTGTGTGAGAGCACTTTATGTAATATCTAACCAACTAATCTTCACTATTTATTTTATTCTAACATGCTAAACATAATATCAACTCGATTTCTATAGTTCACTGGTTGCGCAAGATTATAAACTGTGTCTCCATATCAAAAAGTTCCAAATCTGTTAATTTTTGGGGATGTTATTGAGATAAAAGTGGCCGGCCAGGGGCTTCACTTCTGGAGGCCAATGATCCATCCAGTTTTGCTACAAAGATCAGTGGCCGACTCCACTCAGCTCTGTACTCGCTAATGGGGCATGAGCTAGCCAGGGTTTTTTGTTTTTTTTTTAGTACAGATCAGTGCATATGGGACCTAAAACAAAAGAAACAAAAAAAATCTCCATTGAAATGAATGGCAAGAGCAAAATTATCTTTTGATCCAGATCAAATTTTGTTACGAGTTACACATATGATGTCTGTAAATTTAAAAGATATTTTTCCATGCAGTTAAAGTTGCTGGCTGTTCTATAATAACAGAGTAATATTTAGCTTTTGTTTAAACGATTAGCGGACAACTCCCATCATCCCACATCACTAAACTGTAATTGTGTTTAGTGCTGTTACTTATGCAGAATACACATCTTTTCTTTTGATCAGAGTTTAAAAATTAATTTATTTGAAGTTTTTATGTTGACTGTGTTTACTATAAATTTGCTGCTGCTTATGCATATGTATTTTCCTTTAATTAGAGTTTATAAAATTCCATTATTCAATGCTGACTGTGTTCACAGTCAATTCACTGCAAACAAAAATAAATCTACATCAATATTAGTGGTGTTGGTGTTATCACGTTAATCGCCCGTTAACACTTTGCCCCATTAACGGGGACAAATTTTGTGATCGCGGTTAATGGCAGTTAACAGCAGAAAGTACAAACAGTACTTTTTGGCCTAGTGGCTCTCTGTACCAAAGCCGTTCTGGCCACAGACACTGTGCGCGCCATGCAGACATTGCGAAGTCAAACAAGCTGGGTTACAGCCGTGGAAATCACCAAAGCACTGTCATGTTTAAGTTTACAGCGCTATCTGTTGGAGCTCTCACCTGGATAATTGTTACAGCCTCCTACAAAACTTTGCCTGGATGTTGGGTTGTTCTTCTTCTGTGGAAGCTAGCTAGCTGGCTAGTAGCTACATGCTAGGTTATAGCTGACCTCCAGCAGCTGACACGGATAGAAATTCACCTGTTTTCATCCTCATAGCTTTGAGTCCAACTGTTGGTGAGTACGAGTCTAAAAAACTTCTCAACCTGTGTTCGTAATGTCCATTCACTCCCCCGCCATTTTTGTAGCATGATGGGGTGTCATCACAGACGAGATATTTGTTTGTTTATGTTTGCAATTTTTCTGCTAAAAGGGAAATTGTGTCTGTTGTGAAACATGAGGTTTTGTGTTGATCTGCTTAAAAGCAGTGGATGTTTGCTATGGGAGAAAGAGCAAGCTCCATTTGAGGTTGCTGGCTGGCTGTTGTTCAGTGATGTTATTGAGCCCTGGCATTCTGTTGTTTGCACATGCAGTAATACTGCTGAGCATTTTCTGGAGAATATTCTGGATAGTTTTTGTCATTTTGAATATGTTGAGAGCTTTAATAAACCTGCAGGTGAAGACAACAAGCATATTTGTCCACTCCCATGTTATAACAGTATGACAAACTTGAAAAATTATCAACTTAAGGTACACTGTATCTGTATGGAAAAACACACGATTAACATGTTATTAATCACGATTAACTCAACATTCCAAGAGATTAATCGCGATTAAAAATTTTAATCGTCCAACACCACTAATCGATGTATGTTATCAAGCAGCCGCTCTTTTACACAGTGTGGTAGGTTGCCTTTTGGGCTTTTTGGGGGGGGCATTTCCATAGAGCTGGTTGCTTGTTTCTCTCATGAAACCTGGCAACACTGGACATGGATACTCTTTAAGACACATCACCTGTGGTGGCCACGCACTGATTAGCCCCCTGGCTATAAAGGCACCACACATGCATGGCTTCCTCAGTTCCATGATTTCCACGGAGTGAGCAGACATGATATTCAAGAAGTGTGAAAAATATGCACTTGTAGGTTCAATTCAATTCAATTCAGCTTTATTTATATAGCGCCATTTCACAACAACAGTCATCTCATAGCACTATCAACTGTAGGGGGGGACCCCCACAGTTGCAGAAAGACCCCAGCAATCAGGCGATCCCCTGTGAGCAAGCACTTGGCGACGGTGGAGAGGAAAAACTCCCTTTTAACAGGAAGAAACCTCCAGCAGAACCAGGCTCAGGGAGGGGCAATCATCTGCTGCGACTGGCTGGGGGGTGAGGGGATAGAGAAGAAGAAAAGAACAGACATGTAGGTGTGAGAGTTGGTTGGCAATAGTAGAGTCCACTTACCTAAGAAGAAAGCTGGTCTACGGCCCCTTTCGGGATTAGTGTTGTCTCCCCATACAAGGGCGTTAAGGTGAAAGCATTGCAACTGCCTGGTCGGCTCAGCTGACCAGCAAACACAGCCATTTCCTGCATGGAATCCAACCCAGTCGGAGGAAGCAACGGAAGGCTTTCCCTCACGCGAAAGGGTGAATAGCAAGGGTTGCCCAACACACAGTAAACTATTAGCAGAAGCCAATTGCTTGATAAAGGTTGCCGCTTGCAAATAAACTGAACAAATTGGGGGGGGGGGGGACGGGATTTCAGATTAGTGATGTTACGCTTGACACCGCCCACTCGACACTGATTCGAGTAATATAAAGCGGAAGTGTCCTGAGCAGTGCATCGGATGCCGTTTTAGCATGCCCACAGCCATGTGACCGTAACAAGCGAGGCCTCGTTATGTTGGTCACATCACGTGACTTGAGGGCTCACGGGAAGTTTGAGAAGGAATTAGGTTTTTTTTTGTTTGCTTTGTATTGATTGTTCCTGCCATCCAATTTTGAATAGACCTCAGATGGCCAAATGCTCAAATAAAAAAAAAAGGATTGAGATTTTTTTTAGATTTTCCACTTAGATGCAGTTCTGACAGTCAATCACCAGATGACAGTCTTCATTTTATGTTTCATAACACTGTGTCGCTCATGAAGCAATTGCCTCAAAGTTGGGTCATTGTTTCATAAGGCCTCAGTTTCAACATCACTAGTTCAGAATGGAGCTCAGGTAGCACTTTTGCACATCTTTTTATCTGCGGTTCAAACCATACCTACAATCCCAGCTATAAGCAGTGATAAGTGCACTGCTGAACCCACTAGAGAAAAAAAAGCAGAAAGGAAATGAAATCTCATGCCCATAACAACCAGTATTAGTTATGGGGTGTGATTAGTGTGAAGCATATCTCCCCCTATTTTATTTAGCGAATGCAAAGTCCTTAAGCCAAGCAGTTGCCTCCTGGTTTGCTGTATGGAGGGTGTGTAATCCTCCTTCCAGTCTTTGGAGCGGGCAGGCCTCTATGATGTGTTCCATTGTTTGCTCCTCTCCACATGCGCACAGTGGGCTAGGGCTACTGCCCCATCTGTAAAGGCTGGCCAAGCAGGGGCCATGTCCAGTCCTGAAGCGATTGAGTGTAGACCACTGTCTCCTTGGGAGGTTGGTGCCCGGGACCTGTTGGTTGGGGTTTATCACCAGCTGTTTGTTTGGGACCTCCTTGGTCTCCCATTCCTCTTGCCAAGCTGTCTGGATGGTAAAGTCAGCTGGGGGAGGGTTTTTCCAAATCGGCCGTCTGGATGAAAGTCGGGCAGTGGGTGGAGTGTAGATATCTGCATGGATTGGTAAGTGAGGAGAATCTTTAACTTTTTGGAGCATCCTTTGAGTTAATGCTGCTCGCCGGATGTGTGGAGGGGCTATGTTTGACAGTACAGAGAGCCAGGGGAGTGGTGTTGAGCGGATTGTTCCAGTTATAGTTCTCATGGTTGTGTTGAGCTGGGTGTCCACATGGTGTGTGTAAGATGACCTGGACCAGACAGGGGCACAATATTCTGCTACAGAGTATGAAAGGGCCAGTGCTGAGGTGCGCAGGGTGGAGACTGCCGCCCCCCATTTTGCACCAGCGAGCTTGCAGAGCAGGTTGTTTCGTACCTTCACCTTAGCAGCCGTCCCCTTTAGATGTTCCTTGAAGGATAAGGTCCTATCAAGGGTCACTCCAAGATAAGTTGGATTTGGGGCATGCTTAAGCTTGAGTCCGCTCAGGTGGATGTTTAGTTCTCTGGCAGCTTTTGCATTGTGGAGATGGAATACACTGGAGACGGTTTTTGCTGGGCTTGGTTTTAGGCGCCAGATTTTGCAGAACTGGTCCAGTTTGGCAAGATCTTCCGTGAGCACCCGTTCCAGTGGTTCAAAGTCTGGTGCTTGGAATGCCAAACAGATGTCGTCTGCATAAGTGAATTTGCGGGATTTTGTAGTAGGCAGGTCGTTTATGTAGAGGTTGAACAGAGTTGGAGCTAGAACTGAGCCTTGTGGGAGTCCGTTTTTCTGCATTCTCCATGCACTTGTCTTCTGACTGAGGTGGACTCTGAACCTTCGGTTGGTCAGCAGGGTTTTTATAATTGCTGTTGCCCAAGCAGGGATCGCCTTTATAAGTTTCAGGAGGAGGCCTTTGTGCCAGACCGTATCATAGGCGGCTGTAAGGTCGAGAAACACAGCCCCTGTCTTCAGTCTGCTCTCGAAGCCATTTTCGATGAAGGTGGTTAGGGCCAGTACTTGTTCTCCTGTACTGCGGTCCTTGCGGAAACCTGCTTGATCCACACTTAGAATATCCTCTACCTCTGGGGAAATGCGTTGCAGAATTAGGCGCTCCATGATTTTGTAAGGAACGCTGAGTAGGGAGATTGGGCGGTAGCTTGCTGGTAATTTGTGGTCTTTGCCAGGTTTTGGGATGGCAATGACCTTTGCTGTCCGCCATTTCTTTGGGATCGAGTTTGTTTGTGTGATCCTTGTGTAGAATTGTGTCAACCAGGTTAGGGCTCGGGGGCCAAGATTTTTCATGAATTCTGGGAAGATGTTATCGTATCCTGCTGCCTTTCCACATTTCAGGCTCTGTAGGACTTTCTCCAGTTCAGCAGCCTCGAAGGGTTCAGGGTTCGTTTCCTCTACAGGCATTTTTTGGTGTTTTTTTAGCTCAGTTGTAACTGCTCTTTTGGTGTCTTTGTCTTGGGGTGCTTTGGCGATAGTCAGTAGGTGGGATGCAACTTGGTTGGGTGTGACGGATGCTCGGCTTAGGCTAGGGGGCTTCTGTGCAGCTCCTAGGCGACGGATGAGGCTCCAACATTTCCTGCTAGAGTGGGTAAAGCTCCGGTCAGCAACTGTCTCCTCCCATTTCTTTCGCCGAGCTGTATTTAGCGATTCAATGAGATGGTCTGCTATCTCTGGGTCCCCTGATGTTTGATAGGATTGTAGGAGGGCAGCACTTTCTCCGTCCAAACATGGGACATAGAGGGGTCGGTAGCCTCGTGGGATTGCAGTATGGGCAGCCTTGAAGATTGCGCTGCAGAAGCGGTTGTATGCTTCATCTACAGTGATGGTGTGGAGTGGGATGGTAACAACGCTCCGGTCCAGAGTTTCACTGAATTTCTTCCAGTTGGCTTTGCGGAAGTTCCAGCGCATCTTCCTTGGGCTGTATATGACTGGAAGTTGTAGGCCAATGTGTACAAGCAGGGGCCGGTGTTGGCTGTGTGGAAAATCATCAAGAATGAGGATCTGTGTAGGATATGGCTCCCCATTCAAAGAGCTGACCCAACACAGGTCAGGAGAATAGTCCTTCTTCCACCTAGCAGAGTGGAAGGTTCCTCTTTGTTTGGGGTCGTATATCAAAGCGAGGTCATTTCTGGATGCCCAGTCTGAAAGTGCCTTCCCATCACTGTCCACTGCTGGGTACCCCCAGTCAGGGTGATGGCTGTTAAAGTCCCCCACATAGATGGCAGGGTGGGGTAGGGTGGGTAAGACCTGCAGATCCCAGTTGGCATTAGGGGGCTTGTACACATTGACAATATGGAAGCCACCAATGATTATGGTGTCTGAGAAATGTGTTGTTATCAGGTGATTTGCTTCAACTATGTCAGAACGCACATAGGTGGCACGTCCATGTTTAGCATGGAGAACATAGCACAGGAGGTCAAAGCCTTTGATGGTGAAGCGGCCAGCTTCCTCTGTGCCAATATGAGTCTCTTGGAGGCAGATTACATCAATCGAATGTTGGAAGGCGAGGACTTCGATAAGGCTTCGCTTGGCTGCAGATAGGCCTTCAACGTTTAGTTGTAATATGCGAAGGGCCGATCCTACCACAAAGTGCTCTTGGGGCTGTTTGCTTTCGGCTTTAGGACTGTGACTAGGATTCTTCTTTGACTTGGCACAGAGGCGTCGTCTCTTCGAATTTAGTCTGCTGGTAGGATCATTAGCTTCCCCAGGCGAGCCCGGGTACTGGCGGAGGGCGCGACGAGAACGCTGATCCATTGCCCCCCCATCTCCCCCTTAGAGTGGTGTAAAAAATGAGGTGTGGTTGTTGCCACAGCTTCAGCTCTGCTTAGAACAGCACAAGAGAGAGGAGGTGTTTAGCGCCATGTGTACTTAACATATTAGTAAAGAAATGGGGGAAGAGTAATATGGGCATGTATGCATGGTCCAGCATCATGCATGGACTGCTTTATACTACCAAATAGGGTGAGGTAAGCCAGATTTCTGGCTGTCTCTTGCAACCGTCTAAGTCAGCCCCATGAGGCAATCACAGCATGGCAAAGCTGCCAAAGAGAGTGAGACAGTTCAAGTGTGGTCAGATATCAATAACTGGTGACAACAGAGCACCATTGATAAGGTCACCATCCAGCAAGTGGAGGCACCATTTTGCAGGATTGCTACTGAACTGTCCACTAACTAACCCAAGATGTCAAGATGAAGCCCCATCCACTGCCCAGCACCCCACCTCCCCCGTAATAGGACAAGGAAGGTGGAGCCTGATACAGGAATAATTGTTAAGGCATCTCAATTTGATGATGCGGGTATGAGCCATCCTCATCATTTTTCCATACCACTCCTCCCTGATATGGAGGATGTCATGGTTAAACAATTTGCTAGACCATCCAACGCTCATCACTGGTCAGGTCTTTGCAGATAGCTGGTAAGTGTGCATGGTGGAGAAAGGATCGGCTGCGGGCCGCTCCCCCCAATGGATAAAGGGCCTTGGTGTCGCCATCTAGCTCTGTCCTCGGCAAGTCGAGTTGTCTGAGAGCACTAGGACAATGGATGCCATGCTAGCTAGGATACATAATGCTGTCTGTCCAGGGGTGGCTAATTAACACAGGCACAATTTTGGCATTATACCAGCACCAGCTGACTAGGCAGCTGAGCGAGGGCATGGACACAGTGGCTGAGATACAACAGGTTTCGGTTTTTAGCGAAACTGATGAAAGAGCAGTGGCAACTGGCAGAGCCATGGCCTCCTTTTGGGGGGCCAGGCACCACCTCGGGCTAGTGGTAGAGGGGCTCCAGGTGTCCCCAGATGGCCCTGGTTAATCTGATCTTAAAAGCTCAGCAGGGTTTCCCTTGGTTAGCACTCAGATGGTAGACTGCCTGGGCATACCAGGTCTGCTCCGGATGTTGCTTGTAGAGATGCACCAAAAAAAAAAACAAAAAAAACTCAAAGCATCGGATGATGAATGTTGGCTACTACCTAATGACCATATTTAACAACCTTAAAAAGGTGGGTTTTCATCTACCATCTTCCCCACGGCCGGAAGGTCATGGGTTCACGCCCTGGCCAGGTCATACCAAAGACCATTTATAAAGGGTACTTTCCACCATCTAGCTTGGTGACATAATGGGCACAGAGCTACCAGAGGACTGACCTCCCTCTGGGGAAAAAAATCTCTCACAGTCTCGGCTCCAGGGTGAAGACTGGGCCTCCCTGCTCAAGCTACCTGTAGCACCATGCGCCCTGTTTGGGCCAGATGCTATCTTGATGTTACAGCAGGCTCAGGAAGCCTGTCACTGTGCTCAAGAAGTATCAAGCACGCTCAAGTGGGACTGCAGGGGGCATACCCTGCCAATACCACAGTGTGGGCCACCGCAGCCACCTACTTTGGCTCCAGGTGACCTTAGAGCCTATTTGGAGGCCACACAGTGCGGCAGGGCTAGATAGAGACCCTTGGGTGGTTTCCACCATGACCCAGGGCTATCACCTCCAGTTCCTGCACTGCCCTCCTCTGATGAGGTCAGCTACCCTTTCGGTGGTGACAGACCTTCAGCACAAAGAGGTTCTGGAGGCAGAGATCTCCACCCTCCTGGTGAAGGGGGCTATCACGGAGGTGACAGGCAATTGGAAAACCGGGTTCTACTCTCACTATTTTTTCATACCGAAAAAGGATGAGAAACTAAGTTGATTCTGGATCTGAACAGGTTCAGTAAGCTCTTGAGGCCTCTGCGATGCACGAGGCTGACATTACCGAGAGAGTGGGTACATCAGGCCACTTCAGTGTCTTCAGTGGCAGGACCTTTGAGATTTGTGTCCTCCCATTTGGCATCTCACTAGCCCCACATAAGGTGTATGGATGCTGTGTTGGGACCCCAATGAAAAGAAGGTCTTTTGCAGTCTCAGCTATTTGGACAGTTGGCTGATTTGTGCTCATTCTGAAGACCAATTGCACAGAGATGTTGCCAGTTGGGCTGAAATGATTAGACGACCTTGTCGATAATGTCGACAATAAAAATTTGTCGACAGTTATTTTTATTGTCGACAAATCATTTAATTATAAAGTTTATATGCATGCTGCGGTAATGTTCAGTTGTAACTGCAATGCACAACCAGAATTGCAATGCACGACTGGAACTGCTGAGGGCAGCTGCACCACTGTTGTCCGGCATGCATGAACAATTTCCAGCGAAGAAGAAGACGAGCACAGTATGGTGAAGAGAAAGCATAAGCCAGTTGAAGTGGATAAAAAAAAAAAAGCAGACTCAAATTTTCTGTTGTTTGGGAACATTTTACAGAAGACAAAAAAACCCCAAAACAAGTAAAATGCAGACTTTGCAAGGCAGACCTCTTTTATCATGGCAGCACTACAGTGCTGCATGAACATCTGAAACGACGGCACCCAAGAGCCACAACATTACCATCTGATTGATAAGTTTTAGGGAGTAAAGAAACTTAGCACCGCTTATTTTCAATGGCTAACTGTTTCAAGCTTTAGAAAAATGACAATACTGTTAGCATGTGCTGTTAATGTTAGCTTACTGTTTGACAATAAGCTCTCTGGTTGCTGAGGGCTGAGCTGTCATGGCTAACATGTTGAATGCAGTAAATGACTGAATTTCAGGAGTCGCTATCTCTTTTTCATCTTTGTTAATAGTAGCCCTCATTCTAATTATTAGTTACAACGTGTTACACTGTGTCCAGCTGAGACAAAATGGCTTTTAAATGCCTTCCATGGGAGACGGCACGTTAAGAGGTATTAAACAGCGGGTGAATCTGCGATCCAAGATGGCGCCCACAGCGGTCGACATGGTGCTTCGCTGCGCTCTTTGTTTGTTTTTGTTTGTCAATTGTGTGTCTGCTTGCACTTATACCCGTGAAGAACTTCTAAATATCAGGACTTTGACCCCCACGGACCTCCTCCCAGTTTTTCTAGCCCCTGCCGCCGATCTGGTTTATTGTTTGGCTCGGAAAGTGAGACGGCGGAAGAGAGGAAGACGAGCGGGCGCTCTCGTATGGCTTCGCAGGAGAGGCTCGCGAACGGCGCTGCCTGGCATATTTCTGTCCAATACCAACTCTCTCTCTAACAAGGTGGATGAACTGAGACTGCTGATGCGTTTTAAGGACCTCGCCTCCTCAGCTGCCCTCTGCTTTACTGAGACCTGGCTCCGGGAAAATATACCGGACAGCACGCTGCGCCTCGACGGCTTTCAGCTCTTCCGTGCTGATCGTGACACAGAGCTTTCCGGCAAGACCACAGGAGGCGGTGTCTGCTTCTACATCAACTGCAGCTGGTGCTCTGATGTAACGGTAATTTCCAAACACTGTTCTCCTGCCTTGGAATTTCTTGTTATCAATTGCAAGCCCTTCTATTCCCCGCGGGAGTTTGCTTCTTTCATACTCATCGCTGTGTACGCCCCTCCCGACGCGGACACGCGCGAAGCTCAGCGCGTGCTCGCGGATCACATTCAACACACAGAGCGGAGTTTTCCAGACTCGCTGATTATTGTGGCTGGCGACTTTAATCAGTGCAATCTGAGCCACGATCTCCCCCGCTACAAACAGTTTATTAAATGCCCCACCAGAGGATTAAACACACTGGATCACTGTTACACCACAGTGAAAGACGCATATCGCGCTGTTCCTCGCGCTGCGCTGGGATTATCTGATCACGTGATGGTTCACCTCATTCCCACATACAGACAGAGATTGAAGCTCACTAAACCTGTTGTGAGCACTATGAAGATACGGACCAGTGATGCTGAGGAGAAGCTGGAAACGTGCATGGAAATATCTGACTGGGGCATGCTTAAAGGAGCCACGCATGATCTGGATGAATATACGGACACTGTGAACTCATATATCCACTTTTGTGGAGAGAACATTCTTCCATCACGCACCAGGGTGAGTACTCTAATGACAAGCCCTGGTTCACAGCTAAGCTCAGACAGATCAGGAAGGAGAAGGAAGCAGCGCTGAAAAGTGGAGACAAGGACTGCTACAGGGAGGTTAAATACCGGTTTAACAGAGAGCTGAAGAGGGCTAAATCTCTATACGCAGAGAGACTCCAGCAGCAGTTCACTGCTAATGATTCGGCTTCCGTGTGGAGAGGACTGAGGCAAATCACCAACTATCGACCTAAGGCTCCTAAAGGTCAGGATGACAAAGCCCTTTGTCAGAGACTGTCCCAACACTATGCCCGTTTTGACACCTCGTCATCTGTGTCCAACTCCCCCCCTCCCTCCAGCTCCACAGCCTCCACATTCCCTACTTCATTTAAGGCACCCCCCCCCTCCTCCCCCCCTCCCCTTATCATCAGTGAGCAGGATGTGCTCAAACAGTTCTCCAGACTGAACCCGCACAAGGCCCCCGGCCCAGACGGCGTGTCTCCCTCCACCCTGAGACTCTGTGCGAAACAGCTGGCTCCTGTATTCACAGACATTTTTAACACCTCCCTTAAGTTATGCCACGTGCCGTCCTGCCTCAAATCCTCCACCATCATCCCTGTCCCCAAGAAGCCACGGATCACTGGACTTAATGACTACAGACCTGTAGCGCTCACCTCTGTAGTCATGAAGTCCTTTGAGCGCCTGGTCCTGTCCCACCTCAAGTCCATCACCACCCCTCTCCTGGACCCGCTGCAGTTTGCCTACCGAGCCAACAGGTCTGTAGACGATGCAGTCAACCTGGCCCTCCACTCCATCCTGCAGCACCTGGACTCCCCGGGAACCTACGCCAGGATCCTGTTTGTGGACTTCAGCTCCGCATTCAACACCATCCGCCCCGCTCTGCTCCGGGACAAGCTGTCCCTGCTCAACGTGCCTGACTCCCTCTGCAGGTGGATCATCGACTTCCTGACGGACCGGAGGCAGCATGTGCGGCTGGGAAAGACTGTCTCAGACTATACTAGCATCAGCACCGGATCACCCCAGGGCTGTGTACTTTCCCCCCTACTCTTCTCCCTTTACACCAACTCCTGCACCTCCAGCCACCAGTCTGTCAAGTTGATCAAGTTTGCGGACGACACCACCCTCATCGGGCTCATCTCCAACGGCGACGAGTCCGCCTACAGGAGAGAGGTGGCCCAGCTGGCGTCCTGGTGCAGCAATAACAACCTGCAGCTGAACGCTCTGAAGACAGTGGAGATGATTGTAGACTTCAGGAAAGTCACAACCCCTCTGCCCCCCCTCACCCTCTCAGGCTCTCCCATCACCACTGCTGATTCCTTCCGCTTCCTAGGCACTACCATCACCAGGGACCTCAAATGGGAGCTGACCATCAGCTCACTCATCAAAAAAGCCCAGCAGAGGATGTTCTTCCTGCGGCAGCTGAGGAAGCTCAAGCTACCCACCAAGATGTTAGTGCAGTTCTACACAGCCATCATCGAGTCCATCCTCACCACCTCCATAACCGTGTGGTACGCAGGAGCCACTGCCAGGGACAGACTAAGGCTGCAGCGCGTCGTGCGCACTGCTGAGAAGGTGATCGGCTGCAAGCTCCCATCTCTCCAGGATCTGTACATCTCCAGGACCCGGAGGCGTGCTGGCCGGATCATAGCCGATCCCTCACACCCTGGTCACGTACTGTTTGCCCCCCTCCCCTCTGGTAGAAGACTTCGGTCCATCCAGACTAAAACCTCCCGTCACATGAACAGCTTCTTCCCCTCTGCCATTAGACTGCTGAACACTAAGTGACTCTCGTGCACCATGTACAGCAGCTCAACCAGACTCATGTTAATCATCACTGTTTTCTTCCTGCATTACCGACTGCACTATATAGTTCTCCACAGTGTCTGCTGCTGGCTAATATATATTTTAACTGTTGACCAGTATCACTTAATCTTATCCTACACTTTATTACATGTATAGTTTATTTCTCTTATCTTATCATGTTTAATGTTGCAGCACTGTACCGAGACAAATTCCTAGTTTGTGTACTACATGAACAATGGCAATAAACCTGATTCTGATTCTGATTCTGATTCTGAGGTAAAATATGCACTAGACTAGAGCCCCAACAAGAAGCAGAGATGGTGGACATGAGAAAAATAAACTCGATTAGTCGACTAGATGAAAAAAAGTAGTCGTTAGATTAGTTGACTACTGAAATAATCGTTTACCTTTTGTTCTTATTAAAGACAAAAATAGAAAGGAGATGTTTTTACCTTCTTTACATGTTTCAACTGTTCACTGCAGCCTTTGGTAACAACAGCTCCTTTCTATTTTTGTCTTTAATAAGAACAAAAGGTAAATAATTAAAAGAAGACAAAATTAACCTACTTGAGCTACTGAAATAATCTTTAGTTGCAGCTCTAGTTGCCAGGATCCTGCGGCGCTAGAGTATCTAGGCCTGGGGAGAGGTGCTAGAGCAGGTACCACCTCTCCAACACCAGCAAGACAGGCCACACTCAAGACTGGCTTGTCCTATTTTTAGTTGGGGGCGCAGGTCATGTGGAGGTTATGCCTTCGCCTTCTGGAGTTGATGGCAGCCATGGTACACATAGTTCCGCTGGTGCAGGTGAACATGCAGCCTATTCAGCACTACCTCTGGAGCCTCAGACGTTACCCACAGAGAATTCTGCAGACCAAAGCACTAGTGAACGGGCAGACTCAAGGCAGCTCTCCATTGGTGGGAGCAGCCAGCCAACGTAGAGAGGGGCACCAGCTTGGGCCCAGCTCTTTGTCACCAGGTAATATCATCTAATGCCTCCCTAGTCGGCTGGAGTAGGCTGTCTGTGAAGGCAAAGGGGTCAACAGTCAGTGGCAGAGCCCCTGGCTGATGCAGCATATCAATGTCCTGGGGCTGCAGGCCATTTATCTAGCTCTGCAGCTTTTTCTGCCAAGGCTGAGGGACTGCCATGTACTGGGGCGAACAGACAACACAGTGGCAGCAGCCTACATAAACAGGCAGGGGGGCTTGGGCTCCTGTCGCCTTTGGAGACTGTCTCAGGTTATATGGAAATGGTCAGATCCAAAGCTCAGGCCACTGAGGGTAATGCATGTGCCAGGTCAAGCCAACCTTGCAGCAGATCAGCCCTCCCGTGGGACTGGCGGTTGCATCCAGAGGTGGTGGACGAGCTCAGGAGTCGCTTCAGCACAGCCGGAGGAGACCTCTTTACCTCAAGGGAGACAATGCATTGTTCTCTCTTTTTTCCATAATGTTGGACAGTCCTCCCCTACACACAGATGCAATGGCACATCAGTGGCTCCAGGGCCTCCTATATGCTTTCCCTCTTTTTACACTCCTCCACCACTTCCTGCGAAGGGCTCAGGTGGAGGAGGTGAGCCTCATCCTGGTGGCTCCCAACCGGCCCCAGATGATATGGTTTTCAGCAATTGCACTGCTCCTTCAAGGACACCCTTTGGATCTCCCTGCCAGTGAGACCTTCTGTCACAGGCCCATGGGACCCTCTTCCACCCCTTTCCACAGGGCCTTAGGCTTTGCATCTGGCCCTGAGACAGCCCAGCTACTAGCCTTACGGTTTCCCCAGTCAGTGGTTAGTACATTGCTGGGAGCCCGGGCTCTCTCAACCATGGTGGCATATTCATATCATTGGGGAGTGTTCCAGGCATGGTGCAAGGAGGGACAGGTGGATCCCTTAAAACACAGGGACCAGGAGATTCTCCAGTTCCTGCAGGAGTTATTGGAGAACAGAAAGGATCCCTCCACTTTGAGAGGTATGGTGGCAGCCATAAAAGTGGCCCAGATTGGCCCTCAGAAACTGGAGGAGAGTTTCTGCATGCTTATTGCTCAGTTTCTCCAACTGGAAAACCAACTGGTTCTTATGAGGCACTACAGTTGAACTGGTTAAGCACTGGCACCAGCCCCAGAATTGAACTAGCACTGGCTCTTATTTTGGTGGAAATAAACCCAAAGAGGCTTGCAGGAGTGCTCCCTGTCAAAGGTGATCTGCTGTTCCTCTGTGGGATTTGGAAGTGGTATTGACAGCCTTGCAGGTTGAGCCACTTGAGCCCCTGGAAACTGCAGGGATAAAATGGCTTACTTTGAAAACTACATTTTTGTTGGCCATCATGTCAGCAAAAAGGGTAGAGGAACTCCACACCTTTTCAGTGCATGAGAAATGCCTATGTTGGCTGCCAGGGCATACAGGAGCGGTGCTCTGGCCAAATCCTGCATTTCACCCTAAGGTGGTGTCTAAGTCTTGTGCAAGCCAGTCTATCAAGTTGCGCCCTTTCCTTCCTCCTTGTGGAAGTGTGGATAGAGCAAGTGGGCAGTCACTATTGTTTCCTGTCAGAGCCTTAAGGGTGAACATTCTCCGGACCTCTGCCCACAGGGCAACAGACCAGCTGTTTGTCTGCTACAGGCCTAATTGCCAGGGGACACCTGTCACAAAGGCAAGGCTATTCCACTGGATTATGGAGGCTATTCAGCAGGCGTACAAGACAGCAGGTAGGCCAGTCTCAGCAGGAGTGCGTGCACACTCTACAAGGGGTATCACCACCTCATGGGCTCTGTGGGAAGGCACATCTCTTTCAGAGATTTGTGCAGCAGCCTCATGGACATCAACCTTTATCAGATTCTACTGTATGAACATAGCATCCAGCAGCTCATGTGGGGAACATGTGGTGAGATCAATACAACAGGACAGGACCTGAAAGGAGTAGTAACCCTCCAGGGCCAGAGCCCCATGGCTAGCTTTGGCTGGAGTGATTTATTCCTCTGTTAATGCTGGGTGTGCCAGCTTGGGGGTTTTCACACACCTGTAGGCCACCTCAACAGTTGGCCTCGTCATTGGGCAGGCCAGCTTGGCCTTGGCAGCATCTTGCACCAAGGTCACAGGTATATTTGTAAATAGTTCCTTGTGGTGGTGGGCACATACGTAGGTAAGCACTTTGGTGGCGGTGACATCTCCTTCGAACTCGTAGACCATCTCATACTCCCACGAGAGCAGCGGGGTCTGCTGGTTTCCTCGTGGTGTGTCTTACAGAGTCCCCATACATATGGAATATGTAGGGTGGAGAGATAGTCTTGACACGATAGAGAACGGTTGGTTACAGTGTAACCCAGGTTCTCTGAGTGGAGAAGGCTATCTCCCCAGCTCCAGGCCACTCAGAAACACGTTCCAATCAAGGGTAACCAAGGAAGCCATGCATGCGTGGTGCCTTTATAGCTAGGGGGCTAATCAATGCGTGGCCACCACAGGTGATGTCTCTTAAAGAGTATCCATGTCAGCTGCACTGAGGGAATCAATCCCCATACATATGAAATATGTAGGGCGGAGAGATAGTCTTCTCCACTCAGAGAACCTAGGTTTCACTGTAACCAACCATTTTAAAACACTAAGGGAAGACACCTGAATGCAGAGACATATTTATGATCTGTAGTAGAGCTGAGGCCATACAATATGAAATGTTTTTTTAAAAAAACCCTGTTGGGAGAGTATCAAGGCAGCAGGTAGTGGATTTCAGGTGACGTATGATGTCATTCAAAATGTTATGATTGATTGGAAAAAATTCCGCCATGGTGTTTATGTCTTCTCTATGTGGACACAGAGGAAGCACATGTCCAGCACCTGGTATAGGAGCACTGACTGACTGTCTAATTTTCTGAATTTTGTCAGTAAAAAAAAAAGCAAAGTGATTACAGGCACAGTTAGATAGACGTTCAGGAGCTACTAACACGGGGGGGGGGGGGGGGGGGGGTTGTTAGCCTGTCAACAGTAGTGAACAATGTCCATGCATTATTGTTATTTTTAGCAATGATGTCAGAAAAATAGGCTTGCCTTGCATTTCTCAGCTCCAAATTATAAATGCTCAATCTAATTCAATTCAATTCAATTCAACTTTATTTATATAGCGCCATTTCACAACAACAGTCATCTCATAGCACTATCAACTGTAGGGGGAACCCCCACAGTTGCAGAAAGACCCCAGCAATCAGGTGATCCCCTGTGAGCAAGCACTTGGCGACGGTGGAGAGGAAAAACTCCCTTTTAACAGGAAGAAACCTCCAGCAGAACCAGGCTCAGGGAGAGGCAGTCATCTGCTGCGACTGGCTGGGGGGTGAGGGGATAGAGAAGAAGAAAAGAACAGACATGTAGAGAGCAAACAGCACGATGGGGACTCAATCTATGGGAGAGAACAAACAAATGTTAATGACCAGCAAAAAAAATATTTCATTGAGAGTGAGAAAAGGAGTGAGGCCCAGTGCATTACTGGAGGTCCCCCGGCTGACTAAACCTATTAGCAGCATAACTAAGGGAGGGTTCAGAAACACATGATCCCTCCCTAATTGTAGGCTATATCAAAAAGGTAGGTTTTAGCCCTATTGTTAAAAACAGAGATCGAGTCTGACTCCCGAATCCAGATTGGCAGCTGATTCCACAGGAGAGGAGCTTGATAACTGAAGGCTCTGCCTCCCATTGTACTTTTGGAGATTCTAGGTATTACAAGTAATCCTGCATTTTGGGAGCGTAGTGCTCTGTTAGGATAATACGGTAGTATCAGATCTTTTAAATAAAAAGGAGCCTGATTGTTTAGAGCTTTGTAAGTAAGAAGAAGGATTTTAAACTTAATTCTAAACTCTATGGGAAGCCAATGAAGGGAGGCAGAACCGGAGAGATATGATCTCTCTTTCTAGTACCTGTTAAAACTCTTGCTGCAGCATTTTGGATCAGCTGAAGACTTTTTAAAGATGTTTTAGGACAGCCTGATAATAAAGAATTACAATAATCTAATCTCGAGCTAACAAAAGCGTGGATCAGTTTCTCAGCATCACTCTGAGACAAGATGCTCCTAATCTTGGCAATATTATGCAAATGATAGAAGGCAGTCTTAGAAACAAATTTAATATGTGAATTGAAGGACAAATCCTGATCAAAAATAACTCCAAGGTTCCTCACAGAGCTATTAAGAGAAAGAGTAACCGCATCCAAACTGATGCGGTTATAATCTCTCATTATAGATTTCATAATGCACCTGTAATTTAGTTTTTCACCACCTGCGGTCAGCTTTTCAATGCTTTTTTCAGCTCTTACTAGTTTGTCATTTCTCCATGGAGGTCTTGTTTTAATAGTGACCACTTTCATCTTGATGGGCGCAATGGTACTGACAATATTTGTAATTTTACCATTGAAATTTTCTGCAAGCTCATTTACTGAAGGTGAAGATAGGGGGGTGAGGAAGAAAAAGCTTGGATGAATGCTTCACTGGTATAATCACTGATGTTCCGCTTTTTGATTACCTCTGTCTGGATATGTCTGTTGACATTAATAGCACTCTCAAAGAAAACACAAGACTGGTCGGACAGAGCAACATCCATCACCATAACCTTAGAGATGTTCAGACCTTTGGAGATGACCAAATCCAGACTGCGTCCTCTTTTGTGTGTTTTTTTCGTTACATGCTGAGTCAGTCCAAAGTTATCAAGGACACAACACAATTCTTTGGGCCCTCTGTCCTGAGGGTTGTCGACATGGCTGTTAAAATCACCAACAATAACTACACAGTCAAAGTCAACACAGCACGGTGGCGCAGTGGTTAGCACTGCGGCAGCACAGTTTACCCTTGGCCGGGGGATTGTGGGGATCATGGGATCGTGGGTTCGATCCCAGCCCCCGACCAACAGTGATCTGTGTGGGGTTTGCATGTTCTCCCCGTGCTGCGTGGGTTTACTCCGGGATTTCTCCGGTTTCCTCCCACATGCCAAAAACATGCATGTTAGGTTAATTGGCTGTTCTAAATTGTCCCTAGATATCTGTTTCCTATAGGCCCTTAGAATAGAGGGTTAGTATTAATGAAAGCGCTTTGAGTGGTCTTTGTGACTAGAAAAGCGCTATATAAGTGCAGGTTAGTTAGTTAGTTAGATAATACACAGCAGTTTTGTAAAATTGTCAAAAAAGTTTGCATTGTATTTAGGTGGTGTGTAAACATTAAGAAACAATACACGGGAGGAGGAATTCAGCTGAAGAGCCACATATTCAAATGAAGTAAACTTATCATAAGACATCTGCTTGCATTGGAGGGAATCATTAACCAAAACACCTACTCCTCCTTTCTTTTGCAGCCTGGGTTCACTTATAAAGCTGTAGTTGGGAGGGGCTGCTTCGATAAGAAGAGATCCACCATTATCATGTAACCAAGTCTCTGTTAAAAACATAAAATCCAGTTTGTGTTTTATAATGAGATCATTAATTAAAAATGTTTTTCCTGCAAAAGACCCAATATTTAATAAAGCTAGTTTCAGTGTGTTAAGAGCATCATCTGCCAGATTTTTATTTTGTTTAAGCTGTGACTGGTGAGAAATGAACACTGTGGTCTATATTAACCATATATTCCATAACTACATATGTTAGAGCAAGTGGAAATGTTTGGGATTACATATGTAAGGAACTTCACACCTCTGAAAGGACAAAGGAATCTCACCTGCTGAGTGAAGAACAAAGACGTTCCCGGACGTGGCGGGGGAAACCGGACGAGCCACCCTCACCCCCCAAGGCGAGGAGAAGGATTACCATCACCTCCCAAGATGAGGAGAGGAAATACCAAGACAATGGGGGGATTAAGATAATGAGGGATGTCAGCCTTTGTTATGCATGTCTTTTGTTGTGTGCTTGTATATAACCAGCGAGTCGGCGAGATTCTGTCTCTTTTTCCCTTCTGCCGCTCTCTGCACCAGATGAGACTTGATAGAAGAGCTGAACATTAAAACTTTGTTTATAAACCAAATCGCCTCTTCATTGCCCAGCTCCTCTACACTGGTGACCTTGACGCGAGTATGGACCGGAGGCGTTCTTCCACAAGCAACTCATCCGTGGCGGCTCAGGCAGACGCCAGCAGCCACGCAGACGAGGGAGCAGACGGACAGCTGTTCCCCCCAGCAGAAGAGGTTGAGAGGGCTCAACCGAGCACCAGCACCGCCGTGAGAGCCGAGGCAAGGCACTCTCACCCGGCGGGCACAGCAGTGATGGTGTGCACGAACGCCGTCGCTGTCAAGCTGCCAGACTTCTGGCAAGAGGACCCCGCCTCTTGGTTTCAGCAGGCTGAAGCCCAATTTATACTGGCGGGCATCACGGCTGACGATACTAAGTTTTATCATATCGTCTCCAAACTCGACTCCGCCACTTCGAAGTGTGTGCGGAGCATGATCCGGCGACCACCGGCCAGGAACAAATACGAGACGCTCAAAGCGACCATCGTGGCGAACTACGTCCCATCAGCGGAAGAAAGAGCCGAGAAGATCCTGGCGGTCTACGGCCACAGAGGGGGATATCCGAAGGCCCTCATGGAGGATTTGCTGCAGCTCAAGGAAGAGGATAATGACAACTTCCTCTTCCAGTTCATTTTCCTCAGCACGCTGCCGCCACACATGAGGGGGACACTCGCCAGCATGAAGTGCGACACCCACCAGGACTTCCGCACACTGGCCAGCAAAGCTCATCGGCTCATCAACGCCTGCAAGGAGGTGACACCCACAGCAGCATCTGCAGACCTCAAGGCTGACGCCCCGAGCCACGAGGAGCCACGACCGACGGAGCAGACCCAGGCCACGGTGACGGCGACGCGGCCGAAACGTAACAGACAGGGCGACGTCTGTTATTATCACCACCGCTTCGCTGAAAAGGCCCGCAAATGCGTTCCCCCCTGCAAGTTTACGATGTCGGGAAACGCCAAAGCCGAGAGCCGTTAACAGCAGCGGTTCTCGGCGAGAAAAACAAGCTGTTGTACGTGACGGATGGACACACAGGCAAGCAGTTCCTCATCGACACAGGAGCTCAGCTGAGTTTCGTCATGCCCTCCCACGCAGATCGAGCCATGGGCACCCGGGGCAACGGAGCAGTGGCAGCCAACGGCTCTAACATCGACACGTTCGGCGAAAAGAGCCTGCACCTCCTCATCCACGGCCGCAGTTACAAATGGACATTTGTTGTAGCGGCGGTGAGTTTTAACTTATTAGGCGCAGATTTTTTGTGTGCACATGGGTTATTAGTGGATCTAGCAAATAGGCGCCTGGTTAATGCACTGTCTTTTGCTTCTATTCCATGCTCAGCTCGAGTTTCTCCACCACCTGTGCAGGCCAACGTCACCACGGCAGGAGGTAAGTTTGAGCAACTCCTCACCCAATTTCCAGCACTCACAACCCCCAAATTCTCAGCCACTGTGGCTAAACACGGGGTTGAACACTTCATTCCCACAACGGGACCTCCTGTTTTTGCCAAAGCTCGCCGCTTAGACGCGGCCAAGCTCAACATAGCACGGGACGAGTTTACAACTCTTGAAAAATTGGGCATTGTTAGACGCTTGAAGAGCCCCTGGGCCTCACCACTTCACATGGTTCCTAAATCCGACGGTTCTTGGAGACCGTGCGGAGATTACCGCAGACTAAACAACGCTACAGCGCATGACCGTTACCCAATCCCTCACATTCAAGATTTTTCACTACATCTAGCGGGTGCGTGCATTTTTTCAAAAATAGACTTAGTCCGCGGTTATCACCAAGTCCCAGTCCGAGCAGAAGACGTTCCTAAAACAGCGGTAATAACCCCTTTCGGCCTTTTTGAATTCTTGCGAATGCCTTTCGGCCTCAAAGGCGCTGCTCAAACTTTCCAACGAATGATGGACGCGGTCCTACGCGACCTCCCTTTTGTTTTCGTCTACCTTGACGACATGCTGGTAGCCAGCTCGTCTGAGGTAGAACACGAGCAGCACCTCACTACGGTTTTTCAGAGGCTAGAAGAGCACGGGCTAATAATCAATCCAGCCAAATGCAAATTCGGCGTGTCGCAAATTGATTTTTTAGGACACAAAGTCTCTCCGAAGGGGGCAGTGCCACTTCCAGACAAAGTTCATGCGATAGAAAGTTTTCCACGGCCGCAAACGGTCAAATCGCTACAGGAATTTTTAGGGATGGTTAATTTTTACAACCGCTTCCTCCCCCACGCAGCTCAGCTCATGCAGCCCCTATATGACGCGCTCAAAAAAAAGAAAGCTTCCAACGCGGTCGAATGGACCCCGGAGCGCGAACGCGCTTTCGCGGAAGTAAAAAACGCCCTAGCTAACGCCACATTGTTAGTTCATCCAGATCCCTTGGCCCGCATTGCACTAACCACAGATGCTTCAGACCTAGCTATAGGGGCAGTTGTAGAACAACTTGTCAGCGGGGTCTGGCAACCTTTAGCATTCTTTAGCAAATCGCTAAACCAAACTGAACGCAAATACAGCACTTTTGACAGAGAGCTGCTGGTGCTTCATTTATCCATCCGCCACTTCCAGTTCTGGTTAGAAGGGCGGAGTTTCACGGCTTTTGTAGACCATAAACCGCTCACCTTTGCTATGGCTAAAATTTCAGAACCATGGTCAGGCAGGCAACAAAGACAGCTAGCTGCGATTTCAGAGTTCACCACAGATATTCGACACGTGGCAGGCAAACTTAACGTAGTAGCAGACTGTCTCTCTCGCGCTGTGACACCACCAGAGCGCGGGGAGACAGATTACACTGCCTCAGCAGCAGAGCTCTTCACTAACTCAGACACATACGCAGCACCTATCCATGAAGGGATAGATTATGCAGCCATGGCAGAGGAGCAAAACAGTGACGCGGACGTGCGCGCACTCCTGTCTGGACCAACAGGGTTAAGGCTGGAGAAAAAGGGTTTACGCGACGGCGTGCCCCCCCTAATATGCGATGTTTCAACCGGCCGACCTCGCCCGTTAGTGCCAGCTACATGGCGCCGCCGCTTTTTTGACGCAATTCACTCCCTCGCGCACCCAGGTGTGCGCGCCTCGGTTAAAATGGTCGCCGAAAAGTTTGTGTGGCCAGGCCTGCGCAAAAACGTAAAAGAATGGGCAAAAACTTGCATTTCTTGTCAACGCGCCAAAATACACAGACACACAAAAGCCCCTCTGGGGCCTTTTCCAATCCCTGCTAGAAGGTTCGACCACGTTCATGTCGATCTTGTGGGGCCACTACCTTCCTCCCAAGGTTTCACACACCTGTTAACAATGATAGACCGCACCACACGCTGGCCAGAGGCAGTCCCTCTAGCGGCAACCACAGCGGAGGAAGTCGCTCGCGTTTTTTTGACAAACTGGGTGGCACGTTTCGGCATCCCATCGGACATCACGTCCGATAGGGGGCCTCAATTTGTCTCAGAGCTCTGGTCAGCCATGTCCAGCAGCTTAGGGGCAACAATTCATCGCACCACCGCTTATCACCCTCAGGCTAATGGGTTATGCGAGCGTTTTCACAGGTCTTTAAAGGCCGCCCTCAGAGCCTCACTAACGGACACAAATTGGGTAAATAAACTTCCCTGGGTTTTATTGGGGTTGCGTGCTGCACCTAAAGAGGATCTAGACGCCTCTCCCGCAGAATTAGTTTTTGCTCAACCTCTCAGACTCCCAGGTGAATTTCTGCCAGAAAACCCAGAACCAGGGCGCCTTCCAGTCCCAAGGTTTTTAGGCAGCAACGGACCAAACTCTCTCCCTGGTCCAGCTCATCACTCCTTCCCACGGGTTTTTGTCCCTCAAACTTTAAAAAACGCTGAGTTTGTTTTTGTTAAGCATGAAGCTCTAAAACCAACTTTACACCCAGCATTCGATGGGCCATTCAGAGTGCTGGAACATGGTGACAAACACTTTGTGCTTGATTATGGGGATAGAAAAGAAACAGTCAGCATTGACAGACTTAAACCTGCCTTCTTGTTGAAAGACGAACCTGCACAGCTGGCGAGAGCACCTCGACGAGGTAGACCCCCCAAGAGAAAAGACCCAGCCCCCAGACAGGGAACAAATAACCTCTCTCCTTCCCACACTGCAGATTCCTCACAAGAAGGTCCCAGCAGGACGCCTAAACCAACCTACAGCAGTTTTGGGAGAAGAATTAAACCCAGACAGCACAGGGACTGACACCAACCACTCCACAATTATTCACTAATTGTGCTGCAACAGTTTAGGACTGACTTATGATTTTACTATGCTACTATGTTTACCACTGAACTCTCTTAGGAGCATGGCTGCTAGAAAGTTTCTTCCGTGGCAACAGCTGTAACACGTAGTATGTCGTAATAGCTATCCTAGACTGTGAACCTTTCTGTTGTCCTTTCTTAGTTGTTTGGGGGGCCTGTGGTCTATATTAACCATATATTCCATAACTACATATGTTAGAGCAAGTGGAAATGTTTGGGATTACATATGTAAGGAACTTCACACCTCTGAAAGGACAAAGGAATCTCACCCGTCGAGTGAAGAACAAAGACGTTCCCGGACGTGGCGGGGGAAACCGGACGAGCCACCCTCACCCCCCAAGGCGAGGAGAAGGATTACCATCACCTCCCAAGATGAGGAGAGGAAATACCAAGACAATGGGGGGATTAAGATAATGAGGGATGTCAGCCTTTGTTATGCATGTCTTTTGTTGTGTGCTTGTATATAACCAGCGAGTCGGCGAGATTCTGTCCCTTTTTCCCTTCTGCCGCTCTCTGCACCAGATGAGACTTGATAGAAGAGCTGAACATTAAAACTTTGTTTATAAACCAAATCGCCTCTTCATTGCCCAGCTCCTCTACAACACTAGATTTGATAAATTTACAGAATATGTAGGATGGATTTTGTTTCTCTGTAAATTTACAAACCTTTTTCTGTTACCTATTAAAACAAGAATTAAGGAAACTACTTCCATACCAGGCCCTGGCTTGTCTTGGAAAGAACCATGAGTACCAGTGGTATCAGAGCCTGGACCCAATACATAGAAAATACCCAGCTTGCGCTGTTATCAAGCTGTGGATTTCGGTTCAGCTGTGAGGGTGGGGATGGTTGTGTCAGAGCTCTCTGAGGAATTCAAAAGTAAAACATCTACGGACTGTGATGGTATTGACATGCTATTAGTCAAAACTGTTATCGAATGCATAGTAAAACCACTGACGTATATCTGTAACCTGTCTCTCCAATCAGGTATATTTCCCAATGCAATGAAAATAGCTAAAGTAATTCCGATATACAAGACGGGCGACAGAGGGGAACTCTCAAACTATAGACCAATTTCACTATTACCGCAATTTTCCAAGATACTTGAAAAAATATTCTATGAGAGATTTGACAACTTCATACTGAAGAATGATTTATTGTGTGAGCAGCAATATGGGTTCAGACACAAGAGGACAACTGCATATGCCCTAATGGAATTTACAGAAAAAATATCAACAGCCATTGAAAACAAAGAGTATTCAGTTGGAGTATTCCTAGATCTTAAAAAAGCATTTGATACAGTAGATCACAATTTATTATTAAAGAAACTACAAAATTGTGGTATTAGAGGGGTAGCACTGTCCTGGTTAAGTAGTTACTTAAAGAATAGATATCAGTATGTATGTGTTAGCAACAAAAACTCAGAGTTACTGAAGGTCACCTGTGGAGTCCCACAGGGTTCAGTTTTGGGACCATTATTATTCAATATGTATATAAACGATATATGTAAAGTTTCAGAAAAAATGGACTTAATATTGTTTGCCGATGACGCTAATCTGTTATGCAGTGGAAACAATTTGGAACAACTTCTGGATACACTCGGAAAGGAATTAGGAAAGCTTAAACTGTGGTTTGATTCAAACAAATTAATGCTCAATTTAAGTAAGACAAAATTTATAGTCTTTAACAACCATCACAACAACCCAGTACCCAAACTCAGTGTAAATGGTGTAGAGATTGAAAGGGTATCTGAAACTAAATTTCTTGGAGTAATAATTGATAACAAACTGTGTTGGAAGTCACATGTTAATTATATTAAAGGTAAAGTATCCAAATCAATTGCAATATTACACAGAGTGAAATATTTGCTGAATCAACCCACACTATACACCTTGTATCATTCATTAATACTCCCATACATGACATATTGTAATGAAGTATGGGGAAATACATATAAAACAAACATATATCCACTCTTTATGCTTCAAAAGAGAGCTATTAGAATAATAAACAAAGCAGCTTACAGGGAACCAACAAACCCACTTTTTCTTAAACAAAAAACTCTCAAGTTGAAAGATCTGGTTGACTTTAAAACCACAATAATAATGTTCAAAGTGAAGAATTTATCACTGCCCGCAAATATCCAAAAGTTGTTCCAAACAAGGGAGAAACGATATCACCTCAGAGGAACATGTATATTTCAAAAGCCTACAGTGAGAACAACCACCAAGCAACACTGTATTTCAGTGCAAGGAGTCAGATTATGGAACGATTTTGGACCTGAATTAAAATCATGTACAACGCTTGGACAATTTAAACAAAAACTAAAGGAAGAAATACTCCAAACATATTTACAAGACGACATATAAACTCACATAAGGATTGACATATCCAGCCTGTGTTGTGTTGTAGCTTAGTTTTTTTTTTTCTTTTTTTTCTCTGTCACATTTTGTCTTAGATTTGTTTTTGAATAGTAACCGCTTAACTTAGCCTAGCTTAGTTTTCTTTTTTCTCTCAGTCACATTTTGTCTTAGCTTTGTTTTGAATTGTAATCGCTCTTGTCTTGTTTTCTCTTTTTCTCTTTTGAATTCTTGGATGGAATATGGGTGGGCAATATAAGCTGCGGCTTCAGCCATCACCCATTTCGGATAACTTACGTGGAATTGTATAATAAGAGGAGTCTTTGTCTAATTTGACCTTGTTGTTATATTATTCAGTTTCTTTTAACCTGTACTGTACTATCCGAAATAAATTCATTCATTCATTCATTCATTCATTCAATTGCTGGAGGGGGGAGATGGGGGGGGTGAAGTGGGAGGTTTTGGGGTGAGAAAAATTGGGCTAGGGCATGGTGTCAGTTTTGTGGCCACAGTGACCAGCTCCTTTATCTGGTCAGTCAAGCTGAGGGTTGGGAAGGATGGGGAAGACGAAGCTGAAAAGGAGAGGGTACACGGTGGTAGAGAAGGTGGGTCCTCACTGGCGGCTTTTGGTGAAGGAGGGGTCTGCACAGGTGGGGGCTGAGGCAGCCTTATCTCACAGTTTCTGCCTGGACTGTATCTTATCTTGTTGTTTTGGTTTCTCTTGTCTCTTGTCTTTGTCCTGGGGAACAGAATGCCGACGCAGAAAATAGAACAGATTGGAGGTAAACAGCCTCATGCCTGACCTGCTGAGGCTGAGTCCATCTCCCTTAAAAAGTGTCTGTGGTCCCAGAAAATGTTGAAATTGTCAATAAAATGATGTGATTTGTTTGTACAAGCTTCTGATAGCCGTCAATTTAAATTGAACAGTCTGCTGAATCTCTCAACTCCTTCTCTGACTGGTGGTAGTGGGCTACTAATAAACACTTCAGCAGCTGACTACATCCATCAGCTCCTTAAAGTTCTCTTTCAGTATCTCATTCAGACTGCTGTTTCACAACATCAATTGAGCCTATATATAATATGAGAGTTTTCACTGTGGGATGATCAGCCATGATTTGCAAGATTTTGTTTATCACATCAGACACTATACCCCTGGGAAATCAGATTATTTCTCTGCATTTACCACATATGTTTCTAACATCTTTCACAGCAGAGTCACCAACAATCAGAGTTTCGGGCCCAGCTGTTAGCCTTCTCTGCAGCCTTTTACCTTCTGATTTCTGAAGAAATTAATTTCACTAATGTGAAGAAATTAATGTCTTTGATGAAATTTCCTACTTCTTTCTTGTAAATTTGCTGCTTTTGTCTCAAAAATGTGACTTTCCCATTTACATTTGTATCTGTCATAAATGTGCAACATTTTTCTCAAATATGACTTTTTCTTGTAAATTTGCAACTTTTCTTATACAGTTGAAACTTCTCTCATAAACTTGCAGGTGTTTTCCTCTGATCAGCTTTTTTGTTCTTGTAAATTAAAAACTTTGTCAAACTTGCCATTTTTTTTCTCATAAATCTGCTACTTTTTCATGTAAATTTGCAATGTTCATAGGAATGCTGGTTGAATTTTTGTTCTATGCAATGGTTTATTTTTTCTGCAGATCTGGACAATGATTAAATTTTATTTTTTAATGTTTTTGTTGGAAGAGAAGTTTTTTTTTGTTGTTGTTTTGTTTTCTTTTTTGGTCCATTTCAAGGTTTTGGTGATAGATGGATGGATGTTCAAAAAATGTTCCTGGGTGTTTTTACAAACATTTTTAATCCATAATAATTCACACTTTCTATCTGTATGCTGTTAATATTTAAACACATTACTTTTAATAGGAGACATTATTGTATCCTTCACATTTCCCCGCCCTTACAAAGCAAGTGGGATAAACAACAGTCTAAATTCAAAAGAGTATAGAGAGCCAAAGTCGCACCTTCTCTACTTCCGCTTACAGGACCTTAAATCGAAAAAATTCTCCATTGAAATGAATGGCAAGAGCGAAATTATATTTTGGTCCTGATCGAATTTTGCCATGAGTTACACATATGATGTTTGTCAATTTAAAAGATAATTTCCCACGTAATTAAAGTTGTTGGCTGTCGTATAATAACAGAATAATATTTAGCTTTTGTGAACACGCTTAGCTGACTTCATCTCCCATCATTCCATATCACCAATCATGGCGGGTTTCCTCTCAAAGCTCACGTTCTGTTTCCTGATCGATGAAACAAGGATCCAAAGAGGAGAAAAACAACACAAATGTATTGTTTTGTATTTTGAGAGCTGCAGCTGATCCAGAGGACTGTTAGTTACATCCCCCTGGGCATGCTTTGAACACGATGATGTAATTATGTGAGATTGTGTTTGTAGTTTTTAATTTTCATATTTTCACAACCTTATACCTTAACAGTTAGCCAACAACCTACACCATTATTTACATCGAAAATTATCTTTTAAATTGACAAACATCATATGTGTAACTCGTGGCAAAATTCGACCGGGATCAAAAGATAATTTTGCTCTTGCCATTCATTTCAATGGAGATTTTTTCCGATT
Organism: Pholidichthys leucotaenia; assembly: GCA_020510985.1. NCBI lineage: Eukaryota > Metazoa > Chordata > Actinopteri > Cichliformes > Pholidichthyidae > Pholidichthys > Pholidichthys leucotaenia. The sequence continues at coordinate 358,649,146 of CM035842.1, read as the reverse complement.
TAAGGTCCCATGTGCGGAAGTAGATGGGGCGTGACTTAGGCTCTCTATTGAGGAAGTTAGCAGACACAGAACATTTGTATGACTCATCCTAACCCTAATAATTATATACACTGTTAAATTAGATGATGGCAGCGGGTGTACATACTGATTTGTGTCACAGCTTGTCTTTTTTTTTCTCTGTTGCAGCTCTTGACACGATTCGAACAGAAGCTACTGGACACAGCAGAAAGCCGTTTTGGTAACACACGAACACACAGTCATGGTGCGCTTGATTCTCTCACCAGCATACACCTCAATATGGGTTTTATGAGCGGATTAAAGAAATAAATGTGAATATAGTTTAAATGTACATATAGTTTTGGTGTCCCAGCATCCAGCGGTACCCTGTACCTTCATCTCCTCACACCTGTGTAAAAAGGGCCCCCTCTGTTGGTGACTGCTGCTTAGACATACTACCTGCTATCCTTGCATCTTTTGTTCCTGTCAGTCAAACTGCGTAGACTCTTGACTGGTCGGATCCTGCTGGCACCGCCTTCCCTTTGTTTTCCCAGTCTGCAGTCTGGAGATTTGGAGTTCAGCACCCGGTTCAGGCCACTGTGTTTCGGGACTCAACATTGAAGCCTTGCACGCTCCATTCTATTGCTTTCATTACAGCTGTCATTTGTTAACAGTGCATCTAATGCCAGTGAGTAACAGACTGTATCTTTATTGTTTGCTGCTTTGTTAATGAGCTAACACTTGGCATAAGTTGATACATAATATGTTTAGACTCATACCCAAGCCTGTGTTAGCAGCTAAAGATGTATGTTTGCTCCAAGGTTTGTTTGCAACTGTGTATAGTTTCTGACATGGTTTTAGTGACCCACAGAGCAGACACCACTCAAGACTGATACAATTAACCTTTTACTGGATATAGTGGACGTGAGTGGGTGCGTGTATATGTGTTTGAGTGTGTGTAGTGTGAGCAGGCGAGTCAGCTGGGACGAGCAGAGTACCTTACGACCTGGCAACCCTAGGAAGAGACAGAGGGAGTGTTAGATGCAATTCAGACAAGATGAGCACCAGATAGTTCAGCGCTTACTGTCAGAGCTGGTGGCTTGTCACCAGACTGCAAAACAAATCTACCTACGGGTACAAATAAGTAACAAAAAAAAAAAAAAAAAGAGAGGTGGTAGAGAAACGCCCAGGTTAGCACAGAAGCTACTGCCAGGAAGATAGTGCCCGCAGGGCAGCTGGGGAGCTGAACGCCGGTGTGGGAAGCAGGTGAGTCCCCTGCCAGGAAGAAGTCCGCCACCACGGATCTCCGCCTGTGCACAAGGGAACGGACAAGGAGAGAAGGTATGATGGTAGCTTACTTGACAGCTGGAAAGTCCAGGAGGCGCAAGCCCGGACAGGTAATGGAGGAGGCTGGGAAGCTGACGTGGAGAAGCATAGTGAGGCTAGGAAGCTCGGTGATTTGGCGTAGCAGGTTTCTGGAGAAGGAAACAGACGACTCCGCACAGAGCACTGGACCTGACGGTATAAATAGCCAGAGGATGATGACAGGCAGGTGTGCGCACAGGTGTGACAAATTGGCAGCCCTGACAGTTTCACCATATAATGTTCTTTGCTTGTTATTTTGTGTACATGTTTAGTTATTCTGATAGAAGTAGGGCGGACCGTTTTGTTGGCTGCATTCAATATATTAAGCTGTGCATGCACCACTCCATGCACCTAGTAGGCATAGCAGTCTAAGGGTGCATTATTCTGGATAGCCTATCCACCTTATTCCTAGGCCCCATGATGCCTTGCGTGAATTATGGACGCAACTTCCGGTACTAGTTTAGAATGTATAGTTGTCACTGAAATGGGACAATTTTCCTTGTTAAAAAACAATGACTTCGGCATCAGAAATGCGGAAACACAGCCTTTTGCACCTCAAAAACAGTAATATAATCATACCACTTCCCAAGACTATCTAGGGATAGGAAGATGACCTGAAAAAGTGGCCTGGCAGACAGTAGCTCCATTTGTTAGTGCCGCTGCTAAGATGCTAACGCTGTAAACAAATAAACGCTCTAAGATATGTGACCTGCGCTGACAAAATGAGTTACTTTGAGCAAATTTTCAAAACTGAGGTAACGTTACTTTCATATTCTGTAGTGAAAGACCTTCAAAATGATATTTAATTTGTCGGAATTGTGCAAAAATGGACCAGCAACAAGCCGATTTTGTTTATATTTTGGCTGGTTTGAAAACTTGCGTTCAATCGATCCTGAGTTAAGTCTTCCGCAAAAACGTGTATTTTTAGAAAGTAGGAGTTCTAAGCTTTACAATGATACCAGGTACTGATGGGGTTTTTCTCGGGACTTGCCGCCAGCAAACAAAGAAAGAGTCATGATTTATGACTTCTAGTGCCTGTAGCTCGTAATTATCCAGTGCGCATTCCGACTCATTTTCCCAGCATGGGTCACATATATCAATGTCTCCACCGCAATAAAGTCGGTTGCATTTTGTTAAAAGATGTTGTTTATGACATAATCAAATTTACCTCAGAGCAGACGTAGAATCTAGTCAGAGCCACAAAGAACCACAACACCGTACTTGGCTGTTTTAATGTCGGGGTAAATACAGACGGCTGCAGCTGTTTGTTCTACCCCTAAAGTAAAATGCTCAAGCTGCTGTCATGCCATGAATGCTTGTTATTTAACTTAAGACGTACAGACATTTTCTGACAATTGTTTAGAATTTTATTGACCTATATTTTGTGATATTTTAAAAAATTAATGCATGCTGAAGCATGCTGAAGTCCATATCGTTCTAAGGCAGTGCAACAAATGCAAAAAAACAAAACAAAACAAAACTGTTTGATATCATTCTAAAATCGTTAAGCCTTAGGAAGCAAATTGTTACAATTTTTTATTTATTTTTTTACTTCATGCAGCCTTCATTCTGGTGACATATATAACACATAAATGTCAGATCTGTGGCATTCATACAAGTGAAAACATACCTGCTGTGCTCTTGTGTCTTTCCTGTGTTTGTACCACCGATCACACCAACAGTCTTTTTTTCATATTCAGTGCATCATCTACACATTACCAGTGAGAAGCCTCCATTTATACAGTCTATGGCACAACCACAAACACCAGCAACAAGTACCAGAACTATGCTAAAACATTCAAAAAATACAAAAACTACAAGTGCTGAAATTAGCTTCCACTTGAGTGCAAAACACATATGCAGACTATACATTAAAATGAATTTGGAAAAACTTTTAAAACACTTCTTTAAATGCCCCTGCCACTCCACTCGTACTGACTGATTTAACACTACCTCAGCTGAAACCGGAAGTTCCACCCATAATTGTTCCTACAGCGGCGCCCCCAGGAATAAAGTGAATAGAGGGCAATATTGGACCACAAATTGCAGGCAAACGATATTTGGGGATTTGGCAGCCCTGTGCAGCCTCTAATATATGTGTTTATTTGTATTACTGCGTTTTCTTATGTTCTGACACTATATATAGGGTTCAGTAGTAAAGTCAGTATTTTTATGCTTATAGCATTTTAGTATAAATATTCCAGAGCATGTTCATAACTGTTCTATTTTATATGTCATCTATACAGAACCACTGAGTCTGCCAGACAACTGTAAAGACTGTAATTGTGTTGATGGCTAAACAAATGACTGAACCGAAGAGACCTGAGTGATTCTGATCGATCACCTGCTGAGGGTTCTGAGTTCAACGATCCAGCCTATTCTGAGCAGGGAAGATTTATCTCCCCAACAAAGTGGTCCTTCGAGCCAGACAAGAACTTTCAGCAGAGTACAATGTCTCACATAAGAGAGGAGCCTGTTACACAAGTCAGGAAGCAGATATCTCTCCCCGTGCATCAAAAGGATTACGTCCTCTCTGAGCTTGCATGTCAACCAGCCACCACCACATCTGCTACTGCCCCATCGAGACAAGAGGAGGAAGATATGGAGAGTACCAATAAGTCATGCTCAGCGTCCCCAGTCAGTCAGGAGTGCTGTGACCCCTCACTGTGGACAGTGACTGATAGGTGGGATTCTGATGGGGATGAGGTGATGAGAGAGTGTCAGAAGCTTAAAGCAGAAAAGGAAAGTCTTTTAGCCTTAATGCAGCAACTCAAGCTACAAAATGAGGAGCTCAGAGCCCACAGTGAATGCAGAGATGGCCAACTAGAGCATCTCATGCCACCAAGGATGGCTGAAGAAGAGTCAGTTTATAAGCAGGTTCAGACCTCAAATGGTGTCACGCCCAGGTCACATGAACCACTTCCTCATTCTATAGCTTCAATGTGTCATAAACAGGAAGAGAAGGAGAAATGAGGATTTAAACACGGAGATTACCACACACACATTTAGTGAACATCAGTTGAGGGAAACCATACAAAATGGCAAGGCAGCTTGGGCAAACAAAGAGTTCTTTTAAGATGCTAGGCTGCACAGGGAGAAAGAGTAGCAATTGTGCCGCGCAAGGAAACACTACCAGCGTAGTGGCACAACCTCACAAAGAAACGCTAAAGTTACTCACAGCCTGAGCAATCCAGGTCCTCCAGTAGAACAGCAAGCATAATCCTTCAACGACTGACGGTCACACGATGAAGAATGATGGTGTGACTTGTATAATGGTTCAGCGGTGTTTGTCTAGCAACGGGCTGTTTAAGAACAAACACCGCTGGCCAGACAACTGGAAACACCTGGACGAGGCGCAGGAAAGATAATTACCAGGACTGGGAACAGCTGATGTAGTCAGAGGGAGAGTGAGGGGGTGTGGCTGGACTGACAGACTGCCAGCAACGTGAAAGAAAGTAGGTCACTGATGCTGATTAACAGCTGCCGGTCAGGCAGTAGCTAAGGATATGGAATACAGTACAAAAATACACAAGAATGCCCATAGCCAGTAAAACCAAAACCCACAAGGAGATTGAGACCGAACCGGAGAAAGCCAAGCCGGCTCGTCTTGTGACACACTGGCCCTGCAGAGACCATGTACCCCTCCATCAGCCAGACACTGTGACTATGACATGGCATACCCACATCACACTGAGCTCTGCCAGTGCCATCAGCATCCAGTGGGGGCTGACTACCGAGGGAGTTTCACATCACAGATGAGGCAGTATGAGATACCCTCTGGCCAAGAGTCTCATCCAGATTATTTTAGGGAACCTCCACCCACCATACCCCATTCAGCAATAACACCTCATGGCCAAGCCACTATTGAGCATTGTCTCCCACCACGGGAACATGTCAACTACCAAGACAGCTATTATTCTTTTCTCCTACCTCCGCCTTGTGCTGACAGTAGATGCAGTACACAGTCCTGTGGATATCTCTTGCAGATATGATCCTGATCACCACCAGTAAAGGCCCCAAAGCTGGAGACCCCTGGTGGACAGGAAACAACCTACAGAGGCCCCACTCCGACTATTCCTGATTTCATCCACCCAGACCTAAGAGAATTTGCTAGATTGCAGATCGCTCTGGAGAATATACTGCTCAGAGATGCTACTGAACGCTTTAAGTTTCAGATACTGGTGGACCATTTGAAGCTAGAGGAGGAAGCTGGTGGACCATTTGAAGTTGATTGTGGATTCTTACAGCAACTCTCGCTACCCCTTCTCTGACACCATGGCAGCCTTGAATCAGCAATATGGCCAGCCACATCAGCTAGCTCTCTAATGCATTGCTGAACTTATGGATGGGCTAACATCAGCAGTGGGGACTTCAAGTCATTCCGAATGTTCGCGCTTTGTGTGAGGTCACTTGTAAGCATGCTTGAGCAGCTGGGAGAAAAAGGAAGAGTGGAGCTGGAATGTGGTTCACATGTTTCACATCTACTAGGCAAGTTACTACATTGTAGTGAAGGGGTTAATACTGGGGACCGACGTGATGACACAGTCGGCTGGTGTCGTCATCACGCCAGCCTATATAAGGAAGGAGAAGCCATCTTAGGGCCTCTTTCCCAGCTGGCTCAATAGGAGATAACAGACCTGCATGTATGTAATACTACTTGATGTATTAAAGTTTGTGTTCACAACAGCAAATTCTCTCTGTGCATCACTCTGGGTTTCCAGACAACATTTGGCGACAAGAGTTAAACCATGAAAGTGTGTGTGAGGCCACCACAGCCATTTCAGGAAGACCCCGGTGAGCTATACGTATGTCCCATGGCCCCGCTGGTTCGAATGGTTCACTAGCTACGCGGAGGCTATAAACCTGGAGAAATTCAGAGACTAGTGGATATGAGCAATTCTATACAGTCACCTGGTTCTCCCTTCATTGACTTCCCACAGAGTTTAGAATTAAGTTTAAAATCCTTCTTCTCACTTTCAAAGCTCTAAACCAGGGGTCTCCAATCATGTGCCATGGAGGGCCAAGACCCTGAGGTTTTCTCTTCTACCCAGTCTCTTCAGCAGGTGTTTTCACTTATCAGCAATCAGTGGGAAGAAGTTCAGTGAAATCTGCAGTTGAAGACACTGGCTGGAGGGAAAACCTGCAGGGTCTTGGCCCTCCATGGCACATGATTGGAGACCCCTGCTCTAAACAATCAGGCCCCTTTTTATTTGAAAGATCTGACACTACCCTATTATCCTAACAGAGCACTACGCTCCCAAAATGCAGGATTACTTGTAATACCTAGAATCTCCAAAAGTACAATGTGAGGCAGAGCCTTCAGTTATCAAGCTCCTCTCCTGTGGAACCAGCTGCCAATCTGGATTCGGGAGTCAGACTCAACCTCTGTTTTTAAGAATAGGGTTAAAACCTTCCTTTTTGATATAGCCTACAATTAGGGAGGGATCATGTGTCTCTGAACCCTCCCTTAGTTATGCTGCTAATAGGTTTAGACAGCCGGGGGACCTCCAATAATGCACTGGGCTTCAATCCTTTCTTCACTCTCAATGAAATATTTCTTTTGTTGGATATTAACATATGTTTGTTCTCTCCCATAGATTGAGTTTCCATCATGCTGTTTGCTCTCTACATGTCTGTTCTTTTCATCTTCTCTATCCCCTCACCCCCCAGCCAGTCGCAGCAGATGACTGCCCCTTCCTGAGCCTGGTTCTGCTGGAGGTTTCTTCCTGTTAAAAGGGAGTTTTTCCTCTCCACCGTCGCCAAGGGCTTGCTCACAGGGGATCGCCTGATTGCTGGGGTCTTTCTGCAATTGTGGGGGTTTCCCCTACAGTTGAAAGTGCTATGAGATGACTGTTGTTGTGAAATGGTGCTATATAAATAAAGTTGAAGTATGAAGTATAAACAAGGGTGGCGGGTAGTCGACAATTTAAAAAAGGGGGCTACATACGATGACTATGTGGCATCACTGACCGAACGTTTCGCTGTCTGTGGACGGTTGCCCCAGATGCTAAGCCCGCTGACCCTGCACCCTCTCGGGAGGGCCCCTTAGTTAGACACCACGAGACGGCAGGACACCACAGAACAACAACCCAGTGAAAAACATGCGAGTGAGTCAGCTCAACATTATGCTGCAGAGCTCAGAGTCTTAGCGAGCACGTGTGCCCTCGGGCCCTTAGAAGATGAGCTAACTCTTGACAAGCTAGCCGAAGAGCATGGCACGGAGCGTGAACACAGCGAAGAAAGGCTTGTCGACCCCACACCCTACGGAGATGGCATCAATATTGTGGGCCCCAAGGGCTAGTCGGGACCACAGTGTGTGGTGAAGCTGGATGGTGTCAGTGTGCCAGTGTTGGTGGCTACTGCTGCCTCACGGTCTCTGGTAAACAAGGCCATGGTTAGGAGGCTCACCCCTGGTGACCTGATGCGGTGGAACTGCCGGACGACGAATGCTCCATGACCGGCAGGAACATCACCTTTGCGGTGCAGTACTGCAAAAGGAAAATTTCAGCGTTCCAGTTCCAGGTGGTACGCCAGGGTCATAACGTTATGGGGTGAGATTTGTTCTGTGAGCTGGGTTTCACACTCATTGTACCTGGGCAGACTGTCGACGGTCCAGGTCCATTATACCCAGACTTCATGGACGTGAGTGCAGCTGAAGAGCACAGCCCAGAAAGCGAATGTAGCATAGAGAGTGAAAACAACACGGAGGGAGAACAGTGACCGGACTCGCCTCAGATCCTCACCCAGCAGGAGTTTACCGGAGCTGCTGCGGAGTTGCAGGAGAGGGAGCGCACACACACAGAGAATCCCTAGACACAACGACCTGATACAGATGTTAAATGTGACAACAGCAACACATCACCCCGACCTAAACCAGCACCAGACAAAAGTAAGAAAGAACTGGCCTGCTTCAGAATCCTCACTCAGCACCAGTCTACCGACTGAGCCAATGGGTGAAGAGCCCGTGACCCAACAGAGGGTAGCAGAACCATCACAGCCTAGTGGACACCCCGCAGAAAATGTGAGTACCACACCATTACAACCACAACGCCATATGCAGACGTACAGAACGCCGCTCACAATGATGAACTGGGTTTGGGCCCACGGAACCAAGCGACCGGGCTCACAGCTGGCTGTTACATTGTCACCACCGTTGACACGCATGAAGATAGCAGCCAATCCAGCTGGTGTAGGATCCAGACCGAGACAGTGTTGGCAAGCGTGCCATGGCTTTGGAGGGATGGCACCTGGGCCTGCTGAAATTGGTGGCACCAGGGGTCCATCCACCATGGGCCCGCTCCAAGGCCCCTCCAGCAGAAGCACCTTCCCCATGAAAGACTGTAAGAAAAAAGTGACTCTTTAGTTAGGAGCGTCACTACTGAGGGATGAGTGGCAGAATAATCCACTCAGCTGCGTCGAGTTGAGCAGCGGTCCACCCGCTAACCCTAGTTAGAATTGTTGGCTATAATTGTTGTTTATGCCAAATTGAGGAGGGTTATATTTAATGAAGCGTTCTGTGCTTTTTCCAAGGGGGAGGTGAATGTAGTGAAGGGGTTAGTACTGGGGAGCGACGTGGTGACACAGCCAGCTGGTGCCATCATCATGCTAGCCTATATAAGGAAGGAGCAGCCATCTTATGGCCTCTTTCCCGGCTGGCTCAATAGGCGATAACAGACCTGCATGTATGTAATACTATTTGATATAATAAAGTTCGCGTTCACGACAGCACCACTCTCTGTGCATCACTCCGGGTTTTCAGACATACAGTAACACACATGACCTCAGGTCAAGCTTCCAGTGCTTTATCTACCCAATGAGGATACCAATCCCCAGTTTACTAGACCTGACAGGCTGGTTGGAATATGAACTCCAGGTCCAGGAGAATATTTCACAGTTTGGGAACACATAAAGAAGGAGCAATAATCCCAGATTTAAGGAGGAGAAGAGGGGGACCAAGCCACCAGCAAAGGCTTCCATTCTATTACTTGGTACTGAAGCTAAGGCCACAGGAGAACCAGGTAAAGTGAATACTGCTGCCCAAATAACCAAGAGGTTTTGCCCCTTCTGTGAGAACAACAAGCACTCTCTTAACAACTGTGTAAATTTCAAGCTACTGAGTGCCACTCAGAAGTGAACCTGGGTCAATGACAACAACCGTTGTTGGCGTAGTGGGAGAGATCATAAAGCTACTCTGTGTGATCTGAAGATGTGCTGCAAGGCCGGCAATAATCACCATCTGCTTGCTCTTCATGACATACAATAGTACAATGGGAGGCAGAGCCTTCAGTTATCAAGCTCCTCTCCTGTGGAATCAGCTGCCAATCTGGATTCGGGAGTCAGACTCGATCTCTGTTTTTAAGAATAGGGCTAAAACCTACCTTTTTGATATAGCCTACAATTAGGGAGGGGTCATGTGTTTCTGAACCCTCCCTTAGTTATGCTGCTAATAGGTTTAGTCACCCGGGGGACCTCCAGTAATGCACTGGGCCTCACTCCTTTCCTCACTCTCTATGAAATATTTTTTTTTTTGCTGGTCATTAACATTTGTTTGTTCTCTCCCATAGATTGAGTCCCCATCATGCTGTTTGCTCTCTACATGTCTGTTCTTTTCTTCTTCTCTATCCCCTCACCCCCCAGCCAGTCGCAGCAGATGACTGCCCCTCCCTGAGCCTGGTTCTGCTGGAGGTTTCTTCCTGTTAAAATGGAGTTTTTCCTCTCCCCCGTCGCCAAGTGCTAGCTCACAGGGGATCGCCTGATTGCTGGGGTCTTTCTGCAACTGTGGGGGTCCCCCCTTCAGTTGATAGTGCTATGAGATGACTGTTGTTGTGAAATGGCGCTATATAAATAAAGTTGAATTGAATTGAATTGAATTGACATCAGCGAGAACACCTCCTCCAAACCAGAGAGGTTTGAGCAAAAACCTGAGCAGTCTAAGCCAAATACGGCTAAGTCAAGCCTTCTCAGTGCAGCAGACGAGGTTTTCCTCCTCTGGCATCCGTCAGTCTCAGGATACTATGGAGTTGCGCTCTGGGTAGTTTTGATGCAGCGTTGGTGTCGGGTGTGACTGAAAAGTCCGATGCGGGAGTGGCAATCCTTGCCGCACTGGACACAGGTGAAGTCCGTTGCTGATCGGTCTGCCTGGCCTCGGGGCTTTCTCCTCTGTCGCTTCGCCTCAGCTTGCTGTGTAAGTGACTGTTCAAAGCTGGACAGACCTTTCTGCACAATCTGCCTCCAGGCCATCCAGTCTGAGGTTACAGCTTCCCAAGTGGTGAGGTCAACATCCATGGCCATCAAATCCCTTTTGCAGACATCTTTGTAACGCAGTTGGGGTCTGCCTGATGGACGTTTGCCTTGAGCTAGGACACCGTAGAGGAGATCCTTGGGGATCCTGCCATCGTCCATGCGCATCACATGCCCCAGCCAGCGCATGCGTCTCTGCTTCAGCAGCGTGTACATGCTGGGGATTCCAACTCTCTCCAGGACGCTGTTGTTTGTGACTTTGTCCTGCCAGGTGATGTGTAGGATGCGACGGAGACAGCGCATGTGAAAATCGTTGAGCTTCTTTTCCTGTCGGGCTCGCAGGGTCCAGGACTCGCTGCCATACAGGAGGGTGCTGAGGACGCAAGCTCTGTAGACCTGGATTTTGGTGTGCTCTGTCAGCTTGCCATTGGTCCACACTCTCTTTGTCAGTCTGGACATGGTCGTAGCTGCTTTGCCGATGCGCTTATTGAGCTCCGTGTCGAGAGAGAGGGAGTCATTGATAGTGGATCCCAGGTAGACGAAGTCATGGACAACATCTAGTTCATGATCGAAGATACTGATGCTGGGTGGAGAATCCACGCCTTGTCCCATGACCTGTGTTTTCTTCAGGCTGATGGTGAGTCCGAAGTCGCGACAAGCCTCGCTGAAACGAGTCATGAGCTGCTGAAGGTCCTCGGCTGAGTGGGCGGTGATTGCTGCATCATCTGCAAAGAGGAAGTCACGCAGACATTTTAGCTGGACCTTGGACTTTGCTCTTAGTCTGGAGAGGTTGAAGAGCTTTCCATCCGATCTGGTTCTAAGGTAGATACCCTCTTTGGCAGAACAAAAGGCATGTTTCAGCATGACGGCAAAGAAGATTCCGAACAGAGTCAGTGCGAGAACGCATCCCTGTTTCACTCCGCTTCTAATATCGAAGGCAGATGAAGTTGAGCCGTCAAAGACGACTGTGTCCTTCATGTCATCGTGAAATGATCGGATGATGCTGAGCAGCTTGGGTGGACATCTGATCTTGGAGAGGATTTTGAAGAGGCCATCCCTACTGACAAGGTCGAAAGCCTTCGTCAGGTCAATGAAGGCTACGAAGAGTGGCTGCCTCTGTTCCCTGCATTTCTCCTGCAGCTGTCTGAGAGAGAACACCATGTCGATTGTAGACCTGTTGGCTCGGAACCCGCACTGCGATTCGGGGTAGACTCTCTCTGCCAGAACATGAAGCCTCTTGAGGATAACATGAGCAAACAGCTTCCCAATGATGTTGAGGAGAGAGATGCCACAGTAGTTATTGCAGTCGTTCTTGTCACCTTTGTTCTTATATAGTGTGACGATGTTGGCGTCCCTCATGTCCTGCGGCACTTCGCCTTCTCTCCAGCACAGACAGAGGATTTCATGCAGCTCCGTGATCAGTGACCCTTTGCAGCACTTCAGAACCTCAGCAGGGATGCCATCCTTCCCGGGGGCTTTGCCGGTGGCAAGAGAATCAAGGGCCTCGCTCAGTTCATCGATGGTCGGTTCTCCATCAAAATCCCCCAGTACAGGCATACACTCGATGGCATTCAGGGCATCGTCAGTGACTATGTTCTCCCTGGCATACAGCTCAGAGTAGTGCTCTACCCAGCGCTCCATCTGTTGTGCCCGATCCTGGATTACCTCTCCTGTGGCAGACTTTAAGGGAGCAATTTTCCTTTGTATAGGGCCCAAGGCCAGCTTGATTCCATCGTACATCCCCTTGATGTTGCCCGTGTCTGCAGCCAGCTGTATCTGGGAGCAGAGCTGAAGCCAGTAGTCGTTGGCGCATCGCCTGGCACGCTGCTGGACTTTACTACGGGCGGCCCGGAGGACTTGCAGGTTGCGTTCGCTGGGGCAGGCTTTATAAGCTACCAAGGCGTTCTGCTTCTCCACAATTACTGGGATCATTTCATTGAAGTGACCCTCGAACCAGTCTGCTGACCTGCTGATTTTCTTGCCAAAGGTGGTCATGGCAGCCTTGTGCACAGCATCTCTAAAGTGCTGCCACCTTTCTTGGGCACTAGCGCCGGAACGGCCTGGGAGAGATTCCTCAAGCACACGTGCAAATTCCTCCACTTTCTCCTGGTCGTGCGTCTTACTTGTATCATGCGAGGCCTGCCTTCCTTTATCATGCGGTGCACTTTCTTGGTTCGCAGTTTGACCTTGCTACATACTAGGGAGTGATCTGTATCACAGTCAGCACTCTGGTAGCTTCGTGTGATCTGGACGCTGGGTAGACAGCTGCATCTGGTAAGAATCAAATCAAGCTGGTGCCAGTGCTTGGATCTTGGATGTCTCCAGGAGACTCTGTGTTGGGGCTTCGTGTTAAAGAATGTATCTGTGATGCAGAGACTGTGATAGCAACAGAGTTCCAGTAGGCGTTGTCCATTTTCGTTCATCTTTCCTATGCCGAACTGGCCCAAACAGGTAGGCCAAGAGTTGTAATCGGCACCAACTCTAGCATTAAAGTCGCCGAGGGTGAACAATGGCTCCTGTTTTGGGATTTTCTCTATGGCGGTACTGAGGACGTCGTAAAATTTGTCTTTAGCTTCCGCCGTAGACGTCAGTGTTGGTGCGTAGGCACTGATTAAACTGACTGTCCCCTCTGAGGAGTGAAGCTGAAGGGACAGAATGTGTTTGCTTCCCTCTGTGGGTGGAGTAATGGATCCCAGGAAGGTGTTCCTAACCGCGAATCCAACTCCATGTTCCCTGGTCTCGTCAGGTGGTTTCCCCTGCCAGAAAAAGGAGAAGTCCCTCTCTCTCACAGATCCTGACCCTGCGAGCCTGGTCTCTTGGAGAGCGACGATGTCCATCTGCAGTCTGCTCAGTTCCATGTCGATGACTGCTGTCTTGCGAGCATCGCTGATTTCCTGAAGATCATCAGAAAAACCTGGTATCATTGTTCTGACGTTCCATGTGCCCATCTTTAGGGAGAGTGTTTTCTTCTTTCTGTTCTTATTGCTTGGTGCGAGGTTATCGAACCGCTTGTCAGTTTTCACCCTGGACCCCACGCACCCAGTGAGGTTAACAGTCCGTGGCGAGGCAGCACCTTATTGGCTGGGGGCTGCCCAGCTTAAGGCGGACGGTAGCTGCCCAGTGGAGCACGATGGCCCCTCCCACCGTCTGAAGCAGCCCCTGGCGTCGAGCTCTACGTCAATCGAACGAAGATTTATAACCGGTAGACTGCTGCTTCCCGTGTTGTATCGATGCTGCATAGCAAAGCTGGAGTGTCCTCTCCATTGCGCAAAGCCTGGGCAAGTTGATATGGAGGAGAAGCTGTTACCCATGCAGCAGGTCCCCCCTCTCCACGTCGCTGAAATGATCCAATGGAAAGGCAAAAGCCAGTACACTTGGTTCCAGCGCCGTCGCAGGAGCTGCCAGAGCGACGTTGTAGACAATGACGAACTGCCTTAGGGGCTCCGACTCCAGATTTTTCCTCAGGGTTGACTCCCGAAGCCTTTCCCGTGAGCAGGTATACCGCAAGGCAGCGGAGGTTTGAAATCAGGGTTTTCCTTCCTCTAGGTGAGCTGCCTTCCCAGCTATCAAGCCCCACCTACCCGAAGCAATCTGGTTTTAAGGCGCCAGAAACCCGCCTTCACCCCTTCTCCTGTCAGTAGAAGCAGTCCCGCGACAAGCACACAAGGAGCTGGACTTAGCTGTCAGAGGCTGTAAGAGACGCACACCATATGGGAGCACTTTATAGATAGTGGGAGCTTATCCCCACTTCCACCCCCAGCTATGACAACCTTGGGACCAGACGAGGTTTTATACATTGGTAAACCACCTCAGGGACACTGTGTTCTCCTAAAAGTCACCAAAGTGATCCTTAGAAATGGACACAAAGCTCTGGAGACCTGTGCCACCCTGGATGATAGGTCAGAACGTACAATGCTTCTCCACCCCGCAGCCCAGCAGCTTAGCCTTCAAGGTCTTGGCCTTCAAGGTCAAGGGTTAGGAAGACATAACCCTTAGAATGGTTAGACAAGAGCTGCACATGCTTCATGGGGCAGCCGTCTCCTTCACTGTTTCACTAGCAGCTTCACCAAAACAAATTTTCACCATCAAGGGAGCCTTCACAGCACCAAGACTTGGACTAGTTGAGCACACTTATCCAGTCGCAGCGCTGAGGCAGAGATTCAGGCACTTAAAAGATCTTCCTATTCAGCCCTTTGAGAGTGTACATCCCCTTCTGCTCATTGGGTCTGACCAGCCCTACCTAATAACACTAGTGAAGCCAGTCCGATTTGGACCTCCAGAAGCACTAGTGGCAGTTCGCACTCATCTTGGATGGGCTCTCCAGGGTCCAACGTTTGGTCTCAAGCAACAGCTCAGAGAGCACAACTGCCTCTTTATATTGTTCAGGGCCCCACCAGCGTATATCAACAAATGTAAAGGCTTTGGCAACTGGATGTGCTCCCTTGGTCGAATGAAAAGGCCAGTATGAGATCTCGTCTAGACCAAGAAGCTCTCAACCTCTTAATTGAGAAAACTTAGCTGGTTGAAGTTGATGGCATCTGTCATTATGCTACCCCTCTTCTCCATGTGAAAAACTTTCCAGAGCTTCAAACACCCAAGAAGACTGTTCTCCCTCAGCTCAGAAGCACAGAGAGAAGACTTGCTAAAACCCCTGAGCAGGCTTCAGCCTATATTGCGGAGATACAGCAGTTGAAACAAGCTGGCTACGTGGTTAAGCTTGCCACTGAAGCTGAGAACACCTCAAACAGCTGGTACATTTCACACCACATTGTGGAGCACAATTGGGAGCATCGTGTGGTCTTCAACTGCTCTTTCCAGTTTCAGGGTATGGACCTTAACAAACTCCTGCTTCCTGGACCAACACTTGGGGCTTCACTGCTTTCAGTCTTCTTATGCTTCAGGGAACATTCAGTGGCCATTAGCAGTGACATACGTGGTATGTTCAACCAAGTACTGCTTTTTCCCAAAGACCAACCACTTCTGAGCTTTCTTTGGAGAGTCCTTAAATGAGAGCAGCAACCCACAGTCTATGAATGGAGATTGTTACCCTTTGAAACAACCTGCAGTCCTTGTTGTACCACATATGCACATCAGAAACATGTCCTAGACACACTAAGCTAGGTGATGCAGTCAGAGAATCAGTGCTTAAGTACTTCTATGTGGACAACAGAGTGTAAGATCAGAAGAGGATGCCAAAGCACTGCTGGATCAGTTACAGAGCTTGCTGGCTCAGGGAGGCTTTGAGCTGAGACAGTGGGCCAGTAATCATCCTGACACCATCCGTCACCTGCCTGCTGGAATCAGGTCTGATAGTGCCTAGTATCTCGAGGCCAACCAGACTAGCAGGAATCTGCCTTAGGCCTTCAATGGCACTGTGACAATGACGCTGTATCCTATAAGTCCCGCACTTTCAGGAAAGAGAAGACGACAATGTAGTCTTATCTACAAGACTAGCCAGTCAGTATGACCCCCTGGGGTTTCTGATCCTTTACACTATGAGAGCTAAGGTCCCAATACAGCACCTGTGGGATGTTAAAGGAGATTGGGACGACCCTTCTCTACCAGAGCACCTGCTGCAGGCATGACAGGATTGGGAAAATGAGCTACCACACCTGCAAGACATAACCCTGCAACGATGCTACACCAGGAGGTACATGTGTTTTGTGATGCCTCAGAGCAGGCATATGACTCTGTAGCCTACCTCAGAAGTCAGGGCCCCAGCAGGGATGTTGAAGTGCCATTCCTGACTGCTCGATCCAGAGTAACACCAAAGAAGCAGCAGTCCATCCCACACCTGGAGCTTTGTGCTGCTCTGACCGGGTCTCAGGTTGCACAATTACTACTCACAGAGCTAACCCTCACTATTCAAAAGGTTGTTTTATTGACAGATTCCACCACTGTTCTTACTTGGCTGAAATCAGACTCATGCTGCTTTAAGGTGTTTGTGGGCACAAGAGTGGCTGAGATTCAAGAGCTCATCTCAAGTTCTTCCTGGCGCTGCATGGATTCAGCTACAAATCCTGTGGATGACATCACATGGAGGAATCCACTCTTCGCCCTTCCAGCCAACAGTCACTGGTGTTGTGGGCCATCATTCCTGTACAGTACCCCAGTCCAAATGATATTAGCTTGTGATGAGGAACTGAAGAAGTCAATTTTCTGTGGCCTCACTAGACCATCAGGAAGCACCATGTGGGAACTAATGGGCCCTTCCTTGATGATTCAGATTTCCACAAGAAATCTGGGGGCGGCTGTAAAAAAGGGCCCCCTCTGGTGGTGACTGCTGCTTAGACATACGACCTGCTATCTTTGCATCTTTTGCTCCTGTCAGTCAAAGTGTGCAGACTCTTGACCGATCAGCTCCTACTGGCACCGCCCTCCCTTCGTTTTCCCAGCCTGCAGTCTGGAGATTTGGAGCTCAGCACCCGGTTCGGGCCACTGTGTTTCTGGACTCAACAGTGAAGCCCTGCACTCTCCATTCTATTGCTTTCATTACAGTTGTCGTCTGGTAAAAGTGCATCTAGTGCCAGTGAGTAACAGACTGTATCTTTATTGCTTGCTACTTTGCTAATGAGCTAACACTTAGCATAAGTTGATGCATAATATGTTTAAACTCATACCCAAGCCTGTGTTAGCAGCTAAAGATGTTACAGTGGTGTGAAAAAGTGTTTGTCCCTTCCTGATTTCTCATTTTTTGTATGTTTGTCATGCACAAATGTTTCAGATCATCAAACAAATTTAAATATTAGACAAAGATAACACGCATAAACACAAAATTCAGTTTTTAAATGAAGGTGTTTATTATTAAGGGTAAAAAAAAATATCCAAACCTACATGGCCCTGTGTGAAAAAGTGACCCCCCCCCCCCACACACACCATTAAAACATAAATTAACTGTGGTTTATCACATCTTTGGAATGCTGAGTTCAATTTCTCTAGCCACACCCAGGCTTGATTACTGCCGCACCTGTTCTCAATCAAGAAATCACTTAAACAAGACCTGCCTGACAAAGTGAAGTAGACCAGTAGATCCTCAAAAGCTAGACATCATGCTGCGATTCACAGAAATTCAGGAACAAATGAGAAACAAAGTAAATGAAATCTGTCAGTCTGGACAAGGTATAAAGCCATTTCTAAAGCTTTGGGACTCCAGTGAACCACAGTGAGAGCCTTTATCCACAAATGGTGAAAACATGTAACAGTGGTGAACCTTCCTAAGAGTGGCCGGCCGACCAAAATTACCCCAAGAATGCAGTGACAGCTCGTCCAAGAAGTCACAAAAGATCCCATAACAACATCCAAAGAATTGCAGGCCTCACTTCAATCAATCAATCAATCAATCAATCAATCAATCAATCAATCAATCAATCAATCAATCAATCAATCAATCAATCAATCAAACTTTATTTGTATAGCCCTTTTTAAACATTAAATGCTGTGCAAAGTACTTTACATAGATAAAAACAGTAGACACATTTAGTTACATATATTTACACAATACATCCCCACCTCTTCCAACCCTCCCATAAACATACCCGCAAAACACACACACACACGGGCACATACGACCACCCCTTACTTCTCTTACACACATATAAAATAAAAGAGACATCCCTAGGCACCGAGGCACCATGTGAAAGAGCAACCATCCTGTGGAGCCCCCCCGCTCCGGGAGACCACACAGCCCGTAACCACAGAGCGCACCACAGAGGCCACCCCAACCAGGGCGGGCCAGGGCCCACACCACAGCTGTAGGCAGTGGCATAAAGCCCCCACCCACCCAAGCTAGAGCGACCCACGGGACCAGCACCCCTGCAGATGGGCCAGGCAGCGTCCGGCATGAGGGTCTCCACTGAGGAAACACTGGAGCTAAAACACATAAAATACAAGTTAAAACTAAGAACACAGAACAAAGGGAACTAAAAACCCATACTTATAAACTGATCTAAGAACACATCAAAATAAGAGAATCTAAAAGCAAATGGAGCTAAGAAGAATGTAAAACAATGGAATATAAATGACTACTTCAATAATAGTTAAACAGGTTTGTTGAAAGCCAAATTTAAAAAGGTACAGAAAGAAACTAAGAACACACAAAAACAAGAGGAAATAAAAACCATACTTAAAAACTGAACTAAAACACATCAATAAGAAAAGATAAGAAAATCTAAAAACAAATGGCTCTAAGAAGAACATAAAACAATGGAACATAAATGACTACTTCGATAATAGTTAAACAGGTTTGTTAAAAGCCAAATCAAAAAAGGTGGGTCTTTAGCTTGTTCTTAAAAACATCAATCGACTCTGCAACCCTGAGGCTCTCTGGCAGACTGTTCCACAGACGAGGACCATAACAGTGAAAGGAAGCTTCACCAAAGGTCTTGGTCTTGACTTTGGGAACCATTAAAAGGCTGGCACCAGAGGACCTCAGGGTCCACGAGGGCTCATAAGATAAAAGCAGATCATATAGATAAGAAGGCCTGAGACCATTGAGGCATTTAAAAACTACTGAGAGAACCTTAAAATAAATCCTAAAATGCACGGGGAGCCAATGCAGTGATTCTAAAACTGGTGTAATATGCGCCCGCCCCCTGGTCCTTGTCAACACTCGTGCAGCTGAATTTTGGAGCAGTTGGAGATGTGATATCCTTTTGGGGGGAAGACCAGAGAGCAGTGCATTACAATAGTCTATACGACTGGTAATAAAAGCATGCATCAAGACCTCCGTGCTAGCAAGAGAGAGAAAAGGGCGGACTCTGGCTATATTCCTAAGATGGTAAAATCCGATTTTTGTTACATTTTTAATGTGTGAAATGAAATTAAAGTCAGAGTCTAGAAGAACGCCCAGGTTCTTGACACAGTATGTGGGTTTTTAGACCTAGCAATTTGTGTAAAAGTTTCTCTCCCTTGTCTTCAGGACCAATGATTAAAACTTCTGTTTTGTCCTGGTTGAGCTGTAGGAAGTTCTCTGCCATCCATGAGTTTATATCTAAAATACAGTTCAAAAGGGCATTAATTGGTTTTGTGTCATCAGGAAATGTGGCAATGTACAGCTGTGTATCATCAGCATAGCTATAAAAATTGATACCATGTATCCTGATAATGTCCCCAAGTGGAAACATATAAATATTAAAAAATACTGGCCCTAAAATTGAACCTTGGGGTACCCCACACTTGATTTTGTGGACTGCCGAAGGACATGTATCCATACTTACAAAACAGTGACGATCTGTGAGATAAGAATGAAACCATTGAAGAATGGTACCTGTGAGGCCCACCAGGTATTTGAGTCTGCTTCACAAAATCTGGTGATCTACTGTATCAAAGGCACCACTGAGATCCAGCAACACCAGGAAGAACAGTTTGTGGGAGTCCATGTTACACCTGATATCATTAACAATTTTTAAAAGGGCTATATCGGTACTGTGGTTTGTTCTAAAACCAGATTGAAATTTTTCAAAAATGTTGTGGTCAATAAGGAAATTGTTTAACTGGATAAAAACAATTTTTTTTTTCTAAAACTTTACTTAAAAATGGTAAGTTGGATACAGGTCAATAGTTACTGAGAGAATGAATATCTAAATTACTCTTTGTCAAAAGGGGCTTCACCACAGCTGTTTTAAAGGCAGTGGGGAAAACACCAGTAACGAAGACAGCATTTTACAATGTTTAAAATCTCACTTTCAAAGAATCCATGAAATGTTTTAAGAAGTGATGTGGGAATCAGATCTAAAAGGCAGGAGGTCAAGTTTACCTGGGAAAAAACTCTACCAAGCAGCTTAGCATCAACCAGAGTAAAACAATCCAGTGTTTCCTCAGCTAAAGGTGAGTCCAAGATTCCATTAAAAGCAGTCTTCTGGTCAGATAAAATGTTGGATCTAACAGAATCAACCTTGCAACTGAAGGGGTCTGCAAAACTGTCCCATAGAGAGCTGGATGGCAGATTTGTGTTTTTATTAAAATCTAGGTTGATTAAGTGATCAATGGTTGCAAAATGGACTTTGGGGTTATTGTTATGGGCTGAGATTATGTTGGCAAAATATTCTGTTCTCGATGTTTTTCTGACCTTAACTCAGGCACTTGCCTGAGTTAAGTGTTCATGACTCCACCATAAGAAAGAGACTGGGCAAAATGGTCTGCATGGCAGAGTTCCAAGACAAAAACCGCTGCTGAGCAAAAAGAACATAAAGGCTCGTCCCAGTTTTGCCAGAAAACATCTTGATGATCCCCAAGAATTTTGGGAAAATACTCTGTGGACTGACAAGACAAAAGTTGAACTTTTTGGAAGGTGTGTGTCCCATTACATCTGGTGTAAAAGTAACACAGCATTTCAAAAAATGAATATCATACCAACAGTAAAATATGGTGGTGGTAGTGTGATGGTCTGTGGCTGTTTTGCTGCTTCAGGACCTGGAAGACTTGCTGTGGTAAATGGAACCATGAATTCTGCTGTCTACCAAAAAACCCTGAAGGAGAATATCCTGCCATCTGTCTGTGACCTCAAGCTGAAGCGCACTTGGGCTCTGCAACAGGACAATGACCTAAAACACACCAGCAAGTCCACCTCTAAATGACTTAAGAAAAGCAAAATGAAGATTTTGGAGTGGCCTAGTCAAAGTCCTGACCTGAATCCAATTGAGATGCAGTGGCATGACCTTAAAAACCAGTTATTAGGTTTAGTGGGCAATCACTTTTTCACACAGGGCCATATAGGTTTGGATTTTTTTTTCCCTTTAATAATCAGCGTCTTCATTTAAAAACTGCATTTTGTGTTTATGTGTGTTATCTTTGTCTAATGTTTAAATTTGTTTGATGACCTGAAACATTTAAGTGTGACAAACATACAAAAAAACGAGAAATCAGAAAACACTTTTTCACACCACTGTATATTTCCTCCATGTTCGTTTGCAATTGAGTATAGTTTCACCATACAATGTTCTTTGTTCATTAGTTTATGTACATGTTTAGGTACGCTGATAGAAGTAGGGCAGACCATCTTGTTGGCTGCATTCAATATACCACACAGTACATGCGCCACTCAATGCTCCCAGTAGGTGTGGCAGTCTAAGGGTGTATTATTCTGGATAGCCTATAGAGGGTAATATTGGACCACAAATGGCAGGCAAATGATTGTTTGGGATTTGGCAGCCCTGTGCAGCCTCTAATATATGTGTTTATTTGTATTACTGCATTTTCTTAAGTTCTGACACCTTTATATATATGTATATATGTATGTATGTATACATGTGTGTGTGTGTGTGTGTGTGTGTGTGTGTGTATATATATATATATATATATATATATATATACGTATATATATATATATATATATATATATATATATATATATATATATATATATATATATATATATATATATATATATATATATATATATATATATATATATATATATACTGTATATATATACACAGCCCCCGACCAACAGTGATCTGTGTGGAGTTTGCATGTTCTCCCCGTGTCTGCGTGGGTTTACTCCGGGATTTCTCATGCCAAAAACATGCGAGTTAGGTTAATTGGCATCAAACTGGGGATTCTAAATTGTCCATGACTGTGAGAGTGAATGGTTGTCTCTGTGCTGGCCCTGCGATGGACTGGCGAGCTATCCAGGGTGTACCCTGCCTCTCAGCCCCCCCGCAACCCGAAAAGGATTAAGCGGAAGAAGATGAATGAATTAAATGAATATGTACACAGTATTGTCTAAACTTTCCCCTGTCTGCCATGTCAAAACACCATCTTGTAAAACATCTTCCCTCTTGTAAACACTTCAGTTTTAATGACTGTAAGTATTGGGAAGTGATCACTTCCCATAGCTGTACTGTTCATAACCGTCCATTCACAGGCGCTCACTAAAGAATCAGATACCAGAGTCAGGTCAATACAGTACATCCGGAAAGTATTCACAGCGCTTCACTTTTTCCACATTTTGTTATGTTACAGCCTTATTCCAAAGGGGATTAAATTATTTTTTCCCTCAAAATTCTACACACAATACCCCATAATGACAACGTGAAAAAAGTTTTTTTGGGAATGTGACGACGGAGTGTCGCTACTGTGTGGTCTGTGTATTGAATATTATATGTGTAAAAGATTTATATTTGTAAATGTCAACTTGTATTTGATGGTAAAAATGCACATATAATTGTTCAGTGTGTTCTGACTAGATTGAATTCTTTTTGTGAGATAATTGTGGATTAATTATGTTAATTGGGTGAGGCAATTAATTGACCTTAAAAACCACATACCTTTCCCAGCATGCTTCCTGGAGGTATACGGACAAAAGACTCCTCAGGGGTTTGAGGGCCTTTTAAAGGATGCCAGCAGGAAGAAAATATATGATGGTTGAGTAGAGGGGAGTTTAATATGTATATAGGGGTTTGAATTATTTATTGTATTATTTATGGTGTATTTATGGTGTCTTATTTATTCTGTAAATATTGTGGGGAATTATTTATATATTTATGGCTTTTAGATATTATTGGGTATGTGGAAAATATGAAGAATGTTTATTGTCTTACCTAGGATTATTGTATGCACCAATTAGGCGAATGATCTCACTAAGTATATAACAGGTGTTTGTCATTTGGTTTGTGTGGGATGTCGGATGTGCATGGGATTTATTGCCTGTGAAGATTATTGGAATAAATGAAAATTGATGATTGCAAACTGGTTTGGAAACCTCCGCTCTTTCTCTGGTGCCTCCGTCCGCTCGGGCATCATGACAATTGGTGTCAGAAGTGGTCCGTTTCTCGACATTTGGTGTCAGGAATGGTTCGTACCCGCTAATTGGTGACAGAAGTGGCCCGGTTTTATGGCTGTGGTGAGGAGGAAAGCGCAGCCGGACGAGTGGTGTCAGGAATTTTCCCCTCTCACTGTGGCTACAAAGAAAGACAGCTGAAGGTATGACGATGTTGAATTAAGCGGACTGTGTGACGTCTGGTCAAAAGAGGTGTTGTCAAAGAAGGAGTGATAACACGGGACAAGAGGAGTGATGGCAAAAAAGAATATGAAGAAACAACAGGAGCAATCAGATGATTTGGACACTAGTATGGCAATTAAGGAGCAGGGGACCAGTGGACTAGACGAGCTGGGAGAACTGACAAGCTTGGTGAAGTCCACTGACAGTCAGAGACCGTCAGATGGAGGAAGAAGCCACCCTGCAAGAACAAAGGTGGCAGACTGTGCAACATCAATTTAGCCAGATGCAGTCGCAAATGACGGAGCTGAGAGAGGAGTATGGGAGCCGGGCTGAATGTGACGGTGACGACGGCGCTTCGGGGGAAGATCCCAGGACGACGGCTGATCGGGTCGGCCCGCAAGAGGAGGAGCTGCCGCTGCAGGTGCAGCCGAGGACAGTGCAGATATACCGTGAGCCCAGGCTGAATCTGCTCTCTCCCGAGGACGACATCGAGCATTATCCGGCGACATTTGAGAGGATTGCTTCGGTCTGCCACTGGCGTAAGGAGGAGTGGGCTATTCAGTTGGTTTCTCTGCTCACTGGTAAAGCATGTAGTGCATATGTGCTCATGGACATCACTAACAGACAATTATAATAAAGTGAAGGAAGCAATTTTAAATAAGTATGAAATAACACCCAACACCTATAGGAGAAGGTTTCGTGCCCTGGACGTTCATCAGGACGAAACCCCCCGTGAACTGTATGTTCGTTTAAAAGACCTGTTAAATAAATGGATTAAACCAGAGACTTCAACGGTGAAAGATATCGCAGAGCTGTTGATTTTGGAGCAGTTTCTGCAGATGGTGGACCCGGAACTGGGAGTCTGGATTCGAGAGCGGGACCCAAAGACTGCGGAGACGCGGCTCGTCTTGCAGAAGTCTTCCTGTCAGCCAGGTCTGGGACCAGGAGACCTACTCTCAGCCGTGATGGCTCTTTCACCTCACGGAGTAAGCTTGATGGGGGTGAAAGGGGTGGTCAAGCGCAGAAAAGACTGTATTCCAGCTCCAGTCAGGTCACTGTTAGCAAACATAATGGGAGTAGAAAGTTATGTTTTGTTCCAAGTCACGATATACGCTGTTACCAGTGTAACAAAATTGACCACACACAATATTCATGTCCTGCCACAAGAAATGGCAAACCGTCACTATTATGTTCAGTTCCTAGACCCACTTTTTCAGCCCCAGTGCACAGTGGAGTGTATAAAACGAAGGTGTTGCTTAATGGTCAGAGTGAAGGGGCCCTGTTAGACTCAGGTTGTTTTCAAACTGTTATGTTGCCCAGTTTGGTCCCTAGGGATTTGTGGAATGAGTCTGAAATAAATATCAGTTGTGTCCATGGGGATAAAAAGCTGTTGGCAATGATGTTCCAACTTTGTTGGACATCATACAACAGGTTAGGGACAAACACCAAACTGAGGAGAGACAGGCAGGTGGCGCTGTGGAGCAGAGAGTAAAGGCACCTGTGGTAAAAAATTGTGATATGGTGACAACCAGGGCACAGAGGGCTGCCAATGTTCCTCAGGAACTGCCTTTTTATGATTCTGGGATAGAGGCAGGTCCAGTTAAGCAACTGAAATCCAAGGCTCAGAGAAGAAAGGACATGGTTTTAGCTACAGCAAAGAACTTGGGGGAGGAAACATCACAGCTAAACCAGTCAGTAGATTTTGTCATTCCTTCTGACATAGCTGCGCTGCAGAAAGCTGACCCATCGCTAAAACCTTGGTTTGAGAAAGTCTCTGAGATTGACGATGTGAAACAGGGCAGAGTGGACTGTTTGGCTGAGGCTGAGTATGTCATTACAGACGGCATTTTGTACCAACAGTAGGGTGAAGTTAGAGCCATAGCTTTGCCACAAGGCCTCATACAGGAAGTGATGGAACTGGGACATGTTACCCTTGGGCAGGTCATCTAACGTTCCAGAAAACGTTGCAGAGAATTGCTAGAAGATTTGTGTGGCCAGGAATGTATACCCAGGTGAAGGAGTTTTGTGCAACATATGAAACATGTCAAATTACATCATCTAGGGGAGTAGCCTGGGCCCGTCTTCATCCATTGCCAATCATTGGAACACCATTTGATAGGATAGGGATGGATATAGTTGGCCCCATAGAAAGAAGCTCCTCGGGTAATAAATATACTCTTGTCATATGTGACTATGCTACTCGGTACCCAGAAGCCTTCCCGCTGAAATCTATTAAGGCTAGGCAGGTGGCTAATTGCCTTATTCAGTTATTTTCAAGGGTAGGCATTTACACAGAGATCCTGACAGACTGTGGGACAAATTTCCTGTCAAAACTTTTGCAGCAGGTGTATAAACTGTTGGGTATTAAGGGGATTAAGACCACCCCATATCACCCTCAGACTGATGGACTGGTGGAATGGTTTAACCAGACTTTAAAGAACATGCTGCAGAAATTTGTTTCTAGTACGGGCTCGGATTGGGACCAGTGGATACCATACTTGCTGTTTGCATATCGGGAGGTTCCCCAGGCTTCAACAGGGTTCTCACCTTTTGAACTACTCTATGGTCATCAGGTGAGGGGCCCACTGGATTTATTAAAGGAGCACTGAGAGAGGCCTCCGAGTGATCAAGACAATGTGGTCTCTTATGTCATTAAAATGAGACAAAAACTGGATCAGATGACTGCTTTGGCTCAGGAACACATGAGGATGGCACAAAATAAGAAAAAGACATGGTATGACAAGAAGGCCAGGAAGAGGGTTTTTCACCCAGGTCAGCAGATGTTGTTACTGCTGCCCTCTTGTGACAGTAAGCTGTTGGCTCGATGGCAGGGGCCTTATGAAATTTCTAGAAAGTTAAGTTCGGTGACATATGAACTATATATGCCTGACAGAAAGACAAAACATCAGTGCTTTCATGTTAACTTGCTAAAGGAGTTTCAGCAGCCTGTGCAGCAGCAGCTTGGTCATCAGCAGACGCATCATCAGCTCCTCATCTGTACAACAGAAGTGGATGAGGAGAGAGAACAATCCTTTCCCACGAATGTGACAGAGTTCTGTTCTTTTCATGTGTCTCATTTACAGGATGATCAGCAGAGACAATTAGAGGCACTAATAGATCCAGATCTGTTTCAGGAGAGACCTGGTTTCACTACATTTGTCCACCATAAGGTACATTTAAAGAAAGAGGCGGTTCCCTGTAGAAAGTCCTATAGGATTCCTGAACGGTTGGTCCCAAAACTGAGGCAGGAGATTAACTTAATGTTGCAGCTGGGAGTGATCGAGGAGTCGGTTAGTGAATGGTGCAGTCCAATTGTGTTGGTCCCCAAAAAAGGATGGTTCCTTGAGGTTCTGCATTGACTTCAGATACTTGAATGCAGTTTCCACGTTCGAGTCATACCCCATGCCCCAAATAGACAAGTTGTTAGAGAAAGTGGGCAGGGCTAGGTTTATTTCCACGTTAGACCTAAGCAAGGGCAGTATTGGCAGGTGGCCTTGGCACCTGAGACAAAAGAATTGACAGCCTTTAAAACACCTTTGTGGCTCTTTCCAGTTTAAGGTCATGCCATTTGGCCTCCAGGGGGCACCGGCAACATTCCAGCGACTCATGGATCAGGTATTAGGAGGAGTGTCAGATTTTGCAGCTGCCTATTTGGATAACGTAGTCATCTATAGTCAGACCTGGAAGGATCACGTATTACATCTTCGGCAGGTCCTGTATTTAATTGAGGAGGCAGGTCTGACTATTAATCCATGCAAGTGCGCATTTGGGCAGCAGCAGGTGGAATACCTGGGTCATGTGGTTGGTCAGGGGGTCATTGACCACGAGTAGGCAAAGTGGACGCTATTCAGGCTTATCCTGTCCCTACCACCAAAAAGAAGGTACGATCGTTTTTGGGTCTGGTAGGGTGGTATAGCAAATTTATTCCCCATTTTGCTGAAAGAGCAGCAATCCTGACTGACCTCACGAAAGCGTCAGCACCAAACAGGGTAAAATGGACAGAGGAGTGTGAGAGAGCTTTTGAAGATTTGAAGGGTGTGATTTCTGGAGATAAGGTTCTCTACAGTCCGGATTTCGCCTGTCCATTTATCTTGCAAACGGATGCTTCAGGAGTTGGCATCGGAGCAGTACTTCTCCAGGAGGTGAGGGGAGAGAGACACCCAGTACTGTTTCTGAGCCGTAAATTGTTGGACCGAGAGACCAGATATCAATGGTGGAAAAGGAATGTCTGGCCATGAAATGGGCTATAGGGTCTCTTAGATATTATCTACTTGGATGTCACTTCACATTAGAGACGGATCATCGGGCCTATTCAATGGCTTAATAGAATGAAGGACATGAACAATCGTCTTACAGGGTGGTATCTGTCCCTACAGCCTTATAACTTTACAGTTCAGTATGTGGCAGGTAAGACCAACCTTGTGACAGACAGCCTCTCCAGAGTTCATGACTCATAGAGTACTGTACTCTCGGGGGTGTGGGGGTGTGTGGGGGGGATTTGACGATGGAGTGTTGCCACTGTATGGTCTGTGTATTGAATATTATATGTGTAAAAGATTTATATTTGTAAATGTCAACTTGTATTTGATGGTAAAAATGCACATATAATTGTACAATGCATTCTGACTAGATTGAACCCTTTTTGTGAGATATTTGTGGATTAATTATGTTAATTGGGTGAGGCAATTAATTGATCTTAAAAACCACGTACCTTTGCCAGCATGCTTCCTGGAGGTATATGGACAAAAGACTCCTCAGGAGGTTGAGGGCCTTTTAAAGGATACCAGCAGGAAGAAAATATATGATGGTTGAGTAGAGGGGAGTTTAATATGTAAATAGGGGTTTGAATTATTTATTGTACTATTTATGGTGTATTTATGGTGTCTTATTTATTCTGTAAATATTGTGGGGAATTATTTATATATTTATGGCTTTTCGATATTATTGGGTATGTGGAAAATATGAAGAATGCTTATTGTCTTACCTAGGATTATGGTATGCGCCAATTAGGCGATCTGTCCAGGGTGTCCCCTGCCTCTCGCCCAAAGATGCTGGGATAGGCTCCAGACCCCGCGACCCGAAAAGAATTAAGCGGAAGAAGATGGATGGATGGATGGATGGATGGATGGATGGATGGATGGATGGATGGATGGATGAATCTCACTAAGTATATAACAGGTGTTTGTCATTTGATTTGTGTGGGGTGTCGGATGTGCATGGGATTTATTGCCTGTGAAGATTATTGGAATAAATGAAAATTGATGATTGCAAACTGGTTTGGAAGCCTCCGCTCTTTCTCTGGTGCCTCCGTCCGCTCAGGCATATGTGACAGGGGATTTTTGTAAATTTATTAAAGATAAAAAAACTAAAAAAGCACATGTACATAAGTACTCACAGCCTTTGCCATGAAGCTCAAAATTGAGCTCAGGTGCATCCTATTTCCACTGATTATCCTTGAGCTGTTTCTACAGCTTAATTGGAGTCCACCTGTGGTAAATTCAGTTGATTGGACATGATTTGGAAAGGCACACACTTTTCTATATAAGGTCCCACAGTTGACAGTGCAAGTCAGAGCACAAACCAAACATGAAGTCAAAAGAATTGTCTGCAGACCTCCGAGACAGGATTGCCTCGAGGCACAAATCTAAGGAAGGGTACAGAAAAATTTCTGCTGCTTTGAAGGTCCCAATGAGCACAGTTGCCTCCGTCATCCGTAAATGGAAAAAGTTCAGGACCACCAGGACTCTTCCTAGAGCTGGCCAGCTGTCTAAACTGAGCGATCGGGGAGAAGGGCCTTAGTCAGGGAGGTGACCAAGATCCCGATGGTCACTCTGTCAGAGCTCCAGCGTTCCTCTGTGAAGAGAGAAGAACCTTCCAGAAGGACAACCATCTCTGCAGCAATCCACCAATCAGGCCTGTATGGTAGTGTGGCCATATGGAAGCCACTCCTCAGTAAAAGGCACATGGCAGCCCGCCTGGAGTTTGCCAAAAGGCACCTGAAGGGCTCTCACACCATGAGAAACAAAATTCTCTGGTCTGATGAGACAAGGATTGAACTCTTTGGCGTGAATGCCAGGCATCATGTTTGGAGGAACTCAGGCACCTTTCATAGCCACCCCAATGGTGGTGGCAGCATCATGCTGTGGGGATGTTTTTCAGTGGCAGGAACTGGGAGACTAGTCAGGATAGAGGGAAAGATCAATGCATCAATGTACAGACACATCCTGGATGAAAACCTGCTCCGGAGCACTCTTGACCTCAGACTGGGACGATGGTTCATCTTTCAGCAGGACAACGGCCCTAAGCACACAGCCAAGATATCAACGGAGTGGCTTCAGGACAACTCTGTGAATGTCCTTGAGTTGCCCAACCAGAGCCCAGACTTGAATCCAATTGAACATCTCTGGAGAGATCTGAAAATGGCTGAGCACCAACGCTTTCCATCCAACCTGATGGAGCTTGAGAGGTGTTGCAAAGAGGAATGGGCCAAACTGCCCAAAGATACTGTAGGTGTGCCAAGTTAGTGGCATCATATTCAAAAAGACTTGAAGCTGTAATTGCTGCCAAAGGTGCATCAACAAAGTATTGAGCAAAGGTTGTGAATACTTATGTACATGTGATTTGTTAGTTTTTTATTTTTAATAAATTTGCAAAAATTTTAAACAAACTTTTTTCACACTGTCATTATGGGGTATTGTGTGTAAAACTTTGAGGAAAAAAAATGAAATTAATCCATTTTGGAATAAGGCTGTAACGTAACAAAATATGGAAAAGGTGAAGCGCTGTGAATACTTTCCGGATGCACTGTACATGATGATGTGCCCCTATGCACATCCACCCTGGTACCATCACCACTGTTGAGACAAATTAACGATCTTTCATCTAACATCTCTTCCACAACATTTCCATTGTTACCTGTATGTGTGCTTCCCCACAAGATATTGTGGGCATTAAAATCTCCACATCATACCTCTTTCATATGCCCTTCCCCTGCCATAACACTGAAAGTGTCTGCTGTTAACTTCCTACATGGGTTATAATAATTAATCAGCTTAATATTTCCTTGTCCATTTGGCCTACATATTTCAATAGTATTACAGTCTATATCCTCAGGGGAGGGAATCACCCTATATGCAGGCCATCTTTTATTAAAGTGACACATCCTCCACCATTTACACTGTTAATTCCATCCTTTCTGATTGAACTATATCCTGGAATAACAAAATCTAAGTGAGGTTGAAGCTATGTCTCCTGTACACACACTACCTGTGGAACAACTCGTAGTTTGTAAAGGTACTTCTTGAGTTCTTGTCCATTTGCTATAAGACTCATCGCATTCCACAGGTTCAGGTTCAGGTTCAGGTTCAGGTTACTTTATCTGTACCGTAGGTAGATTTGTTTTGCAGTCTGGTGACATCCATATTTCAAAACTAGTCAAAGAGGTTAAAAACTCAAAGGTCTAAAACCCAGTAAAAGATTTAGAACCCAAATAACATCCTACAAAAATAAGTAAATATAAAATGGAGTTAATAAATAGGTACCTAAATTATGTGCAATATATTGTTACAACTTGTTCAACTCTTTGACAGCAGCAGGAACAAAGCTGTTTTTGTAGTGCTGGGTTTTTCTTTTTGGGACAGCAAACCTCCGTCTTGAGGGAAGAAGCTGAAAGTTGCAGTGCAAAGGGTGGGAGTCATCATTTAAAATGGAGGTAGCCATCCTCTGTACTTGTCTGGTGTACAGGGATGTCAGGCTCA
The DNA here is from genome assembly GCA_020510985.1 of Pholidichthys leucotaenia. Lineage (NCBI taxonomy): Eukaryota > Metazoa > Chordata > Actinopteri > Cichliformes > Pholidichthyidae > Pholidichthys > Pholidichthys leucotaenia. The sequence continues at coordinate 358,617,847 of CM035842.1, read as the reverse complement.
GCTGTGACTCACCAAGCAAACGACTGGACCATCTAACTACCTGATCCAAGGATTTCCTCTGTTTCAGTTTTATCTGACCAAACCATGACACTAAAGAAAAGGATAAAACAGATTCAATAAAAGCCCGATAAAACATTGTTATTATGGTTCGGTCAATTTGGAAGCGTGCAAGTTTTCTCAAGCAATGCAAATGTTGCTGACCCTTTTTGCACACCCTTTCACAGTTCTCTTCAAAGTTTAAATTACTATCAAAAATCATCCCAAGATATTTGTAGGATTGTACACATTCGGTGGTCTGGCCTTTTAGTACGGTGACTTTGTGCCTGGGAGTTTTCCTCCTAAAGTCAATAATCACTGTAGTATGTAGTATGTAGTTCCACTGTAGTATGTGTAGTACCATAATTCAGATATTAAGTTTCAACATATGCATGCTCCCCAGTTTGAGCTTTCAATAAAACATGAATCTTGTCGGCTTTGATATCTTTCACCTCTAGGAATCTTCCTGCTGCTTCCACAGTGGTTTTGATTCTGTAGCTTTTCTTCTGTAGCTGTGCAGCAACATTAATGGTGGGGCAGATAAAAGCTACAAAGTTTCTCCTCTTAACTATCAATGTGTCATCATCAATTTTGCATTTGTGAACACAAAAATTCCTTGCAGCAGCATGATCTTGTGCTTGTGTGGGATTTGTTGATGGCTGTGCTTCCCTTTCAACTGAACTTCTTTGAGGAAGGCCTGTTGTGTTTCTGACCATTCCTGCATCTCTAACTGTCTTTAGAGCTTCCGCATAAGAGATTTTCTTACTTATTCTGATTTCCTGGGCTTGTCTAGCTTCCCTCTGCACAACACATCCTCCATACGCAGCACTGTGCTTACCCCCGCAGTTGCAACACTTTACTTTGGCGTCCTTTTCACATTTACCATATTCATGCTCCCCTCCACATCTAGCACACTTTCCCTTACATTACTGAGCAGTGTGACCCATCCTTTGACATTTGTAGCACCTGAGTGGCTTTGGGACGTATTCTCTGACACTGTAATACAGGTATCCTATTTGGACTGATTTAGGGAGTGTTTTCTCAAACCGAATCCCTACAGACAGTGTATCCTTCAGTGAACCTTCTCTTTTACTCTTTAGCCTTTTTTTTTTCCACAATATTTTTATTGAACCTTTTTTAACAAACATGACACAAACAATCAAACACTAACACTAAAGTAATTTAAAAATAAAATTAAAAAAAATACTAAAAACACCAACAACCATTAACAAAAGCAAGTCAAACAATGCTCCTCTGTTTAGTCTAGGTAAACCATTACATAAGTATACATATTATACATTCACCAATTTGGAATTTACAAGGTCTACACACATCATTCACCTTCTTCTTCAGAAGTTATGTATAATTTCTTTACATAATCAATGAAAGGTCTCCATATATTCTCAAACACATTTTCCTTTGATTTCAGTATGTATGTTATTCTTTCTAGTGGAAGGTTTGTTAGCATCTGTCTTAACCACTGGGTCACATCTGGTCTATGAGTCTTTTTCCACAATAGTGCAATACATTTTTTGGCATTAAGCAAACTGTGGTCTATGAATATTCTTTCACTCTTATTAAAATTATGCTTTTCTGGATACAGACCCAACAAAAACAGTTTAGAGTTCAATATGAATTGTTTTGAAATTATTTTTTCAATTGTTACCCTCACCTCTTCCCAAAACATTCTAATTTTACTACATTCCCATAAACAATGAAATAGAGTTCCTTTACTTTCCATACATTTTGTGCACATATCGGGTATGTTTTTGTTATATCTATTTAACTCCACCGGTGTAACATACATCCACATTAACCATTTAAAATGTATCAATTTAAGACGTACATTTATTGATTTGGTTTGAGCTTCTGTGCAAGCCAATTCCCATTGTTCCTCTGAAATTTCAATTTGCAGGTCTTCTTTCCAATAATTCATTCTTTTCTGTGAGTTTTCACTTGAGGATAGTGTCAATGAGTTATAAAACTCTGAAATAATACCCTTTCTCTTACTATCTTTCGTCAAAATTTTTTCCAAGGATGAATAAATAGGTCGGGTGAGAACATTATTTTGATTTGATCGAATAAAATTCCTAAGCTGAAGATATTTTAAAAAATGTGTTCTATTAAGATTAAATTTGACCCTCAGTTCTTCAAAAGACATTATGTTATCTGAACGTGACAAATATAAGTCTTGAATCTTTTGAATCCCTTTTAAATTCCATAATTTAAATACAGCATCCGCTCTCCCTGGTGTAAAATATTGATTACCCCATATTGGGCTAAATTGTGACAATAAGTGTGGTTCTTTTAAATATTTTTGGATTTCACACCATATTTTGATCATATGCTTTACAATAGGATTTTTAAATTGTTTCTGTAATTTTTTAGCCGAGTCTGAGTATATGAATAAGGGAAGAGGTAAAGGTAAATTGTATGATTCCATTTCAGTCCAGTGAGGGAGATCATTTGATGAAAAATAATATGTCATAGACCTCAATTGTGCTGACCAGTAATACAACAAAAAGTTTGGACATTTCAGATCTCCACGATCAAATGGTAAATATAGTAAGGACAGACGTAATCTAGCCTTCCTATTGTTCCATATAAATTCCACTAACTTTTTTTTTAATTCTAGAGAATAGATCTGAAGGTGGTGGTAAAGGAATGTATTGAAATAAATATAGAATTTTGGGTAAGATATTACTTTTAAGTATATTAATTCTCCCGATCATCGACATTGGTAGAGACATCCATCTCTGAAGCAACTCATTAATATCTGTCATTAAGGCTTCATAGTTGGCACTGGCGACTGATTCTAACTTAGGCACAATTTGAATTCCTAAATATTTAAACTGATTTACAACATTGAATTGATTTACCTCAGGAGATGGGTGATTTCTCTGGGTCTCATTTAGCATTAATATTGAAGATTTAGTTTTATTTATTTTATATCCTGTGGCACATATGTTGGGTACATATTTTCCACAAATGTATTGCTGAATGTTTATTGTCTGCTTCATGTCTCGAGGGACAAAAGGACTGAGCCTGCAGGAGGTATGGAGGAGGTGTGAGATTTGTCCTTTGTCTCAGAGAGAGGCCCTGGAGGGATTCCCGGACCATCAAAGGCTGAGAGACAATGGTGGAGGATCAAAGGGGTTACAATGTGACTGTATGTTTGCTCAGACACCATGTGACTTGAGTTTCGATGTTCCGGAGTATAAGAGAAGTGATGTGACTGTGATCTGTCTCTTTTCTTGCTTGGAGGTTGATAGAGAATGTGTTCTGATAATAAAACTGAACCTGAGAAATAAACCCAGCCTCATCATTGAGCACATCCTCTACAATCCTGATATTTCCCCAAAGTTCTTTATTAAATTTAACAAGGTCGGAATTGATTTTTTAAGATTCGACATAAACAAAATTATGTCATCAGCATACAGGGAGATTTTATGTTCTGTTGGTCCTACTTTAATTCCATATATTTGTGGATGTAAACGTACTGCCATCGCTAAAGGTTCAATTGCCATAGTAAACAGTAAAGGTGAAAGTGGACAATCTTGTCGACATCCTCTATTGATTTTTATTGATTTTGAGATATTGCTATTTGTTAGGATTTCTGCTGTAGCATTATTGTATATTATCTGAACCCATTTTATGAAATTATTTCCAAGTCCAAACCTTTGTAGGACTTCAAAAAGAAAGGGCCATTCGACCTTATCAAAGGCCTTTTCAGCGTCCATTGATAGGAGAGCTGTATCCGGTGCTTCTTTATTAGAATAAATAATATTAAATAGTCTTCTTACATTATGGAAGCCTTGTCTTCTCATTATAAAGCCATTCTGATCTCAGTTAATAATATTTGGTAATATTTCTTGTAGTCGTCTTGCTAAAATTTTACAGATTATCTTAAGGTCAGCATTTAATAGGCTTATTGGTCTCATGTTTTCACATTTATTAGAGGGTTTACCTGGTTTTGGCAACAGCATAATTAAGGCATTATTCATGTATGGTGGTAAATTACTATTTTGAAATGTTTCTAAAACCATTTCCAAAAATGGTTTTATTAATTTATTCTTAAATTTTTTATAGAGGTCAACTGGAACACCATCAGGTCCCGCACTTTTTCCTGATTTCATATTATCAATGGCTAGCCCAACTTCTTCTTGACTAATTTTTTACTCCAGTATCTCCCTATTTTCATTTGGAATACATGGTAGAGATAATCCATCCAAAAACCCATTTAGTTTTGTTAATGTTATGACCCGAACGTCGGTTCTGATCGTGCTCGGGTTAAAGTTATGTCTCGCTGTCGGCCTTGACAGCTGCGGGCGGTATTCTGGCCTCTCCAGGCTCTTATTGTGAAAGTGCTCGGTGGGGCTTCCGCCTGTCAACGGTTGGCCAGCTGTATGTCATCATTGTCATTAGTACCTTGTCTATTTAAGTTGAGCACTGGCGTCGTTAGGACGCAGCAGTGTCTGATCGCATCTGGTCACGAACCTGACCGCTAATCTGTTCACCCATCGTCACGTTGCGGATGCCTGAACTGTATTCACACCTCGGCTGCCTAGGGCTTGACCGTCTTTCACCGGCACCAGTAAGTGAGCTGTATTAGCCTTATTCCCTCCGGTGTTATTTGTGCTGTAAGTCCCTGCTTTAGCAGCCCGAGTGCTATTATTTACCAAGCCTGACTGTGTGTGACTGTCTCCTGCCTTGGACCTATAGTGTGCTGTATAGCCCTATCCTTCCTGTTCTGCGTAGACTCCTGTCATTATCTCAGTAGCTTGTGTTAACACCTTTTCACCATAATAAAACTCACTGAAAACTCACTGGTGACTTCTGTGCATCTTATGCTGGCTCGTGAGGGCCAGTGCATGACAGTACACTGCTGCGCAAACAGCGTTTACGGTGACGCCATCTTGAGACGCTATTCACCAGTGAGTTTGAGTTTTGGACGTTGCTTTTCCCTGTCTGGGTCCTGTGTATGTGAGGAATGCCGTCACCGAAGAGCCACGTGCTGACGAGTGTTTTGGAAGTCGTGGATGAGCTACTCATCTCCGCTTCCATGTTGGATTATGACCAGGGCATACATTGGTACCTGGACGCCGCCGAAGATGTTCTCTGTAATCTCTCTCCCCGCTATGCCAACCACCCAGAAGTCGACGCGAGGAGGGAGGACATCGCCGCACAACACGAATTATTCTTGATGATGGAGGAGGAACGCAGTATGAAGCAGGTGAAGAGGCATTCCTGCTCTTCGCCTATGGATCCTTATCCTGCCTTCGATCCATTTCGGGAGTTCGCACCATCTGGGGGCCGGCGAAGGCGTCGGCGTCACAGCCGGGCGCATCTTCGGCAAGCTCCTGCTCCGGATCCAGTTCCAGGCCGCCGGGATGACCCCCTCAACCAGCCAGCTGCTGAGAGTGAGCTGAGTCCTGTGCCGGTGGGCTCCGTTCTTGGATCCTTTACCATCCAGCGAGCGAGGGAAGGAGCAACGTCCGCTACAGCTGACAACATCCTCCCCCCGGGAGATAGGCAAGTCCAAGTTCACTTTCCTAGTAATAATAGTGATCTGTCTTGTCTGACTCCTGGGGGTGAAGCTCAGGGTTCGCAGCTCCCTGAGTTTCTTTCCCCAGCTGTAGCCATTTATATTAAACCTGCTGCCTCTGTGTCTCCTCCTGCGGAGCGGTCCTCGGCGTCAGTCCCACGCCGTCGAACGAGGGGGAGGCCTGCAGCTCTGGGAGATATCCTGGTCCTGCAGCCTTGTTTTGGACAGAGGAGGAGAACGGACTGCAGTGAGGAGCCAGAGCCGACGAGAGAGCGTCCCCAGGGTTCCTCAGGGATGCAGCCCGAGTCAGCAGGTCCAGGGTCCTCTGCCCCCACGCCATACGGGTTATTGGCGTGGACGCCAGCGCATGAGGATCCAGCTGCAGAGACCATCAGGCCGGCTGTGGAACCCGACACAGCCGAGTGGGAGCCCGACGACGAGTTTCTTCTTGAACCTGGATCGGCGAAGTCCTGGACGGCTCCAGAGCCCGAGTGCAGGCAAGTGCTCTTTCTTGTTTTCCTGTATGGTGTGTTAGAGCATTTTTGCCTGCCTCATGGGGAGGCGAGTGAGGGGCAGCCGGCTGCTGCACCCGAGCTCGTCTCGCTGGGCTCTGGCGCTGCCGGTGGAACTGATCCCGGTTCTCCCTTGTGTTCTGAGCACCTCCACAGCGTTACCGGTCCGGAGCCAGTCAAGGTCACGGGACCGGGGGTTCCAGGTTCGGAGGTGGAGGTCGTCGCCGGAGCAGTCCTGACCCGGTCGGGGTCCGACGCGTGGTCTGAGGAGACCCGGTCGGGGTCCGACGCGTGGTCCGGGGTGACCCAGTCGGGGTCCAACGTGGGTGCAGCGGTGACCCAATCTGGGCCCGTCGTGACCCAGTCGGGGTCCGACGAGATCCAGTGGGGGTCCAGCGCAGGTGCGGCTGCGACCCAATCAGGATTCGAGGGGGTCCAGGTTTTTGGTTGTCCCCCTCTCAGGAGCCACCAGCTGGGGGCCATTAGTGGGTTTTGTTTGGCAGATCGGCGCTCTCCTGTTTTGTTATTTTCAGGTGAGCGGCTGCATGCAATCCCTCCACGGTCCTGTTGGTTGTGGGATGCGGGTCGGCCACCCGAGGAACTGCTTGGAGCATTCGGCGTCTTGGGTTGGCCACCCAATAAACTGTGTGTGTTTCGGGGTGACCTGGTTCGGCCACCAGAGGACGTATTCCTGGGGGCATGGGACTGGGGCAGGCCACCTGACTGATCATGTACTGTGGGATTTTCTGTGGGCCCATATGGTGCCAAATCATGTCTTGTACGTCTAGCAATTTTTTGTTGTTTATCTAAGCCATAGTCTTTGTCAAGTTCAAGCAATTTGTGATTGCCTCTTGTTACCTTGTAAATCATAGTCTTTGTCAAGTTCGAGCAATTTTTTTTTTAGATTGCCTCTTGTTTCCTTGTAAGTCATAGTCTTAGTCAAGTCCGAGCAATTTTTAGATTGCCTCTTGTTTCCTTGTAAGTCATAGTCTTAGTCAAGTTCGAGCAATTTTTAGATTGTCTCTTGTTTTTTTTTTTTGTTTTTCTTGTGAGCCACAGTCATTGTCGTAGTCAAGTCAGAGCAATTTTTTTTTTGATTGCTTCTTGGGTTTTTTTGAGGGCCATAGTTTAGGTTTAGCCAAGTTGGGTCATTTTGTCCTTGTTGTTTTGTTCTCCACTCCTTCTTGAGGGGCTATAGTATGGAGGGTTTTATTCATAGTTTCCAGGGGTTTACTTGTATTTTTGGTCTCGTGTGTTTGTTTTTTTTTTTTTTTCATGGTCGCCGTGTTTGGCGGGTATTTCTTTTGTGTCCATGGTTATAGTCATGTTTTTCCACAGTTGGTCATGTATTTCTTTCCCTTGTTATTTTTTTTTTCCCAGAGTCATGTGTTTGTATTTATTTCTTGTTGGTTTCCTTAATTATCGTGTTTCCATGTATTTCTTGTATGGTTTTCTTGTCAAGTCTTAAGTCATAGTCAAGTTTGAGCAATTTTAGATTGTCTCTTGTTTTTTTTTTTTTCCTTATGAGTCAGTCTTGTCATAGCCTAGTTCAGTCATGTATTTTCTTTTCTTTGTTTTTTTCCCCAGTCATGTGTTTGTATGTATTTCTTGTATGGTTTTCTTGTCTGGTCTTTGTCCTGTTTTTTGGTTGGTTTCTCTCCCTCCGTACCTGTCCCCCTACCTCCCACCCCGGGGGGGCGGGGGGGGGCAGGGTGGTTCCTTGGGGCGTTCGGAGTCCGCCCATGGAGGGAGGGTACTGTTATGACCCGAGCGTCGGTTTTGATCGCGCTCAGGTTAAAGTTATGTCTCGCTGCCGGCCTTGACAGCTGTGGGCGGTATTCTGGCCTCTCCGGGCTCTTATTGTGAAAGTGCTCGGTGGGGCTTCCGCCTGTCAACGGTCGGCCAGCTGTATGTCATCATTGTCATTAGTACCTTGTCTATTTAAGTTGAGCACTGGCGTCGTTAGGACGCAGCAGTGTCTGATCGCACCTGGTCACGAACCTGACCGCTAATCTGTTCACCCATCGTCACGTTGCGGATGCCTGAACTGTATTCACACCTCGGCTGCCTAGGACTTGACCGTCTTTCACCGGCACCAGTAAGTGAGCTGTATTAGCCTTATTCCCTCCGGTGTTATTTGTGCTGTAAGTCCCTGCTTTAGCAGCCCGAGTGCTATTATTTACCAAGCCTGACTGTGTGTGACTGTCTCCTGCCTTGGACCTATAGTGTGCTGTATAGCCCTATACTTCCTGTTCTGCGTAGACTCCTGTCATTATCTCAGTAGCTTGTGTTAACACCTTTTCACCATAATAAAACTCACTGAAAACTCACTGGTGACTTCTGTGCGTCTTATGCTGGCTCGTGAGGGCCAGTGCATGACAGTTAAGTCAGTTTCATTTTTTGTATCATATAATTTTTCATAATAATCTCTAAAAGCACTATTAATTTCTAAAGGATCTACAACTGCCTGTCCGTTACTTATAATACTGGTAATTGGTGTTTTAAATTCTAATTGTTTAATCTGCCATGCCAATAATTTTCCTGATTTTTCACCTTGTTCATAAAAGGTTTGCTTCAATCTTAGAAGACTCGAGGCAGCTCTATTCGCTGATTTTTTTTGTCATATTCAGCTCTCAGAATCAGTAATTCGTTCTCTAATTTTGGATTACTTCCTGCATACACTTTTTCTTGAAGAATTTTTATTTTACGTTCCAATTGGACTCTCTCCTCTCGAATCTTCCTAGATTTTGAACCTGTATAACTAATAATATGCCCCCTAATAAAAGCTTTGAAAGCCTCCCACTTTATACATGCTGATGTTTGTGTAGTATTGATATCAAAGAACTCATCTATCTGTTTTTCTATGTACTTAACAAATTCCTCATCCTGAAGCCATTTATGCTGAAATTGCCACCTACCTGGAACCTTTGTCAATTTCTTATCTACATATATTAGACAGCAGGGTGCATGATCAGATATCACGATGTTATCATAGAAACAATTTTGAATCTTGGACCTTAATTCTGTGGAGATCAAAAAATAGTCAATACGTGAAAATGTCTTGTAGGTATTAGAATAGCAAGAATAGGCTTTGACTTGTGGTTTCATTTCTCTCCATATATCTAGCAATCTCAATTCTTTCATAAAATGATTAATGATCATCCTACATCCATTGTGCGTACAGTCCTGTCCTGTTGATCTATCTATACTGGGATTCAATGTACAATTCAAATCCCCTGCTATTATATGTTGCCCTGTGAGTGATGCTAAAGTAAGAAATAAATTAACGAAGAAGTTTTGATCATCTATATTGGGACCATATATGTTCACCAGATTTATATTTTCTAATAACAAAGATCCTTGTATGATTAGATATCTTCCCAATTTATCTCCAATTACATTTTTCACTTGAAATGGAACTGTTTTATGTATGAGAGTCATAACTCCCCTGGCTCGGGATGAAAATGATGAGGTGAATACACTTCCCTGCCATCTTCTCCTTATTCTTTTTACATCCTCCTCTATTAGATGAGTTTCTTGTAAAAACACAATTTTTGAACCTATATCTTTTATTTTATTCAAAACTTGTTTAAGTTTTTTTAGATTTTGTAGACCTCTGCAACTCCATGATGTTAAATTAAGATTAATGCTTTGGTCTATGATCAATAAAGAGTTTGAGATTACCTTGCAAAATAAGCATGCTCATACAGAGAAGCAAAAACATGGATGGTTGAACATTCATCCCACAAACTACACAAAAACAAATTCCCCCTCCCCACATTCGTGGTAATCCCCCCAAAATCAAAAAAAAATTCCGTCTCCCGTTATAGCCAGTGGCTGTTCCTCACCCGCGAGGTTCAGTCAAACCACTCACTCTTTCCTCCTCTCAATCACCCTGTCTGCTACTTTTAATGACATGACAATAACTCTCTTCTGTAGTTTTTCCAACTTAACTCCAAAATTTTTTAGCAACTTTGTACATCATAGCTTTTTTTTATATATAATACAATCTATATTTTGTAGACATGCTATATGTTTCAGATCAGTCAGATACTTGTACACATGCTTAAATGTTCTACCTTTATATCTTGTTCTTGCTTCATGCTTAGCTCCCGCCAGTCTCTCCTTGGATCTGTTTAATGAGCTCCTGCGCCTCCTGAGGGGTCTTGAAGATATGGGTTCTCCCTTTATATGTGACCAGCAGTCTTGCTGGATGAATCACTCTGTGATGAATCCCGAGGCTGCGCAGCTCTTTACGGGTGGGGTCAAACAGTTTCCTTAGTTGTTGGATTCCTGTGGCCAAATCTGGGTAGAACCGCACCTGATGATCCTGATATTTAGTTTCTCCTTTAGTACGTGTTGCGTTGGAGACCGTCATCTTGTCTCTGTAGCTGAGGAACTTCATAATCAGCATCCTCGGTGGTGTCTTCTTATCTCTCGGTGGGCCAATTCACTCTCCAAGACGACCGATGACTGTAGATCTGCGTTGTTCAGCGCCTCTGGAATCCACTTTTCCAAAAAGGAACATGCATCCTGTCCCTCCGTATCCTCCGGGAGGTCCACCAGCCTTAAATTATTCCATCTCGACCGGGATTCTAAATCCAGGACGTTATCTTCCAGACGTTTATTTTTTAATTCCAAAGTTTGGACCTTTAATTGTAGGCTGGTGACGTCATCTTCAGCGTTGGAGATCCGGAGCTCTGCCTGCGATACTCGTTCCATACAGTCGCTTATTTCTTTTCTCATGCCCTCTATCGCTGCTATAATCCCGTCAAACTTAGACGAAAAGTCTGCTCTCATAGCGCTGATAGCAGCAAGGACCGCATTCGTTCCTTCGGCAGTCACCGCTTCGCCGCTAGCTCCGTCCTCAGCCATGGTCTCTGGAGATTTTCCTGATTCGTCACTAGCGTGGAAGTCTGTTAACTTAGATTGTCTCGACGAATCAATTTTTCCTCCGCCTGATTTCACAGCCTTGGTTTTTACCATATCCGCGCCTAAACGCTAGGATAGGTTTTTGCTCCAATTGAGAGAATTTTAGACTATTTTTTATTATTAGGAGCAGAGCAGAGTGAAACACGTCTTCCTACGTGGCTGCCATAACCGGAAGTCCATACTCTTTAGCCTTTTCACATCCTTCACCTTTCCTCCTCGGATCTCGTTTTTCACTTCTTCCATGGACATGTTCAAAGGGACACCTGATATAACTCCCCTCAAAGTTTGCTGTTGCACCAGGAACATGCGCCTTCATTTGTTTTCCGTTTAGACATGTCATTGCTAGTATTTTCTCTTGCTGCTGTTTACTTGATGCATGAATCAACAGGCGGTTATTATTCAAGAACTTTGCAAACTTATCTCTCCCAATTTCTTTCTCAATTGCTTTTGTTAGCTTAACCGGGTGATAGTGCCCCCCACCCTGATTGAACTCAATGACAACCTTCCACTCATTCCCTATATCATCAAACCATGTTGGCTAGTTCATGTTTTCTTTGCATTGTTACTTCCTCTCGTTTCACTCTCATCTGACCCGCTTCTAGGTCTTGTTGCCCCCCTAGCTGCTCTTTTCCACCTCCCAGACCTGGGTACTATCCACTCCATGTCATTTTTATCGAGCCCGTCAGAGCTAGATGCCATAATGTTACAGTCAGAGTACAGTTTATGCTATTTGCCACAAACAAATCACTCCTACCGCCAACCGAACACAGACGTAAATGCTGTCTCAACCTTTCACCTGTCGAAGTCCGTCCGCTGCGCCAATGGTCCAACTGGTCTTTGTGCTCTTCTCGGCGTCTTCCTATCCCTTCTCTTAAAAGTCTACTGCCACCAACTATTCTAAAACTTAATGTCCGTGTTGACGTTTTGTCTTACTGCCACCAACTGCTCTAAAACTACATCAAAGGATTCCAGCATTTTTTCAGAGGAATGGGGTAGGAAGTGGGAAAGAGGAAGTTTGGAACTCGGTGGAGTCTAAAAGAAGCAAACTTAAATGTAAAGAAACTCAATCAAGCACGTTATCAAGACCGGCCTGGGTGGCCGACATTTTGGCCATGGCAGTTGCCAAGGCCAAGATGTGTAGAGTAATGATATAGAGTGAAGTGATGATATAGAGTAAAGTACGAGGAGAGGAAGAAGAGAGATGTCTGAAGATAGAGTTGAGGTTAGATTGGACACAGCAATGGAACTGGGATTCTGGGAACAGATAGTGAGTGCACGGGATCAAATTTAGAGTAGGAGTACAGCTCCTGATCAGATAGAGTGTTGATATAGAGTGAAGTACGTGATGGTAATGCACCTGTAAGCTGGTTGCCAACCGCCAATCAAATCTAAAAGAAAAAGAAGAAGCAGCGCATTATCAAGTGCTGATGAATCAGAAGATGATCAATATTGGAATAAACAGAAGGAGTATAAAGTAATCATTAAACTTACTCAGGAAGGAGCATCATTTCGTGAGTGGAACCCAATTAAGCTCACAAATGCAGTTAATAAGTTACTTGGAGAAGTTTTAAATGCAAGAATTCGTAGTGGTTTGTTACTAGTTGCATGTAAAGATAGTGCTCACCAAGGAAAAGCAAACAGAGTCAATAAGATAGAGGAGAAAATGTGCAGTGTTCAGTATTGGAAGGAAATAAGGCAATGAGAGGAGTGATATCAGGTATTTCAACGGCTGTCTCAACTAATGAAATAATGAAAAACTTAACTGGAGCAAAAGTGACAGAGGTACAAAGATTGAAAACTAATAGAAATGGTGAAAAATGTGATAGTCTGTCGGTAATGTTAAAATATGATAAAACAAGACTACCAAGTAAGGTATATATTGGTTATATGAGCTATGAAGTCCGACTTTATGTTCCTCCTCCTCTCAGATGTTTTAAATGTCAAAAGTTTGGTCATGTAGCAGCGATATGCAAAGTAAACAACGATGTGCCAGATGCTCTGGTGAACATGAATATGACAAGGGTGAAAGAGGAGCCGAATTAAAGTGTTGTAACTACGGTGGTGAACATAGTTCTGCATATCCAGGTTGTGAAGCCAGCAAAAGAGCAGCAGAAATTCAGCAGGTAAAAGTCTTCTTCTTTTAGATTTGACTGGCGGTTGGCAACCAGCTTGCAGGTGCATTACCACCCCGTACTTCACTCTATATCATCACTCTATCTGGTCAGGAGCTGTAGTCCTTTTATCATCATTGCTGTGTCCAATCGAACCTCAACTCTATCTTCAGACATCACTCTTCTTCCCAGGTAAAAGTCTTCCAGGGATTAACACATGCAGAAGCTGCGAAAAAGGTGCCAGCTAACAAAGTGAGAGTGGACCCTAACTGGGAAAATGTGCAGCCTTGCAGTGCATGCAGTAGAATTAAGGAAGATACTCTGGTTTTGAAGAAAAATATTTTTTTCTTATTTATGCTAGATGTGATAAACTGCACTGCGCAGACTTCCAAGAAAACAGAAAACAATCAAAATCATTGTGAAAGCAGCAGAAAAATATCTTGGCCTTAAGGGGCTATATTGGGAAGGAGTTGAGGACTTGTTAAGTGGGGGATCTGTAAGTTCACAGACATCATGGGCTAGTGGGTCATAATGGTAATCACGATTATGCAATGGAATGCCAGGAGTTTAATATCAAATGGGCAAGAATTCAAAAAGTTTATATCTGATATACAAATCTAAAAGAAGAAGAAGTCTGTGGGTCCAGAAATGATATAGAGTGAGCTCCTGCCCAGATAGAGTGATAATATTGAGTGAAGTACGTTTTGGTAATGCACCTGGAAGCTGGTTGCCAACTGCCAATCAAATCTGGGTCCACCTTTCTCATGGTACATTTACGCTGTTTTCACATAATGGTCCTGTGGTCTGTTATTCCTCCATGGCTGTTTGAGATGCCACTGGTAGATTTTGAAATACAACAACTGAGGAGGAAATGTAAGCAAACAGCAACAGATTATATAGTGCATAAATATATTGAACAGAACTTCAGAAACAGGCTGATTATTATGATTGGCCCCTCCGTCACAGAGACACAGGCCCACGTGTTGGACTGCAGCAGTAGTGACATTTATTAACAGAAAATCCAACACTGTGCAGAAAACACAAAAAATACAAGCAAAGGTAACTTACAAGGAAAACACTCCAGAGCCGAAATCGCTCTGGAGATGATGAGGAGCTAACTTAATTGGATCAAGACTGCTGCAGTGAGAAAACAAGCTGACAGTGCTTAAATAGCAGACAAACAAATGAAAAGCAGGTGCGGGCAGATGAGCGTGCAGGGTGACCTAATTACACAGCTGCTCACAGCTGAGATGGCTGGGGAACAGACAGTGAGTAGATGGTGGGAATGTCTGGAAAAGGAGGAGGGGTACTCGTGTCACAAAACCAAAATATATACAGAAACTGGCACATAAAACACCCAGAAATAAATTGAGTCTTAGCTCTGTGAAGACACTGCGCTCAGACTCATGACAGAGCCCCCCCATTTTAAGGGGTGGATTCCAGACATCCCAAGGTAACACCCATAAAAGCCCCCCCCCCCCCCCGAGACAAGGTACAGCAATAAACCACCCTGGGTGGGAGGTGGGGAAACAGGTTAGGAGGGAGCAAAAACACGGACCCCGCTCAGGACCCACACCCATGCTATCCCAGGCCCTTGGGCCCCCTAGGACAAAGAACTAAACTGTTCGAGGGAGCGGGCCGAAGTCCCAGGCCAGACAGACAGCAAGGTGGCATGAGTCGGGCGGCCTGCCTGAGAATATGGGCCACCCAACCCAACGGTCAGTCTATCAGGTGGCCAGCCAGAGTTCTTAAGCCAATAAAACGGAAGGAGTGACCCAGGAGGCGGCTTCCCCATGGGGAGGCCCAATGAAGGGAAGGAGAACCAAGGGAAGGGGACCACAATGGTGTCTGGTAGTGGAGGAGGAACCACGACGGCATCTGGCAGTGAAGGAGGACCCGCGACGGCATCTGGCAGTGGAGGAGGACCCATGACAGCATCTGGCAGAGAAGGGGGGACCACGACAGTGTCGGATCGACCAGCAGCATCCTTGATGGGCCCCGCCAGGGACGAGGTTAAACCCGCAGTGGCTCTGGGCTGGAGTGACACTGCACCCGCGGTGGCTCCGGGCTGGAGCAATGCTGCACCCTCAGTAGCTCGTGCAGGAGTGTAGCTATACCCTCGGTGGCTCCGGGCAGGAGCGGAGCTACACCCTTGGTGGGCCCTGACTGGGTTAATGCCGCACCCTTGGTGGGCCTGGACTGGGCCGAAGCTGCACCCTCGGTGGACCTCAGCTGGGCCAATGCTGCACCCACGGTGGGCCCCGGACTGGAGCACAATGCCCATGGCGGGCCCATACTGGAATGCAGCACCCAAGTTGGCTTCAGGCTGGGGCGCAGCACCCACGAAGACTTGGACAGAGGAGGAGGGACCCAGATGACAGCCTCAGGCAGAGGAGGAGCTGCGACAGAGCACCCGCGACGAGCTTCACTGCGGGGAAAACTGGATCTGCAGTGACCTCGGGTGGCAAGCCTGGACCCACAGGGAAATCTGGTGAAGCTGGAACCTTCTCGGTGACCCTGGGGAAAGGCTCGAACAAGAGGAAAGCCAGGGTCATGGTCTCAGGCAGCGGCAGTGGCAGAGCCCGACAAGGCAAGCTCAGGTGTAGTGGGCTGCTGCACCCCGCTCCCCCCCCCAAGAGCCAGACAAGATCTCCCCAAGACAGATACAAGAAACACTTGCCTGAGCTCAAGCTCCACCACCGTCCAGGACTCCGTTGATCCAGACGACAACGACGTCTCGGGCCCAGTTCTTTGGAGGTCCAGTTCTAATTCTGCTGTGGCGGCCTCTGCAGCAGGCATGATGGTAGATGCAGTCTCGGTGCTCCCAGGTGAAGTGACACACACTGGTGGCTCGTCTGGCATGGCAGCTGGGGGTCGGCTCATCGCTGGCACTGGAACTAGGTCTTCCAGGGCCACAGGCTCTTCCAATGTCCCGCGGCTCAGTCCCGGGGCCGGTGGACACTCAGAGGCAAAAGGAGGACACATGGAGAGGGCTGGTGAGCAATTGGTAATTGCAGCAGGCCGTGGGGACTCAGGGGACTTCAAACCTTGAGCCCCACAACTGGGAATCAGGCAAGGCACATCATCAGAAAATAATGGAGAATGAAATGGCACTTGCCTGTTTTCCCGAAGCTCGATATTCCCTGCTGCAGCAGGTGAAAAGCCCTCCCTCTCCATGGCTACGGTGAACATGGGCCCCTCAGAGGATTGTGGAGGAGCCGCCCCTGTTGTCACGGAGACAGACGGAGCGGGGGAAAAAACACAGGACCTCTCAACAGCAGGAAAGGACGCCGAAGTGGAGCAAAAAAAAACAACAGCTACAGGACAGGGTGAAGCTGACGATACAGCCGTCGAAGAGAGAGACCAAGGCTGTACTGCTGAAGAGGGCATCTGCCTTGGCGTCAAGGAAATGGCTGCCGGAGAGGCGGGAGGATTCCTCTGGCAATCCGGAGTGGTATGACGGTGTTGTGGAGCTGGTGGAGCAGGACCGGGTGCTGGGGATGGAGCTGGCAAACCGGAAGAGGAGGCGGATGTCTGCTGAGGAGTGCGCCTCTGCGGCGGCTTCGGTCCCATGGGAGGCGACCCCATCGTCAGCCCAAGGAATGACCGCTGAAATGCGGAGACCATGGACAGCAGTTCAGAGTATTGAGGATATCTCCACAAGCCCGGGTGTGCCTGCACAATGCCCACTGCTCCATTAACGCTCCTCCAGGCCTTCTTTGGTCCAGGGGTGGTGAAAGCCTCATCCACAAAACTATGGATGAAGTCTGCAGCCCACTCCTCCTCCAGTATCTGGGACCTTGTTGCTGATTTCTCATAAATTGGCAAAGGCCGGCATGCCAGGGACAGGATGAGCTCCGACAACAGGTGAGTGAAAAAAAAAAGGGGCAAAAACTTTACTAACTGCAGCAGCTGGGTCTTATTCCTGGCGGCAGTCTTCTGTCATGATTGGCCCCTCTGGGGCAGAGAGACAGACCCACGTGCTGGGCTGCAGTAGTGACATTTATTAACAGAAAATCCAACACTGTGCAGAAAACACAAAAAATACAAGCAAAGGTAACTTACAAGGAAAACACTCCAGAGCTGAAATCGCTCTGGAAATGATGAGGAGACAACTTAGTTGGCTCAAGACTGCCGCAGTGAGAAAATAAGCTGACAGTGCTTAAATAGCAGATAAACAAATGAGCAGCAGGTGCGGGCGGATGAGCGGGAAGGTGACCTAATTACACAACTGCTCACAGCTGAGATGACTGGGGAACAGACAGTGAGTAGATGGTGGGAGTGTCTGGAAAAGGAGGAGGGGCACTCGTGTCACAAAACCAAAATATATACAGAAACTGACAAAATAATAATAACAGACATAAAATACTCAACCACATTCCGAGGGAGTCTGGAGACATGGAGTCTGAATGGGCCATGTTCTCCACCTCTGTTGTTGAAGCGGCAGCCCAGAGCTGCGGCCGCAAGGTGGTCGGTGCATCTCGTGGTGGCAACCCCCGAACCAAGTGGTGGACACCAGTGGTGAGGGGGGCCATTAAGCTGAAGAAGGAGTCCTATCAAGCTTGGTTGGCTTGTGGGACTCCCGAAGCAGCTGAGGTGTACCGGCAGGCCAAGCGGAGTGCAGCTCGGGTGGTTGCTGAAGCAAAAACCCGGGTATGGGAGGAGTTCGGTGAGGCCATGGAACAAGACTTTCGGTCGGCTTCAAAGAGATTCTGGCAAACTGTTCGGCGGCTCAGGAGGGGAAAGCAGCTCCCCGTCCACACTGTGTATGGTGCGGATGGGACACTGTTGACTTCAACTGGGGATATCGTCGGGCGGTGGAAGGAATACTTCGAGGATCTCCTCAATCCCACTGATACGCCTTCCACAGAGGAAGCAGGGTTTGGGGACGAGGGGGATGACTCGCCTATCACAGGGGCTGAGGTCGCCAAGGTGGTTAAAAATCTCCTTGGTGGCCGGGCCCCGGGGGTGGACGAGATTCGCCCCGAGTACCTCAAGGCCCTGGATGTTGTTGGGTTGTCATGGTTGACACGCCTCTGCAACATTGCGTGGAGGTCGGGGGCAGTGCCTTTGGCATGGCAAACCGGGGTGGTGGTTCCTCTCTTCAAAAAAGGGGACCGGAGGGTGTGCTCCAACTTTAGAGGGATCACACTCCTCAGCCTCCCTGGGAAGGTCTATGCCAAGGTACTGGAGAGGAGAGTCCGGCCGTTGGTCGAACCTCGGATTCAGGAGGAGCAATGTGGTTTTCGTCCTGGCCGTGGCACATCGGACCAGCTCTTTACCCTCTCGAGAATTCTTGAGGGTTCGTGGGAGTTTGCCCAACCAGTTTACATGTGTTTTGTGGACTTGGAGAAGGCATTTGACCGCGTCCCTCGTGGATTTTTGTGGGGGGTGCTTCGGGAGTATGGGGTATCGGGCTTGTTGTTACGAGCTATTCGGTCTCTGTACGACCGTTGTGAGAGTTTAGTTCGCATTGCCAACACTCGGTCGGAGTCATTCCCAGTGAGAGTTGGACTCCGCCAGGGCTGCCCTTTGTCACCGGTCCTGTTCATAATTTTTATGGACAGGATTTCTAGGCGCAGCCAGGGAATGGAGGGTGTCATGCTTGGTGACCACAGGATCTCATCTCTGTTGTTTGCAGATGATGTTGTCCTGTTGGCTTCATCCAGCAATGACCTACAGCTCTTGCTGGGACGGTTTGCCGCTGAGTGTGAAGCGGCTGGGATGAGAATCAGCACCTCCAAGTCCGAGTCCATGGTCCTCAGCCGGAAAAAGGTGGATTGTCCTCTCCGGGTTGGGGACAGGCTCCTGCCCCAAGTGGAGGAGTTTAAGTATCTTGGGGTCTTGTTCACGAGTGAGGGGAAAATGGAGCGAGAGATCGACAGACGGATTGGAGCAGCATCTGCAGTGATGCGGACGTTGTACCGGTCTGTTGTGGTGAAGAGGGAGCTTAGTTCTAAGGCAAAGCTGTCGATTTACCAGTCAATCTACGTTCCTACTCTCACCTATGGTCACGAGCTTTGGGTAATGACCGAAAGAACGAGATCGCGGATACAAGCGGCTGAAATGAGCTTTCTCCGTAGGATTGCTGGACTCACCCTCAGAGATAGGGTGAGGAGCTCAGTCATCCGGGAGAGGCTCAGAGTAGAACCGCTGCTCCTCCACATTGAAAGGAGTCAGTTGAGGTGGTATGGGCATCTGATTAGGATGCCTCCTGGACGCCTCCCACTTGAGGTGTTTCAGGCACGTCCCACTGGGAGGAGACCCCGGGGCAGACCCAGGACTCGGTGGAGAGACTATGTCTCCCAGCTAGTCTGGGAACGCCTTGGTATCCCCTCTGAAGAGCTGGAGCAGGTGGCTGGGGAGAGGGAAGTCTGGGCTTCTCTGCTTGAACTGCTGCCTCCGCGACCCGGACCTCCGGAAAAGCGGTAGAAGATGGATGGATGGATGGATAAAATACTCAGAAAAAAATTAAGAGTCTTAGCTCTGTGAAGACACTGCGCTCAGACTCATGACACTGATAGCATTTACTGATGGTTCCAAGGATTATACAACTGGTCGTAGTGGAGCTGCGGTATGCATTCCTCAGTATAAAATATCTGTCAATAAAAGAACCAGTAATCACTTACTTACTATACACAGTGTAACTAGTTGCCATTATATTAGCTTTACAATGGTTGGAGATAAATTATAGGAATACAGTCATTGCTTCAGATAGTTGGGCAGATCTCAAGAGTATTCGGTCACTGCAATTGTGTAGACAGGACCTAACTGTAGAAATCCACTCCTTAATTTACAACCTCTACAGTAAAGGTCAGTCAATAAACTTTCTTTGGGTTCAAGCTCACGCTGGAATAGAGGGTAATGAGGATGTTGATTTATTAGCAAAACAATCATTAAAATTCAAAGCAATAAATTTGGAAATCTCACTCAGTAAGGCAGAAGGCAAATCAATAATTAAAAATTGTATAGTGGAAAAGTGGCAAGAATATTGGGACTCAATAGATACAGGAAGACATCTTTATAGCATTCAAAAGCAGGTAA
The DNA here is from genome assembly GCA_020510985.1 of Pholidichthys leucotaenia. NCBI lineage: Eukaryota > Metazoa > Chordata > Actinopteri > Cichliformes > Pholidichthyidae > Pholidichthys > Pholidichthys leucotaenia. The sequence continues at coordinate 358,597,667 of CM035842.1, read as the reverse complement.
AGTCTGGAATGGGAGTTGGCAGAAACAGGAAAGAAGAGATACTCATCACCCAATTAAGAATAGGACACACTACTTTGAACCAGACGCTACATAGAATAGGTAAACACCCAACTGGCAGTTGTGCACATTGTGGTTCTCCGGAAACAGTTTGGCACGTTTTGGTGGAATGTCAGGGATACCAGGAACAAAGGACACATCTGATTGCAGTAATGGAAAGGGCTAATTTAAGTTTTGTTTTGGAAAACATGTTGGGGGGCTACAGTCAAAGAAATATATATGGGTCTACTTAGATATTTAAGTGCAACCGGATTAATTAAAAAAAATTGTTTTGTTTTTTTTCCCCTGCCATTCTCTTGTCCACACTCCAACCCAATAGGTGGTGGTAATGCACCTCTAAGATGGTTGCCAACCGCCAATCAAATCTAAAAGAAGAAGAAGCTGATGGAAAAAGATTCAGAGGAAATGATCCCCATATGTTTCCAAGGTTCCCTGTCAAAATAAAATTAAGTTGGTTAAATGCATGTGTGTGTGTATATACTGTATATATTTTATAGTAATATGTACATATGTATATTAGCTGCTCTTGCTTGCTTGTTTTTTTTTTTTTTTTTTGTTTTTTTTTCTTGCCTTCTGATTGTTGCTCTGAGTGTTGCTATCCCTGTGCTGTTGCAATCCTGGAATTTCCCCGTTGTGGGACTAATAAAGGCTTATCTTATCTTATCTTATCTTATCTTATCTTAAATGTTGAATTTTCCATCATTTTATACAGCAGGGAAGAGTGAGTGAACTGTGAAAAGTTGAAGTTGATATGTATATGATAAAATTGCAAACTTTTATGCTTGATTTCCCGTGCAAGCAAAGAAAAAAACAATAGAACCCAGGACTAACTTTTCAGAGCTCGATGAACGGTGGCATAGTGACCCAACTACGGAAACATTCCACAGTCATTCAATCATTACACAGTCAAAAATTACATCATCAGACTTGTGGACTTCCAGATGGATCCACTTCAATTTGCATACCGTGCAGGCAAAGGCGTTAATGATACAAAAACATTCATCATAGACACCATGCACAAACATCTGGAGCTGCCCAACTCTTTAGTCAGACTTTTGTTTGCTGTTTCTCCTCAGCTTTTCACACTTTGCAGCCACACATTTTGGCCACTAAACTTTCCTTGCACTTTCATCTCAACAACCAGCTAATCCTGTAGGTATTGGACTTTTTGACCAACATATCACAGAGAGCACTGGTCAACAATATTTTCTCAGACCTGTGCCACACCTCAACTTGCTCCCCCCAAGGCTTGTCTCCTCTGCTTTTCATCCTGTATACGGATGACTGTAGATCTACGCAGCCTGTCATCTGGTTAAGTATGCTGATGATACTGTGCTCCTGTCTTCTTCTTCTTCTTCTTCTTTTAGATTTGATTAGCAGTTGGCAACCTGCTTACAGGTGATCTACCGCCACACACTTCACTCTATTTGCTGTCTAGTCCCTCACATAATTATAGACAGGTTCTGCAGGAGTTTGTGGACTGGTGTGACAGCTCATGTCTGGAACTGAACGTCAGCAAAACCAACGAGATGGTGGTGACCTTTTCTAACAAGGAGAGGGACCTGGCTACAGCAGTCACCACCACCATTGATGGGAAGCCAGCGGAGCTAGTCGAGGAGTACAAGTATCTGGGCACCATTTTTGACCACCTACTGAGATCTCCGACAGAGGAGGTTCTTAGGAAATGTTCCCAGCAGCAATATCTCCTTAGGAAACTCAATTCCTTTGAAGTCAGATATAATAATGTTGTCAAGAACACATCTGGTACTTGGCAGTAATGCACCTGTAAGCTGGTTGCCAACCGCCAATCAAATCTGAAAGAAGAAGAATAATGGATATCTTATTGACCTTTTACTACTCCTTCATAGTGTTATTACATTCTCCATCACCAGCTGGTATCACTCCATCAGCCTGCAGAACAGAAATTGTCTACAGAGCTCTGTTACTGTGTGTTCTAAAGTCATTTGACTGTCCATGAGAACTGTAACAGACACACGATCAGCAGACGTGCAGGCTAGCACATAAAATAATTAAAGACCCTTCACACCCACTTTACCCTGCTTTTGAGTGGCTTTCCTCCTAACGCCGACTCCGGTGCCCTGGCTGCAGGACCCAAAGAAGGAGAGCCACCTTTGTTGCCAAAGCTGTTTTGCTTTTAAATTCCTAGCCCTTACATCTGAGCCCGTTTCACTTTTTATTTTCAGAACACTAGGTACTGTGCTGTTTTTAGTTTGTTAGTGAGTTATTTTTTTAAGTTTTATTTTGTTTAGTTATTTATTTAGTGGCACTTGCATTGTTTTTGTTGTTATTGCGCTGCTCCACTGTGTCTTTAAAATTGCCCCTCGGGGATTTATGTCACCTGGTGGCAGTAGGACACAGTCCAAGGATGGATGATTTTTTTCACGCATAAGGAGTTGTTCAGAATTCCTTATACAAGGATGTAGAGTGATGATAATCAAGTCAGTGACGGTAATGCACCTGTAAGCTGGTTGCCAACCACCAATCAAATCTAAAAGAAGAAGAAATAAAGTTTTTTAACTGAATTGAACTAACAGATGGAAACTGCTGTCTAGCTCAAGGTAATGACAACATATATTGTATATCCATAAACTGAATGACTACTGCTAAAAAACTGGGTTTGGTGACATCCTTAAGAAGAATAAATTTATTTCAGGCTAAAATGAAATCAGGCTCACAAGTCACAACACTCTTCTGTTTTCATTGTGTTTTTATGTATTGTAGGTTAAAAGATCTCAATTCAGAAACAACTAGATGTGGATTTCAGAGGAATACTCATATGGCACAAATTAACAAAGTGGAAGGTTCAATGCAAAGAACTATCATAGGATTGTCATGCACAAGATTAGCCCTGAGGACGGTCTAAAATCATGTATTGGACAGCAGCCAGTCATGTTTTTCTAAGTGTAACTTAAGCCAACTTCATGCTGCTTATACTGACTAAGACTGCTGGATCAGAGCCACGGTAAACCCAACAACCAATGTTTGGTCATTGTCTCTTAAACAAGATATTTTCCATACAACGCTCAATGGGGACCCATGATTTCAGCACAGCTCTGTGTGCCTGCATAATGACTGACGCATGATCTAAATTCAGACCGCAGCAACACTGCATTAAGCAAAGCTTCAATGAGAAGTCAGTCACTCTATATATAATTCAAGAAATCTGTCTGTCTATGTGTCACGACCATAGGACTTGCTAAAAGATCATAGGATCACCTATGATGTTCCTATCACTCTATCACTCTATAAATGTCAGTGTGTCACAGCCAAAGATCATAGGACCACCTATGATGTTCCCATGTATAAAAGACTCCTTATGTGTGAAATGTCCTATCAGCAAAGATAAAATTCAGGCATCATAGGACTCGTTATGATATCATCAAAGATCATAGGCAGTCATCATTCATGGTCCTAGGGCTCGCTATGACAGCATCAAAGATTGTAGGACTCGCTATGACACAATGAAAGATCAAAGGCAGGCATCACTGAATGAGTGCTGACGTGCATGCTTACACCCTTGCTTACACCTGCTTTCTACGGGCATGCAGAAAAAACTTGCTTATACTTGGTTTCTACGGGCATGCACAGGTATGCACTAGTATTCAAGAAATCTCTGTGTGTCTGTGTGTCTGTGTGTCATGCTCATAGGACTTGCTAAAAGATCATAGGACCACCTATGCTGTCTACATGATGTCCTATGATGTTCCTATGTATAAGGAGTTCTGAACAACTTATGTGTGAAAAAACTATCTGTCCTTGGACTGCATCAGTCATGATCATAGTACTTGCTATGACATCGTCAAAGATCAAACACAGGCATCAATCACAATCATAGGACTCGCTATGGCATCAGCAAAGATCAAAGGCAGTCATCACTCACAATCATAGAACTCGCTATGACATCAAAGATCGTAGGACTCGCTATGACACAATGAAAGATCAAAGGCAGGCATCACTGAACGAGTGTTGATGTGCTTGCTTACACCCTTACTTACTCCTGCTTTCTACAGGCATCAGAGGCAGGCGTCACCATGGTTACTGTCTCCATGGTAACCATGTCAAAGATCAAAGGCAGGCATGCAGCAGAAATACTTGCTTATACTTGGTTTCTTACAGGCATGCATGGGTGCCATATCAAAGATCAAAGGCAGGCATCGCCATGGTTACTGTTGCAAAGATCAAAGGCAGGTTTACATAGGACTGTGTGTGTCATGATTATAGGACTTGTTATGACATCATCAAAGTCATGATCATAGGACTTTGTGTGTGTGCCACGATCAGAGGACTCGCTATGACATCATCAAAGATCAAAGGACTGGCTATGACATTTTCAAAGATCAAAGGCAGGCATCACTCATGTTCCTAGGACTCGCTATGACATAGGACTCGCTATGACATCATCCAAGATCAAACGACTTGCTGACATTGTCAAAGATCATAGGACTCACTATGACATCATCAAAGATCATAGGACTCAGTAATTAAGGGCATGCAGAAATGCTTACATTTGCATTCTACGGGCATGCACAAATACTTGCACTTGGTTTCTACGGACATGCACGGGTTTCTACAGGCATGCATGAGTATGCATTAGCTATATATAATTCAAGAAATCTCTGTCTGTCACGACCATAGAACTGGCTAAAAGATCATAGGATTGCCTATGATGTGCTTATGACCTCTACATGATGTCTATATGACGTCATAGACACCATAGTATAGAGTGATTCAAGAAAATCTGTGTGTGTGTGTCTGTGTGTGATCAAAGGAAGGCATCACTCACGATCATAGGACATCAAAGATCAAAGACAGGCATCACTCACGATCATAGGACTCACTATGACATCAACATCAAAGGTATCAAAGGCAGGCATCACTCACGATCATAGGACATCAAAGATAAAAGGCAGGAATCACTCACGATCATAGGACTCGCTATGACATCAAAGATCAAAGAAAGGCATCACTCACAATCATAGGACTCACTGTGACATCATCAAAGATCATGGGACTCACTATGACATCATCAAAGATCAAACGCAGGTATCACTCACGATCATAGGAATCACCATGACATCATCAAAGATCAAACGCAGGCATCATAGGACTCGCTATGCCATTATCAAAGATCATAGGACTCACTATGACATTATCAAAGATCAAACCCACTCATCACTTACGATCATAGGACTCGCTATGAAATCATAAAAGATCATATGACTTGCTATGACACCATCAAAGATCAAAGGCCGGCATCACTGAACGAGTACTGATGTGCTTGCGTACACCCTTGCTTACACCTGCTTTCTACGGACGACCATAGGACTCACTAGAAGATCATAGGATCAGCTATGATGTTCCTATGATCTCTACATGATGTCTATATGACGTCATATAGACACCATAGTATAGACTATACTATACTATCTATATAGAGTGATTCATGAAAATATGTGTGTGTGTCTGTGTGTGATCAAAGGCAGGCATCACTCACAATCATAAGACTCGCTATGACTTCATCTAAGATCAATGGCAGGTATCACTCAAGCTCACTCACGATCATAGGACATCAAAGATCAAATGTAGGCATCACTCATGATCATAGGACTCGCAATGACATCATCAAAGATCAAAGGACTCGCTATGCCATCAGCCTATGGTGCCTTATATGATGACATCATCAAAGATCATAGGACTCACTATGACATCATCAAAGATCGTAGAACTCGCTATGACATCATCAAAGATCAAAGACAGGCATTGCTGAACAAGTGGTGACACTCTTGCTTACACCTGCTTTCTACGGGCATGCAGAAATACTTGCTTATACTTGGTTTCTACGGGCCTGGATGGGTATGCACTAGTCAAGACTGATAAAATGAAGATTAAAAATCATGAGTGGAACACAAAACAGAAGATGAAGCCTCTACTGTTAATTGTTACAAGACGGCTGGATAATCGCTCTAGATATAATTCAAGAAATCTGTCTGTGTGTCTGTCACGATCATAGGACTCGCTAAATGTCTCATCAAAGATCAAAGGACTCACTATGACATCATCAACGAGTGGTGACATCAAAGATCCAAGGCAGGCATCACTGAACGAGTGGTGATGTCAAAGATCAAAGGCAGCTTTCATAGGACTCGCTATGACATCATCAAAGATCAAAGGCAGGCACCACCACCAAACAAGTGGTGATGGCAAATATCAAAGGCAGGCATCACTGAACGAATGATGATGTCAAAGATCAATGGCAGGCATAACTGAATGAGTGGTGACGTCAAAGATCAAAGGGAGGTTTCACCAGGGTTACTGTTGCCATGGTAACCATGTCCAAGATCAAAGGCAGGCATCACCATGGTTGATGTTGCCATGTCAGAGATCAAAGGCAGGAATGCTTACACTTGCTTTCTACGGGCACACAGAAATACTTGCTACATGTAATATTAAATATTTAGGAACAGATATTTCCCCCAGGCTCTCAGAGTTATTGTGACTAAATCACATTCTCCTTTTAAAAACAATACAAGACGACCTTATGCGCTGGAAGACACTACTTATATCATTAATGGGAAGAGTCGCAACCATTAAAATGATGGTCCTTCCTAAAATCAACTATTTGTTCTCAATGATTCCTACCCAACCATCAATGGCCTGGTTTAAGTCTAGACTCAAATATAAGTAAATTTTTATGGAAGGATAAACCATCACGGATTAGTTTAAAAACTATTCAAAAAGCAAAAGAGTGCGGAGGCTTAGATCTACCAGTTTTTTGGGTTTTTTTTTTATTACTTTTTAGCCAATAGACTGCAGTTTGTTTCTAAATAGACAAAATCAACCCCACTGGGAAACCCATGGTTCAAAGCTGAACAGGCTTTCTGTGGGTCACTAAATATCTCTCTTACCTTTTATGAGTCCCTGTATTAAACGGCATGACTGTTTTAAAAGCAATAATATCAGCTCCTCTCTGACAGCTTGGTAAGAATTTTTTTTTAAAAATAACGGGGTCTTCACTTGTCCCCTGTAAACTCATGCCCATTTGGAATAATTCTGATATCTTGCAACAAAAGAGGACGTTAAATTTTCCACTATGGCAAGAGAAGGGAATAAAAAACTTAAGAGGATCTTATTCAAGGTGGAAATTTTATCCATTTTCAAGAACTAGTGTCACAGTGCGACATCAGTGATAAAAAGTATCTTGAATACCAATAAAAGCAAGATTCAATCTTAATCAGACAAATTTAGAGGTACCAGTTAAGGTGGCAGAGTTTCTAAATCTTCTTTCCCTAAATTGATGTTGAAAATACATGGACTATTATCAAAACTGGATGAGTCAGTATCTCTTCCAATATAAAGCTTCATTCATTCATTCATTTATTCATTCATTCATCTTCTTTTGCTTCTGGACACAAATATGTTTAAACACTTTTAAGATGACTAAAAACTCTAATTTACAACTTATACAGTATAAAGTTCTACATAGAATTCATTACACAGGACAAAGGATGCTCAAAATGAGCCTGAGTCACACAAATATCTGCTTCTACTGCACCAGCAACGTCCCGGATAGCTATATGCATGCTATGTGGTCCTGTGCACCGGTTCAAAAGTTCTGGCGGAAGACATGTGAGGACTTGTCGGCATGGCTTGGGTATAGTGTGCCATCCTCACCCACACTTTGCATATTAAGTGATCTAAGTGAAGTAAATATAGAGGCAAGGATGTCACACATGGTTCTCACCACCTTATGCATTGCAAAGAAAACTATCCTCATGAATTGGAAATCAAGAAATAATTTATTCATGACTCCCTATAATAACTTTCTATTAGATTATATTAGCCTGGAGAGAATATCTGCCTCCTCAAATAATCAGTTGGCAGAATTCACTTCTCTCTGGTCCCCACTTATTAATTCTATAACCCTGCAGTGATTCGCTCTCCTTGGTGCCTTTGGCAGCTGGCTGCACCCTGACCACGGGGGGCTGGTGTTTGGGGGAGCCTGTTCCGGGGTTGCTGTGCGTCTTGCCACGGGGGGGGGGGGGGGCATGGCCGACTGGCCTTGCCTCCCATGTGGGGCTGGGTCTGGCCCTGGGCCCTTGGTGCTGGGGGGGGGGGGTTCCCCCCCTTGGGTCGGGGTCGGGTGTGCACTGCTGGTGCGGGCCAGCCCCGGCATGCTCTTGCACAGTGGGGTTGTGCCCTCCCCGGGGCCCTGGCGGCACTCTGGGGCGGGTACCTGCGTCCTGGGGGGGCCACCCTCCCCGTCTTCCGGGGCCTGCGGGTGTGGGTGTGCATGTATATGTGTGTGTGTGTGTGTGTGTACGTGTGTGAGAGTGGGTGCATGTGTGTGTGTGGAAGTGGGTGCGTGAGTGTGTGTGTGTTGTGTGTGGGCATGTGGGGCTGTGTGTGGGTGTAGGTGGGCATGTGTGATGTGAGTGTGTGTGTGTATGCACATGAGGGTGAGTGGGGGTGTGTATGTGTATGAATGCGGATTCCTGTGGGTGGATGTGTGGGGGTGGAGAATGTGTGTATGGGTGGGTTAACCTTGTTGGGTGGCGGGGATGGGGAAGACCACCAAGTGGCATGGGAGTTGGTGATTCGAGGTCTGCTTGTCCCGGCCGCCCTGCCGTTGTGTCACGGGGCGGGGTGCTTTGTCGCATTGCCCCTGGGGTCTTTGGCGCCGGGTGTGGGTGGGTGCTCGGGGGGGGGGGCTATTGGCACGGGTTGGCGGCCGTGTTGTCGTTGGGCCACTCTGGGTTGGCTGTGGTTGTGGGGCGGCCTGCTGCTGTCGGTGTGCGTCTGGGGTGGGTTGTCGGTGGGCTTGCGGTGGGCGCTCGGGGGTGTCGCTTGGCATGTGGGGTGCCAATGGGTCCAGCCCATTGTTCACTATTGTGATTATTGTTGTTGTACATGTTTGTGTGTGCAAGATGAGTGGGAATGGGTGTGGCTGCTCCATCATGTTTGTGGTGCTGGGGGCGCAACGCTGGTGGGTCCTGGGCTGCTCGGCCTGGCAGCCCTTGCCCTGGGTTGGGATTTGGGGCAGTGGGTGGCTTCCTGAACCAGTTTGCAAGCTGGTTTCTGGGGGGAGCGGCCTCGCTTTTGGACCACCTCCCTCCCAGTCTTACCCCGCCCCCCCAATTCTGGGTGGAATATATATCTTTTTGGATACACTTAGGGCTTTGGGGCAGGGGTGTGCTGCACTGTGTTGGTGAATGGGACACCTCTGCTATGCAGTGGGGCTGCCCTAACCTCAATTTTTATTGTATTTTAGACACTGAGGGCTTGGGGGGATGGGGGCCCCACTTCCTATCACAGTGGCTAGTGGTGCTCCAGCCACCATCCCCCCAATTTTAACTGCATCATGGTAGTTCACACACCTACACACAATCACATCATACAACTGACACACACATATCATGTTTTGTGCAGGGGGGGAGTCTTCCCCCACCCCTGTTGCCCTCTTTCTGCCAGGGGCTTTGGGGCCCGGTGGTGGGCCTGGGACCTGTCATGTTATCAAAATCCCTGGGTGCTGCTGAATGAATAGATACAAGCAAGAGAGTGAGAGAGGAATTGAATAAGAGAGTAAGCAAGAGTGAGGGATTGATGAATGGAGATGGTGTTGGTGGGTTGGTTTTGTGTAGTGCTTTGCATATCGGCTGGCATCTCGGGGCACCTGCGGTGATCGCTTGATCAGTCATTTGGGTGGATGCTGGGGGTGGAGGTCTGCTTCTTTGGCCATGACTGCCCTGGGGTGGGTCGGCGGGGGGGGGGGGGGGTCAGCAGCTGGCCTGTGCTGCCAGTCTCCCCGGTCGCTGCCGGGAGGTGGTGCACGTTCAAGCTCGCTGCATCTGCATTGCAGTCATCCTAAGAAATAGGGGTGAATGAGGGTGGGTGAGTGTGAGGGGGAGAGCATTAATGGATGTGAGTAGGTCGGAGTGGGAGTGGGAGTGAGAGTGTGTGCATGGGTAAATGTGAGAGAGTGTGGGTGACCCTGAGAGCAAGTTGGAATGAGATTGAGTGGGTTCAGGAATGAGAGAGAATGGTGGGTCCAGGAGTGTGAGAGTGGGACTGTGTGGGGGATTGGGTGAGTGAGAGTGAGTGAGTGATGTGGGTGCATATGAGAGCAAAAGGGTGTGGTGTGGGAATGAGTGTGTCTGTTAGCTGAGAGGTGCTGGATTGAGGGGAGTAATGCCTCTCAGCTATGTGGGCTCTCTTAGACGGGGGTGGGGGACTTCCTTGGGTGTAAGGGTCCCCGGGGTGTGCAGCGGTGGTGGTGGTGGTGGTGGGGGGGCCGCTGGGGTTTGCCTGGGAAGGCTCGCGCCGGGGGGCGCGGGCCTGTCTCCGGCCTGGGGGGAGTGGGGGAGCTGGCCTTCTGGCGCTTGGGGCCTGGGGGCTGGCATTTGCCCCACTGGGTGGTGGTGGTGGGGGTTGGCGGGCCCAGGGCTGTGGCCCTGCGCATTGGCCGCTTGGCGGCCTTGCCTCCCTCGGCCGTCTTGCCTGGGGCAGATGCCTGCCATTCCTGGGGCTTGTCGGCCATGCGCATTTGTGCCCTGTGGAGGTTGGTGGTGCTGCCTTGCCTGCTCAGGGTTTCTGGGATGGCGGGGAATTGCTGCGACCGGCCCCCCTCTTCGTATGTTTCCTAACAAACCACTCACATGCACACACTTATTTTGCGCATGCTCTCATATACATGCACACGGACGCACACGCACAAATTACTAACCTGCACTTATATAGCGCTTTTCTAGTCACAAAGACCACTCAAAGCGCGTTTCACTAGTACTGACCCTCTATTCTAAGGGCCTATAGGAAACAGATATCTAGGGACAATTTAGAACAACCAATTAACCTAACATGCATGTCTTTGGATTGTGGGAGGAAACTGGAGCTCCCGGAGTAAACCCACGCAGCACAGGGAGAACATGCAAACTCCACACAGAAAGGTTCCAACCCCTGCCAGCCTGGGGATTCGAACCAGGAACCTTCTAGCTGTAAGGCAACAGTGCTAACCACTGCACCACCGTGCTGCCCATGTCTCCCCTTTAACAGGTGCGGATACCAGACTCGTGTTGAGACTTCTTTGTTGGAAAAAGAAGTTTGTCTTCTGTTTGTTTTAGTTGTTGGTTTGTCTTTTTTGTCTGTTCCTCTCTCTTTTCTTTCCTTCTCCGCACACTTCCTTTCCCCATTCCCCATCCTGTCGGGTCCTTCATGGGTAAAATAATTTAAATAAAGGATTAAAAGTTATTACAGGAGGAGTTTGCAACAATATACAGTACATAAAAAGGGACTGAATAAAGCTCCTTTTGGCAAAGTAAATCTGTTTTGGCACAATAAGGGTAACAGATCTCCATTCTGCTTACCAAGCTGCCTGACGGGACAAGGGGAAAAAAAAAAAAGATCAAAGGCAGGCATCACTGAACGAGTGGTGACGTCAAAGATCAAGGGAAGATTTCACCAGGGTTACTGTTGCCATGGTAACCATGTCAAAGCTCAAAGGCAGGCATCACCATGGTTGCTGTTGCCATGTCAGAGATCAAAGGCAGGAATGCAGAAATGTTTGCTTACACTTGCTTTCTACGGGCATGCAGAAATACTTGCTTAGACTTGGTTTCTACGGGCATGCACAGGTATGCACTAGTTATTATATAATTGTGATGGTGACGGATGGTTGCCCAGTACTTGCTCTGAAGTACCAACCACAAAGATATCCAATGATCAGATTGTAGACAGTTGACTACTTCTTCTTCTTCTCTCAGCTACTGGTGGATAGCAAACAACTGAAAGGTGCATACCGCCACCTACTGTACAAGAGTGTGTAACATTATGTCCTCTGAGCCCGACCCCTAAATTCTATGACTTATTCCTGTGTTATTTCAAAAAGAGAAAAGAGCCCTTCTTGTGAATCTTAGTGCCTCTCCATCTCCATCTGTTCCCAGAATATCAGTTAAATCCCATTCCCTACTGCCCTCTTGAACTTAATTTTTCATTATCAGTCTTCCATTTCCATATTTGTGACAGTGTAATAAGATGTGCTCGACATTTTCTTTTACTCCACATTCTCAACATTTGTCAATTTAGCTTTCCCCCATGGTGAATAAAGTGCTGTTTAAACCTATATGATCCAGTCTGAGTCTTGCAATAATGATGTCTTCCCTACTTCTAGTTATGTAATTCTTTATTGCAATAGATTTTTGTATTTTGTAATACGATCTACCTTTATGATCTTCATCCCATCTGTTTTGTCATAACTCAATTCCTTTTTTCTTGATTACTGAAGAAATCATTAATCAAGAGACAATGGTACCTTTTCCAAGAGACAATGTGTTACACGTGGCTCTAGGGAGCCGCGCAATAAGAGCCAAGGGCGAGCCAGTGAGTTGAGATGTTTATTATAAGGAAGGGTTAGGAACAAGGGATAAGGACACGGGGTAAGGAACACGGTCGTTGTAGACCCAAAGCACAGCTACTCATAAACAGGTTAAACTCACGAGTAGAACGGTACAGGAGTAAAGGGCTGGCACCGGAGAATAGGATACCAAGGCATAATACTCACAGCAGGGAACACTCATAAGGTTACTGCAAGAGGAGTAAGGGCTGACGCCGGGAATAGGGGTTTCAGCCTGTAGTGCTTTAAGTCGCAGCCGCGAGTGATCGAGGCTGCTCCTTTTTATTCTCATTAGCAGCGCCCCAGCTGATGAGTTTTAATTGGCCCCAGCCGTCCCGTAATACTGACAGCTGGGAGCCAGCTGAGACGCTGTCTAATGAGAGGTGGAGATGAGGAGACATGGGCTGAGCGCCGAAATGGCATCTCCTCCCATGGTGACAGAGATGTTGCCTAATGAGAGGCAGGGATGAGGGGACATGGGCTGAGCGCCGAGATGGCGTCTCATCCCATGGTGACACAATGGTATAGTTATCTCTTTCCCAAGAGCGCTTTTTGCTAATTTGTCTGCACAGTCATTCCCTTTCAACCTTTCACGTGCAGGAATCCAACAAAACTGAACTTCTCCACCACCCCTGTGTGCCCTAAATAAACTGTGATATACGTAGTTCAATCACCAAGTCTTCCCTTGTAGATTTTAGTGTCTGTATGGTTTTTAATGCTGCAAGTTAATCCGTGCACACCACCACCCTGTCCGGTCTGACCTCCTCTACCCACTGCAAACCAGTAATTATTGCCACCATCTCTGCTGTAAACATGGATGTATTGTTGGAGAATCTTTTTGCGATGGTCACTTTAAACTCTGGAATGTATACTCCAACTCCAACAGAGCCCTTTTTGTTCTTTGGACCGTCAGTATAGAGCTGTAAGAAGTTATAATAATTGTTCCTGAGGAAAATGCTTGTTTTAACACCAACTTCACTCATATGCCAATCCTTTTTCCTCATTAGCAGACTAATGTCCACTTCTCTTCCCGGAATTGGACTGGTGTTAGCTATATCAATAGTGTGTAGCCCATACATTCTGGCTTTTCTTTCAATTGTCCACCCAAACCCGTGTCCCTGGAAGTTAGAGTATTCCCAACAGTCTTGTAGTTGTCATGGTGCGGCCTTCATGGACCGCAAATGAGATGCTATAGGCCACCGATGAGTTTACACAATTTATTACTGATGACAAATGACAAAATAATGAGCCTCGGGGGGCTAAAACACAACTAAGGTAATCGTACCGACAAAGAAACACAGAGTCTCAGAATAACACTTACAACGACGGATGAAAGATGAAGGGTTGCTCACGGGTGAATGTCTGATGAGATTGCAGCCCGGAGTAACCTAAGCTGCGCCCTTAAGTAGGGCTCAGGATGAAACAGCTGATGAGGGAATCAATTCAATGCAATTCAGCTGTCAGAGGAGCTCAGCTCTGACAGCCGGAAGCCCCTCTGAGCGCTGTCACAATAAAAGCTCGGAGAGCCACAGGGAACACACACCAAATGGGAAGAAAATACTGCATGACCCGAGCACGGACGATATCGGTGCTCAGACCACGACAGTACTCCCCCCCGAACGGCGCACTCTGGGCGCCGCGTGACACCCAAGCCCCCCCACCCAGGGTGGGCGGATGACGGAAAAGGCCAGGAGGGCGAGAACCAGAAAAGAAAAAAAAACATCAAGACGAGGAAACGGAACAAAGAGTGACAAGGGAGAGCACAGGAAATAAACATGAAGCAATTACAGAGCATGGGGGGAAAAAAAATCCACAATACTCCATAAAGCACGGGTGGCACAACAGACAGGACAATAAATGCAAATAACAGGAGAAAAAGCCCTATAACCAAGATACACAGGCCCATAAGAAACAACGTGGCAACCACATATCATCCCTCAGACAGAGGAGGGGAGAGAAAAAAAAAACACTCGCTAAAGAGCGGCAATAAATACAGTTCACAATAGTACAACACAAATAGTTCAGGGGGTCTTCCTGCGTCCAGCGTCCAGATCACTGGCAGGGATAAAAAGGAAAAGTTTGGGCAGCCTACCCCAGTCCCAGGCCAGGAAAAACAGTCCCTTTGGCGGCCAGACCAGATCGCCGAACCAAGAGTCTAGTTGGTCGGGTGGCCGACCCAGAACGCCAAACGGGCGAGGCAGTCTTCCAGGCGGATGACCCGCGTCACTCAGCCACCAGGACCGCAGGGGAGAAATCAAAGACGGCTTCCCTGTAGAGGGGGATAGCGAGGGAGAGCCGAGCTGAATACGGAGAACCCCAACGGCACCCGGTGGAGAAGGATTGGGGGAAGGATGAAAGGACCAGTCCGGCGTCAGATGGCAGAGGATCTGCAGCTCCTTCACCGACCTCGAACCGAACTGGCACTGCGCCCGCGTTGGGTCCCCAGCGGGACAGTGCCGCACCCACGACGGACCCCGACTGGGTCAGCGTGGCACTCACATCGGACCCCAAGTGGGCCGGAACACAACCCACGATGGATCCCGACTGGGTCAATGCTGCACCCGCAATGGACCCCGACTAAGTCAATGCTGCACCCATGTCGGACCCCGATTGGGTCAATACCGCACCCGCGATGGACCCCGACTGGGTCGGCGCAGCACCAGGGACGGCCTCCAAACCTGAACCCGACACCTCCAGCACAGCGACCGGGATCGACTCCGCACTGGTGATCCTGGGAGAAGGCTCAGGAGAAGAAAAAGAACCGGGATCAGGATCACTGGTAGCGACAGAGCCCAGTGAGACGAGCTCGGATGCAGCGGATGGCTGCACCCGGCTCGTCTCCCCGAGAGACAGGAAAGAATGCTCCAGAATTGAGAGGAGAAAGACAAAATAGAGCACTTGCCTGAACTCGAGTTCTGTCACCATCCAGGACTTCGACGATCCGGGTTCAGACGGAAGAAGGTCATCCTCCGGTTCCCACTCGGCTACGGCGGGCTCCGCAGCTGGCATGATGGAGTACACAGTCTGGAGATTCCCTGACGCAGATGTCCATGCCGAGGACCCGCACGGTGTGATGGCAGGGGCTCCGTGACCTGCCGGGTCAGACTGTCCCTCCGTGGAGACCTGGGGACGCTTGCGCGTCGGCGCAGGCTCCAATCTGCAGTCTGCCCTCCTCGTCTGCCCGTGTCGCGGCTGCAGGGCTGGATCCAGGCTCTCCAAGCCCGTAGGCTCCCTCCTCATCCGCCGGCGTAGTCCTGGCGCCGAGGAACGTTCAGGGGAAGGAGACACAAAGGCAGCAGGTTCATAATTAATTTCTGCAGCAGGTGGATGAAGCTCGGGGGCTGTGAACCCCGAACTCCACCCCCAGGAATCAAACAAGGCAATTCACCCAATACAGGAAAAGAACGAATAGACACTTGCCTGATTCCCGGAGGGCTGATGGGACCCATCGCAGTGAACTTGAATCTTCCCTTCCCCTGCTGGATGGAAATGGAGGGTCCCCCGGGAAGACGAAGAGGAGCCTCTCACACTGGATCAGGAACGGGAGCATCCGGAGATGGACTCATTGAGCTCACAGCAGCTGGGGTGAACGTCGAGGAGGAGGGAGAAACAGCTGAGGCGAGCCGGGAACGAGGAGCTGACGGAACAGCAGGGAGAGATGACCCGGAGGGGGAGGCGGCTGTTTTATCTCTTCGGCGAGACATGGATGCTGCAGCTGGCTGGCAGACAGAGTTCGTGTGGCTACCCGGAACTGGATCCGGATGGGGTTCTCGCTGAGGTGTGCAATCTGCATGGAGACGACGTTTACTGGCAGAGGGCGAGGCAAAGGTGAGGTTAGGAAAACGTCGCTCCTGGGTGGAAACAGAGGTGAGCAGGTCAGCGTACTCAGGATAATCACACAGCTCAGGATTCCTCTCCACCAGCCTGACCACCGCCGTCGCATGCGTCATAATCTGTGTGGGGTGGACGGCGGAGCGAGCTGCAGCCACTCGGTCCCAGATGGAAATAGTTGTGAGCTGTAACCTCTCCGGGGGAATTCCGACTGACGTCTCACTCCTTTGGGGATGACCCCTGCGTGGTGTGAACTCCTGGACTGGATTGGGGACAAGAATGGGATCCCGAAGTGAGAAGCGAGGGCTCCTTCTCTTTGGTTTTCTGCCGGAGTTTCCCTCCAGCCCACGGAGTCTCTCCCGGAGAGCAGAGATGTCCGCCATCCTCGCCATGACTTCAGGGTGGTTGGAGTAGCGAGGATGGCGGTTAATGATTGCCTCAGCGAGGTCCAGGTGCCGGCGTACATCGCTGGGAGTTGCATAGAGGCGAGCGGTGAAAAGGGTTCCATCAATATAGTCGAGGGCCTCCACCAGCTCATAGCCCAGGCTCCGAGCATGGCCCCTGAGCGGCGACATAATCTCCCAGTACGCAGGTACCCAGACAGGGAAAACAACAAGTCCAAATTAGGCAAAACTCACGGTGACCGGCATCTTGCTTTGGCTGCAATCTACTGTCATGGTGCAGCCTTCATGGACCGCAAATGAGATGCTATAGGCCACCGATGAGTTTGCACAATTTATTACTGATGACAAACAACAAAATAATGAGCCTCGGGGGGCTAAAACACAACTAAGGTAATGGTACCGACAAAGAACCATAGAGTCTCAGAATAACACAACGACGGATGAAAGATGAAGGGTTGTTCACGGGTGAACGTCTGACGAGCTTGCAGCCCGGAGTAACCTAAGCTGCTCCCTTAAGTAGGGCTCAGGATGAAACAGCTGATGAGGCAATCAATTCAATGCAAGTCAGCTATCAGAGGAGTTCAGCTCTGACAGCCGGAAGCCCATCTGAGCGCTGTCACAATAAAAGTTCGGAGAGCCACAGGGAACACATACCAAATGGGAGGAAAATACTGCATGACCCGAGCGCGGACGATATCGGCGCTCAGACCACGACAGTAGTTTTGTTTTTGAAATATTCGCTTTGTCACTTCCTTTCAGCTTGTCCCAGTATGATAATGCGAGGTTATCTCCTCTCAAATCTTTGGCATTTCTCCTGCTTCTATTAAAACTGCATTGTTTGGTGTTGTTTTGATGGCTCCAATGCACAGGCGAAGCGCTTTATGCTGCATTCTGTCTGTTTTTTCCAGTCGTCTTTGCCGCTGCTCCATAAATCATGCATCCATAGCCTATTGTCGATCACATTAGTGCTCTGTAAATGTCAATTAATTCCTGTTTATCTGCACCGCATTCGTGTCCAGCTACAGCTTTTATGAGAATAATTACTTTTTTGCACTTTGGTCTCCAGATTTTCAACATGAACTCTCCAGGTGTATGCACCATCAAACCACAATCCTAGATATCTGAACTCACTGACTTTCTGTTGGTTGATTATATAATGTTAATGGTTCTGTACCAGTTCTGTATTTTTTTGTGAAAGTCATATAGCAGGTTTTACTTTTTGATAATTTAAATCCCCAGTCATATGATCACTTTTCCACTTTCTCCATTGCTTTCCTCATGTTTTTGAACACAAATTTCTGATTTGTTCCCCTCATCCATATGGCTCCATCATCTGAATATAGTGCTGTTTTGATGGATCCCTCTTGATCCTCAAACATGTCATTAGTCATTATATTGAATAAAACAGGACTTATCACACTCCCTTGAGGAACACCATTTTCTATATCAAAGTCATTAAACTTCTGATCCTACTTTAATCCTAATTGTCCTGTGTGTTAAAAAAATTCATTATCCAATTATACATCCTACCACCAATGTCCCTTTTATTCAATTTTATAAGAAGTCCATCCCTCCACAATGAGTCATATGCCTTTTCAATATCCAGATAAACTATAACTATTACTTCTTTCATTTTGAGAGTCTTTTTAATATCATTACTTACCCCAACTAGAGCATCCATTGTGGAGCTTCCTCTTCTAAAACCATTCTGATAGTTGTGTATTGTCTTTGCTCTATTACATACAGTATGAGAGTCTGTAAACTAACACCTTCTCTATCCATTTCCCTAAGTGTGACGTTAATGCTATTGGCCTGTAGTTGCCTGGATGAGCTGAATCTTTCACTGGCTTATTAAATGGTAAAATGACAGCCTTTTTCCACCCACTTGGGATAACCCCCTCCTTCCAAATTCTGTTAAGCAATTTCAGCACCAGTTGCATTGATTGCATAGGCAACTGGCGGAACATAGCATAGCTTAACTGATCATATCCTGGAGCTGTTTAAGCTCTGACATTGTGAGCTCTTCTTCTTCTTCTTCTGTTAGATTTGATTGGCGGTTGGCAACCAGTTCAAAGGTGCATTACCGCCACTGACTTGATTATGTTTTACTCATAGCTTTGTGACATCTTCCTCATAGCTTTGTGACTTCTTACTCATACGGTGGGGAAAAAAAGTATTTAGTCAGCCACCAATTGTGCAAGTTCTCCCACTTAAAAGATGAGAGAGGTCTCCAATTTTCATCATAGGTATACCTCAACTATGAGAGACAAAATGAGAAAAAAAAAAATCCAGAAAATCACATTGAAGGATTTTTAATGAATTAATTGGTAAATTCCTCGGTAAAATAAGTATTTGGTCAATAACAATAGTTCATCTCAATACTTTGTTTTATACCCTTTGTTGGCAATGACAGAGGTCAAATGTTTTCTGTAAGTCTTCACAAGGTTTTCACATACTGTTGCTGGTATTTTGGCCCATTCCTCCATGCAGATCTCCTCTAGAGCAGTGATGTTTTGGGGCTGTCCCTGGGCAACACGGACTTTCAACTCCCTCCAAAGATTTTCTATGTGGTTGAGATCTGGAGACTGGCTAGGCCACTCCAGGACCTTGAAATGCTTCTTACAGAGCCACTCCTTCGTTGCCCGGGCGGTGTGTTTGGGATCATTGTCATGCTGAAAGACCCAGCCACGTTTCATCTTCAATGCCCTAGTTGATGGAAGGAGGTTTTCATTCAAAATCTCACGATACATGGCCCCATTCATTCTTTCTTTTACACGGATCAGTCGTCCTGGTCCCTTTGCAGAAAAACAGCCCCAAAGTAGAATGTTTTCACCCCATGCTTCACAGTAGGTATGGTGTTCTTTCTCCTCCAAATACGACAAGTTGAGTTTTTACCAAAAAGTTCTATTTTGGTTTCATCTGACCATATGACATTCTCCCAATCCTCTTCTGGATCATCCAAATGCTCTCTAGCAAACTTCAGACGGGCCTGGACATGTACTGGCTTAAGCAGGGGGACACGTCTGGCACTGCAGGATTTGAGTCCCTGGCGGCGTAGTGTGTTTCTGATGGTAGCCTTTGTTACTTTGGTCCCAGCTCTCTGCAGGTCATTCACTAGGTCCCCCTGTGTGGTTCTGGGATTTTTGCTCACCATTCTCGTGATCATTTTGACCTCACGGGGTGAGATCTTGCGTGGAGCCCCAGATCGAGGGAGATTATCAGTGGTCTTGTATGTCTTCCATTTTCTAATAATTGCTTCCACAGTTGATTTCTTCACACCAAGCTGCTTACCTATTGCAGATTCAGTCTTCCCAGCCTGGTGCAGGTCTACAATTTTGTTTCTGGTGTCTTTTGACAGCTCTTTGGTCTTGGCCATAGTGGAGTTTGGAGTCTGACTGTTTGAGGTTGTGGACAAGTGTCTTTTATACTGATAATGAGTTCAAACAGGTGCCATTAATACAGGTAACAAGTGGAGGACAGAGGAGCCTCTTAAAGAAGAAGTTACAGGTCTGTGAGAGCCAGAGATCTTGCTTGTTTGTAGGTGACCAAATATTTATTTTACCAAGGAATTTACCAATTAATTCATTAAAAATCCTTCAATGTGATTTTCTGGATTTTTTTTTCCTCATTTTGTCTCATAGTTGAGGTATACCTATGGTGAAAATTGGAGACCTCTCTCATCTTTTAAGTGGGAGAACTTGCACAATTGGTGGCTGACTAAATACTTTTTTTCCCCACTGTAGCTTTGTTGCTCTGTGACGTTTTCCTCATAGCTTTGTGCCATCTTCCTCATAGAGCTTTCTGACGTAATTCTCATAGCTTTGTAGCTTTGTGACATCTTCCTCATAGCTTTGTGATGTTTTGACCAAGATTCAGGATTCATCCAGGTTTTGTTGTCCTCACCCGCGTCACTGCTTATATGACTCTTCTTCTTCCTCTTCTTCTAGATCTGATTGCCGGCCAGCAACCAGCCCGCAGGTGCACCATTGCCACCCACCGGGTTGGAGCGTGGACAAGAGAATGGCAGGAAAAAAAAAAAAAAAAAACTAAATTCTTTTGATTAATCCAGTTGCACTTAAATATCTAAGTAGAGCTACATACTGTATATTTCTTTGACTGAGGGTCCCAACATGTTTTCCAAACCAAAACTTAAATTAGCCCTTTTCATTACTGCAATCAGATGTTTCCTTTGTTTCCGGTATCCCTGACATTCCAACCAAATGTACTGAACTGTTTCTGGAGAACCACAATGTGCACAGCTGCTTGTTGGGTGTTTACCTATTCTGTGTAATGTCTGGTTCAAAGTAGAATGTCCTATTCTTAATTGGGTGATGAGTATCTCCTCTTTCTCTGACATTGTGAGCTCAAGGTCTAACACAGTCATGTCTTCTGTCACTTAATTTTTTAAAGTTTGCATTTTCTCTGAGTTTATGCTGCCTTTGCTGTCTATGACTCTCACCAAGATGGTCTCCTCTATGCACTGCGGCAAATGCTCTACCTAGGACTTCCGCCTTTTGTCTGATACAGCCATATTGTCCCTATCCACTAAAGCTGGAATTTTAACTGATACCCTTTTCCCACTCATTTTTTGAAACATACCCCAAACATCACCTAGTTCTGTTTTCCTACCAAGGGTGGAACAAAATTCTTTCCATGTTGACCTTTTCCTGTTTTAAGTAATCCTTCGAGCTACTGCCCTTTTCTTTTTGCACTCTATTAAAGTTTTCACTAGTCATATTCTTCCTCAGCTCTCTGAATTCCTTGTTTCACTCTTTTACTGCAATACTACATTCCTCATTCCACCAGGGTACAACCTTCTTCCTACCCTGTGTTGTTTTCTTAGGTATACTTGTTGTTGCAGCATTGAGAATATGACTGGTTACCTGACTTGAACACTCTTCTGTGCCACCTTCTAATGTTACCAAATGACACAATTGAACACATCCATCCATCCATCCATCCATCTTCTACCGCTTTTCCGGAGGTCCGGGTCGCGGAGGCAGCAGTTCAAGCAGAGAAGCCCAGACTTCCCTCTCCCCAGCCACCTGCTCCAGCTCTTCAGAGGGGATACCAAGGCGTTCCCAGACTAGCTGGGAGACATAGTCTCTCCACCGAGTCCTGGGTCTGCCCCGGGGTCTCCTCCCAGTGGGACGTGCCTGAAACACCTCAAGTGGGAGGCGTCCAGGAGGCATCCTAATCAGATGCCCATACCACCTCAACTGACTCCTTTCAATGTGGAGGAGCAGCGGTTCTACTCTGAGCCTCTCCCGGATGACTGAGCTCCTCACCCTATCTCTGAGGGTGAGTCCAGCAATCCTACGGAGAAAGCTCATTTCAGCCGCTTGTATCCGCGATCTCGTTCTTTCGGTCATTACCCAAAGCTCGTGACCATAGGTGAGAGTAGGAACGTAGATTGACTGGTAAATCGACAGCTTTGCCTTAGAACTAAGCTCCCTCTTCACCACAACAGACCGGTACAACGTCCGCATCACTGCAGATGCTGCTCCAATCCGTCTGTCGATCTCTCGCTCCATTTTCCCCTCACTCGTGAACAAGACCCCAAGATACTTAAACTCCTCCACTTGGGGCAGGAGCCTGTCCCCAACCCGGAGAGGACAATTGAACACAGTATTGCCTAAATTTTCCCCAATCTGCCTTGTCAAAACACCATCTTGTAAAACATCTTCCCTCTTGTACACATACTTCAGTTTTAATGACTGTAAGTATTGGGAAGTGATCACTTCCCATAGTTGTCCTGTTCATAACCGTCCATTCACAGGCACTCATTAAAGAATCAGATACTAGAGTCAGGTCAATATACGATAATGTACCCCATGCACATCCACCCTGGTACCTTCACCACTGTTTAGACACATTAACAATCTTTCATCAAGCATCTCTTCCACAAAATTTCCATTGTTATCTGAACATCAAATTCCTTGGAGTGTAGATCTCGCAGGACCTGACCTGGAGCAAGAATTCCTTGGGGATCAGGAAGTGGGCCCAGCAGAGACTGCACTTCTTGAGGAAACTCAAACAGGCCTCTCTCCCCACCCGCATCCTCAGGACCTTCTACAGAGATGTGGTGGAGAGTGTTCTGACGTACTGCATTGCAACATGGTACTCCAGCTGCAGTATGTCAGACAAAAAAGCCCTGCAGAGGATAGTTAAGGGAGCTGAGAGGGTAATTGGAGTTTCCCTCCCCTCTGTCCCAAGAACTTTTTCAGAACCGTTGTAGGAGCAGGGCACTGAACATTGTCAAGGACCACTCTCACCCTCTGCACAAACACTTTGAACTGCTGCCATCTGGCAAATGATTCCGGAGCATCAAAGGCAGAACCACCAGACTGATCAACAGCTTCCTTCCACAAGCTGTTAGGATGCTGAACAGTTGATCTGGAATCTTTTATACATATTACTGCACTTTATGGACATCATGTACATATATTATATGTACGGTATATTATAGTTTTAGTCAGTTTTAAGTATTTATTTCTCTTAGCTACTTAGATTCACTTAGCCATTTTAATTGTTTTATGTATACATAGGCAGTTATCATTTTAACTGCAACTGTAATAAGTTAACATTACTGTAATACCCAAATGTGTCTCAGGAATGTGTGAATGGCTGTCGGGGTGGGGGTGTGAGTGTGTTTTAAATTATGTTCTTTTTACAATACGGATGCCTAGAGAAACACTATTTCATCTTGCTTGCACTACAGTTGTATGCATAGCATCATGACAATAAAGGTTGATTGATTGATTGATTGATCTGTACGTGTGCTTCCCCACAAGCTATTATGGGCATTAAAGTCTCCACACTATACCTCTTTCATATGCCCTTCCCCTGCCATAATACTGAAAGTATCTGCTGTTAACTTCCTACATGGGTTGTAATAATTAATCAGCTTAATATTTCCTTGTCCATTTGGCCTTCATATTTCAATATTACACTCTATATCCTCAGGGGAGGGAATCATCCTATACGCCAGGCCATTTTTAATGAAAGTCGCACATCCTCCTCCATTTACAGTGTTAATTCTATCCTGTCTGGTTGAACTGTATCCTGGAATAACAAAATCTAAGTGAGGCTGAAGCCATGTCTCCTGTACACACACTACCTGTGGAACAACTTCTAGTTCATTAAGATTGTAGCAATATTTAATTTATAATTATGATCAGGTACAAAGATTATTTAATTTAAACTTGGAAGGGTATGCAGGAATGGGAATTTACCTCCCAGTTCACCCATACACACCAGAAAACAATATCTATCACTTGTTGGGGAACCAGCTCACTCTCTTGTGAACAATTTATTAATTAATTCTGCTTTATACCTGTTTAATCATCAACTATATAAATCAATCAATCAGTCTCAAATTAGTGAATTCGATACTGGGGCTTCGATGACAGACTCAGAATGGAATAAATTCCCAACAACTTCTCTCATTTTATAGATTTATTAAATGAACTCTGATTAAATTATCTTAAATTCAAACAACTTGTAAACAGTAAACATCAACCATCACATTACTTGTAACTGGGATAGAGTAACAGAATATGGACACCTCTGTAACCATGGAATTTTTGGAGAAAATTAACTAATAATATGGAACATTTTGGACTACTCTTAAGAAAGTAAAAACAGAATTTTAATAAGAAAAAATATATTATTTCTCTTAATTTTGTATCTGATCAGATGCTGAATTATTGTCAGATCTCAGATGTTCATTTACTTTCAGCAGATGGAACAGAGAATACAGCTCACGTGACTCCTTGCATGGTGGTCCCTTTTGGTGGCTTCCTCAGCTGAAGATTTCATGGATTATAAGGGAAGTATCTGTCTGCAGATATTCCAAAGTCCACAGTTCAACCTTTACAAGCAGTCACAAGGCTGGATTTTAACTGCTTCAATCACAGTTGGAGCTTAGGTCAAGCCAAGATGGCGATGGTGGCTTCCTTAGGGGCAGCGTAATGGCAAGCTGCATCGAGGCTTTCATGGGTCAGCGGCTTCTCCCAAGGGAATTCGAGAATAATTACAAAATCTGATCCCAATAGTAAAATTAAAAGGTATTTTTCTGACTTTGTGGCGTTGAAAATAGCTTCCAGTATGGAGATGGTCAGTCCTTGGAAAAAACACAGTGAGTTTAAAGAAAGTCTAATAGGATAAAAAGTTAGAAAAATAGAACGCCTGTGAACACGAAGTTTGAGTTCGTTTGAAAGAATTTTGAGCTCAAAAGAAATAATTAATTCCCAGCCGTTTAAAGAAAAAACATTAAAGCAGACAGATGTTTACACAGCACACAACAATGGCAAAACTGAACTCTGTGATACTCTCTGGGCGTCTCCCTTCTTTATAACTCAGACAAGTTTTGCACCGATAGGGTGATTGGCATAAGCCTAAACCAATAGTCTTCCTTCGTGGGCTGGTTTTATGAACTTTAGTCCAATGAACAAACAGTTCTTTGTTTGTAACAACCAATTATATTGAGAGCGCTGTTGCTAAGCAGAGACTGGCAGATCCCAGACATATGACTCAAGGAACGTTTTGGTAGCACAAGAAATATCTTAATAACATTGAAAATCCGTTAATATACTTATGCATAAAATCTAACCTACTTCAGTGATTCATGCAACTTTATAACTAGTGTTTTTAACATTAACATGCAAGAATAAACATTCATTTAAACATTTTAACATGCACATATTTAAAATCAAGGATTAATATATTCTTTCAAACCCATTATTGATTGTCCACAGAATATCAGAGTCCCACAGAGGCAGTGATCTTCATCAAGTAGTGTCCTTAGAATTGTCCTGAGAAATGAAACTTGAAGAAAGAGAGTTAAATTCAGTTCATCAATGTACAGTCAAAAGTGAGCGTCTACTCCAGAGACATCCACCAGGGGTAGTGTCAAGCTGTGGATAATCCTAGGGCCTTAGGAAATGCATTTAAAGTTCATGGGATGCCTGTTCTTTGTCTACATTTTATTAACCCATAAAACGGTCAGGAGAAAGAGAGTTTCCAGTTTATTTATGATGTGCGCTAATCTATTCCTTGCATGAGATGGAATCCTTATCTCTCGTACCTCTTTACAAAGGAATGTGTTCTCCACAGTGGTCCTGAGATGAAAAAGCAATTCTTGACTAGCCTTTTCCTGGGTGAAACAATGTCTTTAAGATAAAGAGTACAGTGATCCCTCGCTACTTCGCGCTTCACCTTTCGCGCCCTCAGTGCATCGCGGATTTTTCAGAAATATTCATCAAAAATTCAAAATTGAGAAAAAATGGGCGGGCGCTAGCAGAAGGCAGGGAGACTACATTAGAACATCAGGTATCAACACGGAGAGCCGCTCAACTCAAAATCCACCTCTCTGACCACCGCTCCACTCCTCTCCGCCCACCTCTTCACTGCTCGGGAATCTCGCAAGCTGATTGGCCGAGACGTTTTACCTTGCAAGCTGATTGGCCGAGACGTTTTACCCAGCTTTCTCCCTGCAGAGCGCCCATACCCACCGAAGGAAGACCGCATTCATTGTTCTTTATCGCTAGTCTCGCAGCGTGGAACTTTTCGCTGTTCTCTTGTCCCTTTTTGTGTGAAATAGTCTTCCCGTCGAGCCACTACGCCGCCTCCTGCAGCTGCCCTCGACAATCCTGCGCCTCTAGCACCTGACGATGAGGCGTCACCTGAGGAGCAGTAAAGCTCTCATTAACCTGTGCAGTACGTAAATCATCTTCATCTTGAGTTACGTATCTTGTTATAAAAATAAAAGAGTTCTAAAAACATATTTATGTACACTTTATTTACATCTACGTATGTATGTACACTTACACACACACACACACATGTATCATATGAGAGAGAGTGAGAGAATGAACGTATGTGTTATTTATGGGTGACGTCATTAGGGGTGACGCTACTTCGCGGTTTTTCACTTTTCGCGGTCGGTTCTGGAACCCATTAACCACGATAAGTGAGGGATCACTGTAGTTTTATTGATGAAAGCCAAAGCCAGATGATGCTACAAAATACTTCTTGAGTTCTTGTCCGTTTGCTATAAGACTTCTCACATTCCACTGTAGTATGTGTAGTACCATAATTAAGGTCTTGTTTCAGCATGTGCAGTCTCCCCAGTTTCAGCTTTCAATAAAGCATGAATCTGGTCGGCTGTGATATCTTTCACATCTAGGAAGCTTCCTGCTGCTTCCACAATGGTTTTGATTCTGTAGCTTTTCTTCTGTAGCTGTGCAGCAACATTAATGGTGTGTCAGATAAAAGCTACAAAGTTTCTCCTCTTAACTATTAATGTGCCATCATCCATTTTGCATTTGTGAACACAAACATTTCTTGCAGCGGCACAATACCATACTTGTGTGGGACCCATTGATGGCTGGGTTTCCATTTGAACTGAACTTCTTTGAGGAAGGCCTGCTGTGTTTCTGACTATTCTTGCCTCTTTGTCTTTAGAGCTTCTGCATATGAGATTTTCTTACTTATTGTGATTTCCTGGGCTTGTCTAGCTTCCCTCTGCACAACACATCCTCCATATGCAGCACTGTGTTCAGCCCCGCAGTTGCAGCACTTTACTTTGGCGTCCTTTTCACATTTACCATATTTGTGCTCCCCTCCACATCTAGCACATCTTAGCTTTCCCTTACATTGCTGAGCAGTGTGACCCATCCTTTGACATTTGTAGCACCTGAGTGGCTTTGGGACGTATTCTCTGACACCGAAATACATGTATCCTATTAGGACTGATTTAGGGAGTGTTTCCTCAAACTGAATCATGAGACAGTGTATCCTTCAGTGAATCTTCTCTTTTCATCTTTAGCCTTTTCACATCCTTCACCTTTCCTCCTTGGATCTTGTTTTTCACTTCTTCCATAGACATGCACAAAGGGACACCTGATATAACTCCCCTCAAGTTAGCTGTCACGCCAGGAACACGTGCCTTCATTTGTTATCTGTTTAGACATGTCATTGCCAGTATTTTCTGTTGCTGTTGTTTACTTGATGCATGAATTAACAGGCGGTTATTATTCAAGAGCTTTGCAAACTTAACTCTCCCAATTTCTTTCTCAATTGCTTTTGCTAGCTTGACTGGGTGATAGTGCCCCCCACCCTGATTGAACTCAATGACAACCTTCCAGTCATTCCCTACATCCTCAAACTGCCATCCATTTTGGCTAGTTCATGTTTTCTTTGCATTGTTACTTCCTCCCGCATCACTCTCATCTGACCCGCTTCTAGGTCTTGTTGCCCCTCTAGCTGCTCTTTTCTGCCCCCCAGACATGGATAGTGTCCAGCCCACCTCATCTTTATCATACCCATCAGAGCTAGATGCCATAATGTTACAGTGTACAGTTTTTGCTATCTGCCGCAAACAAATCACTCCTACCGCCAGCCGAACACAGACGTAAATGCAGTCCCAACCTTCTTCTTCTTCTTCAAACAGTCCAACTCGATCCTACTGTGTACAATCATGCCATTTGGTAACATTAGAAGGTGGCATAGAAGCGTGCTCAAGTAAGGTAACCAATCATATTCTGAATGCTGCAATAGCAAGTATACCTAAGAAAGCAGCACAGGGTAGGAAGAAGGTTGTATCCTGGTGGAATTGAATCGGTGAATTCCAAAAGGGCCCAAGTCCCCATTGAAAAAGTGTGGACTTGGGCCCTTTTTGAATTTACTGATTCAATTTGGAATGTAGTATTGCAGTAAAAGAGCGAAACAAGGCATTCAGAGTGCTGAGGAAGAATATGAATAGTGAAATTTTAATCACTATAAATTCAAGAAATCTCTGTCTGTCTGTCACGATCATAGGACATCACAGAATGGGCTATGATGTGCCTATGATGTCCCTATGACGTCTGCATCATAGGACATCAAGCCTGCCTTCATGTCTTTATGATGTCATATGTATCAAGCCTGTCTTCATGTCTTTATGATGTCATATACAGTGATGCCTGCCTGACAGCGTATGATATGATGCGGACCTTCATGTCTTTATGATGTCATATACAGTGAACATCAGGACTCACGATGCCGTCATATAGACAAAAGGACCATGCTGTCATATACATAATAGGACACAGCACTTTAAACCTCATCCATTCAAAGCAGTAAATCTGGAAATCTTAAAAAATATCACTCGATAAATTCAAGAAATCTGTCAGTTTGTGTGTAAATCTGGAAATCTTACACCCATTGGAAGCAGTACATCATTGCTATGCCATCATCAAACATCATACAACGTAGGACATCTTCAAAGATCAAATGCAGGTATACTCATAATCATAGCACTCGCTATGACATCATCTAAGTTCATAGGACTCACTAAGACACTATCAAAGCTCAAAGTCAGGCATTACTGAATGAGTGCTGACATGCTTGTTTACACCCTTGCTTACACCTCCTTTCTACGGGCATGCAGAAATACTTGCTTATACTTGGTTTCTATGGGCATGCACGAGTATGTACTAGTAGATATAAAAAGAAAAGGGCAGTTGCTCAAAGGATTATTAAAAACAGGAAAAGGTCAACATGGAGAGAATTTTGTTCCACCCTGGTAGGAAAACAGAACTAGGTGATGTCTGGGGTATGTTTAAAAAAATGAGTGGGAAGAGGGTGTCAAAGTCCCAGCTCTAGTGACACATGGGGACAAGATGGCTGTATCAGACAAAGGAAAAGGCCCAAGTCCTAAGTAAAGCATTTGCTGCAGTGCATAGAAGAGAACATCTTGGTGAGAGTCATAGACAGCAAAGGGAGCATAAACTCATAGAAAAAGGAAACTGAAAAAAATGAAGTGAAAGAAGATATGAAGGTAGATCATATTACAAAATACAAAAATCTACTGCATTAAAGAAAACAACAAACAGGAGGGAAGACATCACGGCACTTTATTCACCATGGGGAAAAGCGAAAGTAAATGAAAGAGAGAGAATGAAAAATGAAGTTCGATAGGCTGGTAGGGAATGGGATTTAACTGGGGTTCTGGGAACAGATGGAGATGGAGAGGCACTAAGAATCACGAGAAGGGCTCTTTTCTCTTTTTTAAACACAGGATTAAGTCATAGACTTTAGGGGTCAGGCTCAGAGGACATAATGTTACACTCTCTTGTACAGTAGGTGGCGGTATGCACCTTTCAGTTGTTTGCTATCCGCCAGTAACCGAGAGGAGAAGAAGAAGAAGAAGAAGAAGAAGAAGAAGAAGAAGAAGAAGAAGAAGATATGACTCCGTTAGACCTTGAGGCTCTTAGGATATATTGTGGTGCATTTAAAACTTATCCAGTATCAACGATCCAAGTAGAGATGGGTGAAATGCCCTTAAGATTAAGAAGAACCAAATTAATGCTGGCATACTGGATCAACTTGAAGGGCCATAAGAGGTCACATCCTGCAAAAGCTATTCGAGTCCAGGATTAGTAGCTTTGGATGGATAAGTTCTCTTCAGGTGCCACACAAGTAGGCTGCCCTTTGCAACAGCGGATCAATTTCTGCCTATTTCTGTTACTATCTGGCTCTCTTGCCAATCTTTATGATCCAGCATCACTTTATTCCATCCGAACACGTAGATCGCCCAAATGTCTCCTGATTCAGCGGACGGAGCCACTGTTTCTGGCAGGAGGCAGTATAACAGGGACCAGATGCTAGCACTCAACCGGCCCATGATGCTAACGCGAAAACTCGACATACCGGGAGAATTAAGACGAAAATGACGTAGGTGTCGAGCTGGAGTAAGACGGCGGGCAAGGAGTATAAGGTACAGACCCGCCCTCCCATCTGTCATTATGGGGAATGTACGATCGATACTCGGAAAGACAGATGAACTAGCGGCTATCTCCCGCTACGATAGCATATTCCGGGAGTGTAGCCTGTTCCTATTCTCAGAGACGTGGCTAACAGGACTAGCAGCAGATGCTAACATTGAACTGGAGGGTTTCCACACAATACGGGCAGACCGAACACCAGACAGTGGGAAGGCACAGGGCGGTGGGGTGATGATGTACGTCAGTAACAACTGGTGCAGACCGGGACATATCACGGTTAAGGAACAGCACTGTAGCAAAGACATTGAGTTGCTAGCTGTTAGCATGCGGCCTACATATCTCCCGAGGGAATATTCACACGTGATCTGCATTATTATTTATGCAAATCCGACGGCGAACGCTGGGACAGTGTGTGACGTCATCCACTCAGTAACTGGCAGGCTGCAGACAGAACACCCAGATGCTCTTCTCCTCATCTCAGGCGATTTCAACCATATTTCACTCTCTCCCATTCTACCCACATTTACCCAGTATGTCACATGCCACACTAGAGACAATAAAACACTGGATTTATTCTATGCAAACACTAAGGAGGCGTACACCTCATCACAACTCCCCCCACTCGGGAGATTGGATCACAACTTGGTTCATCTCCTGCCGGTGTACAAACCCCTAGTGCACAGACAACCTCCAGTCATGCGCACAGTGAAGTTATGGTCTGAGGAGGCAATGGACGCTCTAAAGGACTGCTTTGAAACCACTGCCTGGGAGCAGCTCTGTGATCCACATGGTGAGGACATCGATGGCCTCACTCACACCATCACGGACTACATCAGCTTCTATGTGGACAACACCGTACCCACCAAGACCATACGGTGTTGCTCGAACAACAAACCCTGGATCAACCCTGAGATAAAAACACTTCTGAGAGAGAAGAAGAGGATCTTCAGGTCGGGGAACAGGGAGATGCTGAAGTCCGTACAGAGGGAGCTGAGGAGGAAGATCAGAGAAGGCAAGGACAGCTTCAGGAAGAAGATGGAGGACAAGCTGCAACAAAGCAACATTGGTTGGGTCTGGAGAAACCTTAAAACCATCTCTGGGCTCCAGAATACCTCCTCCCAGGCCATGGGGGGCAGGGAGTGGGCGAACAATCTGAACCTGTTTTTTAATAGGTTTGACCAACCGCCCTCCCCCCCGACTGCCCAACAACCACTGCTGCCTCTAATGACATCGAGTCCTGCTGTCCACACCCCACTCGACCAACATCCCCCCACTCCCAACACACAGCCCCCCAACATGACCCTCACTAAGACCCAGGTGAGGACGGAGCTGAGAAAGATCAAGGCAAGGAAGGCATCGGGCCCGGACGGCATCAGTACAAAGCTCAAGTCCTGTGCAGATCAGCTATGTGGGATTGTGGAGCTCATCTTCAACCTGAGCCTGAAGCTGGGGAGGGTACCACAGTTGTGGAAAACATCTTGTGTGGTACCTGTACCAAAGACCTCCCACCCCAAAGACCTGAACAGCTACAGACCGGTGGCCCTGACGTCCCACATGATGAAGACCCTGGAGAAACTGCTCCTTGCTCACCTCCGCCCCCTGGTGGGACCAGCGATGGATCCACTCCAGTTCGCCTACCAGCATGGCATTGGGGTGGAGGATGCAGTGATCTTCCTCCTTCACCGTTCTCTGTCCCACCTGGAGAAGCCTGGGAATGCAGTGAGGATCATGTTCTTTGACTTCTCCAGTGCTTTCAACACCATCCAACCGATGATCCTGAAGGACAAGCTGCTGTGCGCAGGGGTGGACCAGCACCTGTCATCATGGATCCTGGACTACCTCACTAACCGGCCACAGTTTGTGAGAACCCGGGACTGTGTGTCCGACGTGATCATCGGTAGCACCAGGGCCCCCCAGGGAACGGTTTTGGCAGGGAACAGACATCGAGATGGTGACATCCTACAAGTACCTGGGTGTTCATCTGAACAATAAACTAGACTGGTCACACAATACCGACGCACTCTACAAGAAGGGACAGCGCAGGCTGTTCCTACTGAGGAGACTCAGGTCTTTTGGTGTACAAGGGGCGCTGCTGAAGACATTCTACGACACGGTGGTGGCATCAGCCATCACTTTTGGAGTGGTCTGCTGGGGCAGTGGCATTACAGCAGCCTATAGGAAGAGACTGAACAAACTGATCAAGAAAGCTAGCTCTGTCCTGGGGCAGCGCCCTGACCCAGTGGAGGAGATAGGAGAGAGAAGGATGGTGTCACGCCGCGCCATTCATCAGCGGCGCCACCTGCTCACGCACCTGACAATCATCAGCGGCGAGGGATAAAGGCCGTCTCGCCCGGAGGCTCGGCCTGAAGCCGTCAGACTTCGTCCCTCACCGTTGTGAGCATACTTCCCTTCAGCGTCACCATTTTGGTAAGAAGATCGCCTACCTCTTTTCTTCAGTCTTCTCCCCTGTGCACAGGTGGATTCCCCAGCGGCGGACATCTCCACTCCATCGCCCAATCCTCGCTGCTGTACAGAGCTCTCCAGGTGGCTGTCTTCCGGGCTTCGCCCCCTTGTTGTGCCAGCTGTCCTGACCCACCAAGTAAGTCCTTCTCTCGCCATAAATCCCTCCTGTGTTGGTGTATGCCCGTCACCCTCTCCCTGTGCTCTCTCCATAGGGTTGCTCGGCTGAACGGTCACCTGCCTCTGTGCCTGGAGCAGACACCATCACCAACACATTTACATCCCGCAGACACGCACTCACTCACTCCTGCTGTTAATAAACTCTTTGAACTACTCTAAGCCTGTGTGTGTGCGTCTCCTGAGCCGTGCGTTATGTCAGTACGGCTTCAGCAGAGCGGCTCGGCGGACGGCGGGCTCGCACACCGGTTTTCCACTCTCGAGGCTAGAGTGGATCAAATAGCTTATCAACAACAGGTGATCTTTAATCAATTATTGAATTTAACTAACCGGTTGGGCCGCTTGGATCCTCAACAGCCGTTCCCCCCGGCTCGTCAGGGTGGCGCGGCTCCTGCTGTTCCAGCGGCCGTCCAGCCGGCTCCGGTGGCACCGGTTCGGCTCACACCGATTCCGACCCCTGCCCGCTTTAGCGGTAAGCTCGGCGGAGCGCGGGGGTTCATTATGCAGTGTGAGTCCGTGTTCCACCGTGTGCCCGGAGATTTTCCCTCGGATCACAGTCGGATTGGTTACATAGGGAATCTTCTGGAGGGGCGTGCGTTAACTTGGACCTACGCCGTAATGGCGAGGCCCAGTTATGCCACCCTCACCTATGACCAGTTCGTGAGGCGCTTTCTGGAGGTCTTTGACCATTCTCAAACCGAGACGGTCCAGGTCGATCGGCTCCTCGCTCTCCAGCAGGGAGGCCGGTCGGCAGCGGACTACTCGGTCGACTTCCGGGTAGCGGCGGAGGAATTGGGCTGGGAGGAACGCTCCCTCTGTGGCCTGTTCCTCCGCAGCCTCAATAGTGATCTGAGGGATGAACTGGCTGGACGGGATATCCCTGGGACGCTAGCGGAGCTGACATCCTTAGCGATAAGTTTGGATAACAGGCTGCGCGAGCGCTCCTCGGGGCGGAAGTCTTCTTCTTCTCGCCCTCGTGGAGTCTCGCCGCACCTGTTCCAAGCTCGCCCCCTGGCGGCGCCGCCAGCATTGTGCCCCGAGGAGTCGGAGCCGATGGTGACGGGCTGGACCAAGCTTTCCCCTGCGGAGAAACAACGCCGCCGTGAGTTGGGCCTCTGCATGTATTGCGGAGGTGACCAACACACTGTGGAGCGTTGCCCGCGGAAAGCCAGTCGGCGGGGTCCGCGAATCGCTGTAGGGAGCCTCGCGGATCCCAACCGGTTAGACTCTCTCACTCAATTAAAGCTGCCCATCCGTTTTTGCCACAATCCCACTGGGCACCTCACCCACGCACTGGTGGATTCGGGCGCAGAGGGCAGCTTCATTTCACAAGGCCTGGCAACCCGATTGGGCATCCGCTGTCAGGCATTAAAACACCCCATCTCCCTGGTCCATCTCTCCCGTGCCTCCCTTGGGAGAGTTTCTCACCAAACCATGCCTGTCCCAGTCATCATCTCAGGGAACCACCGGGAGGAGATGGTATTTTACGTCCTGCCCAACTCTGTGTCGCCCGTCATCCTGGGGTATCCCTGGCTACGCCTCCACAACCCTGTCCTGGACTGGAGGTCCGCTGGGGTATCGGCATGGAGTACCTTCTGTATGGGCACCTGCCTTCAGTCCGCTGCCTGCTCCCCATCCGCGGCTCCCCCTGTGGCGGATACAGCACCTCCGGACCTGTCACTGGTGCCTCCAGAATTTCACGACCTGGGTATGGTATTTAGCAAATCGAAAGCTATGTCTCTTCCCCCGCATCGACCATATGACTGTGCCATCAACCTCCGCCAGGGGGCTCCCCTGCCATCTGGTCGGCTCTACAGCCTGTCGGCGCCGGAGAAGGAGACCATGAATACATACCTGAAGGAATCTCTGAGCGCTGGGATTATTCGCCCATCGTCGTCACCCGTGGGGGCAGGGTTTTTCTTTGTCGGGAAAAAGGACGGATCCCTCCGCCCCTGCATAGACTACCGAGCGCTGAATGACATCACTGAGAGGGACCGTTACACCCTGCCCCTCATGGACACTGCCTTTCACTCCCTCCAGGGGGCGACCTGGTTTACCAAGCTGGATTTACGCAGCGCTTACCACCTCGTCCGGATCCGGGAGGGAGATGAATGGAAGACAGCCTTCCGTACCCCGAACGGCCACTTTGAGTATCTCGTCATGCCGTTCGGGCTGACCAACGCTCCTGCCGTCTTTCAGCGCCTCATTAATGACGTCCTCCGGGATTTCATCGGCCTTTTTGTGTTCGTCTACCTGGATGACATCCTTATCTTCTCCAGGTCCAGGGACGAGCACCAGGTCCATGTGAGGCGGGTCCTCCAAAGACTGCTGGAGAATCGTCTGTACGTGAAGGCTGAGAAATGCGAATTCTACGCTAGGACCACATCCTTCCTGGGATTCATCATCGCTCAAGATCAGGTGCTCCCAGACCCAGAGAAGGTGAAGGCGGTGGTGGAGTGGCCTACTCCCGCATCCCGGAAGCAGGTGCAACAGTTTGTTGGCTTCGCCAATTTTTACCGCCGCTTTGTCCCAAATTTCAGCTCGATCGTCGGACCGCTGACCCGCCTCACGTCCCCGAAGGTCCCGTTCCGGTGGACTGAAGAGGTCGCTGCTGCCTTTAGGGCGCTGAAGGCGGAGTTCTCCTCCTCCCGGGTCCTTCGCCAGGTCGACCCCGCGCTGCAGTGCATTGTGGAGGTGGACGCATCGGACACGGGAGTGGGAGCAGTGTTATCCCAGCGGTCACCTGACGATGGCGCCAAACGGCCGTGCGCCTTCTTCTCCCGGCGCCTGTCCCCGGCGGAGAGGAACTACGATGTGGGGGACAGAGAGCTCCTGGCCATTAAACTCGCCTTACAGGAGTGGCGCCACTGGCTAGACGGGGCGGACCTGCCGTTTGTGGTCCTGACGGACCACAAGAACTTAGAGTATTTACGATCTGCCAAGCGCCTGAATGCCCGCCAGGCGCGCTGGTCTTTGTTCTTCGCCAGGTTCCGCTTCTCGATCACCTTCAGGCCGGGCTCCAAAAACGGCCTGCCTGACGCCCTCTCTAGGCAGTTCACCCCTGTGGAGGCTGAGGAGACGCCCCACACTATCCTGCCCAGGTCGTGCGTCCTCGGTGCCGTCTCTTGGGACATTGAAGACAAGATCCGGAAGGCGCAGGAGGTGGAACCTGATCCTGGCGGCGGACCGGAGGGAAGACTGTTCGTCCCATCTGCGGTCCGAGGAGAGGTCATCCACTGGCTCCACACCTCCCGGCTCACCTGTCATCCCGGCACCTCTCGGATGATCAGCCTCCTCCAACGGTCCTTTTGGTGGCCAGGCCTGCGGAGGGATGCAGCCCGCTACGCCCGGGCTTGCCCAATCTGTGCCACCAGCAAGTCGGGAAATGCCCCCCCAGCGGGTCTGCTCCAGCCTCTGCCCGTCCCCGGCAGGCCCTGGTCGCACATCGCACTGGACTTCGTCACCGGACTCCCCGTTTCCAACTCCTTTGACACCGTCCTGACCATTGTGGACCGTTTCTCCAAGGCTGCACACTTCATTCCCCTGCGAGGTCTCCCTACTGCCCTGGAGACGGCGGGCCTCCTCGTCCAACACGTGGTCAGGCTGCACGGGATTCCGGTGGACGTGGTCTCGGACCGGGGTCCCCAATTTTCATCCGAGGTTTGGAGATCCTTTTGTAACGCCATCGGAGCCAAGGTGAGCCTCTCCTCCGGCCATCACCCCCAGTCTAACGGGCAGTGTGAGAGGACCAATCAGGAGCTGGAGGCTGCGCTCCGCTGTGTTACTAGATCCAAGCCGACGTCCTGGAGCAACCATCTCGCCTGGGTGGAGTATGCCCACAACACCGCCCGCTCTTCTGCAACGGGGATGTCCCCCTTCAAGGCGTCCCTGGGTTACGACCCCCCGCTGTTTCCAGCGCAGGAGAACGAGGTGACTGTCCCCTCTGTTAGGGCGCACCTTAGGCAGTTCCGCTCCACCTGGGCTGCCGCGCGTCATGCGCTTTTACGCACGGCGGAGCGCAACAGGACCGTGGCGGACCGGCACAGAAGACCTGCCCCGGCGTACAGAGTTGGGCAACTCGTGTATGTGTCTACCCAGGACGTCACATTAAAAGGCGAGAGGAGGAAGCTGGCACAGCGATTCATGGGTCCCTTTCCCATCACCCGGATCATCAACCCGGTGGCTGTGCGCGTGGCTATTCCCCCCTCCCTCCGCATCCATTCCACTTTCCATGTGTCGAAGGTGAAACTGGCAGTCACTGACCCCCTTTGCCCTCCTCCTGCGGCGCAACCCGCGCCCCGGATGATTGGTGG
Organism: Pholidichthys leucotaenia; assembly: GCA_020510985.1. Classification (NCBI taxonomy): domain Eukaryota; kingdom Metazoa; phylum Chordata; class Actinopteri; order Cichliformes; family Pholidichthyidae; genus Pholidichthys; species Pholidichthys leucotaenia. Next base: position 358,560,253 of record CM035842.1, on the reverse strand, counting down.
CCATCCGGCCTGGTCCGTCTCCTCCATCCTGGACTCCCGGCGCCGAGGTCGTGGGTTGCAATACCTGGTGGACTGGGAGGGCTATGGGCCCGAGCATCGACAATGGGTGCCCCCGTCGTTTGTGTTGGACCCATCGCTCATCGCGGACTTCCACCGAGCGCACCCGGATAAGCCATCGCCAGGAGGCGCTGCTAGAGGGGGGAGTACTGTCACGCCGCGCCATTCATCAGCGGCGCCACCTGCTCACGCACCTGACAATCATCAGCGGCGAGGGATAAAGGCCGTCTCGCCCGGAGGCTCGGCCTGAAGCCGTCAGACTTCGTCCCTCACCGTTGTGAGCATACTTCCCTTCAGCGTCACCATTTTGGTAAGAAGATCGCCTACCTCTTTTCTTCAGTCTTCTCCCCTGTGCACAGGTGGATTCCCCAGCGGCGGACATCTCCACTCCATCGCCCAATCCTCGCTGCTGTACAGAGCTCTCCAGGTGGCTGTCTTCCGGGCTTCGCCCCCTTGTTGTGCCAGCTGTCCTGACCCACCAAGTAAGTCCTTCTCTCGCCATAAATCCCTCCTGTGTTGGTGTATGCCCGTCACCCTCTCCCTGTGCTCTCTCCATAGGGTTGCTCGGCTGAACGGTCACCTGCCTCTGTGCCTGGAGCAGACACCATCACCAACACATTTACATCCCGCAGACACGCACTCACTCACTCCTGCTGTTAATAAACTCTTTGAACTACTCTAAGCCTGTGTGTGTGCGTCTCCTGAGCCGTGCGTTATGTCAGATGGTGGCTATACTGTCATCTCTGCTGGAGTCCGAGTCCCACCCTATGCAGGACATACTGAACGCACTGAGGAGTTCATTTAGCAGCAGACTACATCATCCTAAGTGCGCAACCGAGAGGTTTTGCAGGTCCTTCCTACCTACGGCAGTCAGACTGTATAACCTAAGCAGGGCTGCTCACAGAGATAGCAAAAAAACGTGACGACCTAATAGTACTGAATGCAAAAGACGCAATAGACTTACACAATGGTCCCCTCCAGTATATACAACTAGGACAGTATCGGTCGCTATGGAGGGTGACAATATGTATGGGTACATATTCATACTATGTAGGATAACTAAGTAGACGGTTATGCTGTTTATTCCATCTCGCTACAATGCTTCGCACTTTGCATATATATTAATATATTGATGTGTAAGTATGTATATCCACTGCTCTTATTTATATCTTCCGTATCTTCTTAATTATTGCTCTGAGTGTTGCTATCCCTGTGCTGTTGCAATCCTGGAATTTCCCCATTGTGGGACTAATAAAGGCTTATCTTATCTTATGTTATCTTATCTTATCTTATCTTAAATGATGCCATTGCTGAGCAGGCAAGATTAAAACACATAGTTTTTAGTCCAGCAGTCCTGTAGTCTGTTATTCCTCCATGGCTGTTTAAGATGCCACTGGTAGATTTTGAAGTACAACAACTGAGGAGGCAACATAAGCAATCAGCAACAGATTATATAGTGCATAAATATATTGGAACAGAACTTCAGAAACGTACTGATAGCATTTACTGATAATTCCAAGGACCCTACAACTGGTCGTGGAGCTGCGGTATACATTCCTCAGTATAAAATATCTATCAACTAGAAAAGCACTCGGAGAGCGCAGACCTCCGCCAAGCACCACAGTTCCCCTGTGGGCATGTTGTCCTGTATTTTTTTTTTTTTCCAAGTGTTCTGACGATTTTTTGGCAGAGTTACATGCACAAAAAAAAAAATATTGAAAAAATATTGAAAATGGCCCTATCTCGCAATGTTAAATAAATTTTTAAAAAAAAGAATCCTTTAAAAAATTCATGGATCCAGATGGTGATCCGGATCACCACCAACATCTAATCATCTGTAGGATACCCCATTTCTGACAATCTGTGAAAATTTCTTGAAAATCCGTCCATAACTTTTTGAGTTATCTTGCTAACAAACAAACAAACAAACAAACAAACAAACAGACAGACAGACAGACAGACAGACAGACAAACCAACACCAATGAAAACATAACCTCCTTGGCGGAGGTAATAAAAGAACCAGCAATCACTTATCAGTATGCACAGTTGACCTAGTTGCCATTATGTTAGATCTAAAGTGGTTGGAGATAAATTATAGGAATAATGCTGTTATTGCTTCAGATAGTTGGGCAGCTCTCTCAAGAGTGTTCAGTCACCACAGTCTTGTAGGCAGGACCTAATTGTAGAAATTCACTCCTTAATTTACAACCTCTACAGTAAAGGCCAGTCAGTAAGCTTTCTGTGGGTTCCAGCCCATGGTGGAATAGAGGGTAATGAGGATGTGGACTTATTAGCGAAACAATCTTTGAAATTTGAGGCAGTGGATCTGGACATCTCACTCAGTAAGGCAGAAGGCAAATCGATAATTAACAAGTATATAGTGCAAAAGTGGCAAGAACATTGGGACTCAATAGATGCAGGAAGATCTCTTTGTGACATTCAAAAGCAGGTGGTCTCTGGAATGGGACTTGGCAGAAACAGGAAAGAGGAGATACTCATCACCCTATTAAGAATAGGACATACTACTTTGAACTAGACGCTACATAGAATAGATAAACATCCAACAGGCAGCTGTGCACATTGTGGTTCTCCAGAAACAGTTCAGCACGTTTGGATGGAATGTCAGGGATACCGGAAACAAAGGAAACATCTGATTGCAGTAATGGAAAGGGCTAATTTAAGTTTTGGTTTGGAAAACATGTTGGGATCCTCAGTCAAAGAAATACAGACGTGGACAAAATTGTTGGTACCCCTCTGTTAATGAAAGAAAAACTTGTTGAAAATTGTTGGTACCCCTCTGTTAAGGGCCTTTTCCACTAGCACGCTTTAGCGCGACACGGGACGGCTCAGCACGCTTTGTACGCTTTTCCACAAGCCCCAACACGGTTTAACAGCCGCGATTCTCAGCCCCGCTCCAGGGCAGGGTACAGCAGTGCTGAGCTGTGCCGTGTTGTGACGTTAACAGACTGGTCGCCGCTGATTGGTCAGGTCGTAACCGGCGCTGATTGGTCAGGTTGTAACTGCCCCCCTCCTCCTCCTCATCTACCAAATCTTCACGACCTTCTCAATAAAGTTTTTGAAAAAAAAAAAAAAAAAAAAAGAATCTTCACGACCGCCTTTACTCAGCACGCAACCACTGTTGGCGGTTCCTTTTCAGTGTATTGCTGTGCTATTTTCATTTATTCTCTATCAAAAATGGCTTCGCGTAATAAGGGTGTTCCATGGACCAATAAGGAGGTGCAGTGTCTGCTCACTGCATTGTCAGACGAACGTATGCAGCGCGAGTTAGACGGAGCCGCCCGGAATGAAAAAATATACCGGGAGGTCTCGACATCGGAGTCCTTTAACGGTGAGTTTTAATTTTTTTTTATTGTGCATTTTTTCGCAAATATATTCGGTAAGACGCTCAGTTTATTTATGCAATAAAAAAGCTGTTCATTTGTGGATGGATCGCTGCTTTATTGCAGCACACTGCGGACTAAAGCTTTTATTGTAATTATTCATGTGAACAATACGCTGAAATAAGCTTATGTATTCTTGTTAAAAACTATTGTCTTTTCTGTATATATTACACTTTCGTGCTGTATTTTATTGTGTGCATTTTCCTTGTAGAATCATCCCACGCGTCCGCTACGACAGCCCGCCCGGATTCATTCAACCAAGCCTTCCTGAACCAGAGCTGGCAGAGACGGCTTCATTCAACCGAGTCTCAGCACTCAGTGGTCGGCGTGTATAAAATGTCGATTAACCTTCTTGTTGTGTTGCAAAGTTTTTTTTTTATTTTAATATTTTGTATATAATAAAATGGAATTGTTTTGGAAAGTGTGGTTTGTCTGTTATAACACTGAATTATAAAACAGTATAATTACATAGAAATTCCATTGCCTAGTCTGATGAAAATGATGCTGAGGGCCAACCATTGTAAAGGTAATGTAATTTTTAACTAGACCAAAAAAGAAATCTTTTTGTAAGCTTTCTGTTCTTTTTATTGAAATATCATAAAAAATTAGCACCAAGTCAAAGGTACAAGTATATGTAAATTGAATGTTCTATCGGCATTCCAAATTCAGAGATTTACAATACTTTAGAAGGAGTGTAGCATCATCTAAACGGAAAATAATAATACTGTTGTTCCAAACGTTGACCTGAAGGTGAAAAACATGAATTTTTTTAATTCAGTACATCCAAAATGCCCTAGGATGTGGTGTTGGACAGTGTGCCACCGTCTCATTATTTAATACGAATAAAAACAAGTTTCAGCTCATTATTTCTAGGTCATTTGGCAGTTAATTCAAAACAAAAGTGACTTGTGTTGTTGCAGCTTAATTATGAGATAAAATTAATTGTGAGATAAAACCACAGAGCAAGCAAGGCAATAATCCTTGGATCCTCCATTTTTTGTCTCGTGTAAATAAGGACTCAGTCCGGTGCGTAACATCACGGGAGTGTGGCCCCGCCTCGCTGAGAATCTGCTGCTGCCCCGCTTCTAAAACCTCCTAACACAAACCATCACAGCACAAGCACAACACCGTGCTAATGGAGACAGAAGCATTCCGAGCCGTACTGAAGTGAATCGAGCCGTACCGAGGTGTGCTGGGCTAGTGGAAAACAGGCTTTAATGAAAGAAAAACCCACAATGGTCACAGAAATAACCTGAATCTGACAAAAGTGGTAATAAATAAAAATTCTATGAAAATTAACCAGTGAAAATCAGACAATGCTTTTGAAATGTGGTTCAACAGAATTATTTTAAAAAACAAACTCATGAAACAGGCCTGGACAAAAATGATGGGACCCTTAACTTAATATTTTGTTGCACAACCTTTTGAGGCAATCACTGCAACGATTTCTGTAATTGTCAATGAGACTTCTGTACCTCAGCAGGTATTTTGGCCCATTCATGAGCAAACTGCTCCAGTTGTCTCAGGTTTGAAGGGTGCCTTCTCCAGACGACATGTTTCAGCTCCTTCCACAGATGTTCAATAGGATTTACATCAGAGCTCATAGAAGGCCACTTTAGAATAGTCCAACGTTTGGCTCTTAGCCATTCTTGGTGTTTTTAGCTGTGTGTTTTGGGTCATTATCCTGTTGCAAGACCCATGACCTGCGACTGAGACCAAGCTGTCTGACACTGGGCAGCACATTTCTCTCTAGAATATCTTGATAGTCTTGAGATTTCATTGTACCCTGCACAGATTCAAGACACCATGTGCCAGATGCAGCAAAGCAGCCCCACAACATAACAGAACCTCCTCCATGTTTCACAGTAGGGAGTGTTCCTTTCTTGGTATGCTTCATTTTTGCATCTGTGAACACAGAGCTGATGTGCCTTGCCAAAAAGTTCCAGTTTTGTCTCGTCTGTCCATAGGACATTCTCCCAGAAGCTTTGTGGCTTGTCAATATGCAGTTTGGAAAATTCCAGTCTGGCGTTTTTATGATTTGTTTTCAACAGTGGTGTCCTCCTTGGCCATCTACCATGAAGTCCACTTTGGCTCAAACAACGATGGATGGTGCGATCTGACACTGATGTACCTTGACCTTGGAGTTCACCATGAATGTGTTTAGAGGTTGTTCTGGGCTCTTTTGTTACCATTCGTATTATCCGTCTCTTCCATTTTTCATCAAGTTTTCTCCTGCAGCCACGTCCATGGAGGTTGGCCACAGTCCTGTGGATCTTAAATTTCTGAATAATATGTGCAACTGTAGTTACAGGAACATCAAGCTGCTTGGAGATGGTCTTATAGCCTTTTAACATGCTTGTCTATAATTTTCTTTCTAAATGAATATGTCCCTATGGTCACATTATTTTCAATCTTTTCTAGGGGTACTATCATTTTTGTCCAGGCCTGTTTCATGAGTTTGGTTTTTTTAAATACTAATTCTGTTGAACCACAATTCAAAAGCATTGTCTGATTTTCATTGGTTAATTTTCATAGAATTTTTATTTATTACCACTTTTGTCAGATTCAAGTTATTTCTGTGACCATTGTGGGTTTTTCTTTCATTAACAGAGGGGTACCAACAATTTTGTCCATGTCTGCACATGTCGCTCTACTTAGATATTTAAGCGCAACTGGACTAATCAAAAGAATTTAGTTTTGGGGTTTTTTTTTCTGCCATTCTCTTGTCCACGCTCCAACCTGGTTGATGGTGATGGTGCACCTGCGGGCTGGTTGCTGGCCGGCAATCAGATGTAGAAGAGGAAGAAGAAGAGTCATATAAGCAGTGACGCGGGTGACGACAACAAAACCTGGATGAATCCCGAATCTTGGTCAAAACATCACAAAGCTATGAGGAAGATGTCACAAAGCTACAAAGCTATGAGAATTACATCAGAAAGCTATGAAGAAGATGGCACAAAGCTATAAGGAAATTGTCACAAACCTATGAGGAAAACGTCACAGAGCGACAAAGCTATGAGTAAGAAGTCACAAAGCTATGAGGAAGATGTCACAAAGCTATGAGGAAAATATCACAAAGCTATGAGTAAAACATAATCAAGTCGGTGGTGGCAATGCACCTTTGAACTGGTTGCCAACCGCCAATCAAATCTAACAGAAGAAGAAGAAGAGCTCACAATGTCAGAGCTTAAGAGAGCTTTGCAAGACAGTCGATACACAGTTCCAGGATATGATCAGTTAACCCTTTGAGTGTGTATGGTGCAGAACTGCGACATACCCCCTAGTGGTCAAGAGTGGTAAATATTTTTTGTCAATAAAATAGTTCAGATTTTCAAGGCTCCAAGGCTCTTTCCACTTGAAAGTGGAAAGAGATAATGACTTACTGTCAATTACAAAGATGTAAAATATGATCCAACGTTTCAGATAGGAATAAATTTACGCATCTAATTTGCATAATGTCAGGGCACCTCTTTGAATTCCATAACTCAGTCAAAACTGGACTTTGTACGTATTTACACAAAAAATGGTTCAGTCTTTTGACACTGTTTTTTGTACAGAGGTACCTCATCATCTTCAAAGTATATGAACAAGAAATCAGTACATTTAAAAAAAAACAAACAGAAATTTCTCACTTACTTTGAAAAAGTCAGAGTGAGAAGGCAGGCACAGTGCCATGCTCTGCCACTAGGGGCACGCAAATTGTCACAATCAAAGGGTTAAGCTATGCTATGTTCCACCAGTTGCCTATGCAATCAGAGCAACTGGTGCTGAACTTGTGTAACAGAAAATGGAAGGAGGGGGTTATCCCAAGTGGGTGGAAAAAGGCTGCAATTTTACCATTTTATAAGCCAGGGAAAGATCCAGCTCATCCAGGCAACTACAGGCCAATAGCATTAACGTCACACTTAGGGAAATGGATAGAGAAGGTGTTAGTTTACAGACTCTCATATGTACTAGAGCAAAGACAATTAATAAACAACTATCAGAATGGTTTTAGAAGAGGAAGATCCACAATGGATGCTCTAGTTAGGATAAGTATTGATATTGAAAAGACTCAAAATTAAAGAAGTAATGGTTATAGTTTATCTGGATATTGAAAAGGCGTATGACTCACTGTGGAGGGATGGACTTCTTATAAAATTGAATAAAATGGGCATTGGTGATAGGATATAATAATGGATAATGGATTTTTTAACACAGGACAATTAGGATTAAAGTAGGATCAGAAGTTTCTCATGACTTTGAAATAGAAAATGGTGTTCCTCAGGGCAGTGTGATAAGCCCAGTTTTATTCAACATAACTAGTACATACCCGTGCATACCCATCCATGCCCGTGGAAACCAAGTATAAGCAAGTATTTCTGCATGCCAGTTGCTGAAGGGTCTCCTCCTGTCTTACAAGGCTGTGTTGTTCACAGTCATGCCCGCGGTGTACTGCTGGAACCTGAGGTGTTTCATGCTCACAGCACCTTTTCTGACGTGCAGCAGTTCTCCTCATTCTATTGCTCTCCATCTGGTGGGTCTTCTTCTTCTTCATTCGGACCACTGGTTGAGGGATAGATGCATCGTACTTCTAGTTCATGGGCAGGATCATGAAAATAGATCTGAGCAAGAAGTGGCTTTCGACCCTGTTCAGGAAGGCCCGTGCATGCCCGTAGAAACCAAGAATCCGGAGCACCTGGAGAAAATCAGCGCTTTGCTTGGCATTTTACACATTTGTAGTGTAGACTGGCATTCTTCAAGGTTACACATTTTTACTGTGTCAGCACCTCTTTAAAAACGACATTGCTGAGAAAGCGATACTTTTGCTTAGTTTCTTCATCTTGAGCAAAAATACGAAGACTGCTTGATCTGGAAACTGTTCGCGGCAACATAGAATTGGCCATGGCTGCAGAAAAACACGAACACGCTGTAAAGACTGGCCCTGTGACTTATTCACCTTGCCAATTTTGAGCCATATGACATCATAAAGACACATTTAGTCGAGGCGTTGTGAGTGATGGTCTATATGATGTCATAAAGGCACATTTGTCTATGAGCCATATGACATCATAAAGACACCATAATCTAGGCATTGTGAGTGATGGTCTATATGACATCATAAAGACACATTTGTCTATGTGCCGTCATATAGACATCATATTTTTATGATGACATCGCAAGTCCTATGATGCCTGAGTTCATAGGACATCCTATGATGATCAGGCAGAGATCATAGGCCGTCCTATGATGTCCTATAAACGTGACAGACACACACACAAACACACAGAGATTTCTTGCTTTAACCCTCATCCTACCAACATATTTTACATACAAATAGTACCAACTGGGGTCCGTTTGGACCCCACACAAAATTTAACTGTTAATTGGATTATTAAGCAATACCAAAGTATTTTTTTCACTTAAAATGTTTTATTTGGTTAAAACAAAGAGTTGTACTTGAAACATGATCCAAAAATCCCAGAATGGGGCTAGTTTGTCGGTTGCCTGCCTTTCAGCACGAGTAGCCCGGTTGTAATGTGTTTTTCAACCAGTGTGCCCTGGTGCATTCAGGTTTTTGTGGGAAATTATCTAATTTCACTTCTTAATTGGTACAAGAAACGCAAATACTTTGCCATTGTTGTGCATGTGTTCTGTACACAACAATGGCAAAGTATTTGCATTTCTTGTACCAATTAAGAAGTGAAATTAGATAATTTCCCACAAAAACCTGAAAGCACCAGGGCACACTGGTTGAAAAAATGGTGGCACTGAACCTAGTTCGCGACATGGTGGCACTAAAGATAGGTCTTCCTTCTTTCTCTGACCAAAGTCTACCTCACTGAAATATAACACAAAATTCATACATTTAATATCATTAACATCATATTTTTCCCTGGGGTCCGATCGGACCCCAATGAAAAATCTGAACTGACAGTACAGAAGAAAACTGTATTTTAAATCAGATTTATTTTTTGTGATTCACAGATGATGACAAACAAAGTCAGAAAGCATGATAGCTGTGATCGATAATATGTCCGTGTTGTGCATAAGAACATATCCCACTCGGTAGGATCAGGGTGATGATTAATGACATGTTTGTCATGATGATTAATGACATGTTTGAGGATCAAGAGGATCCATCAAAACAGCACTATATGCAGATGATGGAGCCATATGGACGAGGGGAAGAAATGAGAAATTTGTGTTCAAAAACATCAGGAAAGCAATGGAGAAAGTGGAAAAGTGGTCATATGAGTGGGGATTTAAATTTTCAAACAGCAAAACCTGCTATATGATTTTCACAAAAAAATGGAGAACTGGTACAGAACAATTAACATTATATAATCAGCCAAAAGAGAAAGTGAGTGAGTTCACTGGTCACATCATCACTCCATATATAATTCAAGAAATCTCTGTGTTTTTTGGTCTTCCTCACGATCATAGGTCTAGCTAAAAGATCATAGGATCACCTATGATGTTCATATGATCTCTACATGATGTCTATATGACTTCATATAGATACTGTCACTACCATAGGACTCGCTAAAAGAGCATAGGATCGCCTATGATGTTCCTATGATCTCTACATGATGTCTCTATGATGTCATGTAGACGCCACAGTATAGAGTGAGTTAACAAAATCTGTGTGTTTCTGTGTGATCAAAGGCAGGCATGATCATAGGACTTGCTATGACATCATCAAAGATCAAAGGAAGGCATCACTCACTCTCACTCACGATCATAGGACATCAAAGATCAAATGCAGGCATCACTCACCATCATAGGACTCGCTATGACATCATCAAAGATCATAAGACTCACTATATACAGTATATGGTGTCTATGGTGTCTAGTTATCATCATCTGTCTGTGGGTCACAACCGTAGGACTCGCTAAAAGATCATAGGATTCGCCTCTGATGTGCCTATGATGTCTACAGTGGGGCAAAAAAGTATTTAGTCAGCCACCAATTGTGCAAGTTCTCCCACTTAAAAGATGAGAGAGGTCTCCAATTTTCATCATAGGTGTACTTCAACTATGAGAGACAAAATGAGAAAAAAAATTCAGAAAATCACATTGAGGGATTTTTAATGAATTAATTGGTAAATTCCTCGGTAAAATAAGTATTTGGTCACCTACAAACAAGCAAGATTTCTGGCTCTCACAGACCTGTTAACTTCTTCTTTAAGAGGCTCCTCTGTCCTCCACTTGTTACCTGTATTAATGGCACCTGTTTGAACTCTTTATCAGTATAAAAGACACCTGTCCACAACCTCAAACAGTCAGACTCCAAACTCCACTATGGCCAAGACCAAAGAGCTGTCAAAGGACACCAGAAACAAAATTGTAGACCTGCAACAGACTGGGAAGACTGAATCTGCAATAGGTAAGCAGCTTGGTGTGAAGAAATCAACTGTGGGGCAATTATTAGAAAATGGAAGACATACAAGACCACTGATAATCTCCATCGATCTGGAGCTCCACGCAAGATCTCACCCCGTGGGGTCAAAATGATCACGAGAACGGTGAGCAAAAATGCCAGAACCACACGGGGGAACCTAGTGAATGACCTGCAGAGAATTGGGACCAAAGAAACAAAGGCTACCATCAGTAACACACTACGCCGCCAGGGACTCAAATCCTGCAGTGCCAGACGTGTACCCCTGCTTAAGCCAGTACATGTCCAGGCCCATCTGAAGTTTGCTAGAGAGCATTTGGATGATCCAGAAGAGGATTGGGAGAATGTCATATGGTCAGATGAAACCACAATAGAACTTTATTGTAAAAACTCAACTTGTCGCGTTTGGAGGAGAAAGAACACCATACCTACTGTGAAGCATGGGGGTGGAAACATCATGCTTTGGGGCTGTTTTTCTGCAAAGGGACCAGGACGACTGATCCGTGTAAAGGAAAGAATGAATGGGGCCATGTATCGTGAGATTTTGAGTGAAAACCTCCTTCCATCAGCAAGGGCATTGAAGATGAAACATGGCTGGGTCTTTCAGCATGACAATGATCCCAAACACACCGCCCGGGCAACGAAGGAGTGGCTCTGTAAGAAGCATTTCAAGGTCCTGGAGTGGCCTAGCCAGTCTCCAGATCTCAACCCCATAGAAAATCTTCGGAGGGAGTTGAAAGTCCGTGTTGCCCAGCGACAGCCCCAAAACATCACTGCTCTAGAGGAGATCTGCATGGAGGAATGGGCCAAAATACCAGCAACAGTGTGTGAAAACCTTGTGAAGACTTACAGAAAATGTTTGACCTTTGTCATTGCCAACAAAGGGTATATAACAAAGTATTGAGATGAACTTTTGTTATTGACCAAATACTTATTTTACCGAGGAATTTACCAATTAATTCATTAAAAATCCTTCAATGTGATTTTCTGGATTTTTTTTTTCTCATTTTGTCTCTCATAGTTGAGGTATACCTATGATGAAAATTGGAGACCGCTCTCATCTTTTAAGTGGTAGAACTTGCACAATTGGTGGCTGACTAAATACTTTTTTGCCTCACTGTATATGACATATAGACACCATGTGTCAAACAGACGTCTGTCATGACCATAGGACTCGCTTAAAGATCATACGACTCGCTTTGACATCATCAAAGATCAAAGGCAGGCATCATAGGCAGGCATCACTCACGATCACAGGACTCGCTATGACATCATCAAATATCACCTGTGTACCCTAAATAAACTGTGATATAGCTCAATCACCAAGTCTTCTCTTGTAGATTTTAGTGTCTGTATGGTTTTTAGCGCTGCAAGTGAGTCGTGCACACCACCACCCAGTCCGGACTGACCTCCTCCACCCACTGCAAACCAATAATTATTGCCACCATCTCTGCTGTAAACACGGATGTATTGTTGGAGAGTCTTTTTGCGATGGTCACTTTAAATTCTGGGATGTATACTCCAACTCCAACAGAGCCCTCTTTATTCTTTGAACCATCAGTATAGAGCTGTAAGAAGTTATGGTAATTGCTCCTGAGGTGAATGCTTGTTTTAACACCAACTTCACTCATATGCCAATCCTTTTTCCTCATTAGCAGACTAGCGTCTACTTCTATTCCCGGAAACAGCCAAGGGGGAACATTACTCACTGGACTGGTGTTAGCTATATCAATAGTGTGCAGGCCATATATTCTGGTCCTTCTTTCAATTGTCCACCCAAACCCACGTCCCTGGAAATTAAGAGTATTCCCAACAGTCTTGTAGTGTTGTTTTTGAAATATTTGCTTCGTCACTTCCTTTCAGCTTGACCCAGTATGATAATGCCAGTTTATCTCTTCTCAAATCCATTGGAATTTCTCCTGCTTCTATTAAAACTGCATTGTTTGGTGTTGTTTTGACAGCTCCAATGCACAGGCAAAGCGCTCTATGCTGCATTCTATTTTTTCCAGAGTCACTTTGCCGCTGCTCCATAAATCATGCATCTGTAGTCTATTGTCGATCGCATTAGTGCTCTGTAAATGTCAATTAATCCCTGTTTATCTGCACCCCATTCATGTCCAGCTGCAGCTTTTATGAGATTCATGACTTTTTTGCTTTTTGTCTCCAAATTTTCAACGTGAACTCTCCATGTGTATGCACTATCAAACCACAATCCGAGATATTTGAACTCACTGACTTTCTCTATTGGTTGATTATATAATGTTAATGGTTCTGTACCATTACTGTGTTTTTTTGTGAAAGTCATATAGCAGGTTTTACTGTTTGAAAATTTAAATCCCCAGTCATATGACCACTTTTCCATTTTCTCCATTGCTTTCCTGATGTTTTTTAACACAAATTTCTCATTTCTTCCACTCGTCCATATGGCTCCATCATCTGCATATATTACTGTTTTGATGGATCCCTCTTGACCCTCAAACATGTCATTAATCATTATATTGAATAAAACAGGGCTTATCACACTCCCCTGAGGAACACCATTTTCTATTTCAAAGTCATGAGAAACTTCTTATCCTACTTTAACCCTAATTGTCCTATGTGTTAAAAAATCCATTATCCAATTATACATCCTACCACCAATGTCCATTTTATTCAATTTCATAAGAAGACCGTCTCTCCACAGTGAGTCATAAGCCTTTTCAATATCCAGATAAACTATAACTATTCATTTGGTTAATTGGCTGTTCTAAATTGTCCCTAGATATCTGTTTCCTGTAGGCCCTTAGAATAGAGGGTTAGTATTAATGAAAGCGCTTTGAGTGGTCTTTGTGACTAGAAAAGCGCTATATAAGTGCAGGTTAGTTAGTTAGTTAGTTAGTTATTAATTGTTTTTGCTCTAATACATATGAGAGTCTGTAAACTAACGCCTTCTCCATCCATTTCCCTAAGTGTTGTCATGCGGTGACCCTCGCGTATCACCATAGGATGCCACGAGTCACCGGTGAGTTTTGCAATGATGGTGGTTTATTAACAAAGACAGGTCACTAACACAAACTGTGAGTCACAGTGGCAAAAATACATGGCTACATAGCCTGACTGTAGACACCTCACAAGGAATGTTGGACGATTGTTTGACGATACTCCCGCGACTAAACTGCCATCAGCGCCCGCCTAATAAAGCCGGGCGCTAACGAGCAGTAATGACAAACAGCTGACCGGCCTTGACAGCCGGAAACCCCACCGAGCGCTTTCACAATAAGAGCCTGGTGAAGCCAGAATATAACCCACAGCTGTCAAAGCCGGCAGCGAGTATACATAGCCTGAGCGCGGGCAAGACTGGCGCTCGGATCGTGACAGTACCCTCCCTCCGAGGGCGGGCTTCCCGAACGCCCATAGACCTCCATGCCCCCCCACCCCCTCCAGGGTGGGCGGATGGGGGTAGATCCGAAGGGAGAGAGAGACCAAACACAGAATCAGTACAACAAGAAAAACAAAATTAAGACTAGGCAAGGGAAAAAAAAAAACTAAACACAGCACAATGACAAAAAATACCAAATACTCAGATCAGATTAAATACACACGGAGAAAAATAAGGCAACTGCAAGACATAAACACAAATACCCACAGAAACCCAAATAACCATTACACAGAACACACAGGATAGCAAGGAAAAAAACAGAACAATTACTGGGACAGATCACCACCAGAAAATGACCATTACCCCCCCCGACAGTTTAAGCCGACCGGCGGAGACCAGGTGCCACAGGAACAGTTCAGGTGGTCTCCCCGCGTCCAACGGCCGACGGGTGGTCATGGGAGGCGGGACATGACCGGGTGGCTCACCACAGTCCAAAGCCCAGCACGTCCACTCCTCTGGTGGCCGAACCAGGTCGCCCAGCAAAACACATAACATGTCGGGTGGCCGACCCGAGGCGCCAAACCGGCAAAGCAGTTCCTCAGGCGACTGACCCGCGTCCCTCAGCCACCAGTACCAGGGGAAAACAGCCCGCAGCGGTCTCCCTGGCGAGGACAAGACATGGGAGAGCCGGGGCAAGCGTAGCAGGACCCCCACAGCCCCCGGCGATAAAGAGCAGGGGCAATGCCTCTCAAGAGGGACTAGAAGGCAAGGATGAGCCCATACTGGGTCAGGCGGCGAGGGGTCTGCAGCTCCTCCTCCGTCTGTGGACCACACCGGCGCTGCACCTCCACTGGGCCCCGATTGGGTCTCGGCTGCACCCCCGTCAGACCCCGATTGGGTCAGAACCGTACCTGCGGTAGATCCTGATTGGGCCTCGGGTGCACCCACGTCGGACCCCAATTGGGCCAAAGCAGCTCCCGCGATGGACCCCGATTGGGTCTCGGGCGCACCCACGTTGGACCCTGATTGGGCCACAGCAGCCTCCACAACGGACCCCGACTGGGTCAGTGCAGCTCCGCTGACGACCTCCACCCCCGAACCTGGAACCTTCAACTCAGCGACTCCGACTGGCCCCGTGCCGGTGACACTGCAATGAAGCTCACAGAAAACAGAAAAACCGGGATCAATATCATCAGCAGCAACAGAACCCAGCGAGACGAGCTCAGGCGCAGCAGGCGGCTGTCCCTCACTCGCCTCCCCGAGAGGCTGGCACAAATGCTCCAAAACAGGGGACAGAGACACAAGGGGGAGCACTTGCCTGCACTCGGGTTCTGTTGCCGCCCAGGACTCCGTCGATCCAGGTTCAGGGCGGCGACTCTCGTCCGCAGGCTCCAACTCAGCTGCGTCGGGCTCCGCAGCTGGCAAGATGACGTCTGCAGCCTGAGGTTCCTCCCATGCTGATGTCCACGCTGATGACCCGTGTGGCGTGGGGGCAGGGGACACTCGACCCACTGGCTCGGACCGCTCCAGCGAGGAGACCCGGGGATGCTTCATCGTCGGCACAGGTTCCGGGCCGCAGTCCGCTTTTCTCCTCCGTCCACGACGTGGCTGCAGGGCCGGATCCAGGCTTTCCAGCACTGCAGGGCCCCTCCTCATCCGACGGCGTAGGCCTGGCGTCGCGGACCACTCAACAGGGGGGAACACAGAGGCAGCAGGTTTGGTTATTAGAACTACAGCAGGTGGAGGGAGCTCGGGGGGCTGCGAGCCCCGAACTCCGCCCCCAGGAGTCAGACAAGGCATGTTACAACTATGGTGCGATGAATTAACTTGCATTTGCCTTTCACCTGGAGGAAAGATGGTGCCTGCTGTAGGGGACGCTGTTCCTCCTTCTCCCTGCTGGATGGCGACAGAGGGCCCCCTGGAAGGACGAGGTGGAGCTGCTCTCAGAGGTTCGCTGACGGGCTTCGCCAGCAGCGGGTCCAGCCGGGGATTCTGCTGAGGTTGACTGTGGAGGTGACAACGGTTTCTGGCAGAGGGCGAGGTGAAGATGAGGCCCGGGAATCGCCGCCCCTGAGCGGAGACAGAGGCGAGGAGATCGGCGAATTCCGGGAAGTCACTTAATTCAGGATTCCTCTCCACCAGTCTGACTGCCGCCGTCACATGTTTGATAATCTGTGTGGGGTGACCAGCAGAACGAGAGGCCGCCACTTGGTCCCAGATGGAAGCAGCTGCAAGTTGGAGCTTCTCCGGGGGATTCCCGAATGACGACACCCTCTGGCGGGAATCACCCCTGGGCGGAGCGAACTCCTGGACCGGAGTGGAGGCAGGAATGGGATCCGGACGTGAGGAGCGGGGATGCCTCCTCTTCGGCTTCCTGCCGGGATTTCCCTCCAGCCCACGGAGTATCTCGCGCTGTGTGGCGATATCATCTCTCCTCGCGCCGACCTCAGGGTGATCGGCGTAGCGGGGAAGATGATTTAGAACATCCTCAGCTTGGTCCAGGAACCGGTGCACGTTGCTGTGGAAGTCGAAGGGGGAGGCGGCGATGACGATTTCGTCTACGCACTCGAGGGCGTCCGCCAGCCTGTCGCTCTGACTCTGAGCGCGGACCCTCCGCGACGGCATGCTTCCAGCACGGTACCCAGACAGGAAGAACAATAGTCCAATTCAGCAAAAACTCACGGTGAAAGGCGTCTCGGAGTGGTGTCTCCATTTAGACGTCTTGGCGGGAGTATACTGTCATGCGGTGACCCTCGCGGATCACCATAAGACGCCACGAGTCACCGGTGAGTTTTGCAATGATGGTGGTTTATTAACAAAGACAGGTCACTAACACAAACTGTGAGTCACAGTGGCAAAAATACACGAAACACGGAACATGGGATTGTAGGGCTAACCCCAGCCACTACCGATCTAAAGCATGACATGGATACAAATTAACACACTAACCTTAGCCTGACTGTAGACACCTCACAAGGAATGTTGGACGATTGTTTGACGATACTCCCGCGACTAAACTGCCGTCAGCGCCCGCCTAATAAAGGCGAACACTAACGAGCAGTAATGACAAACAGCTGACCGGCCTTGACAGCCAGAAACCCCACTGAGTGCCTTCACAATAAGAGCCCGGTGAAGCCAGAATATAACCCACAGCTGTCAAAGCCGGCAGCGAGTATACATAGCCCGAGCGTGGGCAAGACTGGCGCTCAGATCGTGACAAGTGTGACGTTAATGCTATTGGCCTGTAGTTGCCTGGATGAGCTGGATCTTTCCCTGGCTTATTAAATGGTAAAATTACAGCCTTTTTCCACACACTTGGGATAACCCCCTCCTTCCATATCCTGTTAAACAATTTCAGCACCAGTTGCATTGATTGCATAGGCAACTGGCGGAACATAGCATAGCTTAACTGATCATATCCTGGAGCTGTGTATCCACTATTTTGCAAAGCTCTCTTAAGCTCTGACATTGTGAGGTCGAGGTCTAACACAGTCATGTCTTCTTTCACTTCATTTTTTTAAGTTTGCATTTTCTCTGAGTTTATGCTGCCTTTGCTGTCTCTGGCTCTCACCAAGATGGTCTCCTCTATGCACTGCTGCAAATGCTCTACCTAGGACTTCTGCCTTTTCTTTGTCTGATACAGCCATCTTGTCTCCATCCACTAAAGTTGGAATTTTAACTGATACCCTTTTCCCACTCATTTTTTGAAACATACCCCAGACATCATCTAGTTCTGTTTTCCTACCAAGGGTGGAACAAAATTCTCTCCATGTTGACCTTTTCCTGTTCTTAATAATCCTTCAAGCTACTGCCCTTTTCTTTTTGCACTCTATTAAGTTTTCACTAGTCATATTCTTCCTCAGCTCTCTGAATGCCTTGTTTCGCTCTTTTATTGCAATACTACATTCATCATTCCACCAGGATGCAACCTTCTTCCTACCCTGTGTTGTTTTCTTAGGTATACTTGCTATTGCAGCATTGAGAATATGATTGGTTACCTGACTTGAACACTCTTCTATGCCACTTTTTAATGTTACCAAATGACACAATTGAACATAGAATTTCCTAAATTTTTCCCAATCTGCCTTGTCAAAACACCATCTTGTAAAACATCTTCCCTCTTGTATCCATACTTCAGTTTTAATGACTGTAAGTACTGGGAAGTGATCACTTCCCATTGTTGTCCTGTTCATAACCGTCCATTCACAGGCACTCACTAAAGAATCAGATACCAGAGTCAGGTCAATACATGAGAATGTGTCCCTATGCACATCCACCCTGGTACCTTCACCACTGTTTAGACAAATTAACGATCTTTCATCTAACATCTCTTCCACAACATTTCCATTGTTATTTGTATGTGTGCTTCCCCACAAGCTATTGTGGGCATTAAAGTCTCCACACCATACCTCTTTCATATGCCCTTCCCCTTCCATAATGCTGAAAATATCTGCTGTTAACTTCTAGTTAACAACTTCTAGTTCGTAAAGATACTTCTAGAGTACTTGTCCGTTTGCTATAAGACTTCTCGCATTCCACTGTAGTAAGTAGTACCATAATTACCGGAGTGGTGGCTCAGTTGGTAGAGCATCCGCCCCACACCCGGGAGGCAGGGGTTCAAATCCCGGCCGGGTCATGCCGAAGACCATATAAAAAAGTGGAACTTCCTGCCGTCCAGCTTGGTGCTCAGCAATAAATGGAATGGAGGAGGGAACTCTGTGGTGGCACCTTGCATGGCAGCGGCCCTCTGATTCTGCACTTGGGGTGTGTGTGATTTACACTGTAGATAGGTAAAACACAATCTCATTCTGCTGTACATGATTGGTTGTACAGTTGAATGACAATAAGGGTGAAAAAAAAAATTAAGGTCTTGTTTCAGCATGTGCAGTCTTCCCAGTTTCAGCTTTCAATAAAGCATGAATCTGGTCAGCTGTGATATCTTTCATGTCTAGGAAGCTTTCTGCTGCTTCCACAATGGTTTTGATTCTGTCACTTTTCTTCTGTAGCTGTGCAGCAACATTCATGGTGTGGCAGATAAAAGCTATAAAGTTTGTCCTCTTAACTCTCAATGTGTCATTGTCCATTTTGCATTTGTGAACAGAAACATTCCTTGCAGCTGCACGATCCTGTGCTTGTGTGGTGTGTGGGACCCGTTGATTGCTGGGCTTCCGTTTGAACTGAACTTCTCTGAGGAAGGCCTGCTGTGTTTCTGACTATTTCTGCCTCACCAACTGTCTTTAGAGCTTCCGCATACAAGATTTTCTTAGTTATTCTGTTTTCCTGGGCTTGTCTAGCTTCCCTCTGCACAACACATCCTCCATATGCAGCACTGTGCTCACCCCCGCAGTTGCAACACTTTACTTTGGCGTCCTTGTCACATTTACAATATTCATGCTCCCCTCCACATCTAGCACATCTTATCTTTCCCCTACATTGCTGAGCAGTGTGACCCATCCTTTGACATTTGTAGCACCTGAGTGGCTTTGGGACGTATTCTCTAACACTGAAATACATGTATCCTATTAGGACTGATTTAGGGAGTGTTTCCTCAAACTGAATCATGACAGACTGTGTGTCCTTCAGCAAGCCTTCTTTTTTACTCTGTAGCCTTTTCACATCCTTCACCTTTCCTCCTTGGATCTTGTTTGTCACTTCTTCCAAAGACATGCACAAAGGGACACCTGATATAACTCCCCTCAAGTTAGCTATCATGCTAGGAACATGCACCTTCATTTGTTCTCCGTTTAGACATGTCATTGTCAGTGTTTTCTGTTGCTGTTGTTTACTTGTGGCATGAATTAACAGCCGGTTATTCTTCAACAACTTTGCAAACTCAACTCTCCCAATTTCTTTCTCATTTGCTTTTGTTAGCTTAACCGGGTGATAGTGCCCCCCACCCTGATTGAACTCAATGACAACCTTTCAGTCATTCCCTACATCCTCAAACTGCCATCCATTTTGGCCAGTTCGTGTTTTCTTCGCATTGTTACTTCTGCATCACTCCCATCTGACCTGCTTCTAAGTCTTGCCCCCCTAGCTGCTCTTTTCCGGCCCCCAGGCCTGGCTAGTGTCCAGCCCACCTCAACTTGGTCATACCCGTCAGAGCTAGATGCCATAATGTTACAGACTGCGTACAGTTTTTGCTATCTGCCACAAACAAATCAATCCTACCGCCAGCCGAACACCGATGCAAATGTGGTCCTAATCTTCTTCTTCTCTTCGATGCCTTCCCTCAGGAGTTCTTCTTCTTCTTCCAGAGTCGTCTTTGCCGCTCCATTTTGCTAATTTAAGTACTGTCGCCAGAAAGTCTCGGTTCAGGCCTCAAAATCTTTCTTCTTCTTCGTTGAGACCACTGGTTTCAAGTCTGTGTTATATTGATTACCTGTGTCTAGATATATGTCTTGTTGGGAGTCTTGCGGTTTATCTGACGTCATATAGACATCATGTAGGCGGTTCTATGATCGCCGACATCATAGGGCATCATCCAGACATCATAGGAACATCATTGGCAGCCTATGATCGTTTTGTTCATTCTATTACTAGAAAAAATCCCAGTTTGTCAATGAAGCTCTGTTGGAAAATGTGTTTGACCTTGTTAGGAAGAGTGAGTCCACAGTTCGGCGGAGTTTATCAGCGTGGGCTAAAGGGAATGTAGCCGCTCAAGTTTTCCTGCCAAGCACAGCCGTTAGCAAGGTGGCTAATCCTCCAGGGAGGATCCCCAGGAGGTGGTGGACTGGGCCATGGGACAGGGCCTGCCCTATCATCTCTAAATCATTGGCGGTGGAGCCCAGAAACACGACACAGGTGTGTGTGGCACATGCAAAAAAGGGACCACTGAAATGGTACGTGCTAAAACTCGATGGAGTCAACGTGCTGCTCACGGTGGACTCTGGGGCTGGAAGGTCCATTTTGAGTATGGCTACTCTGAAGAGACTTTTCCCAAATAAAACCATCAATGCAGGAACAGTGAGAATGTTTGGATATGGCCACGCTGAGATCAAAATGGCAGGCACAGTCGACTTTTTAGTGAAATGTAGGTTGAAGACGGTCCCTACGTCACCTTCCCCATCTCACACCAGGGAGTGGACTTGCTAGGGATAGACCTGCTGGGTGAGTTGGGATTTTCCATCAAGGACCCAGAAGGCTCTACAGTACCGAAGGTATACCC
Source organism: Pholidichthys leucotaenia (assembly GCA_020510985.1). Taxonomy (NCBI): domain Eukaryota; kingdom Metazoa; phylum Chordata; class Actinopteri; order Cichliformes; family Pholidichthyidae; genus Pholidichthys; species Pholidichthys leucotaenia. The sequence continues at coordinate 358,538,887 of CM035842.1, read as the reverse complement.
CTAATGGCATGTCCGCTGGCCAGTGCTGTTCAGAGACCTGGGATGCATGAGTGTGTTCCACCACCGCCCGCTCATAGATCCAAGTGTGACGCCGAAGATTCAACCACTACAGCGGCTTCCCCTCGCCCTGTGGGATGATGTCATGGTGGAGTTGACGAAATTGCTGGAAGCTGGCATCATTGAGAGAGTGGATGTGTCACCCTGGGTATCAAATACCGTGGTGGCCAAGAAAAAATCGAGTGGCATCCGTCCATGTATCGATCTCAGGATGGTAAATAGGGCAATCATCCTGGACAAATACCCACTCCTAACAATGGAGGAGCTCACTGCAACATTCAGCGGTTCACCGGTGTTCCCGAAGCTGGACCTTCACCAGGGTTACCTGCAGGTGCCCCTCCATCCAGCCAGCAGGAACCTGACAGCGTTTGTGACCCACATGGGTGTGTTCAGGTACACCTACATGCCGTTTGGTCTGAGTTCTGCACCCAGCTGTTTCCAGAAAATAATGTTCACGATCCTGGCTGGCCTCCAGGGTGTGGTGGCATACCTTGATGACATCGTGGTTCATGGCACATCATGGGAGGAACACGATGATAGGTTGGAACAGGTGCTGACAGTGCTGACGGAACATGGAGTCACCCTGAATGGAGAAAAGTGTATTTTTGCTGCAGCGGACTCTATCGAGTTTGTGGGGTTCTGGTTGACATGGGGGGTAGGGGGGCTGTGACCCCTGCATTTGAAAGTGGAGGTAGTTTTATGCCTCCCAGAACCATCAACACCTGTACAGATTTCCTCATTTTTGGGTATGGTGAACTTTTATGGGTGCTTTATTCCCCGCTACTCGGAAATGATTGGACCCCGCCGGGCACTGCTGAAACAAGATGCACCATGGTAATGGACCTCAGCCTGTTCAGCAGTGGTTACTAAGCTGAAGCGTCAACTCACTTCCCCTCCGGTGTTGGCCCATTTTGATCCAAAATGGCCTACCACTGTGACCTGTAACGCATCTGGTTTGGCGGTGGGGGGCAGTTACGTATGTCCCACGTGCAGGACGGCACGGAATGCCCAGTGGTGTTCGCATCAAGGTGTCTCTCAGCAGCTGAACAAAAGTATGCCGTGGGTGAGAGAGAAGCGCTCGTCTGCATCTGTGCGTGGGAACGGTGGTATATTTACCTCTATGGGTGCCATTTCATTCTACGGACAGACCACTGAGCACTGACGACATTGCTGGAACGTCGGGTTTGGGACACAGACCATTGCGGATCCACAGGTGGATGGAGTGGCTGAGGGCCTACAAGTTTACCACCCAGTTCACCCCTGGCAAGGATAACGTAGTGGCAGATCTCCTGTCCCGCGCCACGACCAACTCCGTACAATCGGACAACAATGATGACGACGACCCAACAGAGACGGATCTGGTTAATACGCTGCACGGGGCCCTTTGGGATATACAGTAGTATCCCCCCAAGAACTTCGGGTGGAGTCAGAATGAGACCCCGAGCTGTCACAACTGTGCTCAGTAATTAGAGAGGGTTGGCCCGCAAAAGTGCAGGATGGGCTGGCACCCTTTCTCCGGTATAAAGACAAGCTGAGCTGTTGGGATGATGTGTGTGGCAAGGGGGAACTGCACGTTAATCCCGGTGTCTCTCAGATCACGTGTCCTAGCGATGCTCCACAAGGGCCACTTGGGTGTGGTCAGAGTGAAAAAGCACGGCAGAGACTTTGTTTGGTGGCCGGGTATTGATTAGGACATTGAAGTTATGGTAAAAAACTGTATTCCGTGTTTGGAGAGCGGGAAGACTGGCGGATCACCCCCTCCACCCCACGGCCTCTGTCGTACCTGGAAGGCCCTTGGAAACACATACAGCTGGACATTTGTGGCAAACTGCATGCAGCACTCCCGAACAGTCGGTTCCTGCTTGTGGCCTACGACTTGTTCTCAAAGTGGCCAGAGGTGTTGCCCACTAACTCAGTCATGACAGATGTGGTTACGGGTTTCCTCTCATCCATGTTCGCCAGGTGGGGGATACCTAATGCAATCACCACTGACAATGGTCCGCAGTTCACCTCTGGGGCGTTTGAAGAGTTCTTGAGCAGTAAGGGTGTGGAACACATTAAAACCACGTTCTACCATCCCCAGGCCAATGGGGGCATTGAATGTTTTAACAAAACCCTAAAAAATGGACTGAGAACCCATTTGGCAGACGGCTTCGCATTTCTGGATGCCCTCCAGTGCACACTGCTTCAGTAAAGGGCAACAGCCCATGCTACTACAGGATGTTCCTCGGCGGCTCTCATGCTGGGACATGAACTGCTCCTTCCTTTGGATCGGCTGAGGCCACCCACAGCTCACTCTCCAGGAAATATGGACTCTACACGGGACCGGGTCACTGCACAACAGTGTAAAATGAAGCCTTGATTTGACAGGAAGCACAGAGCGAGAGCCCACGGACTGAAGGTTTCGGATCGAGTCTGCGGGTCACGAGACAACGAGGCCAGGACACGTTTGAGCTCGCAGACAGGTCGCAGTAGCACTCCAGCAGACTCAGGAAGTCACCACCGGGACAGAGGACTAAAACTACGACGAGACAACCTGATGTGAGGTGGGACTGGTTGGACTGGGGTGGTGAGAACTCACAGGCGCAGCCGACGGTGCCCAGTGCACAGTCCCCGCCAAGGGACACCCGGCTAGAGTTTATCAGAGGCCCAGGTACCTGGAGGACTATGTATTGAGGACAACAATAATTGATGCCTGTTGGGACTAAGCGGCAGAATAATCCGCTCCAACACGGTGAGGCATTCTGGTAGTTTACCCAGACGCCCATTTGGTTGGCTGAGTTTTGCCTAGTTTGCGTTATATAAATATATATATATATATATATATATAAATATATATATATAGGATAGACAATATTGTGTGTGTTTCTTCTTTTTTTTCGGGGGGGGGGGAGTCTGACTTTGTAAAAGGGGAGAATGTTATATGTGGGATTTGACTCTCAGGGCTTGGCGTAGCCTAGGCGAGGGGGTTGAGGTGGTGACGTCAGGCGGGCTACAGCTAGAGTATACAGTATATTCTGTTGTTCACTATAATAAAGTGTGTTCAGTACTCAATTAATGGAGGGTCCCTGTCTCACATTATTCAGACATAACACTTCACTCTATATCATCACTCTATCTGGTCAGGAGCTGTAGTTCTATTCGATCCTGTACTAAATCCTGTTGAGCTGTGCCAAGATCACCTCAACCCTGAAGCAGGCACGCACACACACACGCACATGCATACACATGTGAGCGCACAGAAAGCCTGTTCTTTGATTCATCTGTTTTCATTTTGAAATCTTTTTCACTTCATTTTGGACACCTCTTCAAAGACAGCCTATGTCTTGCTGTGATCTCATGTCCCAAAGTAAAAAGCAATGATGAATGATGGCTGCAGGGAGATCATAGCTCAATCACTAATTACACAGGTTTGTTTGTTACCAAAAGCTAACAAACAATACACAAAAATACAAACAATGATGGTGAATACACAAAACAAACGAATCTTCACGATCATTACTGTTCTTATTGCCATGTGCAGCCCAGTTGTATTACAGGGATCTGAGCACACATCCTGCCAGATGTTCATCGGGCTTAACCAATTATCTCCAAGTCATTCTGGCTGAAACCACCAGACACAAATCTGCCCCCTTTCTTGGTAACTTTCCTCTGTGTGAGCTTTATGGGTGAAAGAGAGGAGAGTCTGAAGCCACAATAAAGAACTCAGCAGAACTTAATGAGAGTTCAAACACAAGACATGATACCTATCCCTTTTTTCCAAATTACATCAGATATTATGCTTATACAAATGATTGTGAAAATTACTACATCAAAGTGACATGGCAGAGAGTTACCCCCAATTTACAGTGACTCTGGCTGCAATATGGTCACTGCAGCAAATATTTTCTATTCTAGTCAACGTTCTCCACTCCACCAAATACGGTGTTGTGGAACAGATCTGGCTCCCTGCGATGAATCACTAAAATACACAAGTCCGTTTTTGATGGATGCTGCATCCAGCAGCACGCAAAGAAATCTACTGTGTTTAATCACTGTTCATTAAAAAACCCTTTAAGGAGCACCTGTTATTTTCTGAGGTCCACTCTTCTACTACTGTGTCAAAGAAGATTAAAAATTTGACATAACATACAAATACTTCAAACAAGTATCATTTAAAGGCTGCTTACACATTATTAAATCACGAGTCCAGATGAATGGACAGCCAGCCAGCATGGCTTACTTTCTTTGTTATCTTGTGATCAAGTCTCTCTCCATACCTTCTTCTTCTTCTTCTTCTTTTAGATTTGATTGGTGGTTGACAACCAGCTTACAGGTGCATTACCACCACTGACTTGATTATCATCACTCTATAACTTTGTATAAGGAGTTCTTATAAGGAGTTCTGCACAACTCCTTATGTGTGAAAAAATTATCCGTCCTTGGACTGTGTCCTACTGCCACAGCAGAGAGTTACTGTTCTTATGCAGGCTGTATGCAGAGAGAACTGTGCAGACCCTCTCTTCTCTTCTTCTTTTAGATTTGATTGGCGGTTGGCAACCAGCTTACAGTTGCATTACTGCCAGTGACTTGATTCTTCTTCTTCTTCTTTTAGATTTGAACTCCTTGTGCAAGGATGTAGAGTGATGATAATCAAGTCAGTGGCGGTAATGCACCTGTAAGCTGGTTGCCAACTGCCAATCAAATCTAAAAGAAGAAGAAGAAGAAGAAGGCAACCAGCTTACAGGTGCATTACTGCCACGTACTTCACTCTAAATCATCTCTATATCTCTCCGTGTCTTTTCTACTACATGTTACTTTATCTGGTACATCATCACTCTATATCCACTGACTTCTTCTTCTTTTAGATTTGATTGGCAGTTGGCAACCAGCATGCAGGTGCATTACCGCCATGTACTTCAATTCTTCTTTTAAATGTGATTGGCGGTTGGCAACCAGCTTACAGATGCACTACTGCCACGTACTCCACTCTATATCATCACTTTATCTGGTCAGGAGCTGTAGTCTCCACATACTTCATTCTATCATACCCACTGACTTCTTCTTCTTTTAGATTTGATTGGCGGTTGGCAACCAGCTTACAGGTGCATTACCGCCACATACTTCACTCTATATCATTACTCTATGCTCGTGTTCATCTTACTGTACTTCACTCTATCTGGTCAGGAGCTATGATGTCTGAAGATAGAATTGAGGTTCGATTGGACACAGCAATGATGAAAGAAGGACTACAGCTCCTGAACAGATAAAGTGATGATATAGAGTGAAGTATGTGGTGGTAATGCACCTGTGAGCTCTATTGACTTCTTCTTCTTTTAGATTTGATTGGCGGTTGGCAACCACCTTACAGGTGCATTACCGCCATGTACTTCACTCTACATCATCACTCTATATATCTTGGCCGTAACCACTCATGGTTTTCACTCTGTATCATCACTCTATATATCTTGGCCATGCGTCTCATCACTCTATATATAATTCCCCTTCTTCTTAATAAAAGAAACATTACTCTATATTTAATATACATCAAGAAGTCTCTGGTCTGGGGCAGCTGATTTTCTTCTTCTTCTTTTAGATCTGATTGGTGGTTGGCAACCAGCTTACAGGTGCATTACCGCCACATTCTTCACTCTATATCTTCTTCTTCTCTTAGATTTGATTGGCGGTTGGCAACCAGTTTACAGGTCCATTACCGCCACTGACTTGATTATCATCACTCTATATCTTCTTCTTCTTCTTCTTCTTCTTCTTCTTCTTCTTCTTCTTCTTCTTCTTCTTAATAGGGAACTCCGTGGTCTTTTGGACTTTTTTTTCATTTTTCCATCACTGCCCGCATAATTAACTCTTCATTTTTGGGGAGGAGGATGGTGACCTTGGAAGTGCCACCTCCGTCTATCCGCCGGGGGGAGCGGATCGTTCCCCCGGACGACACTGTTGCTGTGAGGGGGGTCCTTATGGCTGTGGGTGCCCAGGTGGGCCCTGATGCGATCCGCTGTGCATCCAGGATGAGTGGAGCTGTAGTTGTGTTTCTGGCTGCTGAGGAGAATGTCCACGCTCTGGTTGCGAGCGGTATTGTAATCGGGGACATGTCTGTACAGGTGTCCCCCTTATCAGTTCCATCAACGCTTATCACCATCTCGGGTGTTCCGCCTTTCATTACTGACGAGCAGATGGCGACGGAGCTCCGCAGATTCAGGAAGTTTGCGGGCCCGTTTAGACACGTGAGTTTGGGACTCAGGGAAGCCGAGTTTAAACATGTGAAATCACTCAGGCGACAGGTGTTCATGTTTCTAGACTCGCCCACACAAACTCTGGAAGTGTCCTTCCGGGTCAAACACGGGGACGGCTACTATATGGTGTTTGCGAACTCGGGACAGATGAAGTGTTTTGAATGTGGCGACGTGGGCCATAAACGTTTCACCTGCCTGCACAGGCGCCCGGCGGGGGGCTCTGGTGGAGCCACGGCTGAGGCTGCCGGTGCGGCTTCCGCTTGCGACGCTGCTGCGGACGGCGTTGCGGGGGCTTCCGCCGCTCCTGCTCCGGAGCCTGCCGCTGTGGCTGTGGACAGTCGGCCTGTGGTGCCCGTAGCGCGGCCTGCAGCTGGGGGCGTGACTGGTGATGGCGCCCAAACAGTCAATGACGTTGACTCAGCATCGCGCTGTGTGACATCAGCGGCTGTGCTTCCGCAGCCTGCTGCCACTTCAGAGCAGCAGGCGCAACAACGCCGGCCGCCTGATATAGGCGCCGCCCCGGAACACGTGACTGATGAAGGATCAGCTGCACCAGCTGACGTGCCAGCTGGATCTAACAGTCAGCAAAGTTGTGCCGACGAGGGAATGGAGTGTGAATCTGTGTCTGCTAAAAATGAGTCTATTGGGGCAACTGGCAATGCCAATGTGGATTTGTATTCACTAGACGAAATAAATGCTTTCCTGGATGGAACCTATAATAATAGGGCCGTTAACGTCGCTGATTACTTCAGTGACACTGACAAATTCATTCGGTCTGTTAATGTACTGAGGAAGCAGGTTGGTGTTGACCTCCTGGATGAAAGAAAACGCTTCTGCCTGAAGAAGCACCTCACAGCCCTGCTTACATCAGCAGGGGGAAAAAAGGCCAAGTGCGCAAAGATGGAATGATTTCCATGGCAACAGTACGGTGCTCCTCGCATCGATCGCCTAATGCAGAACATAAAATTAGGGTCCTTAAACATCAATGGCGGGAGGGGTAATCATAAGAGGGGATTCATTACTGACCTGTTCAGACGGAAAGGTCTCAACGTTTTGTTTTTGCAGGAAACTCATACCACTTCGGCAGATGAAGTCGACTGGGGCTTGTGGTGGAAAGGCCCTTTTTCACTCAGTCACGGCACCAATCTAAGCGCAGGAGTGGCCATTTTGTTTGGGGAATCAGCAAATGCACAAGTTTTATCGGTGGTGGAGATAGTGAGGGGCAGGCTGCTTCTTGTTAGGGCCCAAATAGGGGATTCCGTGTTTTGCCTGGTTAATGTTTACGCGCCAAACCACGGCGCTGAAAGGGTTGCCTTTTTCAATATACTGACTACTGAATTGCAGCGCTATCACCAAGAACAACTTGTTGTTGCTGGTGATTTCAACTGTACCTTGGACTTCACTGTAGACCGCACTAATGCAGAACCTCATCTGCAGTCTTCTAGAATCTTGGAAAATTTCACTGTGCAGTTCAACTTAGTGGACACGTGGAGGTCTAAAAATGCACATGCGAGACAGTATACCTGGGTCAGGGTCACTGACGGTGTTGTCAGTGCTGTTAGATTAGCCAGGATTGCGGCGGATGGTAAAATAAAGCGGCGTTGGTGAAGGTTTTAAGCAGAGTTTATTAAATCATACCGCCGTCATGAAGCTCGCCCAATGGACGGCTCGGAGGCTCTCCAACAAAGAGACACAGAGTGTGTGTGTCAACAGCAGTTGCAGAGTGAGAGAGTGAGAGGATGAGTTACAGAATCGTGCAGCATATATACCCAGTTACAACAATACATGAAAGAGCATTCACAGCAGTTGGTATGGGCATTAGCATATGAGAGACATACATAACAATAGGTAGATTGCTGGCCTCTGCTCCAGCTGCAGGACAAAGAGGTTACAAGGCACATCTACATATTGATCTCAGTCTCTAGGTCACAGTAAGGACAGGACGCATGAACACAATGCATGAATGGCACATTAACATCACAATGCATGAATGGCACATTACTTCTCAGTAGTGCAGCAGAAAAAACCAAAAGTAGCGAGCTGACTGTCCTTAGTCTGTTGTGGGGGTTATTCCAAACCCGCCACAAGGATATATGTTTCTAGAACCTTTAGCCCCGGACTCCTTCACAGTAACATAAGTCCCGTCGGTTTCACGGATCATCACCTGGCTACTGCGGTGTTACTGAACTTACCAGGGAAACGGGCAAAATCTTATTGGCACTTCAATAACAAGCTCCTATAGGACAACGCCTTTTGTCATTATTTTGTGTGCTTCTGGGAACACTGGAGGACCACAAATGCTCATTTTGGTTCCCTCGAACAGTGGTGGGACGTTGGCAAAGTGCAAATTCGCCTTTTTTGTCAATGGTACGCTGCAAACTCAACTGCCATCATCAAGGCCAAGGTCAGTGAACTTGAGGACGCTGTCAAGAGGCTGGAGGCCAGCTTGGTTACGGGTCAGGATTCTACTGCTGCTCCTTTGCTGCAGGAGAAGAGATCAGCCCTGCACACATTCATGCAGGGAAGAGTGGAGGGGGCGCTAGTGAGGTCACGCTTCACTCGCCTGCAGGACATGGATGCACCAACGTCCTTCTTCAATTTGGAGAAGTCTACTGCGAAAAAGAAGTTGATGGCTTGCTTGACACTCCCAGATGGTCAGCTGACTACGGACCCATCCGAGATGCGGCGCCATGCAGTGGATTACTACGGGGCCCTGTTTGCTGCGGGAACGTGTTGCAAAGAATCTCAAACTCATCTCTTCAAAGCCCTTCCGGTGCTCGGCCCGGGGGACAGGGCCGCTCTGGACTGTGCCCTGACTTTGGATGAGTTGACTGTGGCTGTAAATCAGATGGCTCTGGGACGCCGCCTGGGCTTGATGGCCTTTCTTCAGAATTTTTTAAGCATTTTTGGAATATTATTGGATCAGACTTCTATGACGCTCTGACTGCCTGTTACAGGAAGGGAACATTACCTATCTCCTGCCGCCGTGCAGTGCTGTCTCTGTTGCCTAAGCAGGGGGACTTGGCCCTGCTGAAAAACTGGAGGCCCGTGGCTCTTCTTTGCACGGACTACAAGGTGCTTTCTAAAGCCCTGGCAAACAGACTGAACACTGTCTTGGGTTTGATCGTAGGTAAGGATCAAACATATTGTATTCCTGACCGAAACATTATGGACAATGTTTTCCTCATATGTGACGTTCTCCAGCTCAGTAAATGTCATGACTTACAGTTCGGGATTGTGTCTTTGGACCAGGAAAAGGCTTTTGATAGGGTTGACCATTCCTATTTGTTTTCCACCCTGAGGGGGTTTGGTTTTGGCAATATGTTTTTGAGGTGGGTCAATCTGCTATATACTGGAGCTGAGTGTTTGGTAAAGATGGGGGCAGGTCTGAGTCGGCCAATCCCTGTACACCGGGGAATACGCCAGCGGTGTCCACTTTTGGGTCAGCTGTACAGCTTGGCTATTGAGCCTTTGCTGTGCAGGTTGCGCACTCGGCTGGGTGGTCTGGTTCTGCCAGAGCCATCAAGCTGTTGCCGCCCGATTGTCTTGTCTGCTTATGTGGATGATGTCAACGTTTTCATCACCTCCCACAGGGATGTGCAGCGTCTGGTGGACACTTTGTCAGTTTATGAAAGGGCATCTTATGCACGGGTGAATTGGGCCAAGAGTGAGGGTCTATTGGTGGGCCACTGGTCGCGTCAAGGCGTCCCTCGCCTGCCCGGCGGTCTTCAGTGGGGGACGGCCGGTCTCAAGGTGTTGGGGGGTTTTCTGGGTTCGGAGGTTTTTGAACGAAAGAACTGGGAGGGTGTTAAGGACAAGGTGTGTGCTCGCTTTTCTAAATGGAAATGGTTGCTACCACAGCTGTCATATAGGGGCAGGGTTCTGGTCGCAAATAATCTGGTCGCCTCGGCTCTTTGGCATAGGCTGGTGGCTTTGACACCGCCCAGGAGTCTTGTGGAGGACATTCAGAAGATCATCGTGGACTTCTTTTGGTCTGGTCACCACTGGGTCCGTGCGCCTGTTCTCTACCTGCCTGTGGCCGAGGGGGGACAGGGCCTGGTGGACATACATTCCAAGATCGCCTGCTTCAGGCTTCAAACTGCACAACGCCTCCTTTACGGATGCGGATCCTGCTGGATGGACACTGCTAAACTGCTCCTGAGGAGAGTTGGTCGCTTGGGCTATGATAAGCAGCTCTTCCTCATGACATCTGGGGAGGTGGACCTTACTGGACTATCTGCTTTTTACACGTCAGTCTTGCATGCATGGCGAGTCTTCAACGTGGGCCGCATCTGTGACGAGACACCGGGCATGTGGCTGTTCGAGGAACCACTGTTTTTCAATCGACTCATCGACGCTGAGGTGCTGCAGTCTGTCAGTCTGCGGACTTGCTTGCGGGAAGCACGCTGTACCAAGCTTGGTCATCTAATAAAGATGTCGACCACATCGATGGATATGCTGAGGCGGAGTGCCAACATTACATCTGTCAGACTGCTGCAAAGGGTGGTGGAGGACGGGTGCGCCGCCCTGCCACAACCGCTTCGAGCGTTTGCGACAAACCACACTCTTTCCAATCAATGGGATGACGACACTGTGTCCACCTTTCCTGCAATTTCCATAACTCCAGCTGTGGGGGAGCGGCAGGGAGGAGAGGATCACCTGCTGACCTTCAGAATTCCTCGCCTGGGCAAGTTCCAGTTTGTCGGGACAAGGGCGGTGTATCACATCTGTGTGAAGGTTCTGAATCTGCGCTCTCTGAAGGATGTCACGGAGTCGAGGTGGGCGGGTTTTTTGAGGCCAGAGGTCTCCCCGAAAGGCAGCTGGCGGTGCATGTACAAGCTACCTATTGAGAAACGGACAGCAGATCTCCAGTGGAGGATTGTGCATGGGGCAATAGCTACGAATAAATACAGAGCACACCTCGATCCGACTGTGGGGGGGGGGGGGGAATGTTTGTTTTGTTCCCAAGTTGAGACCCTGGAGCATTTGTTTGTCCAATGTTTTCGTTTATCTGGACTTTTTGATATTTTGCGCGAGTGGTTTCAGGCTTTGGGTGAACATTTCTCTTTTGGTCTGTTCATTTACGGTCCAAAGTATAAAGTGGCAAGGAAGGCTGCTCACACTTTGATGAACTTCCTATCTGGTACTGCTAAACTTGCCATCTGGCTGACGAGGAAAAATCGGGCTAGCAACGCTGGCAATGTGGATCCTGTGTCTGCTTTCAAGGTCTTGTTGAAAGTCAGACTCCAGGTGGAGTTCTCTTACTATCAAATGGTGGACAATTTGGAGGCATTCATCAATAGATGGACTGTAGGGAACGTTTTGTGTTCTGTGGGTCAGGGGGATGAGTTATGTTTGCACTTTTGAGATGTGACACACTTGGGCCAGTGATATTGGTCTTTTTGCATTCTTGAAATGTACAATAAAGCCTTTTTTAAAAGTCAAAGTCTTCTTCTTCTTCTTCTTCTTCTTCTTCTTGCGCCGCCCTGCCATAACCGCTTCGAGCGTTTGCGACAAACCGCACTCTTTCCAGTCAATGGGATGACGACGCTGTGTCCACCTTTCCTGCAATTTCCATAACTCCAGCTGTGGGGGAGTGGCAGGGAGGAGAGGATCACCTGCTGACCTTCAGAATTCCTCGCCTGGGCAAGTTCCAGTTTGTCGGGACTTGGGCGGTGTATCACATCTGTGTGAAGGTTCTGAATCTGCGCTCTCTGATGGATGTCACAGAGTCGAGGTGGGCGGGTTTTTTGGGGCCAGAGGTCTCCCCGAAAGGCAGCTGGTGGTGCATGTACAAGCTACCTATTGAGAAATGGACAGCAGATCTCCAGTGGAGGATTGTGCATGGGGCAATAGCTACGAATAAATACAGAGCACGCCTTGATCCGACTGGGGGGGGGGGCGGAATGTTTGTTTTGTTCCCAAGTTGAGACCCTGGAGCATTTGTTTGTCCAATGTTTTCGTTTATCTGGACTTTTTGATATTTTGCGCGAGTGGTTTCAGGCTTTGGGTGAATGTTTCTCTTTTGGTCTGTTCATTTACGGTCCAAAGTATAAAGTGGCAAGGAAGGCTGCCCACACTTTGATGAACTTCCTATCTGGTACTGCTAAACTTGCCATCTGGCTGACGAGGAAAAATCGGGCTAGCAACGCTGGCAATGTGGATCCTGTGTCTGCTTTCAAGGTCTTGTTGAAAGTCAGACTCCAGGTGGAGTTCGCTTACTATCAAATGGGGGACAATTTGGAGGCATTCATCAATAGATGGACTGTAGGGAACGTTTTGTGTTCTGTGGGTCAGGGGGATGAGTTATGTTTGCACTTTTGAGATGTGACACACTTGGGCCAGTGATATTGGTCTTTTTGCATTTTTGGAATGTACAATAAAGCCTTTTTTTAAAAGGCAAAGTCTTCTTCTTCTTCTTCTTCTTCTTCTTCTTCTTCTTCTTCTTCTTCTTCTTCTTCTTCTCTTGGTTACTGGTGGATAGCAAACAACTGAACGGTGCATACCGCCACAGATAATTTTTATCTTTGTATAAGGAGTTCTTATAAAGAGTTCTGAACAACTTCCCATGTGTGAAAAAATTATCTGTCCCTTCTTCTTCTTCTTCTTCTTCTTCCTCTTCTTCTTCTTTTAGATTTAATTGGCAGTTGGCAACAAGCTTACAGGTGCATTACCGCCACTGACTTGATTACAGTATCATCACTCTATATCTTTGAATAAGGAGTTCTTCTTCTTCTTCTGTTAGATTTGATTGGCGGTTGGCAACCAGTTCAAAGGAAGGAGCTCTTTGGACTGAAGGAGTTCTAATAAGGAGCTCTGAACAACTCCTGTGTGAAAAAATTATCTGTCCTATCACTTCACTCTATATATATATATAGTTCAAGAAATCTCTGTGTGTCTGTGTCTGTCATCTGTCATGATCACAGGACCTGCTAAAAGATCATAGGACCGCCTATGATGTTCCTATGATCTCTACATGATGTCTATATACACTACCGTTCAAAAGTTTGGGGTCACTTAGAAATTTCCTTATTTTTGAAAGAAAAGCACTTTTTTTCAATGAAGATAACTTTAAACTAATCAGAAATACACTCTATACATTGCTAATGTGGTAAATGACTATTCTAGCTGCATATGTCTGGTTTTTGGTGCAGTATCTAGATAGGTGTATAGAAGCCCATTTCCAGCAACTATCACTCCAGTGTTCTAATGGTACAATGTGTTTGCTCACTGCATCAGAAGGCCAATGGATGATTAGAAAACCCTTGTGCAATCATGTTAGGTCTGCAATGCTGTAATTGCTGCAAATGGAGGATTCTTTGACGAAAGCAAAGTTTGAAGGAAAAAATTATTATTTCAAATACAAATCATTATTTCTAACCTTGTCAATGTCTTGACTACACTCATCGGCCACTTTATTAGGTGCACCTGTCCAACTGCTCGTTAACACTTAATTTCTAATCAGCCAATCACATGGCGGCAACTCAGTGCATTTAGGCATGTAGACATGGTCAAGACAATCTCCTGCAGTTCAAACCGAGCATCAGTATGGGGAAGAAAGGTGATTTGAGTGACTTTGAACGTGGCATGGTTGTTGGTGCCAGAAGGGCTGGTCTGAGTATTTCAGAAACTGCTGATCTACTGGGATTTTCACGCACAACCATCTCTAGGGTTTACAGAGAATGGTCCGAAAAAGAAAAAATATCCAGTGAGCGGCAGTTCTGTGGGCGGAAATGCCTTGTTGATGCCAGAGGTCAGAGGAGAATGGCCAGACTGGTTCGAGCTGATAGAAAGGCAACAGTGACTCAAATAACCACCCGTTACAACCAAGGTAGGCAGAAGAGCATCTCTGAATGCACAGTACGTCGAACTTTGAGGCAGATGGGCTACAGCAGCAGAAGACCACGCCGGGTGCCACTCCTTTCAGCTAAGAACAGGAAACTGAGGCTACAATTTGCACAAGCTCATCGAAATTGGACAATAGAAGATTGGAAAAACGTTGCCTGGTCTGATGAGTCTCGATTTCTGCTGCGACATTCGGATGGTAGGGTCAGAATTTGGCGTCAACAACATGAAAGCATGGATCCATCCTGCCTTGTATCAATGGTTCAGGCTGGTGGTGGTGGTGTAATGGTGTGGGGAATATTTTCTTGGCACTCTTTGGGCCCCTTGGTACCAACTGAGCATCGTTGCAACGCTACAGCCTACCTGAGTATTGTTGCTGACCATGTCCATCCCTTTATGACCACAATGTACCCAACTTCTGATGGCTACTTTCAGCAGGATAATGCGCCATGTCATAAAGCTGGAATCATCTCAGACTGGTTTCTTGAACATGACAATGAGTTCACTGTACTCAAATGGCCTCCACAGTCACCAGATCTCAATCCAATAGAGCATCTTTGGGATGTGGTGGAACGGGAGATTCGCATCATGGATGTGCAGCCGACAAATCTGCGCCAACTGTGTGATGCCATCATGTCAATATGGACCAAACTCTCTGAGGAATGCTTTCAGCACCTTGTTGAATCTATGCCACGAAGAATTGAGGCAGTTCTGAAGGCAAAAGGGGGTCCAACCTGTTACTAGCATGGTGTACCTAATAAAGTGGCCGGTGAGTGTATATTTTCTATTCATTTTACAACTCATGGTGGTAAATAAGTGTGACTTTTCATGGAAAACACAAAATAATTGTCTGGGTGACCCCAAACTTTTGAACGGTAGTGTAGGCATCACTCACAATCATAGGACTTGCTATGACATCATCAACTAGAAAAGCACTCGGTGGCGGAGGTCTGCGCATTATCATCTGAGCATTATCATCATAGTTACAATAATAGGTATCATCATCATCATCATCATCATAGTTACAACAATAATAGGTATCATCATCATCGTAGTAACAATAATAGGTATCATCATCATCATAGCTACAACAATAATAGGTATCATCATCATCGTAGTAACAATAATAGGTATCATCATCATCATCATCATAGTCATCATATCATCATCACGATGATGATGATACCTATTATTGTAGTTACGATGATGATCATGATCGGTGATCCGGATCATCCCCAAAATTTAATCAGTTCTTCCTTGTACCATTTCCAACAACGCCTGAAAGTTTCATCGAAATCTGTCCAAAACTTTTTGAGTTATCTTGCTAACCAACAGACAGACAAACAAACAGACAGACAGACAAACCCCGGCAAAAACATAACCTCCTGGCGGAGGTAAAGATCAAATGCAGGCATCATAGGACTTACTATGCCATCATCAAAGATCAAAGGCAGTCATCATTCACGATCATAGGACTTGCTGGGACATCAATGATCATAGGACTCGCTATGAAATCATCAAAGATCAAAGGCACTTATTACTCATCACTGTATACACTCATGATCATAGGACTCGCTATGACATCATCAAAAGATCAACTGCAGGCATCATACGACTCGCTATGCCATCATCAAGATCAAAGGCAGACATCACTCATGATCATAGGACTCGGTATGACATCATCAAAGATCTTAGGACTCGGTATGACATCATCAAAGATCAAAGGCAGGCATCACTCATAACTCTATATATAATTCAAGAAATATCTGTGTCACGATGTCACAATCATAGGACTCGCTAAAAGAATCAGAATCAGAATCAGAATCAGCTTTATTGCCAAGCATGTTTACAGCTGTAAACAAACAAGGAATTTGGACTTGACATTGGGCGCGCTCAATAAGCGCATCCCAATGACGCGGCAGCCATGCAAGGCGCCTGTCAACAGTGGAGGGTAAAGAGGGGGATGGGGGGGATGACACATTGGGCAGAGAGAAAAAACATAGTTTATCAAAATAAAGCTCGTATGAGCAAAATTGTGATTAAATAGAAAAAAAACCTCTAATGCACAATTAGCAGACAATACAGATCTCACAATAACAAAGCAGCGGTTGAGAGAGACAGTGTAAATGTGAAGGATCATAGTAATGAAGGCCAAAAAGATCATAGATCAAAGATCATAGATCATAGATGTAAAAGATCATAGAACTCGCAATGTCATCAAAGATCAAAGGCAGGCATCACTCACAATCATAGGACTTGCTATGACATCATCAAAGGTCAAGGGCAGGTATCACTCACAATCATAGGATTTGCTATGACATCATCAAACATCATAGGACTCGCTATGACACCACAAAGATCAAAGGCAGGCATCACTGAACAAGTGCTGACGTGCTTGCTTACACCGTTACTTACACCTGCTTTCTACGGGCATGCAGAAATACATGTTTATACTTGGTTTCTACGGGCATGCAAAGGTATGCATGGGCATGCACAGGTATGCACTAGTTTTATACAATTCTCAAATGATTTTGTCATGCAAAACCTGATTCAAATCCCTGCCGGTTCAAAACACAAAAGCCACTGGGGAGTACTGCAAGAGTCAAATGGCATCACAGCCATAACTGATTGTATCTGGAGTCACTGGAAATTGGTAGAGTGGTAATGGGTTTAAAATAGACTCTTAACTGCACTTTAACTCTAACCATAACCATCTAAAAATGTGTATTTATTTATTGCTCTAAAGAAAGTTAGTCACAAATTCTGAAGTGAATTGCCAAAGTGTCAACAATATTAAATAAATAGGGCACCAAATGGATTTGAATGGTCACCTTGCATGAGACAGCGCTTTTTTAAAATATGTGAATCACTCTTTAGCAGAAGTGAAATGCAAAAGTGATGAAAAATGCATGCACCATCACATAGCTAGTTAGACTTGTGATGTTCTGCTTGTCTGATCATTTCTGAACCCCTTACTAAAAACAAACAAAAATGGTCTGGTGTTGTTTTCGATCCTGACATACATTTAATCAAGTAATTAAAACACAGAAATAAAAGACCCTTGATTTCACCTTTGCTTACCTTTCTTTCAGGCCCTGTATTTTTTTTTTTTTTTTGCATTATGTATTTATTTTATTCATTTTAAAATTCTTTTATTTGTTTTTAAATCATTAAATGGCCTTGCCCCACCTTACCTTTCAGAGAGCTGCTTCACCCTTACACTCCTGCTTGGTCTCTCAGGTTAGCTGATCAGCTGCTCCTGGAGATACAGAAATCAAAGCGGAAGCTCAGAGGGGACAAAGCTTTTTCTGTTGCTGCTCCTAAATTATGGAATAATCTGCCTTTGTCTATTAGAAAGGCTCCTTCACTGTCCATTTCTAAAACAAAAAGCCAATTTTATTCTCTGGCTTTTGACTCAGTTTGAGGCATTGATTTTGTTTGTTTTTGTTGCTTCTATCCACCTTATTCCTAGCCCCCATGATGCCTTGCATGAATTATGAGCACAACTTCTAGTACTAGTTTAGAACGTGTGGTTGTCACTGAAACGGGACACTTTTCCTTGTTAAAAAACTAGTGCACACCTGTGCATATCTGTGCATACCTGTGTATGCCAGTAGAAACCAAGTATAAGTAAGTATTTCTGAATGCCCGTAGAAGCCAGTGTAAGCAAGGGTGCAAGCAAGCACGTCAGCACTGGTTCAGTGATGCCTGCCTTTGATCTTTGATGGTGTCATAACAAGTCCTATGATCTTTGATGATGTAATAGCGAGTCTTATGATCGTGAGTGATGCATGCATTTGATTTTTGATTGTGTCATAGCGAGTCCTATGATCATGAGTGATACCTGCCTTTGATCTTTGATGATGTCATAGCGAGTCCTATGATCGTGAGTGATGCCTGCCTTTGATCTTTGAAGATCGAGTCTTATGATCATGAGTGATAACTGCCTTTGATCTTTGATGCTCTATGATCGTGAGTGAGCATGATGCCTGCCTTTGATCTTTGAAGATGTCATAGCGAGTCCTATGATCGTGAGTGACGCCTGTCTTTGATCTTTGATGTCCTATGATCGTGAGTGATGCCTGCGTTTGATCTTTGCCGATCAAGTCCTATGATCGTGATGACTGCCTTTGATCTTTGATGATGTCATAGTGAATCCTATGATCTTTGATGATGGCATAGCGAGTCCTATGATGCCTGCATTTGATCTTTGTTGATGTCATAGCAAGTCCTATGATCTTTGATGATGTCATAATGAGTCCTATGATTGTGAGTGATGACTGCCTTTGATCTTTGAAGTCATAGTGAGTCCTATGATCTTTGATGCTCTTTTAGCGAGTCCTATGGTCTATATGACATCATATAGACATCATGTAGACATTATAAGAACATCACAGGACATCATGTAGACATCACAGGAACATCATAGTCGGTCCTATGATCTTTTAGGGAGTCCTGTGGTCATGACACACACACACACACAGACAGATAGTGTTATGGATGCCCCCTTGCAGGGTATCAGTGAGACACTAGAGGCCAGCCAGTGAGGTTGCTTGTTTATTAACAAAAGACTAAAATGACAAAATAAACAGCCACGTGGGGCAAAAACACAAACTATGACACAAGATAACCGACTCAGAGGATTAACTACAAACGGGAGCGAAATCGGAGCCTACACTGTACAATAAACACAAGAGGATGAGTGCAGAAGAATCACAGGAAAGACTGGAGCCAGGGTTTGGGGCTCCAGTCGCGTACACAGAGGTGCTCGAAGTTGTGTTGTAGGTTGCAGTGAGGAGTGAGCCTCAACTGCTCCCTTAAGTGGGACACAAAAACCAATCAAGAAAGTAATTAATGAAATGACACACAGCTGTCACAAAGCAGACTCGGCTTTGACAGCCAGAAGTCCCGTTGTGACGCTGTCAAAATAAAAGCCCTGGCAAAGGCTACAATAACAAGGCCCGAAATGAGATAGAATGGGAAAAATACTGGACAACCTGAATGCGGATGGGATCGGCACTCAGGCCATCACAGATAGAGTGATGGCCCTGATAGAGTGATGTCTGAAGGTGGCGGCAATGCACCTGTAAGCTGGTTGCCAACCGCCAATCAAATCTAAAAGAAGAAGACACACACACACACACACACACACACACACACACACACACACACAGACACACAAAGATTTCTTGAATTATATACAGTATACAGTGATGACTTTGGCATCAAAAATGCTGGAATGTGGCCTGCACCTAAAAAACAATAATATAATCATACCACTTCCCATGACTATCAGCCTGTGTTACTGGTGAGGCGTTATGGAAGCCCAGGTTGCTTTGATAGTGGCCTTCAGCTGCCTCTGCATTGTTGGGTCTGGTGTATTTCATCTTCCTCTTGGCAATACACCATAGATTCTCTATGGGATTTAGGTCAGGAGAGTTTGCTGGCTAATCAAGCACAGTGATACCATGGTCATTAAACCAGGTATTTGTACTTTTGGCTGTGTGGGCAGGTGCCATGTCCTGCTGGAAAATGAAATTAGCATCTCCATAAAGCTTGTCAGCAGCAGAGGGAAGCATGGAGTGCTCTAAAATTTCCTGTTAGATGGCTGCACTGATATTGGACTTGATTAAACACTGGAAAAACGCCAGCAGATGACATGGCTCCACATATCATCATTGACTGTGGAAACTTCACACTGGACCTCACGCAACTTGGATTCCGTGCCTGTTCACTCTTCCTCCAGACTCTGGGACCTTGATTTCTAAGTGACAGGACTTGGCACCTGATTTGGGGAGCCATGTCATCTGCTGGTGTTACTCTACTGTGTTTTATCAAGTCCAAAGTCAGCGCAGCTGTCTACCACGACATTTTAGAGCACTTCATGATTCCCTCTGCTGACAAGGTTCTTCTTCTTTTAGACTTGATTGGCAGTTGGCAACCAGCTTACAGGTGCATTATCACCATGTACTTCACTCTATATCATCACTCTATATATCAGTCTAACATGTCATCAGTTTGATGTTAGCTGGATTCCATCTCGTGGGTGTCCTCGGCACAGTGTGCGCCCGTGGGCCTCTGCTGACAAGGTTTATAGAGATGCTGATTTCATTTTCCAGCAGGACTTGGCACCTGCCCACACTGCCAAAAGTACCAAAGCCTGGTTTAAAACCTTTGCCACGGAGGCTCTGCATATCGAGGTTGTGAAGCCATCAAAAGAGCAACAGGCACTGCCGAGAGGACCAGTCCAAAGTCGGACACTGACAAAGATTTCTTGAAGGAAAAATCTGGAGGAGGTGGATATGGTTTTACTGGGGGGAATGGAGGTTGGAAGCGGGGAGGAGAATGTTTGGAGCTTGGTGGAATCTAAAAGAAACGGCTGTCTCAACTGATGAAACAATGGAAAACTTAACTGGAGCAAAAGTGACAGGGGTACAAAGATTGAAGACTAATAGAAATGGTGAAAAATGTGATAGTCTGTTGGTAATGTTAAAATGTGATGAAATAAGACTGCCAAGTAAGGTGTATATTGGCTACATGAGCTTTGAAGCCAGACTTTACGTTCCTCCTCCCCTCAGATGTTTCAAGTGTCAAAAGTTTGGTCATGTAACAGCGATATGCAAAGGTAGACAACAATGTGCCAGATGCTCCGGTGAACATGAACATGGCAAACGTGAAAGAGGAACCAATTTAAAGTGCTGTAAACTGCGGTGTTGAACATAGCTCTGCATATCGAGGTTGTGAAGCCAGCAAAAGAGCAGCAGAAATTCAGCAGGTAAAAGTCTTCCAGGGATTAACATATGCAGAAGCTGCAAAAAAGGTGCCAGCTAAAAAAGTGGGAGTGGACTCGAACAGGAAAAGTGTGGAGACTTGCAGTGCATGCAGTAGAGTTAAGGAAGATACTCTGGTTTTGAAGGAAAATAATTTTGTCTTATTTGTGGTACATGTGATAAACTGCACTGCACAGACTTCCAAAAAAACAGAAAAAATCAAAATCATTGTGAAAGCAGCAGAAAAATATCTTGGCATTAAGGGGCTACACTGGGAAGCAGTTGAGGACTTGTTAAGTGGGGGATCTTTAAGTTCAAAGACATCATGGGTTGGTGGATCAACTGCCAGTCAAGTGTAAAGGAAGAAGAATAATGATAAGATGATCTGCAGATACGGACTACAGAGACCCAGATACGAGACTGAAGAGGAGGAAAAGCGTCGTGGAGCTGGGAGGGGGACGTCACAAAGCTATGAGGAAAATGTCACAGAGCTATGAGGAAAACATCACGGGGATATGAGGTGGGCATCACAAAGCTCTGAAGAAATGTCATGGAGCGGTGAGGAGAACATTACAAAGTTATGAGGAAAATGTCACGAAGCAATGAAGAAGACGTCGTAAAGCTATGAGGAGAACACACAGGATGCACACACACGCAGCACTGACACGCACACACACACAGCCATAGCGCACAACGCTACAGTGTGTCTCATGATGATGGAGGAATAAAATTCTGAAACCTTCCAGCTCATTGCATCTCACCTGAACTTATTCGTTCCTCCACACTGGTGACCCTTGACGAAGAATGGAACACGAGGTGAACACCCCGGAGATGACCTCGACCGGGAAAGCCCCAGAATGCGTCATGGTGCAACCCTCGCCTGATCTCTTCCCTCCACACTGGTGATCTGATGAGGGAGAATGACCGTCTGCTCCCTCTCACCGCACTGTGGACACAGAGGACCAGAGAACGCCTGCAACCTCTTCATCCTCACCGGAGCGCAGCGCTGGGACCAAAATGCACCATGAATGACACGAGCGAACGAAGGAAGCAGCCTGAATGGGAACAATCATCGACGCCGATTGCACTGATTTCCACCGAGCTCCCCGACTCTGACTAAACTCCGGACAGCGGACCTCCGCGCACAGAAACACCGCAGGATTACAAGGACAGAGCAACTGCCAGCTGTGTGGTCACGGCGCCAAGCGTGCACCACACACAGGGACGAACCGGCTCCACAGACTGATACATCGTCCTCCGCCGCTGCACATGCCCGAGAAAAACAGCTGATCGCCACCCTCGGAACCTTCAGGGCTGCTCGCACACCTAGAGCAGACATGCAGCCTGCACACAGGACTCTGTATGGGTTTCTCCAGCCATGGCGCACAAGGGGAATTTAGCCGATTGCTTTCCCCGATGACTTTAAGGCTGTTTCCCCACACCTAAGAGCCAAACCGCCTCACACCCTCACACAGCTGCAGTTGTTTCACAGCCGCTATGCATCCTCGGGGAATTTGGCCACTCGCTTTCCCCACATCCTTGCTGGATTGAGCCGCGGGAGGAGTCAGATAAAATGTTTTTTCAGAGTCAGAGATATAATTTTTTTTCACAGCCACTGTGGATCTCCGCCACATTTAACGGGAAAGTCCCTCACCATCGTGGATCTACACGCAATTTTTTGCTCGACCCAGACACCTTTGACGTCCCGGGACAGCACTCGCCTACTCCCACCCCCTCCCCCTCCTCCTGCACAGAGCCTTTCCCGCACCTCACTCCCTAAGCCGGCCGATCGCCGTCTGGTTCCATTACTCACGACTGCACACCGGCCCGTGCGCCCACGATCCACTGCCATTCAACGTGCTGGAACTCGAAGCGGAGCACATTTTTTTTCCACCCCTCCCCCGTCCCCCCACAGACTGACATGCCCTCCGACAGTTCTACCGGAGCTGGAGCCCAAACGACGGGGGGGGGGGGGGGTCACAACCCCTGCTGAGTGCTCTGGGAGGGAGCCCTGTGGTGACCCACCACAATCTACATGGACATTCAGCAATCACACTCAGCTAGGGCAGGAAGCAGAACAATTTACATACAGACAGAGAGCCCCTAGGTGGACAACCAGAACAATGACTATTGTTATACATCCCCGGATTAAGGAGAGGAAGTCCGGCACCAGTTAATCACGCGATTGATATGTATTGACTGATATGTATATCAATATGCAAATGTGCCATGAAATCTCTCTTGTCTGTATAAAAGAGCTTGCTTTACATGCCTCAGACATCACACAGGATGTACACACACGCAGCACTGACACACACACACACACACACACACACACACACACAGCCATAGCGCACAGTGCTACAGTGTGTCTCATGATGATGGAGGAATAAAACTCTGAAACCTTCCAGCTCGTTGCATCTCACCTGAACTTATTTTTACCTCCACAATAGTTGGTTTCTATGGGCATGCATTGGTATGCACTAGTTTATATATAATTCAAGAAATCTCTGTCTGGATTTTGTGTCTAAAGTCTAGGACTTTGTGTTGCCATGGCAACCATGTCAAAGATCAAAGGCAGGCATCACTGAATGATTGAGATTTCTTGATCTGGCTACGGCCAAAACGGATAATTTTTTCATGCATAAGGAGTTGTTCAGAACTCCTTAAGAAGTCCTTATATAAAGATATAGAGTGATGATGGATGTGAGTCCTGGAGAACTACAGCTCCTGACCAGACACAGTGATGATATAGAGTGAAGTACATGGCTGTAATGCACCTGTGGGCTGGTTGCCAACCACCAATCACATCTAAAAGATGAAGAAAAAGAAGATATAGAGTGATGATAATCAAGTTAGTGGCGGTAATGCGCCTGTGAGCTGATTGCCAACCGCCAATCAAATCTAAAAGAAGGAGAAGAAGATTGGTGACGTCAAAGATCAAAGGCAGGCATCACTGAATGAGTGGTGACATCAAAGGTCAAAGGCAGGTTTCATAGGACTTGCTATGACATCATCAAAGATCAAAGGCAGGCATCACTGAACGAGTGGTGATGTCAAAGATCAAAGGCAGGCATCATTGTATGACATCATTAAAGATCAAAAGCAGGCATCACTGAACGAGTGGTTTCTATGGGTACGCACAGGTATGTACACTACCGTTCAAAAGTTTGGGGTCACTTAGAAATTTCCTTATTTTTGAAAGAAAAGCACTGTTTTTGTCAATGAAGATAACTTTAAACTAATCAGAAATACACTCTAATATCTAATATACATTGCTAATGTGGTAAATGACTATTCTAGCTGCAAATGTCTGGTTTTTGGTGTAATATCTACATAGGTGTATAGAGGCCCATTTCCAGCAACTATCACTCCAGTGTTCTAATGGTACAATGTGCTTGCTCATTGCGTCAGAAGGCTAATGGATGATTAGAAAACCCTTGTGCAATCATGTTAGCACAGTTGAAAACAGTTTAGCTGGTTAGAGAAGCTATAAAACTGATCTTCCTTTGAGCAGGTTGAGTATCTGGAAAAAATTATTATTTCAAATACATATCATTATTTCTAACCTTGTCAATGTCTTGACTATATTTTCTATTCATTTTACAACTCATGGTGGTAAATAAGTGTGACTTTTCATGGAAAACACAAAATAATTATCTGGGTGACCCCAAACTTTTGAACGGTAGTGTATGTATGAGTGACCATAAAAGGAGTTGTTCACATGCAACCCTGTCAAAGATCAAAGGCAGGCATCACCATGGTAATTGGTAACAGTAACTTTCTATTGTTCAGAATTTGACAGAATTTCTGCATGCCCGTAGAAAGCAGGTGTAAGAAAACATTTCTGCATGCCTGTAGAAAGTTACTGCTACCATGGCAACAATAACCATGATGATGCCTGCCTTTGATCTTTGACAAGGTCAAGCAAGTATTTCTGCATGCCCGTAGAGTGTTCTGACCTCACAATGTGTCTATGATGTCTATACGACATCATAGGAGGAGTTGTTCAAAGTAGTTGTTCAGAACTCCTTATATGGTCATGTGACATCATAGGAACACAGTGTGCGCCTGTGACACAGACACACACTGACGCAGACAGAGATTTCTTGAATAATATATAGAGTGATAATGTACTTTGTGCTGTGTTTTTATGCATGCACACATTAACATTAATATGTAAACATATTTAAATATGTAAGACTATCACTGCACGGGGAAACCATAAGCCCTGGATGACTGCAGAGGTGCGCTCGCTGCTCACAGCCAGAGATGCAGCCTTCAGAGCAAAGGACAGGATCGCCCTCCGCTCAGCCAGGTCTGCGCTCTCAAAGGGAATTAAGACGGCGAAGCGCCCCTATGCGGAGAAAATCCAGGGACACCTCTGTGACACTAGGAACACCAAGCGGATGTGGCAGGGAGTTTGGGCGCTGACGGACTATAAGTCTAGGCAGGGGGTCGATGATGACGACGCTTCGCTTCCAGACAGGCTCAACAACTTCTTTGCACGTTTTGAAACATCAAACCCGACAATCAGCGGGAGGGCTGGCCCATCTCCACCATCGGCTGGGCCAGCTATCACCATCAGCACAACGGACACACGGAGGACCCTAACCAAGGTCAAGCCACGTAAAGCTGCAGGTCCGGACAACATCCCGGGACGTGTGCTCCGAGACTGCGCGAGCGAGTTGACGGATGTCCTGACTGACATTTATAACATCTCCCTGAGTCAGGCCATCGTTCCCAGATGCTTTAAGACCTCTACCATAGTACCGGTGGCAAAGAAACCCGTTGTGTCCGGTCTGAATGACTATCGTCCTGTTGCACTGACACCAATTGTGATTAAGTGTTTTGAATGGCTTGTCAAACCACACATCACAGCCTGCCTCCCTGCATCACATGACCCGCTCCAGTTTGCATATCGTTCAAACCACTCCACAGAGGATGCTATAGTCACCACCCTGCACTCTGTCATCACCCACCTGGATCAGAAAGACACCTACGCCAGACTCCTGTACATTGATTTCAGTTCAGCATTCAACACCATTATCCCCCAGAGACTGATGGAGAAATTACTCCTTCTTGGTCTGAACACTGCCACATGTCTCTGGATCCTGGATTTCCTGACCGAGAGACCTCAGTCTGTCCGGGTTGGAAATAACATCTCCAACTCTATCACGCTGAGCACCGGATCCCCTCAAGGCTGCGTACTCAGTCCACTGTTGTTTACACTTCTAACACATGACTGTGTATCCAGACACGAGGGGAACCAGATTATTAAGTTTGCAGACGACACCACGGTGGTGGGACTTATTCAGAGGGATGAGAAATCAATGTACAGGGAACAAGTGAGAGACCTGGAGGGCTGGTGCAGGGAGAACAAGCTGGTGCTCAACGTGGACAAAACAAAGGAGATGATTATCGACTTCCGGCGGTCACAGCCTGAACACGTTCCTCTCAGCATTCATTGGTGGCCGTTTAGTGGAGAGAGTGGAGAACATCAAGTTCCTCGGAGTGCAGATCTCGCAGGACCTGACCTGGAGCAAGAATTCCTTGGGGATCAGGAAGTGGGCCCAGCAGAGACTGCACTTCTTGAGGAAACTCAAACAGACCTCTCTCCCCATCTGCATCCTCAGGACCTTCTACAGAGGTGTGGTGGAGAGTGTTCTGACATACTGCATTGCAACATGGTACTCCAGCTGCAGTATGTCAGACAAAAAAGCCCTGCAGAGGATAGTTAAGGGAGCTGAGAGGGTAATTGGAGTTTCCCTCCCCTCTGTCCAAGAACTTTTTCAGAACCGTTGTAGGAGCAGGGCACTGAACATTGTCAAGAACCATTCTCACCTTCTGCATAAACACTTTGAACTTCTGCCATCTGGCAAACGATTCCGGAGCATCAGAATCAGAATCAGAATCAGAATCAGAATCAGAATCAGGTTTATTGCCATTGTTCATGTAGTACACAAACTAGGAATTTGTCTCGGTACAATGCTGCAACATTAAACATGATAAGATAAGAGAAATAAACTATACATGTAATAAAGTGTAGGATAAGATTAAGTGATACTGGTCAACAGTTAAAATATATATTAGCCAGCAGCAGATACTGTGGAGAACTATATAGTGCAGTCGGTAATGCAGGAAGAAAACAGTGATGATTGACATGAGTCTGGTTGAGCTGCTGTACATGGTGCACGAGAGTCACTTAGTGTTCAGCAGTCTAATGGCAGAGGGGAACAAGCTGTTCATGTGACGGGAGGTTTTAGTCTGGATGGACCGAAGTCTTCTACCAGAGGGGAGGGGGGCAAACAGTACGTGACCAGGGTGTGAGGGATCGGCTATGATCCGGCCAGCACGCCTCCAGGTCCTGGAGATGTACAGATCCTGGAGAGAAGGGAGCTTGCAGCCGATCACCTTCTCAGCAGTGCGCACGACGCGCTGCAGCCTTAGTCTGTCCCTGGCAGTGGCTCCTGCGTACCACACGGTTATGGAGGTGGTGAGGATGGACTCGATGATGGCTGTGTAGAACTGCACTAACATCTTGGTGGGTAGCTTGAGCTTCCTCAGCTGCCGCAGGAAGAACATCCTCTGCTGGGCTTTTTTGATGAGTGAGCTGATGGTCAGCTCCCATTTGAGGTCCCTGGTGATGGTAGTGCCTAGGAAGCGGAAGGAATCAGCAGTGGTGATGGGAGAGCCTGAGAGGGTGAGGGGGGGCAGAGGAGTAGTGACTTTCCTGAAGTCTACAATCATCTCCACTGTCTTCAGAGCGTTCAGCTGCAGGTTGTTATTGCTGCACCAGGACGCCAGCTGGGCCACCTCTCTCCTGTAGGCGGACTCGTCGCCGTTGGAGATGAGCCCGATGAGGGTGGTGTCGTCCGCAAACTTGATCAACTTGACAGACTGGTGGCTGGAGGTGCAGGAGTTGGTGTAAAGGGAGAAGAGTAGGGGGGAAAGTACACAGCCCTGGGGTGATCCGGTGCTGATGCTAGTATAGTCTGAGACAGTCTTTCCCAGCCGCACATGCTGCCTCCGGTCCGTCAGGAAGTCGATGATCCACCTGCAGAGGGAGTCAGGCACGTTGAGCAGGGACAGCTTGTCCCAGAGCAGAGCGGGGCGGATGGTGTTGAATGCGGAGCTGAAGTCCACAAACAGGATCCTGGCGTAGGTTCCCGGGGAGTCCAGGTGCTGCAGGATGGAGTGGAGGGCCAGGTTGACTGCATCGTCTACAGACCTGTTGGCTCGGTAGGCAAACTGCAGCGGGTCCAGGAGAGGGGTGGTGATGGACTTGAGGTGGGACAGGACCAGGCGCTCAAAGGACTTCATGACTACAGAGGTGAGCACTACAGGTCTGTAGTCATTAAGTCCAGTGATCCGTGGCTTCTTGGGGACAGGGATGATGGTGGAGGATTTGAGGCAGGATGGCACGTGGCATAACTTAAGGGAGGTGTTAAAAATGTCTGTGAATACAGGAGCCAGCTGTTTCGCACAGAGTCTCAGGGTGGAGGGAGACACGCCGTCTGGGCCGGGGGCCTTGCGCGGGTTCAGTCTGGAGAACTGTTTGAGCACATCCTGCTCACTGATGATAAGGGGAGGGGGGGAGGTGGGGGGGGGGGTGCCTTAAATGAAGTAGGGAATGTGGAGGCTGTGGAGCTGGAGGGAGGGGGGGAGTTGGACACAGATGACGAGGTGTCAAAACGGGCATAGTGTTGGGACAGTCTCTGACAAAGGGCTTTGTCATCCTGACCTTTAGGAGCCTGAGGCCGATAGTTGGTGATCTGCCTCAGTCCTCTCCACACGGAAGCCGAATCATTAGCAGTGAACTGCTGCTGGAGTCTCTCTGAGTACACAGATTTAGCCCTCTTCAGCTCTCTGTTAAACCGGTATTTAACCTCCCTGTAGCAGTCCCTGTCTCCACTTTTCAGCGCTGCTTCCTTCTCCTTCCTGATCTGTCTGAGCTTAGCTGTGAACCAGGGTTTGTCATTAGAGTAACTCACCCTGGTGCGTGATGGAAGAATGTTCTCTTCACAAAAGTGGATATATGAGTTCACAGTGTCCGTGTACTCATCCAGATCATGCGTGGCTCCTTTAAGCATGCCCCAGTCAGATATTTCCATGCACGTTTCCAGCTTCTCCTCAGCATCACTGGTCCGTATCTTCGTAGTGCTCACAACAGGTTTAGTGAGCTTCAATCTCTGTCTGTATGTGGGAATGAGGTGAACCATCACGTGATCAGATAATCCCAGCGCAGCTCGAGGGACAGCGCGATATGCGTCTTTCACTGTGGTGTAACAGTGATCCAGTGTGTTTAATCCTCTGGTGGGGCATTTAATAAACTGTTTGTAGCGGGGGAGATCGTGGCTCAGATTGCACTGATTAAAGTCGCCAGCCACAATAATCAGCGAGTCTGGGAAACTCCGCTCTGTGTGTTGAATGTGATCCGCGAGCACGCGCTGAGCTTCGCGCGTGTCCGCGTCGGGAGGGGCGTACACAGCGATCATTATGAAAGAAGCAAACTCCCGCGGGGAATAGAAGGGCTTGCAATTGATAACAAGAAATTCCAAGGCAGGAGAACAGTGTTTGGAAATTACCGTTACATCAGAGCACCAGCTACAGTTGATGTAGAAGCAGACACCGCCTCCTGTGGTCTTGCCGGAAAGCTCTGTGTCACGATCAGCACGGAAGAGCTGGAAGCCGTCGAGGCGCAGCGCGCTGTCCGGTATATTTCCCCGGAGCCAGGTCTCAGTAAAGCAGAGGACAGCTGAGGAGGCGAGGTCCTTAAAACGCATCAGCAGTCTCAGTTCATCCACCTTGTTAGAGAGAGAGTTGGTATTGGACAGAAATATGCCAGGCAGCGCCGTTCGCGAGCCTCTCCTGCGAAGTCGTACGAGAGCGCCCGCTCGTCTTCCTCTCTTCCGCCGTCTCACTTTCCGAGCCAAACAATAAACCAGATCGGCGGCAGGGGCTAGAAAAACTGGGAGGAGGTCCGTGGGGGTCAAAGTCCTGATATTTAAAAGTTCTTCACGGGTATAAGTGCAAGCAGACACACAATTGACAAACAAAAACAAACAAAGAGCGCAGCGAAGCACCATGTCGACCGCTGTGGGCGCCATCTTGGATCGAAAAAAAAAAAAAAAAAAAAGGCAGAACCACCAGACTGATTAACAGCTTCCTTCCACAAGCTGTTAGGATGCTGAACAGTTGATCCGGAATCTCTCATACATACTACTGCACCTATGAACATTATGTATATTATTTGCATATTATAGTTCCGGTTAGTTTTCAAGTATGTCTCAGGGAAGTGTGAATGGCTGTGTTGGGGTGGGGGTGAGGGTGTGTGTGAGTGTGTCTTAAATTATGTTCTTTTTACTTATATGGATGCCGAGAGAAACACTATTTCATCTTGCCTGCACTACAGTTGTATGTACAGCAATATGACAATAAAGGTTGATTTGATTTGATTTAAATGTTTGTACATGAATCATAGGGCTGGTCACGATGGTTACTGTTGCTTTGGAATAGTAAACATTCCATTTCAGTTCTTAAAATGCCTTTGTGACATCATCAGTGACAGCATCACAGAGGCTTCTCTTGTCTGACACATTTAGTTTTAGAATAGTTGGTGGGACACTTTTAAGCAGACTTGGTGAATACCATACCTCACCTTATAAGCAATTACAAGGTAAAAAAAAATATATATTTTCTCTTTTGTTGTATATGAGATTTGTCTTTGAGAACTCAGTCCACATTGACTGTCTCTATACATTTCAGCACAAGTCAAGGTTCATTTTTGAATAACTTACTGTTTGTTTAAAACAGAAGTGATGTAAAGGAAGCAAGATGTCTTAGCCAAGACAAGGCGTAATATGGAAGCAAGCATTTTTAAGTTTTACAATTATGTTTAGCATTTTTTGAGCTAACTTCCTACAACATTAAGCTATTTTTGCTTTTATGTTAACAATTTTCAAGTTTAGACTGTTTAAGCATGTAAGCTAGCATTTTTATAGTTTAAGGCTCAAATTTAGCATTTTCAGCTATTTCAGCATTTTTAGCCTTTCAGCTAAAATTGTTCAGCATTTTACATAGTGTCATAGCACTTCAGCTAATAATTTAGCAGCATTTCGGCTCAAGTGCTTCAGCATATTTAGCCTTTCAGCCTTAACTGTTCAGCATTTTACATTGTGTTGTAGCATTTCAGCAAATAATTTAGCAACATTCCAGCTCATCTATCTATAAATGCAAGAAATCTCTGTCTGTCTGTGTGTCTGTGTGTGTTCCACGCATATCTCCCGAACCATTCGATGGACTAGGCTCAGATGTTATACATGTTGTGCTGAGGTTACGAGGGTGTGCATCCCCAAATTTCAGCCTCCCCGGATATGCAGAAGTTCTTTTTCTTCTTTTAGATTTAATTGGTAGTTGGCAGCCAGCTTACAGGTGCATTACTGCCACATACTTCACTTTATATCACTGTTCTTCTTCTTCTTCCAGATCTGATTGCTGGCTGACAACCAGCTCACAGGTCCTGGGACCTGTGGACATGTGGTTTCTTTGGCTGAAGTTCCTAACATGTTTTCCAAAACAAAACTTAAATTAGCCCTTTCCATTACTCCAGTCAGATGTTTCCTTTGTTCCTGGTATCACTGACATTCCAACAAAACATAATGAACTGTTTCCAGAGAACCACAATGTGCACAGCTGCCAGTTGGGTGTTTACTTATTCTATGCAGTGTCTGGTTCAAAGTAGTATGTCCTATTCTTAATCGGGTGATGAGTATCTCCTCTTTCCTGTTTCTGCCAACTCCCATTCCAGAGTCCACCCGCTTTTGAATGTCATAAAGATGTCTTCCTGCATCTATTGAGTCCCAGTGTTCTTGCCACTTTTCCACTATATAATTTTTAATTATTGATTTGCCTTCTGCCTTTCTGGGATTTCCATATTTATTGTTTTGAATTTTAATGATTGTTTTGCTAATAAATCCACATCCTCATTACCCCCTATCCCAATGTGGGCTGGAACCCAAAGAAAGTTTATTGACTGACCTTTACTAGAAGTTGTAAATTAAGGAGTGATTTCTACAATTAGGTCCTGCCTACACGACTGCAGTGACTGAACACTCTTGAGAGCTGCCCAACTATCTGAAGCAATGACTGCATTATTTCTATAATTTATCTCCAACCACTGTAAAACTAATAAAATGGCAACTAGCTCAACTGCGTACACTGATAAGTGATTGCTGGTTCTTTTATTGATAGATATTTTATACTGAGGAATGTATACCGCAGCTCCACTACGACCAGTTGTAGGATCCTTGGAACCATCAGGAAATGCTATCAGCCTGTTTGTGAAGTTCTGTTCAATATATTTATGCACTATATTACTCTGCTGCAGATTGCTTATGTTGCCACCTCAGTTGTTGTATTTCAAAATCTACCAGTGGCATCTTAAACAGCCATGGAGGAATAACAGACCACAGGACCATTGGGCTAAAATCTATGTATTTTATTCCTGCATGCTCAGCAATGGCATCACTTATCCATCCAAAGCTACCAATGTTAGACTCATTGTGTTCCCAGCAATCATCAGGAGTAGCTTTTGCAGGATATAAACAAGCAAAGTTTTTTGTATAGCACTTTTCACAGATACACTACCGTTCAAAAGTTTGGGGTCACTTAGAAATTTCCTTATTTTTGAAAGAAAAGCACTGTTTTTGTCAATGAAGATAACTTTAAACTAATCAGAAATACACTCTAATATCTAATATACATTGCTAATGTGGTAAATGACTATTCTAGCTGCAAATGTCTGGTTTTTGGTGTAATATCTACATAGGTGCATAGAGGCCCATTTCCAGCAACTATCACTCCAGTGTTCTAATGGTACAATGTGTTTGCTCATTGCGTCAGAAGGCTAATGGATGATTAGAAAACCCTTGTGCAATCATGTTAGCACAGTTGAAAACAGTTTAGCTGGTTAGAGAAGCTATAAAACTGATCTTCCTTTGAGCAGGTTGAGTATCTGGAAAAAATTATTTCAAATACAAATTATTTCTAACCTTGTCAATGTCTTGACTATATTTTCTATTCATTTTACAACTCATGGTGGTAAATAAGTGTGACTTTTCATGGAAAACACAAAATAATTATCTGAGTGACCCCAAACTTTTGAACGGTAGTGTATATTTCACAAAGTGCTTCACAGCAAATTAAATTTTACAAATACACAGAAATTAAATTCAATAGAAATAAGAAAATATTCATATTAATAGGAATAAAAAGAGAAAACAGAAGAAATAAAAGCCAATCAATGAGAGCTAAAAGCCTGTCTAAACAAATGAGTTTTAAACTCCTCCTTAAAGGAGTCAACAGACTCAAGGCAGCGCAAGGACAGGGGAAGTGTGTTCCAAAGCCGTGGTGCAGCAGCCTGGAAAGATCGATCTCCACAGGTTCTGAATTTGGGCCAAGGGACCACCAGGAGTCTCTGGTCTGAGGATCTTAGTGATCGCTTCGTGGCATAAGGTGTCAAGAGGGCTGAGATGTATGAAAGGGCGTGGCCATTAAGAGCTCTAAAAGTCAAAATTAAAATCTTAAAATGAAATCTAAAAGCAACTAGCAACCAGTGAAGGGATGATAAAACTGGGGAAATGTGTTCCGTTTTCTTGGTCTGGGTTAAAAGCCGAGCTGCTGCATTTTGCACAGTCTGAAGGCGGGCAAAGGCAGTTTTACTAAAACACATTAAAAGGGCATTACAATAATCTAAGCGAGATGAGATAAAAGCATGAATCACCATTTCCAGTTCAGGTGTTGAGACCATAGGTCTAAGTTTGCTATTATTCCTATTATTATGCCAACCATGGCACTCCAGTAACATAGCATTTAAAAACAACACCCAGGTTACGCAGGCTGGGCTGGACAGAAGAGCCTAGGTGACCTAAGTGTTGCTTTATCAGAGGAATTTTACTGTCTGGAGCGATGATCAGTGTTTCTGTCTTGTGAAGATTTAATTGTAGGAAGTTATTGTATAACCACTTGTTAATGGCAGACAGGCATGAGATTAAGGTTGATAAAACTAGTGCATACCCGTGCATGCCCGTGCGTACCCTAGAAACCAAGTATAAGCATGTATTTCTGCACACAGACATAATGTAGTGAGTCCTATGGTGGTTGACATCATAGGAACATCATCGGACATCGTGCAGACTTCATAGGCTCATCATAGGCGGTCCTATGATCGTGACCGGTCCATGCCCGTAGAAAGCAAGTATAAGCAAGTATTTCTGCATGCCCGTTGCTGAAGGGTCTCCTGTCTCAGATGGCTGTGTTCACAGTCATGGCTGCGACGTACTGCTGGAGCCTCAGGTGTTTGCATCTTCAAGGGCATCTTTTCTAACATGCAGCAGTTCTCCTCACTGTATTGCTCTCCATGTCGTGGGACATCATCGGCGACTCTATACTATGGTGTCTATGTGACATCATGTAGGCATCATATGATCGTGACACACAGACAAACTGACAAGATACCTGTGCATGCCCGTGCATACCTGTGCATGCCTTGTAGAAACCAAGTATAAGCATGTATTTCCGCATGTCCGTAGAAAGCAGGTGCAAGCAAGGCATGCCTGCAATGTACTGCTGGAACCTGAGGTGTTTCATCTTCACGGCATCTTTTCTGACGCGCAACACAGTCATGTCTGGGAGGTACTGCTGGAACCTCAGCTGTTTCATCTTCACGGGATCTTTCCTGACATGCAGCAGTTGTCCTCACTCTATTGCTGTCCATTTATGTAGTGTCTGGTTTAAATTAGTGTGTCCTCTTCTTAATCGGGTGATGAGTATCTCTATTTCTGTTTCTGCCAGCTCCAATTCCAGAGTTTACCTGCTTTTGAATGTCATAAAGATGTCATCCTGTATCTATTGAGTGTCAATATTCATGCCACTTTTCCACTATATAATTTTTAATTATTGATTTGCTCTTCTGACTTACTGAGATTTCCAGATTTACTGCTTCACATGATGTTGAGTGAGATTTCCAGATTTGCTGGTTCACATGATGTCCGTTTGTAGGATCGCCATAGCGAGTGCTGTGAACCTGAGTGACGTCTATATGACATCATGTAGACAGCAAGGCAGGCATCACTGACATAGGAACATCATAGGACAGCATGGTCTAACTTCATATAGACATCAAGGCAGACATCATTCTATATGACATCATAAAGACATCAAGGCAGGCATCATATCCAAAGCTGTTCTATCATGCCAAAATCATAGTACCATCATAGGCTGTCCTATCATGCAAAAATCATAGGAACATCATAGGCACATCATAGGCCGTCATGATCATTACAGACACACACAGCGATTTCTTGAATTTATAGTTACTAGTGCATACCCGTGCATACCCCTGCATGCCCGTAGAAACCAAGTATGAGCAAGTATTTCTGCATGCCCGCAGAAAGCAAGTGTAAGCAAGCATTTTTCCATTCCTGCCTTTGATCTTTGACATGGTTACCATGGCAACAGTAACCATGGTGATGCCTGCCTTTGATGTTTGACATGGTTACTATGGCAGCAGTAACCCTTGTGAAACCTGCCTTTGATCTTTGACGTCACCACTCGTTCAGTGATGCCTGCCTTTGATCTTTGATGATGTCATAGCCAGTCCTATGATCTTTGATGATGTCTAGTCCTATGATCTTCAGTGATGCCTGCCTTTGACTTTGATGTCATAGTGAGTCCTATGATCTTTGATATAGCGAGTCCCAATGATTGTGAGTGATGCCTTTAATCTTTGCAAGCGTTTCTGCATTCCTGCCTTTGATCTTTGACATGGTTACCATGGCAACAGTAACCGTGGTGATACGTGACATGGTTACCATGGCAACACTAACCCTGGTAAAACCTGCCTTTGATCTTTGATGTCACCACTTATTCAGTGATGGCTGCCTTTGATCTTTGATGATGTCATAGCGAGTCCTATGATCGTGAGTGATGCCTGCCTTTGATCTTTGGCATGGTTACCATGGTAACACAAAGTCCTATGATTGCGACACACAGACAGGCAGTCCTATGGTCGTTGGCATCATAAGAACATCATAGGACATCATGTAGGCATTGTAGGAACATCACAGGCGGTCCCATGATCTTTTAGCAAGTCCTATGACCATGGTAATGCCTGCCTTTGTTGTTTGACATGGTTACCATGGCAACAGTAACCATGGTGATGCTTGACATGGTTACCATGGCAACACTAACCCTGGTAAAACTGCCTTTGTTCTTTGATGTCACCGTTCAATTCAGTGATGCCTTCCTTTGATCTTTGATGATGTCATAGCGAGTCCTAGGATCTTTGATGTCATAGCGAGTCCCATGATCGTGAGTGATGGCTGCCTTTGATCTTTGATGATGTCATAGCGAGTCTTATGATAGTGATGATGCCTGCCTTTGATCTTTGACATACCATGGCAACACAAAGTCCTATGATTGTGACACACAGACATGGGACGTCATAGGACATCATGTAGACATAATACGAACATCATAGGCAGTGCTATGATCTTTTAGCCGAGTCCTATGATCGTGACAGACACACACACAGACATAGGAACATCATTGGACATCATGTAGACATCATCGGAACATCATTGGTGGTTCTATGATCTTTTAGCAAGTCCTATGATCATGACAGACAAACACAGATTTCTTATACATAGAGTGATGATATATAGTACATACCCATGCATACCCGTCCATGCCCGTAGAAACCAAACATAAGCAAGTATTTCTGCATGCCCGTTGCTGAAGAGTCTCCTCCTGTCTCAGACAGCTGTGTTGTTCACAGTCATGCCTGCAGTGTACTGCTGGAACCTGAGGTGTATTTCATGTTCATGGCATCTTTTCTGACATGCAGCAGTTCTTCTCATTCTATTGCTCTCCATCTGGTGGGTCGTCGTCTTCTTCATTCAGACCACTGGTTGAGGGATAGATGCGTCGTAATTCTAGTTCATGGGCAGGATCATGAAAAAGGATCTGAGCAAAAAGTGGCTTTCGACCCTGTTCAGGAAGGCGGCGATGACGTCCAGGAGGAAGGGGCGACAGCTGAGGCGGTCCGGGCACGAGGGGCTGACGGAACAGCTGAGACAGATGACCCGGGGGAAGCGACTGCGGGGATTCCCTCCTGTCATGATGTAGGGGATACCGCTGACTGGGAGGCTGGGTTCCTGCGACGACCCGGAGCTGGATCCGGACGGGATTCTCGCTGAGGTTTCCTGTTGGTGCGATGACGGTCACCGGCAGAGGGCGAGGCGAAGGAGAAGTCCAGGCGTCTTCGGGAATCACCCCTGGGCGGTGCGACCTCCTGGCCTGGGGTGGGGACAGGAACGGGATTCCGAAGCGAGGAGCGAGGATGCGTCCTCTTCGGCTTCCTGCCGGGGTTTCCCTCCAGCCCACGGAGTATCTCCCACTGCGCGGCGATGTCCGCCTTCCTCGCAATGACTTCGAGGTTGTTGGAGTAGCGAGGAAGGCGATTAAGGATGTCCTCAGCGAGGTCCAGGTGCCGGTGTACATTGTTGGGAGAGTTGTAGAAGCTACGGTGACGAGCGTTCCATCTATGTAGTCTAGGGCCTCCGCCAGCTCATAGCCTAGGCTCCGAGTGCGGCCCCTAAATGACGACATAATCCTCCCAGCATGCAGGCACCCAGACAGGGAAAACAAGTCCAATTAGGCAAAACTCACGGCGATAGGCTTCTCAGTCTGGCGGCAGTCCACTGTCATGGATGGCCCTCACGAGCCATCATAAGACGCCACAAATTGCCAGTGAGTTTGCACAGTTTATTAATAGAACAGAAAAGGACACAAAATAACAAGCCACGGGGGGCTAAAACACACTACAACAAAATACAGTAAAAGACAAGGGAGGATGGATACATAAGGAAACACACTTATGAATAACGTTGAAAGATTATCTATGCCTGAGCAGCGGGAAGCTCAATAACGCCTGATCATGGAAAGGTTTTTGACAAGACTGCCGCGCCTTTTCATTCTCAGCTGCCCTCTTAAGTGGAGGGCAGCTGATGAGGTGAAATGCGGCTCAGCTGTCAAGTCTGACAGCTGGAAGCCCCTCCAAGCGCTGTCACAATAAAGGCTCGGGGAGCCAAAAGGGGCGCACAGCCGTCAAATAGGTGAAGATAGTACATGGCTCGAGTGCGGACGGGATCGGCGCTCGAACCATGACAGATTGGCATTTTACACATTTGTAGTTTAGACGCATTCTTCAAGGTTACATATTTTTACTGTGTCAGCACCTCTTTAAAAGTGACATTGCTGAGAAAGCAACGCTTTTGCTTAGTTTCTTCATCTTGAGCAACAATACAAAGACTGCTTGATCTGGTAACTCTACTTGCGGCAACGTAGAATTGGCCATGGCTGCAGAAATCTGTTGTGCAGAAAACACGAACGCGCTGTAAAGACTTGCCCTGTGACTTATTCACCTTGCCAATTTTGAGCCATATGACATCATAAAGACACATTAGTCTAGGCATTGTGAGTGATGGTCTATATGACATCATAAAGACACATTTGTCTGTGTGCCGTCATATAGACATCATATCTTTATGATGGCATCGCGAGTCCTATGATGCCTGAGTTCATAGGATGTCCTATGATGATCAGGCAGAGATCATAGGCCATCCTATGATGTCCTATAAACGTGACAGACATACACACACACAGGCATCACGAGTCCTATGATGATCAGGCAGAGATCATAGGCTGTCGTATGATCCTATAAATGTGACAGACACACAGAGATTTCTTGCTTTAATAGAGTGAAGTGATAAGACATTAAGGCAGGCATCATATCCTAAGCTGTCCTATCATGCAGAAATCATAGGAACATCATAGGCACATCATAGGCCGTCCTATGATATCCTATGATAGTTACAGACACAGATTTCTTGAATTTATAATTATCCTGGGTTGCTATTATTGTTATTCTTATTATTCTGTCGGGTATCTCTGCGTTCCTGTTTCTGCCAACTCCCATTCCAGAGTTTACCTGCTTTTGAATGTCATGTTGTCAATGTCATGTTGTCAAGAGGTCTTCCTGGATCTATTGAGTGCCAATATTCATGCCACTTTTCCACTATATAATTTTTAATTATTGATTTGCCTTCTGACTTAAGATAAGCCTTTATTAGTCCCACAATGGGGAAATTCCAGGATTGCAACAGCACAGGGATAGCAACACTCAGAGCAACAATCAGAAGGCAAGAAAAAACAAGAACAGCTAGTAAACATATGTACATATTACTATATTTATTTAGCGAATGCAAAGTCCTTAAGCCAAGCAGTTGCCTCCTGGTTTGCTGTATGGAGGGTGTGTAATCCTCCTTCCAGTCTTTGGAGCGGGCAAGCCTCTATGATGTGTTCCATAGTTTGCTCCTCTCCACATGCGCACAGTGGGCTAGGGCTACTGCCCCATCTGTGAAGGCTGGCCAAGCAGGGGCCATGTCCAGTCCTGAAGCGATTGAGTGTAGACCACTGTCTCCTTGGGAGGTTGGTGCCCGGGACCTGTTGGTTGGGGTTTATCACCAGCTGTTTGTTTGGGACCTCCTTGGTCTCCCATTCCTCTTGCCAAGCTGTCTGGATGGTAAAGTCAGCTGGGGGAGGGTTTTTCCAAATCGGCCGTCTGGATGAAAGTCGGGCAGTGGGTGGGGTGTAGATATCTGCATGGATTGGTAAGTGAGGAAAATCTTTAACTTTTTGGAGTATCCTTTGAGTTAATGCTGCTCGCCGGATGTGTGGAGGGGCTATGTTTGACAGTACAGAGAGCCAGGGGAGTGGTGTTGAGCGGATTGTTCCAGTTATAGTTCTCATGGTTGAGTTGAGCTGGGTGTCTACATGGTGTGTGTAAGATGACCTGGACCAGACAGGGGCACAATATTCTGCTACAGAGTATGAAAGGGCCAGTGCTGAGGTGCGCAGGGTGGAGACTGCCGCCCCCCATTTTGCACCAGCGAGCTTGCAGAGCAGGTTGTTTCGTACTTTCACCTTAGCAGCCGTCCCCTTTAGATGTTCCTTGAAGGATAAGGTCCTATCAAGGGTCACTCCAAGATAAGTTGGATTTGGGGCATGCTTAAGCTTGAGTCCGCTCAGGTGGATGTTTAGTTCTCTGGCAGCTTTTGCATTGTGGAGATGAAATACACTGGAGACGGTTTTTGCTGGGCTTGGTTTTAGGCGCCAGATTTTGCAGAACTGGTCCAGTTTAGCAAGATCTTCCGTGAGCACCCGTTCCAGTGGTTCAAAGTCTGGTGCTTGGAATGCCAAACAGATGTCGTCTGCATAGATGAATTTGCGGGATTTTGTAGTAGGCAGGTCGTTTATGTAGAGGTTGAACAGAGTTGGAGCTAGAACTGAGCCTTGTGGGAGTCCGTTTTTCTGCATTCTCCATGCACTTGTGTTCTGACTGAGGTGGACTCTGAACCTTCGGTTGGTCAGCAGCGTTTTTATAATTGCTGTTGCCCAAGCAGGGATCGCCTTTATAAGTTTCAGGAGGAGGCCTTTGTGCCAGACCGTATCATAGGCGGCTGTAAGATCGAGAAACACAGCCCCTGTCTTCAGTCTGCTCTCGAAGCCATTTTCAATGAAGGTGGTTAGGGCCAGTACTTGTTCTCCTGTACTGCGGTCCTTGCGGAAACCTGCTTGATCCACACTTAGAATATCCTCTATTTCTGGGGAAATGCGTTGCAGTATTAGGCGTTCCATGATTTTGTAAGGAACGCTGAGTAGGGAGATTGGGCGGTAGCTTGCTGGTAGTTTGTGGTCTTTGCCAGGTTTTGGGATGGCAATGACCTTTGCTGCCCGCCATTTCTTTGGGATCGAGTTCGTTTGTGTGATCCTTGTGTAGAATTGTGTCAACCAGGTTAGGGCTCGGGGGAAGAAGAAGAGACGACGCCTCTGTGCGTTTCAGGAGGAGTTTCAGGAGGAGGCCTTTGTGCCAGACCGTATCATAGGCGGCTGTAAGATCGAGAAACACAGCCCCTGTCTTCAGTCTGCTCTCGAAGCCATTTTCAATGAAGGTGGTTAGGGCCAGTACTTGTTCTCCTGTACTGCGGTCCTTGCGGAAACCTGCTTGATCCACACTTAGAATATCCTCTATTTCTGGGGAAATGCGTTGCAGTATTAGGCGTTCCATGATTTTGTAAGGAACGCTGAGTAGGGAGATTGGGCGGTAGCTTGCTGGTAGTTTGTGGTCTTTGCCAGGTTTTGGGATGGCAATGACCTTTGCTGCCCGCCATTTCTTTGGGATCGAGTTCGTTTGTGTGATCCTTGTGTAGAATTGTGTCAACCAGGTTAGGGCTCGGGGGAAGAAGAAGAGACGACGCCTCTGTGCCAAGTCAAAGAAGAATCCTAGTCACAGTCCTAAAGCCGAAAGCAAACAGCCCCAAGAGCACTTTGTGGTAGGATCTGCCCTTCGCATATTACATATTACTATAAATATATGTATATAGACACACAGTGCGGAGCATTATGGTTGGTGAATGTGCAGCAGAAAGTCCAAGCTCTCTCTCCGCGGATGCGGCGGGCCAGCTGGAAGTCTTTGGGCATGATTGCGACCCCCTTAGCAAAGAACAGACCCACCAGGTAGGCCTCGCTGGCCTCCTGCAGAGCCATGACGGCGGAGCTCTGGAAGCGCAGGTCGGTCTTGAAGTCCTGAGCGATCTCCCTCACCAGGCGCTGGATAGGAAGCCTACGGATGAGCAGCTCCGTGGATTTCTGGCAGCGACGGATCTCTCTCAGAGCCACGGGCCTGTAACGGTGAGGCTTCTTCACTCCGCTGGTGGCCGGAGCGCTTCTCCGAGCGGTCTGCCTGGTTCTTGCCATCGCTCTTTATCATTCCGTCTTATATTTCCCGCACGCCGCCCAAACTCCAGCCCGGCACCCGCGTCGTTTTCGCTACAGTTCCCGTGCATTCCCTAGTACATGTGCTAGCTAGCACTAGCTCTTCCTGCTGTAAACAGAGGCTCCGAGCGTCCGCCGACTCGGGAGACCTTTGGGGCGATCTGTGTGTCCGTGATATAGTATATATATAGAGTGAAAAGTGTAGAAAGAAGAAGGAAGATTAAAAAAAAAGGCTGTTGCAACGGGCAGCCAACTTGTGTGGCACCACCGGTCCAACAGAACCGGAACCGGAAAAAAACAAAACAAAACTGAGATTTCCAGATTTACTGCTTCACATGATGTTGAGTGAGATTTCCAGATTTACTGGTTTGCATGATGTCCCTATGTCGGATCGCCATAGCGAATGCTATGAACGTGAATGACGGTCTAGATGACATCATGTAGACAGCAAGGCAGGCATGACTGACATAGGAACATCATAGGACAGCATGGTCTGTATGACTTCATATAGACATCAAGGCAGGCATCAGTCTATATGACATCATAAAGACATCAAGGCAGGTATCATATCTTAAGGCTCAAGATATGATACCTGAGACAGCTTAAGACTTAAGCTGTCCTATCACGCCGAAATCGTAGTACCATCATAGGCTGTCCTATCATGCAGAAATCATAGGAACATCATAGGTCATCCTATGATCACTACAGACAGACCCATACATCAACTGACAGACACAGTCCAAGGACGGATAATTTTTTCACACATAAGGAGTTGTTCAGAACTCCTTATACAAAGATAGTGATGATAATCAAGTCAGTGGCGGTAATTCACCTGCAAGCTGGTTGCCAACCGCCAATCAAATCTAAAAGATTTTCTTTAAAAGAGCATTAAAGCTGAACGTCATCTGCATAAAAATGGCAAGAAACACCCTTAAAATGACTGGTAATCTGGCCAACTTCAGGTTCAGGTTCAGGTTACTTTATTTGTACCCGTAGGTAGATTTGTTTTGCAGTCTGACCATATATACAAGCCACAAATTACATTCAACATAGACACAAACACAGGCACATATGAAGCTGACTATAAACATGATAAAAATACTCAAGGATCCATCAATCAGGGTATAAAAAGACAAAGAGATGGGAGAAAAACCAGAGATAAGAGAGAATGGTCATATTAAAAGTTAAAAACTAGTCAAAGAGGTTAAAAACTCAAAGGTCTAAAACCCAATAAAATATTTAGAACCCAAGTGACATCCTACAAAAATAAGTAAATATAAAATGGAGTTAATAAATAGGTACCTAAATTATGTGCAATATATTTTTACAGCTTGTTCAACTCTTTGACAGCAGCAGGGACAAAGCTGTTTTTGTAGCGCTGGGTTCTACTTTTTGGGACAGCAAACCTCCGTCTTGAGGGAAGAAGCTGAAAGTGGCAGTGCAAAGGGTGGGAGTCATCATTTAAAATGGAGGTAGCCCATCCTCTGGATACTTGTCTGGTGTACAGGGATGTCAGGCTCAGCTGTGGCTCACCAAGAAAACGACTGGACCATCTAACTACCTGATCAAGGATTTCCTCTGTTTCAGTTTTATCTGACCAAACCATGACACTAAAGAAAAGGATAAAACAGATTCAATAAAAGCCCGATAAACATTGTCATTATGGTTCGGTCAACTTGGAAGCATGCAAGTTTTCTCAAGCAATGCAAATGTTGCTGACCCTTTTTGCACACCCTTTCACAGTTCTCTTCAAACTTTAAATTACTATCAATAATCGTCCCAAGATATTTGTAGGATTGCACACATTCGGTGGTCTGGCCTTTTAGTACGGTGACTTTGTGCCTGGGATTTTTCCTCCTAAAGTCAATAATCATGTCTTTAGTTTTTGTTCAGCTGCAGGTAGGAATCCTCACACCAGTGAACAAAATTATCAACTACTGGGCCGTGGCCACTCTCACCATCCTGGAGGAGACTGACAATAACTGAGTCATCAGCATACTTTATAATGTGTCTGTTGTCATGTCTGCTCCGACACATGTTTGTGTACAGGATGAAGAGTAGTGGTGACAACACACACCCCTGAGGAGAGCCAGTAGAAGAGCACTTTAGGTCCAACAACGTACCATTGACCCTAACTCTCTGCGTCCTGTTGGTTAAAAAATCCAGAATCCAACCCACCAGATTATTGCTCAAATAAAATTGCTGCAGGAGCCTTTCAACTAAGATATGGGGTTGGATTGTATTAAAGGCGGAGGAAAAGTCCACAAATAAAAGTCTGGCGTGTGTCCCATTAAAATCCAGATGTTTAAAAAGCATGTTAAACAGAGTGACAGTGGCATCCTCCACTCCTCTGTAAGGCCTATGGGCAAACTGCAGAGGATCCAGTGCATGCTCAGTCTGCTTTAGGACCTC
The DNA here is from genome assembly GCA_020510985.1 of Pholidichthys leucotaenia. NCBI lineage: Eukaryota > Metazoa > Chordata > Actinopteri > Cichliformes > Pholidichthyidae > Pholidichthys > Pholidichthys leucotaenia. The sequence goes on along the minus strand of CM035842.1, from coordinate 358,494,675 downwards.
ACATCTGACCAATTTTTCAAAAATTTTCATTAAAATTGAAGTCAAAGCAACTGGTCTAAAGTCATTTACCGTTTTAAGACAGCTGGATTTTGGAACGGGAACAACGACGGCTTCTTTCCAGATCTTAGGCACATGTTGTGTTTGTAAGGACTTGTTGAAAATGTAATGAAATATAGGACTCAGTTCATGTGCACAGGACTTTACCAAGCACCCACATATATTATCAGGGCCCTGACTTTTGTTCACTTTTACAGCGCAGAACTCCCTTTTAACATCCTGCACCTCAATATTAAAGTGCTGATTGTCTTTGAGTTTCTGTTTCAAATCTTGGGTTTCTGTGCTAAAATCAAAGGAGTCAAAACGACCATAAAAACAATTAAGAGCATTAGCCAGCTCTGTGTCTGAATTAAATCCATCTAAAAACACACGATTACTGCGCTCTGTGCTCTGAAGGCCTGCAATAGTTATCATACTGGCCCAGGCTGAACCAAGTTTCTTTGCTGCCATCTTGCTTTCCAACTCTGATTTATAATTCTGTTTTGCTCTTAAAATTTTGACCTTCAGCTCCTTTGTGGCAACCTGTAGCTCAGAAACAGACGCCTGTTTAAAGGCAAGTGCTTTCCTCTGTAAGCAGGATTTAACTGATTTTGTAACCCATGGTTTGTTGTTGGGATATATTTTGACACGTTTACGTGGAACAATCTTATTTTTACAGAAAGCCATGTATGAGCGTGTGACGTCCACCAAAGAGTCCAAATCATCCCCACAGGCCAGTGTGAACATCTCCCAGTCTGTACAATCAAAGCATTCCTGGAGGCTGTGCACTGACTCTTCTGTCCACACCTCAATGTCTCTCGTCTCCACCTTGCCTCTTCTGAGAGCAGTTTTATATGTGGGCAGCAAATGTACACAGTTGTGATCTGAGGATCCTAAAGGAGGAAGGGGGAGTGATTTATAGGCCCTCTCAATGGATCCATAGCACAGGTCCAATGTCTTTTTTCGCCTGGTTGGGCAGGAGACATACTGATAAAAGTTTTTAAGTGTCTTCTTTAAAGAAACATGGTTGAAATCCCCAAGAATGAAGTTTGGCGCCTTTGGAGAAATTGATTGCAGCTGCTGGATCACATCAAAGATAGTGCTGCAGGCGGAGTCAGCGTCTGCCCTCGGATGAATGTACACAATTGGGATGAAAAGTTGGGGGAACTCGCGAGGCAAATAAAAGGGGCGTAGTGACACAGACAGCAGCTCCACATCGGGTGTACAGATGCGCTCTCTGACCATGACAGATGTGCAGTACTGCTTATTAATGTATAAACATACGCCGCCCCCCTGACGCTTCGCCGTTACCTCTTCCTGCCGATTTGAGCGCAGCGGGGCTCCAAAGCCGTCAATCCACAGGTCTGCGTCTCGGTTATGCGCAGTAAGCCAAGATTCCGTAAAAGCCATGACACAGCAGTTCTTAAAGTCCTTCTGGTAGCGTACATTCCCTTGAATTTCATCCACCTTGTTTCTCAGAGACTGTACGTTCCCAAAAATCATCGAAGGAAGAGGAATGTTACCAAACTGACGTCTCCTCAGGCGCAGTTTCACACCTCCACGCCTCCCGCGCTTCATTCTCCCGTCTCTCTTTTCACCGCTATGTCCATCTCTCAAAATAAAGTCCGGCAGTTGCGGCTTAGGCTCAATCACAGCCGCTGCATCAACTGTGTTTAAATGCAGCAACATGTCCCTGGAATAATGTATCCTGCCCGCCATGCTGCCGAACGCGTTTACCTCATAGACAAAGAGCCGGAGGAAAAGCGGCAGCAGTGCAAGAGAGGGGAGGAAGTCCATGTTGTAGGAACCAGGGAGCGCTTCGCCATACAGTCCACAAACATTCCAGGGCAGAAACGACACAGAGTATTTTGTAAAAACATATAAAAGTACATAAAAACAGACACACAGACGACATACTTTTTCACCAGCTGCCGGTTGCTGTGTGCGCATGCGCCCTGTGGGTGCAATAACTGTCAATGAGACTTCTGCACCTCTCAGCAGGTATTTTGGCCCACTCCTCATGAGCAAACTGCTCCAGTTGTCTCAGGTTTGAAGAGTGCCTTTTCCAGATGGCATGTTTCAGCTCCTTCCACAGATGTTCAATAGATGATCTAAAGATCAGGGCTCATAGAAGGCCACTTTAGAATAGTCCAATGTTTCGCTCTTAGCCATTCTTGGGTGTTTTTAGCTGTGTGTTTTGGGTCATTATCCTGTTGCAAGACCCATGACCTGCGACTGAGACCAAGCTGTTTGACACTGGCCAGCACATTTCTCTCTAGAATACCTTGATAGTCTTGAGATTTCATTGTACCCTGCACAGATTCAAGACACCCTGTGCCAGATGCAGCAAAGCAGTCCCACAGCATAACAGAACCTCCTCCATGTTTCACAGTAGGGACAGTGTTCTTTTCTTGGTATGCTTCATTTTTGCGTCTGTGAACATAGAGCAAATGTTCCTTGCCAAAAAGTTCCAGTTTTGTCTCGTCTGTCCATAGGACATTCTCCCAGAATCTTTGTGGCTTGTCAACATGCAGTTTGACAAATTCCAGTCTGGTTTTTTTATGATTTCTTTTCAACAGTGGTCCTCCTTGGTCGTCTCCCATGAAGTCCAATTTGGCTCAAACAACGACGGATGGTGCGATCTGACACTGATGTACCTTGACCTTGGAGTTCACCATGAATGTGTATAGAGGTTGTTCTGGGCTCTTTTGTTACCATTCATATTATCCGTCTCCTCCTGCAGCCACATCCAGGGAGGTTGGCTACAGTCCCGTGGATCTTAAATTTCTGAATAATATGTGCAACTGTAGTCACAGGAATATCAAGCTGCTTGGAGATGGTCTTATAGCCTTTACCTTTAACATGCTTGTCTATAATTTGATTTCTAATCTCCTGAGACAGCTCTCTCCTTTGCTTCCTCTGGTCCATGTTTAGTGTGGTACACACCATGTCACCAAACAGCACAGTGACTACTTGCCACCCTTTAAATAGGCCGACTGACTGATTACAAGTTTGTAGACACCTGTGATGTTAATTAGAGGACACATCTTGGTTGAACATGTCCCTTTGGTCACATTATTTTCAATCTTTTCTAGGGGTACCGTCATTTTTGTCCAGACCTTTTTCATGAGTTTACTTTTTAAAGTAATTCTGTTGACCCACAATTCAAAAGCATTGTCTGATTTTCATTGGTTAATTTTCATAGAATTTTTATTGATTACCACTTTTGTCATATTCAAGTTATTTCTGTGACCATTGTGGGTTTTTCTTTCATTAACAGAGGTGTCCCAACAACTTTGTCCACAGCTGTACCAGCATTAATTTGGTTCTTCTTAAACTTAAGGCATTTTGCCCGTCTGTACTTGGATTGCTGATACTGGAGAAGTCTTAAATGCTCCACAACATATCCTAAGAGCCTTTGTCTGCTCTATGTGCAGTTGGTTCTGGTGACAATCAGCAGCCGACATGAATGCAACACGTGTTATCCATAGTCTGGTGTAGCTCTCATTAGTCCTTGACACACCCTCAACAGAGAGGCCCTAGAGGCCCCCGGGCAGTCCCGTCCTGCCAGACATCTTAAAATATTATTTTCTTACATTTTCCTTTAGTTTTTTCAGTATGCTTCTTCCAAGTTAGTTTTTCATCAAATAGCACACCTAAATACCGAACTACCTTTACTTGCTCTTAACTTTTGGCCATAAAGATTTAAAAGAAATTTCTTTTATGACTTTTAGAGAAGCAAATTATTTGTGTCTTTGAGATCAATAATTTAAAAGCCCACCGGTTTGCCCATTGTTCAACCTGGTCTATTGCTGCCTGTATTTTCCTCTGAATGCACACAAGATTACCTCCCCTTATCCATAAGACTCCCATCATCTGTATACAAGGCCTTCCCTACGTGGAAGTTTTCTTTTAGATTTGATTGGCAGTTGGCAACCAGCTTACAGGTGCATTACCGCCACGTACTTCACTTTATATCATATATCTTTGTATCAGGAGTTCTTATAAGGAGTTCTGAACAGCTCCCTGTGTGTGAAAAAATTATCCATCCTTGGACTGTGTCCTTGGCGGCGTCAATAGCTGTGCCAGACGGCCGGCTGGCCAGCCAACTTGTGTTAGGAGGAGAAATCTTTAATGAACGTCATAGCTATGACATAGCAGATGCGCGTCTATGATGTCATTAGAAGGACTCTCTATGACATCACAGATACACTATGTTCTGATATGAGGTCATAGAATTCCAGTCACATGACCATAAAAGGAGTGCTGAACAACTCCTTATATGGTCGTGTGACATCGTAGGAACACAGTGTGCCTTTGATGTCATAGATACATCATAGGACCGAGTTTATCAACAGAAGTCTGAGCTGTCAATTTTGTCATTCTGTCCTGCATTTGGAACTCCTGAAAAGATCAAAGGCAGGTTTCACCATGGTTACTGTTGCCATGGTAACCATGTCAAGGATCAAAGGCAGGCATCACCATGGTTACTGTTGCCATTTTAACATACTTGGTTTCTACGGGTATGCACTGCTTATCTTCTTTTAGATTTGATTTGTGGTTGACAACCAGCTTGCAGGTGCATTATCACCACTGACTAGATTATCATCACTCTACATCACCGTACAAGGAGCTCCGAACAACTCCTCATGTGTGAAAAAATTATCCGTGAAAAATTATCTGTGAAAAAATTATCCTGGACTGTGTCCGAGGTGCAGCCAGTCCAAGGACGGCTTAGCCCATCACTCTCTTGCACTGCTTATACTTGGTTTCTACAGACATGCACGGGTATACACTATTTAAAATGAATTTGAAAACTTTTAAAAACGCTATTTTAAATGTCCCTGCTACTCCACTTTTACTGACTGATTTTACAATACTTCAGCCAAAACCGGAAGTTCCGCCCATAATTGTTCCTACAGTGGCACCCCCAGGAATAAGGTGACTTTTCTAACTAAAGAAACATGGCGGCAGCACACGTTTGTACAGCGGCTCTTTGCTCCCTATTTTTGTCTGTATGTATGCTGTTTTTGGATATTGGACCATGTGAAGCTAGGTTTGTGTACAGTTGTACTGAGTTAATAAATACTGGATGTCAACAAAAGTCCGCTGTCACAGCAGTTTTTGAGAATGCACAAAATATACCGGAGGCTATCTGTAGACCAGCAGGATCACCATGGATTATTGTTCGTCCTGGGAAGCAACACAGATGGAGGAGGGAGAAAGCAGAAACGGGGATGCCGAGCGGGCCCCCCTAGCGAGGCTAAAGAGACAGCCGCAGAGACCTCCGCTACCCAGCATTTTTCTCTCCAATGCAGAAGCATCATCCATAAGATGGATGATTTAGAGCTACAGCTGGCAACTAATAAAACTGTGAGCGACTGCTGTGTGCTGTTGTTAACGGAAAGCTGGCTCCATCCGCTGATCACTGATGCTGCAGTGCAGCTACCAGAGCGCACACTTCATCATATGGACCGAACAGCGGAATCTGGGAAACGGAGAGGGAGTTGTCTCTGTATTTTTCTTCACAACTCTTGGACTAATAACAGCCGTATTATTAACACTTACTGTTCTCCTGACCTGGAGACAATGTCAGTTTTATGCTGGCCTTTTTATCTACCGAGAGAGAGTTGACAGTGGTCATTATTACAGCTGTCTATATTCCTTCTGATGTAAATACCAAAGTGGCCCTTGTTCATTTGTACAGTGTTATAAACAAACAGCAGCAGGCCTATCCCAAGGGTGTTCACATTATAGCTGGTAACTTTAATCAAGCACGCTTGAAAACTGTGTTACCTATTTTCACAGTATGTGAAATCTGCCACTAGGAGAAAGAATCATCTTGATCAGGTGTATTCTAACCCATAAGCATGCTTACAGAGCTGTGCCCCATCCACATCTTGGCCTGTCAGACCATCTGCCATTGCTCCTCATCCCAGCATATACCCCCCTCAGGAGGACTGCTAGACCTATTATAAAGATCATCACAACATGGCCTGAGGGAGCTCGCTCTCAGTTGCAGGACTGTTTTTCAAACACTATAGGATTTATTCAAGAGTCAGGATCTGGAAATGTATATGCCGACTGTATTATAAGATAAGATAAGCCTTTTTTAGTCCCACAATGGGGATTGCAACAGCACAGGGATAGCAACACTCAGAGCAACAATCAAGAAGACAAGAAAAACAAGAGCAGCGAATATACATATGTACATATAAATATATACATATATAAACACACAGTGTGGAGCATTGTAGCTAGATTAAACAGCATAACCATCTGCTTTGTTATCCTACATCAGTGGTGTCAAACTCATTCCATGGAGGGCCAAGACCCTGCAGGTTTTACTTCCACCCAGTCTCTTCAGCAGGTGTTTTTACTGATCAGCAATCAGTGGGAAGAAATTCAGAGAAATTACCTGTTGAAGACACTGGGTGGAGGTAAAACCTGCAGGGTCTTGGCCCTCCATGGAATGAGTTTGACACCTGTGTCCTACATAGAATGAATATGTACCCATACATATTGCCACCCTCCGTAGCGACCGATATTGTCCTAGTTGTATACTGGAGGGGACCATTGTGTAAGTCTATTGCGTCTTTTGCATTCAATACTATTAGGTTGTCACCTTTTTTTGCTATATCTGCGAGCAGCCTTACTTAGGTTATACAGTCTGACAGCCGTAGGTAGGAAGGACCTGCGAAACCTCTTGGTTGCGCATCTAGGATGATGTAGTCTGCTGCTAACTGAGCTCCTCAGTGCGTTCAGTATGTCCTGCATAGGGTGGGATCCACCATCCTTCTCTCTCCTATCTCCTCCACTGGGTCAAGGCGCTGCCCCAGGACAGAGCTAGCTTTCTTGATCAGTTTGTTCAGTCTCTTCCTATCGGCTGCTGTAATGCCACTGCCCCAGCAGACCACCCCAAAAGTGATGGCTGATGCCACCACCGTCTCGTAGAATGTCTTCAGCAGCGCCCTTTGTACACCAAAAGACCTGAGTCTCCTCAGTAGGAACAACCTGCGCTGTCCCTTCTTGTAGAGTGCGTCGGTATTGTGTGACCAGTCTAGTTTATTGTTCAGATGAACACCCAGGTACTTGTAGGATGTCACCATCTCAATGTCTGTTCCCTGTATGTTTACTGGTGCTGTGAGGGGTTGCCCTTGCCTGCGGCAGTCCACCACCAGCTCCTTAGTTTTCCTCGCATTGATCTGGAGGCAGTTCCGATGGCACCAGTCCACGAAGTCCTGGATAAGTCCTCTGTACTCAGCTTCATTTCCGTTGGAGATGAGGCTGACGATCGCAGAATCATCAGAGAACTTCTGTAGATGGCAGTGTGTTGTGTTGTGTGAGAAGTCCGCAGTATAAAGGGTGAACAGGAAGGGAGCCAAAACCGTTCCCTGGGGGGCCCCCGTGCTACCGATGATCGTGTCAGACACACAGTCCCGGGTTCTCACAAACTGTGGCCGGTTAGTGAGGTAGTCCAGGATCCATGATGACAGGTGCTGGTCCACCCCTGCGCACAGCAGCTTGTCTTTAAGGATCATCGGTTGGATGGTGTTGCAAGCACTGGAGAAGTCAAAGAACATGATCCTCAGATTAGATTTGATTGGATGCTGACAACCAGCTTACAGGTTCATTACTGCCACGTACTTCACTCTATATCATCACTCTATCTGGTCAGGAGCTTAATGCACCTATAAGCCGGTTACCAACTGCCAATCAAATCTAAAAGAAGAAGAAGGAGAAAAAGGAGCTGTAGTCTCGCGTCGTGACTCGTTCCCTCGATATCATTTTCTTCTAGACTTGATTGGAGGTTGACAACCAGCTTACAGGTGCATTACCGCCATGTACTTCACTCTATATCATCACTCTATCTGGTCAGGAGCAGTAATGCACCTGCAAGCCGTTTGCCAACCGCCAATCAAATCTAAAAGAAGAAGAAGGAGCTGGAGTCTCGTGTCATGACTCATTCCCTCTATATCACCTTCTTCTAGACTTGATTGGCGGTTGGCAAACAGCTTACAGGTGCATTACCACCACGTACTTAACTGATACATATTCTAATTAGTTTATCACTCGCCACTCCATTTCTTCTTCTTCTTTGAGATTTGATTGGTGGTTGGCAACCAGCTTACAGGTGCATTACCACCAATGACTTGATTATCATCACTCTATATCTTTGTATAACCAGTCCTTGTAAGGAGTTCTGAACAACTTACGTGTGAAAAAATTATCCGTCGGCAACCCGACTCTGTGGACTCCTTCCGCCCTGCCCTGCTCATCATCACCTCACTCTCACTTTATGTATCCTGACACGATCATAGGACTCAGTACAAGATCATAGGACCACCTATGATGGTCCTATGATGTCTACATGATGTCCTATGGTGTTCCTATGATCTCAGGCATCATAGGACTCTCTATGCCATCAAAAGATCAAAGGCAGTCATCACTCACGATCATAGGACTCGCTATGACATCATCAAAGATCATAGGACTCGCTACAACAAAGATCAAATGCAGGCGTCATAGGACTCGCTATGCCATCATCAAAGATCAAAGGCAGTCATCACTCACGACCATAGGACTTGCAATGACATCGTCAAAGATCATAGGACTCGCTATGACACCGTCAAAGATCAAAGGCAGGCATCGTGATCAAAGATCAAAGGCAGGCATCACGATCATAGGACTCACTATGACAGCATCAAAGATCATAGGACTCGCTACGACACCATCAAAGTTCAAAGGCAGGCATCACTCACGATCAAAGATAAAAGGCAGGCATCACTCACGATCATAGGACTCGCTATGACATCTTCAAAGATCATAGGACTCGCTAGGCAGGCATCACTGAACGAGTGCTGACGTGCTTGCTTGCACCCTTGACTACACCTGCTTTCTGCGGGCTATGGACATTCATTAAAGATTTCCCCTCCTAAACTTCCACATATCCTGGGAGGTTGAAATTCAGGGATGTACACCCACGTGTAATTCAAGTAATATGTCTTGATCATGGGCTGCACGGTGGCGCAGTGGTTTAGCACTGTGGCAGCACAGTTTTACCCTCGGCCGGGGGACCGCGGGGATCATGAGATCGTGGGTTCGATCCCAGCCCCCGACCAACAGTGAGCTGTGTGGAGTTTGCATGTTCTCCCCGTGTTGCGCGGGTTTACTCCGGGATATCTCCGGTTTCCTCCCGCACACCAAAAACATGTAGGTTTAGGGCGCTCGCGCACGCTGCGACCAGCAGCCAGTGGCTTGTCACCAGACTGCAAACCAAGTCTACCTACGGGTACAAATAAGTAACCAAAAAAAAAAAAAAAAAAAATAGGACTCGCTGCCAGGATCATAGGACCGCCTATGATGTCTACATGATGTCCTATGATGTTCCTATGTATAAGGAGTTCTGAACAACTTGTGTGAAAACATTATCCGTCCTTGCACTGCGTCACTCACGATCATAGGACTCGCTATGACATCATCAAAGATCAAAGCAGGCATCACTCACGATCATAGGACTCGCTGTGGCATCAGCAGAGATCATAGGACTCACTATGACATCAAAGATCAAATTCAGGCATCATAGGAGTCGCTATGACATCATCAAAGATCATAGGACTCGCTAAGGTATCATCAAAGATCAAAGGCAGTCATCACTCACGATCATAGGACTTGTTATGACATCATCAAAGATCATAGGGCTCGCTATGACACAATCAAAGATCAAAGGCAGGCATCACTGAAGGAGTGCTGATGTGCTTGCTGACACCCTTGCTTACATCTGCTTTCTCCGGGCATACAGAAATACTTGCTTACACTTGTTTTCTATGGGCATGCACGGGCATGCACAGGTATGCACTAGTTATTATAGCTATGGACACAACACTAAGGTCTATATGACGCCATATAGACATGTAGAGATCATGGGAACATCATAGGGCTTCATGTAGACATCATAGGAACATCATTGGCAGTTCTATGATCTTTTAAGCAAGTCCTATGATCGTGGCAGAGTGAAGTACGTGGCGGTAATGCACCTGTAAGCTGGTTGCCAACCACCAATCAAATCTAAAAGAAGACACACACACACACACACACACACACACACACACACAGAGAGAGAGATTTCTTGAATTTATATGATGTTTGGACTAAAATCTCACATCAGGAAAAAACGTGTTTTTTCTCTGTCTGCAGTCCACAGCTTTCTCCTTCTGTTGAAGGGGGCGCGGTTTACGCCGGTGACGTCACCCCCAGTGCACCGTACACACAAATAGAAGGGTTTTTGTTTGTTCTTTGTCTGTGATGACTTTGTGCTTTTGGTGTTACACGGTGCTCGTGTGGACAAAAGTTTCAAATAATGTCTATGTTAACAAGTAAATTTGCAAACTGTAAAAGCTCCTGGTATAACCATGGCAACGATGTTTGTTGTGCCTAGCAACCACGGGAAGGCTGAGATCTGCCGTTATGTTCGCTTCTAGTTATAATGACTATATAATGCTGATGTAACTTTACAGAGACGTTTCATTAGTTGAACAATGGACGCAAATTCCTTATATTTCTCTCTGGAGTTGGTTGCCGGTAGTGGACTCACTTTAAACGTGGAGCAAAGAGCTGCCCTACAGACTTCGTTGGTGATAATGAAGAAAAACTACAAATTCAATCGAGTCTTGTTTTGGGGTAAAATACTCGGATTAAAGGAAGATTATTTCATCGCTCAGGGGAGAGGAGAAGATGAACTGAGGGATAAAAAGAATCTCTATAGGTAAGGCAGCCCCCACCTGTGTTGTTTTGCTCAATTTTAGCCAGTTTATTATGTCTCTGTCACAGTTTTTAACATGCCCTGTGCTCTGTCATCTCCAGTTTCAATTGCATGGACTGGTTCCTGCTTCCCCCTGCCACAGAGTCTATGATGGAGGAGGTGTCCGCAGCTGCAAAGGGACGCTTCACTGGGGACCCCTCATATGTGTATGAGGGAAGGAAAGAATATGGGGATGGAGAGGAGGTAACTGCTGTCTGAAAGACGTGTGATATTTAGTTTTAGGCACGTTAGACATATGGAACCTGCTCTTATCCCCCTAACCAATGGCTCCCTATATCCATCCATCCATCCATCTTCTACCGCTTAATCCTTTGACAAACCAGAGAGAGAGAGAGAGAGAGAGAGATTACAGTGTAAGAGCAGCATGACAGTAGATGACCAAAAAGACAAAAACACACACACAGCATAATAATAGACAAAGGGATTACCCATGGAAAGTAAAAATGCTAAATAACTTATATACATCATAGATGAATAGATGGTGATCCATATAGATACATGAATCATACCCACTGTACAATGCAGGACTATCAGGTTCAGGGTAAAATGTGAGGCACCAATTAAGATTGCAAGGTGCAGTATGGCAGCCAAGTTATGACCAGAATTCAATATTTGCGTGAGTTATTGTACAGTGAAATGGCATGTGGCAGGAAAGATTCCCTGTACCTAACCATTCGGCAGCAAAGTTGTAGCAGTCTGCTGGAGAAAGTGCTCCGCTGTCTGTAGAGTGTGTGGTGGAGGGGGTGATCAGGATTGTCCATGATGGATTGCAGTTTGTTTAGTGTCCTCCTCTCCACCACAGTCTCAAAAGTCTCCGGCCTGGGACCAAATACAGAGCCAGCCCTCTTGAAAATCTTGTCAAGTCTGTTGGTGTTGCTGGCTCTGATGCTGCTACCCCAACAGACAGCAGCAAAGAAGATGGTGCTGGGGACAACGGCCTGGTAGAAAAGCGCCAGCATCCTGTTGCACATGTTGAAGGATCTCAGCTTCCTCAGGAAGTAGAGTCTGCTCATCACCTTCTTGTACGCAGCATCGGTGTTTGATTTCCAGTCCAGTCCATTGCTGATCAAGACACCCAGGTATTTGTAGTCCTCAACTAACACCACATCCTCCCCCCTAATCTGCAATGGCTGTGAAGGCGTCCTCTTCTTCCTGAAGTCAATCACCATCTCTCTGGTCTTGCTGACATTCAACCTCAGGTGATTCTGCTCGGTCCACTCCACAAATCTGTCTACCAGTGCCCTGTACTTCCCCTCCTCTCACCCTCTTATACACCCAACAACAGCTGAGTCGTCATAGAATTTCTGCATGTGGCATGACTCGGTGTTGTACTGAAAGTCAGTGGTGTATAAGGTGAAGAGAAAAGGAGAACGCACAGTTCCCTGTTGAGCTCCTGTATCACTAACCACCACATTAGACAAGACACTGCCCAGCCGGACAAACTGTGGCCTGCCTATTAGGTTGTCAGTAATCCAGGAGATCACAGAGCAGTCGACCCCCATCACCTGCAGCTTCACACCCAGCAGCAGTGGCTGGACGGTTTATTTATCTATTTATTTCGGACAAAAGGAAACAAAAAAGAACATCCAACATATACACCAAAAGATACAAAAACACAATGCAAAGTGATGAAACCCTTTCCTTGGGTGCCCGTAAAATAGTAGGAAGAAGCAAAAACTTTTCAAGTCCTACCCCTCAATACTGTAAGTACTTAATACTTAAATGAAAACAAGCTGCCACCTATACAGACCAATCCAGAATGAGGAAAAAAAAACATGAGGAAATGAGGAAAAAAAAACAAACAATAAAAATACATGAAGAACAATGTATATCATTAGTGTTATTAGTCATCATGGTGTTAAAGACACTGGAGAAATCAGATAATGTGATTCTCACAGTGTCTCCTCTGCCATCCAGGTGCAAGTCAGTGGCAGTAATGCACCTGTAAGCTGGTTGCCAACTGCCAATCAAATCTAAAAGAAGATCCGATTTCGAGCAGCAGGTAGATGACAGCGTCTTCAACTACTAAATGGGGCTGATATACAAACTGCAGGGGGGGGATTAAGATAAAAATTTAAGATTAAAAAAATCTTCTTTTTTTTTTGCGAAATTGTTGCAAACATATAAAGAGGATGCACTGGAACAGAATTCTTGGTGGTTACAGGACAGTTCAATAGCAAGGCAGCACTGAGTAGCAATCACACGTGACAGCTTTACTTTGTATGCAGCAAAACATAAAAATCACACAAAATATTTAGTCACTGCAGTGCACAGAGTACTATTTTTTTACTGTAAATGTTAACACCATGCTGTTTACTTGACTGCAGTGATGTGTGGGTAAAGACCAAAAAGTGAAGAACTGATTCAGAGCCTTTAATTATTTATTCAGTTGGTTTCCAATTAATCAAGATGGAATGATTATTCACTCTCCACAAGCAAGCAAGTACTCTTGTGTACTGCCATGACTGAATACTGTGTGCATTTGTTGGGTTTTGATGCATACCCCCTAATGCTGCCACTCATTTTTGCCACTCAGTGTTTTTTAACTGCCACGAGTTCTGTTTGGTGACATCATACACATACATAAGATAAAAAGAAAACTTTTGAACAAAAATCACTGTAAATGCTTGAAATTTACAAGAAAAAGTACCAAATTTTTTCTCCCCTTTTATTGCAACAAATACATCACTTTATAATTCAACAAACCTGTGTCTGTGTGTCACAATCATAGGACTTTGTGTTGCCGTGGTAACCATGTCAAAGATCAAAGGCAGGCATCACTGAACGAGTGGTGACGTCAAAGATCACAGGCAGGTTTCATAGGCCTCGCTATGACATCATCAAAGACCAAAGGCATGCATCACTGAACGAGTGGTGATGTCAAAGATCAAAGGCAGGCTTCACTGAACAAGTGGTGATGTCAAAGATCAAAGGCAGGTTTCACCATGGTTACTGTTGCCATGGTAACCATGTCAAAGATCAAAGGCAGGCATTCAGCAGGCAGAAATACTTACTTGTCATGAACAGAGTGTTGGAGATCTTCACCAGACTCAGTTTCATGGCTTTTTTCCTGTTTATTTCCTGTTATGTGCTATTTATGCCTGCTTGGGTTTTTGTGTTCCGAATCTGCTTGCCATTTTTCTTGTTTGTATTTTAGTTTTATTCTGTATTTATGTATATTTATTTTGTATGTTATTTTATTCCCTAATTCTCTAGTTTACCTTTTTGCTACTGACAGCTGTCAGGGGCGTGAAGCCGTGTGGGCGTGCCCTGTCAGCTGTCAGGTTGATTTGCCTCCCTCTTATTAACTCAGCTGATCCCAATCATGTATCCTCACTTTCTCCTGCCCGTTCAAGTGCCCACACCTGTTGTCTATTGTGTTAACAAATTCTGACTCCTATTTTAGGGGCTCTGCATCTTTGTTTGATGCAGCGTCCTACTTTCTGGTCATCTCCCCTGCACGTAAGTTCTTTTCCTCTGTGCTTCGTGCGTAATTGTTACCTCCAGGTTAGGCGGCGATTACTCTCGCCATAGCTGGCTATTTTGCTCGCCTGTTCCCTGAGCCTAGTCTTCAGGTTAGCCGGCGATTACTCTCGCCTTAGCCCTAGTTATTTTTTGCCAACCTGCATTTCTTTCTTTTCACAAGTTTGACTTGTTTTTCTGTTGTATTCATTTAATAAATTTTGCAAACTCATGGCGGGCGTTTGGTGCCTTTTTTTTCCCCTGCCCTGAAGGGTGATTATGACAATACTTGGTTTCTAGGGACATGCATGGGTACCATGTCAAAGATCAAAGGCAGGCATGCAGAAATGCTTGCTTACACTTGTTTTCTGCGGGCATGCAGAAATACTTGCTTATATTTGGTTTCTACGGGCATGCATGGGTATGTATGAGTGACCATAAAAGGAGTTTTTCCACGTGTAACCATGTGAAACCACTTTGGACTTGATAAATCACAGTGGACCAATACCAGCAGATGACATGGCTCCCCAAATCAGGTGCTAAGTCCAGTCATTTGGAAATCAAGGTCCCAGAGTCTAGAGAAAGAGTGGAAAAGCACAAAATCCAAGTTGCTTGAGGTCCGCTATGAAGTTTCCACAGTTAGTGATGATATGGGGAGTCATGGGGCGGTGCGGTGGAACAGTGGTCAGCACTGCGGCAGCACAGCAACTCCCTCTTGGCCATGGGATCCCTGGTTCGATCCCAGCCCCTGACCGATAGTAATCTGTGTGGAGTTTGCATGTTCTCCCCGTGTCTGCGTGGGCTTACTCCGGGATTTCTCCGGTTTCCTCCCACAGGCCAAAAACATGTAGGTTAGGTTAACTGGAGACTCCAAAGTGGCCCTCGGTGTGAAGGTGTGTGTGAATGGTAAAGGCATAGTGCCGTACCGTGGCTGCTTTATCCATCCAGGTGGATGCCCTGAATTTCCCCTTTGGGGATCAATAAAGTATACAAAATCAAAATTAAAAAAAAAATCAAATATGTGTGTGTGTGTGTATTATATATTTTGCCTGAAGTAGTCCATTATAAATTCCAACACCTTACTACTGTTATTAACAGATCAAAGTAAATGAGGAAAGGAGGTTGGCCGTAACAGTTCATCTGATTGATGAAGAAGTTTCTGTGATACCTCGCGGTTCCTTTATCCGGAATCCACAGGGTCTTGTGCAGATCAACCGTAGTTTTAGTGGTAAGCATATTTTTGTTTTTCTTTCTGTGCCACTTTTTTTTTAAATTGTATTAATGCAATGGATATAAAAATATTTCTGCACCCTGTTGAAATGTCAGGCTTTTATTATCTTAAAAAGGAGACCACGATAAATAATTTCCTAACTTTTTCCACCTTCAATGTTCTATTAGGGAAGGAAATATAAAAATGCATAAATAAATCATTTTAAACAAAGGTACAAAAGCTAGTTACATACAGTGCTGGGAAAAAGTGTTTGCCCCCTTCCTGATTTCTCATTTTTCTTCTATGTTTGTCACACTTAAATGTTTCAGATCATCAAACAAATTTAAAGATTAAACAAAGACAACACAAGTAAACACAGAATGCAGTTTTTAAATGAAGGTGTTTATTATTAAGGGAAGAAAAATCCAAACCTACATGGCCCTGAGTGAAAAAGTGATTGCCCCCTAAACCCAATAACTGGTTGGGCCACCCTTAGCAGCAACAACTGCAATCAAGCATTTGCAATAACTGGCAATGAGTCTTTTACAGCACTGTGGAGGAATTTTGGCCCACTCATCTTTGCAGAATTGTTGTAGTTCAGCCACATTGGAGGGTTTTTTGAGCATGAACCACTTTTTAAGGTCATGCCACAGCATCTCAGTCGGATTCAGGTTAGGACTTTAACTAGACCCCTCCAAAGTATTCATTTTGTTTTTCTTAAGCCGTCAGAGGTGGACTTGCTGGTGTGTTTTGGATCATTGTCCTGCTGCAGAACCCAAGTGCACTTCAGCTTGAGGTCACAAACAGATGGCCGGACATTGTCCTTCAGGATTTTTTGGTAGACAACAGAATTCATGGTTCCATTTACCACAGCAAGTCTTCCAGGTCCTGAAGCAACAAAACAGCCCCAGACCATCACACTACCACCACCATATTTTACTGTTGGTATGATGTTCCTTTTCTGAAATGCTGTGTTACTTTACACCAGATGTATTGGGACACATACCTTCAAAAAGTTCAACTTTTATCTCGTCAGTCCACAGAGTATTTTCCCAAAAGTCTTGGGGATCATCAAGAGGTTTCCTGGCAAAACTGAGACAAGACTTTATGTTCTTTTTGCTCAGCAGTGGTTTTCATCTTGGAACTCTGCCATGCAGGCCATTTTTGCCAAGTCTCTTGCTTTTGGTGGAGTCATGAACACTGACCTTAACTGAAACAAGTGAGACCTGCAGTTGTTGTGGGGTCTTTTGTGACCTCTTGGATGAGTCGTCGCTGCACTCTTGGGGTAATTTTGGTCGGCTGGCCACTCCTGAGAAGGTTCACCACTGTTCCATGTTTTTGCCATTTGTGGATAATGGCTCTCACTGTGGTTCGCTTGAGTCCCAAAGCATTAGAAATGGCTTTATAACCTTGTCCAGACTGATAGATCGCATTTACTTTGTTTCTCATTTGTTCCTGAATTTCTGTGGATCGCAGCATGATATCTAGTTTTTGAGGATCTTTTGGTCTACTTCACTTTGTTAGGCAGGTCCTATTTAAGTGATTTCTTGACTGAGAAAATGTGTGGCAGTAATCAGGCCTGGGTGTGGCTAGAGAAATTGAACTCAGCTTTCCAAAGACGTGATAAACCATGGTTAATTTATGTTTTAACAGGAGGGGGCAATCACTTTTTCACACAGGTCCATGTAGGTTTTTTTTTAATCCTTAATAATAAACATCTTCATTTAAAAACTGCATTCTGTGTTTACTTGTGCTATCTTTGTCTAATATTTAAATTTGATGATCTGAAACATTTAAGCGTGTGCAGAGGGAAAGGAAAGGATGTGAGGCAAGGCACAAGCACAGGATGACACAGAATCATTATTTTCCCCTCTTAACAACACGATACAGCCATGAACCCCAGCACAGTCGCGCTGAGGCTGAGAAGCTTCTCCAGTCTCCCTGTGTTCTGCCTTTATAGCTTTATTAATCATGCATAGAAACTGGGCCTGGCGCATTATGCATTGTGTATGTACAAAGTAATTGTGTGATGCAATTATCATAACACTTGTTACCTAAATTACAATACATTCCCCACCTGCATATTCACACACACCTGCTTGTTGCTGCAGGTGGCGAAAGGCGCATCTTTGTCTGGTTGACTCATGTTAATATTCCCCTCCCCGGGAGATGTCTAAACTGCCCAGTCTAAACCTCCCGGTGAGCTTCCTCATACGGTCCATTGTCCTCGTGTTTCCTCTGGGTGTGAGAAAATGCTAGACCTGTGTATTGTGTCCACCACACATGACAATAATACAAAAAAAAAAAAAAAACTCAGGAAGGGGGCAAACACTTTTTCATACCACTGTAAGTTTGATAAAAAAGCTTTAAACTAATACTTGGTTAAATCACTTTTGATTTATTTACAGCATTGTCTTTTTGGGCACCCACATGCCATCAATTAAAGGAATGCTGATGAACCCCAAATGAAATTAAACTGTTCTAGAAGGATTTTCCTGACATGTTATTGTAGTCACTTCTTGCAACTAAAGTCATGGTTCACAGAAAACTTAAAAAGCATCAGAGGGAACTCAGTATTTAAAAGGTATCCACCAGGAAAAGAGTACCAACAAAGTATTACATATACAGGGTGGGACTATATAAGTGCTGGTTTCTTCCCACTCCTTTTGAACATGAACATTTTATGTTTATTTTTTTTCTGGTTTGATTCCTTGTTTTTAAATTTTTTGTCTTGATGTTCAAATCACTCACTCACTCACTCACTCAATATACCACGAAACACAGTGAAGTCACTTACCAAGTACTCGAAGATATGGGACAAGATTACCAAGAACTGCACATCATTCCAAAATTAATGAAAAGACAATTTGAAAACTGGTCTGGGGGGCGGAAAAAAGCCTACAGCAACACTGAACTGAATGAATATTTGGCAAATACTGGTTGTGTAGTACATGTTGCATCAATCTAGATTTTGTCTTTTCTTCCCCCTAAAAAGTCCAGGCCCAGATAAATTTTGCCCCCCAAAAAATATAGGGACAACAATGGCTCAGGAGATACTGTAGAGTGGGTCAGTCAAGGATTGGTGGTTTGAATCCTGTCCTCCGTGACACTGGTGTATGAATCTGGATAAATGTTTGGTGGTGGTCGGAGAGGGTGTTGGTGCAGATTAGCAGCCACATTTCTGTCAGTCGGTCCCAGGGCAGCTGTGGCTACAGAGGTAGCTTACCACTATCAGTGTCTCTCTGGAATGAATGAATAATGGATTCACTGTAAGTGCTTTGAGGTGACATGTATAGCACCATATAACTCCAATCCATTATTACACCAATACTCCAAAAGCTTGAGGGAAAATGTGTTATGATGTGATGAAATCAATGTTGAAATTTTTGGCTACAATTCAAAAAGGTGTGTGTTTGGCACAAAAACAAAACTGCGCATCACCAAAAGAACACTGCAGTTAAGCATGGTGGTGGCACCTTCATACTTGAGGGTTACTTTTCTTCATCTGGACCTGGGGCATTAATCAAGGTGAAGGGAACTATGAACAGATTAAAAAAAAAAAAAACTTAAGATGTCTGCAAAAAGCTTAAGATCAAGAGGAATTCATCATTCAACATGACTATGACCCCAGACATATGTACATCCAAATGAATCATTTGCTTTCCAGTTGAATTATAGATCATGTTAAACCTGGGCAAAGTTTGGAAATTATTTGCCGTAATCTAATTTTTTTAATATCACAAAAACTCTGCATTTGAACAGGGGTGTGCAAACCTTTTAAATGAACTGTATATGGTGCACAATTGTACTATGCTATTGTCTATATACCAATGACTGAGCTATTTAAATAAAGCACTTTTTTGCAAGTATAAAGTACATCTGCATGCCTATGTGTGTATGTATATATATATACAGTATATACAGTATACTGTATATACACTACCGTTCAAAAGTTTGGGGTCACTTAGAAATTTCCTTATTTTTGAAAGAAAAGCACTGTTTTTTTCAATGAAGATAACTTTAAACTAATCAGAAATACACTCTAATATCTAATATACATTGCTAATGTGGTAAATGACTATTCTAGCTGCAAATGTCTGGTTTTTGGTGCAAAATATCTACATAGGTGTATAGAGGCCCATTTCCAGCAACTATCACTCCAGTGTTCTAATGGTACAATGTGTTTGCTCATTGCGTCAGAAGGCTAATGGATGATTAGAAAACCCTTGTGCAATCATGTTAGCACAGCTGAAAACAGTTTAGCTGGTTAGAAAAGCTATAAAACTGACCTTCCTTTGAGCAGGTTGAGTATCTGGAAAAAATTATTATTTCAAATACAAATCATTATTTCTAACCTTGTCAATGTCTTGACTATATTTTCTATTCATTTTACAACTCATGGTGGTAAATAAGTGTGACTTTTCATGGAAAACACAAAATAATTGTCTGGGTGACCCCAAACTTTTGAACGGTAGTGTATATACAGTATATATATATATATATATATATATATATATATATATATATATATATATATATATATATATATATACACATATACATACACACACACACTGTATAATTGTATCTTTACTGAGAAATTCAGTTGTTTAATCTTTCCTCAGGCCTCTCTGACTCTGAAGCACGAAAGCTTGACAACTTCCTACATTTCAACATTCCAAAGAATTTAAAGAAGAAAATCATCAATGAGATGGGAGAATGGAACCCAGTGATGGACTTCCTGGGTCCACTGACTGATGACATTCCTAAAGGTGAACCCTACGTGACTTAACACAATTCCTTTAAAGAAACATCACTGGCCTCTAATACAAATTCAGCATTACAGGAAATCAGCATAGAAACTCTAAACCATTAAACAGCTTTTGTAGACAGCAATGCGTTGAGATATTTCCGTTTATTTTGTGCCAGCTGCCACACTACATTACAACCAAATGAGGTGTGATTTAGCAAATAATCATAGCGGTGACTAAACCCACCAGTTAAGGTCCAAGTTGTTTTCTGGCACTATGCAGACAAATGACATCATGTTAGTCATCATTAAAGTGTGTTTTTAATGGAAGAACTAAATTCTGTAAGCCTCCTGGCTCAATACTAAGGCCCACATTTATCAAGCTTTAAAAAGTACTATTTTTATTCTAAAGGGCCCAGAATTCATGACATTTACTCCTACTTTCAAACTAAAGTATGAGAGCAAGTTGTCAAATTTCTTATGAGGCATGCACAGATCTTGCAGGAAAGGAAGAAATGTTTTTGAATTGTTTGATAATCCACACTTACTAAAATAGTATGGTTTGGACACAGCAGGTATACTAATACTTGTCAGTGACTTGATGATGTCATATCGCCATTGACTTTTCAGCTGAATGCATTTTCAGGTGAACTGAAGGTCGTGATGACTATTTCCTTGCGACAGTTCAAAGCTTATGCTTGGGGCCATCACAACCATCAATAAGCTGAATTGCCATGGAAAAAAAATTATGGCAGTTACAGCACTAACAGTCATGTATTTCATCGGTTTCCTAACAACAGTGCAATTCAACTCAAGCAAACTCAATCCACAGCAATAGTATGAACAACTGATGGCAGTCATATAAAGATTGTCGCTCAAAGCATAAACAAGAACGTTTATGTTAACAGGAAGAGGAACCCCAAGATTTGTTCAATAAAAACATAATTTTAGATGTGGTACACAAATGGCCTGGCCCTACCCATAATATCCAAAAATTTGTAATTAAGAAATGGTGGAAAACATGTAGGAAACTTTTTTGAGCTTCATTTTTAGCTTCTTCTGGCGAAGCCAAAAGGACCTGTTGTGTCCGTCATCCACCCACATTTCATAGAAATCACTACTCCTCCTCGGCATTTGCCCTGAAGCTCACTAAACTCGCTCACAATTATACTCAGGAGGGTCTGCATCCAAGTTGTGTTCAAGGTCAATGTCAAAGTGAAAAGGTCAGGAGATCTGGGAATTTATGTGATTTCAGAAAAATTGCTACTCCTCCTAAGCAATTGCCTTGATGTTCACAAAACACAGTGACAATGATCCTCAGATGGGTCTGCATACAGGTCAGGAGATCTAGGCAAAGGTCAAAGGTCAGGAGATCTGGGCATTTTATGATTTCATGAAAATTGTTACTCCCCCTAGGCAATTGCCCCAATGTTTGGCAAACTCATACACAATGGCTCTCAATTGAGTTTTCATCTAGGCTGTGCTTAAGGTCAAGGTCAAAGGTCAGGAGATCAAGGCGATTTCATCAAGCCAGAATGAACTACTTCATTTCCATCATGGGATTGGGGAGGATGTTACAGCATAACATTGTGACACTTTGTGACAGCAATACAGTACTGATTCAGAGAAACCAGTATCGTGACACTTTATGTAAAATTATTAATAAACGTTGCTAAAACAAACTTAGGTATTTAGGTACCAAAGTGAAAAAAAAAGACTTTTCAGTCCACTAGATGGTGCTAAATACTCACTGTCTGCTTAAGTCAGCACAGCAGAGGAGTGAGTCCTGAGATCCAGCCGAGAGTTGGACAAGGCAAAGATTGGGAAGGAAAACTGAAATATATGATATTGCAATAGTCAGCATATCACAAGATTTTGATAATATTGTAATGCTATTAACATTTATGCACTGTTAATAATATCCCCATGCCCTGTTGCTGGGCCTGTTTGTTAGGATGGTTATAATTTGGCATGATTTGTTATGCTGAATGCACTGAGGAGCTCATTTAGCGGTAGGCTGTGCCATCCAAAGTGCACGAGGGAGAGGTTCCGCAGGTCCTTCCTACGTACGGCTGTCAGACTTTATAACCTAACCGGTGCTGCTCATAGAGGTCGTATTAAATGTACTAAACGTAACAACTTGGCACAACAGAGATCGTCCCCTCTAATACACAACTAAGACAATTACAATTATTTTTGAGGGTGGCAACAACACTGTTGATTCAAATGCGAAATATACTGTCTGGGTACATATTTATATAATGTAATAATAAGGTAACTTAAACTGTAATGCTGTTGATACCATCTAGGTGCAATGCTCCTGCACTGTGTATACTGTATAACTGTGTACATTTGTCTTACTGCTTTGGCTAACCAGTTCTTATCTTATTTACTATTGCTCTGAGTGCTACTATCCCTTTGCTACTGCAGTCCTGGAATTTCTCCATTGTGGGACTAATAAAGGCTTATCTTATCGAGGAGTGAGTTCACCCAGAGACTTTTAGGTGACAACCTTTTTTTTTTAAGTTCTGTCTTACTGTTGTGTCGTTGCCACGATCACTCACCTGCTCCGGTGTAGACTTGAAAAGCCCATCTGCATTAGAGTTAAGAGTGTGTCGGCAACACATATGACAGCCTGTACCATTGTTGCATTTTGTCCAGTAAAGCGGAGAAATGGCATATCCTGTGTCCTGTGAGTCTTTCAGCTGCATCGATATCCAAGCTTTCCTTGTTAGCTGAGCAGCTAACAATATTGCATTGCAGCCCAAGTATCATGATAATATCATGGAGCCTCTGGTGATTCCCTCCCTTAGTATATTCTCTTGAAAATTTTAAAAGGAGCCAGTTGAGGTGGTATGGGCATCTGATCAGGATGCCTCCTGGATGCCTCCCACTTGAGGTGTTTCGGGCACGTCCCACTGGGAGGACACCCCGGGGCAGACCCAGGACTCGCTGAAGAGACTACGATAACGCCTTGGTATCCTCTCTGAAGAGTTGGAGCAGGTGGCTGGGGAGAGGGAATTCCGTCTGGGCTTCTCTGCTTGAACTGCTGCCTCCACGACCCGGACCTCCGGAAAAGCAGTAGAAGATGGATGGATGGATTTTATTGTCAACTGTGTATTGCATGCAAATTCCTCTTAGGAGTTTCACCAACAAACGTAGTGTCTATCAGAGAATATCCTTGCTCCAGGCACCCACCCTCTGTTGTCCTTCCCCTCCTGGGGCGGATGCCTTGCTGTCTTGGGGCTGGGTGGCCTCAGAGCATTTGTGCTGTGTGGGGGCTGAGGGTTACCCAGGTGATGGGGGCACCATCTTGCTTGGTCGTGGTGGGCGTTGCTGTGGCCTCCTACCCCAATGTTTTTTGTATGTTTACGGGCAAACCATACACACACACATTTTTTGTTCTCTTTCAGGTGCAGAAATCAGGCTCATGCCGAGATCTCAGAAGCAGCAATTGTTTGGGTTTTCTCTCCCTTTGTTTTTCCTTTCTCTCTCCCTCTCCACCCCCCTCCCCTTCGGATCACGTCATATCCCTTCACCCCCCCATTCCCCCTGTCAAGTACAACATAAAGAACACAATTTATAAATAAAGTTTTAAAGTTATATAGCAAGAGGAGTCTATAAATGCGTACTATTTATATACAACATATATCAAATATGAGCAGAGCTCCTTTTGGCAAAGTAAATATGCTTGGCACAATAAGGTGCAAGCAGCTATTTGTTCTGATTGTCAAGCTGCCAGACAGGACAAAAAAAAGAATATTAGACAAAAAAAAGAATATTCTTTCTTACTGTTGTTTAAACTGGCACTGAGATGTTTGATAACTACTTTTAAGTGCAACTTAAGCTCTATACAAGTACAGGCCCTTATGAGCCAAGCCTTTGAGACAAGATTATTTTTTTTACTCTCAAGTTAATTATTAGTGTTCATCTGAATAATTCAGATGCTTGATAAATACAGACCCAGATCTATTGGGATTATATTAGAAGGATTTTCACTAACAACACTTTGCTTACAGACTGATGATGTCCATTGATGAGACAATCATGGGCTTAATCTGGATTTAGTAATGTGAGTTTAGCCTTGTAACAGCAGTGAATAAGCATGGCCAGCACATGGGATGAAGACCACCAGAACCCGAATGTTTTCCACATCACACTATGACTATTGACTTTATAATATCAAAATAGTGCATTATGGCTTATCTATGCCATTCATCATTATGTGGCAATAAAGCTGAAAGCATGAAGCGATAAGACTTTAAGGAGGTCATACACTCAGTCACTAATGCCATTATCATGTGAATGTAGTCATGCACAGTCAAGTCTATTGAATGTGAGGTTTGCTGCTGGATGAGGTCCAGGCCAGAGCGAACATACAGAGCGAGGTACATATAAGTGTGTGAAAGAGGAAAATGTTTAGCATACATAACCACGCAACAGATGTCTGATTTAAGAGACCTTCCATGTATATGTTTGCGTGTGTTCTTGGAACTGATGCGGATGTCAGCAGCGTCATCGCTAAAGCAGACAGCACACAGCTGTTTCAAACAGCGCTACAGTGGATCACATGCCTTTACTACAGAGGATAAAGAGTAAACTTGGGTTTTTTTTTTACAGTTCTCTTGGGGGGAAACAGGAGACTATCTCCACCAACAGACAGGTGGTGCTTTCCTCTGGGACCCTAAGCCAGGTTTTTCATTTTTTCTGCTAACTGCTTCCAGTGCCTGATTTACATCTTCTGCTTTTCCTGCTACAGACATTACACGACACACATTACATACCAAATTGCCATTTTTTTTTCCAGTTGCATAATACTTTGAAATGAATTCAAAGCAATTAAAAAAATACAGTGGAAGAACTGTCTTATTGGAAATGCCTCCCTTTTATGTAATGTAGTTCTCATTCTTAGATCCCAGAGCCTTGGCTTTCATGGTTACACCCAAACAGGATGACAAAGAAGTACAATTGGGTGATGAATCAGTGTATCTCTTGGCTTAGTGGTGTAAGATTACTTTAGGCTTAATTTCAATTCAGACCTGAGTTCAGTCAGAACAGGATGTGGCGGCATCCTACTTTAAATATTGACTGTTTACAAGTCTTCTGTGTTTCTGTTTAGGGTCGTGGAGTCTTCAGTTTGAATCTGCTGGCAAGGTGTGCGTGCTTCGCAGCCTGCTGTGGCTCGGACTGACCTTCTACCACGTGCCATTTACACCCCAACACGGATACCTCTACATTGGTGATGGGACCAAGAATTTGGACCTTCCTTTCATGCTATAACAGAGCAACAATATTTGACTCGAAACTGAGAACTCCCTCTTATTCCCTGTTGTTCAGATAAGTCTGCAAAACCAAAATGTGTTGAGCTTTTGTTGTACTCTCAAACAAATAAACTAGAGAGGGGAGAGTCAGTTTATGTCTATTGGGTTCTCATTCACAAAAGCTATTCCCACACAGTAAACACAAGCTCAGAGGCAGAGTAAACACACTCATTTTATTTGCCTATTTGAGTATACACAGTCAACATACCACCTACTTGGAGACTGTAACCAACCAGGTTGCTCCCCGCATTAAGTTGTCAGCTGGTTCACTTCAAGGCCTTTTTAGAAAGGCAACAGCAGGAATGGATGGAGGTGGGTGGGGCAGGGCATGATTCATTCAAAGTGTGACGCAGCTTAATAAACAAGTTAGAATAAACACACATGGATGAGGCTTTTAGGGCCTTTTCCCAGACCAGCGTGACAAAGAGTCAAACTGCAGACATGGTTACATCTCTGAGTAACGGGCCCACCCAGTCTCCTCCGGCTGTCTCATCCTGATTTGTCAGGCTTTCTGCCCATCAGTGCTTTATGTACAGGGGCTTAAAACCATAACGCACATTGTTCTTAAGTGCTGGGTGGCCAACGGCCATGCGCTTCTTACACCACCACAGTCCACGCTTGTAGATGGGCTTCACTGACGATATGGACCAGCGAGTCAGGTATCTGTACAGCAAACAGATGTTTAGTAGAATTATTATGAGCTGTAACTCACAGGCAAAAATTGCAAGAAAAGCATTTGCAGACACGATGGAATCCATCACCTGTTAAGTTGTGGCTTGGGCTTCTTTGGAACATGGCCTTCTGGAAGCTTGGGTCTGTGGTCCGGTAGCAAACCTGAAGCATCCATCAAACAAAAAACAACTGCTCATTGCTAAATCTTGTACAAAAAAAAAAAAAAAAGATACCACAAATCAAGGTCTAGCCTTGCAGCCAATCGAGCTGATCAGTGGACTCAGTCATCAAAAAAAAACTACTCTGTCTGAAACTTTGCAGCTACAAAATTACAGCTAACGTTTTTATCTTCTGTGTGTGACAGGTTCAACAAACAAGATCAAGATCCACAATGTTGGATGGCTGTTTAAAACATAACTTGAGGGCACTCAGAGAATGCATACCTCTGCAAAGGCTGTTGTTCACCCAAACTCCACTCTGCCACTGCATATCGGCCTCAGGCAAAAATCTTGGCGGAGGCAAAAATCCATCCAGTAGTTTTTGTGTAATCATGCTAAACTATTGCTAGGACATTGAGCCTTGGTGGAGGTATGCATTCGTGGATCACCTCCAAAACGTAATGGGTTTGTGTGTAGCCCAAGAGCCACCTGTGGTGAAAATGTCATCAAATTCTGTCCAGTAGTTGTGGAGTAATGTTGCTAACACATTGTGAGAAGACAGCACCTTGGTAGAGGTATGTGCTCTCAGATCATCAGCAAAATGTAATGGGTTCCTCTTTAGCCGAAGGACCACCTCTGGTGAAAATTTCATCCAAATCCATCCAGGAGTTTTTGTGCAATTCTGCTGCACAAATACAAACAAGATGCTTGGTGGAGGTATGCACTCTCAGGATCACTACCAAAATCTAATCATCCGTTCCCTGTGCCATTACACACCTTTCCTGAAAATTTCATCAAAACCCGTTCATAACTTTTGGAGTAATGTTGCTAACGGGACAGGCAGCCAGACAAACCAACGCTGGCAAAAACAACCACCTTGACAGAGGTAATAATAAAACCCAACACAGTGATGTCATTTATTAGAGAAGTTAATGCATCAAATGCTAAAAAAAAATAGAGGAAGTACAACTAATTAGGTTAATCGGAAACGAGTCAATTAAGCAAATGCAGAGGGGCACGAGTTCCACACTCTGCAAGGCTGAACAGTTTAAGAGCACTTGTGTGTGTGAGTGTGTAAGTGGAAAAAAGTATTCATTGTCTACAGTTCAATGACTCAGAAAAAAATATTGCTTGTTGTCTCTAACAACACTACTTTAAAGACATACCAATTGTATAGTGAAAACCACTGCACCTCAAGAAATGGGGGACGACATAAAAGTATCTCTAGTTCCAGAATAGCTAAACAAATATTTCTCAAGTATAGATGAAAGTCCACACATCAATCACATACTGATATTTTTTCTTTGTTCAAGTATTGTTGGACCTAACTTACAATGAAAATGCAGATTAAATCGAATGAATGAATGAATGAATGAATGAATGAATGAATCTTTGG
The DNA here is from genome assembly GCA_020510985.1 of Pholidichthys leucotaenia. Classification (NCBI taxonomy): domain Eukaryota; kingdom Metazoa; phylum Chordata; class Actinopteri; order Cichliformes; family Pholidichthyidae; genus Pholidichthys; species Pholidichthys leucotaenia. Next base: position 358,466,848 of record CM035842.1, on the reverse strand, counting down.
GATAGATTAAAAGTAAAGATTAAAAAAGAAACAGAACAATATAACAAAGGGGGAGAAAAAAAAATCCAAGGTCAAATCAAACAATTAACTCCTCTGATTATACAGTTCAACATAAGTTATCCAAAATGGGTGATGGCTGAAGCCGCAGCTTATATTGCCCACCCATATTCCATCCAAGAATTCAAAAGAAAAACAAAACAAGAGCGATTACAATTCAGAACAAAGCTAAGACAAAACGTGACAAAAAAACTAAGCAACAACACAACACAGGCTGAATATGACAATCCTTATGTGATTTTACATGTCATCTTGTATATATGTTTGGAGTATTTCTTCCTTTAGTTTTTGTTTAAATTGTCCAAGCGTTGTACATGATTTTAATTCAGGTCCAAAAGCGTTCCACAATCTGACTCCCTGCACTGAAACACAGTGTTGCTTGGTGGTAGTTCTCACTGAAGGTTTTTGAAATATACATGTTCCTCTGAAATGTTAGTTTCTCCCTTATTTGGAACAAGTTTTGGATATTTGCGGGCAGTGATAGATTCTTCACTTTAAACATAATACTGCAGTTTTAAAGTCAACCAGATCTTTCAACCTGAGAGCTTTTAATTTAAGAAAAAGTGGGTTTGTTGGTTCCCCGTAAGCAGCTTTGTTTATTCTAATAGCTCTCTTCTGAAGCATAAAGACTGGATATATGTTTGTTTTATATGCATTTCACCATACTTCAGTACAATATGTCAAGTCCAAATTCACTTGCATCTACAAGCTTGAAGGGAACATATTATACCCCTTTTCCACATATTGGCACAGTTCTGATGGGTTTTAAATGTCTATGATGTGCTATGTTCAAAATGCGTCAAGATTTAACTACTGCAGCACCATTTTCCAGCCAAATCAAACATTTTTTCAAAATGACCCATTACAGCACATGCTTCTTTAAATGATAATGATAATGTGTTCACCTCACCCTCATGCTTCCATGACTTTGGAGATGTCTGGTTCACCCAGCTAACATCAGCCTTAAGCGGGATTTATGCACCTGTATCACATCGATGCCATTACCAACGTCCATTGGAGATGCAGCGATCTGCAATTTTTTCTGTGTGTTGGGTGAAATGTGTTCCATTGCCAAAACAGGTTTTAGCCGATGTGTAGAGTGATTTGTGTTTGTCGTGTATTTTTATTTATGAAATAGTGACGGACACAAGCAGATTGCGATGGAGTTGGAGTTAATAAATGTTAAGAGAAAGCAACTTTGCACACGATCACTGCACAGAGAAAAAGAGAAGATGGAGAAAACGCGTGTGCGACCACCGCTGCTGCTGGTCGTTGACAATCTGTGTAATTACTGGGGTTATGATGAGCCACAAAATGTTCTGTATGTGCTTCCTCAATATTCTTTTGGATTTGGACCATTGTTTAACTGAATCGCTTTGGATCTTGTGCCTCAGGCAGAGCGGAGCAGCAGCGAGAACCAGGCAGTGTGAGGGAGGAGACAAAGTGGACCAATCACAGCTCTTATGGCCTGTGTCACAAATTCACAAGGTTTTCACAACTTAAAATACAAATACAATTCACATTCTCATGCAACATAAAATTTTTGTGAAATGGGACTCCCCAGAAGCCATCCATAGATTGTAAACGGGCCCAGTCATCAAAGTAACTTACTAAGTCCTATCATTCCCTAATTCTATCATAAAACCCTAAGAGCAACCAAAGATTACCTCATAAAATAAAAAACAGTAATATCAGTACAAAATAAAACAGGTGCACGTGTCATCAATGTGCACCTCTGGAGAGGTGGATGTCAGGCGACGCAATAGGAACACACGTCGCTGCTGCGTCGACACGGGTGCATAACTTGGGCTTAAGAATGATATATGTATATGGTCGAGTTGTTAGATGATCCAGCTGGGATCATGGATGTTGGATAGAGTGGGTGATAGTAGTGGGGGAAATAATAATTTGTCTGATGCACTGTCATGCAGACATGAATGATTCTGAATTGATGCAGAAATGTCAAGAATTCAAATCTTAAATAATTAATTTTGACAGAATGAAAAAAGCAGAACTCTGAAACACTAACCCTCTATTCTAAGGGCCTATCAGATACTTAGGGCCAATATAGAGTCACCAATTAACCTAACATGCATGTCTTTGGATTGTGGGAGGAAACCGGAGCCCCCGGAGTAAACCCACACAGCACAGGGAGAACATGCAAACTCCACACAGAAAGGTTCCCACCCCTGCCAGCCTGGAGATTTGAACCTGGAACCTTCTAGCTTTTAGGCAACAGTGCTAACCGCTCCACGACCATGCTGCAGATTTATGTTATACACCTGTTCATAGCCATTATCAACAGTGCATAAGTAGTACACCTCCAAACAAAAAAAATCTTATTACAAAAGTAAGATTCAATATACTGTAGATCTGTAATAAAAACTAATAACAATGTAACTGCCAACAATCTACAACTCAAAAGTGGAACAAATTTTGAGAACTATTTAACCCCCTACAAGATGCACATCTTCAATACATGTACAACCACAGTGTGAAATGAAAATGTCCTAGCTTGAAAACAATGGGAGGAGTTAGCTGGACTGCTCTTAAGGACAGACATCATTATACCATAATACAATCCTGTCTTTAGACGGGTGTATAAAAACTGAGTCTGCATAATGGAGGCTATAGGAAAATAAACAATTTTTATGTTTCAACTGTATCACCTGTCTGTAAGCAGGCTTTGCTGCCATCTAACCTGAGAAACAATTAACCTCCTGAATAAAATATGTCACCTGACAAGAAACTTTGCTTTTAACTAATTACTAAAAATCCTATGAAAATTAGTCAAATCAATCAGCTGATTGAAGTTTAATAATAATTATAATGCTGTATCGGAGTTATATAGCATGTTTCACGGACACTCAAAGACACTTTACAATGAATACATTATTCATTCACTCCACAGACAGTGGTAGTGGTAAGCTACTACAGTAGCCACAGCTGCCCTGGAGCAGACTGACAGAAACATGGCTGCCAATCTGTGCCGACGGCCTATCTGACCACTACTAAACGTTTACATATTCATACCCAGTGTCATGGACACTGGAGGCAAGATGGGTAAAGTGTCTTGCCCAGGGACACAACAGCAGCATGGCTGGGAAGAGTGGGATTCAAACCACCGACCCTTGGGTTACTGGATGGCCCGCTCTACCTGTAGCACTCATGACAGTTAAAAAAACACTGGCAAAAATGAGAGGCAGCATTAGGGTGTATGCATTAAAACAAAGGAGATGATGTGTCCAAACGTTTGACTTGTACTGTGTGTGAATGTATTATCCTAAATACTACCATGCTGTAAATTATATTTGTCAAATTATATTCATCAATTACCAATGTTGCTGTATGAACTATATTGTACAAATCCTAAATTACAGTGTTTAATCTTCTCATGCTAATAACATGACATACAGTAAAACAGTCATGGAGAATAGTAGCACTAAGTGGGAGAGATTTAGAGCCAAAAGAAAATCAAGAAGACTTTGACAGTGCACAAGCACCTGTCTTAAGTTTTTCTATAAAAGAATATCAGATAATTATTGTATCTACAATTGCATTGATAGTATTTAACTATTCACCTTTTAAATTAAGGTGCACCCTGTAAAATAGTGCACACATAAAAGATAAATCTAAGACCCTGAAGACCTGTTTGACTGACTGTTAAAATTATTATATTCAGGCTTAATGGCAAAAGATAAAAACTTGCCAATTTATGAGAAAAGTCACAAATTTACAAGAAAAATGCTTCCAATTTATGAAAAAAAAATTACCAATTTTATGAGAAGAAAGTCTCAAATGTACATGGGAAAAGGCAAGATTTACCAGCAAAAAAATTGCAAATTTACATGGAAAAAGTTACCAATTTATGAAAATTATTAATTTTATAGTTGTCTTTATAGTGCTTGGTTTGGACGACCCTTTAGTCTGCCAACCTCTGTGTTTCGAGATAGCCTAGCCTAGCGTTTGCTGAAATTTCCAGTAGTGAGAGAAGTTCCTAACGGTACAGTAACCATTTAGTAATGCGGCTACATTTACTGCATATTCCATACAAGAGCACCATAAAAAAGACATAGTACTACCACATCACATTTATCGGACAGAATGCATTTCAATCATTTGGCTTTCAAATTAACAGGCTAATTAGCATTAATCCACTTTGAAAATTCTCTGACTTACTTTTCATGTTGACTACAGAACACAGACTGTCCCATTACAAAAACCTATAGCCTGTATCTTTTTTTTGCAAACTTTGCAGAAAGCTAGTCGTAGAGTTGATTTTCTAGCCAAAGCTCATTAAACTGACAGGGTGCTGCACCGACAACCTCCCACATTCACTGCTTCTATATGCTAAGGAGAGGGGTTGCATATGAAAATTGACAATCAGGCAGAGCAGTCTTCATTTTAGGCTCTCTTATTTTTTTTATATCGCCATCAAATAAGCCAATTGTAGCAAACTATTTATTGAATGAAATCTTTATTTTGGATAGATTAAAAGATTAAAAAGAAAGGAACAGAACAATATACAGGGGAAAAAAATCCACCAAGGTCGAACTGAAACAATAACTCCTCAGATTATACAGCTGCACATAAATTATCCAATAAGGGTGATGGCTGAAGCTGCAGCTTATATTGCCCACCCATGTTCCATCCAAGAAGTCACAAAAAATAAGAATTGCAAAACAAAAAGCAAAACAAAACATGACAAAACAACACAACACAAACTGTATATACAGTGGTGTGAAAAAGTGTTTGCCCCCTTCCTGATTTCTCATTTTTTTGTGTTTGTCACACTTAAATGTTTCAGATCAAACAAATTTAAATATTAGACAAAGATGACAAGTAAACACAAAATGCAGTTTTTAAATGAAGGTGTTTATTATTAAGGGTAAAAAAAAAATCCAAACCTACAATGGCTCTGTCTGAAAAACTGAAAAACCACTGCTGAGCAAAAAGAAAGGCTCGTCTCAGTTTTGCAAGAAAAATCTTGATGATCCCCAAGACTTTTGGGAAAATACTCTGTGGACTGATGAGATAAAAGTTGAACTTTTTGGAAGGTGTGTGTTCCATGACATCCGGCGAAAAAGTAAGCATTTCAGAAAAGGAATATCATACCACCAGTAAAATATGGTGGTGGTAGTGTGATGGTCTGGGGCTGTTTTGTTGCTTCAGGACCTGGAAGACTTGCTGTGGTAAATGGAACCATGAATTCTGCTGTCTACCAAAAAATCCTGAAGAAGAATGTCCGGCCATCTGTTCGTGACCTCAAGCTGAAGCACACCTGGGTTCTGCAGTAGGACAATGATCTAAAACACATGAGCAAATCTCCCTCTCAATGGCTTAAGAAAAACAAAATGAAGACTTTGGAGAGGCCTAGTCAAAGTCCTGACCTGAATCTTGACTGAGATGCTGTGGCATGACCTTAAAAAGGGGGTTCAAGGTGGAAAACCCTCCAATGTGGCTGAATTACAATAATTCTGTAAAGATGAATGGGCCAAAATTCCTCCACAGCGCTGTAAAAGACTCGCTGCCAGTTAATGCAAACGCTTGATTGCAGTTGTTGCTGCTAAGGGTGGCCCAACCAGTTATTAGGTTTAGGGGACAATCACTTTTTCCACACAGGGCCATGTAGGTCTGGATTTTTTTTCCTTTAACCACTTGCGCTCCGTTGTTCCGCGGGCGGGCAAGTCTCTGCGTCCTATGACGCACGAGGGCGCGCGAGAGCGCGCTCGTGCGCCCTCGTGCGCATGACGCATGATGGTGGTGATGGTGATGTAGTAGCGTCCAAGCGCCACTCAAAAAAAAACTGCAGAGACAGCCGCGAACAGATTAGTTCATCTGATTGACCTCTCATTCGACTAATAAGAGCCTTGAATTGGGTTTCTGAAACCTTGAAGAACCAATGAATGAAAATCTAGGAAGGAGGACCCGCCTACTGTGAACGCAGGAGCCAATTGAAGCACAGAAATTCTGGCTGGGTGAAGCGATATAAATATCGCCAAAACGTTTCGCCAAAACGGCAATATGTAATGGAATTATGTTGATCGGGATCCACGAGCGGAGCAGCGTCGCGTTCGTCTGACGCGTGGGAAGAGCTGTTCGCCACGACTCTGCTGCTTTGAAGAGGTAAGGTGTTATAAGCTAAATTATTATTTATCCCTGAAAACTGTAATCCAAAAATGACTTTTGACCGATCGGTAATTTACAACTGCGCACGAAATACGAAGTGCGTGCGCCGCGATAAACAGTTCATTTGCCGTGTTCGGACCGTGAACGCCCCCCCCCCCCACCCGCTGCAGAAGAGGAGGGGGGGGGGGCACGGTCCGAACGCTCCTCGGTCGGTGGGGGGAAGCAAATCAGTCTATTCCATCATGTAGCGATGGCCCTCTTCTGTACCGAGGGGGGGGGGGGGGCGTTCACGGTCCGTTCACGGTTTCCCCCCCCCCCCCCCCACACACACACAGTAGCGAGGGGGGAGGAGCCGCTGTGAAAACATGCAAAGAAAAAAAAAAAAAAAAAAAAGTGTATTCCGTCTTGTAGCGAGGGCCGAATTTGGTCCTTGGTAGCGGGGGGGGGGGGGGGGAACAACCCCCCCGCCCACACACACACACACAGACACAGCCCTGAGTGTGACCTTTCATTAGAGCCTAAAATGAAGATTCTACATTGAATTATTCAAAAGTTACAGACGTTTTTCCAAACTGTGCCATTTGGCACAGTTCCATAACGCCTGGGAACTACCTGAGAACAAAGCTGTGTAAAATATTCATTTTTTGTGGTATTGTTACCAAATTTGGATCTCAGCTGGATAACACTTGGTTCTACATTTCTGTTGCATTTTCCAGCCGGATTGGACAGCTGTGTTGTTATTTACAAGCATTTGTATCCAAAAAAACACTGTGTCCAAATTTTTTTTCTTCAAGTTCAGTATGTTTAGATGACTGTAACTCAGTGGCCGGAGCACGTAGAGAGATTATGTTTTTTTTTTGCCAAAAAATTCAAAGTGTTTTCTTTTAAGTGAGACCAACCCCATGAAGATGCTGCAAAGGGTTGAATAACAGCTTTTGATTTACTTTGGGCACGTTTTTTTTTTGGCATTTTTAGGAAAATTGCCCGGAGTGCAAGTGGTTAATAATAAATTCCTTCATTTAAAATCTGCATTTTGTGTTTACTTGTGTTATCTTTGTCTAATATTTAAATTTGTTTGATGATCTGAAACATTTAAGTGTGACAAACAAAAAAAAAACCGAGAAATCAGGAAGGGGCAAACATTTTTTCACACCACTGTAGTAACCCTTATGCAATTTTACATGTCATTTTGTATGATTGTTTGGAGTATTTCTTCCTTTAGTTTTTGTTTAAATTGACCAAGCGTTGTCCATGATTTTAATTCAGCACCGAAAGCGTTCCACAGTCTGACTCCCTGCACTGAGACAGTGTTGCTTGGTGGTAATTATCACTGAAGGTTTTTGAAATATACATGTTCCTCTGAAATTATATAATTTCTCCCTTATTTGAACACAACTTTTGGATATTTCCGGGCAGTGATAAATTCTTCACTTTAAACCTTATTACTATGGTTTTAAAATCAACCATGTCTTTCAACTTGAGAGCTTTTAATATGAGAAAAAGTGGGTTTGTTGGTTCTCTGCAAGCAACTTTGCTCATTATTCTAATGGCTCTCTTCTGAAGCATGGAAACTGGATATATGTTTGTTTTATAAGCATTTCCCCATACTTTAATGCAATGTCATGTACAGTATCTCACAAAAGTGAGTACACCCCTCACATTTTTGTAAATATTTTATTATATCTTTTCATGGGACAACATTTAAGATATGACACTTTGATACAATGTAAAGTAGTCCGTGTACAGCTTGTGTAACTGTGTAAATTTGCTGTCCCCTCAAAATAACTCAACACACAGTCATTAATGTCTAAACCGCTGGCAACAAACGTGAGTACACCCCTAAGTGAAAATGTCTAAATTGTACCCAAATTGTCAATATTTTGTGTGGCCACCATTATTTTCCAATACTGCTTTAACTCTCTAGGGCATGGTATTCTTGAGAGCTTCACAGGTTGCCACTTGAATACCTCTTCCACTCCTCCATGACGACATCAGAGCTGGTGAATGTTAGACCTTGCGCTCCTCCACCTTCCATTTGAGGATGCCCCACAGATGCTCAATAGGGTTTAGGTCTGGAGACATGCTTGGCCAGTCCATCACCTTTACCCTCAGTTTCTTTAGCAAGGCAGTGGTTGTCTTGGAGGTGTGTTTGCGGTTGTTATGTTGGAATACTGCCCTGTGGCCCAGTTTCCAAAGGAAGGGGATCATGCTCTGCATCAGTATGTCACAGTACATGTTGGCAGTCATGGTTCCCTCAATGAACTGTAGCTCCCCAGTGCCGGCAACATGCATGCAGCCCCAAACCATGACACTCCTACCACCATGCTTGACTGTAGACAAGACACACTTGTCTTTGTACTCCTCACCTGGTTGCCGCCACACACACTTGACACCATCTGAACCAAATAAGTTTATCTTGGTCTTATCAGACCATAGGACATGGTTCCAGTAGTCCATGTCCTTAGTCTGCTTGTCTTCAGCAAACTGTTTGCAGGCTTTCTTGTGCATCATCTTTAAAAGGGGCTTCCTTCTGGGACGACAGTAATGCAGACCAATTTGATGCAGTTTGCAGTGTATGGTCTGAGCACTGACAGGCTGACCCCCCCACCCCTTCAACCTCTGCAGCAATGCTGGCAGCACTCATATGTCTATTTTCAAAAGACAACTTCTGGATAGGACGCTGAGCACGTGCACTCAACTTCTTTGGTCGACCATGGTGAGGCCTGTTCTGAGTGGAACCTGTCCTGTGAAACCGCTGTATGGTCTTGGCCACCGTGCTGCAGCTCAGCTTCAGGGTGTTGGCAATCTTCTTATAGCCTAGACCATCTTTATGTAGAGCAACAATTCTTTTTTTTTCAGATCCTCAGAGAGTTCTTTGCCGTGAGGTGCCATGTTGAACTTCCAGTGACCAGTATGACAGTGTGAGAGCGATAACACCAAATTTAACACACCTGCTCCCCATTCACACCTGAGACCTTGTAACATTAACGAGTCACATGACACCGGGAAGGGAAAGTGGCTAATTGGGCACAATTTGGACATTTTCACTAAGGGGTGTACTTACTTTTGTTGCCAGCAGTTTAGACATTAACGGCTGTGTGTTCAGATATTTTGAGGGGACAGCAAATTTACACTGTTATACAAGCTGTACACCAACTACTTTGCATTGTATCAAAGTATCATATCTTCAGTGTTGTCCCATGAAAAGATATAATAAAAATACTTACAAAAATGTGAGGGGGGTACTCACTCTTGTGAGATACTGTATGGGAGTACTAATGAATGATAGAGTGTACAGTGGGGCAAAAAAGTATTTAGTCAGCCACCAATTGTGCAAGTTCTCCCACTTAAAAGATGAGAGAGGTCTCCAATTTTCATCATAGGTATACCTCAACTATGAGAGACAAAATGAGAAAAAAAAAACCCAGAAAATCACATTGAAGGATTTTTAATGAATTAATTGGTAAATTCCTCAGTAAAATAAGTATTTGGTCACCTACAAACAAGCAAGATTTCTGGCTCTCACAGACCTGTAACTTCTTCTTTAAGAGGCTCCTCTGTCCTCCACTCGTTACCTGTATTAATAGCACCTGTTTGAACTCGTTATCAGTATAAAAGACACCTGTCCACAACCTCAAACAGTCAGACTCCAAACTCCACTATGGCCAAGACCAAAGAGCTGTCAAAGGACACCAGAAACAAAATTGTAGACCTGCACCAGGCTGGGAAGACTGAATCTGCAATAGGTAAGCAGCTTGGTGTGAAGAAATCAACTGTGGGAGCAATTATTAGAAAATGGAAGACATACAAGACTACTGATAATCTCCCTCGATCTGGGGCTCCACGCAAGCTCTCACCCTGTGGGGTCAAAATTATCACGAGAACGGTGAGCAAAAATCCCAGAACCACATGAGGGGACCTAGTGAATGACCTGCAGAGAGCTGGGACCAAAGTAACAAAGGCTACATCAGAAACACACTACGCCGCCAGGGACTCAAATCCTGCAGTGCCAGACGTGTCCCCCTGCTTAAGCCAGTACATGTCAAGGCCCGTCGGAAGTTTGCTAGAGAGCATTTGGATGATCCAGAAGAGGATTGGGAGAATGTCATATGGTCAGATGAAACCAAAATAGAACTTTTTGGTAAAAACTCAACTTGTCGTGTTTGGAGGAGAAAGAACACCATACCTACTGTGAAGCATGGGGGTGGAAACGTCATACTTTGGGGCTGTTTTTCTGCAAAGGGACCAGGACGACTGATCCGTGTAAAGGAAAGAATGAATGGGGCCATGTATCGTGAGATTTTGAGTGAAAACCTCCTTCCATCAGCAAGGGCATTGAAGATGGAACGTGGCTGGGCCTTTCAGCATGACAGTGATCCCAAACACACTGCCCGGGCAACGAAGGAGTGGCTTCGTAAGAAGCATTTCAAGGTCCTGGAGTGGCCCAGCCAGTCTCCAGGTATCAACCCCATAGAAAATCTTTGGAGGGAGTTGAAAGTCCGTGTTGCCCAGCGACAGCCCCAAAACATCACTGCTCTAGAGGATATCTGCATGGAGGAATGGGCCAAAATACCAGCAACAGTGTGTGAGAACCTTGTGAAAACTTACAGAAAATGTTTGACCTCTGTCATTGCCAACAAAGGGTATATAAAGTATTGAGATGAACTTTTGTTATTGACCAAATACTTACTTAATTCATTAAAAATCCTTCAATGTGATTTTCTGGATTTTTTTTTTTTCTTATTTTGTCTCTCATAGTTGAGGTATACCTATGATGAAAACTGGAGACCTCTCTCATCTTTTAAGTGGGAGAACTTGCACAATTGGTGGCTGACTAAATACTTTTTTACCCCACTGTATATAGTGTGGATTGATTCAGCAAATATTTCACTATGTAGTATTGCAGTTGATTTGTATATTTTACCTTTAATATAATTAATATTTAATTTCCAACACAATTTATTATCAATTATTACTCCCAAGAAATTTGATTTTGGATCCTCTTTCAATCTTTGCACCATTTATGCTGTTTGAATACACAATTGTTGTGATGGTTTAAAAATTCTAAATTTTGTCTTAAAGCGTACCTGTGGTGGTCGTGAAGACGCATTTAACTTGAAAACATTAGGAAAAGGTATTTGTTATTTGGGTAAATAATTGTTGCCAGCCATATACCACCTGAGATATATTGAAATAGGACCGCGGGCATGGCCAGCCAATGAAAGCTATGGGCGCCGCCATGACATATGCGGAAGTGACGTCATACCGTTGCTACTGAAAAGGCAATACTCCCGTCTGTATGAGACACTAGGGTGCTGTTGTGAGTGTTTTTGTTCTATTATGGCTGAATTGACGGACTCTGAGGAAGAATTTGTCCAACATGGCTACAGGTTTGAGCCAGAAAGGTCTTCTGAGGGTTAAAGTGACGAAGTGGTCCTCACACACAACGCAATTTCGTCTGAAAGGATTCGTCTGTGCCCTGTTCCGAGATTGCGCAATCACTTTTCCGCTATGATCTTCTGACAAGGTGAGCTGGGTTTGGGTACACAAAAGAAGTGTTTATCTTTGTTTTTTCGCTTATTATTGAGACATCCAAAGGCTTTACATTCCGCCATGTTGCGATATCCATATCGCATTGTATGTTTTTGTTTTAACAAGAGCGCCGAGTGTCTGCCGCTCTGTATAGCGGCGAGGGAGGAGCCAAATCATCTGCCGTGTTGCGGCCGTTATGAGCTCAGATCAGACGAGACGACCCGCTGAATTTAAGCATTTATTTATTTTCTACTCGTTTTAGTTCTGCATTTAATATGAACCCTGAGTTTGAAATAAACGTTTGGATTTTGGTCCTCACACACACTGCAACGCGCCGAGTGTCTGCTGCTCTGTATATAGTTTTAGCGGCGAGGGAGGAGCCCAGTCGGTCTTGCGGGCGTTACGAGCTCAGATCAGACGAGACGAACCGCTGAATTTAAGCATTTATTTATTTATTTTCTACTAGTTTTAGTTCTGCATTTAATATGAACCCTGAGTTTGAAATAAACGTTTGAATTTGAATTTGAATATCCCGAAAGCCACTGCTCATCCGGGCACTCCAGGCTCAGCCAATATTGATCCAGATCGCGGTGCCCACTTTATTACGTCACAGGAAGCGTCCTGGAAGGCCATGTAGCCGCTAGTATGGCTGCACCCATGTTTTGCTGACATAGCTGAACCAGCACATCAGCAATGGATTTATATCAAATTGCTTTGAACATGAATTTCAACTTAAACTTGAACTAGAACGTGAGACAGGGGCTCAATATAATATCTTTTTTTTCACGACCACCACAGGTACCCTTTAAGCGTTAATTTGTTTGAGTCAAACCACAGTTTAAGCTTTCCTAATTCCTTTCTGAGTGTACCCAAAAGTTGTTTCAAATTGCTTCCACTGCATAATAAATTAGTATCATCTGCAAACAATATTAAATCCAATTTTTCCAAAATTTTACATATATCATTTATATACAGTACAGAATAAATAACAATGGCCCCAGAACTGCACCTTGTGGGACTCCACAAGTAACCTTCATTAATTGCGAGTTTTTGTTACCTACACATACAGTGGGGCAACAAAGTATTTAGTCAGCCACCAATTGTGCAAGTTCTCCCACTTAAAAGATGAGAGAGGTCTTCAGTTTTCATCATAGGTATACCTCAACTATGACAGACAAAATGAGGAAAAAAAATCCAGAAAATCACATTGTCTGATTTTTAAAGAATTTATTTGCAAATTATGGTGGAAAATAAGTATTTGGTCCCCTACAAACAAGCACGATTTCTGGCTCTCACAGACCTGTAACTTATTCTTTAAGAGGCTCCTTTGTCCTCCACTCGTTACCTGTATTAATGGCACCCGTTTGAACTCGTTATCAGTATAAAAGACACCTGTCCACAACCTCAAACAGTCAGACTCCAAACTCCACTATGGCCAAGACCAAAGAGCTGTCGAAAGGACACCAGAAACAAAATTGTAGACCTGCACCAGGCTGGGAAGACTGAATCTGCAATAGGTAAGTAGCTTGGTGTGAAGAAATCAACTGTGGGAGCAATTATTAGAAAATGGAAGACATACAAGACCACTGATAGACCCCGAGGGGTCAAAACGATCACGAGAACGGTGAGCAAAAATCCCAGAACCACACGGGGGTACCTAGTGAATGACCTGCAGAGAGTTGGGACCAAAGTAACAAAGGCTACCATCAGTAACGCACTACGCTGCCAGGGACTCAAATCCTGCAGTGCCAGATGTGTCCCCCTGCTTAAGCCAGTACATGTCCAGGCCCGTCTGAAGTTTGCTAGAGAGCATTTGGATGATCCAGAAGAGGATTGGGAGAATGTCATATGGTCAGATGAAACCAAAATAGAACTTTTTGGTAAAAACTCAACTTGTCGTGTTTGGAGGAGAAAGAACACCATACCTACTGTGAAGCATGGGGGTGGAAACATCATGCTTTGGGGCTGTTTTTCTGCAAAGGGACCAGGACGACTGATCCGTGTAAAGGAAAGAATGGGGCCATGTATCGTGAGATTTTGAGTGAAAACCTCCTTCCATCAGCAAGGGCATTGAAGACGAAACGTGGCTGGGTCTTTCAGCATGACAATGATCCCAAACACACCGCCTGGGCAATGAAGGAGTGGCTTCGCAAGAAGCATTTCAAGGTCCTGGAGTGGCCTAGCCAGTCTCCAGATCTCAACCCCATAGAAAATCTTTGGAGGGAGTTGAAAGCCCATGTTGCCCAGCGACAGCCCCAAAACATCACTGCTCTAGAGGAGATCTGCATGGAGGAATGGGCCAAAATACCAGCAACAGTGTGTGAAAACCTTGTGAAGACTTACATAAAACGTTTGACCTCTGTCACTGCCAACAAAGGGTATATAACAAAGTACTGAGATGAACTTTTGTTATTGACCAAATACTTATTTTCCACCATAATTTGCAAATAAATTCTTTAAAAATCAGACAATGTGATTTTCTGAATTTTTTTTCTCATTTTGTCTCTCATAGTTGAGGTATACCTATGATGAAAATCGGAGACCTCTCTCATCTTTTAAGTGGGAGAACTTGCACAGTTGGTGGCTGACTAAATACTTTTTTACCCCACTGTACATACTGATATTATCCAAATAACTACATAACCAGGACAGTGCTTTCCCCAATACCATAATTTTGTAATTTCTTTAACAATAGTTTATGATCCACTGTATCAAATGCTTTTTTGAAATCCAAGAATACCCAAACTGAATACTCTTTATTTTCTACAGCAGTTGATATTTTTTATATAAATTCCATTAGAGCAAATGCAATTGTCCTCTTGTGGCTGAACCCATATTGCTGTTCACACAATAAATTATTCTTTAATATAAAGTTGTCAATACTCTCATACAATATTTTTTTGAGTCCATCTTCTTCTGCTTAATCCTTTTCGGGTCACGGGGGGGCTGGAGCCTTCCCTGCATCTTTGGGCGAGAGGCAGGGTACACCCTGGACAGATCGTCAGTCCATCGCTGGGTCAACACAGAGAGACAGACAACCATTCACTCTCACATCCATACCTAAGGACAATTTAGAATCCCCAGTTGATGCCAATTAACCTAACCTGCATGTTTTTGGCATGTGGGAGGAAACCGGAGAAATCCCGGAGTAAACCCCAGCAGACACGGGGAGAACATGCAGACTCCACACAGATCCCTGTTGGTCAGGGGCTGGGATCGAACCCAGGATCCCCCGGCCAAGTGTGAGTTGCTATGCTGCCGCAGTGTTAACTACTACGCCACCGCGCTCTTTGAAAATTGCAGCAATAGCCAAATAGGCCTATACTTTGAAAGTTTCCCTCTGTCGCCCGTCTTGTGTATCAGAATTTCTTTGGCCATTTTCATTGCATTGGGAAATATACCCGTTTGGAGAGACAGGTTACAGATATAAATCAGTGGCTTCACTAAGCATTCAATAATAGTTTTGGCTAAAAGCATGTCGATACCATCACAATACGTACATGTTTTACTTTTAACGATTTAATAATTTCAATAACCTCACTCTCATCTGTGTTCCTTATGAAGATGGAGTCTTTTATAGCAATGTTTTTGTATATGGTATCACCTGTAGGTGTCGTAATAGGTATTTTCATCCATCCATCCATCCATCTTCCGCTTAATCCTTTTCGGGTCGCGGGGGGGCTTCTCAAGCCAAATTAGTCATCACACCAATTGTTTTCACACTGATTTTGCTGTTTAGTTTTGCAGAGGAAGGACGAGGTAAAACTCATTAAAAACTTGCCAAAAACTTCAAATCCCAGCATTCCTTGCCCGCAAATGGTTGCAGTGAACTGCGCATGCGCCTGGAAACTCCCGCCACAGGGAAGTACTGAGCAATCCGCCAATACTGGGTGAACAGATGCCCGTCTTTTTGCCCGTCTGTTTTCTTCCTCTGCCACTAAACAGCAAAAGTTCCTGTTCGTCTTGATTGTCCCTGTATTCACGTACCTCCATGGCTTCCGCCATTTACAATGTCTGGCACCATGCTCTTCTTTCATTTGGATTGCAGCTGTCCAAATTAGTTTGGTGGCTCTTGGCTGCCACCGACAGTATGGCCATGTGAACTGCAGATTATTTTGACTGTGCATGCATGTACTCCAAAACTACTGTGTGAATTTGGATGAAATTTTTACCAGAGGTGGTCTTTGGGCTAGAGAGAAACCCATAACATTTATGGTGATGATTCCAGAACCCATACCTCCACCAAGGTTCCTATCTTCTCATAGAGTGTTAGCAAGAATACTCCAAAAGTACCAGATGGATTTGGATGAAATGTTTACCATAGGTGGTCCTTGGGCTAGAGAGGAACCCATAACATTTTGGTGATGATCCGAGAATGCATACCTCTGCCAAGGCTCTGGCCCCAAGGCATCAGCACCTTGGTGCTTTCATTGGATTAATTGTGCTCTAACATGGGGATACTCTCATGTCATTAAAATGCATGGACATGAAGGTGGGAGGGTGATACCATTCTAATGAGCTCCAGTTCTCACATTACACCTGGACCCAAATTCAACCTGCTCATTTAATGAGGCGTTTTCCACTGATGTGCAAAGACACTATGAAAGTTTCATTATATGTCCCTTATAAAACTTACCTGCCCTGTGAGCCATCTGTACACAGATAGCAATTTTGCGATGTTCTTCAGGACAGAGACCGGTGATCCTTTTAGGCAACATCCCTCCATCTGATCTGATGAACTGACTGAGCAACAAGACATCCTGGGAGGAGGCATACAACAAAGAAATTTAAATATCCAACATGATTTTGATAATATCGCTGATCATCTGCTTGCAAAGAGCCATCAGTTACCGTGTAGTTGTATTTGTGCTGCAGGTTCCATCTGTATATGGGGCACTTAGCAGTGGGATTGGGAGGCTGTGGTCCAGTGGGAACTTCCAAAATTTGTCCTTCAATCTAACAGGAGAAAATCACAACTGTTAATCAAAAATAACATTTAAAGGAATTCACTTGCTTCACATTTTACATACTACTCTGGCAGTTAATGTGTGCACCCCTTCAGTCAAAAAAGCTGATGGTCAGCCTTCGGCATTGAAATATTTACCATTACAGTAGAGTTGGGACATTCATGAATGATTCATTCAAGTATACTAGTTCTTTTGGGTGAACGAACTGTACTGAATCACTTGCCATAACTGAACAAATCACTTAGGAAATAGCGGCCATTTCATCCTCTGCTTCCAAATCACGTACACCTCATTGACTGGTAGCTCTCCTAGCATTCTACAGCCCTAATTACAGCATCACAAACCTAGAGCTCTGGAAGGAGCTGCTTTTATTGGATGAGTCATTCACGAAAGGTTCCTCCCGCCTGGCCTGCAGGAACCAGGAAGTAAACAATGAATGGATTCAGCACAATGACATGAAACAGTGAAAGTGATTTTGAAGCGAGAAATATATCATTTAGTTGCTAAATCTGTTTTTATATGGCACACACATCTGCTCCTTTTCACCTCAGTAAGGAACAGTAGGCAGTAGTGTTTAAACAAGATTTATGACCAATCACTGTCAGGCTATATACAGGAGTGGAGTTAAGTTTACAATCACTGGGGTTTTTAAAGTTATCCTTTAAAAAAAACACTAAAACATGCAATAATAACATCATTCAAGAAATCAACCAGTAAAAAAACAAAAACAGCAAACAATTAAAACCAATAAAATGCATAAAACCCCCAAGTACTAAAATAAAAGAATTAAATATACTCTTAAAATAATCCAGCTTAATAATGATAACCCATTATATCTGTTTACCATGTTTACCGGAGTGGTGGCCTAGTTGATAAAGCATGTGCCCCACAACCGGGAGGTTGGGGGTTCAAGCCTCTGCCAAGTCATACCAAAGATCATATTAAAAAAAAATGGTACTTCCGCCTTCTAGCTTGTGCTCAACATAACAGAATGGGGGGAAAAGGAGAAGTTGTTTGTGGCGGTGCCTTGCATGGCAGCGACCCCTCTAATTCGACATGTGATTAACATTGTAGCTAGGAGAAACATAATTTCGTTCTCCTGTATATGAACAGAGATGGCTTCTTCTTCTTCTTCTTCTTAAATGCACAGCACGAATCCAAGCCGCCTTGCCTGCTGCTTTGTTCAGTAGGCTCCCGCACGTCGTCAGGACATGAACAAATGTAAAGTGTACTGTGGAGCAGAGACCGGAAACACTACTGATTCCTTCAACAGCCTCCCGCACAGTTCTCAGTACATGAATGTGTACTGTGTACTGACTCAGCAGCAGAGATCGACACACCAGCTGATTCGTACAAACTGATTCGTACAGCAGTTGTCTCCCTCACGTTCCCGTCAGTTCAGTCAGTGAGCGTACCGAAAAGCAGCGAAGGAGCGAGCCCCGCTGCCACTAGCCAAGGTTAGCCTGCTACCCTTGTTAGCACGTCCATGGCAGAACTCCATGGGTAAATATCTCTGACATCCCCATTCAGCTGAAGCGCTCACAGTCCTTCTGTCTGCAAGTGTCAGTCTCATTTTCAAACTAGTTTACTCTCCAATGTTAATACTTTTACTCCGATGACAGCAGAATCTCAAAGCTAGCACTATCCCTTGGACGTGGACACACAAATGCGTGATTTCGAGTGTGCTCGCCTCATTCCATTGACTTTGTATGCATGGTGTGAACGGATCTTTAGAGCTCCAGTACAGCACTGAGTGATTCAGTGTACGAATCTTTAGAACGGATCATTTTAGTGAACGAACCAAAGTGATTCAGTACATTTTAGTGAACTCACTATAGTACAGCAAGTGTTCCTGTAGCACACTAAACTATCTACTGTTGGCGCATCATAGAAGTATATGTTATTAAAAAAAAAAAGGACAAAAATCCTACAACTAATTATCACACACCAAAACGAACAAAACCAACTGATCTCAAAATATTAGACAAATCTCACTTACAGTCGTCGTGTTGTCCTCTTGCTTCTCCACCACTGAAAAAACAGATATTAAGCTTTAATCATCAAATTTGATCAACAAAAAAAGATGTGAATGCAACTGAAAAAAAGAGACAGCGATACAGCTTCTGGATCCATACTCACTGCCTTTAAATTAGGTTAACAAAAGTTGATTGCCTTGTTAGACTGAATTTACACTACCGTTCAAATGTTTGGGGTCACCCAGACAATTATTTTGTGTTTTCCATGAAAAGTCACACTTATTTACCACCATGAGTTGTAAAATGAATAGAAAATATAGTCAAGACATTGACAAGGTTAGAAATAATGATTTGTATTTGAAATAATAATTTTTTCCAGATACTCAACCTGCTCAAAGGAAGGTCAGTTTTGTAGCTTCTCTAACCAGCTAAACTGTTTTCAGCTGTGCTAACATGATTGCACAAGGGTTTTCTAATCATCCATTAGCCTTCTGACGCAATGGGCAAACACATTGTACCATTAGAACACTGGAGTGATAGTTGCTGGAAATGGGCCTCTATACACCTATGTAGATATTGCACCAAAAACCAGACATTTACAGCTAGAATAGTCATTTACCACATTAGCAATGTATATTAGATATTAGAGTGTATTTCTGTCTAGTTTAAAGTTATCTTCATTGAAAAAAACAGTGCTTTTCTTTCAAAAATAAGGAAATTTCTAAGTGACCCCAAACTTTTGAACGGTAGTGTATATATAATTTTATCAGACAAAAAATGCAGAATAGTAGGGGTGGGAAAAAAGACTGATTCAGTGATGGATCGTGATACTTGGCACTGGCGACAATCCATCAATCCATAAACGCATGGATCAATCTTTTATTTAAAAAAAAAAAAATTGTGCACACATATACTTTTGGGTTATCAGTTAATCAATGGTGTTTTCAGTCCACTAGATGGTGCAAAGCAAACACACAGTCAAGTGAAATCATAGCTTGTCCCATTGATTTGCAGCCAGCTTTGAAAGTTAAGAAGCAGTTAGCTCAAAGTCAGCTCAAATATCGGGCCTTTTTGGATTTTATAACAAAGATGGAAGGAAAGACCTTGACATGACACACAACCTGCAAGAAGCGCTGCATGGGAAAAAGAAAAAAACATGTGGAATACGACGGGCCAGCACACATCTCAAAGCAGCATTAGCAATGGCTAAGCTAAAGAGAGACCAGCATGGAGCTTTTTCTCCAATCATCAAGTAAAGTTTACTTATAAAGTGCTTTTGGGCCCTACTCTTTTTAGTTTATATATGCTCCCATTAAGCAATATCATCAGAAAGCACTGTATACATTTTCACTGTTATGCAGACGAGACACAACTATACCTATCAATGAAGCCCGATGACTGTAATCAATTAGCCAAGTTAGATGCCTGTCTCAAGGACATCAAAGCTTGGATGACTTGTAATTTTGTACTATTAAACTCTGATAAGACTGAAGTCATTCTTGTTGGCCCAAAACATCTTAGAAATACCTTTTCAAATTATGCCCTTAATTTAGATGCCGCCACTCTCACTCTAACAGTTCTGTGAGGAACCTTGGAGTTATTTTTGATCAAGATTTGACCTTTAACATATTAAAACTGTTTCGAAGACTGCCTTCTATCATCTGCGCAATATTGCCAAGATCAGGAGCATCTTGTCTCTGAATGATGCTGAGAAACTGATTCACGCCTTTGGCAGCTCTCGATTAGATTATTGTAATTCGTTATTATCTGGTTGTCCTAAAGTATCCTTAAAAAAATCTTCAGTTGATTCAAAATGCTGCTGCTAGAGTTTTAACTGGTTCTAGAAAAAGAGATCATATCTCCCCAGTTCTGTCCTCCCTTCATTGGCTTCCCATAGAATTTAGAATCAAGTTTAAAATCCTTCTTCTTACTTACAAAGCTCTAAACAATCAGGCCCCTTTTTATTTAAAAGATCTGATACTACCGTATTATCCTAACAGAGCACTACGCTCCCAAAATGCAGGATTACTTGTAATACCTAGAATCTCCAAAAGTACAACGGGAGGCAGAGCCTTCAGTTATCAAGCTCCTCTCCTGTGGAACCAGCTGCCAATCTGGATTCAGGAGTCAGACTCAATCTCTGTTTTTAAGAATAGGGTTTTTTAAGAATAGGGTTAAAACCTTCCTTTTTGATATAGGTTCCAAGGTTGTCATAGCCAGAAGCGGCACTGGGGTTAAGCTCGCAGTGCTCATAAAATGCTCCTTATGGCATGCGTTTCGATAAGCCTCTGACAACTAAGTCCAACTCCTAGCCTGCCCGTGTGGTGTAGTCTCTAAGCCCGGTGGAACGGCTTTTACTAATAGGAGAAGGGGCGAGGGTGGATCTCTGGCGCCTTAAAACCAGATGCTTCGGGTAGATGGTGGCTTGTTAACCTGGGAAGGTAGCCCATCTAGGGGAAGGTAAACCCTGATTTCAAACCTCCGCTGCCTTGCGGCATACCCGGTCATGGGAAAGGCTTCGGGAGTCAACCCTGAGGAAAAATCCAGAGTCGGGGACCCTAAGGCAGTTCTATGTTGTGCTCAACATCGTTCTGGCAGCTCCTGCAACGGCGCTGGTGCCAAACTGTAGCAGCCCTGCTGTTCCTTTGGATTCATCAGTGACGTGGGGAGGGGGGGACATGCTGCATGGGCAACATCTTGTCCTCCATATCTTCCTGCCCAGGCTTGAATCCTACCAACGCCCAACGCTGGAAGGTAGAACACCGGATCACTGGAGAGGACACTCCAGCTTCGCCTTTGGCGTAGACGAAACACGGGGAATGACAGTTACCGGTTATAAGCCACCGCTCAATTGGCATACAGCGCGGCACCAGGGGTTGTTCCCGACGGTGGGAGGGATCATCGGATCTCACTGGACAGCTACCGCCCGCCTCAAGCTGGGCAGCCCCCAGCCAATAAGGTGTTGTCCCGCCACAGCTTGCTTTCCTCATTGGGTGCATGGGGATGAGGAGAAGTCCGAACAGCAGGCTGAGAACCTTCACACCAGGCAAGACAATAAAACAAAAGAGACCAACTCTAAAACTGGGAACTTGGAACGTCCGCACTATGATGACAGGACTCGCTGCTAACCTCAAGGACATCAATGACACCAGGAAGACTGCCATCATCAATAATGAGCTGAAGAGACTGGGAGTGGATATCGCCACTCTCCAGGAAACACGGTTGGCTGACGCAGGCACACTGAGAGAGAAGGACTACACGTTCTACTGGCAGGGAAAGGGCAGTGACGAACACAGGGAACACGGAGTGGGCTTCGCAGTGAAGAACACCTTGCTGAAGATGGTGGAACCGGGCAGCACTGGCTCTGCACGACTCCTCACCCTCCGCCTGAACACCACTCAAGGCCCAGTCACCCTCGTCAGTGTGTATGCCCCAACACTGACAGCCACACCAGAGGCAAAAGACGAGTTCTACAAGAATCTCGCAACAACTGTCAGGATCATCCCCAACTCTGAACAACTCGTTCTCCTTGGAGACTTCAATGCCAGAGTGGGTGCTGACCACGACTCCTGGCCCTCCTGTCTTGGACCTGAACGACAACGGACAGCGGCTGCTCGAGTTCTGCACATATCACGATCTGTGCATCACAAACTCGTTCTTCAAGACCAAGCCCCAACACAAGGTTTCCTGGCAACATCCGCGCTCAAAGCACTGGCACCAGCTGGACTTGATCCTGACCAGGCGCACCTCACTGAAGAACGTGCTAATCACTCGTTCGTTCCAGAGTGCAGATTGCGACACAGACCATTCATTGGTGTGTTGCAAGGTCAAGCTGCAGCTGAAGAAATTCCATCGTGCTAGACAGCCTGGAAAGGCACGGATTGACACCAGCAAGATGGCTCAACCAGAACTTGTTGAGCAGTTTGCCTCCACCTTTGAGAAGGAACTTGGTGTACCACAAGAAGGAGAATCTGCAAAGCAGAAGTGGGAAGAGCTGCGAAACACCATCCACCGCACAGCCTTGGCTACCTTTGGGAGGAAGACCTCGAAGTCACAGGACTGGTTTGATGCCAAGTTGACCGAGATGACCCCCGCCATTGAAGCCAAGCGCTCAGCACTTGCTGAGTACAAGAAGTACCCAAACGAGAAGAATCTCCAGATTCTCAGGGCTGCGAGAACCAAAGTTCAGCAGACTGCTCGGCGCTGTGCCAACGAGTACTGGACTCAGCTCAGCCAAGACATTCAAACCGCTGCCATAACAGGGAACATCCGTGGTATGTACGATGGCATCAAGAAAGCACTTGGTCCGGCTCAGAGCAAGACGGCCCCCCTCAAATCTTCCACTGGGGAGATGATCACAGAAAAGAACAAGCAGATGGAGAGATGGGTGGAACACTACTCC
The DNA here is from genome assembly GCA_020510985.1 of Pholidichthys leucotaenia. Classification (NCBI taxonomy): domain Eukaryota; kingdom Metazoa; phylum Chordata; class Actinopteri; order Cichliformes; family Pholidichthyidae; genus Pholidichthys; species Pholidichthys leucotaenia. The sequence goes on along the minus strand of CM035842.1, from coordinate 358,443,785 downwards.
GACCTGTACTCCAGACAGAACACCGTGACACCGTCAGCCCTTGATGCCATCGACTGCCTGCCATCCATGGACGAACTTGACGCCGAGCCAACCATCGACGAACTCAGCAAGGCCATTGATAGCTTGGCTGCTGGCAAGGTACCCAGCAACGACGGCATACCCCCTGACCTGATCAAGCACTGCAAGTCCGCCCTACTGCTGCCATTGCATGACATCCTCTGCCAGTGTTGGAAGGAAGGTGCCGTACCACAGGACATGAGGGACGCCAAGATCATCACCTTCTACAAAAACAAAGGGGAGAGAAGCGACTGCAACAACTACAGGGGCATCTCCCTCCTCAGCATTGTTGGCAAAGTCTACGCACGAGTTGTTCTCATTCGTCTACAGAAGCTTGCCGAACGTGTCTACCCCGAGTCTCAGTGTGGCTTCCGCGCTGAGCGATCGACGGTAGACATGATATTCTCCATCCGCCAACTCCAGGAGAAATGCAGAGAACAGAACATGCCCCTGTACGTTGCCTTCATCGACCTCACCAAAGCGTTCGATCTGGTTAGCAGAGAGAGCCTTTTCAAGATCCTGCCAAAGATAGGATGCCCACCAAAGTTGCAAAGCCTCATCGAATCGTTTCACACCAACATGCAGGGGATAGTGCAGCACGATGGCAACGTCTCAGAGCCATTCAACATACGCAGTGGAGTGAAACAGGGCTGTGTACTTGCGCCAACCCTCTTTGGGATTTTCTTGGCTATGCTCCTGAGGCATGCCTTCAGCACAGCAACAGAGGGAATCTACCTGCACACAAGATCTGACGGCAGGCTTTTCAACCTCGCCCGCCTGAAAGCCAGAACCAAAGTACGCGAGGCTCTAATCAGAGACATGCTGTTCGCAGACGACGCTGCAGTCGCAACCCACACACAGCAGGAGCTTCAGACCCTGATGGACCGCTTCTCCCAGGCATGCAAGGACTTCGGGCTTACCATCAGCCTGAAGAAGACTAACGTCTTGGCGCAAGGCATGGAAGCACCACCAACCATCACCATCGACGACTACGAGCTGGAGGTCGTGAATCAGTTCACGTACCTGGGGTCCACGATCAGCAACAACCTCTCCCTTGATACAGAGATCAACAAGAGGATTGGAAAATCAGCCTTCACACTCGCTCGCCTCACCACACGAGTGTGGGAGAATCCCAAACTCTCTGTCAAGACGAAGATGGCAGTGTACAACGCCTGCGTCATCAGCACACTGCTCTATGGGAGTGAGACGTGGACAACATACGCCCGGCAGGAAAAGAGACTGAACTCCTTCCACTTGCGCTGCATTCGCCACATCCTGGACATATCCTGGCAGGACAAAGTGCCCAACACAGAAGTTCTGCCCCACGCCGGCCTTCCCTCCATGTTCACTCTACTCAGGCAGCGCAGGCTCCGCTGGCTAGGCCACGTTCACCGTATGGAGGATGGCAGAATCCCCAAAGACGTTCTCTACGGAGAACTGGCAACTGGCAGGAGAGACGTTGGCCGCCCACAGCTGCGCTTTAGAGACATCTGCAAGAGAGACATGAAGGCACTGGAGATCAACACAGAGCGCTGGGAGGACCTTGCAACGGACCGCTCCAAATGGAGAGGCACCCTGACCAGACAGCTCAAGGCGGGTGAAGAGAGACTGACTGCTGCAGCAGATGAAAAAAGGACCCGCAGGAAGAACCGCCACAGACCCAGCAGCACGGAGACCACCCACAAGTGCGACCTGTGTGACAGGGACTGCCATTCGCGCATCGGCCTGTTCAGCCACAGGCGGTGCTGTTCCAGCAGAGTAGACGTTTAGGATTCTCTTCCATGGTCATCATAGACCGACGGAGGCCGACGACAAGGTTTAGTCAGCCGGGGGACCTCCAATAATGCACTGGGCCTCACTCCTTTCTTCACTCTCAATGAATTTTTTTTTTTTTTTGCTGGTCATTAACATCTGTTTGTTCTCTCCCATAGATTGAGTCCCCATCATGCTGTTTGCTCTCTACATCTGTTCTTTTCATCTTCTCTATCCCACCCCCCACCCCCAGCCAGTCGCAGCAGATGACTGCCCCTCCCTGAGCCTGGTTCTGCTCGAGGTTTCTTCCTGTTAAAAGGGAGTTTTTCCTCTCCACCGTCGCCAAGTGCTTGCTCACAGGGGATCGCCTGATTGCTGGGGTCTTTCTGCAACTGTGGGGGTTCCCCCTACAGTTGAAAGTGCTATGAGATGACTGTTGTTGTGAAATGGCGCTATATAAATAAAGTTGAATTGAATTGAATTATTGTTGAATCGTAATGGGATCGAATCGTGACTCAAGTATCGCGATTTGAATCGAATTGCGAGGTCTCTCGTAATTCCCACCGCTACAGAATAGGGCTGTCTACACATCCGGGTACTTGCACATGAACGCACAAATCTGGGAGAGCGGGGAGGTGAGAAAAACCAGCAGTTTACCATTGAAACAATAATGCATATCAATATTATGACGAGCTGTCACCGCAAGATCAGATCAGATATGATCAAAAACTATAAATCTGTGATCTCAAGAAGTGTCCCTACCGTCTACCAGCCAGTATGTGGAAGAAAGATGCAACAGAGTGGCCAGAAACAATGTTTATTGATATGAATAGATGCACCAGCTTTGCTGTACATTGGCGGAACACTCTAATAATAGAAAATAAATTGTATCTGCTCTGGAAATCCCCCAAAAGACATCATGTTCAGGTTTGCAAAATTTATCCACCGGAATTCATAGGAAAAACAACCTCCTGTCTCCCGTATAAGAGACGCTGTTTGATTACACGTGTTAATCCTGACACTTCGTTTCAGCTTTACAGAGCTTCGGTCCATTTGTCAACAGGTGAGTGTCAATAAACTAGTTTAACTGCAGTGGTGATACATTTACTTTGAGGCTGATTAGCGGCTCAAATTGTAATGAATATTTCTACTGAGCAGACATGTCTCTATGCTAATGCTATAGAGGGGTTGCACGTGACGTCAGTGGTCACATGCCACATTGTTTTTCTGCCATTTTGGATGGCAAATAGCGTGGACCCTGTGTTGAGAATAATAATAATTCCACTAGAACGTACTCAGTCCGACACAACACAGTGTTGTTCGTTTTCCATTACGACTGAATACCATCTTAAGTCAGTGAGAGCTTTACAGCAAGGCGGCCCAACACTCCCGTGACATCGTTTGTGACAAGAAAAACACAAGAAAAATATCAAGGCAAGCCTGCTGCCTGCTGGCTTTTTGTCAGAGTAAAGGCAAAAAAGGAGAGCCAGAAAAGGCTACAGGTGACGAGATGAAACACTGGAAAAGTACTGTAGAGTTCAGGAAGCCATGGAGCAGCGGAAGACGTGAGGATACCAACTAGATCACATATGAAGCTAAGCTAATGATTGCTAATACTAGGTAGCACTAATAAGTCAGGTTCAGGTTCAGGTTACTTTATTTGTACCCATAGGTAGATTTGTTTTGCAGTCTGGTGACATCCATATTTACAAGCCACAAATTACATTCAACATAGACACAAACACACATGAAGCTGACTATAAACATGATAAAAAATACTCAAGGCTCCATCAATCAGGGTATAAAAAGACAAAGAGATGGGAGAAAAACCAGAGGCAAGAGAGAAGGGTCATATTAAAAGTTAAAAACTAGTCAAAGAGGTTAAAAACTCAAAGGTCTAAAACCCAATAAAATATTTAGAACCCAAGTAACATCCTACAAAAATAAGTAAATATAAAATGGAGTTACGAAATAGGTACCTAAATTATGTGCGATATACTGTTACAGCTTGTTCAACAATTTGACAGCAGCAGGAACAAAGCTGTTTTTGTAGTGCTGGGTTCTACTTTTTGGGACAGCAAACCTCCGTCTGGAGGGAAGAAGCTGAAAGTTGCAGTGCAAAGGGTGGGAGTCATCATTTAAAATAGAGGTAGCCATTCTCTGTACTTGTCTGGTGTACAGGGATGTCAGGCTCAGCTGTGGCTCACCAAGCAAACGACTGGACCATCTAACTACCTGATCCAAGGATTTCCTCTGTTTCAGTTTTATCTGACCAAACCATGACACTAAAGAAAAGGATAAAACAGATTCAATAAAAGCCCGATAAAACATTGTCATTATGGTTCGGTCAGTTTGGAAGCGTGCAAGTTTTCTCAAGCAATGCAAATGTTGCTGACCCTTTTTGCACACCCTTTCACAGTTCTCTTCAAAGTTTAAATTACTATCAATAATCGTCCCAAGATATTTGTAGGATTGTACACATTCAGTGGTCTGGCCTTTTACTACGGTGACTTTGTGCCTGGGAGTTTTCCTCCTAAAGTCAATAATCATGTCTTTAGTTTTTGTCGTATTCAGCTGCAGGTAGGAATCCTCACACCAGTGAACAAAATCATCAACTACTGGGCCGTGGCCACTCTCACCATCCTGGAGGAGACTGACAATAACTGAGTCATCAGCATACTTTATAATGTGTCTGTTGTCATGTCTGCTCCGACACGTTTGTGTACAGGATGAAGAGTAGTGGTGACAACACACACCCCTGAGGAGAGCCAGTAGAAGAGCACTTTAGGTCAGACAATGTACCATTGACCCTAACTCTCTGCGTCCTGTTGGTTAAGAAATCCAGAATCCAACCCACCAGATTATTGCTCAAATCAAATTGTTGCAGGAGCCTTTCAACTAAGATATGAGGTTGGATTGTATTAAAGGTGGAGGAAAAGTCCACAAATAAAAGTCTGGCGTGTGTCCCATTAAAATCCAGATGTTTAAAAAGCATGTTAAACAGAGTGACAGTGGCATCCTCCACTCCTCTGTGAGGCCTATAGGCAAACTGCAGAGGATCCAATGCATGCTCAGTCTGCTTTAGGACCTCACATCTGACCAGTTTTTCAAAAATTTTCATTAAAATTGAAGTCAAAGCAACTGGTCTAAAGTCGTTTACCATTTTAGGACAGCTGGATTTTGGAACGGGAACAACCACGGCTTCTTTCCAGATCTTAGGCACGTGTTGTGTCTGTAAGGACTTAGTGAAAATGTAATGAAATGTAGGACTCAGTTCATGTGTACAGGACTTTACCAAGCACCCACATATATTACCAGGGCCCTGACTTTTGTTCACTTTTACAGCGCAGAACTCCCTTTTAACATCCTGCACCTCAATATTAAAGTGCTGATTGTCTTTGAGTTTCTGTTTCAAATCTTGGGTTTCTGTGCTAAAATCAAAGGAGTCAAAACGACCATAAAAACAATTAAGAGCATTAGCCAGCTCTGTCTGAATTAAAACCATCTAAAAACACACGATTACTGCGCTCTGTGCTCTGAAGGCCTGCAATAGTTTTCATACTGGCCCAGGCTGAACCAAGTTTCTTTGCTGCCATCTTGCTTTCCAATTCTGATTTATAATTCTGTTTTGCTCTTAAAATTTCGGCCTTCAGCTCTTTCGTGGCAACCTGTAGCTCAGAAACAGACCCCTGTTTAAAGGCAAGTGCTTCCCTCTGTAAGCAGGATTTAACTGATTTTGTAACCCATGGTTTGTTGTTGGGATATATTTTGACACGTTTACGTGGAACGATCTTATTTTTACAGAAAGCCATGTATGAGCATGTGACGTCCACCAAAGAGTCCAAATCATCCTCGCAGGACAGTGTGAACATCTCCCAGTCTGTACAGTTAAAGCATTCCTGGAGGCTGTGCACTGAATCTTCTGTCCACACATCAATGTCTCTCGTCTCCACCTTGCCTCTTCTGAGAGCAGTTTTATATGTGGGCATATGTGGGAGTGATTTATAGGCCCTCTCTATGGATCCATAGCACAGGTCCAATGTCTTTTCACCTGGTTGGGCAGGAGACATACTGATAAAAGTTTTTAAGTGTCTTCTTTAAAGAAACACGGTTAAAATCCCCAAGAATGAAGTTTGGCGCCTCTGGAGAAATTGATTGCAGCCGCTGGATCACATCAAAGATGGTGCTGGAGGCGGAGTCAGCGTCTGCCCTCGGGTGAATGTACACAGTTGTGATGAAAAGCTGGGGGAACTCACAAGGCAGATAAAAGGGGCGTAGTGACACCGACAGCAGCTCCACATTGGGTGTACAGATGCACTCTCTGACTGTGACAGATGTGCAGTACTGCTTATTAATGTATAAACATACGCCGCCCCCCTGACGTTCCCCCGTTACCTCTTCCTGCCGATCCGAGCGCAGTGGGGCTCCAAAGCCGTCAATCCACAGGTCTGCATCTCGGTCATGTGCATTAAGCCAAGATTCGGTGAAAGCCATGACATAGCAGTTCTTAAAGTCCTTCTGGTAGCGTACATTCCCTTGAATTTCATCTACCTTGTTTCTCAGAGACTGTACGTTCCCAAAAATCATAGAAGGAAGAGGAATGTTACCAAACTGACATCTTCTCAGGCCCAATTTCACACCTCCACGCTTTCCGCGTTTCCTTCTCCCGTCTCTGTTTTCACCGCTGTGTCCGTCTCTCAAAATAAAGTCCGGCAGTTGCGGCTTAGGCTCAATCACAGCCGCTGCATCAACCGTGTTTAAATGCAGCAACATGTCCGTGGAATAATGTACTCTGCCCGCCATGATGCCGGTCGCGTTTACCTCATAGACAAAGAGCCGGAGGAAAAGTAGCAGCAGTGCAAAAAAGGGGAGGAAGTCCATGTTGATGGAACCAGGGAGCTCTTCGCCATACAGTCCACAAACATTCCAGGACAGAAACGACACAGAGGATTTCGTAAAAACACATTAAAGTACATTAAAAACAAGACACACAGACAACGGACTTTTTCACCAGCTGCCGGCCGCTGCATGCACGTACTACATTGTGATCACGGCAAGTTATCGCTGTTAGGTGCTAAAATAAGTATGTTGTGTGTGTTAATTAGCTCATTGTCTGCATACAGGAGACAATGGTGTTGTTTGTTCAAAGTGGGCTTCCCACCACTGGGATAAAGAACGGCAAAGACGCATAATATCACATCACTCACCAACCTCCATCACTGTTTTCAACAATGATGATGCCGTGGTCGGGTCAACACCACTCTGCCTCCCGTCTGCCTCTGCTGTGGCTGTGAATTTGTTTCAGGTCGCTCCGTCCAGCAACCTCTGGATTTCTTTAATCAGCTACCAAGCACAGAGAAGTCTGCATCTCGTCGGTGGACCACGGTGTTGATTTGTGTGTAACCATTTATCTCATTGATTACACTCACTCACGCTTGCTGTTGGTGATTTGACTGTTTGTTGCCGTCCAAAATGGCGCAGTAAACAAAAGACACGTGACCCGTGTGATGTCGGTGTAACCCCTGTATTCTAGCTACTAACTCCGTCGGATGCAAACTTGGGTGTTTTGCGCATGTTCGCACTAACTTCACATGTAGGCAAGTTACTTTTAATGATAACACAGGGTTACAAAAATATTTTTTTGTAAGTTGTCTGAGTTTTTTCAACTGATTTAAGACAATTTTGAACCGCTGAATGCGAAAATGGCATCCGTTTCTCTTGATCAGGTGCCAAGTAAAAACCTGTACTTACTTAGTACTGTGCATGTACTTACTGTACCTTTATATAAAGGTAAGTACATGTAAATTGAATGTTATATCATCATTGCTCAAAATTCAGAGAATTTCAAGACATGAAAAAGAATTTTGCATCATATAAAGGAAAAATACCTGTACATGTAAACAAAAACGTATAAAACAACATGTGGCCATAATTCAAAAAGCTGACCTGATTGAGCAAAACCAATGTGATTTTTGGATTCAGCACATCAAAATTGTCCTAAATCAGCTAAAAAAAAACCCTCAGACAATAAATCTGGTGTTGACCAGTGTAATAGTCATAGTTCGGTAAACAGATATACCCGTTATAAAGTGGTCAGAACAGAAGGAGATGTGGGTCATATCCCTCAGCCAATTCATATGAAAAGGCAGCCTTCAAAAAACCTTCGGTAATCTTTAGTGGCCGACGTGAATTTAAAAAAAATTGTATTTCTGATTGCTATCACCAGCTTTCATAAGATGGTGATGGCTACATGAGCCAGTTGCGCACCATTTCAACATTTTCTTTGTTCAGATTTAGCTAACACTGCCATAGAAATGCACTGAAATCATTTGTTGATACCTCACCGTGCCGCTAGGGCGCATTCATTTACCCTCGGCCGGGGGATCGCGGGGATCATGAGATCGTGGGTTCGATCCCAGCCCCCGACCAACAGTGAGCTGTGTGGAGTTTGCATGTTCTCCCCGTGTTGCGCGGGTTTACTCCGGGATTTCTCCGGTTTCCTCCCGCACACCAAAAACATGTAGGTTTAGGGCGCTCGCGCACGCAGCGACCAGCAGCCGGTGGCTTGTCACCAGACTGCAAACCAAGTCTACCTACGGGTACAAATAAGTAACAAAAAAAAAAAAAAAAAAAAAAAAAAAAAAAAAAATTCATGAGGTCGGTGACATAAGCGTAGACCAGGGCTGTGCGATATGACGATATATATCAGTGACATGATAAAAAACATCTACTGTTTCATATTAACCTGTATTGTTTGTATTGGGATTTAAAAGACACACACCAGTTTCTACTTGTCACCGCCCCGCCTCTCCCCCATCAGTGTGCCAGGTGCGCAACAGCAGCTAACCGCAAGCTAATGTTTTGCCGCTTCTTTTGTGGAGCCACTATTTCTGTGCAAGGGATGTGGGAGTTTTTCCCCACCATGCTGCATCAGAGACGATAGTCCTCTAACCTCATTTTAATTGGAGGTAAGTAACGCCAACACCATCTCTCTCCAATTATGAAACAGCAAATGCTAAATGATGAAGCTAACTTACCGCTAATAGGAAACATAGTGTATCAGACTGTCTGTTTTAAATCACTGCAGAGTTTCTTAGTTTTGTCTGAAAAAATATTACTAAAGCTGCAAAACTGCATGACAGTGGCTGCATAAACATTAAATAAATAATAAATTAAAACGTGTCGGAGGAACAAACTGGCTTTTAATGTATCTTGATTTCTAGTAATATTTAATTAGGCAAGTAGTGATAATGAATAAAGTTGACGTCATCTCAAATGCACATTAAAAAACAATTTTATAACACACTGCAAAATTAAGAGGGAAAAATAATGACAGATGAATTTGTATAATTGATTTTTTTTCAGTATGTAACTTAAAATGTAGAAAAAGAGAGTCCTTTTTACTGGTTATCATATACAGTATAAACTATGGGATTTACAGAAAATGTATATCGTGATATATATCGTTATCGTCAAATAAGATTACTTATACCGTGATATAAAATTTTTGTCATATCGCACAGCCCTATATCATCCCTCAGCCAACTCATATGAAAAGGCAGCTCACAAAATCCTCCTTCCTCATTCGGTAATCAACAAATGATGATTTCAGTGCATTTCTACGGCAATGTTAGCTAAACTTAAAGAAAATGTTGAAATGTTGCACAACTGGCTCATGTAGCCATCACCATCTTATGAAAGATGGTGATAGCAATCAGAATACAAGTTTTTTTAGATTCACATCGGCCAACAGAGATTACCAAAGGAGGATTTTGTGGGCTGCCTTTTCATGAGTTGGCTGTGGCATTGATATGACCCACATCTCCGTCTGGCCACAAATGGAGTTTGCTCCTGCTGCAGGTATGTCTGTTTGCCAAACAGTGACTCTTATCTACCATTAAAAGTAACTTGCCTTGATTGTTAAAGGGAGGATAGACAATGTTTTGGTCTCTTTAATTAATGTACGTATATGCTCCACCAGAGAGTGACAAAACTTTTTTACAATCTGTTTTTGACAAAATGGAATCAATAGTTGAGGGAACTGTGGTCTGTGCAAGGGACTGGAACATTATTTTGAACTATAACATGGACACAACAAGTAATAGAAAACACAAATACCACTTATCCAAAAACTCGAAGATGCTAATAAAGGAGTCTTGCCCGTTTGATGTGTGGAGAGACCGTAATCCATTAGAGAAGGATTTTAGCAACTCACAAGGTCCACTCCAGAATAGATTACTTTTTGATGAACATTACAGACAGATATAGGGTTAAAGAATGCACTATAGGGACTGCAGACATATCAGACCACAATGAAACACACATAACCATAAACCTGGATGACATGAACAAAAAAACTCTATGGAGACTGAATTTAGGAATCCTAAATAATATGACAACTGTGGAAGAAATAAAAAGAGAAACTGAAGACTGTATTAACAATAATAGAGATAATGAGATTCAACCAATAATAGTATGGGACACAGTTAAAGCAATAATGAGAGGTAATCTGATTTCAAAAACATACTATATAAATAAAATATAAACGGCTTAAATATGACAAACTACAACAACAGTTAAGGACACTAGAAAAACAACAAACAGTCCATAGTGACAAACTAGCAGAACAAATGAAAACAGTAAGAAAAAACATAGCATCAGAAGAGACAGAAAAGAAACTTTGATTTACGAAACAAATATTCTAGGACTCTGGATCCAAAGCCACAAAGATTCTGGCAAGGTGCCTCAGAACACAAAAAAATTAAACACTCAATACACAAAATCAGAGAACCAACTAGCAATACAATAACATATGAACCAGACAATTCAAAAAAACCTTTACAGATTGCTACAAAACACTATACTCTCCATCTGAGAATATAAATGAAACTAAGATTAAAAACTACTTGCTAAAACTGGACCTCCCCTCCATAGGCAATAATGAAAATGAATAACAAAAGAAGAGCTGGACAAAGCCATCAGTAAACTTAAGCCTAATGAAAAGTCCTGGGAGTGATGGATTTCCAAATGAGTGGTACAAGATCTTCAGGGATGATGTCTCCTCTTTACTGTTAGAGTCCTTTAACTGGACACTCAACATGCTAAAATCCCCTCTCCTGGAAGGAAGCAGTTATATCCATCATCCCCAAAGAGGGTAAAAATAAAGAGTACTGTGAATCATACCGACCAATCTCTGTCCTCGATGTTGACTACAAATTATTTACCTCAATAATTTCCAAGAGGATGGAACATTTACTACCAGAGCTGATAGACGAGGACCAGACGGGTTTCATAAAAGGCCGACAAACTGAGGAACTCAAAGGAATTGCAATAGCACAGGAAGAACATAAAATGGCATTAAAAAAACCCAGACTTAACATTTCCCAAACTTGTGGCAGTTCTATATAATTTTGGCTTGAAGACGGGTTATAAACTTAATATTAATAAAACACAGGTTCTGTGTGTGAACTACTCACCAAGCAACTTTACCAGACAGAAATAAATTAAAATGGGACTCAGGAATGATGAAACACCTTGGAGTCTTCATTACACAAGACCTGACTAAGCTGTATGAAATAAACTATAATAAAATCAGCAACAATATACAGAGAAACCTGTCAAAATGGCTAACAATAACTCTAGACTTTGGCTCAAGAATTGATGCAATAAAAATGAATATACTACCAAGACTGTTGTACCTATTCCTCTCTTTACCTGTTCAAATCCCAGATTCTCAATTTATTGCCTGGAATAAGCAAATATCTAGGTTCATTTGGGCAGGCAAAAGGCCCAGAGTCAAATTCAAAACACTTCAATTAGAAAAAAGGAGGGAAGGCCTCGCGTTACCCAATTTGAAAGAATACTTCTACACTGCTCAGTTGAAATACATAGTATGTTGGTGCTCTCCAGAATATAATGTTAAATGGAAGAATATAGAGCTCACCCAGAGCAGATGTCTACCTCAGGCCAGGTTAGGAGACAAACACCACAGACAACAGGAAGATGACAATATTACTGTTACTGAAACATTAAAAACATGGACAAATATAGTTAGAAAGTACAGATTGGAGACTGTAGGTTATTGTTATGGCCTTCACAGACAACTTTTTTCAGACCAGGACAAACTGACAACTTTTACAAAATGGGTAGATAAAGGTATTACAGCCATATGCATAGTGACAGAAGCGAATGTTTTTAAATCTTTTGAAAAAGTTAAAAACAAATTTAAACTAGAAAATAATGATCTGTTTTATTACTTACAACTAAGACACTTTTATGATACCCAAGTAAAAACAGATCTATCATCAGAATGCAATGTGCTAATTAAAATGTTGATGGAGGCCTATAAGAAAATGCTTTCCAAAATTGTTTCAAAACTGTGTGCAGGCCTACAGCAATGTAACAGTAGCACTTTATTATATATCAAATGCAAATGGGAAGAAGAATTACAGACTAAACTGTCAGAGTGTGATTGGCATTTAATGTGCAAAATACAACACAGCTCTACAAATTCAAGAAGCTGGAGAATATTTGGCTAGAAAAATCTAACACTTTTTTTCATTACACCTCAAGCTAAAAGCAAACAGACTGGAATACAACAAAATTGTTGGAGACAATGTGGACTGTGGACATATAAATGCCAGTCAGACTCATATTTTCTGGTCATGTGTCAAACTACAACCTTTCTGGGATGACATTATTGGACTTTTGGGGGGCATCTTACATTATAAGGTTCCCAGGGACTCCCGGGTTCTGTATCTGGGATCGATTCCAGAAGGACTAATTATGAAAGAAGACAGGTATCGCTTCAAAATTATGACAGTAGCCATTAAGAAGGCCATTACTAGGAACTGGTTAAAAAGTGATGCTCCGAAATCAATGCACTGGATGGACATTATGGAAGAGATCTATACAATGGAGAGAATGACTTTTCATCTGCGAATCGGAGCAGGTGACTTTGAAGAAAACTCGACTAAACGGACATTATTCAAAGACAAAGATGGTACCCACTCATCTGAATGAGAATTTCTAACCTCCCACTTCTATTTTTATTTTCATTTTTCTGTTTTTGCTGTTTTCTTTGGTTGTATGCTTAAAACAAAACTAAATAAAGAGTTAAAGTAACTTGCCCACACTTAAAGTTAATGTGAACGTGCGAAAAAATACCTGAATTTGCATCAGAGGGAGTTAACAGAACAGCAATAGTATAGAAATGCGTCGGCTCGGTAGGAATATTAATTCCAATTTGAGCTGCTAATCAGCCTGAGAGTAAACATATCAACACTGCAATTAAACTAGTTTAAAAATAAGACTCGACCCTCACCTGCTGACAAATGGACCAAAGCTCATTTGCACACTGTACATAGTCTCACGTCCATACCATCTCTGCTGCTAAATTATCATTGTACAGTCTACTGGGTATTATCAGGGCCCACGGTTTACACAGAGGAATTCTCACACTGGATGCTAATTTGTACATTGCTCATTTGCACATTGTACATAGTCTCATGCCATCTCACGTTCATATCATCTCTGATATTAAAATGACCATTGTACAGTCTGTTGGGTATTACCAGAGATGAGTCTTACTCATTCAGTGATTTTTTTATTTTACTCAGTGAATTTTCATTGTTCTTGTTTCCTCTAGTTTAATTACTTTAACTGTCCAAATCGCTTTTAATGTGTATTTATTAGTATTAGTATTTAGTATTAAGGTGTGTTTATTATCTTTATTAGTATTAGTATTGATGTGTATGTATTACCTTGACATTCGTTCGGAAAGCAGAGTAAGAATTTCATTGCTCAGGAACTGTTACATTTCTTTACCGTGCACATGATAATAAAGCCTTTGAATCTTGCATCTCTGTAGAAGTGAAACAAAGTGTCGGGATTAGCAGGGCGAATGAGTGTAAATAAACAGGTTATTTCCTGTGAGCTCCAGTGGATAAATTTTGCAAACCTAAACATGCCGGCTTTTTGGGGATTTCCACAGCAGGTACAATTTATTTTCTATTATTGGAGTGTTCCACCAATGCACAGCCAAGCTGGTGCATCCATTCATAGTTGCAAATATCAATAAATATTGTTTCTGGACACTCTGTTGGATCATTCTTCCACATACTGGCTGGTAGTCGGGAGGGACACTTTTTTGAGTTTTTGATCATATCTGAGCCGATCTTGTGGCGAAAGCTCGTCATAATATTGATATGCCGTATTGTTTCAATGGTAAACTGCTGGTTTTTCTTACCTCAGCGCTGGATACAGGTCGAGTGGACCCCTGACCAAGTGAGCACTCCAAGTGGACCCCAGGATCCAATCTGTACATGTACATTCTCAGTCCAGTGATTTTTAAATGCGAAGAAGGAGAACAATATCAAGAATTTGTGTAAAGCTGTTGGAAAAACTTTTCTGAGTCACCAAGAAGTGTAAAAAAAAATTTTTTTTTATATATATATATAGCCGTGGACAAAATTGGTGGTACCCCTCTGTTAATGAAAGAAAAACCCACAATGGTCACAGAAATAACTTCAATCTGACAAAAGTGGGAATAAATAAAAATTCTATGAAAATTAACCAATGAAAATCAGACAATACTTTTGAATTGTGGTTCAACAGAATTATTTTAAAAAACAAACTCATGAAACAGGCCTGGACAAAAATGATGGGACCCTTAACTTAATATTTTGTTGCACAACCTTTTGAGGCAATCACTGCAATCAAACGATTTCTGTAACTGTCAGTGAGACTTCTGCACCTCTCAGCAGGTATTTTGGCCCACTCCTCATGAGCAAACTGCTCCAGTTGTCTCAGGTTTGAAGGGTGCCTTCTCCAGACGGCATGTTTCAGCTCCTTCCACAGATGTTCAATAGGATTTAGATCAGGGCTCATAGAAGGCCACTTTAGAATAGTCCAATGTTTTGCTCTTAGCCATTCTTGGGTGTTTTTAGCTGTGTGTTTTGGGTCATTATCCTGTTGCAAGACCCATGACCTACGACTGAGACCAAGCTGTCTGACACTGGGCAGCACATTTCTCTCTAAAATACCTTCATAGTCTTGAGATTTCATTGTACCCTGCACAGATTCAAGACACCATGTGCCAGATGCAGCAAAGCAGCCCCACAACATAACAGAACCTCCTCCATGTTTCACAGTAGGGACAGTGTTCTTTTCTTGGTATGCTTCATTTTTGCGTCTGTGAACATAGAGCTGATGTGCCTTGCCTAAAAGTTCCAGTTTTGTCTCGTCTGTCCATAGGACATTCTCCCAGAAGCTTTGTGGCTTGTCAACATGCAGTTTGGCAAATTCCAGTCTGGCTTTTTTATGATTTGTTTTCAACAGTGGTGTCCTCCTTGGTCGTCTCCCATGAAGTTCACTTTGGCTGAAACAATGACGAATGGTGCAATCTGACACTGATGTACCTTGACCTTGGAGTTCATCATGAATGTGTTTAGAGGTTGTTCTGGGCTCTTTTGTTACCATTCGTATTATCCGCCTCTTCCATTTTTCATCAAGTTTCCTCCTGCAGCCATGTCTGGGGAGGTTGGCTACAGTCCCGTGGATCTTAAATTTCTGAATAATATTTGCAATTGTAGTCACAGGAACATCAAGCTGCTTGGAGATGGTCTTATAGCCTTTACCTTTAACATGCTTGTCTATAATTTTCTTTCTAGTCTCCTGAGACAACCCTCTCCTTTGCTTCCTCTGGTCCATGTTTAGTGTGATACACACTGTCACCCTTTAAATAGGCCGACTGACTGATTACAAGTTTGTAGACACCTGTGATGTTAATTAGAGGACACATCTTGGTTTAACATGTCCCTATGGTCACATTATTTTCAATCTTTTCTAGGGGTACTATCACTTTTGTCCAGGCCTGTTTCATGAGTTTGTTTTTTAAAGTAATTCTGTTGAACCACAATTCAAAAGCATTGTCTGATTTTCATTGGTTAATTTTCATAGAAGTTTTATTTATTACCACTTTTGTCAGATTCAAGTTATTTCTGTGACCATTGTGGGTTTCTCCTTGATTAACAGAGGGGTACCAACAATTTTGTCCACATGTGGTGATGACAACTAAGCTGACCCGGAAAAGGTTTTGGCTCCGTTTCTGCTTTCAAAAGTCTCTTCTTCTCCACCGCTGCTGCTCGTCACTACTGGCTGCCCCAGGTGAAAATCCACAGAATAGGTACTGTATGCGGGATTATAATGTTCTGAATGAGGCTTTGGAAAGCTCTGAATCAGTTTGCAAGTCACTGGATTGAAAATGTACTTGTACATGCACAGACTGGATCCCGGGGTCCACTTGGGGTGCTCACTTGGTCAGGTTTCTGTTATCTCTGAATAACGTGAGCCCGGAGCCATGTTGAACTGAACACTGAACGAACTTTATTAAGCACAACACAATATATTCACTGGCCGCAGCCCGCCTGACGTCATCACCCCAACACCCCAGCCCAGGCTACTGCAAGCCCCAAATGCCAAATCGCCACACAACAGGGGCCACTTGACCTGTTCCCTCAGCGCTCTCCCAGGTTTGCGCGTTCCCATAAATACCCGGATGTGGAGACAGCCCTGTTTAATATCGACATATTTTTAGATTTTATCATGATTTCACCAAGATTATTTCAATAATTTCTTTTCAACACCTTGCACACTTGAAAGATAAAATCGAAGTGACTAAAAATACAAACATGTTATCAGACATGAGGTAAAATTGAACCGACAGCACGTTAGTCTCACCTTGACGGATGCCTCTCCTCTGGACGGTTAAAGCAGACATCTGGGGAACATTTAATCTTTGTAGAAAATTAGCATCGGCAATCCTAAAACCCGGTTTTAAACCCGAAAATGTGGTCATGACAGACCGCAGCAAACTGCGAACCGCCATGTTTAACTTTTCTGACCTTCCTTTTTCCTGTCTAAAATCTCGCGAGACTACCATAGCGACCCCCTGGGCGAAAACCTCTTATTACATCCCAGATGAAAAATCCTCATCCTCAAATCTCAGCAGTATTCTATTATTTTAATAGAGTATGCATTCTTGGGGCCGTCTGAGAAGTTAAAAAAAGTTGAGGGTAATTTCTGAGAAAACGTGGCATATTTAAGTTTAAAAAGTGACAATTTTATGGCAACTCAAGTGGGAAATTCTTAAGAAAAATTAGTAAATTTGTGAGAAAAAAGTGGCAAATTTATCCACCTTATTCCTGGAGCTGTTGCTGTAGGAACGATTATGGGCGGAACTTCCGATTTCGGCTGAAGTAGTGTTATTTAGTCAGCAAGCATAGAGTAAGGGAGGCATTGTGGAGATGTGTGGAAAGGTGCACCATGTAGCTCATGTATTTTTACCTACATATGTATAAGCACTATGGGATGCTTGAGATTGCATGTGTGGATTGACCTCACGTCTTGGATGGAACAATATGTCTGGACCGCCTGTGGATAACAGCAAGAAGACGGAGGTACGGCAATAAGGAGCTGAAAAGACTTCCTGACCTCCTGGGGGCCAGGCGGAGGACTGAAGAACGCGGGGGGAGAGTTATTGTCAATAAGGGGTTTTGACGGTGATATGTGATTCTTCCTTTGTTCCTGTATGTATAAATAAGAAGGTTTTGACTCAGCTCTCTCTCTCCTGTTCTTGAGAGATAACTGGGGATGTGATCGCAACAATAAAACCTGAATTAAGAAATAATTCAGCCTTGTTATTTCACGCTCCCCACATTGGTGACCAAGAGACGTGAGAATGCATAGAAGGGATTCTCCTGATGCAGACTCGTCGGAGTCTGCCCAAGCGAGCGCCGTCTCCATTAAACTGCCAGAATTCTGGCAGGACAACCCGGACTCGTGGTTCCTCCAGGCTGAGGCACAGTTCACGCTCGCAGGAATAACGGCGGATGACACTAAGTTTTACCACGTCATCGCAAGGCTCGACAACTGCACAGCTCGATGCGTGCGGAGCCTGGTACAGCAGCCACCCGCTGACAACAAATACGGCGAGTTGAAGGCTGCCCTCACCGAGTGTTTCACACCCTCAGCCGAAGAGAGGGCTAGGAGGCTCCTGGCTATGCATGGCCAGGGAGGGCGCAGGCCAGTCGCCCTGATAGAAGACATGCTGCAGCTGAGGGAATCAGACAACGATAATTTCCTATTTATGCACATCTTCCTAAGTAACCTCCCGTCGCACATGAGAGGGACCCTCTCCGGCATGCCTTGTGTGACCCAGCGGGACTTCCGTACACTGGCCCGAGAGGCGCAGCGGCTCCTCGACTCCTGCGGCGAGCAGACGGCCACAGCAGCAGCGGCAGACCTAGGTGCGGCAACCCGAGGCAACGAAGAGCCAGAGACAGCGGAGCCAGCCCCACCAACAATGGCAGCGACGCGGACCCAGCGCAGCGGAGGAGATGGCCTCTGTTATTATCACCGGTGTTTCGCAGAGAAGGCACACAGGTGTGTGCCGCCTTGCAGGGAAACTCCAGGACCGGGACCCGTTAGCAGCTTCGGCTCTCGGTGAAAGAAATAAGCTGCTGTACATCACAGATGCGAGCTCCGGGCGGCACTTCCTCGTAGACACCGGAGCCCAAGTGAGTTTCATCACCCCGACCTATGGTGACCGGTTGGCTGGCCCCCGTGGTGACGGGGCAACGGCGGCGAACGGCTCGAGCATCAACACCTACGGAGAAAGGACTTTGTTTCTGTCCTTGCACGGCCGCACTTATGAATGGACTTTTATCATAGCGGCAGTGAGCTTCAATATGTTAGGTGCCGATTTTCTGTGCTCGCATGGTTTGTTAGTTGATCTTGCCAACAGACACTTAGTCAATGCACTATCTTTCTATTCTATTCCTTGTGCAGTTCGAGTGTCCCCACCACCGGTGCAGACCAACGTCGCCACAGCAGGCGGTAAGTTTAACACACTCCTCACCCAGTTTCCAGCGCTCACGGTTCCTACTTTTTCGGCAACAGTTGCAAAACACGGGGTGGAGCATTTTATCACTACAGCGGGCCCCCCCGTCTTCGCGAAAGCTCGGCGTTTGGATGCTGCTAAGCTTTCCATAGCGCGCGAGGAGTTCGCCAGCCTGGAAAGACTGGGCATTATTCGTCGTTCGAAAAGCCCATGGGCTTCGCCACTGCATATGGTCCCTAAAGCTGACGGCTCCTGGAGACCTTGCGGCGATTACCGCAGACTAAACAACACCACAGCGCATGACCGCTACCCAATCCCACACATTCAGGATTTTTCGGTGCACCTAGCCGGGGCGCGCATTTTTTCTAAAATAGACCTGGTTCGCGGCTACCATCAGGTTCCAGTCCGTCCTGAGGACATTCCTAAAACAGCAGTAATAACCCCTTTTGGACTTTTTGAGTTTTTGCGCATGGCGTTTGGTCTTAAAGGCGCCGCACAAACATTCCAACGTATGATGGATGCTGTGTTACGCGATCTCCCTTTTGTGTTCGTCTACCTCGATGACATTTTAGTCGCCAGTACTTCAGAAGAGGAACACGAAAAACACCTCACTGCAGTTTTTCGGAGGTTGGGAGAGCACGGGTTAATAATTAATCCAGCCAAGTGCCAGTTTGGCGTGGCGCAGATCAATTTTTTTGGGGCACCGCGTCTCCCCAGAAGGGGCAATCCCGCTACCGGATAAGGTGCGCGCAGTGGCAGATTTTCCCCGACCACAAACGGTCAAATCATTGCAGGAGTTTTTAGGAATGGTAAATTTTTATGACCGTTTCCTACCCCACGCAGCGCAACTCATGCAACCATTATACGCCGCGCTCAAAAAACAAAAACCCTCCAATCCTATCGAGTGGTCCCCGGAGCGGGAGCGCACATTTGCGGAGGTAAAAAAAGCCCTGGCTGACGCCACGTTTCTGGCTCACCCAGATCCATCGGCCCGCATAGCGCTCACCACCGACGCATCAGATTTAGCCATGGGGCGGTCGTGGAACAGCACGTTGCCGGGGTTTGGCAGCCGCTGGCATTTTTCAGCAGATCCTTGAACAAAGCCGAGCGGAAATACAACACGTTTGACAGGGAAGTGTTAGCGCTCCATGTGGCTGTCCGTCATTTCCAGTTTTGGCTGGAAGGTCGGCATTTCACCGCTTTTGTCGAGCATAAGCCGCTCACTTTTGCGATGTCCAAAATTTCAGAACCTTGGTCGGGCTGGCAACAGAGGCAGCTGGCCGCAATTTCGGAGTTTACCACCAATATTCAGCACGTAGCGGGTAAACTCAACATAGTGGCAGACTGCCTCTCTCGCGCAGTCACAGCACCGGTGCGCGCAGAGGCAGATTATACTACCGCAGCCGCAGGGCAAAATGACAGCGCGGAAGCGCACGTGGCCCCAGTTCACGTGGGGATAGATTACGCAGCCATGGCAGCAGAACAGGGTAGAGATGCGGACGTGCGCGCGCTCCAGTCTGGACCAACAGGGTTAAGGCTGGAGAGCAGGTGTTTGCAAACCGGTATGCCCCCCCTAATCTGCGATGTATCGACTGGGCGGCGCCGCCGCATTTTTGACTCGGTTCACTCCCTGGCGCACCCAGGAGTGCGCGCTTCGGTGAAAATGGTAGTGGAGAAGTTCGTTTGGCCAAGCCTGCGCAAGCATGTGAAAGTGTGGGCAAGGACCTGCATGGCTTGCCAGCGGGCCAAAATTCACAAGCACACGAAAGCTCCCTTAGAACCGTTCCACATTCCGGCCAAGAGATTCGATCACGTGCACGTCAACCTCATGGGCCCCCTACCGTCGTCGCAGGGTTTCACACATTTTTTGACAATGGTGGACCGAACCACACGTTGGCCGGAAGTGGTCCCACTGGCATCGACCCCAGCTGCAGAGGTGTCTTGCATTTTTTTGACCACCTGGGTAGCGCGTTTTGGGGTTCCGTCGGATATTACGTCCGACAGAGGGCCTCAATTTGTCTCTGAGCTCTGGTCAGCGAAGGCCAGCAGCTTAGGAGCGAAAATTCATAGCACTACCGCTTATCACCCCCAGGCTAATGGTTTATGCGAGCGTTTTCATAGGTCTTTGAAGGCAGCCCTCAGAGCGTCGCTTACGGATACAGATTGGGTAAACAAACTACCATGGGTTTTATTGGGGTTGCGTTCTGCGCCCAAAGAGGATTTAAATGCCTCCCCAGCCGAGTTAGTTTTTGCACAACCTCTCAGGCTGCCCGGTGAGTTCCTACCAGAGCATCCGGAGCCGGGGCTCCCCCCGGCTCTGGGGCCGCTGATCGGCACGGGAGCAGACATGCTCCCGGGCCCCATTCATTACACTTTTCCGCGCGTTTTTGTTCCCAAAGCTTTGAAAAATGCCGAGTTCGTTTTTGTCAGGCACGAGGCTCTGAGACCGACCCTCCGCCCGCCATATGATGGTCCATATAGGGTGCTGGAAGCAGGTGATAAGCATTTTGTGCTAGGTTTGGGAGACAGGAAAGAGACAGTTAGTATTGACAGACTAAAGCCTGCTTTTGTGATGAACGACAAATCTGTACGGGTGGCGAGGGCACCTTGACGTGGCAGACTCCCCAGGGAACATGTCTCTGAGCCCCCGCAGGGATCAAATAACCACTCTCTTCCTCAGTCAGCAGATTCTTTGCAGGACGGCGCCGCAGGGACAGCGAGACCTGCTTACAGCAGATTCGGAAGACGTCTGAAACCCAGACGGTGTACAGACTGATTTTTGACGGGATCATGTGGTATAGACTATGCTATTGATGTTATCACTGATTTTTGATATGATCATGTTGTATAGACTATGCTATTGAGGTTATCATGTTTTGTGAACTCTGATATATTGTCCATTCTTCGACGTTTGGTGGTGGTGGGGGGGTTATGTAGCTCATGTATTTTTACCTACATATGTATAAGCACTATGGGATGCTTAAGATTGCATGTGTGGATTGACCTCACGTCTTGGATGGAACAATATGTCTGGACCGCCTGTGGATAACAGCAAGAAGACGGAGGTACGGCGATAAGGAGCTGAAAAGACTTCCTGACCTCCTGGGGGCCAGGCGGAGGACTGAAGGACGCGGGGGGAGAGTTATTGTCAATAAGGGGTTTTGACGGTGATATGTGATTCTTCCTTTGTTCTGAGATGTATAAATAAGAAGGTTTTGACTCAGCTCTCTCTCTCCTGTTCTTGAGAGATAGCTGGGGATATGATCGCAACAATAAAACCTGAATTAAGAAATAATTCAGCCTTGTTATTTCACACTCCCCACACACCACAGCATTTAAAATAGCTTTTTAAAAAGTTTTTCAAATTAATTTTAATGTATAGTTCGCACACGTGTTTTGCACTCAAGTGGCAGCTAATTTCTGCGCTTGTAGTTTTTGTATTTTTTGAATGTTTTGGCGTAGTTCTGGTGCTGGTGTTCATGGTTGTTGTCATGTATGTAAATAGGCTGATAGTAGTAAGGTGGCGGCTGGGTTGGACGGGGAATAGACTAGGGTGGTTAACTGCCAGTTTCCGGTGGTGACGCCACTCCTAGTATAAAGGAGGTGGGCGGAAGGGGCCAGTCCTCTTTCATCGTGGAGACACCTGGCCTGCAGGCGAGTGCCATAAGCCTACATTGTATATATTTAGTATTCTAATAAAGCTCTGTAAACTGAGTTCACTATTAACTCATTATTTGCCAAAATATGGATGCTACATTTGGCGACGAGGTAAAAGTGGTGATAGGAAGATCTGCTGCCAGTTTTCGGCCGTTTTTGGAGATCCCGGGCGAGCCACCAGTGCCGTGGCCCCAGTGGTTCATCGCATTTATCAACTACCTGGTTGATTTGAGCCTCGGCGAGCTGGAAAAGCTTCGCGGGGGGGTGGGGCTGTGTTGGTCCATAATTTAGGTATGGAGGGGCAGAGAATACTGGAGAACCTTGGGGAGACTGACAGCTTTGACAAAGTGGTGGAGTTAATGGCGCGCTACTTCCGCGAGCTGGAAAACGTCACGGTCCGACGCATCCAGTGTAGACAGCGCCGCCAGCGGTCAGGAAAGCCGGTGAAGAGATTTCTGGCAGACCTCCGGGAGCTGGCGAGGGAGTGCAAATTCGGATCCCTGGAGGACGAGATGATTTGGGACCAGATTGCAGAACACATCCGCTGCCCAGTGGCCCGGTCCAGGCTTTTAACACACCCAGGAGAAGTGACGTTAGCCGCAGCTATCGAGCTCGCCCAACAGTTCGAGGCAGCAGAGACTATCGCAAGGGGCCTTACTGAAGGGGCCTCTCTGGGCCAAGATGAGTCTCAAGCTAAGGCACTGTTTTTGGACTCTGGTGATGGGGACAGCAGAAAGGAAGAGTATGCCTCTGTAGTTAAAGTAAGGTCCACCCCAGGTATGCTACGTTGTTATGGATGTGGGTCCTCTAGTCACCGCTATAAGTCCAGAGTGTGCCCGGCGAAAGGCAAGCGTTGTGGGAAGTGTGGTCTGTTGAACCACTTTGCCAGGGCATGTGCAAACTTCGAACGCAGGGACCGGCGAAGTGAACCAGGTCCCGCGCAGAAGACTCCTACAATAGTACACACGGTTGCCCCGGAGACTACGGGATGGATCGGGTGTGATGTCATGCTGGATGGCGTTGAGGTTCCCCTGCTGGTGGACACAGGAGCGATTATTTCTGTTTTAAACCTGACGACCATGAAAAGTTTGTTTCCCCACCGACAAATCTGCACGGTGGCGCAGTGGTTAGCACTGTGGCAGCACAGTTTTACCCTCGGCCGGGGGATCGTGGGGACCGGGAGATCGTGGGTTCGATCCCTGCCCCCGGCCAACAGTGATCTGTGTGGAGTTTGCATGTTCTCCCCGTGTTTGCGTGAGTTTACTCCGGGATTTCTCCGGTTTCCTCCCACATGCCAAAAACATGCAGGTTAGGGAGTTAAGGGGCGCTTGCGCACGCAGTGACCGGCAGCTGGTGGCTTGTCACTAGACTGCAAAACAAATCTACCTACGGGTACAAAATAAGTAATAAAAAAAAAAACAAAAAAAAAAACAGAAAGCAGAAAAGAGAGTACTACAGCTATGGATGGAACAGACTGGCGGTTTGGGGGTTTGTGGAGATGGAGGCCCAATATAAATCGGTTGTAGTGCACCAGGCCCGCATTTTTGTCACCGCTGCGGGAGTCAACATCATGGGGTGTAATCTCTTTTACAGCCTGAGTTTCTCCATAGCCAACGTATCGGGTGAGGAGTGGTCGGGGTGTGGACTGTGGGGCCAACCAGCACCAGTGGTGGATGGTGTGGAGGTGTGGGACTCAGACGGGCTGGACACAAATTCACGTGGAGAGCACGTTCGGCGCTGCGCGACACCACCTCAGGACGGGCTCGATGCCGATCTTAATGCTGCCCTGGATGAGGGTGCTAGACGGCACGCCGGGACCCCCGGGGTGGCCCCTAAGGACGAGATACCCGTGCTGGAGGCTGAGGGGGCTAGACCAGAGAGCGTGGTGGTAAAGCGCTCACAGCAACGGCCTGCCAAGAGAAAGATGAACCGGACCCGCGAGTCGACTGGATCGGTGGAGGAGGCCAGTCGAGACCAGAGTGACCCAGAAAGGAAGAAAAGGGCTTCCCTGCGGGTTGGAGACAAGGTTCAGCCCAGGGTCAAGGCTCGGATGAGAGGGGATCACGGTTCACGCAAGCAACATGACAACCGGAGGCGGTTCCAAGTGGAGGGTGCCTGGAGTGATGGGTACCTGCGCTTGTCTGACCAGACCTGGAGGCATCCAAATGAGCTGCGTCTGACATTGGAGGAGAGGAGACGGTGCAGCAGGAGCCCCGAGGTCAAAAGACAAATGCGTTCAGAGAGAGACCCGTCCAAGGACTGATGGTGTTTTACTGTACTAGTTTTGAGTTTAGCCCAGGTCCTGTTGTACATAGTTAATTGCTGCTAATTTTGTGCCCTGCTTATCATTGAAAAAAAGAAAAAGTAGGGACGTTGACATTTTATGGGTCAAATTTTGTGATTTATGTATTATATGGAAACAGAATTTAATTAATTGAAGGGTTTTACTAACTATGGGGAGAATAAGCTTATACACTGCTAATTGGATTTAGGTTTGTGAAGTATAAAATTATGGCTTATGAATGAATTGTTTGATTTTATAAATTAATTATTTGTGACGATTGCATTGCCCAACACGTTTTGTTTTAATGTATGCCCAAGTGTGGGGTGGGTGTTGGGGAGGGGGCCACCAGCAATATGTCTAATGTATGTTATGATTGTTATATGTTATGTGTATAAGGAGCTGTTCTAAGGCATTATTTTATTTAGAAACACAGTTTTTCTTTTGAGTTGGACTGTTATAAGTATGGCGGCAGAATAGCCCGCCTGGCCATGTAAGGGGCGCTGGCAGTCTACCCGGCCCCCCAGCCTTGGTTGTATGAATGGATAGGCAGTTTGTTTCTTTTTGTACATATTTTATATTTAGAGCGTGAGTTGGGAGACAAATTTGGGTGGGTTACCTGTGTGCCTGACATTTTTTTTGAAGTGGGAGGAAATGTTATGTTGTGGCCACACATGTGACCTACTTTGTGACTTATTTAAGGCCTCACATTTGAGATAAGAACAAATACAGAATTTCCTTGGAGATAACAGGAAGCTGGAAGGTGTTAGCTTTGGTATGCAAGGCCTGAGACTGTGGGGGGTGATATTAAGAGATTATAGAGGAGATGCAATGTTACTGGTGATTATAATGCAATGCGACTTGTGATGCAAAGTGACGTGATTATAATGTGATGTGACTTGTGATGCAAATTGACTTGTGAGCTGTGAGAGTCCCGGGTATTTAAGGGACGAGAGTTTCCTGTGATATTCTCTTTCTTCGTTGAGATGATGGTGAATGTGAATAAAGCTGCTTTGAGAGAGATCAGTCTCATCCTTCTCACATTCCCACAATGTATGTAAATAGGCTGGTAGTAGTAAGATGGCGGCTGGGTTGGATGGGAAATAGACTAGGGTGGTTAACTGGTGGACACCTGGCCTGCAGGAAAGTGCCATAAGCCTACATTGTATATATTTAGTATTTTAATAAAGCTCCGTAAACTGAGTTCAGTATTAACTCATTATTTGACAAAGTATGGATGCTACAGTTGTGCCATAGACTGTATGAATGGAGGCTTCTCTCCAGCAAGACATAGATCATACACTGAAAAAAGAGGACTGTTCGTGTGATCAGTGGTACAGACGCAAGAGCACCAGGTATGTTTTCACTTATATGAATGTCAAAGATCTGACGTTTATGCGTCATATATGTCGCCAGATGCAAGGCTGCATGAAGTAAAATAATACATAAAAAATAGCAACAGTTTGCTTCCTCAGGCTTAACGATTTAAGAAAGATATCAAATAGTTTTTTTTTGAGGGGGGGTGCATTCGTTGCACTGCTTTGGAACTATATGGACTTGATATTTAGTAGCTTCAGCATGCATTAATTTTTAAATTATCACAAAATATAGACCAATAAAATTTTGAACAACTGTCAGAAAATGTCTGTACGTGTTAAGTTAAATAACAAGCATTCATGGCATGACAGCAGCATAAGCATTTTAATTTCAGGGTGAAACAGCTATCCCGACATTAAAACACCCAAGCATGGTGTTGTGGTTCTTCATGGCTCTGACTAGACTACGTCTGCTCTGAGGTAAATCTGATTATGTCCAACATCTTTTAACAAAATGTATCTGACTTTATTGGAGTGGAGACATTGATATATCTCAGAGTTTTTATTTGTTTACAGCGTTAGCATCTTAGCAGCAGAGCTAACTAACGGAACTACTGTCTGCGAGGCCACTTTTTAAAGTCATCTTCTCATCCCTCCATAGTCGTGGGAAGTGGTATGATTATATTATTCTTTTTGAGGTGCAAAAGGCCATGTTCCCATATTTTTGATGCCAAAGTCATTGTTTTTTAACAAAGAAAAGTGTCCCGTTTCAGTGACAACCATACGTTCTAAACTAGTACCGGAAGTTGCGCCTATAATTCACACAAGGCATCATGGGGGCTAGGAATAAGGATGATAAGAAAAAAAAGGAAATTTGTTTATGAGGGAAAACGTGACAATAAAAGAAAAAGTGGCAATTTTTTTGAGGAAAAAGAGCAAATGTGTCATGATTCAGTGCAAGTAAGGCTCAAACGCAGAGCTGCCAGAACGAACACTCAGACTCTGTAGAAAAAGTTCACCAGTTTATTGTAAAAACAAAACTAACACACAACTCTAAATAAAGAAGCACAACTGAGGAAAACGCAACACAAAAATGCACATTTAAATAGACATTCGAAGAGTCAAGATTCAAAGGCTGTATTATCATGTGCACAGTTAAGAAATGCAACATTTCCTGAGCAATGAAATTCTTACTCTGCTCTCCAAACGAATGTCAAGTTAATAGGTACACAACATACTAATAAGGTAATGCACCTAATACTCGTCGTCGGCGGTGGCCTCCGTCGGTCTATGATGACCATGGAAGAGAATCCTAAATGTCTACTCTGCTGGAACAGCACCGCCTGTGGCTGAACAGGCCGATGCGCGAATGGCAGTCCCTGTCACACAGGTCGCACTTGTGGGTGGTCTCCGTGCTGCTGGGTCTGTGGCGGTTCTTCCTGCGGGTCCTTTTTTCATCTGCTGCAGCAGTCAGTCTCTCTTCACCCGCCTTGAGCTGTCTGGTCAGGGTGCCTCTCCATTTGGAGTGGTCCGTTGCAAGGTCCTCCCAGCCCTCTGTGTTGATCTCCAGGGCCTTCATGTCTCTCTTGTAGACGTCTCTAAAGCGCAGCTGTGGGCGGCCAACGTCTCTCCTGCCAGTTGTCAGTTCTCTGTAGAGGACGTCTTTGGGGATTCTGCCATCCTCCATACGGTGAACGTGGCCTAGCCAGCAGAGCCTGTGCTGCCTGAGTAGAGTGAACATGGAGGGAAGGCCGGCGCGGGACAGAACTTCTGTGTTGGGCACTTTGTCCTGCCAGGATATGTCCAGGATGTGGCGAATGCAGCGCAAGTGGAAGGAGTTCAGTCTCTTTTCCTGCCGGGCATATGTTGTCCACGTCTCACTCCCATAGAGCAGTGTGCTGATGACGCAGGCATTGTACACTGCCATCTTTGTGTTGACAGAGAGTTTGGGATTCTCCCACACTCGTGTGGTGAGGCGAGCGAGTGTGAAGGCTGATTTTCCAATCCTCTTGTTGATCTCTGTATCAAGGGAGAGGTTGTTGCTGATCGTGGACCCCAGGTACGTGAACTGATTCACGACCTCCAGCTCGTAGTCGTCGATGGTGATGGTTGGTGGTGCTTCCATGCCTTGCGCCAAGACGTTAGTCTTCTTCAGGCTGATGGTAAGCCCGAAGTCCTTGCATGCCTGGGAGAAGCGGTCCATCAGGGTCTGAAGCTCCTGCTGTGTGTGGGTTGCGACTGCAACGTCGTCTGCGAACAGCATGTCTCTGATTAGAGCCTTGCGTACTTTGGTTCTGGCTTTCAGGCGGGCGAGGTTGAAAAGTCTGCCGTCAGATCTTGTGTAGTAGTAGTAGATTAGTTTATTTGACAGGGACAGTGCAATAAACATAGACAATTAATCAAAGACAATCAATCTGATGTGTTGCACATAGAGTGTATAGCTATTAGCTAATTTGCAACTCTTGTCCCTGGATGGGCTTTAGAAAAAAGAATCAAGATAAAAAATATACACAATAACCACATACATCAATGCAGTGCAGGTAGATTCCCTCTGTTGTTGTGCTGAAGGCATGCCTCAGGAGCATAGCAAAGAAAATCCCAAAGAGGGTTGGCGCAAGTACACAGCCCTGTTTCACTCCGCTGCGTATGTTGAGTGGCTCTGAGACTCTGCCATTGTGCTGCACTATCCCCTGCATGTTGGTGTGAAATGATTCGATGAGGCTTTGCAACTTTGGTGGGCATCCTATCTTTGGCAGGATCTTGAAAAGGCCCTCTCTGCTGACCAGATCGAACGCTTTGGTGAGGTCGATGAAGGCGATGTACAGGGGCATGTTCTGTTCTCTGCATTTCTCCTGGAGTTGGCGGATGGAGAATATCATGTCTACCATCGCTCGCTCAGCGCGGAAGCCACACTGAGACTCAGGGTAGACACGTTCGGCAAGCTTCTGTAGACGAACGAGAACAACTCGTGCGTAGACTTTGCCAACAACGCTGAGGACGGAGATGCCCCTGTAGTTGTTGCAGTCGCTTTTCTCCCCTTTGTTTTTGTAGAGGGTGATGATCTTGGCGTCCCTCATGTCCTGTGGTATGGCACCTTCCTTCCAACACTGGCAGAGGACGTCATGCAATGGCAGCAGTAGGGCGGTCTTACAGTGTTTGATCAGGTCAGGGGGTATGCTGTCGTTGCCGGGTGCCTTGCCAGCGGCCAAGCTATCAATGGCCTTGCTGAGTTCGTCGATGGTTGGCTCGGCGTCAAGTTCGTCCATGGATGGCAGGCAGTCGATGGCATCAAGGGCTGACGGTGTCACGGTGTTCTGTCTGGAGTACAGGTCGGAGTAGTGTTCCACCCATCTCTCCATCTGCTTGTTCTTTTCTGTGATCATCTCCCCAGTGGAGGATTTGAGGGGGGCCATCTTGCTCTGAGCCGGACCAAGTGCTTTCTTGATGCCATTGTACATACCACGGATATTCGCTGTTATGGCAGCGGTTTGAATGTCTTGGCTGAGCTGAGTCCAGTACTCATTGGCACAGCGCCGAGCAGTCTGCTGAACTTTGCTTCTCGCAGCCCTGAGAATCTGGAGATTCTTCTCGTTTGGGTACTTCTTGTACTCAGCAAGTGCTGAGCGCTTGGCTTCAATGACGGGGGTCATCTCGGTCAACTTGGCATCAAACCAGTCCTGTGACTTCGAGGTCTTCCTCCCAAAGGTAGCCAAGGCTGTGCGGTGGATGGTGTTTCACAGCTCTTCCCACTTCTGCTTTGCAGATTCTCCTTCTTGTGGTACACCAAGTTCCTTCTCAAAGGTGGAGGCAAACTGCTCAACAAGTTCTGTTTGAGCCATCTTGCTGGTGTCAATCCGTGCCTTTCCAGGCTGTCTAGCACAATGGAATTTCTTCAGCTGCAGCTTGACCTTGCAACACACCAATGAATGGTCTGTGTCGCAATCTGCACTCTGGAACGAACGGGTGATTAGCACGTTCTTCAGTGAGGTGCGCCTGGTCAGGATCAAGTCCAGCTGGTGCCAGTGCTTTGAGCGCGGATGTTGCCAGGAAACCTTGTGTTGGGGCTTGGTCTTGAAGAACGAGTTTGTGATGCACAGATCGTGATATGTGCAGAACTCGAGCAGCCGCTGTCCGTTGTCGTTCATTCTGCCCACACCAAAAGGTCCAAGACAGGAGGGCCAGGAGTCGTGGTCAGCCCCCACTCTGGCATTGAAGTCTCCAAGGAGAATGAGTTGTTCAGAGTTGGGGATGATCCTGACAGTTGTTGCGAGATTCTCGTAGAATTCGTCTTTTGCCTCTGGTGTGGCTGTCAGTGTTGGGGCGTACACACTGACGAGGGTGACTGGGCCTTGAGTGGTGTTCAGGCGGAGGGTGAGGAGTCGTGCAGAGCCAGTGCTGCCCGGTTCCACCATCTTCAGCAAGGTGTTCTTCACTGCGAAGCCCACTCCGTGTTCCCTGTGCTCGTCACTGCCCTTTCCCTGCCAGTAGAACGTGTAGTCCTTCTCTCTCAGTGTGCCTGCGTCAGCCAACCGTGTTTCCTGGAGAGTGGCGATATCCACTCCCAGTCTCTTCAGCTCATTATTGATGATGGCAGTCTTCCTGGTGTTGATGATGTCCTTGAGGTTAGCAGCGAGTCCTGTCATCATAGTGCGGACGTTCCAAGTTCCCAGTTTTAGAGTTGGTCTCTTTTGTTTTATTGTCTTGCCTGGTGCGAAGGTTCTCAGCCTGCTGTTCGGACTTCTCCTCATCCCCATACACCCAATGAGGAAAGGAAGCTGTGGCGGGACAACACCTTATTGGCTGGGGGTGCCCATCTTGAGGCGGGCGGTAGCTGTCCAGTGAGATCCGATGATCCCTCCCACCGTCGGGAACAACCCCTGGCGCCGCGCTCTATGCCAATTGAGCGGTGGCTTATAACCGGTAACTGTCATTCCCCGTGTTTCGTCTACGCCAAAGGCGAAGCTGGAGTGTCCTCTCCAGTGATCCGGTGTTCTACCTTCCAGCGTTGGGCGTTGGTAGGATTCAAGCCTAGGCAGGAAGATATGGAGGACAAGATGCTGCCCATGCAGCATGTCCCCCCTCTCCACGTCACTGATGAATCCAAACGAACAGCAGAGCTGCTACAGTTTGCCACCACCGCCATTGCAGGAGCTGCCAGAATGATGTTGAGCACAACATAGAACTGCCTTAGGGGCTCCGACTCCGGATTTTTCCTCAGGGTTGACTCCCGAAGCCTTTCCCGTGACCGGGTATGCCGCAAGGCAGCGGAGGTTTGAAATCAGGGTTTACCTTCCCCTAGATGGGCTACCTTCCCAGGTTGACGAGCCACCATCTACCCGAAGCATCTGGTTTTAAGGCGCCAGAGATCCGCCCTCACCCATTCTCCTATTAGTAAAAGCAGTTCTGCCGGGCTTAGAGACTAAACCACATGGGCAGGCTAGGAGTTGGACTTAGTTGTCAGAGGCTTTTCGAGACGCACACCATAAGGAGCAATTTATGAGCACTGGGAGCTTAACCCCAGTGCCGCTCCTGGCTATGACAACCTTGGAACCACCTACCTAATACTAATGGATACTAATAACACACTATGCACACAGTTAGCCAATTAGGACACTAAAGCAGTTAAAGCAGTCAAACTGGAGGAAACAAGAAGAGTGAAACTGAAAGTTCACTGGATGACTATACAGTAGTGGACAGTGGTATATTGATATTAGAGATGATATGAACCTGAGATGGCATAAGCCTATGTACAGTGTGCAAATGAGCAGTATACAAATTACAAATTAGCACCCAGTGTGAGAATTTCTCTATAATGATAATACCAGTAGACTGTAGATGATAAATAGCAGCAGAGATGATATGGACATCAGACGGGATGAGACTATGTACACTGTACAAGTGAATAATGTGCAAATTTAGCAACCGGTGTGTGAGTTCCTATTTGCAAAGCTGTGTTGCGGAGTTTTGGAGTTTGTTATTTGTTTAGGAGTCTGATGGCAGTGGGAAAGAAGGAGTTTTTCAGTCTGGTTGTCCTGCATTTCACACTTCTGTACCTTCGGCCTGAGAGTTGAAGTGTGAACATTCTGTGCTGGGGGTGGGTGGGGTCCCGGGGGATGGCGTCAGCTCTCTTTTGGACTCTGCGGTGGTAGATACTCTGCAGAGAGGGGAGTGGACTCCTGATGATCTTCTCTGCTGTCTTCACTACTCTCTGCAGGTGTCTGCGGTCCAGGGCAGTAGTGCTGCTGTACCATGTAGTGATGCAGTTGGTCAGGATGCTCTCGAAGATGCAGCTGTAGAAATTGTTGAGGATCCTGGGGACATGCCAAACATCTTCAGCCTCCTCAGAAAGTACAGCCGCTGTTGAGCTCTCTTCACCAGCTCTGTGGTGTTGTGTGTCCATGTAAGGTCCTCGCAGATGTGGATGCCCAGGTATTTAAAAGCTGCTCACCCTCTCCACCTCAAGATCTCGAATGAACAGCGGCCGATGGGGTGTCCTCCTCCTCTTCCTCATGTCCACTATCATCTCCTTTGTCTTGTCTGTGTTGAGGGTGAGGTTGTTGTCCTCACACCATGACACCAGGCTGGCCTCCTCCCTCCTGTAGAATGCTTTGGGGAAAGGATTTGTCTTGCACCACGGCGGTCAAGCAGGACCAGCCTCACTCAGGTTCGACACAGGAGGGTCGCAGCACCGGTGCTCGGGATACCTTGGACGAAAGTTCCGAGCATGATGGCGAAGCGCCTGTGTCAACGAGTGATGCCGACGAGCGAGCCTCAGTTTCCTCCGGAGCTTGGCTGCAGTGGGCCGGAGGATCTGGAGCGTCAATGGTAAATGCTGCAGCAGCTTTGCAAGGAGTTGGGGCCAGACTGACGGGCACTGAACCGGGTGCCGAGCAGCAACAGTATAGACCAAGTAAGATCCCTCTGAGAGTCACAGATCTGGTTCAGACTCATGAGAAGGGACAACCACGGCGAATACGGACCAAACGACAGTTTAAAGATCATCAGGGGTGGCTGCGCATCGTGGCTAAACGAGACGCTACCTATTTTCAACTGTCAGATGGCTCATGGAGGCATGCCAATGAGCTGCGCTGTGCCCGGGAAGAGTCTGTGGGTGGTGGGCCTGGACGAGAGGGACACCTGACGGCAAGGACGAAGAGGCGCATCATTGTTTATGCGATCAGCTGCGGCCCAGGAGGCATGCCACCTCCAGGGGCAGACTTGTGGAGAGACGGTCCAGGGGCCCCACAGGCCAGTTCTTCCCATACTTAGCCGTGTGGTCTGTGAGTCTATATATATATATATATATATATATATGACCGAGTGAAAGAAGTAATAATAGTGTGGGGGGGTTTTAATAGTGGGTTTGCAATTGTTTGTTGAGTGTTTTGTTGTGTATATAATTGTGTGTAGTTCTGGGGATTATTTTATGTGTTTTGTTTACTTTAGGGAACATGGCAGTGATTTTTTGTTATTAATGGACTATAATTATTTATTTTAAAGGTGGCAGAATAGTCCACCTTGCTGTGTGGGGTTGGACGGTAGTCCACCAGTCCTCCCTAGTTTTAGGTTTTGTTGTATGAATGTGACAGGCCCTTTAGTGTTTTCAGTTTTAGTTTTATTAGTGCGTGATTCAGGTTCTAAACTGGGGAGGGTCTTGATTGTGTGCGTGTTTTTGGACTTTTCTAAAGGGGGGGAGAATGTTATATATTTATGTTGTTATGGGGATGCTCTTATTTGTGAAGTGCGGTGTAGTGGCGGCCACATCCTTCCACCACTGCACAGCCCCTGTAAATACCAGCGGGCATCAGGTTTCAGCCTCATTGCTGATGCCCCTGCCTGGTGGCTGTATCTTGTGTGTTCCCAACCCCATAATAAAGCTAAATTCAACTGTGCACCTGACCTCGTCATTACAAGGTATTTCCAGACATAACACTTTCACCGCAAGATTGGATCAGATATCATCAAAAACTTTAAATTTGTGATCTCAAAAAGTGTCCCTACCGTCTACCAGCCAGCATGTGGAAGAAAGATTCAACAGAGTGTGCGGAAACAATATTTACTGATATTTGTAACGATGAATAAATGTGCCAGCTTGGCTGTACACTGGCGGAACACTCCAATAATAGAAAATAAATTGCACCTGCTGTGGAAATCTTATTTGTAGGGTTAATGCCTTTGAAAATGAAATCATTTTATCTTCGAATCCCGCCCTCCCCAGATGTACTACCGTTGTGTCCCTGGGCAAGACACTTCACCCCAATTGCTCCTGGTGGGTCTGGAAGCGCCATGTTAGGCAGCATGCCACCATCAGTGTGTGAATGGGTGGATAGCAGGATCTGTAAAGTGCTTTGGTCATCAAGAGATGAGAATAAAAGCACTATAAAAGTGAATGCCATTTACCATTTACCATTTAACAGGGTTAAGATTTAGTACCATGCGTTGTCAATCCCTGCTGTGGAGGCACTGGTACACCTGTTTGTGTTGATTGTGAAT
The DNA here is from genome assembly GCA_020510985.1 of Pholidichthys leucotaenia. Lineage (NCBI taxonomy): Eukaryota > Metazoa > Chordata > Actinopteri > Cichliformes > Pholidichthyidae > Pholidichthys > Pholidichthys leucotaenia. The sequence goes on along the minus strand of CM035842.1, from coordinate 358,409,329 downwards.
TTTGTGTATTTTTTTTTCTTCTTTATGTATTTATTTTTAACTGGACCTGTGAGTGTGAATACAGGTATATATATACAGTATATGTATATTTAATTATGTGGAAAATTATCTTTTAAATTGACAAACATCACATGTGTATCTCGTTGCAAAATTTGATCGGGATCAAAAGATAATTTTGCTCTTGCCATTCATTTCAATGGAGAATTTTTTTTTGGATTTAAGGTCCCATATGCACTGATCTGTATATAAAAAAACCTGGATAGCTCATGATAGCGAGTACAGAGGAGTGGAGTCATGCAGGCCACTGATCCCTATAGAAAAACTGGATGGCTCATTGGCCACCAGAAGTGATTCCTCTGGCAGGCCGCTTTTATTGCAATAACTTCCCCCAAAAGCAAGCCCAAATAAGCAACTACACATTAAAAAACAGGGCCAAAAACCCACAACCCGAGACTGACGAGATTTGCAAGTGACTTTAGAGAAAAACAAGCCCAAAGTCGCTCGTAATAAGTGGACTTGGCAACTATGACTGGAACGTGGAAGTACGTTACTCTAGCATTGTGCAAGAGGTCCTTGGAAAAGTACAAATGTATTACATCATTCAAAATAAGGGATAGCTAACCTAAAATCAAGCCAGCCTTGCAGAATAAAGTAGAAGCACAGTGTTTCCATGATAAAATCAGTCATATATGTTATGAAGGGATTTCATAACAGGGACGGCGTGATGGTGTAGCCGGCCAGTGACGTCATCACGTCAACCTATACAGGGGAGAGTCGGCCATCATATGCTCTCTTACTCGGTGGCTTGTCCTCAGTAGCACATTAGGAGCTGAGTGCATACTGTATATGTATGTAATGTTATTAAACGGTCATGTAATAAAGTTTGAGTTCAAGCACAGCATCCTCATCTGTCTTTATTATTAGGTTTGTGGACATAACATTTGGCGACGAGAGGCTAAACCATGGAGGTGTGCATGACACCACTATGGCCTTTCCGGGAGCTTCCAGGGGAACCAACTGTCCCGTGGCCATGATGGCTGGACGCGTTCGAGACTTATGTTACAGCAATGGACCTGGGAAAATTGAATAAAGTGAGGATGTGAGTACTGCTTGTCCACAACCTAGGCTTAGAGGGTCTAGAGGATTCGATTGAGCTAGCGTTCCAGCTAGAGGTGGTTGAGAATTTAGCCTCAGAGCTAAATGGGAGCCAAACACAGACGCTACCCGGACAGATGAGGCTAATTAACACGGTGGACACAGAGGAAGAAGAGAACATGGCGGAAGAGTGCGAGACGAACGCAGTGAGCCGAAGGTCTGCTCCAAGAGGCCCCGTCTGTGGGGTCTGTGGGTCCCCGACGCACCAGGACAGAGCACAGTTTAGCCCAGCAAGAGGACAATGGTGTAAAAAGTGTGGGGACTTGAACCATTTCGCCAGAGTGTGCCAGTCATCAGCACCGTGGGGCCCACCAAGTAAGCCAGCCTACCCGCCAATAATGACCATTCATTCGTTAAGCCCCGATGTCAGCGGTTATTCGTACTGGATGGTTGAATTGGACAGAGTAGCCGTACCACTCCTGCTTGACATGGCGGCGGTGCAATCAATGTTAAACTGGGCCACGATGAAGAAGTTTTTCCCCACCCACAAAATTAAAAAGAACCCAATGCCGCTGTACGGATACAGTGGTCACAAACTGCAATGTCGGAACAGTGGAACTGACTGTTAGCTACAAGTCTGAAGTTGTGTACAATTTCACATTCCAGGTGGCAGCGCACGATGACAACATTATGGGATGTGACCTTTTCTATGGACTGGGTTTCACTATTAGGGACAGCGCTGGGTTCGAATGGTCCAGGTGCAGCAGTTGGGGCACAGTGGACCTGGATGAAGATGATGTGGTGTGGGATGAGGCAATTAAGGACGACACAGACACCGAAGCGCACACTCTGCGCTCCCAGGAGGAAACCCGTTTGGAGGGGGAACAGTTGGACTCGCCTCCACCCCTCGCTCAACCAGAACTGGAGCCACAGGAGAGGGAGCCCGAGCATGCAGAGAGCCCCAAAGCACAGCAACAGCAGACGGGCACAAACACAGCGCAAGACGTGGCACAGCAGAGCTCTTCAGACAGAAGAGAGGAGGAACCGGACTGCTCCCGAACCCTCCTTCAACAAGCTACGGAGGTTATGACCAAGCTGACGGGTGAAGAGTCCGCTTCAATGAGCGGCACCAGAGAGGCACCGGACACCTTCAGTACCCACATCGAGGCTCAACCGACGACGGAGACAATGGGTGAGGGGGCCGCAACGTACACAGTGACTACGGAACCGCCACAGCACGACGGAAGTCCTAAGCCGAGTGGACACACAGAGCCACCAGGAGCACAACAACAACGGATAAAACCATGTAAGGTGCCGTTCCAAGTCATGGACTGGGTTCGGGTTCGCACTGGCGAGCAATGGGTGCCGTTGAGAATCGTGACGAAGCTGGGAACAGCATGCTTTTGGCTGACGGACGGTTCGGTTCGACACGCAAACCAACTATGGCATGCCCAGACGGCTGCTCCAGATGGCGAGTTGATGCAGTGGGAGACCCGGGCTCCAACATTATGAAGATCGGTCCTCGTCCCGGGGGCCCGGCACCTCCAGGGGCGCATCTGCCGCTTGCCCGCTACAAGGCCCGTCCGGCAGAACCACCTTCCCCGTGAAAGACTGTAAAAAAAAAAAAAAAAAAAGTGACTGTTTAGTCAGGAGTGCAGCTGCCAAAATGAGTGGTAGAATAATCCACTCAGCTGCATTGGGTTGAGCAGCGGTCCACCCACTAACCCTAGTTAATTAAGATTGTCGAATATTATTGCTTTTGTATACCAGATTGGGGAGGGTCTTATTAGAAGTGTTCTGTGTTTTGCGGGGGGGGGGGGTGTTATGAAGGGATTTTTTTAATAGGGACGGTGTGATGGCGTAGCTGGCTGGTGACATCATCACCGACCTATATAGGGGAGAGTCGGCCATCTTACGCTGTCTTACTCAGCGGCTCGTCCTCAGTAGCACATTAGGATCTGAGTGCATATATGTATGTAATGTAAACAGTCATGTAATAAAGTTCAAGTTCGAGCACAGCATCCTTGTCCGACTTTATTATTAGATTTGTGGACATAAAAATATAGAACAAGTTATTCATTCTAAATCTGTCAGGATTTTCTTGTAAAATTAACAATTTTTCCCCATAAATTTGTCACCTTTCTTGTAATTTTGTAATTTTTTTCCTACAAATTTTATGCAAAAATTTTGGCCCACCCTCACCCCAGCCTTTTTTTTTTTTTAACTTTTCAACTGGTCCCAATGCACTGTTCTGAGATCACCATTATGTTAATAGATTACTCCTATACTTTATCTGATTTTAATAATAATAATAATAAATAAAAACAGTGTAAAAAGGGTCACAGATTTTCATCAAAAGTGAGTCCCCAAAGAAATGACAACTAAAATAAAAATGAGATCTATATCTTATAAGAGCAACACAAATCACATTGTATCAGAATCTCAAATAGGCCTACAATTAAACTCGAGAGAAAAGTATGAAGATCTGACATGGCTGGCTAATATGCAAGTATGAACACAGCAAAAGAAAGAGCAAGGAGAGACAGTGCTATGCAGGTCACAGATAAAACTCTTAAATCCTTTCTGTACGTATAAACTTCAAACATGTCATAATATAAGTCTGCTAAACTGGATCCAAGTACCACTTTAATCCTATTGACGCTTTTGTTTTCATTTTCAATGAGAAAAGAAAAGGAAAAGAGAAAGAGAGAGAGATAAACAGGAAATTTGCAGGAACATGTAAAACTTTTCTGGGTAGAAAGCAGAAGATAAGATAAGATAAGCCTTTATTAGTCCCACAATGGGGAAATTCCAGGATTGCAACAGCACAGGGATAGCAACACTCAGAGCAACAATCAGAAGGCAAGAAAAAACAACATCTAGTAAACATATGTCCATATTACTATAAATGTATATATATAGACACACAGTGCAGAGCATTATGGTTGGTTGGTGAATGTGCAGCAGAAAGTCTAAGCTCTCTCTCCGCGGATGCAGCGGGCCAGCTGGAAGTCTTTGGGCATGATGGTGACCCCCTTAGCGAAGAAGAGACCACCAGGTGGGCCTCGCTGGTCTCCTGCAGAGCCATGAGGGCGAAGCTCAGGAAACGCAGGACGGTCTTGAAGTCCTGAGCGATCTCCCTCACCAGGCGCTGGACGGGCAGCTTACGGATGAGCAGCTCCGTGGATTTCTGGTAGCGACGGATCTCTCTCAGAGCCACGGGCCTGTGACGGCGAGGCCTCTTCACTCTGCCGGTGGCCGGAGCGCCTCTCCGAGCAGCCCTGGTGGCTAGCTGTCTCCTGGGGGGGCTTCTTCCTCCAGTAGATTTTACGGGCGGTCTGCTTGGTTCTTGCCATTGCTCTTTATTATTCTGTCTTGTATTTCTTGCACGCCGCCTAAACTCCAGCCCGGCACCCGCGTCATTTTCGCTACAGCTCCCGGTATGTCGAGTTTCCCATTAGCACCGGGCGGTGGCCAAGTGCTAGCTAGCACTAGCTCCTCCCCGCTGTAGCGTCTCCCGCTGCAAACCGTGGCTCCGTCTGCCGACCCGGGAGACCCCCGGGGCGATCCATGCGTCCGTGATATATATACAGAGTGAAAGGTGTAGAAAGAAGAAGGAAGATAAAAAAAAAGGCTGTTGCAACGGGCAGCCTACTCGTGTGGCGCCACCGGTCCGGCGGAACCGGAACCGGAAAAAAAAAAAAAAATGTATGATGTAGGTAGGTAGGTAGGTATGCACCGATAAAGATAAAGTGATTGATGCTGGATGTTATCAGGAAAACACAATACCATTTGCTGTTTTTCAAGATTAATCTTCTGATTTCATCTGTGTGCATAAAAAAAAAATGAAGTTGGAAATTGCCTGCAGAAAGACATTGGCTCAGTGTCATTGCACTGTTTTTATGTACAACCACAGATATTTGAGGAGTCTATCTTCAAACTGAAAATGTCCTATATGATAATTTTTAACCAGCAGGTAGATATGATTTTCCTGAACCTCATCCTAATTATTTCCTTTAACCTTAACCAATTTTTAGTGCTGAACTTGAAACACTAACCACATAAAAATTGCTTAACCACATAACCACATTGCTTTCTCCCAGCTTAAGGAGAAAGCAATCAGAATCAGAATCAGAATCAGAATCAGGTTTATTGCCATTGTTCATGTAGTACACAAACTAGGAATTTGTCTTGGTACAATGCTGCAACATTAAACATGATAAGATAAGAGAAATAAACTATACATGTAATAAAGTGTAGGATATGCAAACATAGATGGCAGTAATAAAAGTAATGATTTGTTAAAAGCTGAGTCACAGCGTCTTCCTTCTGGTATGAAGAGGATAAGCAAAGCATGACTCATTTTGCTCTTTAGACATCCAGCATATTTATTGAACATTAGTGAGAGCAGAACATGTCAGCAGCATACAGGCAGGTCTCCTTTCACTGCTACACACGGGAGGGAAACTGGAAGACCAGAACACATGACGATGTCACATCCCAATGTACCATAACCTCGACAATACAGCATCGACATTGACAATACAGCTGACACCGTAACACAATGAGTAAGGGTGTAAATGAATAATACTCAACATGATTGTTACTTGAACTCAAATCTCCTGGGTGCAAGAGCTATTTTTAATGCTGTCTGCTATTCCACAACCACCTCTGTACTTTAAGCATCTTAGAAAGGGATAAATGCTGTGAAAGACTGGTCACATTCTGAGGTCAGGAATTTAGGACTGATGATCACTTCAGTGTTTCTTAACATTAGTCCTTTCTTTACATGAGACACACAATTACAAGGAAGAAGGAAAAATGATTGCTGCACGCTCCTTAGATTTACTATCAGCTCATTGTTTGATTATTGCTGGGATTTCACAAGGTTTCAACTGTGTACATTCTCCCATGGGTTCCTCATTTCTTTGTGAGATAATCTGTGCTTGTGTTATGCCATGGAATTGTCAGCTATCCGGCTATTAGCATAGTCCCTTCCTCAGTTGATGTGAGTTGCAGTCAGCCGCCCAGTTAGCTGATCCATTTCATATTGTTGCTGAGCTCTCTTTGGCATTGTCTTTAAGGAGCCAATGTCAGTCAATGCTAATTCAGTCCCTTGGTCTGCCAAAACCCCTTCTTTTGACTTTCTTCACTGATTAGACGATTCTTCTTGCTTATTGCTCAATCTGTCCCTCGTCTGTTGTTGAGAAAGAGGCAGCTGGCAATACTAAGGTTGCCTTTCTTGTACTGACGGATAAGGTTCCAGTGAGTAAAGGGTCAGTTCTTCTGTTTCTAAATCAGAGTGAAAGTTAGCCACATAACAACTGCTACCAATCAGGGTTGGCAGTGGTTTCAGCTGTTCTTGCCTCATAGCTGATCAGTGACTATTCTGAATAAATGGTCCACAAGAATCCTGTAATCTGACTCCGAAGCATTTACACAGTCGGCCAAACTCTCTGTAGTCCCAGCTGATGTTTCCACTGAGTCAGTCAACTTATGTCACCCATTTTCTTGAGTCAGAGAGTAGTGACGTCTAACCCCATGTCTGACGTCTAACTAGTTCCTGAGTTGGTCTCTAAATTGGCCAGTGTTTTGTCTGTCTTTATTATTACCTCCACCAAGGAGGCTATGTTTTAGCCAATGTTCGTTTGTTCGTCTGTTGTTAGCAGGATTACGCAAAAACTACTTCACGGATCTGGATAAAATTTTCACCAAAGGTGGCCCTCGGCCTAAGGATGAACCCATTAGATTTTGGTAATTCTTGGTGGTGCAGTGGTTAGCACTGTGGCAGCACAGCAAGAAAGTCACAGAATCAGTTCCACCCCTGACCATCGTGGGTTTGATCCCACCCCCTGACCATCAGTGACCCTTCTGTGTGGAGTTTGCATGTTCTCCCCGTGTCTGCGTGGGTTTACTCCGGTTTCCTCCCACAGGCCAAAAACGTGCAAGTCAGGTTAATTGGAGACTCTAAAGTAGCCCCAGGTGTGAATGTGTGTGTGAATGGTGAAGGGATTGGCGCCGCACCATGGCTGCCTCATCCATCCAGGTGGATGCCCTGTAATTTCCCTATTGTGGGAATAGTAAAGGATTATTAAAAAAAAAAAATGTGAGCGTGCATACCGCCACCAAGGCCTTTGTTTGCATTTGTGCAGCACGATTACACAAAAACTACTGGATGGATTTTGATGACATTTTTACCAGATATGGTTGTTGGGCTACAGAGGAACCCATAAGATTTTGGTGATGATCCAAGAATGCATACCTCCGCCAAGGCTCTATCTTCTCACAGTGTATTAGCAAGATTCCTTAAAAACTACTGGATGGATTTTTGATGAAATTTTCACCAGATGTGGTCCTTCGGCTACAGATGAACCCATTAGATTTTGGAGGTGATCCATGAGTACATACCTCCCCCAAGGCTCAATCTTGAATGAATGAATGAATGAATTTTATTTCGGATAATACAGTACAGGTTAAAAGAAACTGTATAATATAACAACAAGGTCAAATTAGACAAAGACTCCTTCTACTAAACAATTCCACGTGAGTTATCCGAAATGGGTGATGGCTGAAGCCGCAGCTTATATTGCCCACCCATATTCCATCCAAGAATTCAAAAGAAAAAAGAGTAAACAAGACAAGAGTGATTACAATTTAGAACAAAGCTAAGACAAAGTGTGACTGAGAGAAAAAAAAAAGGAAAACTAAGCTAAGCTAAGTTGAGCGGTTACTATTCAAGACAAATCTAAGACAGAATGTCACAGAGAGAAAAAAAAAACAAAAAAAAAACTAAGCTACAACACAACACAGGCTGGATATGTCAATCCTTATGTGAGTTTACATGTCGTCTTGTAAATATGTTTGGAGTATTTCTTCCTTTAGTTTTTGTTTAAATTGTCCAAGCGTTGTACATGATTTTAATTCAGGTCCATAATCGTTCCATAATCTGACTCCTTGCACTGAAATACAGTGTTGCTTGGTGGTTGTTCTCAGCAAAGGTTTAGCAGGATTATGCAAAAACTGATGGAATTTTCACCAGATGTGGTCCTTTGGCTACAGATGAACCCATTAGATTTTGGAGGTGATCCATGAGTACATACCTCCCCCAAGGCTCAATCTTCTAGCAAAGGTTTAGCAGGATTATGCAAAAACTGATGGAATTTTCACCAGATGTGGTCCTTCGGCTACAGATGAACCCATTAGATTTTGGAGGTGATCCATGAGTACATACCTCCCCCAAGGCTCAATCTTCTAGCAAAGGTTTAGCAGGATTATGCAAAAACTGATGGAATTTTCACCAGAGGTGGCCCTTGGCCTACAGTTGAACCCATTAGATTTTGGAGGTGATCCATCAATGCATACTTCCTCCAAGGCCCTGTTTTACAATGTACTGAGGGGTGGATACAGGGTGGTGTGGACAGATGGTTGGACACAGGGAGGGAGGGAGGGAAGGAGCCTTGGTGGAGGTATGCACTCTGAGTGGTTTTCTAGTTATATCTTTACTCTCATACTTACTCATAATCTTTCTCACTATTCCTTACAAACACTTTTAACTTTAGAAACTGTCTTAAAGGTTAAGATGTTTTGCAGATATTTTTTTTTACCTCCGCCAAGGGGAGGAGGTAATGTTTTTAGTGGCGTTAGTTGGTTTGTTTGTCTGTTAGCAACATAACTCAAAAAGTTCTTAATGGATTTGGATGAAATTTTCAGGAAATATGTGTAATGGCACAGGGAACAGATGAGTAGATTTTGGTGGTGATCTGTATCACGATGTGGATCCAGAATTTTTTGGGGAGGACAATAATAATAGTGAGCTTCCCCTTTATGACATGTTCACAGAGTTACACAGGGTTCAGAGGACTTGTGCCAACAGCTGCCACATTACCCACATAGTATGTAAACACAGAGCACTGGACAATGTTTAATTTTTATTACCTCCACCAAGAGGAGGAGGTAGCATTGGTTTGTCTGTCTGTTAGCAACATTACTCCAAAATCTACAAATGGATTTTAAAGAAATTTTCAGGAAAGGTGTGTAATGGCATGGGGAACAGGTTTATATTTTTGTGGTGATCCAGATCACTGCCTGGATTCAGGAATTTTTAGGAAAAATCAGTATCAACTTGGTTAAATTTTACTTTTGCTGGTACACCAGAATTTCTGTAGCTACTGTAAGTTACCTAATACTATTTATTTGTTATTTCAATAAATCTTGTAGAAGGAAACTTGAATTAGTATTTTTCATCAGTATCAAATGCAGAAATGTTGCATTTATAAAACTGTTGCATTTCTAGCAATGTCATTTGGGGGAAATGAGCTGCTTGGTGGATGTCTGTGTTCTCCGCATGCTTTTTTAGTTTGTATTTGTCAAGCTTTAGTCTGTTCTTAATTTAGTATTTCAGAATCTTTTTTAACACCCCTGACTCTTCTCTTCCACTTCTGACATTTGGGATACCTCGTCAAGCAAGTGTCATGAGCAGTTTTTTTTTTTAATTTAATAGAACAAAATACAACATACAAACTCTCGATGAGGATAAAGGTTACAAAAAAGTTACAAAATCAAAACTTTCACAAAAAATATACAGTCAAACTTCACATTCCAATTAACAAGATAAAAGGAATATGTTAAAAGAGAGAACGAGAGAGAGTAACGAGCACAACAATTCTCTGATAGTCTTTTTTATTATAGTAATAGGATGATGATGATGATGATGATGATGATGATGATTAGGAGCTGTCCAGTTTCTCTTGCAAATTTTTTTTGCATCATGAACAGTGCATCCAGCGCTGTTTCAGCACACCCACAGTCACGTGACCATAGCAAGCAAGGCCTCGTTACGTTGGTCACATCACGTGACTTGAGGGCTCGTGAGAAATTTGAGAGAGTTCTATTGGAATTAGTATTTTTTTTTTTTTTTTTGGCTTTGGATTATTTGTTCCCGCTATCCAATTTTGAAAAGACATCAGATGAGCAAATGCTCAAAAAAAAAAAAAAGTATTGAGATTTTTTCAGGTTTTCTCTACTCAGATGCAGTTCTGACACTCAGTCAGCAGATGGTAGTCTTTACTAATGTTTCATAACACTGTGGCTCTTGAAGCAATTGCCTCAAAGTTTTTCATTGTTTTATAAGGCCTCAATTTCAGCATCACTAATGTATCTATGTGTAATATTTAGTTCATGTAATGTGTTGTTTATTGTTACTAAACCTAATTCTAACTTGTGTAATACTGTCCCTGACTTCTATTCAAATAGCGAATGCAATGACAACAAATCGCCTCCTCTCAAAAAACCCTCAGTTTGAGTGGTGAATCAGAACCCTTTTAAATCCTTCACTATTGATGTATGCAACGCCCAGCCCTCCCAAATTTTTCGCCAGGTCTCAAATCACGTGATGTGACAACGAGGCCTCGTTCGCTACGGTCACGTGACTGTGGCCATGTTGACACAGTGCTCGACACTCTGCTCACGACACTTCCATGTTATATTGCTCGAATCAGTGTCGAGTGGGCAGTGTTGAGTATTCAAGATTCAAAGGCTTTATTATCATGTGCGCAGTTAAAAAATGCAATTTCCTGAGCAATGAAATTGTTACTCTGCTCTCCGACGAATGCCAAGGTAATAGATACACATCAATACTAATAAGGTAATAACACATTTAATACTAATGAATGCTAATAACACACACTAGTAACACACATTAGGCAATTAGGACACCTTAAACACACCTTGATACTAAGACTAATACCAGTGGATACTAACAGCACACATTAGGCAATTAGGACAGTTAAAGCAGTTAAACTAGAGGAAACAAGAAGAATGAAAAATTGAAATTCACTGGATGACTATAATGGACAATGGTATGTTAATATCAGAGATGATATGAACCTGAGATTGCATAAGCCTATGTTAAGTTAAGTTAATCCCTTCCACACCAGGTGATGTATAGGGGCGGCGCCTATCTCCGTTTCACTGACCCTAGGCCACACAGCTACTGTGAGTAGTGAAAGCTACAGTGGGGGGGTCAGTCCTCTGGTAGCCCTGTGCGTTAACTATCCTTTCCCCATTCTATTATGCTGGGCACCAAGCTAGAAGGTGGAAAGTACCATTTTTATATAGTCTTTGGTATGACCCGGCCAGGATTTGAACCCACGACCTCCCAGTTGTGGGGCGTATGCTCTACCAACTAGGCCACCACTCCGGTCATAAACCTATGTACAGTGTGCAAATGAGCAATGTGCAAATGAGCAATGTACAAATTACAAAATAGCACCCAGTGTGAGAATTTCTCTGTAATTTCTCTGTAATTATAATACCCAGTGGACTGTACAATGATAGTTTAGCAGCAGAGATGATATGGACATGAGACGGGGTGAGACTATGTACACTGTACAAGTGAGAAATGTGCAAATTTAGCAACCAGTGTGTGAGTTCCTATTTGCAAGCTGTGTTTGCAAATAAGGAGTTTGTTTGGGAGCTTATTTGTTCAGGAGTCTGATGGCAGTGGGAAAGAAGGAGTTTTTTAGTCTGGTTGTCCTGCATTTCACACTTCTGTACCTTTGACCTGAGGGTAGAAGCGTGAACGTTCTGTGCTGGGGGTGGGTGGGGTCCTGGAGGATGGCGGCAGCTCTCCTTTGGACTCTGTGGTGGTAAATGCTCTGCAGAGAGGGGAGTGGAGTCCTGATGATCTTCTCCGCTGTCTTCACCACTCTCTGCAAGCGTTTGTGGTCTAGGGCAGTAGTGCTGCCATACCACGCAGTAATGCAGTTGGTCAAAATGCTCTCGATGATGCAGCTGTAGAAATTGTTGAGGATCCTGGGGGACATGCCAAACTCCTTCAGCCTCCTCAGAAAGTACAGCCACTGTTGAGCTCTCTTCACCAGCTCTGTGGTGTTATGTGCCCACGTAAGGTCCTCACTGATGTGGATGCCCAGGTATTTAAAGCTGCTCACCCTCTCCACCTCAAGCTCCCGGATGAACAGCGGCCAATGGGGTCTCCTCCTCCCCTTGCTTATGTTCACTATCATCTCCTTTGTCTTGTCTGTGTTGAGGGTGAGGTTGTTGCCCTCACACCATGACACCAGGCTGGCCACCTCCCTTCTGTAGGATGCTTCGTCACCCCCAGTGACGCGTCCTATCACTGCTATGTCATCCGCGAACTTTAAGATGATATTGTCCTTGTGGGAGGCAACACAATCATGGGTGAAGAGGCTGTAGAGGATGGGGCTGAGAATATAACCCTGTGGGACACCTGTGTTCATGATGATGCTGGCTGAGCATAACATCACTAATACAGACATGGACAGATTTGTTGGTGTAATCTTCTGTTAAAGAAAGGAAATCCCAAAGTGGTCACTGAAATAACTTGAAACTGACAAAAGTAATTATAAAATATATCTGCAAGCACCAATCATCAGGTTCCAAACAGGTGTGGATTTCTAGGTCTTGTATTGCTTAGCAACTGCATTTAAAACCTAAGGTCTGCTACACATTATTTTTTGAAGCAGCACTATGTAACTTTCTTGTTCCTCGTAGGAAAACTGAAAAGGCCACAATTACGTCGACCACAACCCCAGTCCCAACAGCCAACCACAGGGCTTTTTGTTGTTGGTACCTAAAGTTTTGGTTTTTTTTTTAGAAGAACAAGACCTTCCTGGTGAGATTCAAACCCAGGACCTCCTGCTTTTCAAGCACTCACCTTAATCACACCACACAGCTACTTTAGTTTTCACTTCTTCTCAAATGTGACCCGTGCTGGCAAAATGAGTCACTTTGAGGAAATTATCAAAACTGAGGTAACGTTTTTTCCATATTCTGTATTGAAAGACCTTAAAAATGATTTTTAATTTGTAGGAAGTGTGCAAAAACGTATCCAGAAAAAGACGATTTGTTTATATTTTGGCTAGGTTTAAAACTTGCGTTTGATCGGTCAAAAGTTAGGTATTCCACAAAAACATATATATTTTTAGAAAGTACATTTTCTACGCTTTCCAATGATACCAGGCACTCATGGGTTTTTTCCCTGAATTTGCCGCTAGCAAACAAAGAAAGAGTCATGATTTATGACTTCTCCTGCCTGCAGCTCGTAATGACGCAGTGTGCATTCTGACTCATTTTGCCAGCACGGGTCACAAATGATAAATGTCCAATTGAAAGGATTCCCAGCAGCAGTAGTACAGCATTTGAATGTTAGTGTGCACTGTAAATTGTTTTCAAATGCACAGAAGAGGTATGTTGCACTTTGGAGGAGTGATACATTATCAGAAGGATTTGAACCCAGGGCTCCTGCCTGACAGAGGAGTATCTTAACCCCTACACCACACTACTGCTTTGGGCTCCACACTAAAAAAATAAATCTTCAACTGACAATACAAAATGGCTGACAGATATTTCATAAGCATATTTTTTTGGACATTAACAGAATTGCACAAAATTTGGTGGTTAGTTGAAGAATACTGTTCTGATTGTGAGTCTGAAGTTTCATCAAATTTGAATAAGTATATCTGGAGTTAAACCCAAAACTACACGCCAGAGAGAAACTGTACATATTTATTGGCCTAGAAAATCAAAACAGATTGACATTTGTCGATAATTTTAACAACTTTTCATTATCAGTGTCTATAGATGATTTCTGCTTAATTTCAAGCAATTTGGATGAATGACCTTGGAGTTCATTTTGAGTTCACTTGCACATTTTCAAAAATATGGTGCAGAAAACTTTATTTTCAGAGTTTGCCATCACTGACAAAAAGTTGCAGAAGGTTTCAGTGAATAGAATAATGAAAGAATTTTTAGTCTACGCCCAGTCCTCTTCTTGCGTGTGCATGGAGATGGCTGTTTAGGCCGATCCTCGATCGGCAGACACGGCTGCAGTAGGGGCAAGGAAACTGCCCAGGTAATAACGCCTTTCTTCATGCCCGTGCTTCAGCTACATCAGCTTGCCTCTTCTCTTCAAAGTAGTCTCGCACCTGAGTAGTGAGGGCGCGCCAGCCTGGCCTGTCCATAGCCCACAGCTCTAACTGTTTGGGAAGGATGCCAGTGTGTCTAATGTTGATCTTCACGCAGTCTTTGAATCTTTTGCGCGGTCTGCCTTGGGTCCGCTTCCCAGAGCAGAGTTCGCCATACATGAGCTGCTTAGGCAGCCTGTGGCCATCCATCCGGATCACATGACCAACCCATCAGAGCTGGGCTTTCTAAATCATGGCCTCAATGCTGGTCATCTCAGCTCTGTCAAGGACCTCAAGGTTTGTGACCCGGTCTTGCCAATGAATGTTCATGATCATCCGTAGGCTTCTCATGTGGAACTTCTCCATCTGATTCAGGTGGTTTTGTTCACGATCCACATCTCACATCCGTAGAGAAGGCTGGTGAGGACAACAGCCCTGTACACTTTGATCTTTGTGGACAGCTGGATGTTGTGCTGGTTCAGGACGCGAGCTCGGAGACGACCTAGGGCTTGGCTGGCCTTGCAGATTCTGGCGTTGATCTCCTTATCCAGGCTGCCATCATTGCTGATGGTGCTGGCGAGGTACTTAAAGTCGTCTACCGTCTTCAGTTGGGTACCCTCGAGGGCGATAGAGGGGGGAGGGACAGTGGAGGCGGGTGCTGGTTGGAACAGTACCTCTGTCTTGCTGAGGCTGATGGTAAGACCAAAAAGGCGAGAGGCTTCTGCAAATTATTCACGATGATCTGGAGATCAAACTCCGTGTGGGCCATGAGGGCACAGTCGTCAGTGAAAAGCGTGCCCCGGACTATCTTTTCTGCGACCTTGGTCTTAGCCTTCAGTCGGCGGAGGTCGAACAATGAGCCATTAAGTCTGTATCGCAGGTATACCCCAAGGTCCAAGTCCCTGATGGCATGGTTGAGGACGCAAGAGAAAAAGAGGATGAAGAGGACCGGGGCAAGAACACACTCCTGCTTGACGCCATTGCTGATATTGAATGGCTCCGATACCTCTCCACCTGAGAGAACCTGCCCAGTCATGTTGTCGTGAAACTGGCATATGAGGTTTGCAAACTTGTCTGGCACCCAAGCTTGGATAGGATGATCTAGAGGGTCCGGTTAAAGCACAGCACAGTTAAAGACAGCAGGATGTGTCAGATGCAGGTTCGCCATTATGGCTCCGTGGTTTTGGAGGGAAAAATTTGACTGAATTCCCATATACCATCTAAATTGTGAAGTCTGCACTCTGGGATGTAAATAGACTTCTGTGTTCATCTCATCCACAGAGCAGAGTGTAGATAAATAGAGATTACTGTCACCATGATCACACAAAAGAGCCATTGTCTCAGTGATCAGGTCCCTCCGTCTAAGGTACTTAAGTCGTCACATTCCTTGAGAGAATAAAAAAAAATGTCATTTAAAGTGTCTGACCACCTCCTCACTGGCTTTGATATTCAAATGAAACATGGCCCTGTACAAACAGGCCCCTCAGCTGAGGAAGAGGCGGGGGGAGTAAATCAGATAGGATTTCCCTCAGATGAAAAGAGCTAGTCTGACATTTTCACAGCAAGCACTGAGGGACCCTGAAGCAATGTTGGTTCGATGTCATGGTGGGGAGTTATTGCTGTAAGGAAAAGGTTAGCGTCTTCACCCCTTGCTTTCCTGGACAAAATGCTAAAACGCAGCATGGAATGAGCAGACAAGATGAAACTGGAGCAAAGTAGAGTGGGAATAGTCACATCACACAAAAATAAATCCAACCCACCATGCTGCATTCCCCTTTTATTGTCACACTGGTCCATTTGTTTTGCCTTTAATGTTTCGCTGCATGCTGAAGGCCCCCTGGTGATGGCTTTTGCTGAAGGGTCTAAACTCAAGTAGACCTGAAAAAGGGTCAGAATACTACAGTGATACCGTGGGATTTAAACAGCAGAGTTTGAGATGGCTCCTTTAATCAAAATGTTACTCTTGCAGTGCGGCTTTCTAGTGTTTCCCACTACCCCGTATGTATTTCTTCTAGCGAGAGCCAAAAGATCTTGACAGACCACCTCATTCCCATGCAGATGGAATTTCTGGATTTTGGATTTGCTGCATCCAAAGTGATGGGCACACTCTGGTATGCAATTAAGGCATAGCTGTCACTAAGAGGCTTTCCTGGGTGATTAACTCATAAGGCCTGTTGCATCCAAGGAAGTCAACTGAACACAGTTAGCCTATTTGGAAGAAATGAGTTTGGATAACGGCTCTCACTTGCTGCAAAATGACATGAGAAAAAAGAAACACTTCTGTGGGCTTCAGTGACTCTGCAGGGAGGAGATCAAGGTCTGGATGGACACTTCTCTGATGCTGGCTGAGGGTTTTCGTGCAAGTGACACGAATCTTTATCCATGCAACTAGCAACAACACCCCTCCCCCTCTCTGATTCCCCTCATTCACTGGCCTGCCTGGACTCATTTGGGTGTACGTGCTAAACGGCACTAGCTTCAATAAATTCACCGCTTTCTGAAGAGGGCCACCCCCTCAAAAATTTTTTCAGACACCAAGCCAACTGAGGCTGCTGGCTTTTCATCCTCTCTCACACAAACACACTCAGCCTGCAATAAACTCACACACACAAAAGATGACCACATGCTCCCTTAAATCTGTCTTTCCCATTTAAGCATACAGTACATGTATAGAATGTGTCGTCTTTCAGGTTTCACGCAGGTTAGAGCAACTTTGGAGATCCTCTCCAGTAGTTTTGAAAACATTTTTGCCCTCTCTCTTTGCGTTCCACTTCATGCTGGGATTTAGGTTTTTTCTTTACTTTGGAACTGGTGCTTCACCTCCTGAGGCCCCGAGATGAGTTTGTGTGACCTTTCAAAGGGTCACCCCCAGTGGCTAACAATAAGGAAGTTAGTTAACGCAGACGGGGGGCAGAAGATCAGAGGAGAGTAAAGAGGCAACAAATTCGTTTCCCATCAGGATCCATGCCAAGCATTAAACTCAGCTCAGAACAGTGATCCCTGATACTCCATCTGTTCTAAAGAAATGAATCATGTTGCACCTGTAGGAAAAAGGAACATGAAGCATGGAGGTGGTAATTAATTGAAGCTCTAAGTGATGTTTTAATGTGATGCAGGACCCTCTCATGCTGTGTGGATTTGTGTGCCGCTGCCCAGATTAGTTTCCCACCATGGCTGCCCATGCTCTTGACTTCCTCCTTGTGCGTGTTGCCATGGTTCCTGAAGCGGCATTCTCATATCACATGGTTTCCAATCAACTTTGGTGGTTTTAACTAAGCCTGTCTGCACATGGTCGTGTGTCTCGTGGCCACAATTTCTGCTACCAAAGCTGCCACTTAATTTGGAACGTTTCAGATTGTTTATTTGCCCTGCAATGCACGTATATACACTATTTATGTTGATTTTGATCTATTCAAAGTATGTGTTGACTTAGAAAGAGTGTGTCTTAATTTATAAAAGCAATAATAGCTCTTAAGATAGTGTCACATTTACATGCCTATTAAGCAAAAACAAAAAGACTTTGTACTTATTCATGTGTATCCCCCCCGACAAATGCAAATCAAACGAGTGAGTTAGTTGTCAGATAATTTTCAAATCACATCAATCTAGGGACTTGAGATTTGTTTCAATGTCATTTATAAGTCTACAACATTTTGTGAAATCAAACACATCTGGGAGATTGTGAAGTTTAAAACGGCACCAGTTAATCTATGATACCTGCTAAATATCTGATCCATAAACACTTAATGGTTGTACAGTGCTTTGAAAAATTATTTACCCCTTCCTGAATTCTGATATGTTTTCATATTTCATCCATCCATCCATCCATCCATCCATCCATCTTCTACCGCTTTTCCGGAGGTCCGGGTCGCGGAGGCAGCAGTTCAAGCAGAGAAGCCCAGACTTCCCTCTCCCCAGCCACCTGCTCCAGCTCTTCAGAGGGGATACCAAGGCGTTCCCAGACCAGCTGGGAGACATAGTCTCTCCACCAAGTCCTGGGTCTGCCCCGGGGTCTCCTCCCAGTGGGACATGCCTGAAACACCTCAAGTGGGAGGCGTCCAGGAGGCATCCTAATCAGATGCCCATACCACCTCAACTGACTCCTTTCAGTGTGGAGGAGCAGCGGTTCTACTTTGAGCCTCTCCCGGATGACTGAGCTCCTCACCCTATCTCTGAGGGTGAGTCCAGCAATCCTACGGAGAAAGCTCTTTTCAGCTGCTTGTATCCGCGATCTCGTTCTTTCGGTCATTACCCAAAGCTCGTAACCATAGGTGAGAGTAGGAACGTAGATTGACTGGTAAATCAACAGCTTTGCCTTAGAACTCAGCTCCCTCTTCACCACAACAGACCGGTACAACGTCCGCATCACTGCAGATGCTGCCCCAATCCGTCTGTCAATCTCTCGCTCCATTTTCCCCTCACTTGTGAACAAGACCCCAAGATACTTAAACTCCTCCACTTGGGGCAGGAGCCTGTCCCCAACCCGGAGAGGACAATCCACCTTTTTCCGGCTGAGGACCATGGACTTGGACTTGGAGGTGCTGATTCTCATCCCAGCCGCTTCACACTCAGCGGCAAACCGTCCCAGCAAGAGCTGTAGGTCATTGCTGGATGAAGCCAACAGGACAACATCATCTGCAAACAACAGAGATGAGATCCTGTGGTCACCAAGCATGACACCCTCCATTCCCTGGCTGCGCCTAGAAATCCTGTCCATAAAAATTATGAATAGGATCGGTGATCCTGTTTTCATATTTGTCACAGTTAAATGTTTCAGATCATCATACAAATTTTATTATTAGACAAAGATAACCTGAGTAAATAAAAAATGCAGTTTTTAAATAGCTGATTTCATTTATTAAGGGAAAAAGAGCTATGCAAACCTACCTGGTCCTATGTGGAAAAAATAATCCCCCCCCCCCCTTGTTAAACCACAAATTAACTGTGATTAACCATATTTTTGAGAAAGCTGAGTTCAGTTTCACTAGCAACACCCAGGCCTGATTACAGACCTGTTGAATCAAGAAACTACTTAAATAGAACCTGTCTGACAAAGTGAAGTAAGCTAAAAGATCTTAAAAAGCAACAGATCATGTCACGATCGAAAGAAATTCAAGAACAGATGAGAAACAAAAACCCGGAACAACATCTAAAGAACTGCAGGCTTCACTTGCCTCAGTTTGAACACTGGTCCATGATTCAACAATAAGAAAGAGACTGCGCAAAAATGGCATCCATGGGAAGAGTTCCAAGGTGAAAACCATTACTGACCAAGAAGAACACAGACTCATCTCACATTTGCACCCCCCCCAAAAAAAAAAAAAATATATATATATTGATGATCCCCAAGAATTTTGGGAAAATTTTCCTTGGATTGATGAGATAAAAGTTGATTTTTTTTTTTTTTGGAAGGTGTGTGTCTCGTTGCATCTGGCATAAAATTAATAAAGCGTTTCATAAAAGAACATCATACCAATAGTCAAACATGGTGGTGGTAGTGTGATGGTCTGGGGCTGCTTTGCTGTTTCAGGACCTGAACAACTTGTCATAATTGATGGAACCATTAATTTTGCTCATTATCAGAAAATCCTGAAGAAGAATGTCCAGCCATTAGTTTAAGATATCAAGCTCAAGCCCTCCAAAAATGGCTGAATTAAAACAATTAAAACAATTCTGCAAAGAAGAACATTCCTCAACAGAGATGTAAAAGACTCATTGCCAGTTATTACAAATGGTTGATTGCAGTTGTTGCTGCCAAGGGTTTAGGTTTAGGAGCAAAATAGTTTTTCATCAATATATTCATGTTTTACAAGTGTGACGTGTGGGGTTCTGTCTGATGTTATGTGTTTACCATGTTGAGGTATCTCTCATTGTTCAGTAGTTGTGTGTTTTCTGAGGAACCTTAAAAGCACCACAGGGAGAGGGAAGGAGGAACAGCAGGAAGTGAAGGGAGAGATTAATAGTGCTGCAAATTTTTGCCTAGATCTCTCTCACAGCTGTAAGGCGTGTGCCATGGCCAACAGTGGCACTTTCCTGACCGAATAAAGTTATCTGCCTCCAGCCATGGTCATTTTTGACTCACACAGACTGCTTTGGTACACAAGGTTTTAAAGGTGTGTCCGAACTTTATGTCAATTAGGGCGGCGCGGTAGCGGAGTTGTAACCCAGTGTTAAAAACGTGACTGGAATTATGAATGTCGATACTGCTTTAAGAAGAAGGGGGGACAGTCATTTCCCAATGGGAGTAGATAGTTTAACGTGAATTAAATTATAAATATCGATACCGCTTTTAAAAAAGAAAAACACCCATTTCACAATGGGAATACATAATTCGAATATGATCGTCGTCGGCCTCCGTCGGTCTATGATGACCATGGAAGAGAATCCTAAACGTCTACTCTGCTGGAACAGCACCGCCTGTGGCTGAACAGGCCGATGCGCGAATGGCAGTCCCTGTCACACAGGTCACACTTGTGGGTGGTCTCCGTGCTGCTGGGTCTGTGGCGGTTCTTCCTGCGGGTTCTTTTTTCATCTGCTGCAGCAGT
Source organism: Pholidichthys leucotaenia (assembly GCA_020510985.1). Taxonomy (NCBI): domain Eukaryota; kingdom Metazoa; phylum Chordata; class Actinopteri; order Cichliformes; family Pholidichthyidae; genus Pholidichthys; species Pholidichthys leucotaenia. The sequence goes on along the minus strand of CM035842.1, from coordinate 358,388,745 downwards.
CAGTCTCTCTTCACCCGCCTTGAGCTGTCTGGTCAGGGTGCCTCTCCATTTGGAGCGGTCCATTACAAGGTCCTCCCAGCGCTCTGTGTTGATCTCCAGGGCCTTCATGTCTCTCTTGTAGACGTCTCTAAAACGCAGCTGTGGGCGGCCAACGTCTCTCTTGCCAGTTGCCAGTTCTCCATAGAGGACGTCTTTGGGGATTCTGCCATCCTCCATACGGTGAACGAGGCCTAACCAGCGGAGCCTGCGCTGTCTGAGTAGAGTGAACATGGAGGGAAGGCTGGCGCGGGACAGAACTTCTGTGTTGGGCACTTTGTCCTGCCAGGATATGTCCAGGATGTGGCGAATGCAGTGCAAGTGGAAGGAGTTCAGTCTCTTTTCCTGCCGGGCGTATGTTGTCCACGTCTCACTCCCATAGAGCAGTGTGCTGATGACGCAGGCGCTGTACACTGCCATCTTCGTCTTGACAGAGAGTTTGGGATTCTCCCACACTCGTGTGGTGAGGCGAGCAAGTGTGAAGGCTGATTTTCCAATCCTCTTGTTGATCTCTGTATCAAGGGAGAGGTTGTTGCTGATCGTGGACCCCAGGTACGTGAACTGATTCACGACCTCCAGCTCGTAGTCGTCGATGGTGATGGTTGGTGGTGCTTCCATGCCTTGCGCCAAGACGTTAGTCTTCTTCAGGCTGATGGTAAGCCCGAAGTCCTTGCATGCCTGGGAGAAGCGGTCCATAAGGGTCTGAAGCTCCTGCTGTGTGTGGGTTGCGACTGCAGCGTCGTCTGCGAACAGCATGTCTCTGATTAGAGCCTCGCATACTTTGGTTCTGGCTTTCAGGCGGGCGAGATTGAAAAGCCTGCCGTCAGATCTTGTGTGCAGGTAGATTCCCTCTGTTGCTGTGCTGAAGGCATGCCTCAGGAGCATAGCAAAGAAAATCCCAAAGAGGGTTGGCGCAAGTACACAGCCCTGTTTCACTCCGCTGCGTATGTTGAAAGGCTCTGAGACGTTGCCATCGTGCTGCACTATCCCCTGCATGTTGGTGTGAAACGATTCAATGACGCTTTGCAACTTTGGTGGGCATCCTATCTTTGCAGGATCTTGAAAAGGCCCTCTCTGCTGACCAGATCGAACGCTTTGGTGAGGTCGATGAAGGCGACGTACAGGGGCATGTTCTGTTCTCTGCATTTCTCCTGGGGTTGGCGGATGGAGAATATCATGTCTACCGTCGATCGCTCAGCGCGGAAGCCACACTGAGACTCGGGGTAGACACGTTCAGCAAGCTTCTGTAGACGAACGAGAACAACTCGTGCGTAGACTTTGCCAACAACGCTGAGGAGGGAGATGCACCTGTAGTTGTTGCAGTCGCTTCTCTCCCCTTTGTTTTTGTAGAGGGTGATGATCTTGGCGTCCCTCATGTCCTGTGGTACGGCACCTTCCTTCCAACACTGGCAGAGGACGTCATGCAATGGCAGCAGTAGGGCGGTCTTGCAGTGCTTGATCAGGTCGGGGGGGTATGCCGTCGTTGCCGGGTGCCTTGCCAGCGGCCAAGCTATCAATGGCCTTGCTGAGTTCGTCGATGGTTGGCTCGGCGTCAAGTTCGTCCATGGATGGCAGGCAGTCGATGGCATCAAGGGCTGACGGTGTCACGGTGTTCTGTCTGGAGTAGAGGTCGGAGTAGTGTTCCACCCATCTCTCCATCTGCTTGTTCTTTTCTGTGATCATCTCCCCAGTGGAGGATTTGAGGGGGGCCGTCTTGCTCTGAGCCGGACCAAGTGCTTTCTTGATGCCATCGTACATACCACGGATGTTCCCTGTTATGGCAGCGGTTTGAATGTCTTGGCTGAGCTGAGTCCAGTACTCGTTGGCACAGCGCCAAGCAGTCTGCTGAACTTTGCTTCTCGCAGCCCTGAGAATCTGGAAATTCTTCTCGTTTGGGTACTTCTTATACTCAGCCAGTGCTGAGCACTTGGCTTCAATGACGGGGGTCATCTTGGTCAACTTGGCATCAAACCAGTCCTGTGACTTCGAGGTCTTCCTCCCAAAGGTAGCCAAGGCTGTGCGGTGGATGGTGTTTCGCAGCTCTTCCCACTTCTGCTTTGCAGATTCTCCTTCTTGTGGTACACCAAGTTCCTTCTCAAAGGTGGAGGCAAACTGCTCAACAAGTTCTGGTTGAGCCATCTTGCTGGTGTCAATCCGTGCCTTTCCAGGTTGTCTAGCATGATGGAATTTCTTCAGCTGCAGCTTGACCTTGCAACACACCAATGAATGGTCTGTGTCGCAATCTGCACTCTGGAACGAACGGGTGATTAACACGTTCTTCAGTGAGGTGCGCCTGGTCAGGATCAAGTCCAGCTGGTGCCAGTGCTTTGAGCGTGGATGTTGCCAGGAAACCTTGTGTTGGGGCTTGGTCTTGAAGAACGAGTTTGTGATGCACATATCGTGATATGTGCAGAACTCGAGCAGCCGCTGCCCGTTGTCATTCATTCTGCCCACGCCAAAAGGTCCAAGACAGGAGGGCCAGGAGTCGTGGTCAGCACCCACTCTGGCATTGAAGTCTCCAAGGAGAATGAGTTGTTCAGAGTTGGGGACGATCCTGACAGTTGTTGCGAGATTCTCGTAGAACTTGTCTTTTGCCTCTGGTGTGGCTGTCAGTGTTGGGGCATACACACTGACGAGGGTGACTGGGCCTTGAGTGGTGTTCAGGCGGAGGGTGAGGAGTCGTGCAGAGCCAGTGCTGCTCGGTTCCACCATCTTCAGCAAGGTGTTCTTCACTGCAAAGCCCACTCCGTGTTCCCTGTGTTCGTCACTGCCCTTTCCCTGCCAGTAGAACGTGTAGTCCTTCTCTTTCAGTGTGCCTGCGTCAGCCAACCATGTTTCCTGGAGAGTGGCGATATCCACTCCCAGTCTCTTCAGCTCATTATTGATGATGGCAGTCTTCCTGGTGTGTTGATGTCCTTGAGGTTAGTAGCGAGTCCTGTCATCATAGTGCGGACGTTCCAAGTTCCCAGTTTTAGAGTTGGTCTCTTTTGTTTTATTGTCTTGCCTGGTGCGAAAGTTCTCAGCCTGCTGTTCGGACTTCTCCTCATCCCCATGCACCCAATGAGGAAAGCAAGCTGTGGCGGGACATCACCTTATTGGCTGGGGGCTGCCCAGCTTGAGGTGGGCGGTAGCTGTCCAGTGAGATCCGATGATCCCTCCCACCATCGGGAATAACCCCTGGCGCCGAGCTCTACGCCAATTGAGTGGTGGCTTATAACCAGTAACTGTCATTCCCCGTGTTTTGTCTACGCCAAAGGCGAAGCTGGAGTGTCCTCTCCAGTGATCCAGTGTTCTACCTTCCAGCATTGGGCGTTGGTAGGATTCAAGCCTGGGCAGGAAGATATGGAGGATAAGATGTTGCCCATGCAGCATGTCCCCCCTCTCCACGTCACTGATGAATCCAAAGGAACAGCAGGGCTGCTACAGTTTGGCACCAGCGCCGTTGCAGGAGCTGCCAGAACGATGTTGAGCACAACATAGAACTGCCTTAGGGTCCCCGACTCCGGATTTTTCCTCAGGGTTGACTCCCGAAGCCTTTCCCGTGACCGGGTATGCCGCAAGGCAGCGGAGGTTTGAAATCAGGGTTTACCTTCCCCTAGATGGGCTACCTTCCCAGGTTGACGAGCCACCATCTACCCGAAGCATCTGGTTTTAAGGCGCCAGAGATTCGCCCTCGCCCCTTCTATTAGTAAAAGCAGTTCCGCCGGGCTTAGAGACTAAACCACACGGGCAGGCTAGGAGTTGGACTTAGTTGTCAGAGGCTTTTCGAGACGCACGCCATAAGGAGCATTTTATGAGCACTGGGAGCTTAACCCCAGTGCCGCTCCTGGCTATGACAACCTTGGAACCGTGGAGATCCAACCTTGGAATTTGAATATGAATATTTAAATAAATATATATATTCATAAATAGTTAGGAACGTTTTCTAGAATATTCTGATAAAGTTCCTAGTATTGTGTGTTGATATTTCGAGTAACAAATGGCTGCGCCGTTGCTGGGTCACGCCACCCAGTGGGTTAACCACTCACTCCCTGGGTCTGGGATGACTTGCATTTTTGGCTCAGTCACGCCAGACCACGAAAGACACAGACCAGAGAGAGAGACGGTCCTTGGTGATATGGCGACGCTAGCGTGCTGGTAGCAGCCTTTGCCTGGATAAAATCCTTGAAATTGATTGGGATCCAAAGGTTGTCGACACCATTGAGCGCGGAAACTCCATTGAAGCACGAGCCACTTGGCATGGTCAGGTTCTTTTTATTTTCCCTTTGGACTGGTTTGACCAGAGCGTGGATCTCCAGATCTGGATGGCGAGCCGAAGCCTGAACCCTATGAACTGCTAAAGGTGACTCCACTAGTCACCTGGAAAGGACAAAACAAGAACTGTGAATATTGTAAATATAATTTGGAGTATTTTGTTTTTATTTTTTCTTTTATCGCGCTGTGTTTTTGTTCATATGTACATATCTGTGAAATAATATATATAGTTCCAAGTTCCATATACCGTGTGTGTGTGTGTGTCATCTGTTGTTGCACCTCCCAGGCTCCTACGAACCCAGAGTCAGTCTGACCTGGCCCAATTATCCCTTTTCCCTCAGGTAGAAATGTTAGGGTAAATACATTGCCATAACACACCACTACCAAAAAGGGTACTACACCTAAAGTGAGTAGGTGTTAGTTAGTAAGGGTTACACACAAAAATCTGGCGAGCGCAGGTGTTAGTGGGTGTTACCCAAACCCTGTATTACCCCCTGTGTAGCACAGTGGGGTAATACAGTCAGTAGACAGTCACTGTGTGGTACATATTGTTACAAAATTTGGCGAGACAAGACAGGGACACAGGTTTATATAAAAAAATTGACGAGCACAGCCAGGAGCCTGGAGCGTTGCACAACAGATGAGGATTCTGTTTTGACCCCTGACTAAACAGTTGATATACGGCCAAAATGGATTTTGTGAAAAAGAATGGTGTTAAAACCCCTAATGCAGTCATTGTCAGTGGTGTTGTTGACAAAGAGAAAGACTCAGATATTTTTGAGTTCCTAGAGCAACATGGCACTATTCGTAGGGTGCTTACCATTAATGATAATTCATCTGACTTTGACAAAAGTCATATTGTAGAGTTCAAGTCTGGATTAAGCATTGAAACATTAGCACCTACGTTGCCGTGCTCCTTTCCATCCACTGACAATCCTGAGATTAAATACTGCATTCAAACTCTAACTGATGTCTACACTAAAACTGTAGGGGGCAGTGTTACTGAGGCTTATCTTAGCAACCTGAGGGGTTTAGCTAAGCTAAGTGGAAAAGGTTTTGAAGAGGTGTTGCAGGAGGTTATGTCCACAATAGGGAAGTCTACTGAAGCTGCTGAGACAGCTGAAACGGTCTCTGCTGACGTTGATCCTGCTGTCCCTACTGTAGAACCCACACAAAGTGGAGTCTCTCCTCCACTCCAAGTTGAAGTGCCTCGCACCCCTAAAACCACTCAAGCACTCTTTCAAAGCCCTCTTAGACCAAACTTAACACCTCAGATGTTGAGCCCATCTGATCTTAACCCATCCGAGGTTCAGAAAATCGTAGTCGAGCATGTCATTAAAAATGCAGAGAAGCCGTCAAACCCCCATTCCTTCTGGAGAATCAGAGCTTTCTCTGGCAAAACGCCAAGACCGTATACTGAAGCTGATTATGAAACATGGCGTTCACATGTTGACTTGATGATGGAAGATACTTCTTTGTCTGACTTGGAAAAATCTCGCAAGATCCTGGAAAGTCTTCTTGCTCCTGCGTCTGATATTATTCGCTCTCTTGGGCCTGAAGCCACCTCTGCTGACTATCTCAAGCTTTTGGACTCAGCTTTCAGGACTGTTGAAGATGGTGAGGAACTGCTTGTGCGATTCATGAACACTTTTCAAGATTATGGAGAAAAACCCTCTGCATATCTGCATCGTTTGCAGGTGGCGCTCAATCTCACAGTGCATAGAGGTGGTCTAGAGCCACAGGAAGTGGACAAACAGCTTCTCAAGCAGTTTAACAGAGGCTGTTGGGATGATAATCTGCTAAGAGAGCTACAGCTGGAACTAAAAGATAAACATCCACCTGAGTATGCAGAGTTATTGCTTCACCTTCGCACTGTTTAAAACAGACAAGAAGTTAAAAACACACGCATGAAAAAACACTTGGGCGCCACAAAACCAAAAGCAGCCTCCTACGAACAAACAGTCACCGAAACAAGTACAAATAGTGAGGTAGAGTCTGACAGTCTGAAAGAACTGAAAAAGCAAGTCGCTGATCTAAAAAGCCAATTAGCTGCTGTCGTGAAACAAAAGAAACAAGCACCACCAAAGAAAGACCCAACTAAGAAATCTGGAAATAAAAAACCTGGCTTTTACCAGAGCCTTAACAGAGTCAGATCCTAAGATTATTCCCATGAACACTAGTTCTCCCGTCAATACCATTTAGCTAATCCCATGCAAAGGGACTTGCATGATTCTAAGGGGGGGATAGTGTAACCCAGTGTTAAAAACGTGACTGGAATTATGAATGTCGATACCGCTTTAAGAAGAAGGGGGACGTTCATTTCACAATGGGAGTAGATAGTTTAACGTGAATTAAATTATAAATATCGATACCGCTTTTAGAAAAGAAAAACACCCATTTCACAATGGGAATACATAATTCGAATATGAATATTTAAATAAATATATATATTCATAAATAGTTAGGAACGTTTTCTAGAATATTCTGATAAAGTTCCTAGTATTGTGTGTTGATATTTCGAGTAACCAATGGCTGCGTCGTTGCTGGGTCACGCCACCCAGTGGGTTAAGCGCTCTCTCCCTGGGTCTGAGATGACTTGCATTTTTGGCTCAGTCACGCCAGACGACAAAAGACACAGACCAGAGAGAGAGACGGTCCTTGGTGATATGGCGACGCTAGCGTGCTGGTAGCAGCCTTTGCCTGGATAAAATCCTTGAAATTGATTGGGATCCAAAGGTTGTTGACGCCGTTGAGTGCGGGAACTCCATTGAAGCACGAGCCACTTGGCATGGTCAGGTTCTTTTTATTTTCCCTTTGGACTGGTTTGACTAGAGCGTGGATCTCCAGATCTGGATGGCGAGCCGAAGCCCGAACCCTATGAACTGCTAAAGGTGACTCCACTAGTCACCTGGAAAGGACAAAACAAGAACTGTGAATATTGTAAATATAATTTGGAGTATTTTGTTTTTATTTTTTCTTTTATCGCGCTGTGTTTTTGTTCATATGTACATATCTGTGAAATAATATATATAGTTCCAAGTTCCATATACTGTGTGTGTGTGTGTCATCTGTTGTTGCACCTCCCAGGCTCCTACGAACCCAGAGTCGGTCTGACCTGGCCCAATTATCCCTTTTCCCTCAGGTAGTAAAGTTAAGGTAAATACATTGCCATAACACACCACTACCAAAAAGGGTACTTCACCTAAAGTGAGTAGGTGTTAGTTAGCAAGGGTTACACACAAAAATCTGGTGAGCGCAGGTGTTAGTGGGTGTTACCCAAACCCTGTATTACCCCCTGTGTAGCACAGGTATATATTGTATACTGTGTCACTGTGTGGTACATATTGTTACAAAATTTGGCGAGACAAGACAGGGACACAGGGTTATAGAGTGGTTAGCACTGCGGCAGCACAGCAACTCACCCTTGGCCGGAGGATCCTGGGTTCGATCCCAGCCCCCGACCAACAGTGAGTGATCTGTGTGGAGTTTGTATGTTCTCCCCGTGTCTGCGTGGGTTTACTCCGGGATTTCTCCGGTTTCCTCCCACATGCCAAAAACATGCAAGTTAGGTTAATTGGCATCAAACTGGGGATTCTAAATTGTCCTTAGGTATGACTGTGAGAGTGAATGGTTGTCTGTCTCTGTGTTGACCCTGCGATGGACTGGCGATCTGTTCAGGGTGTACTCTGCCTCTCGCTCAAAGACGCTGGGATAGGCTCCAGCACCCCCGCGACCCGAAAAGGATTAAGCGGAAGAAGATGAATGAATGAATGTCAGACAATTAAAAACGTATAAAAAAATCAGGCTATTTTAGGGTCAGGTGTCACTCTGAAGGACCTCTTTCCAAAATTACTTCTATGCCATGTGCATCCATGGCAGAAAAGCTCTTGCAAGTTTTATATTGTGTGGGTACTTTAAATCAGAATGTTGAAATTTGACATGTCACACCCAGTGTTGCCAGGTTTCATGAGAGAAACAAGCAACCAGCTCTATGGAAACAAGCCCACAAAAAGCTAAACAGGCAACCTACCTACCACATTGTGTAAAAGAGAGGCTGCTTGATAACATATATCGATATAAAGATTTATTTTTATTTGCAGTGAATTGACTGTAAACACAGTCAGCACCAAATAACGGAATTTTATAAACTCAAAGGAAAATACATACAGTGGTGTGAAAAAGTGTTTGCCCCCTTCCTGATTTCTCACTTTGTCACACTTAAATGTTTCAGATCATCAAACAAATTTAAATATTAGTCAAAGATAACACAAGTAAACACAAAATGCAGTTTTTAAATGAAGGTGTTTATTAAGGGTAAAAAAAATCCAAACCTACATGGCCCTGTATGAGAAGTGATTGCCCCCCCCCCTCATTAAAACATATATTAACTGTGGTTTATCACATCTTTGGAACGCTGAGTTCAATTTCTCGAGCCACACCCAGGTCTGATTACAGCCACACCTGTTCTCAATCAAGAAATCACTTAAATAGGACCTGCCTGACAAAGTGAAGTAGACCAAAAGATCCTCAAAAGCTAGACATTATGGTGCGATCCAAAGAAATTCAGGAACAAATGAGAAACAAAGTAATTGAGATCTGTCAGTCTGGAAAAGGTTATAAAGCCATTTCTAAAGCTTTGGGACTCGAGTGAACTACAGCAACAAATGGTGAAAACATGGAACAGTGGTGAACCTTCCCAGGAGTGGCCGACCGACCAAAATTACCCCAAGAGTGCAGCGATGACTCATCCAAGAGGTCACAGAAGACCTCACGATAACATCCAAAGAACTGCAGGCCTCACTTGTCTCAGTTGAGGTCAGTGTTCATGACTCCACCATAAGAAAGAGACTGGGCAAAAATGGCCTGCATGGCAGAGTTCCAAGACAAAAACCACTGCTGAGCAAAAAGAACGTAAAAGCTTGTCTCAGTTTGGCCAGAAAACATTTTAATGATCCCCAAGACTTTTGGGAAAATACTCTGTGGACTGACGAGACAAAAGTTGAACTTTTTGGAAGGTGTGTGTCCCATTACATTTGGCGTAAAAGTAACACAGCATTTCAGAAAAGCAACATCATACCAACAGCAAAATATGGTAGCGGTAGTGTGATGGTCTGGGGCTGTTTTGCTGCTTCAGGACCTGGAAGATTTGCTGTGGTAAATGGAACCATGAATTCAGCTGTCTACCAAAAAATCCTGTAGGACATTGTCCGGCCATTTTTTCGTGACCTCAAGCTGAAGCGCACTTGGGTTCTGCAGCAGGACAATGATCCAAAACACGCCAGCAAGTCCACCTCTGAATGGCTAAAGAAAAACAAAATGAAGACTTTGGAGAGGCCTAGTCAAAGTCCTGACCTGAATCCGATTGAGATGCTGTGGCATGACCTTAAAAAGGCTGTTCATGCTCAAAAACCCTCCAATGTGGCTGAATTACAACAATTCTGCAAAGACGAGTGGGCTAAAATTCCCCCACAGCACTGTAAAAGACTTGCTGCCAGTTATTGCAAATGCTTGATTGCAGTTGTTGCTGCTAAGGGTGGCCCAACCAGTTATTAGGTTTAGGGGGAATCACTTTTTCACACAGGACCATGTAGGTTTGGATTTTTTTTTCCCTTAATAATAAACAGCTTCATTTAAAAACTGCATTTTGTGTTTACTTGTGTTAGTATCTTTGTCTAACATTTAAATTTGTTTGATGACCTTATGGCGCACATTTAGGGTGCATATATGGCATGCTTGTATGGTACGCATTTTCTCTCACATGTATTTAGTAGGCATGACGGTGCATACTCTGGAGACTTCAAACGTCCAAAAGGACCTGACCCGGCAGAGACCTCGGCAGGTGTGAAGTGGTTTCTGGAGAGATGGGAAGTCAGAGAGAATGTCCCAGCAGGAGCCCCCGAGGCAGAAGAGACAATAGAGACGCCAACGAGCCTCTGAGGCTATATGTATACTGAAGGACTGTGGGGTCATATGTTTACTGAAGGACTGTGGGTTGAGGGTGTGATATTTGATGTTGGGGGTTTTGTGTCTCTGGGGGTATAAGAGCTGTGAGGAAAGATTGTCCTGTCTCTTTTGTTGAGATACTTGCTTGTTAGAGGATGAGACTGCAAATAAACCTTTCCTGAGAAATAAACTCAGTCTCTTTTGTGAAGGCATCCTCTACACTGGTGACCTACGACAAACCATGGCCGGTGACGGCGAGCTTTCCGCACCGGACTCTTCAGGAGCCAACCGGGTTAACGCAGCTACCACACTACAGCTGCCCGATTTCTGGCAACATAACCCGCGCTCCTGGTTTACCACTGTGGAGGCGCAGTTCCACCTTCGGGGAATCTCAGCAGACGCAACGAGGTTCTACCATGTCGTCGCGAAGCTGGACAGCCTCACAGTGCAGCAGGTGGAGAGCCTGACCAACCACCCGCCCCGAGACAACAAGTATGGCGCACTGAAAGCCGCCCTCATTCGAGCCTTCACTCCCTCACTGGGGTTGCGAGCAGAGAAGCTCCTGGCACTGACAGAAGGGGAAGCAGACAGGCCGGCAGATCTGATGGCGAAGATGATGAGCCTGAGAGGCGAGGATGACGACAGCTTTATCTTCGCCCACCTCTTCCTCAGAACGCTCCCACCAGCAGTGAGAGTCACCCTGGCCAGCTCACAGCTACTCAACAACCGTGACTACCATGACCTGGGCCAGGAGGCGCAGCGGCTCATCGACGCCCATAGACGGCACGCAGCCACGACGGCAGCGGCAGAGCTGAATGCCCCCCCCGCGAGACAAGGGGAGACCAGAGGCTGCGGCACCGGATCCACTGACGGCAGCAGCAGCAGAGGCCAGGAGAAGTGGAGCTGACAACACCCTCTGTTTCTACCATCGACGCTTCGCTGAGAGAGCGCGCAGATGCATCCCACCGTGCCGGTACCAGTGCCAGGGAAACGCCAAGACCGGGAGCCGGTAGCAGCTGCGACTCTCGGCACGAAGAACAAGCTGCTTTTCATGACAGACGCGAATTCAGGGAAAGAGTTCCTGGTGGACACAGGCTCCCAGCTAAGTTTTGTCAAGCCTGCCTACGCGGACATGCTGACGCCTGCCAGCGGACCCCTGGTGTTACCGGCGAATGGCTCCACAATCAAAAGCTATGGGGAGAAGACGCTCCTCCTGTCCCTCCACGGGCGCACCTTCGAGTGGACCTTCGTTGTAGCTGCAGTTAACAACAACATGCTAGGTGCTGACTTTTTATGCTCAAACAGTTTGTTAGTTGATCTTGCTAATAGACGTATTGTAAATGCACTGTCTTTCTACTCTATCTCCTGCACAGCTCGGGTGGCCCTGCCTTCTGCACATCCCAATGTCACAGCTGCGGGTGGTAAGTTTCATGCATTACTCAACCAGTTCCCAACACTCACGGTCCCAACATTTTCAGCGTCAGTTGCCAAACACGGGGTCGAGCATTTCATAACTACCTCTGGCCCCACTGTTTTTGTAAAAGTTCGGCGCTTGGACCCAGCTAAACTGGCCATCGCGCGCGAGGAATTCGCCAACTTGGAAAAACTGGGCATTGTTAGACGCTCGAACAGCCCTTGGTCGTCACCCCTGCACATGGTGCCCAAGGCTGACGGGTCGTGGCACCCTTGCGGTGATTTCCGCAGATTAAATAATGCTTCAGCACACGACCGCTACCCGATTCCGCACATCCAGGATTTTTCAGCACATTTGGCGGGGACGCGCATCTTTTCCAAAATAGATTTGGTGCGCGGTTATCACCAAGTTCCAGTCCGCGCGCAAGACATACCCAAAACGGCAGTTATAACCCCTTTCGGGCTTTTCGAGTTTTTGCGCATGCCTTTCGGCCTCAAAGGCGCTGCGCAGACATTCCAACGCATGATGGATGCAGTGCTGCGCGGCCTCCCTTTCGTGTTCGCTTATTTGGATGATATTTTGGTAGCCAGTGCATCCGAAGCCGAGCACGAACGCCACCTCACAGCCGTTTTTCAGAGGCTGACACAGCACGGGCTGATCATTAACCCAGCGAAATGCCAATTCGGGGTAGCGCAAATCGATTTTTTGGGACACCGCGTGTCTCCAGAGGGCGCGGTCCCGCTGCCGGATAAAGTGTGCGCGATAAAGGATTTCCCCCAACCGCAGACAGTTAAGGCACTGCAAGAATTTTGGGGATGGTCAATTTTTATAACCGTTTCCTCCCCAACGCGGCACGGCTCATGCACCCATTGTACGCGGCATTAAAGAAACAAAAACCTACAGCTAAGGTCGAGTGGTCCCCGGACCGGGAGCGCGCTTTCTCACAGGTCAAATCGGCCCTCGTGAACGCTGCGTTATTGGCACACCCGGAGCCAGCAGCTCGCATGGCGCTAACCACGGACGCTTCCGACGTGGCAGTGGGAGCGGTTGTCGAGCAACTGGTAGCAGGGAGCTGGCAACCACTTGCGTTTTTCAGCAAAACATTGCGCGATAACGAGCGTAAATACAGCGCGTTTGATAGGGAGCTTTTAGCCCTGCATTTGGCCATCCGCCACTTCCAGTTCTGGTTGGAAGGGCGCCGTTTCACCGCGTTTGTAGACCATAAACCATTAACTTTTGCAATGGCTAAAATTTCAGAGCCTTGGTCGGGCCGACAACAGAGACAGCTGGCCGCAATTTCGGAGTTTACCACCGACATTCAACACGTGGCAGGTAAACACAATGTAGTAGCAGATTGTCTCTCGCGCGCAGTTGCACTGCCAGGGCCCCAGGGGGCAGACTCGGCGGCTGTAGACTCGGGCCAGGCTTGCGGCGCGGAAGCGCTCACAGCCCCGGTCAGCGTTGGGTTAGATTATGCAGCCATGGCCGCCGAGCAGGTTAACGATGCGGACGTGCGCGCGCTCCAGTCTGGGCCGTGAAGTGGTTTCTGGAGAGACGGGAAGTCAGAGAGAATGTCCCAGCAGGAGCCCCCGAGGCGGAAGAGACAATAGAGACGCCAACGAGCCTTGGAGGCTATATATTTACTGAAGGACTGTGGGGTCATATGTTTACTGACGGACTGTGGGTTGAGGGTGTGATATTTGATGTTGGGGGTTTTGTGTCTCTGGGGGTATAAGAGCTGTGAGGAAAGATTGTCCTGCCTCTTTTGTTGAGATACTTGCTTGTTAGAGGATGAGACTGCAAATAAACCTTTCCTGAGAAATAAACTCAGTCTCTTTTGTGAAGGCATCCTCTACAACCTGACACATTTAAGTGTGACAAACATACAAAAAAAATGAGAACTCAGGAAGGAGGCAAACACTTTTTCACACCACTGTATGCATTCTTCATAAGCAACAGCAAATTTATAGTAAACACAATCAACATAAAAACTTGGAATGAATTAAATTTTTAAACTGATCAAAAGAAAAGACATGACCATTCTGCATAAGTAACAGCACTAAACACGATTACAGTTTAGTGATGTGGGATGATGGGAGTTGTTGTCCGCTAGTCATTTAAACAAAGCTAAATGTTACTCTGTGGGAATGTGGAAATGATGAGACAGATTTCTCTCATGGCAGCTTTATTCACATTCACCAACATCTCAAAGAAGAAAGAGGACATTACAGGGAACTCTCGTCCTTAAATACCAGGACTCTCACAGTTCACAAGTCTCATTGCATCACAGGTCACATTGCATTATAATCGCCAGTAACAATGCATCTCCTCTTTAATCCTCTGATATCACCCCCACAGTCTCAAGCCCTGCATACCAAAGCTAACATCCTCGCAGCTTCCTGTTATCTCCAAGGAAGCTCTGTCTTTGTTCTGATCTAAAATGTGAGGCCTTACATCAGTCACAAAGTAGGTCACATATGTGTGGCCACAACTCTGCTATTATACGACAGCCAGCAACTTTATGTGGAAAATTGTCTTTTAAATTGACAAACATCATATGTGTAACTCGTGGCAAAATTTGATCGTGATCAAAAGATAATTTTGCTCTTGCCATTCATTTTAATGGAGAACTTTTTTTTTTTTTTTTTGATTTAAGGTCCCATATGCACTGACCTGTATAAAAACAAACCTGGATAGCTCATACCCCATTACTGAGTACAGAGCCAAGGGGAGTTGGGTGGGCCACTGATCTCTATAGAAAAACTGGATGAATCATTGGCCGCCAGAACTGATTAAGTTGGATAAAGTGGTAGAGAGTGTTCCCAGGGGAAAAAGAGTAGTGATTGCAGTAGACTTTAATGGACATATAGGTGAAGGGAACAGAGGTGATGAGGAGGTTCTGGGTAGTATGGTCTTAAGGAGAGAAATGTGGAAGGACAGATGGTGGTGGATTTTGCTTAAAGGATGGAAATGACTGTGGTGAACACATTTTTCAAGAAGAGAGAGGAACATAAGGTGACTTACAAGAGTGGAGGAAGGTGCACACAGGTGGACTACATCTTATGCAGAAGGAGAAATCTGAAAGAGATAGGAGACTGTAAGGTGGTAGCAGGGGAGAATTAGCTAGGTAGCATCTGATGGTAGTCTGTAGGATGACTTTGGAAAGCAAGAAGAGGAAGAGAGAGAAGGCAGAACCAAAGATTAAGGGGGGGAATTAAGTTACAGAAGGAAGAAGGTTACACAGAATGGGGGTAGTGGTGGCCTAATGGTTAGGGATGTGGACTGGTGAAAGGAAGGTTGCCGGTTCAATCCCTGGACTGACAGGATCAGATCTGGGTGGGACAGATAACATAGCAGCGTTTAGCCTACCTTTCTTAACCCCAACTGCTCCAGTGGAACTGCTCAGTGGCCACAGGTCAGTTTGTGCTTGTACTATGCAACTTCCAGGTGTGAATGTGTAACTGTGAATATGGACAGGGTGTCCTTGAAAAATAGAGGCTGCCTTTCAATGGAACTCCCCCGTATAAATAAAGGTTAAATTTAAAAAAAAAAAAATCAGGAAGGAGTTGATACAAGCTCTGGGTGGTAGGCAAGAATTAAGTCAAAGTCAAAGTCAAAGTGCCTTTATTGTCATTCCATTGCTAATAAACAATGCAACAAAATACTGCTCCCTAAAAACAAACTATCACACTCACAGTTCACTCATGCATTTAACATTCTCATAATTACAACAATAAATAACACTTGAAACAATATTACCTAAAAGTTGAATACAATATGTACATAGCAATAATGAAAACATACTGAGCGATAAATATATAAGACCAGCTTATACACACAGGGTTGTTGCCACAAAATAACATAAAATAACATAAAACAATATATAATAATATCAGCAGTCTGTACGTGTTACATAAATCCATTCAAAATACGTACTGCTGCTGGGAAAAAAAACTATGATTAAACCTGGTAGTCCGGGTTTTATGGGATCTGTACCGCTTTCCCGAAGGGAGCAAGTGAAAGAAATCATGGCCTGGATGAGTGCAGTCTTTAATGATGGCAGTAGTTCTGTTGAGGTACCGAGACCTGGAAATCTCTTCCAGAGAAGGGAGGGAACAGCCAGTGATTTTTTGCGCAGTCTCGATCACTCTCTGTAAGGCTTTGCGGTCTGCGTCTGAACAGCCCTCATACCAAACCGTGATGCCATATGACAAAATGCTCTCAATAGCAAAGCGATAAAATAAAACCAGCAACTGTGCATTCAGGCCATTCTTCTTGAGGAGCCTCAGAAAGTGTAGGTGTTGTTGAGCCTTTTTTATTGTAGCTATGGTGTTAACTGCCCAGGTAAGGTTGTGAGAAATATGAACACCCAGAAACTTAAAAGCCTCCACACACTCCTTGCCTATATATAGAGGAGGCGGCTCACTGCTATGCTTCCTAAAATCAATAATGAGTTCTTTTGTTTTTTTTTGTATTCAATAGCAGATTATTATCTGAGCACCATCTCACCAGTTTCTGGACCTCATCTCTGTATGCAGACTCATCTCCTCCTGATATGAGCCCCACTACTGTTGTGTCATCTGCAAATTTCACTATAATGTTTGTGGGATGAACAGGTATGCAGTCATATGTGTACAATGAATACAAAGTGGGGCTCAACACACAGCCCTGTGGCGAGCCTGTGTTAAGCATGACTGTAGAGGAGGAATGGGGTCCAAGTCTAACAGTCTGTGTTCTGTTTGTTAGGAAGTCCTTAATCCAGCTGGAAGTGTGAGTAGGCAGACCAAGCTGAAGCAATTTGGTGATGAGAATGTTGGGAATAATTGTATTAAATGCCGAGCTATAGTCCACAAACAACATCCTTACATAGCTCCCCTTGTCTTCTAAATGGCTGAATGCCGAGTGGAGAGCTATAGCAATAGCATCTTCAGTGGATCTGCTCCGCCTGTAGGCAAACTGATACCGATCAATGTCTGGGGGGAGACTAGGCAAAAGATGTTTCAATACCATTTTCTCAAAGCACTCCATAACAATGGGTGTTAATGCTACTGGTCGATAGTCATTCAGACTGCTAATAATATGTTTTTTAGGCACAGGAATAATGACTGCAGATTTTAAACACTGTGGAACAAAGGCTGCCTTGACAGACAAGTTAAAAATGTCAGTCAAAACAGAGCATAGCTGATCTGCGCATGCTCTGAGCACCTTTCCTGGCACTCCATCGGGACCAGTAGCCTTTCTCGGGTGAACTGCTCTCAGTGTCTGTCTCACCTCATGATCCTGCAGGGTAAGTACATTAGAGCTGGCATTCAATAACGTCAGTGGGTCCGGGCGAGGTGTATTTGCCTCAAACCGTGCGAAAAAGCAGTTCAATTCTTCTTCTGCCAGTGAGGCGCTCATGTCACTGGAAATGATGCTGCTGCCCTTATAGTTTGTGATATGGTGAAAGCCTTGCCATACTCGTCTCGAATCATTATCAGAAAAATGGTCCTCAACTTTCTTCTTATAGGCCTGTTTAGCCTCCTTAATGCCTTTCTTCAGATTAGCCCGGGTGGTGCTATACAGATCTGTATTCCCTGACCTGAAGGCTGTATCACGGGCTCTGAGGAGTGCCTGGACTTCTTTTGTCATCCAAGGCTTCTGGTTAGGAAAAACCCTGATGCGTTTTTCCACAGTCACCTGGTTGATACAGTAAGTGATGTAGCATAATACAGTCTGTGTGTACATTTCCAGATCCTCATTCTTGAATAAATCCCATAGAGTGTTTGAAAAACAGTCCTGCAGCTGAGAAAGAGCTCCTTCAGGCCATGTTGTGATGCTCTTTATAGTAGGTCTAGCAGTTCTCCTGAGGGGGGGTGTATGCTGGGATGAGGAGCAATGATAGATGGTCTGACAGGCCAAGATGTGGACACGGCACAGCTCTGTAAGCATGCTTCAGGTTCGAATACACCCGATCAAGACAATTCTTTCCCCTAGTGGCACATTTCACATACTGTGTGAAATTACGCAGCACAGTTTTCAAGCATGCTTGATTAAAATCACCAGCTATGATGTGAACACCCTCGGGATAGGCCTGCTGCTGTTTATTTATTACACTGTACAAATGACTAAGGGCCGCTTTAGTATTTGCATCAGGAGAAATATAGGCCACTGTTATAATAACCACTGTTAGCTCTCTTGGAAGATAAAACGGCCGACATAAAACTGACATTGTCTCTAGATCAGGAGAACAGTAAGTGTTAATAATAAGACTGTGGTTAGTCCAAGTGTTGTGAAGAAAGATGCAGAGACCGCCCCCTCTATGTTTACCGGATTCCGCTGTTCGGTCCATACGGTGAAGTGTGCTCCCTGGTAGTTGCACTGCAGCATCAGTGATCAGCGGGTGGAGCCAGCTTTCCGTTAACAACAGCACACAGCAGTCTCTCACAGTTTTACTAGTTGCCAGCTGTAGCTCTTTCAGGGGTGGGCAGTGAGGGCCCTTCCACTGCAGGTTTTATGTTCCACCTAGTCTCTTCAGCAGGTGTTTGCGCTGATCAGCTTCAAGGATTGATAATCAGCGAAAACACCAGCTGAAGAGACTGGGTGGAATAGAAAACCTGCAGTGGAATGGCCCTCCATGGCACATGATTGCCCACCCCTGCTAGATCATCCATCTTGTGGACGATGCTTCTGGCGTTGGAGAGAAAAATGCTGGGTAGCGGAGGTCTATGCGGCTGTCTCTTTAGCCTCGCTAGCAGGACCGACTGGCATCCCCACTTTTTCTTTCTCTCCCTCCTCCGTCTGCATCGCTTCCCAGGACTGACAACAATCCATGGTGATCCTGCTGGTCTACAGATAGCCTCCGGTATGTTTTGTGTGTTCTCAAAAATTGCTGTAACAGCAGACTTTTGTTGAAGTCCAATGTTTATCAGCTCAGTACGACTATACACAAATCCAGCTTCACACGGTCCAATATTCACAAACAGCATATATACAAACAAAAATAGGGAGCAAAGAACCGCTGTGCAGACGCGCACCGCCATCTTGCCAGAGATAAAAGAAGAATTACCAGATGATTGGGAAAGTGCATCAAAAGTATTGAGGGGAAAATGTAGAAAGGTACAGTATGTGGTGTATCCTCTTGACATAGGAAGGAAGACAAGGAGACTTGGTGGTGGAATAAGGAGGTACAGGAAAGTATTCAAAGGAAGACGTTAGCAATGAAAAAGTGGGAGAGTCAGGGAAATGAAGAAAGTAGACTGGCGTATTTGGAATCTAGGCGGATGGCAAAGAGAGAGGTGGCAAAGGAAAAGGCATATACTGTAGTTGTTAGAATCTGTGCATGGATGGAGAACCATGCTCACGCTTTAAGTTCACTCTTGTTATTTTCTGCGTTTATCATTATTTTCTTGGGTTGTCATTATGATTATTCAGTCTTGTGTATTTATGTCTTTGTTGGTTTTCTTCTTAGTCTAGTTTATTAGTATTATTCATCATCATAGTTATGTTCATTATTCTAGTCTTGGGCTTGAGTTTAGTTTTGTATGATTCTCTGTTTGCTTTTATTATCATTACTAGTACATAAGATAAGATAAGCCTTTATTAGTCCCACAATGGGGAAATTCCAGGATTGCAACAGCACAGGGATAGCAACACTCAGAGCAACAATCAGAAGGCAAGAGAAAAACAAGAGCAGCGAGTATGTACATACTGTATAAATATATATATATGTGGCGGTTTGGTGTAAACCCCCACAAACAGACTGGTCAAACACAGCGCTCGGCTAGAGCAAATAACAGAACAGTGAAATGTGTATTAATGTCTACAGGCAGCCCCGCTTCGTCTGGCTCACTTCTGTGATGTTAATGTTGCCTTTCATGCATTGTGTTCATGCATCCTGTCCTTACTGTGACCTAGGGACTGAGATCAATATGTCTCTCAAATGCAAATGTCTCATGCCTGTTCTGTTATCTCTTTGATCATACCAACTGCTGTGAATGCTTTGATGTATTGTTGTAGCTGAGTATATAAGCTGTCTGAATTTCATGTTCATCCTCTCAATTCTCACTTCTACAACGGCTGCTGCTGGACACAGACTTTGTGTCCCCTCTTCACTGAGAGCCTGAGGATTTCGGCTTCAGCCTGCTCACGCTATGGGCTGGAGCCGAGTTCCCGTGACGGCGGTATGATTAATAAAACCTGCTTAAAACCTCAGCATCGCTGCCTTATTTTATCATCCGCCGCAATATATATATATATACAGTATATATATATATATACTGTATATATATATATAGACACACAGTGCGGAGCATTGTAGCTAGATGGAATAAAAATATAAACACACAGTGCGGAGCATTGTAGCTAGATGGAATAAATATATGAGTATATAAACACAGTGCGGAGTTTTGTAGCTAGATGGAATGAATATGTAAATATATAAACACACACAGTGCGGAGCATTGTAGCTAGATGGAATAAATATGTAAATATATAAACACACACAGTGTGGAGCATTGTTGCTAGATGGAATAAATATACCCGTGCAAGTATTTCTGCATGCCCGTTGCTGAAGGGTCTCCTCCTGTCTCAGACGGCTGTGTTGTTCACAGTCATGCCTGCGGCGTACTGCTGGAACTTGAGGTGTTTCATGTTCACGGCATATTTTCTGACGTGCAGCAGTTCTCCTCATTCTATTGCTCTCCATCTGGTGGGTCTTCTTCTTCTTTGTTCAGACCACTGGTTGAGGGATAGGTGTGTTGTAATTCCAGTTCATGGGCAGGATCATGAAAATAGATCTGAGCAAAAAGTGGCTTTCAACCCTGTTCAGGAAGGCCCGTGCATGCCCGTAGAAACCAAGAAACCGGAGCACCCGGAGAAAATCAGCGCTTGGCATTTTACACATTTGTAGTGCAGACTGGCATTCTTCAAGGTTACACATTTTTACTGTGTCAGCACCTCTTTAAAAACGACATTGCTGAGAAAGCGACACTTTTGCTTAGTTTCTTAATCTTGAGCAACAATACGAAGACTGCTTGATCTGGCAACTCTGCTCGCGGCAATATAGAATTGGCCATGGCTGCAGAAGTCTGTTGTGCAGAAAACACGAACGCGCTGTAAAGACTGGCCCTGTGACTTATTCACCTTGCCAATTTTGAGCCATATGACATCATAAAGACACATTAGTCTAGGCATTGTGAATGATGGTCTATAAGACATCATAAAGACACATTTGTCTATATGAGGGCATCGTGAGTCCTATGTTGGCTGATATCATCGGATCATCATAGGACATCATGCACACGTCATAGGGCGTTGTATGATGTGCTATGTCTATATGACATCATATAGACATCATATCTTTTAGGGTCATCGTAGGACATCGTACATCCATCATGCATCATAGGACATCATGCAGACATCATAGGCCGTCTTATGACGTGCTCTATGTGCCGTCATATAGACATCATATCTTTATGACGGCATTGCGAGTCCTATGATGCCTATCCGTCTATGTGCCGTCATATAGACAGTCCTATGATGCCTATCTGTCTATGTGCCATCATATAGACATCATATCTTTATGACAGCATCGTAAGTCTCTGATACCTGAGATCATAGGATGGCCAATGATGCATCATAGGACATCAGGCAGACACCATAGGCTGTTCTATGATGTCCTAGCATCGCAAATCCTATGATGTCTATGTGCCAGTCATATAGACAGTCCTATGATGCCTATCTACATCAAGCAGACATCATAGGCCGTCCTATGATGGTCTAACATTGCGAGTCCTATGATGCCTATCTATATGCCATCATACAGACAGTCCTATGATGCCTATCTACATCAGGCAGACATCATAGGCTGTCCTATGATGTCTTAGCATCGTGAGTCCTATGATGCCTATCTGACTATATGCCGTCATATCTGTCTGTCTATGTGCCATCTTATAGACATCATATCTTTATGACGGCATTGCGAATATCTTTATGATGGCATCGCAAGTCCGATGATGCCTGAGATCATAGGACGGCCTATGATACATCATATAGGATGTCCTATAATACATCATAGACCATCAGGAAGACATCATAGGCCATCCTATGATGTCCTAGCATTGCGAGTCCTATGATGCCTATCTGTCTATGTGCCGTCATATAAACAGTCCTATGTTGCCTATCTGTCTATGTGCTGTCATATAGACATCATATCTTTATGACGGCATCGCGAATATCTTTATGACGGCATTGCAAGTCCTATGATGCCTGAGATCATAGGACGGCCTATGATGCATCACAGGACATCAGGCAGACCATAGGGCGTCCTATGATGTCCTATAAATGTGACAGATACATAGACATACAGAGATTACTTGAATTTATAGAGTGAACATGACAGACAGACAGACACACAGAGATTTCTTGAATTTATAGTGATTTATAGAGTGATAGAGTGATTTGTCTTGGTCTTGTCTCCCTGATCCTCTGTTCATGTTCTGTCTCTCCTGCTGGTGTTTATCTGTGCAGCCCCGCCCCTCCTGTCGCCTCTGTCTTCCTCATGTGTTAGCTGTCAGTGATTATTGGTTCCATTTGTTCCTGATTGTGTACACCTGTTTGTAATTATGTTCATTATGTCTAGATGTACATAGGGACACCAGAAGAAGAAGACACCAGTCCAGTGAGTAATGTTCCCTCTTGGGTGTTTACGAGAATAGAAGGAGACACTAGTCTGCTAATGAGGAAAAAGTATTGGCATATGAGTGAAGTTGGTGTTAAAACAAGCATTTTCCTCAGGAACAATTACTATAGATTCTTACAGCTCTATACTGACGGTTCAAAGAACAAAGAGGGCTCTGTTGGAATTGGAGTATACATCTCAGAGTTTAAAGTGACCATCGCAAAAAGACTCTCCAACAATACATCTGCATTTACAGCAGAGATGGTGGCAATAATTACTGCTTTGCAGTGGGTGGAGGAGGTCAGACCGGACCGGATGGTGGTGTGCACAGACTCACTTGCAGCGCTAAAAACCATACAGACACTAAAATTTTCAAGGGAAGACTTGGTGATTGAGCTATATCACAGTTTATTTAGGGTACACAGGGGTGGTGGAGAAGTTCAGTTTTGTTGGGTTCCTGCACATGAAGGGTTGAAAGGGAATGACTGTGCAGACAAATTAGCAAAAAGTGCTCTTGGAAAAGAGATAACTATACCATTGTCTCTTGGAAAAGGTGAAGGGAAAGCAGTAATCAAGAAAAAAGGAACTGAGCTATGGCAAAAAAGATGGGATGAAAATCATAAAGGTAGATCATATTACAAAATACAAAGATGAATGAAATGAAAGACAGATAATGGAAAATGAAGTTCGAGAGGCCGGTAGGGAATGGGATTTAACTGGGATTCTGGGAACAGATGGAGATGGAGAGGCAATAAGAATCACGAGAAGGGCTCTTTTCTCTTTTTTAAATAACACAGGATTAAGTCATAGAATTTAGGGGTCAGGCTCAGATGACATAATGTTACACACTCTTGTACAGTAGGTGGTGGTATGCACCTTTCAGTTGTTTGCTATCCGCCAGTAACCGAGAGAAGAAGAAGAAGAAGAAGAAGAAGAAGAAGAAGAAGAAGAAGAAGAAGAAGAAGAAGAAGAAGAAGAAGAAGAAGAAGAAGAAGAAGAAGAAGAAGAAGAAGAAGAAGAAGAAGAAGAAGAAGAAGAAGAAGAAGAAGAAGAAGAAGAAGAAGAAGAAGAAGAAGAAGAAGAAGAAGAAGAAGAAGAAGAAGAAGAAGAAGAAGAAGAAGAAGAAGAAGAAGAAGAAGAAGAAGAAGAAGAAGAAGAAGAAGAAGAAGAAGAAGAAGAAGAAGAAGAAGAAGAAGAAGCAGCAGCAGCAGCAGCAGCAGCAGCAGAAGCTGGTTGTGGCACACAGAAAGGAATCTTGAAGATGTGGAAATCTACAAGGGGTACAAGAACGTGAGTAACTGAGAGGAGAAGAAGAAGTTGCCAGATATATCTGTCAGTGGTGTTGGACTGTTTGAAGAAGAAGAAGACGGTTGGAACTGCATTTACGTCTGTGTTCGGCTGGTGGTAGGATTGATTTGTTTGTGGCGGATAGCAAAAACTATACACTATCTGAAACATTATGGCATCTAGCTCTGACGGGTATGATAAAGATGAGGTGGGCTGGACACTATCCAGGCCTGGGGGCTGGAAAAGAGCAGCTAGGGAGGCAACAAGACCTAGAAGCCGGTCAGATGAGAGTGATGCGGGAGGAAGCAACAATGCAAAGAAAACATGAACTAGCCAAACTGGATGGCGGTTTGAGGATGTAGGAAATGACTAGAAGGTTGTCATTGAGTTCATTCAGGGTGGGGTGCACAATCACCCGGTTAAGCTAACAAAAGCAATTGAGAAAGAAATTGGGAGAGTTAAGATTGCAAAGTTCTTGAAGAATAACCGGCTGTTAATTCATGCCACAAGTAAACAACAGCAACAGAAAATACTGGCAATGACATGTCTAAATGGAGAACAAATGAAGGCGCATGTTCCTGGCGCGACAGCTAACTTGAGGGGAGTTATATCAGGTGTCCCTTTGTGCATGCTTATGGAAGAAGTGAAAAATGAGATCCAAGGAGGAAATGTGAAAGATGTGAAAAGGCTAAAGACTAAAAGAGAAGGTTCACTGAAAAACACACTGTCTGTCATGATTCAGTTTGAGGAAACTCTCTCTAAATCAGTCCTAATAGGATACATGTATTACAGTGTCAGAGAATACATCCCAAAGCCACTCAGGTGCTACAAATGTCAAAGGATTGTCACACTGCTCAGCAATGTAAGGGAAAGCTAAGATGTGCTAGATGTGGAGGGGAGCATGAATATGGTAAATGTGACAAGGACGCCAAAGTAAAGTTTTGCAACTGCGGGGGTGAGCACAGTGCTGCATATGGAGGATGTGTTGTGCTGAGGGAAGCTAGACAAGCCCAGGAAATCAGAATAACAAAGAAAATCTTGTACGCGGAAGCTCTAAAGACAGTTAGAGAGGCAGGAATAGTCAGAAACACAGCAGGCCTTCCACAAAGAAGTTTAGTTCAAATGGAAGCCCAGCCATCAACGGGTCCCATGCAAGCACAGGATCATGCCGCTGCAAGGAATGTTTGTGTTCACAAATGCAAAATGGATAATGACACATTGATAGTTAAGAGGACAAACTTTATAGATTTTATCTGCCACACCATGAATGTTGCTGCACAGCTAAAGAAGAAAAGTGAAAGAATCAAAACCATTGTGGAAGCAGCATGAAGCTTCCTAGATGTTAAAGATATCACAGCTGACCACATTCATGCTTTATGGAAAGCTGAAACTGGGGAGACTGCACATGCTGAAGCAAGACCTTAATTATGGTACTACACATACTATAGTGGAATGCGAGGAGTCTTATAGCAAACAGACAAGAACTCAAGAAGTATCTTTACAAATTAGAAATTGTTCCACAGGTAGTGTGTGTACAGGAGACATGGCTTCAATCTCACTTAGATTTTTGTTATTCCAGGATACACGTCAATCAGACAGGATAGAATTAACACTGTAAATGGAGGAGGATGTGCCACTTTCATTAAAGATGGCCTGCATATAGGGTGATTCCCTCCTCTGAGGATATAGAGTGTAACATTATTGAAATATGTAGGCCAAATGGACAAGGAAGTATCAAGCTGATTAATTATTACAACCCATGTAGGAAGTTAACAGCAGATATTTTCAGTGTTATGGGAGGGGAAGGGCATATGAAAGAGGTACGGTGTGGAGACTTTAATGCCCATAATAGCTTGTGGGGAAGCACACATACAGATAACAATGGAAATGTTGTGGAAGAGATGTTAGATGAAAGATCGTTAATTTATCTAAACAGTGGTAAAGGTACCAGGGTGGATGTGCATAGGGGCACATTATCATGTACTGACCTGACTCTGGTATCTGATTCTTTAGTGAGCACCTGTGAATGGACAGTTATGAACAGGACAACTATGGGAAGTGATCACTTCCCAATACTTGCAGTCATCAAAACTGAAGTATGTATACAAGAGGGAAGATGTTTTACAAGATGGTGTTTTGACAAGGCAGACTGGGGAAAATTTAAGCAATACTGTGTTCAATTGTGTCATTTGGTAACATTAGAAGGTGGCATAGAAGAGTGTTCAAGTCAGGTAACCAATCATATTCTTGAACACTGCAATAGCAAGTATACCTAAGAAAACAACACAGGGTAGGAAGAAGGTTGTACCATGGTGGAATGAGGAATGTAGCATTGCAGTAAAGGAGTGAAACAAGGCATTCAGAGAGCTGAGGAAGAATATGACTAGTGAAAACTTTATAGAGTACAAAAATAAAAGGGCAGTAGCTTGAAGGATTATTAAGAACAGGAAAAAGTCAGCATGGAGAGAATTTTGTTCCACCCTTGGTAGGAAAACAGAATTAGATGATGTCTGGGGCATGTTTAAAAAAAAATGAGTGGGAAAAGGGTATCAGTTAAAATTCCAGCTTTAGTGGATGGGGACAAGATGGGTGTCCCAAGAAGGGACAAGCAGTGTATAGAGGAGACCATCTTGGTGAGAGTCATAGACAGCAAAGGCAGCATAAACTCAGAGAAAATGCAAACTTAAAAAATGAAGTGAAAGAGGACATGACTGCGTTAGACCTCAAGTTTACAATGTCAGAGCTTAAGAGAGCCTTGCAAGATAGTGGATACACAGCTCCAGGATATGATCAGTTAAGCTATGCTATGTTCCACCAGTTGCTTATGCAATCAATGCAACTGTTGCTGAAATTGTTTAACAGAATATGGAAGGAGGGGGTTATCCCAAGTGGGTGGAAAAAGGCTGTAATTTTACCATTTAATAAGCCAGGGAAAGATCCAGCTCATCCAGGCAACTACAGGCCAATAGCATTAACGTCACACTTAAGGAAATGGATGGAGAAGGTGTTAGTTTACAGACTCTCATATGAACTAGAGCAAAAGCGATTAATAAACAACTGTCAGAATGGTTTTAGAAGAGGAAGATCCACAGTGGGTGCTCTAGTTAAGGCAAGTAATGATATTGAAAAGACTCTCAAAATGAAAGAAGTAAGGGTTATAGTTTATCTGGATACTGAAAAGGATTTCACTGTGGAGGGATGGACTTCTTATCAAATTGAATAAAATGGGCATTGGTGGTAGGATGCATAATTGGATAATGGATTTTTTTTTTTAACACACAGGACAATTAGGGTTAAAAGTACGAAGTTCGAAATAGAAAATGGTGTTCCTCAGGGGAGTGTGATAAGCCCTGTTTTATTCAATATAATGATTAATGACATGTTTGCGGATCATGAGAGATCCATCAAAACAGCACTATATGCAGATGATGGAGCCATATGGGCGAGGGGAAGAAATGAGAAATTTGTGTTCAAAAACATCAGGAAAGCAATAGAGAAAGTGGAAAAGTGATCATATGACTGGGGATTTAAATTTTCAAACAGTAAAACCTGCTATATGACTTTCACAAAAAAACAAAAAAAACAAAAAACAAAAAACAGAACTGGTACAGAACCATTAACATTATATAATCAACCAATAGAGAAAGTCAGTGAGTTCAGATATCTAGGATTGTGGTTTGATGCATACACATGGAGAGTTCATGTTGAAAATCTGGAGACAAAGTGCAAAAAAGTCATTAATCATGATATGATCATCATCATAAGTCATTAATCTCATAAAAGCTGTAGCTGGTCACGAATAAACAGGCATTGATTGACATTTACAGAGCAATAATGCGATTGACAATAGACTACGGATGCGTGATTTATGGAGCAGCGGCAAAGACGACTCTGGAAAAAATAGACAGAATGCAGCATAGAGCGCTTTGCCTGTGCATTGGAGCCATCAAAACAACACCAAACAATGCAGTTTTAATAGAAGCAGGAGAAATGCCAATGGATTTGAGAAGAAATAAATTTGCATTATCATACTGGGTCAAGCTGAAAGGAAGAGATGAAGCGAAGATTTCAAAAGCAACACTACAAGACTGCTGGGAATACTCTAATTTCCAGGGACCTGGGTTTGGGTGGACAATTGAAAGAAAAGCCAGAATGTATGGGCTACACACTATTGATATAGCTAACACCAGTCCAGTGAGTAATGTTCCCCCTTGGCTGTTTCCGGGAATAGAAGTAGATGCTAGTCTGCTGTGGAAAAAGGATTGGCATATGAGTGAAGTTGGTGTTAAAACAAACATTTTCCTCAGGAACAATTACTATAGCTTCTTACAGCTCCATACTGACGGTTCAAAGAACAAAGAGGGCTCTGTTGGAATTGGAGTATACACCCCAGAGTTTAAAGTGACCATCTCAAAAAGACTCTCTAACAATACATCCGTGTTAAAGCAGAGATGGTGGCAATAATTATTGCTTTGCAGTGGGTGGAGGAGGTCAGAACGGACCGGGTGGTGGTGTGCACGGATTCACTTGCAGCGTTAAAAACCATACAGACACTAAAATTTTCAAGGGAAGACTTGGTGATTGAGCTATATCACAGTTTATTTAGGGTACACAGGGGTGGTGGAGAAGTTCAGTTTTGTTGGGTTCCTGCACATGAAGGGTTGAAAGGGAATGACTGTGCAGACAAATTAGCAAAAAGTGCTCTTGGAAAAGAGATAACTATACCATTGTCTCTTGGAAAAGGTGAAGGGAAAGCAGAAATCAAGAAAAAAGGAACTGAGCTATGCCAAAAAAGATGGGATGAAAATCATGAAGGTAGATCATATTACAGAATACAAAAATCTATTGCAATAAAGAATTACATAACAACCAAAAGGAGGAAAGACATCATTATGGCAAGACTCAGACTGGATCACACAGGTTTAAACGGCACTTTATTCACCATGGGGAAAAGCGAAAGTGACAAATGTAGATAATGTGGAGTAAAAGAAAATGTCGAGCACATCTTATTACACTTTCACAAACACGGAAATGAAAGACAGATAATGGAAAATGAAGTTCAAGAGGCCGATAGGGAGTGGGATTTAACTGGGATTCTGGGAGCAGATGGAGCTGGAGAGGCAATAAGTATCACGAGAAGTCTCTTTTCTCTTTTTTAAATAACACAGGATTAAGTCATAGAATTTAGGGGTCGGGCTCAGATGATGTAATGTTACACACTCTTGTACAGTAGGTGGCGGTATGCACCTTTCAGTTGTTTGCTATCCGCCAGTAACCGAGGGAAGAAGAAGCTGCTTGTGGAATCCTGTCTACATATTAGTCCTGTCATGTCACGTCATCTTGTTCCTTTGAGTTTTTTTTTTTTCACGTACATTGTGCTTTTCCAGCCAGTGTGCTGCGTTTCTTTATTTTTGTTAATCATCACAAGCCAAGCTCTGGCGTTTGGGTCCTGTGAACAACACCTCACCTCTTGACAGAAGCACCCCAGCAGTATGGACCCAGTGGATGCAAAGTTTTTCTTAATGGGCCTCGATGGGGAGGAAGTTTGTGCTGCTTCTCTCATCGAGGACCTCATCAAGGACGCCCAAACTTCCCGCATGCCGGGAAAAGCCCTCATGTTCCTCGGAGATGCTGAGCAGATGATTGAGGTTATTCCATCCCTGCAAAGCGACTTTCAGCTTGCCGGACTCCTGCACTCCGTGACCAACTTGAAGTGGATTCTCCAGGGGCTGGTGAAGCCATCACCAGCGGTGGGAGATGAGCAGTGGGAGAGGAAATCGACACGAGCCATTGGACGTGGTTCTTGCTGTCGCCGGGGAAAACAGTGGTTTGGCTTCTTACCTCCAGCGGCGGCACTTCAGGCTTCTGTGTCCTTCTCCCTCAACTCAGCACCACACCAACATGTAGCGGTGCCTCATTGGATGACCCATGTCATCTCCTGGGAGGAATCACCTGACTTCTCAGCAGTAGCAGAATGGGAACAATGGCAAGTACCCTCTTATTTTTTATCACCTACTAATGAAAGGGCTTGCCTTGTTCCCGGGGAGGGGGCTCAGCTACAGCCACCTACCATTACTGCTGAGCTTTCCCCACCGCTCTCTGCTGTCACTATTTCTATCTACCCACCCTCACTAGCTTCCCCTCTCTCCTCTTCCCCGAGCTCCACGCCTGATGACGCCACCCACCACCAGGAACTGCAGGACCTCATCCAGGATATTGGAAATTGCTATACCCGCTGCCTATGCCTGGTTGGTTGGGAGAACGCAGTGTGAAGGGATGCGGCGTGGAGGCGGACTCATCAGTTCGTAGCAGTGAAGCCCCACCTGAGGGACGATGTCCCTGCCTTCCTAAATGACTTCTTGTTGTCTGAGGAGTACTCCTTCACGCCAGAGCAGGAGGAGCCGTCGTGTGTTGCAGAGGCCAGAGAGCCTCCGTCATGTGTTTTAGAGGCAGGTGAGCTTCTATTTGCTGTTCCTGAGACCGGCGCGCCCACGTCGCCTGTTCCTGAGTTTGGCGCCCCTCAGTCAACAGCTCCAGAGGCCAGTGCGCTCCAACCATCAGTGCCTGAGGGTAGTGCGCACCAACCATCAGTGTTTGAAGTCTATGCACTCCAAACATCATCTACTCCAGCGGCTGAGGCCGCTGCTCCTGCGGCTCATCATGAGGTCATTACTTCAGCAGCAGGAGACCAGGAGCTAAGGCAAGTACCTTTTCCATTATTTTCTATAGCCATTTTAGAAAAGACTTGCCTTACTCCTGTTGGGGGGACCCAAGCACAGAGTCCACCAGCTCTTAGACCCTCCCCACCAGTCTTTGCTGCTAATGACTGTAGTGCCACCTCACTGAGCGTCTGTTCTTCTCCCTCGTCCGAGGTGATCGTGTCGAGGATGGAGCCACAGGAGGACCATGTTCCACCAGTCAAGTCAGAGGTCAGTGGACCTCCAACCGACGTGCCAGAGGTCAGTGGACCTCCACCCGATGTGTCAGAGGTTGGTGGGCCTCCATCCAATGTGCAAAAGGTCGGTGGACCTTCACCCGATGTGCCAAAAGTTGGTGGACCTCCACCCAATGTGCCAGAGGTCGGTGGGCCTACATCCAATGTGCCAGAGGTTGGTGGGCCTACATCCAATGTGCCAGAGGTTGGTGGACCCCCACCAGACATGCCAGAGGTTGGTGGACTTCCACCCGATATGCCAGAGATTGTGGACCTCCACCCGACGTGCCAGAGGTTGGTGGACCTCCACCCAACGTACCAGAGGTCGGGGGGTCTCTACCAGCCGTTATGGAGGCCAGAGGGTCTCTACCTGCCGTTCCCGAGACCAGGGGGCCCTTACCTGCTGTTTTTGAGGTCAGGGTCAGGGTGTTTTTTTTTCCTGAGCTTGAAACTCCTTTGCTGCTGTGGCCTGAGCTCAGCATCCCTAATCTTCCTTGCCTTGTAGTCTGGTGGTCAAAGGACTTTGGTAGGCCACCAGATGCTCCATATACTCTGGTCTGGGGTCCTGTGGACTTGGGTAGGCCCCCTGACCCGTTTTATTCCCCGGTGCGGTCGCCCTGGGACTATGGAAGACCACCTGAACTGGCTTACTCTTTGGTCCGGTGGCCCGAGAAGTTTGGTAGGCCACCGGACTGTGTTTTTTTTGTTTTGGACTTTGTGGGGGGGAGAAGGACTTGTTTTCAGCCCACCTGGTCTTGTACCCCCCTTAATTTAGCATTAAGGGGGGTACAAGCATATCCCCCCCCTTAAGGGGGGGGATTTTAGCATATTTTAGCATATATGCTAAAATCTGTGCATGGGTGGAGGACCATGCTCACACTTTAAGTTCATTCTTGTTATTTTCTGTATTTATCATTATTTTCCTGGGTTGTCATTATGATTATTCTGTCTTGTGTATTTGTATCTGTATTGGTTTTCTTCTTCGTCTAGTTTATTAGTATTATTCATCATCATAGTTATGTTCATTATTCTAGTCTTGGGCTTGAGTTTAGTTTTGTACGATTCTCTGTTTGCTATTATTATCATTATTTGTCTTGGTCTTGTCTCCCTGATCCTCTGTTCATGTTCCATGTCTCCCCTGCTGGTGTTCGTCTGTGCAGCCCCGCCCCTCCTGTCACCTCTGTCTTCCTCATGTGCTAGCTGTCAGTGATTATTGGTTTCCTTTTGTTCCTGATTGTGTACACCTGTTTGTAATTATGTTCATTATGTCTAGTGTACTTAAGGGACGCTGTTCTTCAGCTGGTTGTGGCGTCCTCTTGTCTACATCGTAGTCCAGTCATGTCAAGTCATCTTGTTCCTTTGAGTTTAGTTTTTCATGTATGTTGTGTTTTTCTAGCCAGTGTGCTGTGTTTCTTTATTTTTGTTAATAAATCGTCGCAAACTAAGCTCCGGCATTTGGGTCCTGTGAGCAATACCTCTAACAATAGTGAGTTGTATGAGAGGCTGTACACTAAGGAATGATAAAAGGACTTGTATCGATTGGCTAGGCAGAGAGATGGCGCTGAAAAGGATGTGCAGCAAGTTAGGTTGATTAAGGACAGAAATGGTAATGTACTAACAAGTGATAAGAGTGTGTTGAGAAGGTGGAAGGAATAGTTTGAAGAGCTTATGAATAAAGAAAATGACAGAGAGAGGGGGATGGATGAAAGAAAGATAGTGAATAAGGAAGTCCCAATGATTAGCAAGGTGTAAGTGAGAGCAGCTTTGAAGAGGATGAAGAATGGAAAGGCGGTTGGTCCAGATGACATACCTGTGGAGGTATGGAGATGTTTGGAAGAGATGTCAGTGGACTTATTAACCAGATTGTTTAAAACTATCTTAGAGAGTGTGAGGATGCCTCAGGGGTGGAGAAGTGTTTTGGTGCCAATTTTAAAGAACAAGGATGATGCTCAGAGCTGTAGTAACTACAGAGGCATAAAGTTGATCAGCCACACTATGAAGATATGGGAAAGAGTTGTTGAAACCAGGTTAAGAGGAGAGGTGACAGTCAGTGAGCAGCAGCATGGCTTCATGCCAAGAAAGAGTACTACAGATGCAATGTTTGCTCTTAGAGTGTTGATGGATGATAAAGAAGGTCAGGAGTTGCACTGTGTCTTTGTGGATCTAGAGAAACCATATGATAGGGTGCCAAGAGAGGAAGTGTAGTACTGTATGACAAAGTCAGGAATGGCAGAGAAGTATGTGAGGGTGGTGCAGGACATGCATGAGGACAGTGAGATGGTGGTGAGGTGTGCTGTTGGAGTGAGAGATGGGTTCAAGGTGGGGGTGGGGTTACATCAGGCTTTGGCTCTGAGCCCCTTCTTATTTACCATGGTGATGGACAGGCTGACAAACGAGGTCAGGCAGGATTCTCTGTCGACCATGATGTTTGCAGATGACATTGTGTTCTGCAGTGAAAGTAAGGAACAGGTGAAAGAGAACCTGGAGAGGTGGAGGTATGCTTTGGAGAGAAGAGGAATTAAAGTCGGTAGAAGCAAGACAGAATACATGAGTGTGAATGACAGGGAGGCAGGTGTGACGTTGAAGATGGAAGGAGTAGAGGTAATGAAAGTAGATGAGTTTAAACACCTGGGGTCAACCATCCAAAGCCATGAAAAATGCAAAAGAGAGATGAAGAAGAGAAAGCAGGCAGGCTGGAGTGGGTGGAGATGAGTTTTGGGGTTATTTGTGACAGTAAAATAGCAGCTAGAGTGAAAGGAAAGATTTACAAGACTGTAGTGAGACCTGCTTTGATGCATGGTTTGGAGACAGTGGTGCTGACAAAAAGACAGGAGGTGGAGGTGGAGGTGGCAGAGTTGAAGATGCTATGATTCTCATTGGGAGTCATCATCGGCGGTCACTCGTAGTCGAGTATGACTGTCCTCCCTCTTGGTCCTTGTGGGTCTTCAGGTGGGCATAGAGGCCAATTCTGGACCCGATTATTCTGCTGCAATGTGGGCAGGGGAATGTAATGGTGGTGGGTTTGGGTTGGTCCCGATTGTTGGTTGCTCTCTCCTTCCTGAGTCTGCGTTTGTCTTGTGCAGCATGATGGAGGTCAGCGTTGTACTGTGCGGCACCCTCATGGACAATGTTTCTCCAGGTCGCCCTGTCGGTTGCCATATTTTCCCAAGCTTTTAGGTCTATGTGGCACTTCTTTAGGTTTGTTTTTATGTTGTCCTTAAATCTCTTCTTCTGGCCTCCTGGAGCCCGCTTCCCTTCAGCTGGCTGGGAGTACAGGACTTGTTTTGGGAGGCAAGAGTCAGGCATTCGGATAACATGGCCAGTCCATCTGAGCTGGTTTTGGGCAATGGTGGCAGTGATGGTGGGAAGGTTAGCCTCCTCCAAGACGCTGGTGTTGGTGCGTCTATCCTCCCAACTAATCCTGAGGATTTTTCGGAGGCATCTCTGATGGTGTGCCTCAAGTGCCTTTAAGTGCCTGCTGTATGTAGTCCAGGCTTCTGATCCATACAGGAGAGTGGGGAGCACCACCACTTTATAAACCAGGATTTTGGTTTTCACTTGGAGATCGCGGTTCTCAAAGACTCTCCTCCTTAGCCTTGAGAAAGCCCCACTGGCACTGCTGAGGCGGTGGTGTATTTCATCATCGATGACGGCTTTTGATGAGAGGAGGCTGCCAAGATATAAGAAGTGGTCCACATTTTCCAGTCGGATGTTATCAATGGAGATGTTTGGGGTTATGGCAAGTGTACTGCAGTTTGATGATGGCTGGTGGAGTATTTGTGTCTTTTTTATATTGACAGCCAAACCGAGCTGTTTGTATGCTTTGGCAAAGGCAGACAAGATGCACTGAAGGTCCTCTTCTGAGAGGGCTACGAGAGCGTTGTCGTCAGCATACTGCAGCTCCATAATGGATATGGTGGTGGTTTGACCTTTAGCTCTAAATCGGTTGATATTGAGAAGTTGACCGTCGATTCTGTACATGAGAGAATCTTCTGTACACAGAGAATCTTCTCTGTGTACACAGAGAAGATTCGTGGTTTAGGTTGGTGTCACAGAGGAAGATTCAAGGGATAGGGTGAGATGGAGGTAGATGATCCGCTGCGGCGACCCCTAAAGGGAGCAGCTGAAAGAAGAAGAAGGCTAATTATGTGGTATCAGAATTTTTTACTTTTTTATTATTTTGCTGAAATGAAGGCGTGTTGATGGAACATAGGGCTAAACCAGTGAGAGTAGTTCGACACACTCCCTCTCTATTATAGGAAAATATGATTTAAAATGTTACTTTTATTTTATTTTATTAAATTTTAATTGTAATCTGTCAAAATGACCAAAAGGCTTCAGATTTTTCTGTCACTGCTCAAAAAAAATCTGTCAATGACAGACAGTTTTCAGTGAACACAACATCTGGTCTGAAGTCAGTGTCACATTCTCAGTCACTATTTAAGAAAAACAAATACACAGTTCAAAGTTACTTTTGTAATCTTACACCTATGACCACTAACAAGCAAGACACAATTACACAAAAGAATAAATGTCTAAGATTACTATGTTAACATAGCAGATATACGGGAGACTATAATGGTAAATGGTATTCACTTATATAATGCTTTTTACTCATCTCTGGATGACCAAAGCACTTTACAGATCATGCTTGCCACCCATTCACACTGATGGCGGTGGAGATGCCATGCACCAGCGCTGGCCTGACCCACCAGGAGCAGCTGGGGGTTCAGTGTCTTGCTCAAGGACACTTCAACATGCAGACTGCAGACAGAGCGGGAATCGAACCACTGACCCTCTGATTAGTCGGCTACACTACACCTGCGCCACAGCCACCCCATCTACAAATCTATAAATCATTTGTCATATGTAAAGTAAATCTTAAATAAAATAGATATACTTATTGTTTTAATGTTGCAACTGATTGATTCAATAAATTTTAGAGTTAAAATTACCACAAATTTAAGTTTTTGTCAACTCCGTCAGATATACGTCAACACTGTCAGAATCATATTTTGATCATTTTTCATTATGATATTTATTATTTTGTGAAGGATTGTTGGTCATATGTGAAAATATAATCTGGCTCCTACCATTGTTATGTTTTCAAGTTTAAAAATTATTTTGGTTGCTGTTGAGGTTAAAGTTAATATTCTAAAATATAGTCCAATTAAAAAAGCACAGATGAAAACCTCCATAATATAAAAAAAATCTATACATGTAAAGTAACTTTCTTCTAGGTTCTGTCAGTCTAGGTAAAACCTTAACTTTGGTATAGTTTTTGTAGGTCTGGAATAATGCGAGTGAAAATTAATGTGTGTTTTTGGTGTCTGATGGTGTTGACACAAAATAGGTGATGGAAAGGCAAAAAGCACATTAAAAAGAAAAAAAGGTTGGTGGATGTATCAGAGCATAATTAGGTAGGCTAGTCCTTGGTAGATTCATACTGGACATGTTGTTTAATTTATCTGAGCAGATTTTTTTTTTTTTGTCTTTTGGATGGTTGCTCCCTTTCGGGATCACCACAGCATACCATCACCTTATATTGCGATGATCCGCATGTTGATTTAGCAGTGATTTTTATGCCAGATGCTCTTCCTGATGCAACCCTGCCCATTCATCCGGGTTTGGGACTGACACAGGGAGTACCCTGGCTTGTGCACCCCCAGTGGCTGGGTAACCAACTTTCCCTCTTCCATTCAATTTTTGCTGAGCACCAGGCTAAATGGTAGGAAGTACCATTATATGGTCTTTGGCATGACCCAGCCAGGACATTAACCCATGACCTCCCGGTTGTGGGGTGGATGCTCTACCTGTCGGCCACCATGCCAGTTTTAATTTATCTGAGCATCAATTTTATTTTTTTCAATTTTTTATCCCATTTTATACCAAGTCTCAAGAATCAGTGATCTGCAAAAATTTAAGAAATCAGGAAGGTGGCAAATACTTTTTCACAGCACTGTAGTATGCATTGCACCAATAATTGTCTTTTACTACTGAAAGTAAAACCCCTGCATTGAAAACAAAACAATGGACTTAAACTAAAAGGCATTGTATCAGTCGGCAAACATATATAGCTTTTTTCTCAATACACACCATAACTATTTTCTATTGTGTTGCCTTTGAGTAAATATAATTATTGCCTGAAGTTGACCCAATAGCTACTTCACACTATAGGGTGATCTCCATGGAGAATAAGTAGTTTTCAATCCATGTCAGGGTTTAAGTTGTGGTTTATATGGTTTTGTGTTCTTTTTTGTTTCACAAGTTTTTTGACACTCATTTCAGTATTTCCACATCATGTGCCGTTCTTCAAACACTGGTGGAATTCAAATCAAACCTTACTTGGCAATTTATTTCAGCAGGCGGTAGATTGGTTATGCTCTCTTTCTAAACCACAAAACAGAATGGGATTTTAGCCTCATATTTTGTTGTAGTGTTAGTTGTGTGCCTTTCTTGTATGTGAACCACGCCTGGCTTGTAAAGAAATTCGCTGTGACACAAGGCCAACACTGCCCTTTTCCCACCCTTCACCCTCACTAATATGCCTCCTTTTTTGAGTGAAACTGTGGAGTGCTGAATGCGCAGAAAAATAGGCCGGATTGAAGACAGGTGGAGCCCAGTAGGGGGCAGTGATGATTGTCAGGTGAATCACAGCTGAGACTGTCTCCCCATTTCATGCCTCTGATTTTAAACTGTCTAACAATGGACATAGTAGGGTGGGATGCAGCAACCAGTGATCAAACTGTATGAGGTTAAACAATTAAATCAATCAATGAAAAGTGGTGTTTATCACATTTCTTACAACCTGTTTTTTTCAGAAATAATACACATCTTGGGCAATTAATATGTAAGTTTTCTTATATAACTAATTCTTAAAAGTAAAAGAGAAGTTTCAGTGCTCACTGTGTTAATGTTGCAAAATTAACCTTTAAATTTGATTTTATCAAGGTGAAGATTTAGTCTGAGACATGGCTCTACAACGAAAATTCAAGGGAAACGTTTCAGACTTGCCGACAAACTAAAAAAAAACAAAAAACAAAAAAAAACCCTTACATTTATGAATGAAAACAGCAATTTTCCAAGGGGAAAATAATCTACATTTATTGGGAAAAGTTGCAAATTTACAAGAGAAAAGTCTCAAATTTATAAGAAAAGATGCAACATTTGCAAGATGAGAATACAAGTTTTCATGAAAAGTTGCAATTTTGAGTGAAAAGTTGTACATTAAAGGTGACATCCATAAAAATATTTTTTATTTTCCTATCCCTAAATTAATTTATTAACTACAGAGGCATAAAGTTGATCAGCCACACTATGAAAATATGGGAAAGAGTTGTTGAAGATTAAGAAGAGACGTTACAATCAGAGAGCAGCAGTATGGTTTCATCTCAAGAAAGAGTACTACAGATGCTGTGATGTTTGCTTTAAGAGTGTTGATGGAGAAGTATAGAGGTCAGAAGGAGTTGCACTGTCTTTGTGGCTCTAGAGAAAGCATGTGATAGGGTGCCAAGAGAGGAAGTGTGGTACTGTATGAGAAAGTCAGGAGTGGCAGAGAAGTATGTGAGGGTGGTGCAGGGCATGTATGAGGACAGTGAGACAGTGTGCTGTTGGAGTGACAGATGCATTCAAGGTGGGGGGTGAGATTACATCAGGGATCAGCTCTGAGCTCTTTTTTGTTTGCCATGGTGATGGACAGGCTGACAGATGAGTT
The DNA here is from genome assembly GCA_020510985.1 of Pholidichthys leucotaenia. Lineage (NCBI taxonomy): Eukaryota > Metazoa > Chordata > Actinopteri > Cichliformes > Pholidichthyidae > Pholidichthys > Pholidichthys leucotaenia. The sequence goes on along the minus strand of CM035842.1, from coordinate 358,350,503 downwards.
TCAGACAGGAGTCTCTGTGGATCATGATGTTTGCAGACGACATTGTGATCTATAGTGAGAGTAGGGAGCAGGTGGAAGAGAACCTGGAAAGCTGGAGGTACGCACCGGAGAGAAGGGGAATGAATGTGTGTGTGAATGAGCTCAAATACCTGGGCCAGCCATCCACAGCAATAAATAGTGCACAAGAGGTGTCACCCATCACCCTTGAGATGAGTTTCAAGGGTGATGGGTGACAACTGGATATCAGCTAGAGTGAAAGGGAATGTTTTCAAGACAGTAACAAGACCTGCTATGTTTTATGGTTTGGAGATGGTGGCACTGACAAAAAGACAGGAGTCAGAGCTGGAGGTGGTGTTATATCTGTAAATACTCGTGTCATGACAAGGCCAGGTGCACAGCTGAACTCAGCTTTATTAAGGGTTGGCAACACAATACAGCCACCAGGCAGGGGCATCGGCAAAGAGGCCGAATAGGGATGCCCGCTGGTATTTATAGGGCGGTGCAGTGGCAGAAGAGGAAGTGGCCGCCACTACACCGCACTTCATAATAAAACAACAATATTACAGGTGGCAGAGTTGAAGATGCTAAGATTCTCAGTGGGAGTGCCTAGGAGGGACAGGATTAGAAATGAGGGACGCCTTAGGTCGAGCGGTTTTGAGACAAAGTAAGAGAGTCAAGGCTGAGATGGTCTGGACATGTGCAGAGGAGGGAGAGTGGATATTCTGGACAAAGGATGTTGAAGATGGAACTGCCATGGAGGGAAAAGAGGAAGACCACAGAGAAGATTCATAGATGTGGTAAAGGAGGACAAAGAGAGGGTTGGTGTTACAGAGGAAGATGGAAGGGATAGGGTGAGATGGAAGTAGATGACCTGCTGTGGTGACTCCTAAAGGGAGCAGCCAGAAAATGAAGAAGAAGAAGAAGATCTGTAAAATAATTGGTATTATTATTGCTATTGTTGACAGTTCAGTTTATACTTAAGACTTGGCTATTTCACCTTTATTTTAAGGCTTACATAGATTTAGCAGCACCACGCAGACTTTTTTTGTGCCAAAAACCACTCATACTGGCTCTTTCCATCACTGAGGTGTCGGACCCCTTTTGTAGGCAATGCTTCAGCATAAGGCGTCATAATTGGCCCTTTGGGGCAGAAATAAGGCACCATTTGCCTGCTGTGAGTTTGCTTATTTAATAAAGAATAATAAGAAACAAATACTGGCCATGAAGGACGATTACAAAAAAGGCAATAAACATGGACCATGAGGGGTGACTACAGGAAGATGAAATAACGAAAAACCATGAAAGCTTACTTACAATAAATTCACGAAGCACAGACTTAAACAGGAAACAACGTAATAATTCCTGTCTACACAAGGTGAGGTCGCAGCGAGGAATAAACCTCGCCAGCGAACTTAAATAATACAAGGGGGGAAACCAAAATGTGACTCAGGTGTGGCTGCATGAATGAGAATGTAATTAGAAACACTTAACAGCTGTGACAGGTCGCAAACAGATTTGACAGGCGGAAGTCATGTCACAACGCTGTCAAAATAAAAGCACAAATAATAACGGCAGAAACCAGGACTAAATAATTATACATCATGACAGTGCCCCTCCCTTAAGGGGTGGATCCAAGACATCCCGCAGTAACATCACAAGAAAAGAGAGTACACCCACTCCCCCTTCCAACAGAAATAACTTCAAAAACCAACCCTGGGAGGGTGGTGGGGGTATCCAGGCCTGGAAGGAGAGACACGAAAACAAAAACAACCCAAAAAACACATGATCCACACACTGACAAAACAAAGTACTTAGAAAACTAAACAATACAAGATAAATAAGGAAACTGTTCTGGTGACCTACCAGAGTCCCGGCTCCACCCGATCATTGGGTGGAAAAGGTCGGGCGGCCTACCAGGACTCCAGAGCCCCCAACCAGGATGAAAAAGTCCATCGGGTGATCTACCAGGGTTTAGAAGCCACGCCAGTAAACAAGAGAGTTTGGGCGGTCTCCCCGCATCTATGGGCCAGTGGGTCGCAGTGCACCATACACATCCCCCTGGATGCAGCAGATGGAACCAGTGCTTTCCGCAGCCCCCCGGAACCAGGAGATGGACACCCGATGAAGGTGATGGCGGTGGAAGAAATACGACCGGCCTGGATGTGGACCGAGGACCCGCCGCAGCCTTGGGCATAGGCGCTACAACCTCGGTGACCCCGGACTGGGGCGAAGCGGCACCCTCCGTGTCCCTGGACTGAGGTGTTGCGGCACCCTTGGTGGCTCTGGGCTGAGGTGTTACGGCACCCTCGGTGGCCCTGGACTAGGATAGAACTGCACCCTTGGTGGACCCGGACTGGGACAGAGCTGCACCCATGATGGCCCCCGAGCTGGAACGTAGCACCCACAGTAGGCACATACTGGAGCACCGCACCCATGTGGGATTCAAGCTGGGATGCAGCACCCACGGAGACCCAGACTGAGGAAAAACTGCACCGTCGGAGGTCCCGGGCTCGGACGGCGCCTCCATGACAACCTCAGCAGGAGGGGGAGCAGCACCCACAAAGGTCCCAGCCTGGGACGGAGCCTCCATGACAACCTCGGCCTGAAGAGCTGGACCCACGAAGACCTCAGGTGGCGGACCCGAACCCACAGAGACCTCTGGCATAGCTGGATGATTCTCGGTGACCCTGAGAAAAGACTCAGATAGAAGAGGAACAGGGTCAGGGTCACCAGTGGCAGTGGAACCCTGCAAGGCGAGCTCAGGTGCAGCTGAAGGCTGCACCCGGCTCTCCCCCCCCAAGAGCCAGGCAAGATCTCTCCAATATAGAAACAACAAAAACAAAGGAGAGTACTCGCCTGAGCTCAAGTTCCACCACTGTCCAGAACTCCGTCGATCCAGATGGTGATGTCTCGGGCCCGGCTCTCTGGAGGTCCAGCTTGGACTCTGCTGTGGTGGCCCCAACAGCAGGTGTGATGGTCGCTGCAGTCCTGGAACACCCTGGCGATGTGACCCACGCAGGTGGCTCGCCCGGTGTGGCGACAGGAGATCCGCTTCCTTCTGGTGCTGAATCCTGCAGGGTTGAAGCCCAGGGACACTTCGTCATCGGCTCAGGCTCCGGATTGCAGATGGCCCTCTTCCTCTGTCCGGATCGTGGCTGCGGGGCTGGAACCAGGTTTTCCAGGGCCGCAGGCTCCTCCTCTGTCTGGCGGCTTAATCCCAGAACCGACAGACACTCAGGGAGCGTAGGAGGAGACACAGAGAGAGCAGGAAAAGTTTTTGTGGCTGCATCAGGTGGTGAGGACTCAGTGGACTGCACTAAATGAGACTCACCTCGGGAATCAGACAAGGTAATTCATAAGATGGTGATATAGAGTGAAAAAAAGCACTTGCCTGTTTTCCCAGGGTACGGTGGTTCCTGCTGCAGCAAGACCAGTTTCTTCCTTCTCCATGACTGCGGTGATCGTGGGCCCCTCTGGAGAACATGAAGGAGCCGCCCCTGCAGGCACGGTGATGGGCGGAGCCAGGGGGAAATCAGTTGGGCTCACAGCAGTCGGAGGTGACGCCAGGGTGGAGAAGGGGACAGCAATGGCCCAGGAAAAGGAAGCTGACGAGACAGCCGGCAAGGATAACCTAGAGGCAGAAGCTGTTGTGGTTCCTTCTTGGCACAGTGAAGTGGATGCAACTGGCTGAGAGAAGGAGGATTTTCTCCGACGGCCCGTAGCTGGGCAATGGCGGGGGGTTTGCGGCGTTTTCACCTAGTGACTCTCCTCCATTTGGTTCGGTACAGCCGTATTACGGGGAGTGGAGGTCCGTGCTGGGAACTGGCATCTTAGAGCAGGTGAAGCGGGAGCTGGAGACGGAGCAGGAACCTGGAGAGGAGTCGATTGGACCAAAGGCAGGGAGTGCCTCCCCATTGGCGCCGATCTTGGCTTCCTGGTGGGATTCCTCTCCAACTCACGGTTCTACTGTTGCAGAGCTGCCATCAGGGATATCCTCTCCCTTCCTTCAGCATGCTCCAAGAGGCGAGGATGTCGCCACACGGCCATCTCCGCAAAGTCCAGGTACAACAAAGCGTCTTTGGGATTGGAATATTGTCAAGCTATGGCTAAGAGGTCATCAATTTCCATTAGAGCCTGGCAGAGCTCAAAGCCCAGGGTCATTGGGTACCCCTCCCAAACGATGCCATTCCCAAAAAGCAAGCAGCCAAAAAAGGGGAAAAATAGAACAGTAGAAAAAGAAAAAAAAAGGCAAACTCACAGCCGCTGGCACCTACAGGCTGCAACCTACTGTCATAATTGGCCCTTTGGGGAAGAAATAAGGCACCATTCGCCTGCTGTGAGTTTGCTTATTTAATATAGAATAATAAGAAACAAATACTAGCCACGATGGGCGATTACAAAAAAGGCAATAAACATGGACCACGAGGGGTGACTACAGGAAGATGAAATAACAAAAACCATGAAAGGTTACTTACAATAAATTCACGAAGCAGAGTTTTAAACAGGAATCGACGTAGGAATTCCTGTCTACACAGGGTGAGGTCGCAGCGAGGAATAAACCTCGCCAGCGAACATAAATAATACAAGGGGGGAAACCAAAATGTGACTCAGGTGTGGCTGCACGAATGAGAATGTATTTAGAAACACTTAACAGCTGTGACAGGTCGCAAACAGATTTGACAGGTGGGAGTCATGTCACGATGCTGTCAAAATAAAAGCACAAATAGTAACCGCAGAATCCAGGACTAAATAAATATACAGAAAAAGGAAAATGACCAAAAGACTTGAGCACGGTATAGACCCACACTTGGCATCATGACATAAGGAACCTCTCTTATGAGTTTGACATGTTATGTGGATTCCCTGAAGAGGAACATGACTTCTGTCTCTTCCTTTCCCAGTCGGGGGTCATTCATGAAAACAACTTGAGACTGGCTTTTCCCCTTATTTCAACTGCTGTCTTTTTGTGTGTAATTTTAACACCACGTCCAATACATCTTAACCTCTGAATGAGAATGTAAAAAGCGTCAGTCTCTCTGCATGTGTGTGTGTGTGTGTGTGTGTGTGTGTGTGTGTGTGTGTGTGTGTGTGTGTGTGTGTATTTCGTGTGTCCTGCCCTGGTGACAAGAAGTCATACAGTGACCTGCCATCAGTCAAGAGTTTCTCCACTCTTTATGCATTGGCCTTAATGAGGAGACATTCAGCCAAACAAAGAGACATGATGCAACAAAAGAGTTGACGCTGAAAAGGGGCAAATCTGAAGTCCTTCCATCTCCCATTCACTTGTACATATAAGGACTGGGCCATCAAGCACACGGCAAACCCTCCAGTAAAATTCCATCACTGGCAAACACAGCACTGAGAAAAAGTCAGAGAGGAAGAGCTGCTTTTTTCCAAGTACTTCTTTGCCATCAAGTGGAAGCACACTTGCATGTTTAATTATTTCCTTTCACATTTAGACAGAAATTACAGTGCATGACAGTGTGTTTTTTCCTGCATGATATATGGTTACGTATATTTATACCCCTTTTTTTTTTTTTTAGTGAAACCTCATGTATGACCTATATTTATCATCTCTGATGTCTGCGTTTTAATTAAACTTCTGTAGAATCTGTACTTCTTATAGGTAATTCAACATATATGCAATATAAATGTAATAATTACTTCAAATTTGTCAACTTGTTCAATAACCAAATGAAACTTAAATTGTAATAAATCTGAAGTGAAAGGGAGCAGCAGTCAACTTGTTAACCTTTGAATGGAGCGTTAACTGTGCCACAGACCTTCATACACTCTGAACATGCCATTTTTTCCCTTGAAATACAATAATAATGGTGTCTGTGTATGATTATTTGGTCTCTGGCGACACTGATTCAGAGGCTCCAAAGTGAAATAAAACAATATATCGCATTTTGAAGCATGGTGTTACTTCTTGGTTTGGCCTTGTGATAAAACCTTTGAACTATTTGTCTGTTCCCATCCAAACTGTCGTAAAAGAGTAGGTCAATCACCTGATAATCTCAGTACTGTTAAAACTATATGTGGAAATATGATACAATATTGCACAAGCTGCTGCTTGTTACAGCCCCAATTCCAGTGAAGTTGGGAGGTTGTGTAAACGTAAATCAAAACAAAACACAATAATTTAAAAATCCTTTTCGGATGACTTCCGGGAAGATGGCGGAGAGACATAACACTTAAACAAAGAGCTCTCCCTAGCCGGATTAAAAATCATCGGTAAATGGCCAACTCGACATAAACGAATCAATAAACTAAGGGATGAAAACACGAAGGAACCGGGCACAAGGACAAAAACAGGGTAAAATTGAAGAATTCCTCTCCAACAACGCAGGAAAAACCGCTGTACGCAAAGCCCAAAAAAACGAGGTGTCTACAGCAGAGAAAATGGAGGACACCAGACTCGACAACATGAACGCTGGCATCGCCAGTTTGGGTGAAGAGTTAAGAGAATTCAAGCGACAGCTACAACAGGATTTAGCGGCTCTTAAGGAGGAACTGAAAAAAGAAATTAAGGAGGAAATCATGGACCTCCGAAGAGAAATGGAGCGTAAATTAACGGAAAACATGGAGGAGCTGCGCTCCCAGCGGGCGTGTATGACAGAAGCGCTGACCCGAATTTCGGAACTAGAAGATTGGAAAAGCGAGGCAAACGAACAACTACAGACCCTGACGACGCAAACGCAGAGGATGCAGGAGAAAATAAACGACTTGGAGAGCAGATCCCGACAAAGCAATATGCGCATCTTTGGAATTCCGGAGGGCATTGAAGGCAACTCGATGACAAAATTCATGGATCAGTTCTTAAAAAAAGAACTGGAAATACCCGGAGAAACGGATCTGCAGATTCAACGGGCGCACAGAGCACCGGCACAGAACCCGAAAACAAACTCTCCACCCAGGTCAGTTGTGGTAAACTTTGTGAAATATGACATAAAGGAAAGAATCCTGACGCAAGCATGGAAAAAAAAGATACGAATCGGCGACAAACAGGTATTTTTTGACCATGACTACCCGACAGAAATCGTGCAGCAGCGGAAGAAATATGCCAATATTAAAAAAACGCTGAAAGAGAAAAAAATTAGATTCCAAACGCCGCTAACGAAAATGAGGATTCATTGGGAGGAAGGCACAAGAACCTACAACACGGCTGAAGAGGCAGCGCGGGATATGATGGAGCGGGGCCTTGAGGTGAGCGTGCCGAAGGAGACGGCTGGAGCAGCGGCGGCCCTGAACGCACCACGACAGACGGAGTGGAGGCGAGTGAACGGCGGAAGAAGGGGGAGAGACGTAGAGCAGCGGGCCCAGGACAAGCTACAAGGCTTTCAACTGAAAGCCTAGATCATAACAAAGATTAAGAAAGGCACAGAAGAAATGAAGGCCAAGAAGACAAGGTAAAAGAGAAACAGACGGCTAGGAGAGGTTTAAGTGATATTTGTTGGACATTTCTAGACTTATGACTATTACTTTGATAGTAATTAGAAGTCTAGGGAGGGCCCTTCACTCTGTGAAGACAAACCCCCCACCCACCAACAGGGACCAGTGGGCAGAAGAAAGGCCCAAAGTACGGAGGTTGAGATTTTTTAATGTGTTTTTATATAAATATGTGTTATTTTTGTTGTTAAAGGGGCTAGGAGCACAAGTTAAAAAAATGGAAAAACATGAATATGGGTAAAAATCTTAAGATAATGACATTAAACGTGAATGGTCTGAACTCACCTGTTAAAAGGGAAAGAATAATAAGAAAATTCAAGAAGGAAAAAGCTGAAATTATATTTATGCAAGAGACACATTTGAGCAAGACAGAACATGTGAAACTAAAGAGATTTGGCTATAAGAACTCCTACTACAGTTCATTTAAGGGAGGAGCAAAAAGGGGGGTTATGATACTAATCTCAAACAAAATACAATTTGAAAGTGAACAGGAAATCCAGGATAAAGAAGGCAGGTATGTAATAATAAAGGGAAGAATAGATGGTATGCAGATTACATTAGTGAACATCTATGCCCCACCAGAAAGTGACAAGGGTTTTTTTCAACATCTGTTTGATCTCATAGCAACACACAGTGAAGGAGTCCTAATTTGTGGAGGAGACTTAAATGCTGTCATGGATCATGAAGTTGACACAACAAGTGTTAAGAAGACAAAAAAACATGTAACAAAGTTCATAAGAACCTCACTGGCAGAAATGGGTATGGTAGACATATGGAGGGACCTGCACCCACTCGAAAAAGACTATACACATTATTCAGCAGTCCATAAAGTACACTCTAGAATAGATTACTTCCTTATGAATGAAGGTGACAGACACAGGGTGAGAAATTGTTGGATTGGAGGGGCAGAAATATCAGATCATAATCCTATATACATGGAAATATATTTGAACAATAGAAAACGACAAACAACATGGAAACTTAACGTAGGACTGTTAAATGATGAGAAAATGAAAGAAAGAATAAAAATAAACATAAACGAATATATCCAAGAGAATGACAATGAAGAAGTGGACCCAACAATACTATGGGACACACTAAAAGCCGTGTTAAGGGGTAAATTAATTGTTGAAACAGGAAAAGCAAATAAGACTAAACTGGAAGCGTATGAACAAAGATGTGAGAGACTGAGGGAACTAGAACGTAAACATCAAAGCACAAATGACCCAAAAATATATCAAGAAATTAAAGAAGAAAAAACAAAGATAAAAGAAACACAAATGGATGAAATTGAAAGGAAAAATAGATATCTAAAGCAAAAATATTATGAAACGGGGCCAAAAGCCACAAAACTGCTGGCAAAACGGTTAAGAAAACAACAAACAATGAATAATGTATACAAGATTAAAGACCCCACCACAAATAAAACCACAGTTAACCCAGAAAACATCGAAGAAATTTTCCATAATTTCTACCAAGAACTATACTCGCAACCTGAAGAAACAAATACTAAAGATATCAAAAAATTTCTAGACACATTGGACTTGCCATCAATAGGAAATCAACAAAATGAAAAACTAACAGCAGAAATAACAACACAAGAGATCAGAGATGTGATTAAGTCACTTAAAAACGGTAAATCACCAGGTAGTGATGGATACCCATCTGAGTTTTATAAACTGTTTATAGAAGAACTCACGCCACAACTCCTAAAGTCATTTAATTGGACGCTGAACAACAACAAAATACCTCCATCATGGAACGAAGCCATTATTTCAGTTATTTTAAAACCAGGGAAAGATAAAGAACAATGCGGAAACTATAGACCAATCTCTTTATTAAATGTAGATTATAAAATATACACAACAATTATATGTAAACGAATAAAGACATTCTTGACGGAATTGATAGAAGATGATCAAACTGGATTCATAGAGGGACGCCAAACACATGACAATATCAGGAGAACAATACATATAATTAACCAAATACATAAAGAAAAGAAAAGCACAGTAATAATGAGTTTAGACGCAGAAAAAGCATTTGACAGGGTTAACTGGAAATTCCTATATAGTGTACTGGAGCGCTTTGGATTTAACGAAAAATCAGTACAATGCATAAGGACGCTATATCAAGAACCTGTGGCAAGAATCAAGATAAACGGTAGCTTAACAGACAAAGTAAATATACAAAGATCAACTAGGCAGGGATGCTGCTTATCGCCCACCTTGTTTGCTCTGTTCATAGAACCATTGGCTCAAGCGATACGACAAAATAAGAAATTAAAAGGTGTAACAATAAAGGGGGCGGAACACAAGATTGGGCTATTTGCAGACGATATTATAGTTTACCTTGAACAACCAGATAAATCAATAATGGAAATGATGAACTTGATAGAAAATTTTGGAAAATTATCAGGATACAAGATAAACATAACAAAAACACAAATACTGACATTCCACTATAACCCTCTAAACCAGATAACTGATAAGATCAAACTAAACTGGAACCAAAAAGAAATAAAATACCTTGGAGTGAACATACCTAAAGACCTAAGCAAAATATATAAAGCAAACTATGATAGGTTGGAACAAGAAATAAAAAAAGATATTGATAGATGGTCAATCTTAAATATGGATCTGAATTCAAAAATTGAGACAGTCAAAATCAGCATACAACCTAGATTACTTTACCTCTTCCAGGCTATACCAACAGAGATTCCAGATGCCCAATTCTCAAAGTGGGACAGGATGATATCGAGATTTGTTTGGGGAGGTAAAAAACCAAGAGTGAAATATAAAACCCTCCAATTACCAAAAGAGAAAGGAGGCATGGGCCTACCGAGTCTAAAGGAATATTACTACTCAGCACAAATAAGATATATCATATGTTGGTGCGACGAGGGATATGAGGCAAAATGGAAAGAAATGGAAAAGGAAATTGAGGGACTCCCAGTACAAAGCATAATAGGGGATAAAGATGCATATAAGCAAATCAAACAAATAGACCCAATCACTAAATTTACTTTAGAACTGTGGTATAAAATAGTACAAAAATATAATATAAGGGAAGACATAAAACTATTGAAATGGGTAGCATTTGACAGTCAGTTTGAACCGGCAAAACAAGATAGGGGATACAAAAATCTGGTGAACAAGGGAATCACAGCATGGGGCAATATCGGAAAAAAAGATCTCGGGAGCTTTGTAAATATCAGGAGAAAATTTAAATTAGAAAGATCGGAATTTTTCAGATATCTGCAGATGACAGATTACTATATGAAGAAGATTAGGCATAACCTCCAAACAGATGTGAACGAGATTATACAACTTATTTTAAGCTCATATGCAGGAAATAAAATAAGAATTATTTCAAAACTATATCAGAAACTTATGACAAACAATCATACAAGTAACTATATAAAGGAGAAATGGGAGAAAGAGCTCAATTTAAACATAACAGAAGAAAGCTGGCAGGAAATATGGAAAACACAACACACATCAACAAATTCAAGGGCATGGAGGGAATTTGGATGGAAAAACCTGATTCGCTTTTTCATTACACCACAGATTCAAGGAAAATATACAAATACCCAATCTTTATGCTGGAGGGGATGTGGGGCTCAAAATGCAGACCACTCACATATGTTTTGGAAATGCTACAAAATATCATCATTTTGGAAATCTATGCATGTGACAATACAGAGGATATTAGGATATAATATACCAATGAACTGTAACCTGATGTACTTATGTGATCTTAAAAAAGACAATGTTATACAGGCTGAGGACAGATATCTAGTTAAAATCTTGTTGATTGCATGTAAAAAAACTATCACAAAAAATGGCGATCAGAAGTTCTTCCTGACCAAGAACAATGGACTGACATTGTTGAGGACATACGTATGATGGAAAAACTAACATATCGACGAAGAATGCAAGAAGGAATATGGGAGAAAAAATGGCGGAAATGGACACACTACAAAGTGCAACAACGAGGCAGAAATTGAAAGAATAACCAAAGACACTGAAAAAACCAGAAGAATTAAGAGATGGAAACTAAAAACTTGATGCTCCAACATTTGCCCCCCCCCCCTTTTATTTTTTTTAAATTTTTTTTTCTTATTTTTTATTTTTTTTATTTTTCCCTACCCTAACCCCTTTGTTTTTTAAATGTAGATTGTGATCTGAATGCATTATATATGATGAAAAATGAATAAAAATCTAAGTTACAAAAAAAAATCCTTTTCAACCTACAGTATATTCAATTGAATGCGCTACAAAGACAAGATATTTAATGTTCAAACTGATAAACTTTATTTTTAAAAAAATATTCATTCATTTTGAATTTGATGCCTGCAACACGCTGAAAAAAAAAAAAAAAAAAACTGGGTCCGGGGGAGCACAAGTCTGGGAAAGTTGAAAAATGCCCAAAAAGTACCTTTTTAGAACATAGCGCACTTGAACAGGTTAACTGGAAACAGGTGAGTGTAATGAATAGGTGTAAAAGGAGCATCCCCCAACGGCTCAGTCATTCACAAGCAAGGATGGGCAGAGGTTCATCACCTTGTGCGCAACTGCTTGAGAAAATACTCCCAACAGTTTCTCAACTTACAGTTCCAAGGAATTTAGGGATTTCATCATCTACATTTCATAATATCATCAAAAGATTCAGCCAAAAACATGCCCATTACTGTCAATCTCTCAAACAGTACTGCTTTAAAAACTGAAATCATTCTGTAAAGGATGTTACCACGTGGGCTCAGGAACACTTCAGAAAACCATTGTCAGTTAACATAGCTCATTGCTACATCTAAAAGTGCAAGTTAAAACTCTACTATGCAAAGTGAAAGCCACACAGTGGTGTAAAAAAGTGTTTGCCCCCTTCCTGATTTCTCTTTTTTTTTTGTACATTTGTCACACTTAAATGTTTCAGATCATCAAACAAATTTAAAATATTAGACAAAGATAACACAAGTAAACACAAAATGCAGTTTTTAAATGAAGGTGTTTACTGTTAAGGGAAAAAAAATCCAAACCTGCATGGCCCTGTATGAAAAAGTGATTGTCCCCCCTCCCCCCGTTAAAACATAAATTAACTCTGGTTTATCACATCTTTGGAAAGCAGAGTTTAATTTCTCTAGCCCCACCCAGGCTCGATTACTGCCACACCTGTTCTCAATCAAGAAATCACTTAAATAGGACCTGCCTGACAAAGTGAAGTAGACCAAAAGATCCTCAAAAGCTAGACATCATGCTACGATCCAAAGAAATTCAGGAACAAATAAACAAAGTAATTGAGATCAGTTAGTCTGGAAAAGGTTATAAAGCCATTTCTAAAGTTTTGTGACTCCAGCAAACTACAATGAGAGCCATTATCCACAAATGGCGAAAACATGGAACAGTGGTGAATCTTCCCAGGAGTGGCCGGATGACCAAAATTACCCCAAGAGCGCAGCAACGACTCATCCAAGAGGTCAACAAATGATCCCACAACAACGTCCAAAGAACTGCAGGCCTCACTTGCCTCAGTTAAAGTCAGTGTTCATGACTCCGCCATAAGAAAGAGACTGGGCTAAAATGGCCTAAAGGCTCATGTCAGTTTTGCCAGAAAACATCTTGATGATCCCCAAGACTTTTGGGAAAATACTCTGTGGACTGATGAGACAAAAGTTGAACTTTTTGGAAGGTGTGTGTCCCATTACATCCAGAGTAAAAGTAACACATCATTTCAGAAAAGGAACATCATACCAGCAGTAAAATATGGTGGTGGTAGTGTGATGGTCTGGGGCTGTTTTGCTGTTTCAGGACCTGGAAGATTTGCTGTGGTAAATGGAACCATGAATTCTGCTGTCTACCAAAAAATCCTTAAGCAGAATGTCCGGCCATCTGTTTGTGACCTCAAGCTGAAGTGCACTTGGGTTTTGCAGCAGGACAACGATCCAGAACACACCAGCAAGTCCACCTCTGAATGGCTTAAGAAAAACAAATTGAAGACTTTGGAGTGGCCTAGTCAAAGTCCTAACCTGAATCCGACTGAGATGCTGTGGCATGACCTTGAAAAGGCAGTTCACGCTCGAAAACCCTCCAGTGTGGCTGAATTACAACAATTCTGCAAAGATGAGTGGGCCAGAATTCCTCCACAGCACTGTAAAAGACTCACTGGCAGTTATTGCAAACGCTTGATTGCAGTTGTTGCTGCAAAGGGTGGCCCAACCAGTTATTAGGTTTAATGGGCAATCACTTTTTCACACAGGGCCATGTAGGTTTGGATTTTTTCCCCCTTAATAATAAACACCTTAATTTAAAAATTGCATTTTATGTTTACTTGTGTTATCTTTGTCTAATATTTAAATTTGTTTGATGATCTGAAACATTTAAGTGTGACAAACATAGAAAAAAAACGAGAAATCAGGAAGGGGCAAACACTTTTTCACACCACTGTATATTAGAAAGAAACAGAAACACTGCCAGTTGTTCTGGGCCCAAGCTCAATCTGAGATGGACTGATGCAAAGTGGAAAAATTTGTTGTGGTCTGACAAGTCCATATTTCAAATTATTTTTGGAAATCATGGACGTCATGGCCTCCGGACTGAAGAGGAAAACGACCATCAAGATCACTATTAGCACTAAGTTCAAAAGCCAGTATCTGTGATGGTATGGGGGGGGGGGCGGGGTGTTAGTACCCATGGCATGGGTAACTTGCACATACAGCGGGGAAAATAAGTATTGAACATGTCACCATTTTTCTCATTAAACATATTTCTGATGGAGCCATTGACCTAAAATTTCTACTAGATATCAATAACAACCCAAGTAATCCAGACATACAAAGAAATCATGGCAGCTATGTTTAAAAAACAAGTTATATGTAATAAAGTTGAATAACACAGAGGATAAGTATTGAATACACTTGGTGAAATTCATTTAATATTTAGTGGAAAAGCCTTTGTTGGTAATAACAGCTTCCAGACACCTCCTGTATGGAGAAACTAGGCGTAGGCATTGCTCAGGAGTCATTTTAGCCCATTCTTAAATGCAAACTGTCTTTAAATCTTGAAGGTTCCATGGGTGTCTAGGAACCCTGATCTTCAGTTCGTTCCATAGATTTTCAATTGGATTCAGGTCAGGTGACTGACTGGACAATTCTAGCAGCTTTATTTCCCTTCTCTGGAACCAGTTGAGAGTTTCGTTGGCTGTGCGTTTGGGATCATTGTCTTGCTGAAATGTCCACCTTCGTTTCATTTTCAGGCGACAGGTGACAGGCAACAGGTTCTTTTCAAGGATGTCTCTGTACATTTGTCCATATATGAAGTCTGCCTGTACGATGAGCTGAAAAACACCCCCACACCATGATGGGATGTGCAGTGCCATTTCTCCTCCAAATATGCTGTGTGTTGTGGCATCCAAAATGTCCAAATTTGGTGTCATCTGACCAGACTATATTTAGTTTATATTAGTATTTTACTGGCTTGCCCAAATGTTGTGCAGCAAACTGTAAACAAATGTCAACATGCTTTTTCTCCAGCGATGGAGTCTTGTGAGGTGGTCCTTTTATGATAAAATGTTCTTTCCACTTCCGAATGATGGCTCCAACAGTACTAGAAATTTGCCTGTAACCAATGCCATCATTATGTTTCACAACAATAAGATTGCAAAGGTCGAGAGAGAGCTGTTTGCTTCTTGCCATCACGAGTTCTTTGTGGTGTGACAATCTGATATTCACAGACCTTTTTGCTGTCAGTCAAGACTTAACCAGCTGAAATTAATTTGCACTGATGGGGGATGGGATGGCTTCCTAAATTCTGATGGATTTCAGCTGGTTTCTTGGCTTTCTATGCCTTTTTGCACCTTTTTCTTCATGTGTTCAATACTTATTCCTGCTGCCATTCCACTTTATTAAATATAACTTGTTTTGTGAACACAGTTGCCTTGATTTCTTTGTATGTATGGATTACTTGGGTTGTTACTGATAACTGGTAAAAATCTCAGGTCAATGGCTCCATCAGAAAAATATTTAATGAGAAAAATGTTGATGTGGGAATCCCTCTCAGTATATTCACACTCAGACTTAAAAGACAAAAGGGAATTGTCATGGGGGGTTTGTGTGTGGATGTGGGGGGTGGTGTGTTGATGTGAACAGTGACAAAGAGAATGGGAATTACAAAGGCTTTGATGTTAAGGCAGCACACAGAGAAGGCTGACCGAGTGGTATGATTTAAGAGCAGAGGTGCCTGAGATCTGTTACTCTTTTGCTGCTTGTGTTTCTAGAGAAATGTAGAGAGAGAGTGAATAAAGCCTGATATGATCTGGACCTCTCTGCCTGATTATTTCTCTCTCCACACTGGTGACCCTTGACGCACAATGGAACGCGAGGCGAACACCCCGGAGATGACCCGGACGGGTACCAGCAACGCTTGCGCCGTTTCGGTCAAACTCCCAGACATTTGGCTACATGACCCGAAGTCTTGGTTCCTCCACACCGAGGCCCAGTTCACGCTCCGGGGAATAACGGCAGATGACAACAGATACTACTACGTGGTCATAGCGCTGGATGCACGCACAACTCAGCAGGTGGTGAGCCTGCTCCAACTGCCCCCAGCCTGTGACAAATACGGCGCTCTCAAAACTGTGCTGACCCGGCGCTACATGCTCTCGGACTGTGAGAGAGTGGAGAGGCTCCTGACGCACTCCAAGTTAGGAGATGGGTCGGCGGTCGAATTGATGGAGAAGATGTTGGCGTTGATGGGCACAGATGACGGGCATTTCCTCTTTGCTCACCTTTTCCTCCGGAACCTCCCGAAGGCAGATCGGATTATCCTCACCACCAGAGCCCTCACAGTGAACGCAGCAGTGTAGGACCCCAGCAAGACGGCCAGCAGAGGCGAGGAGCCAGCGATGGTGGCTGCAGCAGGGGCCAAGAAGCACCGGAGAGACACGGTCTGTTTCTACCACCGCCGTTTTGGAGAGGATGCATGCCGATGCATGCCACCGTGCCAATTCAAGCATTTGGGAAACGCCAGGACTGGCAGTCGGTAGCAGCTGTGACTGCCGGTGAAGCAAGCAAGCTGCTCTATGTGACAGACTCACGCTTGGGGAGATGGTTCCTTGTGGACTCTGGCTCCCAAAAGAGCCTCATCCTGCCGTCCTACGCTGACTGGCTGGTGGGAACTAGCAGCCCCGAGATGACGGCCGCAAATGGATCAGACATTAAGACTTTTGGTGAGAGGACGCTGACTGTATCCTCGCACGGCCGTACATACCAATGGACATTCGTCATAGCGGCATGCAGCTTCCCCATCTTAGGCACTGATTTTTTGTGTGCACACGGACTACTAGTCGATGTTGCTAACAGACGCCTGATTAACGCTATGTCTTTTGATTCTCTACCCTGTACAGCTCGAGGAGCCGGGCCAACAACACTAGCCAAAGTCACAGCTCCAGGGGGTAAGTTCCACACACTACTCACCCAGTTCCCAGCACTCATGGTCCCGACGTTTTCGGCGGCCATCACTAAACACGGGGTGGAGCACTTCATTACCACTACAGGGCCGCCCATTTTTGCAAGACCTCGGCGCCTGGACGCAGCTAAACTGGCCACAGTGTGCGAGGAGTTTGCCAACTTGGAAAGGTTGGGCATCATCAGGCGCTCAAACAGCCCATGGGCATCCCAGCTACATATGGTTCCTAAGGCCGAGGGATTGTGGTGACCATGCGGAGATTTCTGCAGATTAAACAACGCCACAGCGCACGACCGCTACCCCATCCCTCATATTCAGGATTTTTCCGTTCACCTCATCGGGGCATGCATTTTTTCCAAGATAGACCTGGTCCGCGGTTACCACCAGGTCCCGGTGTGTGCTGAGGACATACCCAAAATGGCAGTAATAACCCCGTTTGAGTTTTTACGCATGCCTTTCGGGTTAAAAGGCGTGGAGCAGACATTCCAACGCATGATAGATGCGGTGTTGCGCGATCTGCTGTTTGTGTTCGTTTACCTGGACGACATCCTCGTGGCCAGCGCGAGGATGAACACGTAACCCCCCTCAGGACAATTTTCCAGAGGTTGGAGGAGCACGGATTAATGATCAACCTGGCGAAGTGCCAGTTCAGGGTGGCGGGGATTGATTTTTTGGGCCACCGCATCTCACCGGAGGGCGTGACACCCTTGCCAGACAAGGTGCGCACCATGGCGAATTTTCCCCGGCCTCAGACGGTCAGGGCGCTGCAGGAGTTTTTGGGGTTGGTTAACTTCTATAATCGTTTCATCCCCCACGCAGCCCAGCTCATACAGCCATTGTACGCCGTGCTTAAGAAATGGAAACCAGCGGACAGAGTCGACTGGACTCCTGAGCGGGAGCAGGTGTTTTCCAAGGTTAAAACAGCTCTGGAAAACGCCGCACTGCTGGCGCATCCGGACCCGGCGGCTCAGATAGCGCTCACTACCGACGCCTCAGACGTGGCCATGGAGCTGTCATGGAGCAGCACGTCGCCAGTTCTTGGCAGTCACTCACCTTTTTTAGCAGGTCTTTGTGTGACAGTGAACGTAAATACAGCACGTTCAGCCATACGCCACTTCCAGTTCTGGCTGGAAGAGTGCACCTTCACTGCATTCATAGACCACAAGCCGCTAACGTATGTGATGCCCAAGGTTTCGGAACCATGGTCGGGCCGGCAGCAGAGACAGCTGGCTGCGATCTCAGAGTTTACGACCGACAATCAGCATGTGGCCAGTAAACTTAACATGGTGGCGGACTGCCTCTCGTGCGCATTAGTGGCCCCAATCCACGTTGGTTTAGATTACTCGGCCATGGCCACTGCGCAGAGCGGCGATGCGGACGTTTACGTGCTCCAGTCTGGACCAACAGGGTTAAGGCTGGAGAACAGAGTACTGCAACAGAGAAGGTGATCGGCTGCAAGCTCCCATCTCTCCAGGACCTGTACATCTCCAGGACCCGGAGGCGTGCAGGCCGGATCATAGCCGATCCTTCACACCCTGGTCACGTACTGTTTGCCACCCTCCCCTCAGGTAGAAGACTTTGGTCCATTCAGACTAAAACCTCCTGGCACATGAAGAGCTTTTTCCCCTCTGCCATCAGACTGCTTAACATTAAGTGACTTATTGACTCTTGTGCACTATATACAGCAGCTCAACCAGACTCATGTCATTCATCACTGTTTTTCTGTTGCATTATCGACTGCACTATGTGGTACTCCACATCATCTGCTACTTGCTAATTTATTTAAAACTGCTGTGACTAGTATTACTCATTATTATCATTATTATTATTATTATTATTATTATTACTTATTATTCTACACTTATTGCATGTTTTTAGTTGGAGCTGGAGCAGCGGCGGCCCTGAACGCACCACGACAGACGGAGTGGAGGCGAGTGAACGGCGGAAGAAGGGGGAGAGACGTAGAGCAGCGGGCCCAGGACAAGCTACAAGGCTTTCAACTGAAAGCCTAGATCATAACAAAGATTAAGAAAGGCACAGAAGAAATGAAGGCCAAGAAGACAAGGTAAAAGAGAAACAGACGGCTAGGAGAGGTTTAAGTGATATTTGTTGGACATTTCTAGACTTATGACTATTACTTTGATAGTAATTAGAAGTCTAGGGAGGGCCCTTCACTCTGTGAAGACAAACCCCCCACCCACCAACAGGGACCAGTGGGCAGAAGAAAGGCCCAAAGTACGGAGGTTGAGATTTTTTAATGTGTTTTTATATAAATATGTGTTATTTTTGTTGTTAAAGGGGCTAGGAGCACAAGTTAAAAAAATGGAAAAACATGAATATGGGTAAAAATCTTAAGATAATGACATTAAACGTGAATGGTCTGAACTCACCTGTTAAAAGGGAAAGAATAATAAGAAAATTCAAGAAGGAAAAAGCTGAAATTATATTTATGCAAGAGACACATTTGAGCAAGACAGAACATGTGAAACTAAAGAGATTTGGCTATAAGAACTCCTACTACAGTTCATTTAAGGGAGGAGCAAAAAGGGGGGTTATGATACTAATCTCAAACAAAATACAATTTGAAAGTGAACAGGAAATCCAGGATAAAGAAGGCAGGTATGTAATAATAAAGGGAAGAATAGATGGTATGCAGATTACATTAGTGAACATCTATGCCCCACCAGAAAGTGACAAGGGTTTTTTTCAACATCTGTTTGATCTCATAGCAACACACAGTGAAGGAGTCCTAATTTGTGGAGGAGACTTAAATGCTGTCATGGATCATGAAGTTGACACAACAAGTGTTAAGAAGACAAAAAAACATGTAACAAAGTTCATAAGAACCTCACTGGCAGAAATGGGTATGGTAGACATATGGAGGGACCTGCACCCACTCGAAAAAGACTATACACATTATTCAGCAGTCCATAAAGTACACTCTAGAATAGATTACTTCCTTATGAATGAAGGTGACAGACACAGGGTGAGAAATTGTTGGATTGGAGGGGCAGAAATATCAGATCATAATCCTATATACATGGAAATATATTTGAACAATAGAAAACGACAAACAACATGGAAACTTAACGTAGGACTGTTAAATGATGAGAAAATGAAAGAAAGAATAAAAATAAACATAAACGAATATATCCAAGAGAATGACAATGAAGAAGTGGACCCAACAATACTATGGGACACACTAAAAGCCGTGTTAAGGGGTAAATTAATTGTTGAAACAGGAAAAGCAAATAAGACTAAACTGGAAGCGTATGAACAAAGATGTGAGAGACTGAGGGAACTAGAACGTAAACATCAAAGCACAAATGACCCAAAAATATATCAAGAAATTAAAGAAGAAAAAACAAAGATAAAAGAAACACAAATGGATGAAATTGAAAGGAAAAATAGATATCTAAAGCAAAAATATTATGAAACGGGGCCAAAAGCCACAAAACTGCTGGCAAAACGGTTAAGAAAACAACAAACAATGAATAATGTATACAAGATTAAAGACCCCACCACAAATAAAACCACAGTTAACCCAGAAAACATCGAAGAAATTTTCCATAATTTCTACCAAGAACTATACTCGCAACCTGAAGAAACAAATACTAAAGATATCAAAAAATTTCTAGACACATTGGACTTGCCATCAATAGGAAATCAACAAAATGAAAAACTAACAGCAGAAATAACAACACAAGAGATCAGAGATGTGATTAAGTCACTTAAAAACGGTAAATCACCAGGTAGTGATGGATACCCATCTGAGTTTTATAAACTGTTTATAGAAGAACTCACGCCACAACTCCTAAAGTCATTTAATTGGACGCTGAACAACAACAAAATACCTCCATCATGGAACGAAGCAATCATTTCAGTTATTTTAAAACCAGGGAAAGATAAAGAACAATGCGGAAACTATAGACCAATCTCTTTATTAAATGTAGATTATAAAATATACACAACAATTATATGTAAACGAATAAAGACATTCTTGACGGAATTGATAGAAGATGATCAAACTGGATTCATAGAGGGACGCCAAACACATGACAATATCAGGAGAACAATACATATAATTAACCAAATACATAAAGAAAAGAAAAGCACAGTAATAATGAGTTTAGACGCAGAAAAAGCATTTGACAGGGTTAACTGGAAATTCCTATATAGTGTACTGGAGCGCTTTGGATTTAACGAAAAATCAGTACAATGCATAAGGACGCTATATCAAGAACCTGTGGCAAGAATCAAGATAAACGGTAGCTTAACAGACAAAGTAAATATACAAAGATCAACTAGGCAGGGATGCTGCTTATCGCCCACCTTGTTTGCTCTGTTCATAGAACCATTGGCTCAAGCGATACGACAAAATAAGAAATTAAAAGGTGTAACAATAAAGGGGGCGGAACACAAGATTGGGCTATTTGCAGACGATATTATAGTTTACCTTGAACAACCAGATAAATCAATAATGGAAATGATGAACTTGATAGAAAATTTTGGAAAATTATCAGGATACAAGATAAACATAACAAAAACACAAATACTGACATTCCACTATAACCCTCTAAACCAGATAACTGATAAGATCAAACTAAACTGGAACCAAAAAGAAATAAAATACCTTGGAGTGAACATACCTAAAGACCTAAGCAAAATATATAAAGCAAACTATGATAGGTTGGAACAAGAAATAAAAAAAGATATTGATAGATGGTCAATCTTAAATATGGATCTGAATTCAAAAATTGAGACAGTCAAAATCAGCATACAACCTAGATTACTTTACCTCTTCCAGGCTATACCAACAGAGATTCCAGATGCCCAATTCTCAAAGTGGGACAGGATGATATCGAGATTTGTTTGGGGAGGTAAAAAACCAAGAGTGAAATATAAAACCCTCCAATTACCAAAAGAGAAAGGAGGCATGGGCCTACCGAGTCTAAAGGAATATTACTACTCAGCACAAATAAGATATATCATATGTTGGTGCGACGAGGGATATGAGGCAAAATGGAAAGAAATGGAAAAGGAAATTGAGGGACTCCCAGTACAAAGCATAATAGGGGATAAAGATGCATATAAGCAAATCAAACAAATAGACCCAATCACTAAATTTACTTTAGAACTGTGGTATAAAATAGTACAAAAATATAATATAAGGGAAGACATAAAACTATTGAAATGGGTAGCATTTGACAGTCAGTTTGAACCGGCAAAACAAGATAGGGGATACAAAAATCTGGTGAACAAGGGAATCACAGCATGGGGCAATATCGGAAAAAAAGATCTCGGGAGCTTTGTAAATATCAGGAGAAAATTTAAATTAGAAAGATCGGAATTTTTCAGATATCTGCAGATGACAGATTACTATATGAAGAAGATTAGGCATAACCTCCAAACAGATGTGAACGAGATTATACAACTTATTTTAAGCTCATATGCAGGAAATAAAATAAGAATTATTTCAAAACTATATCAGAAACTTATGACAAACAATCATACAAGTAACTATATAAAGGAGAAATGGGAGAAAGAGCTCAATTTAAACATAACAGAAGAAAGCTGGCAGGAAATATGGAAAACACAACACACATCAACAAATTCAAGAGCATGGAGGGAATTTGGATGGAAAAACCTGATTCGCTTTTTCATTACACCACAGATTCAAGGAAAATATACAAATACCCAATCTTTATGCTGGAGGGGATGTGGGGCTCAAAATGCAGACCACTCACATATGTTTTGGAAATGCTACAAAATATCATCATTTTGGAAATCTATGCATGTGACAATACAGAGGATATTAGGATATAATATACCAATGAACTGTAACCTGATGTACTTATGTGATCTTAAAAAAGACAATGTTATACAGGCTGAGGACAGATATCTAGTTAAAATCTTGTTGATTGCATGTAAAAAAACTATCACAAAAAATGGCGATCAGAAGTTCTTCCTGACCAAGAACAATGGACTGACATTGTTGAGGACATACGTATGATGGAAAAACTAACATATCGACGAAGAATGCAAGAAGGAATATGGGAGAAAAAATGGCGGAAATGGACACACTACAAAGTGCAACAACGAGGCAGAAATTGAAAGAATAACCAAAGACACTGAAAAAACCAGAAGAATTAAGAGATGGAAACTAAAAACTTGATGCTCCAACATTTGCCCCCCCCCCCTTTTATTTTTTTTAAAAAAATTTTTTTTATTTTTTATTTTTTTTATTTTTCCCTACCCTAACCCCTTTGTTTTTTAAATGTAGAATGTGATCTGAATGCATTATATATGATGAAAAATGAATAAAAATCTAAGTTACAAAAAAAAAAATCCTTTTCAACCTACAGTATATTCAATTGAATGCGCTACAAAGACAAGATATTTAATGTTCAAACTGATAAACTTTATTTTTAAAAAAATATTCATTCATTTTGAATTTGATGCCTGCAACACGCTGAAAAAAAAAAAAAAAAAACTGGGTCCGGGGGAGCACAAGTCTGGGAAAGTTGAAAAATGCCCAAAAAGTACCTTTTTAGAACATAGCGCACTTGAACAGGTTAACTGGAAACAGGTGAGTGTAATGAATAGGTGTAAAAGGAGCATCCCCCAACGGCTCAGTCATTCACAAGCAAGGATGGGCAGAGGTTCATCACCTTGTGCGCAACTGCTTGAGAAAATACTCCCAACAGTTTCTCAACTTACAGTTCCAAGGAATTTAGGGATTTCATCATCTACATTTCATAATATCATCAAAAGATTCAGCCAAAAACATGCCCATTACTGTCAATCTCTCAAACAGTACTGCTTTAAAAACTGAAATCATTCTGTAAAGGATGTTACCACGTGGGCTCAGGAACACTTCAGAAAACCATTGTCAGTTAACATAGCTCATTGCTACATCTAAAAGTGCAAGTTAAAACTCTACTATGCAAAGTGAAAGCCACACAGTGGTGTAAAAAAGTGTTTGCCCCCTTCCTGATTTCTCTTTTTTTTTTGTACATTTGTCACACTTAAATGTTTCAGATCATCAAACAAATTTAAAATATTAGACAAAGATAACACAAGTAAACACAAAATGCAGTTTTTAAATGAAGGTGTTTACTGTTAAGGGAAAAAAAATCCAAACCTGCATGGCCCTGTATGAAAAAGTGATTGTCCCCCCTCCCCCCGTTAAAACATAAATTAACTCTGGTTTATCACATCTTTGGAAAGCAGAGTTTAATTTCTCTAGCCCCACCCAGGCTCGATTACTGCCACACCTGTTCTCAATCAAGAAATCACTTAAATAGGACCTGCCTGACAAAGTGAAGTAGACCAAAAGATCCTCAAAAGCTAGACATCATGCTACGATCCAAAGAAATTCAGGAACAAATAAACAAAGTAATTGAGATCAGTTAGTCTGGAAAAGGTTATAAAGCCATTTCTAAAGTTTTGTGACTCCAGCAAACTACAATGAGTGCCATTATCCACAAATGGCGAAAACATGGAACAGTGGTGAATCTTCCCAGGAGTGGCCGGATGACCAAAATTACCCCAAGAGCGCAGCAACGACTCATCCAAGAGGTCAACAAATGATCCCACAACAACGTCCAAAGAACTGCAGGCCTCACTTGCCTCAGTTAAAGTCAGTGTTCATGACTCCGCCATAAGAAAGAGACTGGGCTAAAATGGCCTAAAGGCTCATGTCAGTTTTGCCAGAAAACATCTTGATGATCCCCAAGACTTTTGGGAAAATACTCTGTGGACTGATGAGACAAAAGTTGAACTTTTTGGAAGGTGTGTGTCCCATTACATCCAGAGTAAAAGTAACACATCATTTCAGAAAAGGAACATCATACCAGCAGTAAAATATGGTGGTGGTAGTGTGATGGTCTGGGGCTGTTTTGCTGTTTCAGGACCTGGAAGATTTGCTGTGGTAAATGGAACCATGAATTCTGCTGTCTACCAAAAAATCCTTAAGCAGAATGTCCGGCCATCTGTTTGTGACCTCAAGCTGAAGTGCACTTGGGTTTTGCAGCAGGACAACGATCCAGAACACACCAGCAAGTCCACCTCTGAATGGCTTAAGAAAAACAAATTGAAGACTTTGGAGTGGCCTAGTCAAAGTCCTAACCTGAATCCGACTGAGATGCTGTGGCATGACCTTGAAAAGGCAGTTCACGCTCGAAAACCCTCCAGTGTGGCTGAATTACAACAATTCTGCAAAGATGAGTGGGCCAGAATTCCTCCACAGCACTGTAAAAGACTCACTGGCAGTTATTGCAAACGCTTGATTGCAGTTGTTGCTGCAAAGGGTGGCCCAACCAGTTATTAGGTTTAATGGGCAATCACTTTTTCACACAGGGCCATGTAGGTTTGGATTTTTTCCCCCTTAATAATAAACACCTTAATTTAAAAATTGCATTTTATGTTTACTTGTGTTATCTTTGTCTAATATTTAAATTTGTTTGATGATCTGAAACATTTAAGTGTGACAAACATAGAAAAAAAACGAGAAATCAGGAAGGGGCAAACACTTTTTCACACCACTGTATATTAGAAAGAAACAGAAACACTGCCAGTTGTTCTGGGCCCAAGCTCAATCTGAGATGGACTGATGCAAAGTGGAAAAATTTGTTGTGGTCTGACAAGTCCATATTTCAAATTATTTTTGGAAATCATGGACGTCATGGCCTCCGGACTGAAGAGGAAAACGACCATCAAGATCACTATTAGCACTAAGTTCAAAAGCCAGTATCTGTGATGGTATGGGGGGGGGGCGGGGTGTTAGTACCCATGGCATGGGTAACTTGCACATACAGCGGGGAAAATAAGTATTGAACATGTCACCATTTTTCTCATTAAACATATTTCTGATGGAGCCATTGACCTAAAATTTCTACTAGATATCAATAACAACCCAAGTAATCCAGACATACAAAGAAATCATGGCAGCTATGTTTAAAAAACAAGTTATATGTAATAAAGTTGAATAACACAGAGGATAAGTATTGAATACACTTGGTGAAATTCATTTAATATTTAGTGGAAAAGCCTTTGTTGGTAATAACAGCTTCCAGACACCTCCTGTATGGAGAAACTAGGCGTAGGCATTGCTCAGGAGTCATTTTAGCCCATTCTTAAACGCAAACTGTCTTTAAATCTTGAAGGTTCCATGGGTGTCTAGGAACCCTGATCTTCAGTTCGTTCCATAGATTTTCAATTGGATTCAGGTCAGGTGACTGACTGGACAATTCTAGCAGCTTTATTTCCCTTCTCTGGAACCAGTTGAGAGTTTCGTTGGCTGTGCGTTTGGGATCATTGTCTTGCTGAAATGTCCACCTTCGTTTCATTTTCAGGCGACAGGTGACAGGCAACAGGTTCTTTTCAAGGATGTCTCTGTACATTTGTCCATATATGAAGTCTGCCTGTACGATGAGCTGAAAAACACCCCCACACCATGATGGGATGTGCAGTGCCATTTCTCCTCCAAATATGCTGTGTGTTGTGGCATCCAAAATGTCCAAATTTGGTGTCATCTGACCAGACTATATTTAGTTTATATTAGTATTTTACTGGCTTGCCCAAATGTTGTGCAGCAAACTGTAAACAAATGTCAACATGCTTTTTCTCCAGCGATGGAGTCTTGTGAGGTGGTCCTTTTATGATAAAATGTTCTTTCCACTTCCGAATGATGGCTCCAACAGTACTAGAAATTTGCCTGTAACCAATGCCATCATTATGTTTCACAACAATAAGATTGCAAAGGTCGAGAGAGAGCTGTTTGCTTCTTGCCATCACGAGTTCTTTGTGGTGTGACAATCTGATATTCACAGACCTTTTTGCTGTCAGTCAAGACTTAACCAGCTGAAATTAATTTGCACTGATGGGGGATGGGATGGCTTCCTAAATTCTGATGGATTTCAGCTGGTTTCTTGGCTTTCTATGCCTTTTTGCACCTTTTTCTTCATGTGTTCAATACTTATTCCTGCTGCCATTCCACTTTATTAAATATAACTTGTTTTGTGAACACAGTTGCCTTGATTTCTTTGTATGTATGGATTACTTGGGTTGTTACTGATAACTGGTAAAAATCTCAGGTCAATGGCTCCATCAGAAAAATATTTAATGAGAAAAATGTTGATGTGGGAATCCCTCTCAGTATATTCACACTCAGACTTAAAAGACAAAAGGGAATTGTCATGGGGGGTTTGTGTGTGGATGTGGGGGGTGGTGTGTTGATGTGAATAGTGACCAAGAGAATGGGAATTACAAAGGCTTTGATGTTAATGCAGCACACAGAGAAGGCTGACCGAGTGGTAGGATTTAAGAGCAGAGGTGCCTGAGATCTGTTACTCTTTTGCTGCTTGTGTTTCTAGAGAAATGTAGAGAGAGAGTGAATAAAGCCTGATATGATCTGGACCTCTCTGCCAGATTATTTCTCTCTCCACACTGGTGACCCTTGACGCACAATGGAACGCGAGGCGAACACCCCGGAGATGACCCGGACGGGTACCAGCAACGCTTGCGCCGTTTCGGTCAAACTCCCAGACATTTGGCTACATGACCCGAAGTCTTGGTTCCTCCACACCGAGGCCCAGTTCACGCTCCGGGGAATAACGGCAGATGACAACAGATACTACTACGTGGTCATAGCGCTGGA
The DNA here is from genome assembly GCA_020510985.1 of Pholidichthys leucotaenia. Taxonomy (NCBI): domain Eukaryota; kingdom Metazoa; phylum Chordata; class Actinopteri; order Cichliformes; family Pholidichthyidae; genus Pholidichthys; species Pholidichthys leucotaenia. The sequence continues at coordinate 358,322,930 of CM035842.1, read as the reverse complement.
TGCACGCACAACTCAGCAGGTGGTGAGCCTGCTCCAACTGCCCCCAGCCTGTGACAAATACGGCGCTCTCAAAACTGTGCTGACCCGGCGCTACATGCTCTCGGACTGTGAGAGAGTGGAGAGGCTCCTGACGCACTCCAAGTTAGGAGATGGGTCGGCGGTCGAATTGATGGAGAAGATGTTGGCGTTGATGGGCACAGATGACGGGCATTTCCTCTTTGCTCACCTTTTCCTCCGGAACCTCCCGAAGGCAGATCGGATTATCCTCACCACCAGAGCCCTCACAGTGAACGCAGCAGTGTAGGACCCCAGCAAGACGGCCAGCAGAGGCGAGGAGCCAGCGATGGTGGCTGCAGCAGGGGCCAAGAAGCACCGGAGAGACACGGTCTGTTTCTACCACCGCCGTTTTGGAGAGGATGCATGCCGATGCATGCCACCGTGCCAATTCAAGCATTTGGGAAACGCCAGGACTGGCAGTCGGTAGCAGCTGTGACTGCCGGTGAAGCAAGCAAGCTGCTCTATGTGACAGACTCACGCTTGGGGAGATGGTTCCTTGTGGACTCTGGCTCCCAAAAGAGCCTCATCCTGCCGTCCTACGCTGACTGGCTGGTGGGAACTAGCAGCCCCGAGATGACGGCCGCAAATGGATCAGACATTAAGACTTTTGGTGAGAGGACGCTGACTGTATCCTCGCACGGCCGTACATACCAATGGACATTCGTCATAGCGGCATGCAGCTTCCCCATCTTAGGCACTGATTTTTTGTGTGCACACGGACTACTAGTCGATGTTGCTAACAGACGCCTGATTAACGCTATGTCTTTTGATTCTCTACCCTGTACAGCTCGAGGAGCCGGGCCAACAACACTAGCCAAAGTCACAGCTCCAGGGGGTAAGTTCCACACACTACTCACCCAGTTCCCAGCACTCATGGTCCCGACGTTTTCGGCGGCCATCACTAAACACGGGGTGGAGCACTTCATTACCACTACAGGGCCGCCCATTTTTGCAAGACCTCGGCGCCTGGACGCAGCTAAACTGGCCACAGTGTGCGAGGAGTTTGCCAACTTGGAAAGGTTGGGCATCATCAGGCGCTCAAACAGCCCATGGGCATCCCAGCTACATATGGTTCCTAAGGCCGAGGGATTGTGGTGACCATGCGGAGATTTCTGCAGATTAAACAACGCCACAGCGCACGACCGCTACCCCATCCCTCATATTCAGGATTTTTCCGTTCACCTCATCGGGGCATGCATTTTTTCCAAGATAGACCTGGTCCGCGGTTACCACCAGGTCCCGGTGTGTGCTGAGGACATACCCAAAATGGCAGTAATAACCCCGTTTGAGTTTTTACGCATGCCTTTCGGGTTAAAAGGCGTGGAGCAGACATTCCAACGCATGATAGATGCGGTGTTGCGCGATCTGCTGTTTGTGTTCGTTTACCTGGACGACATCCTCGTGGCCAGCGCGAGGATGAACACGTAACCCCCCTCAGGACAATTTTCCAGAGGTTGGAGGAGCACGGATTAATGATCAACCTGGCGAAGTGCCAGTTCAGGGTGGCGGGGATTGATTTTTTGGGCCACCGCATCTCACCGGAGGGCGTGACACCCTTGCCAGACAAGGTGCGCACCATGGCGAATTTTCCCCGGCCTCAGACGGTCAGGGCGCTGCAGGAGTTTTTGGGGTTGGTTAACTTCTATAATCGTTTCATCCCCCGCGCAGCCCAGCTCATACAGCCATTGTACGCCGTGCTTAAGAAATGGAAACCAGCGGACAGAGTCGACTGGACTCCTGAGCGGGAGCAGGTGTTTTCCAAGGTTAAAACAGCTCTGGAAAACGCCGCACTGCTGGCGCATCCGGACCCGGCGGCTCAGATAGCGCTCACTACCGACGCCTCAGACGTGGCCATGGAGCTGTCATGGAGCAGCACGTCGCCAGTTCTTGGCAGTCACTCACCTTTTTTAGCAGGTCTTTGTGTGACAGTGAACGTAAATACAGCACGTTCAGCCATACGCCACTTCCAGTTCTGGCTGGAAGAGTGCACCTTCACTGCATTCATAGACCACAAGCCGCTAACGTATGTGATGCCCAAGGTTTCGGAACCATGGTCGGGCCGGCAGCAGAGACAGCTGGCTGCGATCTCAGAGTTTACGACCGACAATCAGCATGTGGCCAGTAAACTTAACATGGTGGCGGACTGCCTCTCGTGCGCATTAGTGGCCCCAATCCACGTTGGTTTAGATTACTCGGCCATGGCCACTGCGCAGAGCGGCGATGCGGACGTTTACGTGCTCCAGTCTGGACCAACAGGGTTAAGGCTGGAGAACAGAGTACTGCAACAGAGAAGGTGATCGGCTGCAAGCTCCCATCTCTCCAGGACCTGTACATCTCCAGGACCCGGAGGCGTGCAGGCCGGATCATAGCCGATCCTTCACACCCTGGTCACGTACTGTTTGCCACCCTCCCCTCAGGTAGAAGACTTTGGTCCATTCAGACTAAAACCTCCTGGCACATGAAGAGCTTTTTCCCCTCTGCCATCAGACTGCTTAACATTAAGTGACTTATTGACTCTTGTGCACTATATACAGCAGCTCAACCAGACTCATGTCATTCATCACTGTTTTTCTGTTGCATTATCGACTGCACTATGTGGTACTCCACATCATCTGCTACTTGCTAATTTATTTAAAACTGCTGTGACTAGTATTACTCATTATTATCATTATTATTATTATTATTATTATTATTACTTATTATTCTACACTTATTGCATGTTTTTAGTCTTTAAGTTTTTTAGTTTATCTCTTTATCTTATCATGTTTTAATGTTGCAGCATTGCACCGAGACAAATTCCTAGTTTGTGTACTCCATGAACAATGGCAATAAATCTGATTCTGATTCTGATTCTGCAAGACGGGGGCCCCCCCAATCTGTGATGTGTCCACGGGCCACCCGCACCTGGTGGTCCCAAGCGCTTGGCGCCGCCATGCTTTTGAGTCGGTTCACTCCCTGGCACACCCAGGAGTGCGCGCGTCAGTCAAAATGGTGGGAGCGAAGTTCGTCTGGCCGAGCCTGCGCAAACAGAGGAAAGAGTGGGCTGCAGCCTGTGTAGCGTTCCAGCGAGCTAAAGTGCACAGGCACACAAAGGCCCCCTTGGAGCCGTTCCATATCTCGGCTAAGCGGTTCAACCACGTTTACGTGGACCTCATGGGCCCCCTCCCGCCATTGCAAGGGTTCACGCACCTCCTGACAGTGGTGGATCGCATCACGCGCTGGCCCGAAGTAGTTCCGCTAGCTTCCACCGCGTCCGCAGAAGTTGCACACGCTTTTTTGACAACATGGGTGGCATGTTTCGGCGCCCCTTCGGATATCACGTCCGATCGGGGCCCGCAATTTGTTTCCGACCTCTGGTCCACCATGGCCCACAGCCTGGGAGTCTCACTTCATCACATGACCGCATACAACCCACAGGCCAATGGGTTATGCGAGCGTTTCCATAGATCGCTTAAAGCAGAACTCAGGGCTTCACTTATGGATGCAAATTGGGTGGATCGGTTGCCGTGGGTTCTATTAGGGTTGCGTTCAGCACCGAAGGAGGATTTGGCAGCCTTCCCAGCAGAGCTTGTTTTTTCCCAGCCGCTGCGGCTCCCAGGGGAATTTTTACTGGACAGTCCCCGCTGAACACTGATCCATCCCCGCTTTCACCGCGTAACGCAGTGACAGAGACGGTACCCGGTCCGATCCACCACTGTTTTCCACGTGCTTTTGTACCAAAGGCCTCGAAAGATGTGGCGTTCATATTTGTCAGGCACGATGCCCACCAGACCCCCTTGCGCCCGCCCTACGATGGCCCATTCAGAGTGCTGGAACCCGGGGAGAAACATTTTGTGTTAGACTTGGGGGGACGCAGAGAAACAGTCTGTATAGACAGGCTTAAGCCCACTTTCGTGTTATCAAACGAGCAAGTGGTGCTGGCCTGAACTCCTCGGCGTGGACGACCCCCACTGAGAACTCCCCAGGTAAATGACTCATCAGGTCAGTCACAAGGGCATGCTAATGATGTTTTCCTCCCTCCCAATGTCCTCCCACAGACCGACGCACCCCAACCTCGAAGCCGCAGACCCCACATTACAGCCGCTATGGACGAAAGTTGAAGCCCAAAGGACATGCGGGTCAAGGCTCAGTCTGAGTCTGGGGGGGGGGGGGGGATCCTTCTCAGTATATTCACACTCAGACTTAAAAGACATAAGGGAATTGTCATGGGGGGTTTGTGTGTGGATGTTGGGGTGGTGTGTTGATGTGAACAGTGACAAAGAGAATGGAAATTACAAAGGCTTTGATGTTAAGGCAGCACACAGAGAAGGCTGACCGAGTGGTTTGATTTAAGAGCAGAGGTGCCTGAGATCTGTTACTCTTTTGCGGCTTGTGTTTCGAGAGAAATGTAGAGAGAGAGTGAATAAAGCCTGATATGACCTGGACCTCTCTGCCTGATTATTTCTGTCTCCACAATGTGTTCAATACTTATTTTCCCCACTGTACATACAGGTTTTGGAACAGTATGCTGCCATCCAAGCAACGTCTTTTTCAGGAACATCCCTGCTTATTTCAGCAAGACAATGCCAAGCTACATTACAATAGCATTGCTTTGTAGTGAAAGAGTGTGGATACTAGTCTTGCCTGCCTGCAGCCCAGACCTGTCTCCCATTGAAAATGTGTGGTCTATTAAGAAGCACAAAATACGACAATGGTGACCCCGGACTGTTGAGCAACTGAAGTCATACATCAAGCAAGAATGGGAAAGAATTCCATCTACAAAGCTTCACCAATTAGTGTCCTAAGTTCCTAATTGCTTAAGTGTTGTTAAAAGGAAAGGTGATGCAACACAGTGTGGTAAAAATGCCCTATCCCAGCTTTTTCAGAACATGCTGCAGGCATCAAATTCAAAATGAATTAATATTGAGTATTAGATCCTGTTTAGCACAAATAAAGATGTTGTGGAGGAAGGAAGCAGACGAGGCAATGAGTTAGACGACACATGAACTTTATTCCTTCTCCAACATCAAGTACAGTAAAACTCTCTCTGGGTCTCTGAGCAACTTCTTTTTATGACCTTTAATTTCATGCCTTGAGACCCAGACAGCCCGACAACAATACATTCAGTGGAACAAAGACATGCGAGGCACATTAACATCACATAACGCCAGTACCGCTTTTCACACCCTCTCCTCCTCCAGTGGTTCTGGTGCCTCCTGAACTCCCTGGGGGGGGGGGGGGGTGAATAGTCCTTTTTGTACCTTCTGAGACCCCCCGGTACCATTTCCTCCTTCAGTCCATTATTTCCTCTTCCCCCCAGCTCCCGATTGTGGGTGGAGAATGCCCCACACCGTGCCACCACACAGCCCCCCCCCCCCCCCCGAACACCCAGAAAGGGCACTAACCCCCCCATCCTTTGGGCTTGAGCCGGCGCCCATAGCGGCTGTAGCGGGGAATTGCCGATCTGGTGGAAACACCCTGCTGGCGAGGTGTACAGGAGGGCACGTCAGTCTGTGGAAGGAAAAAGGGTGGTGGTGGTGGGGGGGGGGCATGTTAGCTTCGCAAGCCCAGGTCTCTACTAAGGGAACACCAACTTGCGGAGCCATCGAAGGTGGGTGTTCGTGCCTGGGAGCTTGGGCCAACACCACCTGCTCGTCTGCCAACACAAAAGCTGGCTTCAGCCTGTCATTGCAGATGGTCTCCCTATGCCCCCCCCCCCAAGTCTAACACAAAATGCTTTGCACCAAGTTCCATCACCCTGAACGGTCCGTCGTACGATGGGCGCAGCAGGGTCCGGTGTGCATCGTGCCTGACAAAAACAAAATTGGCGTTCTGTAAGCTTTCTGGGACAAAGGTGTGGGGAAACAATGGTGGGCTGGGCCCGGCACGTTAAAAGCCGCCGTACTGTGCAAAAAATTGTGTGGACGGATCAGCCCCGGGTCGGGGTTTTACGGTAAAAACTCTCCAGGAATCCACAGCGGCTGAAAAAAAAAAAGAGTTCTGCCAGGGAGGCTGCCAGATCCTTGTTTGATGCGGAGTGCAACCCTAACAGGCTGACTGGCGTCTAGCGGCTGCCCGACTGGCGCCTAGCGGCTGCCCCGGCCTTGAATGCACTCTGCAGAGCGTGCCCAAATGCCAAGTCACGTTTCGTTACCTTGTATTCATACATGTGTAATGACAATAAAGTTGAATCTCATCTCATCTCATCTCATAACAGGACCCAGGGCAGACGGTTGACCAATTTGCATCTGTGAGCAAAGCTCTGAGCGCTGCCTTAAGCGACCTATGAAAATGCTCGCGTAACCCGCTAGCCTGGGGGTTGTATGTGGTAGTGCTGTGAATTTTGACCCCCAGCCTTTGGGCCATCGCGGACCAGAGTTCTGAAATGAATTGCGGACCCCTGTCAGAAATGATGTCCGATGGGGTTGTGAACCGTGCAACTCAAGCCTACAAAAAAACATGAGCCACTTCCACATACATGGTAGCAGCCAGTGGGACCACTTCAGGCCAGCGTGTGGTGCGGTCCACGATTGTCAAAAGGTGCATGAAACCTTGCGACGGTGGGAGGAGTCCCACCAAATCCACGTGGATGTGGTCGAACCTCCTGGCTGGGATTTGGAATGGCTCGAGGGGGACTCTGGTGTGCTTGTGCACTTTGGCCTGCTGGCACCCAACGCACGCTGCAGCCCACTCTTTCATGTCCTTGCGCATGCGCAGCTAGACAAATTTTGCCCCACCAGTTTAACTGAAGCACACGCCTGGATGCGAAAGGGAGTGGACTGACTCAAAAATTGGGCGGTGCCAAGAGCTCGGAACCACCGGGTGCGGGCAACCGGTGGAGACGTCACAGGGCAAAGGAGGGCAACCTTCTTGCACTACCCTGCTCTCCAGCTTTCACCCAGTAGGCGCAGACTGGAGTGCGCAAATGTCCGTGTCCCCGGCTTGCTCCATGGCCATGGCAGGATGACCAGATCATATCAGAATGTTCATTGCTGACCACAGATAAAGAAGGAGTCACTTGGAGAGTTGGCTCCTGCCGGTCTAGCTTAGATAAGAGACCGAGGTATAAAAAATCAACATCCTTGGACACATGTTAGGGAGTTGGTGCTGTGAGGCTCTGAGGCGAGTGTATGCTGTACTGATTTCCTCCTTTCTGATCAGAAGGAGAATAAATGACTCAGAACTTGGAAAACCACCTATTGATTATTGTTTCAGCCTCAGTCTATTCATTTTTGTTCTAACATAATTTGTTCTAACATAAACAGAATAATTGTTCATTCTGTTTTCATTTTTTCTTTTCCTTATCCTTCTTTCTTTTTACCTGTTTCTTCTTTCTAAAGCCCATCCAGGGACAAGAGTTGCAAATTAGCTAATAGCTATACACTCTTTGTGCAACACATCAGATTGATTGTCCTTTGATTAATTGTCTATGTTTATTGCACTGTCCCTGTCAAATAAACAAATAAAATAAAATAAATAAAAGAGAAAAATAACTGTAAATCGTCAGCATAGCAATGATAAGACACACCTTTAAATCTGCTGATGATAGAACCAAGTGGCAGCATATATAGGGCAAATAAAAGTGGACCCAGAATAGAACCCTGGGGCACCCCACAGGTTAAAGGAGCAGAGTCAGATGAATAAGAGCCAACAGCCATGGAAAAACTCCTACCAGAAAGGTAGGAGGAAAACCAATCCAGAGCTTTTCCAGAAATCCCTACCCAATCTCTAAGCCTTTGTAACAAAATACAATGATCAATAGTATCAAATGCTGCAGTAAGATCTAATTACACTAAAACAGAGCATTTGCCACAGTCTGATGACATTAAAATATCATTCGACACCCTAAGAAGAGCGGTCTCTGTCGAGTGTTTTTGACGAAAACCTGACTGAAATTTGTCGAAAATATTGTGTTCTATCAGAAGGTCAGTGAGCTGCTTGACAACAACTTTTTCTAAAAGCTTAAAAATAAAAGGAAGCTTAGAAATTGGCCTGAAGTTTTTAAAAACAGATGAATCAAGGTTAGTTTTTTTTTAAAGTGGCTACACAACTGCATGTTTAAAATACGAGGGTACACAACCAGATTCAAGTGAACTGTTAATGATATTAATCAAAGATGTACCCACTGAGCCAATTACCTCTTTTAACATTGAGGAAGGCAAAATATCTAAAGCGCAGGAGGAGGATTTCATGGAGCTCACCAACACTAACAAATCCTCAAAAGAAATTGGGGTAAAATCACTTAAAAAGGCCTGTCTGTTGGGACAATCAAGGATTAGGGGAGAGGTATGAGTAAAACCATCCCTAACAGCAGTGACCTTGTCAACAAAGAAGGAAAGAAACTTGTTCCAGTCATTAATTGAATAAACAGGGGGAGCAGAACTGACAGGATTAACTATACTGTCTTTTGAGCTGAAGAGGATCTTTGGATTGTTACTATTGGAGGAGATGATGTTGGAAAAATAAGAAGTTCTTGCCATTTTAATCAAATTGTTAAATTCAATTAACAGTTCCTTAAGGTCCAATCAATGCACCTCAAGTTTAGTGGACTTCCACAGTCTTTCCACCCTCTAACATTTACGTCTAAAACAACAGAGATCTTCATTTAACCAGGGAGATAAATTAACAGCACGGATGGTCCTGGTTTTAAAGGAAGCAACTACATCTAAGATGCTTGAACAGTGTGAGTGTCCCGCTCTGCTCCGGGACAAGCTGTCCCTGCTCAACGTGCCTGACTCCCTCTGCAGGTGGATCATCGACTTCCTGACGGACCGGAGGCAGCATGTGCGGCTGGGAAAGACTGTCTCAGACTATACTAGCATCAGCACCGGATCACCCCAGGGCTGTGTACTTTCCCCCCTACTCTTCTCCCTTTACACCAACTCCTGCACCTCCAGCCACCAGTCTGTCAAGTTGATCAAGTTTGCGGACGACACCACCCTCATCGGGCTCATCTCCAACGGCGACGAGTCCGCCTACAGGAGAGAGGTAGCCCAGCTGGCGTCCTGGTGCAGCAATAACAACCTGCAGCTGAACGCTCTGAAGACAGTGGAGATGATTGTAGACTTCAGGAAAGTCACTACTCCTCTGCCCCCCCTCACCCTCTCAGGCTCTCCCATCACCACTGCTGATTCCTTCCGCTTCCTAGGCACTACCATCACCAGGGACCTCAAATGGGAGCTGACCATCAGCTCACTCATCAAAAAAGCCCAGCAGAGGATGTTCTTCCTGCGGCAGCTGAGGAAGCTCAAGCTACCCACCAAGATGTTAGTGCAGTTCTACACAGCCATCATCGAGTCCATCCTCACCACCTCCATAACCGTGTGGTACGCAGGAGCCACTGCCAGGGACAGACTAAGGCTGCAGCGCGTCGTGCGCACTGCTGAGAAGGTGATCGGCTGCAAGCTCCCATCTCTCCAGGATCTGTACATCTCCAGGACCCGGAGGCGTGCTGGCCGGATCATAGCCGATCCCTCACACCCTGGTCACGTACTGTTTGCCCCCCTCCCCTCTGGTAGAAGACTTCGGTCCATCCAGACTAAAACCTCCCGTCACATGAACAGCTTCTTCCCCTCTGCCATTAGACTGCTGAACACTAAGTGACTCTCGTGCACCATGTACAGCAGCTCAACCAGACTCATGTCAATCATCACTGTTTTCTTCCTGCATTACCGACTGCACTATATAGTTCTCCACAGTATCTGCTGCTGGCTAATATACACTCACCGGCCACTTTATTAGGTACACCATGCTAGTAACGGGTTGGACCCCCTTTTGCCTTCAGAACTGCCTCAATTCTTCGTGGCATAGATTCAACAAGGTGCTGGAAGCATTCCTCAGAGAGTTTGGTCCATATTGACATGATGGCATCACACAGTTGGCGCAGATTTGTCGGCTGCACATCCATGATGCGAATCTCCCGTTCCACCACATCCCAAAGATGCTCTATTGGATTGAGATCTGGTGACTGTGGAGGCCATTTGAGTACAGTGAACTCATTGTCATGTTCAAGAAACCAGTCTGAGATGATTCCAGCTTTATGACATGGCGCATTATCCTGCTGAAAGTAGCCATCAGAAGTTGGGTACATTGTGGTCATAAAGGGATGGACATGGTCAGCAACAATACTCAGGTAGGCTGTAGCGTTGCAACGATGCTCAATTGGTACCAAGGGGCCCAAACAGTGCCAAGAAAATATTCCCCACACCATTACACCACCACCACCAGCCTGAACCATTGATACAAGGCAGGATGGATCCATGCTTTCATGTTGTTGACGCCAAATTCTGACCCTACCATCCGAATGTCGCAGCAGAAATCGAGACTCATCAGACCAGGCAACGTTTTTCCAATCTTCTATTGTCCAATTTCGATGAGCTTGTGCAAATTGTAGCCTCAGTTTCCTGTTCTTAGCTGAAAGGAGTGGCACCCGGCGTGGTCTTCTGCTGCTGTAGCCCATCTGCCTCAAAGTTCGACGTACTGTGCGTTCAGAGATGCTCTTCTGCCTACCTTGGTTGTAACGGGTGGTTATTTGAGTCACTGTTGCCTTTCTATCAGCTCGAACCAGTCTGGCCATTCTCCTCTGACCTCTGGCATCAACAAGGCATTTCCGCCCACAGAACTGCTGCTCACTGGATATTTTTTCTTTTTCGGACCATTCTCTGTAAACCCTAGAGATGGTTGTGCGTGAAAATCCCAGTAGATCAGCAGTTTCTGAAATACTCAGACCAGCCCTTCTGGCACCAACAACCATGCCACGTTCAAAGTCACTCAAATCACCTTTCTTCCCCATACTGATGCTCGGTTTGAACTGCAGGAGATTGTCTTGACCATGTCTACATGCCTAAATGCACTGAGTTGCCGCCATGTGATTGGCTGATTAGAAATTAAGTGTTAACGAGCAGTTGGACAGGTGTACCTAATAAAGTGGCCAGTGAGTGTATATTTTAACTGTTGACCAGTATCACTTAATCTTATCCTACACCTTATTACATGTATAGTTTATTTCTCTTATCTTATCATGTTTAATGTTGCAGCATTGTACCGAGACAAATTCCTAGTTTGTGTACTACATGAACAATGGCAATAAACCTGATTCTGATTCTGAGTTAAAAGAGCAGACCAAGCTCTCAGTGTCTTCATCAGAGGATAAAATCACACTGCTGTCAAAGGCAGCAGAAAATTTCACAGCTGTAAATTGGTCAATGACCCAAGAGAATTTTACACGCTTGCCAGTGTAGCAGACCGATTTAACTGAAAAATTAAAAAGAACACAAAGATGGTCTGACACATGAAGCTCCTTAGTCTGCACGTTGTTCACATTAAGACCAAGTGTAAAAACAAGATCAAGTGTATTTCCTTTGATATGTGTAGGGCCAGATAGACACAAAACAAAATTAAATGATTCAATAATACCCAAGAAATTAACTGCAAAACTGTCATTGGAATCGTTAATATGCAAATTAAAATCTCCAAATAATAAAATACCTCTCAAATTTAATAATAGAAGTTAAAAAATCACTAAACTCAGATAAAAAAGAGGCATGGACTCCTGGAGGGGGGTAAATTAAAACACAATAAAATGGGTCTGAGGAGCCAATTTTTAAAATCATCAGTTCAAACGATGAAAAAGTTCCATGGCTCACCGTTCGTGTACCGAAGCGGCTCCGGTTCACGATGGCCAGACCACCTCTGCGGCCTGTCAATCTTGGGGCACAGGAGAAGGTACAATCCGGTGGACAAAGTTCAATTAAGGAGGTAAATTCCTCTCCTCTCTGCCAAGTCTCAACAAAAAATAAAAAGTCTAGCCCTGCAGTAATGAATAAATCATTCAAAAAGAATGATTTATTTGAGATGGAACGTGCGTTAAGCAACGCCAGTTGGATGGGCTCTGTAACAGCAGCAGTCTGTTGTGGTGGCTCAAAAAATCAATCACTGGTGCACCGAACTTCGCTGGGATCACTATAAGCCCTTGCGCTTCCAACCTCTGGAAAACCATCCTGAGATGGGCAATGTGCTCCTCCTCGGACGCGCTAGCCACCAAAATGTCATCTAAATATCCGGTTCCGGTTCCGCCGGACCGGCGGCGCCACACGAGTAGGCTGCCCGTTGCAACAGCCTTTTTTTATCTTCCTTCTTCTTTCTACACCTTTCACTCTATATATATATATCACGGACACACAGATCGCCCCAGGGGTCTCCCGAGTCGGCGGACGGAGCCACTGTTTACAGCGGGAGACATTACAGCAGGGAGGAGCTAGTGCTAGCTAGCACTCGGCCGCTGCCCGGTGCTAATGGGAAACTCGACATACCGGGAGCTGTAACGAAAACGACGTGGGTGCTGGGCTGGAGTTTAGGCGGCGTGCAAGAAATATAAGACAGAATAATAAAGAGCGATGGCAAGAACCAAGCAGACCGCCCGTAAAACCTACTGGAGGAAAAAGCCCCCCAGGAAGCAGCTAGCCACCAAGGCTGCTCGGAAAAGCGCTCCGGCCACCGGCGGAGTGAAGAAGCCTCACCGTCACAGGCCCGTGGCTCTGAGAGAGATCCGTCGCTACCAGAAATCCACGGAGCTGCTCATCCTTAAGCTGCCCATCCAGCGCCTGGTGAGGGAGATCGCTCAGGACTTCAAGACCGACCTGCGCTTCCTGAGCTTTGCCGTCATGGCTCTGCAGGAGGCTAGCGAGGCCTACCTGGTGGTCTGTTCTTTGCTAAGAGGGTCACCATCATGCCCAAAGACTTCCAGCTGGCCCGCCGCATCCGCAGAGAGAGAGCTTAGACTTTCTGCTGCACATTCACCAACCATAATGCTCCGCACTGTGTGTCTATAGATATATATATTTATAGTAATATGTACATATGTTTAGTAGATGTTCTTGTTTTTTCTTGCCTTCTGATTGTTGCTCTGAATGTTGCTATCCCTGTGCTGTTGCAATCCTGGAATTTCCCCATTGTGGGACTAATAAAGGCATATCTTATCTTATCTTATCTTATCTAAGTAGACAAAAACAAAGGACAAGTCATGGAGCACTGTGTCCATCATTCTCTGGAAGGTCTGCGCCGTGCCCTTTAATCCGAATGGCATGTGTAAAAACTCGAAAAGGCCAAAAGGAGTTATTACTGCTGTTTTAGGGACATCTTCTGTGCTCACTGGGACCTGGTGGTAACTGCCGACCAGATCTACTTTTGAAAAAACATGCGTCCCAGCCAGGTGCATGGAAAAATCCTGGATGTACGGGATGGGATACTGATCATGTTCCATGGCATTGTTCAAGTGCTGGAAATCGCCGCATGGTTGCCACAACCCGTCAGCCTTAGGCTCCATGTGTAGCAGGGATGCCCATGGGCGGTTGGAGCACCTGACGATGCCCAACTGCTTAAAGTTGGCCAGTTTAGCCGCGTCCAGGCACCGAGGTCACGTGAACACTGGCGGGCCTTTTGTAGTTATGAAATGTTCAACCCCGTGTTTTGTTACCGTAGCTGAAAAAGTCAGGACCGTGAGTGCTGGGAACTGTGCAAGTAAATGACAGTACTTACCCCCTGGAGCTATAACGTTAGCCAGTGTTGCTGACCCAGCTCCCCGAGCTGTGCAAGGCAGAGAGATGAAAGAGACAGCATCCATTAAATGTCTGTTGGCAACATCGACTAATAACTCGTAAGCACATAAAAAATCTGCGCCTAAAATGGGGGCAGAACATGCAGCTACCACAAAGTCCCACTGGAAATTGTGTCCATGCAAGCATATCATCAGCATCCGTTTGCCAAACGTCCTGATGGTGGATCCGTTGGTGGCCGTGAGTTCGGGACTGCTGCCTCCTGCTGACCAGACTGCGCTGACCAGCAGGATGAGGCTCTTCTGGGAGCTGGAGTCCACCAAAAATGGTCTCCCCGAACGTGTGTCCGTGACATAAAGCAGCTTGTTCCTGTCGCCAGCAGTTGCAGCTGCTACAGACTGCCAGCTGTGCAGTCTTCCTGGATTCTTAAATTGGCATGGCGGCAGGCAGCATTGGGCATTTGAGCAGAAACGGCAATGATAGAAATAGATCGCCCCGTTCCTCCGTCTCCTGGTGTCCATCCCGGCTACCACCAACGGCTCCTCGACCTTGCTGGAGTCCCTCATGGGTGCCAGTGCCACTGCCTGCACGCTGAGAGTTCTAGTTGCCAAAATGATGCGGTCCACTTCCTGCGCCAGGGTGCGGTAGTCCTTGGTAACCAGCCACGACAAGTTGGCCAGGATCACCCTCGCTGTAGCAGGTAGGTTCCTGAGGAACAAGTGGGTGAAGAGGAAAGATTTGTCGTCCTTCCCCCTCAGTGCCAACATGCTCTCCATGAGCTCCACGGCTGATCTGTCACCTAACTCTGAACGTGTTAGGACTCTTTCTGCCGTCTCACTATCAGACAGGGTATGGCGCTGGAGTAGCATCCGCTTGAGCGCTTCATATTTCCGTTGGGCCGGCGGCTCCTGGAGCAGGCTCGTCACCTGCTGTGTGGCGCCCACAGCCAGCGCAGTGGCCACATAGTAATATTTTGTGTTGTCCGTTGTCATCCCGCGGAGTGCAAACTGGGCTTCTATGTGCAGGAACCACGTGGTCGGGTTGTGAAGCCAGAAGTCTGGGAGCTTGACTGAGACAGTGCACCCGGCGCTGGTGCTCTCCCTCCAGGTAGTCTCCAGGGCGGTGCTCGGCTTGCTCTCCATGGCACGTCTTGGGGTCACCAATGTGGAGGGAGGAAGCAGACGAGGCAACGAGCTGAACGACACACAAACTTTATTCCTTCTCCAACATCAAGTACAGTAAAACTCTCTCTGGGTCTCTGAGCACCTTCTTTTTATAACCTTTAATTCCGTGCCTTGAGACCCAGGGAGCCTGACAACAATACATTCAGTGGAACAAAGACATGCGTGGCACATTAACATCACATAATGCCAGTACCGCTTCTCACACCCTTTCCTCCTCCAGTGGTTCTGGCGCCTCCTGAACTCCCTGGGGGGCGAATAGTCCTTTCTGTCCCATCTGAGACTCCCCGGTACCACTTCCTCCTTCAGTCCATTATTTCCTTTTCCCCCCGGCTCCCGACTCTGGGTGGAGAATCCTCCACACCGTGCCACCACAATGTTTTACATCAGGGGTCTCCAACCATATGCCATGGAGGGCCAAGACCCTGATCAGCAGTCAGTGGGAAGAAATCCAGTGAAAGTGAAGACACTAGTTGGGGGTAAAACCTGCAGGGTCTTGGCCCTCCATGGAACATGTTTGGAGACCCCTGCTTTACATGCTCACAGATAATCAATTTTATTGTAGGACCACTAAAACAAGGTAAAATGGCAACGAATCCCCTCTCAATATTATCTGGTAATGTTGCAGAAAAATAACAACTTTTAATTACAATTTATTTTTACTAACTAACTAACTAACTAAAATTAAAAGAAAGTGTTGGGACTTTTCCTTTTCTTTTCCCCGTGTTACCTTTTTCTTGTATTTTTGTGGCATTTTCTAAAATAACTTTTATGTCTCAAATTTATTGCATTTTTTTAAATCGTTTTTTTGTTTACTCATACATTTTCAGTGATTATAATTATACATACAGTATGTGACTCTTTTCCTCAAACATTTGCAGTCTGTCTGCAATGCAATGAATCTGGTTCTTTTGTCTTATAATGTTCTTTTCTTGTAATTTTTCCTTTTTTTCAGTATAGTGTCATGGTGGCCCTCGCGAGCCACCATAAGATGCCACAAGTCACCGGTGAGTTGCAGTGATGTTTTATTGAGGGGTAAACGAACAGAGGATAATACACACGACAATGAGGGTAGGATAATCACAGGGTAACTTACAAGGCAGATGACGAATGAACAGCGTCTGAGCCAGGGAACGCCCGATGCATCAGACGATGTGACGTTCTGTCGGGAGATTAACGGAAGTATAATAGAGACTGCTGCATCGGGGTGCATTCAGCGTCCGCTTTTAACACCGGTCACTAATGACCCCGAATGCAGCACAGCTGTTGACTTTGACAGCAGGAGGCTCCACCGGGCGCTGTCACAATAAGAGCCCGGGGAGCTAGAAAGGACCCACTGCTGCCAAAGCCTGGAAAAGATAATGTATGACCCGAGCGCGGACGAGACCGGCACTCGGGTCATGACAGTACCTCCCCCTCGAGGCCGGGCTCCTGAATGGCCAAATAACACCCAAGCCCCCACCCCCCTTAGGGTGGACGGATGGGGCGCCGGCAGGAGGGAGAGAGTCAAAAAAAGGAGAAGCAAAAATCACAATGATGACAGGGGACCAACAAAGCAATTACAGAGTACGGTGGGGAGAAAAAAAAATACTCCATAACGTGTGGGTAATACAAGGACAGAACCCAACAGGCAACACATATATCAGTTTCAAACAGTAAATGGACATTAGACAGAGGGGAGGAAAAAAAAACACACAAATCACCGGCTAAGGGAAAAAGGTGAGATACAAAATTACAGATACCAGCCCCCCGCACATCCCAAAAGTTTACAGACATGATAATGATGGAAAAAACCCAGGATGATGGCAGTCCTGGCTCTGAGGCATGGAGGCTGAAAGTTCAGGCGGCCTACCCCAGTCCCATGCCCGGAAACAATGAATTTCAGGCGGCCGGACCAGGTCGCCAAACAGGTAGTCCAGTGGGTTGGGTGGCCGGCCCAGAGAGCCAAATGGGCACGGCAGTCCTTCGGGCAGCCGACCCGCATCGCTTGACCACCAGGACCGTAGGGGGGAAGTAGAAGGCGGCCTCCCTGGAGAAGGGGAAGACGAGGGAGAATGGGGCGAAGCATTCGGAACCCCAACGGCCCCAGCTGGAGATGGGTTGTGCTCCTCAGGAGGATGAGGAGGGTGACGGTGATGATGAAGATGAAGGAGATGAGCCCGTCCAGTGTCCGGCGGCAGGGGATCTGCAGCTCCCTCACCGACCTTTAATTCTGCTGGTGCTGCACCCTCGTCGGACCCCGATTGGGTCACGGCTGCACCCGCGTCGGACCCCGACTGGGTCGGTGCCACACCAGTACCAACCTCCAACCCTGAACCTGAAACCTCTGGCACAGCGGGCGAAATCAGCTCTGCGCCGGTGATCCTGGGAGAAGGCTCGGGAGAGAAAGAAGAACCGGGATCAGGATCACCGGCAGCGCCAGAACCCGGCGAGACAAGTTCGGATACAATGGGCGGCTGCACCCGGCTCGCCTCCCCAAGAGACAGGCAAAAATGCTCTAGAATGGAACAGAGAAAGACAAAAAAGAGCACTTGCCTGATCTCGGGTTCCGACGCCGTCCAGGACTCCGATGATCCGGGCTCAGACGGCAGGAGGTCGTCGTCAGGCTCCCACTCAGCTGCTTCGGGCTCCGCAGCTGGCGTGATGGTGTGCGCAGCTTGAGAATCCTCCGGCACCAATGTCCACGCCGACGACCCACATGGCGTGGTTGCAGGAGACCCTCGACCAGCTGGACCGGACCGCTCCTCCGTGGAGACCCGGGGACGCTTCCTTGTCAGCGCAGGTTCCACACTGCAGTCCGCTCTCCTCCTCCGCCCACGGCGTGGCTGCGGAACCGGAACCAGGCTCTCCAGAACCGCAGGCCCCCTCCTCATCCGGCTCAGCGGAGGGAGACACAGAGGATGCGGGATTAATAATTAAAGCCACAGCAGGTGGTAGGAGCTCGGGGGGCTGCGAACCCTGAACTCCACCCCCAGGAGTCTGACAAGGCAAATCACAATAATGAGAATGTGGATGAGTTTGGACTTGCCTGTCTCCTGGAGGCTGGATGGTGCCTGCTGCGGCGGACGTTGCTCCTCCCCTCCCCCGCCGGATGGTGACAGAGGGCCCCCTGGGAGGACAACGGGAAGCCGCTCGTGATGGATTTGGGAGGGGGCTCGCTGAGAAAGAGCTTTGAATACACACAGTGGTCGGGGAATGTGTCGAGGAGGAGGGGGCGACAGCCGAAACGAGCCGGGCATGGAACGCTGATGGGACAGCGGGAGAAAATGGCCCGGGGGCAGAGGCTGCGGGGATTCCCCTCTGACGAGGCGCGAGAATGACAGCTGTGTGGGAAGTTGAGCCTTTACGGTGACCCGGAACTGGATCCCGACGGGGTTCAAGCTCAGGTTGACAGCCGGTGTGACGACGGTTTCTTGCAGGGTGTCGAGGCGAAGGTGAGGTCCGGGAATCGCCGCTGCTGTGCAGAAACAGAGGCGAGCAGGTCGGCGAACTCAGGGAAATCACGCAACTCTGGATTCCTTTCCACCAGTCTAAGTGCTGCCGTCACATGCTTAATGATTTGTGTAGAATGAGCAGCGGAGCGAGTAGTAGCCACTCGGTCCCAGATGTCCCTTGCTGTCAGCTGCAACTTCTCTGGGGGAATCCCGAGTGACGTCACGCTTGTTGGGGAAAGACCCCTGGATGGTGCGAACTCCCGGGCCGGAACGGAGGCAGGAGCGGGATCCCGAAGCGAGGGGTGATGATTCCTCCTCTTCGGCATTCTGCTGGGGTTTCCCTCCAGCCCACGGAGTCTCTCACGCTGCGCTGAGATGTCAGCCCTCCTCGCCGTAATCTCCGGATGATTGGAATAGCGGGGAAGGCGCCTTATGATGTCCTCAGCGAGGTCCAAGTGTCGGCGTATATCGCTGGGGGTGTCGTAGAGCGTAGCGTGAAGAGCGTTCCATCCACGTAGTCTAGAGCTTCCGCTAGCTCGTAGCCCAGGTGCCGAACGCTGCGCCTGAAGGATGACATTCCCCCAGCACGCAATCACCCAGACAGGGAAAAACAACAGTTCAATAATGCAAAACTCACGGTGAATGGCGTCTTGGTGTGGTGCCTCTCTCTAGACGTCCTGGCAGCAGTCTACTGTCACGGTGGCCCTCGCGAGCCACCATAAGACGCCACAAGTCACCGGTGAGTTGCAGTGATGTTTTATTGAGGGGTAAACGAACAGAGGATAATACACACGACAATGAGGGTAGGATAATCACAGGGTAACTTACAAGGCAGATGGCGAATGAACAGCGTCTGAGCCGGGGAACGCCCGATGCATCAGAAGATGTGATGTTCTGTCGGGAGATTAACGGAAGTATAACAGAGACTGCTGCATCGGGGTGCATTCATCGTCCGTTTTTAACACCGGTCACTAATGACCCGAATGCAGCACAGCTGTTGACTTTGACAGCAGGAGGCTCCACCGGGTGCTGTCACAATAAGAGCTCGGGGCGCTAGAAGGGACTCACTGCTGCCAAAGCCTGGAAAAGATAATGTATGACCCAAGCGTGGACGAGACCGGCACTCGGGTTATGACATATAGAGCAATAGCCCCTAAAAGAGAATGTTTGTGCATGTCCCTGATAAGCACAGTGAAAAAAATAATTTTAAAGCCCTCAAACCTAACCACCATTAAAGCACTTTGTAAGTGAGGAAACTGTTTACAGTATGTCATTAGCTAATAAAACCATACTGTAATAAGGCTGCACCAGTGAAACTGTGTCACTACATTTGTGTAAAACGAAAAATATTTGCTACATTCACAAGAAAGCAATAGCAGTGTAGACTGTGTTGTTCTGTGTTTGCTATTAGTTACATACAGCAAACTGAAATTCCACAATATTTGGGCTGGTCTGAAGTGCAGATTGTTAGGGGATTTTATGGCTGTTCTCTAATACATCAATCTTTTTTTTTCTTTTACTTTTAGCAGCCATTGTGTTGAGTGCTGAGTGGACTTTGGATTGATGGATTTGGATCAAAATTCTTAACAGTCTTCCAGATGGTTCACATGTCGAAAATCTTAACATTTTACCTTATGTTATGTCTTTCATCACTGTGCGGTTCTTCAGTATGTTCTTTTACTGGCACTAGTTATGCAGAGTGAGTTGTATTTGACACCTCTGTGCAGAGCACTGAGAGTTTCAATTGCCAATTTAACTTAGCGCTAATCCATTTTTGACTTGCAAAGATATTTTGAGTAATTTCACAAGTTGATCTTCGAAAAAGCTAAATGTAAGACATCTGCTGGACATGGAAATGATAAAATTCCCATAACAGAAAAGTTGACAATATCAGGGAGGGGAAGAACTTGGAAGAGGATCAAGTCAGTGTCTTTAATAAATCCCTCATATTTCACAGAATTACAGCGATCAAAGAAATAATCTGAATGTCATTCAGTTTTCAAGATGTGTAAACAGGACTGATTGGAAGGTGCCAGTTGTGTAAAACATGAAAATTTAATTAGATATGACTGAATCAGACGTTTCTCCCTCATCCCACGCTGTTGGCTGCTGAAATTCAAGAGGAACTAGCTTTTCCCCCTGCTGAAACTGTTTAAAAAACCTGTCCAACTGGCAGGATCCCATTTCAAAATGCAGGATGCATTCTGTCTGTTGTGGTAAGCACAATGATCCAAAGCACCGAGAGCTCACAATGAACCCTCATGGGCTCTGATGGCGGGAAGAAAGAAAGGGATTAAAGATTAGACTGAATGGGGGAGGGGGGGCAGAAACTGTAAAGTGCCAGAAGAACAAACACAAAGTCCTCTCAGCTGATTTAAGTCTCTTCATCACTGATAAACACCCTGTTGTCTCAGGTCTCCCCATACACCCATGAAGAAGAAGAAAAAAATCAGACAAAAGCTTCAAAGATCCCAGACCCTCATCAGCCCAACAGTTGTGTTTTATGTTCTCTTTTATGTTTTTGACCCACCAGCTGTTGGACGGATGGGATACAGTCGGCCTCCTGTGAGTGAGGGTAATCAGGGTGATCTTTCAACGTCCAGTAATGAAATGTGTATCCATCTAGAATCTGGGATAATAGGGTAATTATCTTGGGAAAACAGACGGGCCATATGGAAGATTTCAGTGAATTTGGATCTGTTTGTGTGTGGATGCGTCTGTTTTTGAAATGCAGAAACATCAACACAGTTGGATAGTGACATTCACAAAATTGTACTTTTCTGAGTGAAAAATACATTTGTGAAGAAAAAATGTAATTGTACTCTTGGATTTACTTTTGATTTCCCTGGTTATTTTTTTGTGGTTCTGCACAGTTTATGCTGTAATAATGCTTATTATTACTGTGAAATCAATGTTGAAATCATTACTCTTATATTCTGGAACAGTTAAATATTACAAACCCCAATTCCAGTGAAGTTGGAACACTGTTTAAAGAGTAAATAAAAACAGAACAATGATTTGCAAATCCTTTTCAACCCCCATCCATCCATCTTCTTCCACTTAATCCTTTTTGGGTCACGGGGGGCTGGAGCCTACCCCAGCATCTTTGGGCGAGAGGCAGAGCCCACCTTGGACAGATCGCCAGTCCATCGCAGGGCCAACACAGAGAGACAGACAACCATTCACTCTCACAGTCATGCCTAAGGACAATTTAGAATCCCCAGTTTGATGCCAATTGATTTAACTTGCATGTTTTTGGCATGTGGGAGGAAACTGGAGAAATCCCAGAGTAAACCCATGCAGACATGGGGAGAACATTGAAACTCCACACAGATCACTGTCGGTCGGGGGCTGGGATTGAACCCAGGATCCCCTGGCCAAGGGTGAGTTGCTATGCTGCTGCAGTGCTAACCACTCCGCCACCGCGCTGCCCTCCTTTTCAACCTACTGTATATTTAATTGAATACACTGCAAAGACAAGATACTCAGTGTTCAAACTGATAAACTGTATTTTTTTTGTTTTGTTTTATTTGCAAATATTCACTCATTTTGAAACTGATGCCTGCAACACATTCCAAAAAACAGGGGCAGGGACATGTTTACCACTGTGTTACATCACCTTTCCTTTCAACACCACTCAACAAGCGTTTAGGAACTGAAGACTCCCTTGTCATATTCTGTGCTTCATACGTACCACACATTTTCAATGGGTGACAGATTTGGACTGTAGGCTGGCCAGTCTAGTAACTGCACTCTTTCACTACAAAGCCACACTGTTACAACACATGCAGAGTGTGGCTTGACATTATCTTGTTGAAAAAGATGTTGCTTTGATGGCAGCATATGTTGCTCCAAAACCTGTATGTACTGTTCAGTGTTAATGATGCCTTCACAGATATACAAGTAACCCATGCCATGGGCACTAACACACCCCCATACCATTACAGATGTTGGCTTTTGGACTTTGCACTGATAACAATCTGGATGATCCTTTTCCTCTTTAACCCAGAGGACACAATGTCCATGATTTCCAAAAACAATCTGAAATGTGGACTTGTCAGACCACAGCACACTTTTCCACTTTGCATCAATCCATCTCAGATGAGCTTGGGCCCAGAGCAACTGGTGACATGTGTGAATGTTCTTGAGATATTTCTTTCACTTTGCATGGTAGAGTTTTAACTTGCACTTGTAGATGTAGCAATGAACTTTGTAAACTGACAATGGTTTTCCAAAGCGTTCAGGAGCCCATGTGGTAATATCCTTTACAGAATGATGTCAGTTTTTAAAGCAGTGCTCCCTGAGGGATCGAAGGTCACTGTCATGAATGCCCCTTCGGAGCAGAGATACGAGACCCAGGCGCTGGACTGTGAGCTTGTGAGATTTATTAACAAAAATAGCACACTTACAGTGCAACAAGATGTTCAAATAACAAAATAGCAATGATGGAAAGACTTACGGAAAAAATGTGCCAGAGCAGAACAGGGCTTTGGCGGAGATGAAGAGAGACTGGTTGACTAGGCAGTGGCAAAGGCAAATGAGAATAATTTCCCTTAAATAGGGGTCAAAACCATTACACAACTAGTGACAGGTGTGGGTTCACATGAGCGGCAAAAGAGGAACAATGTGAGTGATTGGGATCAGCTGAGAGAGATGAGGGAGGAGAGGCTAAACTGATAGCTTGACGGGGGGAATCCCACGCAGAGCACAAACCCGGAAATGTCGCCTAACAGCTGTCAACCCAGAGAAGTGCACCACAGAATAAGAAGTAAACATAACGCAGGGTTACAAAAATAATTTTTTTGTAAGTTATCTGTGTTTTTTCAACTGATTTAAGACAATTTTGCACCGCTGAATCCGAAAATGGCATCCATTTCTCTCGATCAGGTGCTAAGTAAAAACCTGTACTTAGTACCGTGCATGTACTTACCTTTATATAAAGGCAAGTACATGTAAATTGAATGTTTTGTCATCACTGTTCAAAATTCAGAGAATTTCAAGACATAAAAAAGAATTTTGCATCATATAAAGCGAAAATACCCGTACATGTAAACAAAAACGTATAAAACAACATGTGGCCATAATTCAAAAAGTTGACCTGATTGAGCAAAGCCAATGTGATTTTTGGATTCAGCACATCATAATTGTCCTAAATCAGCAAAAAAAAACTTAAGACAATAAATTTGGTGTTGACCAGTGTAATCAATAGCAGACCAAATAATTACAAATAAAAATGAAACAAAACTGAAGCCAAAACAGAAAAATAGAGAGCAGAACTCAACCTCAAGGGTAAAAAATAGAGTAAATATATAAAAATGCAAAGGGCCACGAGACTGAGTCTGGCAAAAAATCCAGAACTCAGCTCATGACACTCACAGGCATTCATTGTTGGTTTTTAGCCCTGGTGCTTATGTGCAGAAATTTCTCCAGATTCTCTGAATCTTTTAATGATATTATGGACTGTAGATGAGGAAATCTCTAAATTCCTTGCAATTGTACATTGAGAAATTGATGGACTATTTATCCACACAGTTGTTCACAAAGTGGTGAACCTTGCGCCGCTTGTGAATGACTGAGTCTTTTGGGGATGCTCCTTTTATATCCAATCATGACACTCACCTGTTTGCAATTAACCTGTTCACCTGTGGAATGTTCCAAAAGGGGCTTTTTGAGTATTCCTCAACTTTCCCAGTCTTTTCTTGCTCCTGTCCCAGCTTTTTTTGGAACATGTTGCAGACAATAAATTCAAAATGGGTGAATATCTGAAAAAAAAAAAAAGAATAAAGTTTATCAGTGTGAACATTAAATATCTTGTCTTTGTCGTGTATTCAGTTGAACATAGGTTGGAAAGGATTAGCAAATCACTGTGTTCTGTTTTTATTTACATTTTATACAGCGTCCCAACTTCATTGGAATTACTGTTTACAAACTATACATGCATACGGCGTGCATTTTATTTTTCTCATCCAAACATATCCATCCATCCATCCATCTTCTACTGCTTTCAAGTCATGGAGCCAGCGGACCAGCAGAGCATCCCAGACTGCCACACAGTACACAAAGCACCATGATCCCTCCTGCAGGTAGTGGCTCCTTTAGGTACACTGAGTTCTTGTTGTAACTTTTTCATAGGGATCAACTTGACCCCTCCTGGTCTGACTCTTCACCCAGGACCAGTTTGTCTGGAGAGATCCTACTAGTGTCATGCTTGGTGTTTGAGCAGCTCACAAGCAGAATGCAACACCAGGGAATAACATTCACGACACTGGAGGCAAGTTTAAACAGCTTATTAAATTTCAAAAAGAGGAGCACAACTAGGAAAAATGTCACTCGCCAGAGAAAAGCAGCCTGTGGGGAGAGAGATGAGAGCTGTAAGCAGGAGAAGGGAGACGGGGAATTGGATAATGCAAATTGGCCACTTACGTGAGCTGAGCAGAGGGCCCGACAGAAAAAACCTAGCGTGACTAGACGAACCAGCAGGATGGCACTGGTGGAAAGTGGAGAGGAGATGAGCTGGGGAGTGCCAGACTGGGTGGAGGTTAACATCTGCAGCGGGTTGAGGATGATGGGACAGGTGAGCGCACAACGATCCTCGGAGACGCACTGCACAGATGGCAGCAACCTGAAAGAGAAGGGAGAGACAAGAGGGTGATTGACGAGAATTCACCATAAATTTAAGTTTACTTAGCTTATTCATTGTTTAAGGCAGTGTAGCCAAATGGGCCAGCACTGAAGTGTTGAAGATCAGATCCTTATAAGCGTTAGCGAGGCAGAGGTGGCAGGTGCATCTAATCTCCCAGGTGTGCTGATTGCCTGAGGAGCAGGAAGGAGGGGGCGAGCGCTCACCAGAATATGGCAGTGCCCCCCCCCCCTCAAGAAGCGCTTCTTGGCGGTCCACCGGGCTTGTCCAGATGGGCTCAATGGTAGGTCCGGACCATTCCTTTGTTGTGGAAATGTTACTTAGGAATCCACGACCTTTCTTCCGGGCCTTAGCCCTCCCAGTGGACCAGATACTGTAGGCCCCGGCCCCGATGGCGGACTTCCAGAATCCTTTGGATGGTGTAGGTGGTCTGGGCGTCGAGTGTCCGAGGAGGAGGGGGCGGCTTGGTGGTGGTGGTGGTGGGGGGCAGAGAGGACTGGCGGAAAGAGGTTTAATACGGGAGACATGGAAAGTCGGGTGCACTCGGAGGGTCCGTGGAAGCTGAAGGCAGACTGTTGTGTCGTTAAAAATCCTGCTGATGGTGTACGGACCCAGGAAGCGGGGAGAGAGTTTTCTGGAGTCCA
Organism: Pholidichthys leucotaenia; assembly: GCA_020510985.1. NCBI lineage: Eukaryota > Metazoa > Chordata > Actinopteri > Cichliformes > Pholidichthyidae > Pholidichthys > Pholidichthys leucotaenia. The sequence continues at coordinate 358,297,442 of CM035842.1, read as the reverse complement.
TCTTGAGTGGTATTTGGTCCGCCAATAGCCACATGCGCTGCCTGACCACGTAGTTAGGAGCTGGGATCCACTTCCGGTCAGCGTACAGGTGGTTGCGCTTCGAAGAGCGGAGAAGAGTGGCCCGGGTAGCCCTCCAGAGCCAACAGCAGCAGCGTGTGTGTGCCCCCACGGATGGCACTGCGACCTCTCTCTCTACCATGGGTAACAGTGGGGAGTGTACTCCATAGAGGCTTCGAATGGGGTGAGCCCCATGGCAGAGGAAATGGCTGAGTTATGGGCGTACTCCACCCAGGTCAGGTGTGTGCTCCAGGTTGAGGGGTTTTCGGCTGCCATGCAACTGAGGGCTGCCTCCAAGGACTGGTTGGTGCGCTCAGCCTGCCCGTTACTCTGGGGATGATAACCTGAAGTAAGGCTGACTGAGGTTTCGAGTGTCCGGCAAAATGACCTCCAAACCTGGGACATGAATTGTGGACCCCGGTCAGACACTATGTCCATAGGAATGCCATGCAGGCGTATGACATGAGTTGCAATGAGGTCAGCTGTTTCGGAGGCGGAGGGGAACTTGGGGAGGGGAACCAGGTGGATAGCTTTAGAGAACCGGTCGATGATGGTGAGGATGACTGTCTTGCCATGGGAGAGGGGAAGTCCAGTGACAAAGTCTAATGCGACGTGTGACCAAGGTTGACCAGGAAAGGGTAGGGGATGCAGTAAACCAGCAGGGGGTGAAGAGCTCGGCTTACTGCATGCACAGGTTTGGCATGCCTTGACGTAATCTTGCACGTCCCTCCGCAGCGTGGGCCACCAGAATGCTCGTCGGATCAGGTCAATGGTGCAGATTATGCCAGGGTGACATGCAAAGTGGCTGGTGTGGCCCCAATGGATGACATCACTGCGGAGGGCAGCAGGCACATACAGACGTTTTTTCGGGCACCCTGCTGGTTCAGGCCCCAGAGACTGAGCCTGTCGGACCCTCTGCTCGATATCTCAGGTAAGGGCTCTGAGGACACAAGATGGTGAAATAATAGGCTGGGAGTGGGGGGGGGGCTGTATGATCTGAACAGAATTGGTGGGAGAGAGCATCTGGTTTGGTGTTACGTGAGCCAGTCTGGTAAGTGATGGTGAAATTGAACCTGAGAAAAAAATAGAGCCCAGCGGGCCTGCCTGGCATTTAGTCGGCGAGCCAACCAAAGGTACTCAAGATTCTTATGGTCGGCCCACACGACTATGGGATGAACCGCTCCCTCCAGCCCATGTCTCCACTCCTCCAAGGCCAATTTAATGGCAAGGAGCTCTCTATCCCCAATGTTGCAATTCTTCTTGGCTGGCGTGAGCCACCGGGAGAAAAATATGCATGGGTGGATCTTCTGATCAGAGGTTGAGCGCTGCGAGACAACAGCGCCCACCCCCGAGTCAGAGGCATCCGCCTCCAGGATGAACTGAGGATCGACCTGAGCCAAGATTGGTGTTTTTGAGAACAGGCTATTTAATTTTGAAAAGTCCTGTTCTGCTGCCTTGGACCAGCAAAATGGTTCCTTAATGGAGGTCAGCTGAGTAAGAGGCTGTGCTACCCCACTATAGTTTCTGATGAACCTGCAATAAAAATTTGTGAACCCCAAGAAGCGCTGAAGCTCCTTGCGGGAGTGGGGTGTAGGCCAATCAAGCATTGCCTTCACCTTGGCCGGGTCGGCTCTCAGTTCCCCTCCGCCACAATAAACCCCAAGAAAGAGGTGGAGTTGGTGGAGAACTCACACTTTTCTACTTTAACATAGAGTTGGTTCTCCAAGACCCATTGTAACACAGCCCTAACATGGATTTTGTGCTCCTCTGGCAAGCGGGAAAAAATGAGGATATTGTCGAGGTAGACGAAAACAAACTGATTTACCATGTCACGAAGAATGTCATTAATGAGAAGCTCGAAAATGGCAAGAGTGTTGGTAAACCCAAAGAGCATAACTAAATACTCAAACTGCCCCAGTTGAATCTTAAAGGCCGTCTTCCCTTCATTTCCTTCGCGAATATGGACTAAATGATAAGCGTTACGCAAATCGAGTTTGGAAAACATCCGCGCGCGCTGAAGGAGCTCAAACACGGAGTTAATCAGCGGCAGAGGATATTTGTCTTTAACGGTGATTGCATTTAATTCTCGGTAATCAATGTACGGATGCAGAGATCCGTCCTTCTTTCCCACAAAGAAAAACCCTGTCCCAAGAGGGGTCGAAGAAGGCCGAATAAGGCCGATGTTCAACAAATCTTTGATATATCTCTCCACTGCCTCTCTCTTTGGGCCAGAAATACTATAGAGCCAGCTGGACGGCAGCCGCGCACCCGGGAGGGGCTCTATAGCACAGTCGTACGAGTGATGAGGTGGAAGAGAGAGCACTCTCGACTTGCTAAAGACCTCCCTAAGGTCATGGTAGACCTCGTGTCATAAACCTCCGTGCGCCATAACACGGCGCACGAGAGAGAGAGAGTGAAACCCAATAGCAGGAGTAGAGAGTGACAAGTTTATTTTAGTTCACCCAAATTAACGAGTCCAATAAACTCAGAATGCAGTTCAGTTCCACACAATACAGAATAATGCAATGATTGGATAGGCCACCAAAAATACAGGGCGCCAACCAAATGCTTGACAACCTGGTGAATACAGAGCCTCGGGTGCTGCAGGACTGCTTAGCGCATAAAACAGGAAGGCAAACAGCCATGTGCTGCAGGTTACTAGCACAGGAGAAAAGGCAAAAACACTTACTCTATAACACTATAAGGAACGATAACTCCTCCCGGTGGTTCCCGGAAAGAAGGACCGAGACTGGTGCCATGCATTCCGAGACTAACGTGATACGTTGGCCCAATACGGTGGTAACATTCACAGGTTTGGGCAATTTGGAGGTGGGAATACCCATCTCCCGAACGAGCTGGGAGGAGACAAAATTCTACTCTGCCCTGGAATCCAGTAACGCCATAACCCTCCTCTTGACCCCCAGTAATTGAATGAGGGCCGAAATACAGAAATTACTGGGGGGATGAAAGTGAGTCCCACCTGTCAGTCCCCCCACGGCTACTGATGGGCCGTGTCTTTTTGGTGCCAGGGGGCATTCGTCCAGTCTGTGTTTCAAAGAGCCACAGTATATGCACGCGCTGGCCCTCCTGCACTGCTGGCTCTCCTCCGGAGTCAGCCGGAACCAGCCGAGCACCATTGGTTCGCAGGAAGGATTGGTACCCCCTGTGTCAGCAGCCAGAGCGGGTACCCGTGTGAAGGACGGGCAAGAGGGGAATTGACGCTCTTTCGCACACTCGTGGTACCTGTTATCTAAATTGACTGCCTGATCAATAAGACCATCTAGAGAGGAGGGAACAGCATAAACCGCTAGGTCGTCGCGGAGGTGGGAGTTTAAAGCATGGAGGAAGGCACTGTGTAATGCAACGTCGTTCCATCCAGAGTCCAACGCTTCAACCCAAAACTCCACTGAGTAGTTGGCTATGGACCAACTCCCCTGGTGGAGTGACAACAGGCAGCTCATTATGTTCCCCTCACTCTCAGTACGGTCAAAAGTGTGGGAAAACTTTACCATGAATTGTTCAAAAGAGTAATCAGACCCCCCCCCCCCCCCCGAAAGATGAGAGCTGTAAGCAGGAGAAGGGAGACAGGGAATTGGATAATGCAAATTGGCCACTTACGTGAGCCAAGCAGACGGCCCGACAGAAAAAACCCAGCGTGACTAGACGAACCAGCAGGATGGCATTGGTGGGAAGTGGAGAGGAGATGAGCTGGGGAGTGCCTGACCGGGTGGAGGTTAATAGCTGCAGCAGGTTGAGGATGATGGGACAGGTGAGCGCACAACGATCCTTGGAGATGCACTGCACAGATGGCAGCAACCTGAAAGAGAAGGGAGAGACAAGAGGGTGAATGGCGAGAATTCACCGTAAATTTAAGTTTACTTAGCTTATTCGTTGTTTAAGACAGTGTAACCAAATGAGCCAGCACTGAGGCATTGAAGATCAGATCCTTATAAGCGCTGGCAAGGCAGAGGTGGCAGGTACGTCTAATCTCCCAGGTGATACTGTTGTGTCTTCTTATCCAGAATTTTGACAGATTGTTTATACAGAGATTCCAAGGGTTTCAGAGTTGTACTATTGGCTTGTGACCAGCATGAGATGCAATAGGAGAAATGTGTCAAAATCTGTTACGAATTGCCCTTTTCAAGGGTATCACCAGCAGCAGCCCAGCGAGGTGCCAGGAACCGGGGATGCTTCCCTGTAGTTTCAGACCTCGGCGCCGATGGTGCATTACTTTTTACCAACCCGCGGAGCATATGTTGTAAATTAGGAACAGAAATGAGGAGACCCGTGATTCAGGATAGCTCCGCAGGCTGGGGTATAGCTCAGTAATCTCCGCCGCCCTCTCCAGAGACTTCAGAGTTTCCTCCGAGGTGCAGGCAAAGCGTGCATCTGAAATTAAATCCTCCACTACTCCCGCAGCTAAACACAGAGCCTCGCCAGGCCATAGCGGCTCCAGTCTGTGCCCAACAGTGTCATTCTACCAGGACAGACTCAGCTGAAAAAATATGGCACACAAAGTAGATGGCAAAAAACGAGAGAGGGAAAAAGGGCAGCCCACAGTCTGCTGGCATCTAGACAGGCAGCGGTCTTCTGTTACAAATCGCCCTTTTCAAGGGCGGACTGAAGACGCCAAACGCAGACTATGAGTTTTGTTAACAACAACACTAAACATAACTGACGCACAAAACTTACGAATAGAGACGGGATAACCACCCGGAAGATACAAACAGACGGGGACTCCATCTGGAAATAAGGAGAGATGTGGAATAAACGTCTGAACCAGTAGACCGCTGCGAGGGAGTAAGCCTCACAGTCACTCTTAAATAGGATAGGAAAATGGTAACAGGTGTGGGCACAAGAGTGAGGAAATCATTAACTAACCGGTGACAGCTGTCAAAGCCCGCAAACACAGTTTGACTGCAGGAAGTAAAAAGATACTGTCAAAATAAAAGCACAAGCCATGACGAAGGAAAATCAGAAACCAAATACATAAACCACAATACTCTAAACACAGACTGGGTAGGAATAACAAATACATTTATGGAGAAAAACTGAGGTAAGCCAATAAGTACTGACTACACAAGGAGATCTAGGACAAAGACAAATATAAACACAATAATTAACTTGGAGGCTGAGCAGGGTTCCCACCTGTGCTCAGGATCATGACAAAATCATGGCATTCAGAAAGGTTTTTGATCCTTTTAGAGTCAGTGAGTTTCTGATGCATCGAAAGTTTGCAAGGTTATATTTCAGAGTGTAGCTCATCCATTTTATGTGCTTTTTAAAGCTGAGCGTGGGATCTAATGTGACGTCCAAATACTTAAACTTTGTTACATTTTCTATATTTGCTACATTTACAGTTATACTCGGATAGTACATATGATTTTGTTTGTTGGTAAAATACATGGCAGCTGTTTTCCCTACGTTTAGAGCGAGGCATGATTGATTAAGCCATTTTGACACTTTCTCCATTGCTATCATTAACTTGTCAGCCACTTGTTTGGCATCCTTCCCATATGTGTAGATGACTGTGTCATCTGCATACATCTGAGTTTTTATGTCATCTTCACATACTGATGGCAAATCATTAATATACGAAGTAAAAAGCAGTGGGCCTAAAACTGAAACTTGTGGTACTCCCATGGTGCATGCCTTTGATTGGGATAGAGTATTGTTTATGTGCACACTCTGGGAGCAACCAGAGAGATATGCTTTTAACTAGCTAAGGGTATTCATGGATAATTTATATCCTGATAGTTTAGAAAGAAGGACTGAGTGATCAACTGTATCAAAGGTTTTACGCAAGTCTAAAAAGAACAGCATGCAGTCTGCATTGAGTGGTTTGGTCTGAAACCAAATTGCATGGGATGCAGCAGCTAGGCAGATTCAAGATGTTTTACCACAGATGTCTACTACCACTTTTTCAGTGACTTCTGACAAAACAGGAAGTATACTTATTGGCCTATAATTACTAATTTCCTGTTTGTCTCCGGCTTTTGTGTATGGGGGTTACAATGGCAGGTTTCAATGCATCAGAAAAGATATTTTCATGTATTGATTGATTTATTAGTTCTGTAATTGGAATTATTAAAGTATCTTTATGTTTGTTTTTTTTTCAAGAAAACAGTGTCTAGTCCATGAATATCCTTAGCTCTGGGACTTGATAGAGATGGTAAAATTTTGTTAAGCTTTACTTCATTTGTGGGTTTAAGGTTTAGATGAGTTTCATGATTTATTTTAATTTAGTATGGGTATGTTTGGGTAAAATTCAGACCCAGCTCTTGTACTGATTTGATATAATACTCATTAAAATTGCTGGCTATAACTAAACTATATGAGTAAAGTTTTTCATTCAAATTGAGTTGTATGACTTCACTTTTTGGCTGTTTTTTTTTCCTGTGAAAAATTTCCAGAGTTTTTTGTTGTTCCCTTTTGCATTTTTGTTTATGTCTAAGAAGAAATTTGCTTTTGCTTTACGGAGCTGCATGGTAACTTCATTTCTGAGGCTTTTAAAAATCAGTCTATCTGTACTTAAATCAGTTTTTAGCCATTTTAAGAGCTAAATCCCTTTTTTTCATGAGATTCCATAATTTTTCTTTTAGCCAAGGTAGATCCTGTTTTCTCTTGTGCTTAGATAGCATTGTTATTTTACATTTTGATATAATTTCTTTGATTGTTGAGATCATATTTTCGCATTTCTGTTCACAATTTGTATCACAACTCATTTCATTCTACTTTACGTGCTGTAACTCATTTTCAAATGATTCTATGTTTTTCTTTGGTATGTACGAGATATGTTTTCCACCATCAGCAGGGTTTTTGTATCATGATTTTGACAATTTGCATACTACTAAAATAAGATTATGATCAGACAGGGCAGTGAGGTGGCGGAGTGGTTAGCACTGCGGCAGCACAGCAATTCACTCTTGGCCGGGGGATCCTGGGTTCGATCCCAGCCCCTGGGCAACAGTGATCTGTGTGGAGTTTGCATGTTCTCCCCGTGTCTGCGTGGGTTTACTCCGGAATTTCTCCGGTTTCCTCCCACATGCCAAAAACATGCGTTAGGTTAATTGGCATCAAACTGGGGATTCTAAATTGTCCTTAGGTATGAATGTGAGAGTGAATGGTTGTCTGTCTCTTTGTGTTGGCCCTGCGATGGACTGGCAATCTGTCCAGGGTGAACCCTGCCTCTCGCCCAAAGATGCTGGGATAGGCTCCAGCCCCACCCCCCCGCGACCCGAAAAGGATTAAGCGGAAGAAGATGGATGGATGGATGCCAGTAATTAGATTGTATTTTTTTGTTATAAGATAAGATAAGATAAGCCTTTATTAGTCCCACAATGGGGAAATTCCAGGATTGCAACAGCACAGGGATAGCAACACTCAGAGCAACAATCAGAAGGCAAGAAAAAACAACATCTAGTAAACATATGTCCATATTACTATAAATGTATATATATAGACACACAGTGCAGAGCATTATGGTTGGCTGGTGAATGTGCAGCAGAAAGTCTAAGCTCTCTCTCCGCGGATGCGGCGGGCCAGCTGGAAGTCTTTGGGCATGATGGTGACCCCCTTAGCGAAGAAGAGACCACCAGGTGGGCTTCGCTGGTCTCCTGCAGAGCCATGACGGCGAAGCTCAGGAAACGCAGGACGGTCTTGAAGTCCTGAGCGATCTCCCTCACCAGGCGCTGGACGGGCAGCTTACGGATGAGCAGCTCCGTGGATTTCTGGTAGCGACGGATCTCTCTCAGAGCCACGGGCCTGTGACGGCGAGGCCTCTTCACTCTCTTCACTCTTCATATTATGCGGTCAGGTTTGTTTGTAAAAATCAAATCAAGGAGAGTTTGAGATGAACAAGTTATTTTAGTTGGGTTACTGATCATCTGATCCATATGAAACTTAGTGGTGATGTCCTTTAATTTCTGTCTGCATGTTTTTCAAAGCCAATTTAAGTTGAAATCACCCATGAGGATTAACTCTTTGCTGCCAAACTGTTTCAGTACATTTGATAGACAATTAAAGAATGTGTCCTTAGAGGATGGAGGTCAATAGATCACAATAAAACCAAAAGACATTTCAGGTGATAGTACAACTTTAACTCCAACACATTCCAGCATATTTTCAGCAATATCGAGTTGTGTACACTGATAACCATCCTTTACATAAATCATGACTCCTCCTCTCCTGCCATCTTTTCTGTCTTGTCTATAGGTATTGTACCCTGGTACACTGAAAGCAGCTGGAGGAGTTGTTGGGGTTAGCCAGGTTTCTGAGAGGCATAGGTAGTCAAGATTTGTATTTGTCAGTAGTTGTTGTATTTGTTCTGTTTTAGAGTCAATGCTTCTACTAGTGAGATGACCTCCAAAAAACCCTTTGGGTTTCATAGTCGGATTCCACAATACCTTGGCATGATTTACAGTTTGAAATATTTTAGTAGATTGTTGTTTTTCAGTCACAGTTTTTATCCTATACCCATCCTGTTTTGTAACAGTCTTACCAGGCTTATGCAGTTTGAGTCTTGCTGCAATAATTTTTCCTGTGTCGATGTCACTGGCATCCCAGGTGACTCCACAGATGCCATTCCCCTTCGGATGGTATCCCTTATTAATAAAAGCTGCAAACTGAAAGAATTCCAAATTCATGAGGAAAAAAAGTAAATTTGCAAATTTGTAAAAGCAGTTACAAATTGGCCACAAAAATTTAAATGTATAAGAAGTAAGAAGTAAATTTGCTAGAAAAAAGTCATAAATCTATGTAAAAATATCACAAATTAATTAGAAAAAACTTATAGCAAAGTTATATTTTTAAAAAATCACAAATTTACAAGGGAAAAACACAAAAGTATGAGAAAACTGTCAAAAATTAATGAGAAAACCTTACAAACTGGCGAGAGTATATTCAATACTCACTATTATTTAAAAAAAAAAAACACTTTTAAAAGCCAAAAAAGGTAACCTTTTTATTAGCTACACTGAAAAAAAATTTGGAGTGGCATTTACTTAATAAAAACCTTGTCAAATATTTTCACTTAGTATTTCTAATAAAAGTTACTTGGTACCAAAAGTATATTTTACAAATACATTGTAGTAAAGTTTACTTAAAACTTTGTTTTTCAAATTTATTATGCTTTGGTAGTAAATTTTACTAAGTTCTCCTTAGCTTATTACTCCAAAACCTGTCATGGCCGCCAATCACGGCACCTGTGCATGCACCTGCCTGTCATCTCATGTGGCCTATTTATTCCACCAGGACCAGTGCTGGGTGCGGAGTTGTCTGATTCTCTATGCTGAATCCTGTTACGCCTGTCTCCATGCTTCCCAGCACTCTACTCTCCAACCTTTGGCTTCCTAGCCCAGCTGAACCTCGTCCAGGCCAGTTCCACCTGGACCACCTACCAAGTAAGCCTACTCGCTTCTCATCTTGTCCGATTCCCCTGTGCACAGGCGGAGATCCGCGGCGGCTGTCCTCCATCTCCCTCCAGGCGGCGGACTCATCCTCTCACCTCCAGCTAGCCAGCCCAGCAGGCACTGTTTCCCTGGCTGCAGCTCCGGCGCTACCTGAGCTTCTCCAACATCTCTTCACAGTAAGCGCTGTAACATCTATCGTGCTGCATAGGTTGAACTGTAAACTAACGGCCCTTGTCTCATTACAGGGTTGCCAGGTTGTACAGTGCTCTGCCGGCCCAGCTGGAGATTACGGATCGCACTACACGACATTACACCATATACCCTGCACTCACGCACCCACTCACTCACGTTTACAATAAAAGTACGTTATTTGTATTTACCCTGAGTCGTGTCTGTTCTGTGGGTCACCTGAACCATGTCAGTACGACTCCGCCAAAGTGACCCGGCAGACAGCGCGCTCGTGCGCCGAATTAACCATCTAGAGTCTCGGGTAGATCAATTAGCGTATCAGCAGCAGGTGATGCTAACTCAGCTAACCCGCATCACCGACAGGTTAGATCAATTGGTTAGCCCACAGGGTTTTCCCATAGCTCCTCTGCTCCCGCTAGCTCTACCGCTAGCTCCACCGCTAGCTTTACATCTAGCCCTTCCTCTCCGGGCCCAGCTTGTCAGTTCACTCCCGTTCCTACTTCCGCTCGCTTTAGAGGTGTTTTGGGGGAGGCCAGGGGGTTCCTCATGCAGTGCGATATAGTTTTCCAACTGGTACCCGGGGATTTTCCCACTGACCAGAGCCGAATCGGCTACATGATCAATTTGTTAGAAGGACGGGCTTTAGCTTGGGCATATTCGGTAATGGCTAGGGCTGATTATGCTTCGATGACATATGTACAATTCACACAGGAATTTCAGGAGGTTTTCAGTCACTCGGACTGGGAGGACATACTCACCTCTCGCCTACTAAATCTTCGGCAGGGGTCGAGGGTGGTCGCCGATTATGCCGTGGACTTCCGGGTCGTGGCTACGGAGGTCAGGTGGGAGGATGCCTCTCTGAGCAGTATATTCCTTAGAAGTTTGAGCCCTAGCCTGCGGGAAGAGCTGGCTCGCCTGGAGAAACCCTCTACGCTGCGTGAGTGTATCTCCCTGGCCATTAGCATTGACAACCGTCTGAGGGAACGGGCAGCTGAGCGCAGAACTTCCGGCCACTCGGGTAACACACCGCGCCGCTCCCTCCAGCCCCGCCCCCCCCGCTGGACCTCCCGTCAGCTGACATCCCAGAGGACCAAGAGCCTATGGTCATGGGTGGGTCGAAACTTCCTGTTGCGGAGAGACTGCGCCGCGGAGAGTTGGGGTTGTGCGTCTATTGTGGGAGCGAGGAGCATGACCTTGATTCTTGTCCCAAGTGGCCAAAAGGGGGAGTCCGTGCGTCGCAGTAGGGGGTCTCATGGACGTAACCCACAATAATCCCCTCACCCACTTTTTAATTCCTATCCGGTTTTGTTTGGGTCATAAGGAACACAACACACATGCACTCATTGACTCAGGGGCCGAGCAGAGCTTTATTTCTAGAAGCCTGGAAACCCGTCTGGGTCTCCCTATGCAGCCGTTGAAGAATCCTCTCAACCTTATAGCCCTGTCAAAAGCCTCTTTGGCCACTGTAACTCATCGGGTCACCTCAGTGCCAGTTATCATTTCAGGCAACCATCGGGAGGAGTTGGACCTGTATGTCCTGCTGGTGTTGTCCTCCCCGGTCATCCTGGGCTATCCTTGGTTGCGCTTGCATAATTCGTCGATTGACTGGCGTGCGGGGAATGTAGTTTCGTGGAGCCCTTTCTGCTTAAGTGCCTGTTTGCAGTCTGCTGCATGCTTGCCTGCCACGCCTCTGGATGTCCCTGCCTCTCCCCCTCCTGACCTGTCGAAAGTGCCACCGGAATATCATGACCTTGGGGCCATCATCAGCAAATCCCAGGCCCTTTCCCTTCCCCCTCACTGGCCGTATGACTGTGCAATCAATCTTCGGGCCGGCGCTCCGCTGCCATCTAGCAGACTTTACAACCTATCTGCTCCGGAGCACGCGGCCATGGACTCGTATATTAAGGAGTCACTCAGCTCTGGCATAATTAGACCATCATCTTCGGCAGTGGGGGCGGGGGTTTTTTTCGTGGGGAAGAAAGACGGCTCTCTCAGGCCCTGCATTGATTTCTGGGAGCTGAATAACATCACCATTAAGGATAAGTACACCCTCCCTCTTCTCAACTCGGCATTTGATTCCCTCCGGGGGGCTTGCTGCTTTACCAAATTAGACCTGCGCAGTGCCTATCACCTGGTGCGCATACAGGAGGGGGATGAGTGGAATACGGCCTTTAGGACCCCTAGCGGGCATTTCAAATACCTGGTTATGCCGTTCGGGCTGACCAATGCCCCGGCCGTTTCTCAGCGCCTTATTAATGATGTTTTGAGGGATTTTCTGGGCACCTTTGTTTTTGTCTACCTTGACGATATTCTCATTTTTTTCTCAGTCCATGGAGGAGCATCGCATTCACGTCAGGTGGGTCTTGCAGCGGCTGCTGGAGAATAAACTCTTCGTCAAGGCAGAAAAGTACGAGTTCCACGTCTCCAGGACTTTCTTCCTCGGCTTTATCATCGCCCCGAAGGAGATTATCCCGGACCCAGCCAAGGTGAAGCCGGTGGTGGACTGGCCTACTCCCTCGTCTAGGAAACAACTCCTGCAGTTCCTGGGCTTTGCGAACTTCTATCGCCGCTTTGTCAAGGACTACAGCCGCATTTCCCTCCCCCTCACCAACTTGACCTCCACCAAGGTGCCATTTCGCTGGACGGAAGAGGCGGACACTGCGTTCTCTGAACTGAAGGTCAGGTTCTTGTCGTCGCCAAATCTGACGCAGGTTGATCCCGCTCTTCAGTGCCTGGTGGAGGTGGACGCCTCAGATTCTGGGGTTGGGACTGTTTTGTCCCAGCACTCTCCGACTGACGGTAAAATCCGCCCTTGCACCTACTTCTCTCGTTGCCTGTCCCCAGCAGACCGTAACTACGACATCGGTGACAGGGAGTTGTTGGCGGTTAAACTAGCCCTGGAGGAGTGGCGGCACTGGTTGGAGGGAGCGTCACAGCCATTCATCATCTGGACTGACCATAAAAACCTGGAGTACCTTCGGACCGCTAAACGGCTGAACGCCTGACAGGCCCGCTGGTCGCTCTTCTTTGGTCGATTCGACTTCACCATCACCTACCGCCCTGGGTCCAAGAATACCAAGCCCGACGCCCTGTCTCGTCAGTTCGCCCCGGAGACAGCGGAAAAGGCTGAGCACCCCATCCTTCCCCCAGCATGCATCGTGGGTGCCCTCTCTTGGGGTATCAGGGATAAGGTCATAAGGGCACAGTCTGACGAGGCCGACCCGGGGGGGGGGGGGGGGGGGGTCCAGCGGGCAAGTTATTCGTCCCTGCAGCAGTCTGAGGGGAGGTCATCCAATGGGGGCATACCACCAAGTTCGCCTGCCACTCGGGAGGGGCACGCACTGTGGCGCTCCTACAGAGGTCGTCCCTCCAGAAGGACGTGGGGGAGTACATCCGCGCCTGCCCTGAGTGTGCAACGGGGAAGACGTCCTCTTCACCGCCGGCCGGGCTGCTTCATCCCCTCCCCGTCCCGGGCAGGCCATGGTCCCACGTGGTGCTAGATTTCGTCACAGGTCTCCCCACGTCCAACAATTTCACCACCATCCTCACGCTGGTGGACAGGTTTTCAAAAGCCGCCAACTTCATTCCTCTGTGTGGGTTACCTTCAGCCAAGGAGACAGCCGATCTGCTGGTCCAACATGTTATTCGACTGCACGGCATCCTGCAGGACATCGTTTTGGACCAAGGGCCCCAGTTCATCTCCAGGGTCTGGAAGGCATTCTGCGCCGCTTTGGGAGCTACAGCAAGTTTGTCCTCTGGTTACCACCCTCAATCCAATGGGCAATGTGAAAGAGCCAACCAGGAGGTGGAAGCAGCGTTGCGGTGCGTCGCTGCCGCCAACCCATCGTCATGGAGCACACACCTCCCATGGATCGAATACGCCCATAACACGGCGGTGTCCACGGCCACCGGCACGTCCCCCTTCGAGGCCTCGTTGGGTTACAACCCCCCACTGTTTCCTGAAGAGGAGGGGGACATCGTCGTCCCATCGGTTCGTGCCCACCTGAGGCATTGTCGACGGATCTGGAGGACGGCCAGAGTGGCATTACGACGGACGGCAGAACGCAACACCACGGTGGCCAACCAACACAGGGTGCCGGGTCCGGTTTACCAGGTGGGTCAGCAGGTATGGCTTTCTACCAAGCACATCAACCTGAAGGCTGAGCGGAAGAACACTGCCCAACGGTTTATTGGTCCATTTCCCATATGCCGGATCATTAACCCGGTGTCTGTGCGTCTAACTCTCCCCCCCTCCCTCCGCATCTGTCCAACCTTTCATGTCTCTCAGGTAGTACCTGGTGGACTGGGAGGACTACGGGCCGGAGTGGAGGTCCTGGGTGCGTCCTTCCTTCATGCTCGACAAGCAGCTCATCAGGGACTTCCATCGGACGCACCCGGGCAGGTTGGAACGCCCACCGAGAGGCGTGCCGTAGGCGGGGAGTACTGTCTTGGCCGCCAATCACGGCACCTGTGCACGCACCTGCCTGTCATCTCCTGCGGCCTATTTATTCTATTCTATTTATTCCACCAGGACCAGTGCTGGGCACGGAGTAACTAACGGCCCTCGTCGCATTACAGGGTTGCCAGGTTATACAGTGCTCTGCCGGCCCAACTGGAGATTACAGATCGCACTACACGACATTACACCATATACCCTGCACTCACGCACCCACTCACTCACGTTTACAATAAAAGTACGTTAATTGTATTTACCCTGAGTCGTGTCTGTTCTGTGGGTCACCTGAACCATGCCAAAACCTTAATGAATATATGTGTACAGTATATTACCATATATGAGCATACGCCACCTCTTAATTATTACAGACTTAATGCATTTTGTACATGCATAGCCATTTCTTCCAGGACAATGTACACAAGTGCTATCACCCATGTGAAGACATACATGGCGCAAAATATCTGCCATTTGATTACTCGGTGGAGCAGTGGTTAGCACTGTGGCAGCACAGCAAGAAGGTTATGGGTTTGATCCCACCCTTGACCATCTTGGGTTCGATCCCACCCCCTGATCGGTGACCCTTCTGTGTGGAGTTTGTATGTTCTCCCCATGTCTGCGTGGGTTTACTCTGGGTACTCCGGTTTCCTCCCCATGCCAAAGACATGCAGGTTAGGTTAACTGGCATCGACTGGGAATTCTAAATTAGCCTTAGGTATGAATGTGAGAGTGAATGGTTGTCTGTCTCTCTGTGTTGGCCCTGCGATGGACTGACCATCTGTCCAGGGTATACCCTGCCTCTTGCCCAAAGATGCTGGGATAGGCTCCAGCCACCCACAACCCAAAAAAGATTAAGTGGTAGAGATGAATGGATGATTACTCATCCATTGGCAGATGAATCTTCTGCATTATGTGTTTTTCATGAGCCACCAGGAAGAGCACATCCAGAAAGGAGTAGGTGTTGTGCACAGAGCAATGGAAGGGGGTATATCTTCAACATCATGTGCTCAGTAAAGGTGTTAACACAGATAAAAGCTACAAATAGCATTTATCTGTAGCTTTTTTAGCAGCTTTAACATATGCACAGCACTAACAAACATTAAACTGAGAGTCTAACTACGGAAAACACGTTTGCTTCCTGATATTTAATATTACCCATCAGCCCTCTTTCTGCCACACAATGACTTTTCCTTACGTTTGTAAGGTCAATAAATTACTTTTTTTTGTTTAAAAAAATGTTACTTAATTTTAAAAGTAACATTTGTATAAAGAAATAAGTATACAAAATTACTATCAAACATCAAGTAACACATCAAATTAAATGTGATATTTTAAATAAAAACATTTAAGTGATATTTCTACTTATTTTTTTTAAAAAAGAAACAATGTAATAATTACAAAGTCAAAAAGTAATTTTTTCAGTGTGCTTTCTTACTCTTACTCAAGTATTTTATTTTATTGTGCTTTGTGACTAATCTTATACTTAAGTAATTAATATCCTAAGGTAACACTGTTTAACCCCATAGCATTCCAGCCAGTTTCCCTAAAAATGCCTAATGACAGGATATAAAAATAAATAAATAAATAAAAAATTGGGCAGCTCGGTGGTACACTGGTTAGCACTGTGGCAGCACAGTAAGAAGGTTACGGGATTGAGTCCGCCCCTGACCATCGTGGGTTCGATCCCACCCCCTGACCATCAGTGACCCTTCTGTGTGGAGTTTGCATGTTCTCCCTGTGTCTGCGTGGGTTTACTCCGGGTACTTTGGTTTCCTCCCACAGGCCAAAAACATGCAGGTTATGTTAACTGGAGACTCTAAAGTGGCCCTAGGTGTGAATGTTTGTGTGAATGGTAAAGGGATTGGCATTGTACTGTGGCTGCCTCATCCATCCAGGTGGATGCCCTGAATTTCCCTCTGGGGATAAATAAAGTATACAAAAATACAGAAAAATACACAAAGTCTATCAAATTCTTTGTTGACTGAGTGGCTGTAGAAACTCTGAAATTTCACATGGGTAGAACACCGTAATTTTAAGAGGTTAATTTGAGCACACTGTCTGGCTATCCTGCACACCTCTGATCAGTTCCTAATTTTCTTTTTTTCCCCCACTGGACAAAGCCCAAAGGGGTTGAAGAGCCCTTTGGGTGAAGGCCGAAGGCGGATTATGTCATTGGTCAGTCCATCTGTCCGTCCAGCTGTCTGTCCCAATTTTGTGAAATCAACTCCTCCTACAGTTTTGTTTCATTCATCTTCTTCTGCTTAATTATTTTTGGGTTGTGGGGGGCTGGAGCCTATCCCAGCATCTTTTGGGCGAGAGGCAGGGTACACCCTGGACAGATCGCTAGTCCATCGCAGGGCCAACACAGAGAGACAGACAACCATTCACTCTCACAGTCATACCTAAGGACAATTTAGAATCCCCAGTTTGATGCCAATTAACCTAACGCATGTTTTTGGTATGTGGGAGGAAACCGGAGAAATCCCGGAGTAAACCCACACAGACACGGGGAGAACATGCAAACTCCACACAGATCACTGTTGGTCAGGGGCTGGGATCGAACCCAGGATCCCCCGGCCAAAGGTGAGTTGCTGTACTGCCGCAGTGCTAACCACTCCACCACCGTGCCACCCTAGTTTTGTTTCAATTGCTTTGAATCTTAGTACCATGGTTTGATATACACTCTGGATGCACATATTGAAATTTGGTTCTGATTGGATGATTTTTGCAGGACCTGTAGCCCTTGACCTGTGACCTCCTATTTCACCTCACTTCATAGACAGTAACTGTGTTGTGAAATCAACTCCCCCTACAGTTTTGTGCCAATTGTTTTGAAACTTAGTACCATGGTTTGATATACTCTGATGATGCACATATTCCAATTTCACTCTCATTGGATGACCTTGAGGTTAAAGGCCAGAGCTCAGATTTTCCCTAAATCTTCTAAATGTCATGTCCGCTGCGTAATTTCGCAGCGAACATATGAATTGTCAACGAGCCCAAAACGCAGTGTAAGTAATGTATTTATTTACAGTGAAAAAATGTACAAAAGTGTCCAAATAACAGTCACAGTGAAAAGGGTCAGACAACAGGCTTCTAGCTTAGTTGGCGGGGAAGGAAAAACCAAGCGCACTCCAGGCCGAACAGGAGTGCAGGGAAAGGCAATAATAACAAGACTTACATATGCGTAGGAGCGGAAGGGCTCTGGAGTAATTACACAGTACAGTCCAGGGGAAAATCCAACAGTCTGCGAGCCAGGATGTCCAATGTAGACTTTAAGCTGCCACACCGGCTGGTCACACTGCTTCGCTATTAATACACAAAACCCTAACAAAGGCAAGTGGACACAGCCGTGTGGCAAGCAGATAGGGGACTGATTGAAACAGTGTGTGTGTGTGTGTGCGCGCGCGCGCATGTGGTGATAAGATACCTCCGGTGAATGGCTGGTAAGAGGAGGAGACGTGGCCGTAGGACTGTCAGAGAGCAAGGTTCGATCTGACCGCTGAAATTAATAAGTAATAATCAAAACCTACAGCCACCGGTCATGGACGGGGTGAATGACTCCAAACATGACAGTGCCCCCACCTCAAGGGGTGGGTACCAGACACCCACTGTGCCATCAAAAACAGAAAATACAACCTGACCCCCCCACTCAAAAGGCCAACACACCAAACCAGGGCGGGAGGTGGGGGGGAAACAGGTTAGGAGGGATCAATCAGGAAAGGGTAAACACCACAATACAACACAACAACAACACTTTTCCTAACCCCAAAACAAAGTTAACCCACCCCACCCCCAAGAGTCCCACAGTTCAGAGGGCCGGCCAGAGTCCAAGGCCCAGCAGGTGGCCGTAAGTTCAGGAGGCCGGACAAAATCCCAGGGCCAGCAGGCGGCCTGCAGAACAGTATCAGGCGGCCTGCCAGGGCACGTAGGCCACCCAGCAAGGGAAATCAGCCTTTCAGGCAGCCTGTCCACATGATTAAGCCACCAGGGACCGGAAGGGCAGATGAGGCGGTGGCCTACCCACCGGAAGGCTGAGAGGTGGGTAGCCAGACAGAGGAAGAGGAACCCCTGCGGTCACTGGTGGAGGAGGAAATAGAACCCCGACGGTGCCCAGCAGAAGGCAGAGGAACACCCACAGGGCCTCCAAAAGGGAAAGGAAGACCCCAGTGTCCCCAAACTGTCCTGTGGCACCCCCGGTGGTCCCGATGTAGGACTGGGACTCTGTAGAACCTGCGGTGGACCCGGGCTGGGCCATGGCTGCATCTGTGGTGGTCCCGGCCTGGGATAACGTTGCACCTGCGGTGGCAACTTCCCAGGTCCTCATTGCTCCCATGGTGAGCCCAGACTGGGCCTGCGTTGGACCCACGATGGACCCCGACCAAGCCATGGTTGCACCCATGATGGAGTCCAGCTGGACCACTGCTGCACCCGCGGTGGGACCCGACTGGGCCACTGCTGACCCCAACGCCATCTTGGCCATGGGCCAGCCGACCCGTTTGAGCACCGAAGTGAGGAGACGATCGATCACAGGCACCCTGGACTGGGACTGGGTGCCCCCGACGACCACCTCAGACGGAACCTCAGTGACCTCCAGTCACAAACCTGGAACCCCGGACTCGTCCGGCGATGGTGAGCTCTCTCCAGCGACCCTGAAAAAGGACTTGAACAGAGAGGAGGAAGGGTCAGAGTTGCCGGCAGCGGCAGAGCCCGGCGAGGTGAGCTCAGGTGCAACGTTTGGCTGCAGCTGGCTCTCCTCACCTAAAGCTAGGCAAAAATACTCAATTATACAAAAGAGAAAGACAAAAGAGAACACTTGCCTTAGCTCAAGCTCTACCGCCGTCCAGGACTTCGGCGATCTGGGCAATGCCTCCTCAGGTTCGGCCTCCAAGAGGTTCCGCTCGGGTGCTGACTCTGCTGTGGTGGCCTCCACAGCAGACGTGATGGTCACTGCAGTCTTATCTTCCCCAGCTGCCATGATCCACGCTGGTGACTCCTCCAGCGTGTCGGCTGGGATCCAGTTCACCATTGCTGCGGGAGGACACCCCTCTCGGACCTCTGGCTTCTCCTGATCCTGACTGCTTGGCTCCGGTTCCAGCAGGCAAACAAAGAGAGTGGAGAGTGGGCTGGTGAATAGTTTTTAACAGCAGCAGGTGGGGAGAACTCAGGGGACTGCTTTCCCTGAGCCTCCCTACCTGGAAGCAGGCAAGACATTTCATTATTAAAGTGAGTCAAATGAAAAAAAAACTTGCCTGTTCTCCCGGTTTATTGTGTTGGTTGCTGCCGCTACTTGGACATCATCACCCGTCCGTCCGGGAAAGACGGTGCTAGGTTCCTCTGTAGAGCATATGGGAGCCGCCCCTCCCGCCACAGGAACGGGAGACCCCGATGAAAAAAAACAAGCGCTCCACTGCTGCCGGTGAAAAAACCGAGGAAGAAGACCCGCAGCGGATATGGAGGGAGATTCTGCAGTCGGGACTGCATGGAACTGGTAATCCGCTGCGGGGGTAACAGGACTCGGTGTTGGAGCAGGAGCAGTTCGTGGGGCTGGATCGTTCTTCCGTGATTCCGGGTGACATCGCCAATGCTGACCTGATCGCGGCCATCTTGGAGCGGGTGATGGAGGAGAGGAGAAGATGGCTGCCGGTGGAGAAGACCATTTCTGCTTCAGTGTCGTCCGGAAAGCCCTTCTCTTCAGGTCGGGAAAAGCCTGCTCAAGCGCGCAGACGGAGGACAATAATTCGGCATCACGGGAATAATTCCAGAGGCCCAGGTGAGCTGCCAGAATATCCTGAGCGTCGTTGAAGCAGTCCCACTGTTCTCTGGGGCCATAGGTGTCTTTGGCAACATACAGGAACCCCCAGATAAACGCGGCTGCCCATTCCTCCTCCATGCTGGGATGTCCCGTTGCCCGTCCACTTCTGCCAGTGTGGAAACGGCTAGGCCAGGACATCATGCTCCGAACAGGTTGGTGAATAAACACAAAAAAATGAGTAACATGATTAACACGCTACTTACTGCTTGGGCTCTTTTTGATGGCAGCTTACTGTCATGTCCGCTGCATAATTTCGCAGCAAACATATGAATTGACAACGAGCCCAAAGTGCAGTGTAAATAACATATTTATTTACAGTGAAAAAATGTACAAAAGTGTCCAAATAACAGTCACAGTGAAAAGG
This sequence comes from Pholidichthys leucotaenia, assembly GCA_020510985.1. Taxonomy (NCBI): domain Eukaryota; kingdom Metazoa; phylum Chordata; class Actinopteri; order Cichliformes; family Pholidichthyidae; genus Pholidichthys; species Pholidichthys leucotaenia. The sequence goes on along the minus strand of CM035842.1, from coordinate 358,277,154 downwards.
GTCAGACAGCCGGCTTCTAGCTTAGTTGGCGGGGAAGGAAAAGCCAAGCAAGCTCCAGACGGAACAGGAGCAGAGGGAAAGGCAATAATAACAAGACTTACATATGCGTAGGAGCGGAAGGGCTCTGGAGTAACTACACAGTACAGTCCAGGGGAAAAACCAACAGTCTGCGAGCCAGGATGTCCAATGTAGACTTTAAGCTGCCACACCGGCTGGTCACACTGCTTCGCTATTAATACACAAAACCCTAACGAAGGCAAGTGGACACAGCTATATGGCAAGCAGGTGCGGGACTGATTGAAACAGTGTGTGTGTGTGTGTGTGTGTGTGTGTGTGTGCGTGTGTGTGCGTGTGTGTGTGTGTGCGTGTGCGTGTGGTAATAAGATACCTCCGGTGAATGTCTGGTAAGAGGAGGAGACGTGGCCGTAGGACTGTCAGAGAGCAAGGCTCAATCTGACAGCTGAAATTAATAAGCAATAATCAGAACCTACAGCCACCGGTCGTGGACGGGGTGAATGACCCTGAACATGACACTAAACACATTAACTACTGAAAGAAATGATGTAGGGCTTTTCAAATCAATACAGTAGTTGTATCTAATACACATCTTGCACGATTTACACCCTGACCTAACTATGGGTTTGGGGTCAAGGGCTTAAAGGTCAAAGTTCAAAGTTAATATTGCAGTTGCACTATGGTAAAAGCTACATTTACTATTACTATAAAACAAGTAAAGCTAGGGCCACCAAACCTGCTACACAGGTTCACCTTGGGATCCTGATCTCTGACTATGGGTTTGGGGTCAAAAGGTCAAAGGTTAACATTCCCTACGCCTTATTCCTGTTCAACGAGTAAAGCTAGGGTCACCAAACTTGGTACACAAGTTCACCTTGGGATCCTGACCTCAGACTATGGGTTTGGGGTCAAAAGGTCAAAGGTTAACATTCCCTATGCTTTATTACTGTACAACGAGTAAATTTAGGGTCATCAAACTTCATACACAGGTTCAGTCTGTGACCCTGAAGTGTGACTATGGTTTTGGGATTGCAAGGTCAAAGGTCAACATCAAAATGCCTTATAAACTATATCTCAGCAACAAAGAAAGCTAGGATCACCAAACCTGGTACACAGATTCACTCTGAGACCATAACCTCTGACTACAGGTTTGGGTTCAAAGGTCAAGGTTGACACTCCCTATGCTCTCTTACTATAGAGCGTGTAAAGCTCTCTTTTCATCCCCAACTTCAAAGACATGCTCACTGTGTTAACTGGTGATTCTAAAATTGTCTGTAGATGTGAACTTTTTGTGGTTGTCTGTGTTTATGGTGGACTGGTGAGCTGTCTGAGTCTGCATCTCTCTCTCTGTCTGCTGGGATTAAGCATACATACATTTATCATGACTAAGGAGTAGTTTTTACATTGACCACTCCACCTGTTAGACATTAACGAGGTCAAACTACCGCTGTTTTAAGTTACTTTATGATTCAGCCACTACCAGCGTTCATCTACAACTGATCCAGAAAGTCTGCAGATATTTGATGATAGGAAGATGCCTTTGAAAGTTAAAGAACCCAAAGCAGGGAGAAAACAATTTAAATGAGACACACACACACGCACACACACACACACACACACACACACACACACAAAATAAAACATCTGAGACATCAGCAAGATATATGAATGTATTTCTTGTTGATAGAAGCCTGTGATGTTGTGGGTAATGGGTCTATGGGGGGCTGAAAAGTTCATAGGCTGACTAAGAAGGAGTTATGCTACAGCAGCAAAGTCATGCATTAAACCTTTTCTGATATTAACTGCATTGTTTCTTTTCAGATACACTGACACTGGCAACTATGTTGAAAAATAAACCAGATTTGGTCACATAAAGTATATCAAATCAAAATCAAATTTGACAACTGTATCATGGTCAGCCTCTGAACTTTTCAGCACCCCCCTCCCCCCATATTTTCTATAGAGTTATTGGAATAAATATAGAAAATGGTTGAATCTCATCAAGTCTTTCCTTGGCAAATAAAAACAAAATAAACCAGAAAGCACTGGGAGAGTGTAGGCCTCTGCCAAGCGACCACAGTTCTCTTTATAATATGATTACACTAGCATATAAACTTGTAGGCACAAACAATAAACTGAACAAATCAGCTTGCATAATAATTCAGCCAATGTGGGATTTGCTGTATTTACCAATACAAAATAAACTCCAAACTCTGGGAAAATAACTTTATACTGAATGAAAAGAAAAATACAAACAGGAAGCAGAAAGTGGCACAGCTAGCAGAAGAATGTTGTGTTTTCATTCTTTTTTTCCTGAATATCATATGATGATGAAACAGTTTTAGGATTTTTGATTATTATATCTGAGTCACTGAAGCTGTCTAATGGGCAGTAAAGTCAACTGTAAGAGAATAAGTGAATTATTTTTTTTTCTTTTATTCAGTTAGCTTACCACATACAGTTAGTACAGCGCATTACAGGAAACCCAGCAGTCTGAGCACTTTGATTTGAAGCAGGTATTGTCATCTACTGCTGACTATGAAAAAAAAAATCTGACAAGTTTTGATCCCAAATCACCACAAGGAATCATCTAAAAAAATCCTGGAGGCTGATAGTGATTCACATCACCCCTCCCAGAATATAATCATCATGGGCAGCACGGTGGTGCAGTGGTTAGCACTGTTGCCTTACAGCTAGAAGGTTCCAGGTTCAAATCCCCAGGCTGGCAGGGGTAGGAACCTTTCTGTGTGGAGTTTGCATGTTCTCCCTGTGCTGCGTGGGTTTACTCCGGGGGCTCCGGTTTCCTCCCACAATCCAAAGACATGCATGTTAGGTTAATTGGTTGTTCTAAATTGTCCCTAGATATCTGTCTCCTATAGGCCCTTAGAATAGAGGGTTAGTACTAGTGAAGCGCTTTGAGTGGTCTTTGAGACTAGAAAAGCGCTATATAAGTACAGGTCCTTATCCTTATAATAGGGCTCAGAATCATTTCAATTTGATATTGGTTCACACAGGGAAATCACTATTATAATAACTATTTTACTTGCATAGGGGAAAAAAATTATCAAAGACCCAATGCTGCACATTGTACAAGCTGTACTTTTTTTTTCTTGTTAACATATGACTTACAAGACATATCAAGAGCAAAGTCGCTCAGATGTCTCAAATCTCTGTTTTTTTGCTGTGAAGTTTCACTTAAGCCCCGCCTCCTGCAAAAAAGACGAGCCAGAACATTTTTGGTAACATAACTATTCGTGGTGCTGGCGCGTGGATAGTGTTGAGACAATCAAGACTCTCTGGCCTAACTGACGTTATCCTCCAGGCTAGTTAGTGTTATAGGGGTTTTATTGTGAAGTGCGGTGTGATGACGCCGCCTTCCAGTTGTGTCGTCATACCACCCTATAATAAGGGGCGGCAGCCATTTGAGGTTGTCTTCGCTCAGGACGACTCCGCATACTGTTGAGCTCCTATATTGCAACTGTTAATACATTAAAGCTGCGTTTCAGTGCAACCTCCTCATCTGTCTCCTTTGTACTAGGTTTGTGGACTTAACAGTTAGCATTTTTTTTAACAAACTGCTTTGAAAACTTGACTCAAATTAAGATCGGTTTTACCATTAAACTGCTTTTAAGGACCGATGCAGTTTCAGTCATTATCATGGGCCACCGTGCATACAACTTGGCATATCCTTCAACCGTTTTGATCACATGATTTATTCTGATAATGTAGTGTTAGCTACTATTAGCCTTGTGGTATATAGTTCAGGAGCAGGTCTAGAAAATTTTTCATGGGAAAGCAAGTGTGGAACACATCCTCAGAAAAGGGTGGCACATTGAAATAGCATAAATCAAAAACAGTCAACATCTCTGGAGTCAAAGTATTAACAAACTTTATCAACAACCATATGGTATGTTTATTAAACAGTCTTTTCCCAGTTGGAATGTCCCTGTTCTGACATAACGGGTGTATCAGAAGCACTGGGAAGGGAAAACCAAGCAAAGCTGTATGCACAGTCCCAACTTTGAGTAGTCAAGCCATGGGTGCTGTGTATACCATGTTCTGGTGAAGGTCCTCTTCCTGTCACCTTGGATCATTCCAACATACCTTCAGCTGTGGCTACTTTGGCCCATCTGCTGGATACTGGGACATGTCTGAATGGAGAAAAAAGAATCACTTGTATAGCTACGCATGATGCAATTGTTAATTTACAACAGTATCTATTAGATCACTGTCATAAGGTTTCGGGTGGTGGAGGACTCAGGCGCAGGCAGACGTATGGTGCAAAATGGTGATTTATTAAACAGAACTTAATACAAAATAAATGGCAGTGCATGGGCTAGAAATGAAACAAAAGCTAAACAGATCGACTGACAAGACATGGCTAGACTAGGATAATCTCACCGACCAGACTAACAAGAGACATTAATTCAGGAACTCATGGGCAAGACTGACTGAAGACATTAATGACACCACAACTGACACAGACTGACACCAGCTTATATGGACAGGTGGGCACAGTCAGGGTTAATCAGAGACAGCAGGGAGTGGCTATAGGCACAAAAAACATGAGGGACTGAGACAAAAGGTAAACCAGAGACATGAACACAGGACCAGGAAATACACAACCATGACAAAAAATGATAATAAATAACAACAAATACAAAGAATTCCAAAATACCAACTGAACTGAAGCAGGGGAAACACAGAGAATAGCAAAAACAAACTTAAAATGGGAGCAGGGTCCCCAGCCCATGTTCAGACCCTGACAATCACAATAGCAATGATGCTAAATTCTTCATTGTGAACTTCAGCTGGGTATCATATTTTTATCACAATGAATAATAATTATTAAGGTTTTTCAGCACTGTCCTTATCAGTTTCACTGAAAGAATAAAGGTTAAATACCCTGTGTCTGAGTCATGTGGCATATGAAGAATATGGAGCCTCTTCTGTGTCACTCCCACTGCAGTTTGGGGTGAAATGTGCAGACACCTCTTCATTCACTTCTTGTTCACACTGATCACTAGCAGATTCTGCATCTGGTCACATAATGAAATTTTCCATTATTGTATCTACAAGGGGCAGTGCGGTGGCGGAGTGGTTAGCACTGCAGCAGCACAGCAACTCACCCTTGGCCAGGGGATCCTGGGTTCGATCCCAGCCCCCGACCAACAGAGATCTGTGTGGAGTTTGCATGTTCTCCCCGTGTCTGCGTGGGTTTACTCCGGGATTTCTCCGGTTTCCTCCCACATGCCAAAAGCATGCAAGTTAGGTTAACTGGCATCAACTTGGGATTCTAAATTGTCCTTAGGTATGACTGTGAGAGTGAATGGTTGCCTGTCTCTCCATGTTGGTCCTGCGATGGACTGGCGATCTGTCCAGGGTGTACCCTGCCTCTCACCCAAAGATGCTGGGATACGCTCCAGCCCCCCCGCGACCCGAAAAGGATTAAGCAGAAGAAGATGGATGCATGCATGCATGCATCTACAAGATGGTAGCAGTCTAAAACAGAAACGTCAAATCATGCTGTAGAAAGAAAAACATCTCTTTACTGGAGGCAGTTTTGTAAATAAAATATTGTGCTTTTTATTGTTATTGTTCTTTTATTCTGGATTAGCAAATAATTAATTTATTACTGTCTACTGCTTTGTTACAGTGGTGTGAAAAAGTGTTTGCCCCGATTTCTCATTTTTTTGTATGTTTGTCACACTTAAATGTTTCAGATCATCAAACAAATTTAAATATTAGACAAAGATAACACAAGTAAACACAAAATGCAGTCTTTAAATGAAAGTGTTTATTATTAAGGGGAAAAAAATCCAAATCTACATGGTCCTTTGTGAAAAAGTGATTGCCCCCTAAACCTAATAACTAGTTGGACCACCCTGAGCAGCAACAACTGCAATCAAGTGTTTGCGATAACTGCCAATGAGTCTTTTACAATGCTGTTGAGGAATTTTGGCCCACTCATCTTTGCAGAATTGTTGTAATTCAGCCATATTGGAGGGTTTTCAAGCATGAACTGCCTTTTTAAGGTCATGCCACATCATCTCAATCAGATTCAGGTCAGGACTTTGACTAGGCCCCTCCAAAGTCTTCATTTTGTTTTTCTTAAGCCATTCAGAGGTGGACTTGCTGATGTGTTCTGGATCATTGTCTTGCTGCAGAACCCAAGTGCGCTTCAGCTTGAGGTCACGAACAGATGGCTGGACATTCTCTTTCAGGATTTTTGGTAGATAGAATTCATGGTTCCATTTACCACAGCAAGTCTTCCAGGTCCTGAAGCAGCAAAACAGCCCCAGACCATCACACTGCCACCACCATATTTTACTGCTGGTATGATGTTGCTTTTCTGAAATGCTGTGTTACTTTTACGCCAGATGTAATGGGACACACAGTTTCCAAAAACTTAAACTTTTGTCTTGTCAGTCCACAGAGTATTTTCCCAAAAGTCTTGGGGATCATCATTATGTTTTCTGGAAAAACTGAGATAAGCCTTTATGGTCTTTTTGCTCAGCAGTGGTTTTTGTCTTGGAACTCTGCCATGCAGGTCATTTTAGCCCAGTCTCTTTCTTATGGTGGAGTCATAAACACTGACCTTAACTGAGTCAAGTGAGGCCTGCAGTTATTTGGATATTCTTGTGGGGTCTTTTGTAACCTCTTGGATGAGTTGTTGCTGCACTCTTGGGGTAATTGTGGTCGGCTGGCCACTCCTGGGCAGGTTCACCACTGTTCCATGTTTTCGCCATTCATGAATAATGGCTTTTACTGTGGTTCACTGGAGTCCCAAATCTTTAGAAATGGCTTTATAACCTTTCCCAGACTGATAGATCTCAATTATTTTGTTTCTCATTTGTTCTTGAATTTCCTTGGATCGCAGCATGATGTCTAGCTTTTGAGGATCTTTTGGTGTACTTCAATTTGTCAGGCAGGTCCTATTTAAGTGATTTCTTGATTGAGAACAGGTGTGGCAGTAATCAGGCCTGGGTGTGGCTAGAGAAATTGATCTCAGCTTTCCAAAGATGTGATAAAACACAATTAATTTATGTTTTAAAGTGGGGCAATCACTTTTTCACACAGGGCCGTGTAGATTTGGATTTTTTTTTTTACCCTTAATAATAAACACCTTCACTTAAAAACTGCATTCTGTGTTTACTTGTGTTATCTTTGTCTAATATTTAAATTTGTTTGATGATCTGAACCATTTAAGTGTGACAAACCTACAAAAAAATGAGAAATCAGGAAGGGGGCAAACACCTTTTCATACCAAACAGAGTTATAACAGAGACACAGTGTTATAACAGAGACACCTACAAACGTATATTTTACTGCTTTCTTGGGAACTCAGATTATGTTTAGGTCTCTTTTCTGCACATTACTGTCATGTTCGTGCATTTTTGCGCAGCAAACAGGTGAAAGGACACGAGCCCAAACGCAGGTGAAGTGAGTTTATTAAACAAGGAATCAAAGTGCAAAATGTTCAATGATAACAATCCAAAACAAGTTATGATACAGATGAGCAGGTTCACAAACTGTGTTGGCAGGAGGAGGAACTTTACGTCATGCCCCAGGGTTAAACTGGCCGCTGGGGGAAAACAAGAAACGTAAACCGGGAAAGGAAGACTTACATGAGCGTGTCAGAGCGCAGCTGAGCTCTGGAAAAAACAACACCAAACGAAGTCCAAAAAAGAGAAGAAACCAACTAGAGTAGTGCCTGGATATCAAGCGTTGACTACACCGCCACACTGAGTGCTCTAACTGACCCACATAAATATACAGAGTGCTAATGATGACAAGTGGGTGCAGGAGTGTGGCTGAGTAGGTGCATGATTGAATGTGTGAGTGAGAGTGGATGTATGTGTGCATGTATGAAAGGGTGTGCATGAGAATAAAGGTATGCATGCAGGTGTGTGTGTGTGTGTGTGTGTGTGTGTGAGTGAACAGAGGAGTGGACAAATGATAATGACAATCAGCTGGTAGGTGCTGGCAGGAGAGGGAGGTGTGGCTGTAGGCTGGCAGGGAGCCAAGGACCCAAGTCTCCTAAAGCTCTGCCAGCTGAAAATTAAGGAAACAATGTTCAGGGGAAAATACAGCCATGAGCCATGGAGCAGGGTTGGAGGCATACACCCCAGTCCATGACAATTACCTGAACCCAGCACTGTAGTAATTCAGATGGTTTCCTAAAATAAAGCGACTTTTTGTCATGAGTCTGAGCTCATGTTTTCACAGAGCTCAGACTCTCAATTTATTTCTAGTATTGTGCGTCTGTCAGTTTGATTTTGTCAGTTTCTGTATATGTATTTTGGTTTGTTTACTACTGTGCCTCCTCTTCCCAGACACTCCCACTAGCTATTCACAGTCTGCTCCCCTGTGTTTCAGCTGTGAGCAGTTAATCATTAGGGCACCGGCTTGCTCAGCGACTCACACCTGCAACTCATTTATCCCCAGTGTATTTAAGCACTGCCTGTCCATTATCTCTTTGCGGCAATATTGATCCTGCTATGATCTCTCCACTTGAACCTTCAACTAAAGTATCTCCTCTTCTCCTCCAGAGCAATTTCGCATCACTGTAAGTTATTACTTGTTGTATTTTTTGCATTCTCTGCACTATTATTGACTTATATGTTATTTTCGTTAATAAATGTCACAAACGCAATTCAGCGCCTGGGTCTGTCTTCCTGCCCCGTAGGGGTGTATATGGCAGAATATTGCCACCAGACTAAGACCCAGCTGTTGCACTCGTGCATTTTTTCCTTTTCGCCTTTTTTTTTCTTCTACTCACCTGCTTGTTGGATCTCATCATGTCCCCAGCTCACCAGCCTCGCACCATCAAAGGAGCATTGGCAGCTGGGTCTCCGACTGTGGAGAAGGAGTGGGCGGCGGACTTCATCCAAAGCTTTGTGAATGAGGCTCTCGCCGCCCGAGGACCCAAAAAAACCTGGAAAGTTTGAATGGAGCGGTGGTAATTTTTCAGGCACACCCCAGCCTGTGGAATTATCCACAATACACGGAACAGCTGTCCACGGTCTGTGCGCTCCACTGATCATTTCCTGGATTAACGGTGGGGGCGTTTCCAGCAGAGTTGAGGCAGAGGCTCTCACCACAGCTAACGTCCTTCTCCCCTCTCACTTTGTCAGCCTTACCTCCAGCTCCAGCGTGCGTGTCACCAGCTGGAGGTAAGGCTGGCACCGGCGGTGTTGTTGCCCAACCCCAGACCACCGGAAGAATGCCTCCTTCTCCCAGTCAGCAGCCCTTCCTTCGCAGAGGGAGAAGATTTCTGCAGCAGTGCCTCTTAAGCTATTTTCCCCTTCAGCTGCCTCATTAGCATCTACTTTTCCCGCAGCTGCTGCCTCTCCCTTCTCCTCTGCGCTTCTTCCCGCTGCTGGAAGTCCCATTGCATCCTTCCCAGCTGTGTCCGCCTCCATGACTACAGGGGTGGCTCCTCCACAATCCACTGAGGGGCCCAAGTCCACCATAGCCACGGAGAGGGTGACTCTACAGCAGAAAGCATCGAGTCCCGGGAAACCAGGCAAGTGCCATTTCATTCTATTTCACTAAATGATAATATGCCTTGACTGATTCCTGGTAGAGAGACTCAGGATGTGCAGTCCCCTGAGCTCTCTCAACCTGCTGTACTTAATGAATCCTCACCTGCCCTCTCCGTGTCTCCTTATCTCACCCCTGAGTGTCTGCTGGCCCCGAAACTCAACCACCGGACGATGGAGGAGCCTGCGGCGCTGGAGGACTCCATCCCAGCACCGCAATCACACTGTGGACAGAGGGAAGGCACTGAACCCGAGCTCACCATGCAGAGTCCAGCGCCAATGGTAAGCCAGACCCCAGCCGCTACCCTGACCGGCCTCCTGCGTGGGTCACTCCCGACTGGGGCCGAAAGGACTGCAACTACCATCATGCCTGCTGCGGAGGCCGCAGCAGCACAGTTCGACGCCGAGCTGGACCTCCAGAGGGCCGAGCCCAAAGTAACATCATCACCTGGATCACAGGAGTCCTAGACAGCGGTGGAGCTCAAGCTTAGGCAAGTGCTCTCCTTCGTTTTTCTCTTCTCTGTCATAGAGCAATCTTGCCTGGCCCTTGGTGAGGAGAACTGGGTGCAGCCGCCCGCTGGACCTGAGCTCGCTTCGTCGGGCTCCGCCGCTGCGGTGACCCTGATTATACTTCTCTGTGTGTTCTGTCTGAGCTTTCACCCAGGGTCACCAGGATTGTTCCAGCAATGCCAGAGGTCTCCATGGGTCCAGGGTCACTGCCTGGGGTCATCCAGGGTCTAGCTTCCCCCGCTGTGGAGGTCGTTGCGGGTGCTCAGTCCCAGCCCAGGACGTCAATGGGAGCAGCTTTCCCTCTGCCCGAGGCTGTTGTCTGGGTTCCCCCGCAGCAGTTCGAGTCTCCGTGGCTGCTGTGTCCCAGTCAGGGACTGTCGTGGGTGCTGCACCCCAGCCTTAAGCCAACCTGGGTGCTGCGTTCCAGTATGGGGCCACCATGGGTGCTACGCTCCAGCCTGGGGGCCACTGAGGGTGCAGTACTGGCCCAGTCCGAGCCCACTGAGGGTGCAGCGCTGGCCCAGTCCGGGCCCACCGAGGGTGCAGCGCTGGCCCAGTCCGGGCCCACCGAGGGTGCAGTGTTGGCCCAGTCCGGGCCCACCGTGGGTGCAGCCTTGGCCCAGTCTGAGTCCGCTGAGGGTGCAGCATTGCTCCAGCCCGAGCCCACTGAGGGTGCAGTGTTGCTCCAGCCCGGCGCCACTGAGGGTGTAGCGTTGCTCCAGCCTGGAGCCACTGCGGGTGCTGCCATGCTCCAGGCCGGAGCCACCGTAGGTGCTGCTATGCTCTAGCCCGGAGCCACCGCGGCTGCAACAATGTCTCAACCCGGGACCACCAAGGGTGCAACCGGCCAGCCCGAGGACGTCATGGTCCCCCTTCTTCCTCTGCCAGACGCTGTCATGGTCCCCCTTCTTTCTCTGCCAGATGCCATCATAATAATAATAATGCATCAGATTTATATAGCGCTTTATCAAAGACACTCAAAGACGCTTTACAAGTAGATACATTATTCATTCACTCCAGACAAACAATGGTAGTGGCAAGCTACTACTGTAGCCACAGCTGCCCTGGGCCAGGCTGATGGAAACGTGGCTGCCAATCTGCGCCAACGGCCTCTCTGGCCACCACTGAACATTTATACACATTCATTCCCAGTGTTATGGACACTGGAGGCAAGGTGGGTAAAGTGTCTTGCCCAGGGACACAACGGCAGGATATCTGGGGAAAGCGAGATTGGAATCGCCAACCATCCGGTTATTGGACAGCCCGCTCTACCTCCTGAGCCACTGCCGTCCCATCATGGTCCCCCTTCTTACTCTGCCAGACGCCGTCGTGGTCCCCCATCCTCCTCCGCCAACTGATGCCGTCGTGGTCCCCCTCCTCTGGCCCTGCTTCCCACCATTAGGGCCTTCCCCTGGGAGAGCCGCCGCCTGGGTCACCCCTCCAGTCCTGGTGGCTGAAGAACTATTGCTGGCCACCTGAGAGACTGAGTCGCTGGGTTGGGTAGTCCATACTCTCCGCCAGGCCACCCGACTCATACCACCATGCCGTTCGGCTGGCCTGGGACTTCGGCCGGCCATCCGAACTATGTAGTTCTGTGACCTAGGGGGCCCAGGGGTCTAGCTCTGTGCAGATGCAGGTCATGAGCTGGTTTGTGTTTTTCCCTCCTAAGCCTGCTTCCCCCACCTCCCACCCGGGGTGGGTTTTAGCTGTACCTTTTTCTCTCAGGGGAAGGGGGGGGGGGTTCTTTTGGGTGTTACCTGGGAGTGTCTGGAATCCACCCCTTGGGGAGGGGTGGCTCTGTCATGAGTCTGAGCGCATGTTTTCACAGAGCTCAGACTCTCAATTTATTTCTAGTATTGTATGTCTGTCAGTTTGATTTTGTCAGTTTCTGTATATGTATTTTGGTTTGTTTACTATTGTGCCTCCTCTTCCCAGACACTCCCACTTGCTGTTCACAGTCTGCTGCCCCGTCTTTCAGCTGTGAGCAGTTAATCATTAGGGCATCTGCTCACTCAGCGACTCACACCTGCAACTCATTTGTCCCCAGTGTATTTAAGCACTGCCTGTCCATTATCTCTTTGTGGCAATACTGATCCTGCTATGATCTCTCCACTTGAACCTTCAACTAAAGTATCTCCTCTTCTCCTCCAGAGCAATTTCGGCTCTGGAGGCCCATCCCTGTAAGTTATTATTTGTTGCATTTTTTGCATTCTCTGGACTATTTTGGACTTATATGTTATTTTTGTTAATAAATGTCCATCCATCTTCTTCCGCTTAATCCTTTTCGGGTCACGGGGGGCTGAAGCCTATCCCAGCGTCTTTGGGCGAGAGGCAGGGTACATCCTGGACAGATCGCCAGCCCATCGCAGGGCCAACACAGAGAGACAGACAACCATTCACTCTCACATTCATACCTAAGGACAATTTAGAATCCCCAGTTTGAGACCAATTAACCTAACTTGCATGTTTTTGAGATGTTGGAGGAAACCGGAGAAATCCAGGAGTAAACCCACGCAGACGCGAGGAGAACATGCAAACTCCACACAGATCACTGTTGGTCAGGGGCTGGGATCGTCACAAACGCAATTCAGCGCCTGGATCTGTTTTCCTGCCCCGTGGGGGTGTATATGACACTTTTACTTGAATAGATTGTTTTTTGAACCAACGTCTGCTGTTTGTCATTAATAATCACAAAAACAAACTAATTTGCAAATGGTAAATGGCATTCACTTACGTATATAGTGCTTTTTCTCATCTCAGGAGCGCTTTACAGATCCTGCTATCCACCCATTCATACACACATTCACACACTGATGGTGATAGAGCTGCCATACACAGGTGCTGGCCTGATCCACCAGGAGCAACTGGGGGTTCAGTGTCTTGCTCAAGGACACTTCGACATGCAGACTGCAGATGGAGCAGGAATTGAACCACTGACCCTCCTATCAGTAGTTGGCCACAGTGCACCTGCTACACAGGACTCCATTTTATATATAGAGAAAAGTTTCGTATGCCAGAGTAAAATCTAGAAGTGCTGGTACCGGCCCAGACTGGGTTTACTACAGCCAATATTTCAACTTTTGGCCAAACAAGATGCAGCATTTTTATTTCTCTGCTTGGCTTCCATGTTAGCATGTTACCGCTAGCATTAGCTGTATATATCTCAGAACTTTTGATCAAACTTTAACAGTCACCACGGATCTTAGCTTCTCGTAACTTCCCACTTTAAAGGTTATACTGTACACACACACACACAAAGCATTAATTTACTCACCAATGCCATTGTTCCTACAAGAGAAAATTTGCCTTAATAAGCTTCTCGTCAGCTTTGGCTGCTGACTGTTTGCTTCTGTCTAGAGGCTCCTCCCCAGTGCGGAGTAGTTCTATGTCAAGTGCGCCACAACCAAAACCGTCAGAGGAAGGACTATAGATTAGGGATGAGCTGATACCACTTTTTCAAGTCCTATACCAATACTGTGGCCTTGAGTATCAACTGATACTGATCCAAAACCATTCCAAGGTTGTCATAGCCAGGAGCGGCACTGGGGTTAAGCTCCCAGTGCTTATAAAATGCTCCTTATGGCGTGCGTCTCGAAAAGCCTCTGACAACTAAGTCCAACTCCTAGCCTGCCCGTGTGGTTTAGTCTCTAAGCCCGGCGGAACTGCTTTTACTAATAGGAGAAGGGGCGAGGGCGGATCTCTGGCGCCTTAAAAGCAGATGCTTCGGGTAGATGGTGGCTCGTCAACCTGGGAAGGTAGCCCATCTAGGGGAAGGTAAACCCTGATTTCAAACCTCTGCTGCCTTGCAGAACACCCGGTCACAGGAAAGGCTTTGGGAGTCAACCCTGAGGAAAAATCGGGAGTCGGGAGTCCCTAAGGCAGTTCTCTGTTGTGCTCGAAATCGTTCTGGCAGCTCCTGCGACAGCGCTGGTGCCAAACTGTAGCAGCCCTGCTGTTCCTTTGGATTCATCAGTGACGTGGAGAGGGGGGACATGCTGCATGGGCAACATCTTGTCCTCCATATCTTCCTGCCCAGGCTTGAATCCTACAAACGCCCAACGCTGGAAGGTAGAACACCGGATCACTGGAGAGGACACTCCAGCTTTGCCTTTGGCGTAGACAAAACACAGGGAATGACAGTTACCGGATATAAGCCACTGCTCAATTGGCGTAGAGCGCGGCACCAGGGGTTGTTCCCGACGGTGGGAGGGATCATCGGATCTCACTGGACAGCTACCGCCCGCCTCAAGCTGGGCAGCCCCCAGCCAATAAGGTGTTGTCCCGCCACAGCCTGCTTTCCTCATTGGGTGCATAGGGAGAGGAGAAGTCCGAACGGCAGGCTGAGAACTTTCGCACCAGGCAAGACAAAAAAACAAAAGAGACCAACTCTAAAACTGGGAACTTGGAACGTCCGCACTATGATGACAGGACCCGCTGCTAACCTCAAGGATATCAACACACCAGGAAGACTGCCATCATCAATAATGAGCTGAAGAGACTGGAAGTGGATATCGCCACTCTTCAGGAAACACAGTTGGCTGACGCAGGCACACAGAGAGAAGGACTACACGTTCTACTGGAAGGGAAAGAGCAGTGACGAACACAGGGAACACAGAGTGGGCTTCACAGTGAAGAACACCTTGCTGAAGATGGTGGAACCGGGCAGCAATGGCTCTGCACGACTTCTCACCCTTCGCCTCAACACCACTCAAGGCCCAGTCACCCTCGTCAGTGTGTATGCCCCAACACTGACAGCCACACCAGAGGCAAAAGACGAGTTCTACGAGAATCTCACAACAACTGTCAGGATCATCCCCAACTCTGAACAACTCATTCTCCTTGGAGACTTCAATGCCAGAGTGGGTGCTGACCACGACTCCTGGCCCTCCTGTCTTGGACCATTTGGCGTGGGCAGAATGAACGACAACGGACAGCGGCTGCTTGAGTTCTGCACTTATCACGATCTGTGCATCACAAACTCGTTCTTCAAGACCAAGCCCAAACACAAGGTTTTCTGGCGACATCCGCGCTCAAAGCACTGGCACCAGCTGGACTTGATCCTGACCAGGCGCACCTCACTGAAGAACGTGCTAATCACCCATTTGTTCCAGAGTGCAGATTGTGACACAGACCATTCATTGGTGTGTTGCAAGGTCAAGCTGCAGCTGAAGAAATTCCATCATGCTAGACAGCCTGGAAAGGCACAGATTGACACCAGCAAGATGGCCCAACCAGAACTTGTTGAGCGGTTTTCCTCCACCTTTGAGAAGGAACTTGGTGTACCACAAGAAGGAGAATCTGCAAAGCAGAAGTGGGAAGAGCTGCAAAACACCATCCACCGCACAGCCTTAGCTACCTTTGGGACGAAGACCTCGAAGTCACAGGACTGCTTTGATGCCAAGTTGACTGAGATGACCCCCGTCATTGAAGCCAAGCACTCGGCTCTTGCCGAGTACAAGAAGTACCCAAACGAGAAGAATCTCCAGATTCTCAGGGCTGCGAGAAGCAAAGTTCAGCAGACTGCTCGGCGCTGTGCCAATGAGTACTGGACTCAGCTCAGCCAAGACATTCAAACCGCTGCCATAACAGGGAACATCCGTGGTACGTACAATGGCATCAAGAAAGCACCTGGTCCGGCTCAGAGCAAGACGGCTCCCCTCAAATCCTCCACTGGGGAGATGATCACAGAAAAGAACAAGCAGATGGAGAGATGGGTGGAGCACTACTCCGACCTCTACTCCTGACAGAACACCGTGACACCGTCAGCTCTTGATGCCATCGATTGCCTGCCATCCATGGACAAACTTGATCCCGAGCCAACCATCGACGAACTCAGCAAGGCCATTGATAGCTTGGCTGCTGGCAAGGCACCCGGCAACGACGGCATACCCCCCGACCTGATCAAGCACTGCAAGACCGCCCTACTGCTGCCATTGCATGACGTCCTCTGCCAGTGCTGGAAGGAAGGTGCCGTACCACAGGACATGAGGGACGCCAAGATCATCACCCTCTACAAAAACAAAGGGGAGAGAAGCGACTGCAACAACTACAGGGGCATCTCCCTCCTCAGCGTTGTTGGCAAAGTCTACGCACGAGTTGTTCTTGTTCGTCTACAGAAGCTTGCCGAACGTGTCTACCCCGAGTCTCAGTGTGGCTTCCGCGCTGAGCGATCGACGGTAGACATGATATTCTCCATCCGCCAACTCCAGGAGAAATGCAGAGAACAGAACATGCCCCTGTACGTCACCTTCATCGACCTCACCAAAGCGTTCGATCTGGTCAGCAGAGAGGGCCTTTTCAAGATCCTGCCAAAGATAGGATGCCCACCAAAGTTGCAAAGCCTCATCGAATCGTTTCACACCAACATGCAGGGGATAGTGCAGCACGACGGCAACATCTCAGAGCCATTCAACATACACAGCGGAGTGAAACAGGGCTGTGTACTTGCGCCAACCCTCTTTGGGATTTTCTTTGCTATGCTCCTGAGGCATGCCTTCAGCACAGCAACAGAGGGAATCTACCTGCACACAAGATCTGACGGCAGGCTTTTCAACCTCGCCCGCCTGAAAGCCAGAACCAAAGTACGCGAGGCTCTAATCAGAGACATGCTGTTCGCAGACAACGCTGCAGTCGTGACCCACACACAGCAGGAGCTTCAGACCCTGATGGACCGCTTCTCCCAGGCATGCAAGGACTTCGGGCTTACCATCAGCCTGAAGAAGACTAACATCTTGGCGCAAGGCACGGAAGCACCACCAACCATCACCATCGACGACTACGAGCTGGAGGTTGTGAATCAGTTCACGTACCTGGGGTCCACGATCAGCAGAAACCTCTCCCTTGATACAGAGATTGACAAGAGGATTGGAAAATCAGCCTCCACACTCGCTCGCCTCACCACACGAATGTGGGAGAATCCCAAACTCTCTGTCAAGACGAAGATGACAGTGTACAACGCCTGCGTCATCAGCACACTGCTCTATGGGAGTGAGACATGGACAACATACGCCCAGCAGGAAAAGAGACTGAACTCCTTCCACTTGCGCTGCATTCGCCGCATCCTGGACATATCCTGGCAGGACAAAGTGCCCAACACAGAAGTTCTGTCCCGCGCCGGCCTTCCCTCCATGTTCACTCTACTCAGGCAGCGCAGGCTCTGCTGGCTAGGCCACGTTCACCGTATGGAGGATGGCAGAATCCCCAAAGACATCCTCTACGGAGAACTGGCGACTGGCAGGAGAGACGTTGGCCGCCCACAGCTGCGCTTTAGAGACGTCTGCAAGAGAGACACGAAGGCCCTGGAGATCAACACAGAGCGCTGGGAGGACCTTGCAACAGACCGTTCCAAATGGAGAGGCACCCTGACCAGACAGCTCAAGGCGGGTGAAGAGAGACTGACTGCTGCAGCAGATGAAAAAAGGACCCGCAGGAAGAACCGCCACAGCTCCAGCAGCACGGAGACCACCCACAAGTGCGACCTGTGTGACAGGGACTGCCATTCGCGCATCGGCCCTTTCAGCCGCAGGCGGTGCTGTTCCAGCAGAGTAGACGTTTAGGATTCTCTTCCATGGTCATCATAGACCGACGGAGGCTGACGACGACGACCGTCTCTCTTAACTGCAGAACATACTTTGGTAATGACTGGCTGTATTTCGCACACATAAAAACATACAGTCGTGAAAAAATTTTGACACCCCTTTAAATATTCAGTTCTTTATAAAGAAATGTTCACATATCTATGTCTGATCTTGTTTTTATTTGCATTTATTTAAATTATTTTAGCCATTTTAAGTGGGAATGAAGGTGGGGGTGTCATAATAAAGATGAGGGCTGTCTTAATTTATTCCTCACTATTTGTTTAGAATTACATTTTACAGAAAATTTTTAGAAAGTATTTAATTCATTTTTAATTGTTTAGTTACACTACCGTTCAAAAGTTTGGGGTCACTTAGAAATTTCCTTATTTTTGAAAGAAAAGCACTGTTTTTTTAATGAAGATAACTTTAAACTAAACATAAATACACTCTAATATCTAATATACATTGCTAATGTGGTAAATGACTATTCTAGCTGCAAATGTCTGGGTTTTGGTGCAATATCTACATAGGTGTATAGAGGCCCATTTCCAGCAACTATCACTCCAGTGTTCTAATGGTACAATGTGTTTGCTCATTGCGTCAGAAGGCTAATGGATGATTAGAAAACCCTTGTGCAATCATGTTAGCACAGCTGAAAACAGTTTAGCTGGTTAGAGAAGCTATAAAACTGACCTTCCTTTGAGCAGGTTGAGTATCTGGAAAAAATTATTATTTCAAATACAAAACATTATTTCTAACCTTGTCAATGTCTTGACTATATTTTCTATTCATTTTACAACTCATGGTGGTAAATAAGTGTGACTTTTCATGGAAAACACAAAATAATTGTCTGGGTGACCCCAAACTTTTGAACGGTAGTGTATATTATATGAATCTCCCAGTACTTTTAACATTAATATTAAATATCCATATATCCAAATATGTTAAAAACACACACACAGGCTTATACAGAGTGTCCTAATTTTTTCACGACTGTAAATCTAAAAGTCAAACAAGAAATACATTACAAATTTGACTCTGTTCAACAATGCTGCTGCCTTTTTTATTTTAAACTTTGGTTCACTGAAGCTTAAGCTGGGATTTCTGATAAATGTCTTGAGATAAATGTGCATTCTGTCATAGACCGAGTTCTGGAGTTTTCTGCCAGACTCGGTTTCATGACTTTATCTGCCATATTCATCTGTTGCATTTTTTGCCTTTTGGGTTTATGTGTTCTTGTGTTGCTTGCCATTTTTCTGTTTATGTCGTATTTTGATTCTGTATTTATTTTTATTTTTATTTGAGTTTGTTATTTCATTCTGCAACTCTCCGTTTCCTTTTCTGCTGACAGCTGTCTGGGGGCGTGTAGCTGGTGTGGGCATGCCCTGTCAGCTGTCAGTTGGGTTTGCCTCCCTCTCATGGTCACAGCTGATTACAATTATGTATCGTTGCTTTCTCCCGCCCGTTCAGGTACCCTCACCTGTTGTCTATCATGTTAATTGGTCCAATCCATATGTAAGGACCTCATTTTCATGTGGGGTTTGCCGCTGGATTGTTTTCCTCTTTTCGTCTCTGCCAGAACCCAGCCTCACTCTGGTGTGTATTTCTCAAGAGTAAGTTTTTTCTCTCATTAATCTTTGTGTTCTATACGTTCTGTTGCATTTTGTGTTAGTTATTTTTCTGTTAATAAAGTATCCAAACTCACTGTTGGCGCGTGGATCTGTCTTTCTGTCCCGAGGGGCCAATTCATGACACATACTTCCTTGTACTTAAAGCACCGCTTTCAGAAAACCAGTTCCGGTGTGGCAGCATGTACCAAGGCTCCAAATACTTCATTAAATGCCAGAAACTCTCGTTTTCCTACAAGAGCAAAGCGTTGGTCATCAAGCACATAAATTCAACAATTTTATCTGTTATCATCTTTGCTTTTTTGCTCTCAGGAGGTAGTTTGTCACATTTCTGAAAAGAGTCCAGCAGCATCTGTTGCAGTGCAGGATTTCTCTTCCTTGTGCTTGGTGCTTGGCAGAATTTGGCATATTCCTTACCGTGATACTTCCTTAAGTGTTTTATCAAGTTTGTAGTGTTGAAATTGGAAACACTGGTACCACCCCGCGAAGTAGTTGCATTCTGCAGTCCTGCGCTTTAGTTCCACACTGTAGATATGTTGACATGCTCAGGCAAGTCCCACCCACCACGGCGCAGCTCTAATGACACTGTTTGTTTACGTCTATGGCAAGCCATGCGCAGCATGGATGAGAACGGTGACCGCACTTTAATTTTAATATCATGATTAATGCATCAGATCAGTAAATGACTTTTATTCCTACCAATACGGATCGGACCGGATACCGATACCTCAGATCGGATCGGTTCATCTCTACTGCAGATGTCTATTAACGTTTTCATAAATAATGTAGCCTTAATTAAAGTGCTGTAATATTTTACTTTTGATTTAAAAGGAAGCTCAGAGTTAGGCAGCATGATAGTGCAGTAGTTAGCACTGTGTCAGCACAGCAAGAAGGTCACGGGATCGATTCCACCCCTGACCACTGTGGGTTCAATCTCACCCCCAGACCATTGGTAACCCTTCTGTGTGGAGTTTGCATGTTCTCCCCGTGGGTTTACTCCAGGTTCTCCGGTTTCCTCCACAGACCAAAGATATGCAAGTTAGGTTAATTGGCATCAACTGTAGATTCTAAATTGTCCTTAGGTATGAATGTGAGAGTGACTGGCTGTCTGTCTCTCTGTGTTGGCCCTGTGATGAACTGACGATCTGTCCAGGATGTACCCTGCCTCTTGCCCAAAGATGGTGAGATAGCCTCTAGTCCCCCTGCAACCTGAAAAGGATTAAGCGGTAGAAGATGGATGGATGGAAACTCAGAGTTACAAACTTCTTGCAGAGAATTAATACTGACAGGGTCAATGACTTATCACATTCCAGCTCCGCTAGGGTGGCACTGAGGGTGGCCAATGAGATTTTAGTGGTGGCCGGTGCTACCCCCAACCACCCAGATGGCCCCGCCTCTGATGTGGTTGGGCTTAGTAATCATCGATTCTGGCATTTGAAGGAGGGGGTGGGGGGTGAAAAGATTGTGACATGAAACTGTTAGACAGACAATGAAAGTATTTTTTGGAGAAAAAATGGCATAAAATACCATTTTAGAAAATTTAGATTTGATTTTATAGGGGATTTATATCCTCAGGAATTGTCAGGTTAGGCATTGGTTTGCTTGCTACCAGATAACCATGAAAACCGGTACTACCTGTCTCATGGGTCGGGCCGTCGGCAACTCAACCGGCAACCCCGCCCTTCCGAGGGCGTGGAGGGTGAAATTGGGCATCCTGGCAGAACTAAAAACAATATCTGTCACAGGTCTGTGGTGGACCACTCCCAGTTACACGGGGTGAGACTGGACATCCTGGCAGATATGCACAGTTGTCGCAATGTCAGTGGTGGACTTTTGCCAGTCGGTGCATCATGACATGCACTACACAAAGAGCAGAGATAAATAAACCTATCATCTGGTCAGTCACTGCAACAGATACTGGAGTCAGTTTGTCTTGGCCTGTTCTTGCCACTGATAATACCTCTATCTGCCAAGAATGTGCCACTAGCCCAGCAAAAGCTAGCAGTACTCAAATACTTTGCAAGCAGTTTCATGAAATGGTCAGTCAGAAGGCAACTCATACCGGCTCGGACGTCACCCGGGTTAACAAGGTCAGGAGTTCCTGGCAGCCGAAGGCGAAGGACAGAGCTGCATGGGGGAATCTGATCAGACCTAAATGAAACAGTCATTGTCGCCCCCGACAGACTGCTAGATGATGATGATGATATATCCTCAGGAGTGCATCATTGTCAGGTGACCCAAAATTAGTTGCAGTTGCGCTTTGGTGGGGTGCTGGTGACTGCTTTCTTTAGTGGGTGTGTGTGTGTGTGGTGTTGGTCGTTGCCTTGGATGTCCGGCTGTCGTGTGTTGGGCTGGCTCTCACGACCGGCTTTAGTGTGGTTGTCACTCTGTGTTTTGCTTCTTTGTGCAGGTTGTTGTTGTTTTGCTGGGGTGTTTGCAGATCACTGAGGTGTGGCGTGGTTCTTTCATGTCTGTGGGACTTCACAGGCCATCATTTTGGGCAATGCAATAAAGATGTGTGTCTTGCATGTGGTGGCTGTGGTGGCCTCCGTTGTTTTGTGACATGCTGGGAGGTGGATGCTGGCTTCGTCCCAATGGTTTTTCCAGTGGGGTTTGCTTCTGGCTGAGCTTTTTTTTCTGGCATCATGTCAATTTCTTGGGTTTGTGATGTTTCACCTCTGCTTTGTGGGTCTTACATGTCGGTTGGATTTTGTTCAGAGTGCTGTTTGTCTTCAGACTAGATGGCCCTGTCGGCTGCAGTCTGTCTTCCATTGCAGCTGCGCTCTCATGATGTTGGGTCATGCTGGAGTTCTTGCAAGTTTAAAACACGTAAAAAACATTGTATTAAAAGATCAATCCACAGGTGTTGTGAATGGATTTGGCTCATTCAAACATGAATAAACTGGAATTGGAGAATCAATCTTTTGAACCCATCCCTGGTCTATAATGACTACTGTCTGTCCATATCCCCATCCTCAACCCTAACCCAACATTAATCCTAACCAAAACATGGTATGGGCCCTAGAATGTAATGATTTTCATCATGGGGTCCAGAATTTTGGTCCCAACACTGCAAGTCGCCTCGATGACGTGACCGTATAAACAGATTTGTCCGCAAAATGTAAGGAATACCTAAACCGCACATGAATGAACAAATAAATGAAAAACATTACACTCTTGGTGGAGCCAAATATTGGTATGTTAAGCACATTGCCCTTTAAATGACATTTTGGTTTTAAGTGAAGCCCCCCTTTCCCCATGTCAAAGGATTTCACCTTATTCTAATAATTTTCACATATATTTGGATTTCTTTACTGCAGCTTCATGGACCACATACAGTCACTATTAGATGGCAAAATATTACCTCCCTGCACCCAAAAGTGTGTTTTGTATGCTGAATGATTTAAACCTTGGGAGGCAGACTGTAATGTGAAACAGATTTACTGTACACTTTTAACACAATTTACAAGGAAGACATACCACTATCATCATCTGGAAAATCACATTTAACCCCTGGACCACTGGCTGTGAATGCTGCTGTTCAAATACAGAAGCAGGCAGCATCCTTTGAGGATAAAGACAGTATTACCTTGTTGCCAGAGGTGATTCTTTTCCCTGATGTAATATCTGCTTAACTTGAGGCAGAAAAGCATTCCCTGTCAGGAGTTATTGGGTGGAGTGTCAAAGGATCATCCAGCATCATTAAAATCTTACACTGTCAAATTACATCTGAAGGAAGGATATAGTGTCTGGTGGATTTTACAGACTGTAACTGTCAAGTTTCCTAGTTTCAATGATTTGAGAGAAAGGCTGTCCTATTATTTTAAAATAAGGCTCTTCATTAAAGATTTCCCCTGACCCACTTCCAGTTATTGTGGGAGGCTGAAATTGCATATGCATAATAATACATTTCTCTATAGGCCATATGGTAATTTGCAGCTCTGACTTCCTAAGAGCTTTTCTTTTACAGGTGCTAAGGTGGAGTAAGGTGTGATTATTGATCCAGTTGTATGCAGAGCGGTCATCAGGTTCCTGTACTTGGAATTGGGTCACACACAACGGTAGACGTTCAATGATATTAAAGAGACTTATGGACAGGATGCCACATTGTATGAAGTAGTCAAGCTCTGGCATCAATAGTTCAAGTGAGGTCGGACATTGGTTGAATTTGCACCTATTACCTGGCAACCACAGTACACCATTGATGTGTAGTGGATTTAGATTAACGGGTTTATAGGTGTTTTATTGTCGGTACAAGTATTAATGTAAATATGAGCGTGAGTAGGAATGAAGATTTCCTTTCATTACACTCATATCCTCGTAGGGCACTAGTCCAGATGGACAATTTTATTAACAATTCTTCATTTGTACCAATGATGAATCAGTCTAAAAAAAAAACCCTTGTGAGCTCTTGTCTGCTGATAATCAAGAAGATGGACATGAAATCAAACAATAACTCCCATATGTCTTTCAATAGTTTAATAAGAAATGTCAGAATAGGTTAACACATTTGGATAACTTGAGACAGGGAATTCAGCATGTACTATGAGCATCATAGACTGTTATTGAGTTACTGAGTGCAACCTGTGAATCAAACATTTGTGGAACCAAATAAACCGTAGTTTAACTTGTCAGTATACTGGAAATTGGAAAACCATAAAATAGCATTGAGTAAAAAAAGTGGATACAGTTTTATGAAGAAAATGATGATTAAACTATAAATATATTACAAAAATGGAACACTGGTGTTACTCTGAAAAAGAATATAAATTAATGAAAGGACAAAATGCATTTTGAAATTTTGATGGGGGTTTGCATGAAATTAAGTTTAAAGAACTTTTACCAGAAATATTCTGAAGAATTAAGTTTAAATTAAACAACAGACCGTCAGCCAAGCAGAATCATTGTGTCCCAATAGGGAGCAGACGGTCAACTGGACTCTGTTTCAACTGGACCGGGGTGGGCTCTGTTGGAAGACTGGCAGACAGGCTCCTTACCATGGTAAGGTAAATGGTAAATGGTTTAAATGAATTGGTTTAAGCTTAAAAAAAAATCAAACAAAATCTTCTTACACTGTAATTTAAAAAAAAAGATTAAAATAAGAAAAAGTGAACTTCAAAGAAAAGAAAAAAAAGATTTTTTTTTCTTCAGAGCATTGGAGGCTGTGGGCCTACTTGGAAGATACTGTAGAAAAAATGGAAGAGCAGAAAAGGCTCCTTACAACTTGACCACCGCCCCAAAAACTGAACAAAGGGAAGATTTTTTTCGGGTGTGGCAGAATTTCACTGATTTTCATGAAACCTGAGCTGGCCCAATTACATTGCTTCCTTTTTCAGCAGAAGTTATAAACTCGACCTAAAAAAGAGCATCCACCCCACACCCGGGAGGCCAGGGTTCGAATCCCAGCTGGGTCATGCCGAAGACCATATAAAAGCGGAACTTCCTGCCATCCAGCTTGGTGCTCAGCAATAATGGAATGGAAGAGGGAAATTGTGGCGGCGTCTTGTATGGCAGCGACCCCTCTGATTCTATATATGTATGTGATTAACACTGTAGATAAGAGAAACATAATTTTGTTCCACTGTACATGATTGGCTGTATAGATTTGAATGACAATTTATTTTATTTTATTTGTTTATTTGACAGGGACAGTGCAATAAACATAGACAATTAATCAAATAACAATCAATCTAATGTGTTGCACAAAGAGTGTATAGCTATTAGCTAATTTGCAACTCTTGTCCCTGTCCCAATAAAGATGCCTTATCCTTATCCTTAAAAGGAAATGCAAGGGAGCCTGGAGCCCTACTGGTCAGTTAAAGTCCAGCTATGGTCTCCCAAAGAGCAGAGAGAGCGAAGGGGGAGAGACATTTGATATGAGAAGTTAGACTCCACCCCCCCAAGACACATATGTTGCTGAAAAAAGCATAAATTCCTTAAACTTTAGTGACTAAGATATTCTACTCAATAATAAGGGAACATACAATGTCTACATTGTAACTGTAATTAATTTGTGATAGTGAGCATGCAAAAATTAATTTCTTCCTGAAAATAAAACAACACATATCAAATCATATCAATAAAAGCATTTGAAACCACAACTGTCTATTCCAGAGTTCAACCATGTAGTCATTAGTGGATGCTGTCTTGAGAGAAAGAATATGAATCAATTTATTGTTCACAACTGCAGAGATTCCATTTCAGAGAGAGAGAGAAAAAAATATTAAATATTCCTGCATCATCCACTAGATGGCACTGTAAAACTGTCTGGTTGGTTAATGAGGAATCCTGACTCCCAAGTCTGGATTATATCAACCATAAATCTGTCATTTGAAACATTCCTTTGCCAAAGATCAGAAAAGGGAGAATGACTAAGTCCTGGAGAAGGGATTGACTTCCACTTTATGGCCAATGGATAGTGTTACAGCTCTGGTCCTTGGGTGAGAGAAGCAGTTCATGACCAGACTTTCAAGTTGAAACAATTTTCCTTCAGCAAAGAATGATTTTATAGATTGGAACCCAAGGTCAACGCTACAAATGAACACACCATCCAAGAAGTGGAGGCCACCATTTTGGAGGATCGTCACATAGCCATTTGCTAACTATCCTAAGATGTCAAAATCAGTGTGGGGTCTGTGGAAATAATAATCCATAGCATTTGTACATATGGAAGTTGTTTGCACGATGGATTCCCCGGTTGCTCGCACTTTTCAGGAAGTAGGAATGAGTCACATGCTCCAAGGCTCTTTTTGTCATGTACCAAGAAAACCAGGAGGACTTCTTCAACTGACTAATCATGCAGAATGAAACATGGGTCCATCGCTATGATCCAGACACTAAAGCCCAGTTGAAGCAACGGAAGCATTATGACTCACCACCTCTGAAGAAGGCACGTGTCCAACCATTGCTGGGTTAGGTCATGTTCACGGTTTTCTGGGACCAGCATGAAATAGAGATGATGATTTCCTGGCAAAAGGTACCACAATTACCAGGACTTACTATGCTTCACTGCTGCAGAAATTGTGGAAGGCTATCAAGACCAAGGGTCCTATTTTGATGGTAATCTGTGCACTTTGCTGACAGACTTTCCACCGCACGCCAGTGTTTTTGTTAGTTTCTGTCAGTGCATTGTCTGTTTTTTACGCTTTGCGTCACACCATCAAATTACTAGTAGACAGTGTGCCTGCTTTGGGCTGGGACGAGGTGCCTCATTTCAAAGAGATGTGGAGGTGCACAGTCTAATGTGCATTACTATTATTGTGCAATCCATGAGAATCCGCTTCTGATCAGGAAAATTGAGGTCTATCATCACAAGTGCATTGTTTAATCATATTTCAGTGGTGTGTTTTGAAATCATGCAGCTCCCGAACTCATGAGGAAATGACATGCGCCGATATCATTTTAATAGAGAGAGTTGTAACAGTCATCATGTAATCGCCAGTCATATGATGATCACACATTTTTTTTTATTCCATCCATATTCTCATTTTAATTGCAGACTTACCATTGGAGTGTATAGATTGGGCATTAATGTAGGATTTTTTTAGGGGAGTGAATGAATGAACAGGGGGGATGTGTGTGCACGGGGGGGGGGAGGTTAGTCTGATGAGTTGTATTACATTCATTTTTGTTTTCATCACGCACTTATTAGGGATTAATGTGTTTATTTTTAGGGGAATAAATGAATGAGCAAGGAGTGTGCAGTGTTTTACTTTTCACTGTAACTCCCCACAGAGACAGAAAATGCGTCCACACATCTGCCTCGGCTGCGCGGCTTGGGTTTCCAGCCGGGCCGAGGTTGCGGTTCTCCATCAGCAAGCTCCTCAACTGCCACCCTTCAGGGGCCAGCAGAAAGTGGGCTCAATTCATGTACGGGGTCACTGTGGACGGGAAGCCGCGCCAGATCTCCTTTGGAAATGGAGGAATGGAGGAAATGATGGCACAGAGCAACTTCTGTGCCATCATTAATGAAAGTTAATGAAAGTTTATGAAAGTTTACACAGGCATCATCTTCTTTTCCTTAGGTTTCAAACCCATTCATGTCTGTGTGTTGCATCTGTGCACAATACATTAAACCATTCGGCTGATTTTTCAGAACATTCTTCCCTATATATTGTTTCTAACATAATTAACTTGGCATTAAATGTGACTGATGTCTTCCTTATTACCAAGAAGCATTACTATCATGTGCATTTTGGCTCACACACACAAGCTTTGGTCAGTGCAAAATCTATCTTAAACCATCATGATCAGAATTCACTTTAGATAATGTGCTTCTATGCATTAAAGGGATGGGGATGGGCACTTTGGATTGGATTTTCAAAAACACACCTCTGAATAATTAGACCGGTCTCTTTGCATCATGCACTGGCGGAAAGTTCGTTTTTACACCATTGTGATAAGGAAATGAACTTGGAAATGCCCATAAACGCATTCTGGACACTGACAACTGAATAAATGATCCCATCATTGTGTCATAAACTTGTGTCCCTCTGGGGCGGAAAGGAGACCCAAACGCTGGAGCTGTGGTTTGCAGTGGTTTAATTAAACTTAAGCTCTTTACAGAACAGGAACAAACTCACTGACATAGATGAGGACAGACGGGATACCAAACGGGAGGAGAATAAAACAGGCAACATAATCAATGGGCAGAATATCAAAGATGAAGAAGCGTGTGTACCACTCCGGCAAGGCACAGTAGGACATCGCCCCGAACTCCCTTAAATAAGGCAAAGAGTAATTAGCAAAAATGACAAACAGGTGCGGATATTCAAAAACCAAGGGCGAGGATGATAAATAATAAACAGCTGTGGAAAGCCACAAAATTAGCTAGGAGAAAACGGAAGTAAACAAAGGACACTGTCAAAATAAAAGCACAGGCGAAACATGACAACCAAAACGAATACAAAATGTGATCCAGATAAAATAATACAAAGGAAGATAATAACCCACCAAGGCAAGGACAGGATAGAATACAAAACCAAAGACATGCTGAGAATAACAATAATAATTAATACTAGCACTTCAAAAAGGAGAACTAAGGGTGAAGGCGTGAGTTGACTCATGTTCAAACACAGGAAGGTATCATTTAAAATACAAGATGGGCCATGGACACATAATATTAATAAGCAAGACTATAATGATAAAACTAAGACTAGGACAATCGGACAAAACTCATAGCAAACAGAAACAGATGGCAAACTCAAATAACATAATTACAGACAAAACCATAATATAACTCAATAACTAAACTGAGGTGGGGAAAGTACAGAAAATAACCAGAATAAACTTAGAGCATGAGTATTGTTCCCCAACCATGCTCAGTGTCATGACACTGAGGTGGGGAAAGTGCAGAAAATAATCCAAATAAACTTAAAGCATGAGCATGGTTCCCCAACCATGCTCAGCATCATGACACGTAATACGGCCCCAAGAAGCATGGCATGCTGACCAAGAACGCCTCTGTTCACAACTCAAATGTTGAACAGAGGGAAGTATCGTCCTGTGGCTATGAAATCCTTCCTTACCTCCCTTACTCTTCCAACTCCGCACCATCATCCATCACCAACGTCTTTTCAAGCATTAAGTCATTTTTGAAGGGCAAGCACTTCCAAGATGAGGAAATGCTGAATTCCAAGGTCAAGTTGTGGCTTCTGAACCTGCAGATTTCAATAGGTGAGGTCTCCACAGTTGCATAAAGTGATGGGAAAAGTGTGTGACCCTTGGTGGTACCTATATATAGAAAGACTAAAAACTGTGCCAAGTCTAATTTCTTTCAGTCCATGAGAAATAAGTCAGGAGAAATTAATGAACAGCCCTCACATCAATATTTTCAGCTAAAGATGCATCTCGTCCTCAGGTAACAATTGATACTGTATATGAAAAACAATACTGCAACACTGCAATACTGGTGATCTGTCCAGGGTGTACCCTGCCTCTCGCCCAAAGATGCTGGGATAGACGATAGACGCAAGCCCCACCCCTACCCCCCCATAACCCGAAAAGGATTAAGTAGTAGAAGATGGATGGATGGATGGATGGATGGAGGGAGAAGAGCACATCCCCCCTTCAATTCTCACCACCTTCTACAGTGGTACTGTAGAGAGCATACTGACCAGCTGTATCTCTGTATGGTCTGGAGCCTGCAGTGCCTCTGACTGAAAGTCCCTGCAGAGGGTGGTGAGGACAGCCGAAAAAATTGTTGGGATTTCGCTTCCTCTTACCCAGAACATTACAAGAAAACTTTGGAGGAGAACAGCAAGATTTAATAACAGTTTCTTCCTTCTAGCCATAAGACTGCTGAATTCAAAATAAAACCTACTCTCCCTGGCACACCCACACTCACCTACTTTGGACTGCCCCATACTCAGGAGTTTAAATAGTACTGCTGTACAGTACCAATGCCTCACATATGCTATATATTTTAAACATACTTAACATACTTTTTATATTTTATACAGTGTCTTATATTGTCAACCATTTGATTTTTTTCCTTATTATATCGCTGTTGTTGTTTTTGTATCTGCACTATTCATAGCTAGAGTAACAAAACTTCATTCTGATGAGCACTGTATGGTGTAAAATTTGAATGACAAAATCTAAATCTACTACTAATTATAGACAGTAAATTGCAGAGGTTTTTATTTATTTAGCGAATGCAAAGTCCTTAAGCCAAGCAGTTGCCTCCTGGTTTGCTGTATGGAGGGTGTGTAATCCTCCTTCCAGTCTTTGGAGCGGGCAAGCCTCTATGATGTGTTCCATAGTTTGCTCCTCTCCACATGCGCACAGTGGGCTAGGGCTAC
The DNA here is from genome assembly GCA_020510985.1 of Pholidichthys leucotaenia. NCBI lineage: Eukaryota > Metazoa > Chordata > Actinopteri > Cichliformes > Pholidichthyidae > Pholidichthys > Pholidichthys leucotaenia. The sequence goes on along the minus strand of CM035842.1, from coordinate 358,247,077 downwards.
TGCCCCATCTGTGAAGGCTGGCCAAGCAGGGGCCATGTCCAGTCCTGAAGCGATTGAGTGTAGACCACTGTCTCCTTGGGAGGTTGGTGCCCGGGACCTGTTGGTTGGGGTTTATCACCAGCTGTTTGTTTGGGACCTCCTTGGTTTCCCATTCCTCTTGCCAAGCTGTCTGGATGGTAAAGTCAGCTGGGGGAGGGTTTTTCCAAATCGGCCGTCTGGATGAAAGTCGGGCAGTGGGTGGGGTGTAGATATCTGCATGGATTGGTAAGTGAGGAAAATCTTTAACTTTTTGGAGCATCCTTTGAGTTAATGCAATGGATCAGCAATGGATCAGCGTTCTCGTCGCGCCCTCCGCCAGTACCCGGGCTTGCCTGGGGAAACTAATGATCCTACCAGCAGACTAAATTCGAAGAGACGACGCCTCTGTGCCAAGTCAAAGAAGAATCCTAGTCACAGTCCTAAAGCCGAAAGCAATTGCAGAGGTGGATTGCAACTACTTACATTTACTCAAGTAATTGTACTGTAGTAACATTTTTCACAAAAATAAATGTACAAAATTTTAGTCAGTTACATTTGGTGGTACTTTTGAGTTAGACTTGATAACTGCCTGTTTGACCGTCCTGAATATGTGGAAGGAAAATGCAGTGTTTGACCTCAAAATTTCAAATGACTATAGCTTCAGAATGGTGAAAGAGGCTAACTGTCAATTAGAAAAACTAGTACATACCCATGCATACCCGTCCATGCCCATAGAAACCAAGTATAAGCAAGTTGCTGAAGGGTCTCCTCCTGTCTCAGACGACTGTGCTGTTCACAGTCATAACTGCGGCGTACTGCTGGAACCTGAGGTGTTTCATGTTCACGGCATCTTTTCTGACATGCAGCAGTTCTCCTCATTCTATTGCTCTCCATCTGGTGGGTCTTCTTCTTTGTTCAGACCACTGGTTGAGGGATAGGTGCATCGTAATTCCAGTTCATGGGCATGATCATGAAAATAGATCTGAGCAAAAAGTGGCTTTCGACCCTGTTCAGGAAGGCTCGTGCATGCCCGTAGAAACCAAGAAACCGGAGCACCTGGAGAAAATCAACGCTTTGCTTGGCATTTTACACATTTGTAATGTAGACTGGCATTCTTCAAAGTTACACATTTTTACAGTGTCAGCACCTCTTTAAAAACGACTGCTGAGAAAGCGACACTTTTTCTTAGTTTTTTCAGCTTGAGCAAGAATACGAAGACTGCTTGATCTGGCAACTCTGCTCGTGGCAACGTAGAATTGACCATGGCTTCAGAAATCTGTTGTGCAGAAAACACGGACACGCTGTCAAGACTGGCCCTGTGACTTATTCACCTTGCCAATTTTGAGCCATATGACATCATAAGTGTAGACTGGCATTCGTCAAGGTTACACATTTGCCGTCATGTAGGCATGGCAAGTCGTCCTATGATGCCTGAGTTCATAGGATGCGCTATGATGATGAGGCAGAGATCATAGGCTGTCGTACCCTATGCTGGTGAAGGGTGTCCTCCTGTATCAGACGGGTGCAATGTACTTCTGGAACCTCAGGTGTTTCATCTTCATGGCATCTTTTCTGACGTGCAGCAGTTCTTGTCATTCTATTGCTGTCCATCTGGTGGGTCTTCTTCTTCTTCTTCTTTGTTGAGACCACTGGTTGAGGGATAGGTGCATCATAATTCTAGTTCATTGAATCCCAATGAACAATGAGCAATCATCCCTGATTGCTGGGGTCTTTCTGCAACTGTGGGGGTTCCCCCCTACAGTTGATAGTGCTATGAGATGACTGTTGTTGTGAAATGGCGCTATATAAATAAATAAATAAAGTTGAATTCATGGACAGGATCAAGAAAATAGATCTGAGCAAAAAGAGGCTTTCTGGCATGGACTCACTGTATATGACATCATAAAGACATGATGGCAGCCTTGATGTACACTACCGTTCAAAAGTTTGGGGTCACCCAGACAATTATTTTGTGTTTTCCATGAAAAGTCACACTTATTTACCAACATGAGTTGTAAAATGAATAGAAAATACAGTCAAGACATTGACAAGGTTAGAAATAATGATTTGTATTTGAAATAATAATTTTTTCCAGATACTCAACCTGCTCAAAGGAAGGTCAGTTTTATAGCTTCTCTAACCAGCTAAACTGTTTTCAGCTGTGCTAACATGATTGCACAAGGGTTTTCTAATCATCCATTAGCCTTCTGATGCAATGAGCAAACACATTGTACCATTAGAACACTGGAGTGATAGTTGCTGGAAATGGGCCTCTATACACCTATGTAGATATTGCACCAAAAACCAGACATTTGCAGCTAGAATAGTCATTTACCACATTAGCAATGTACTGTATATTAGATATTAGAGTGTATTTCTGATTAGTTTAAAGTTATCTTTATTGAAAAAAACAGTGCTTTTCTTTCAAAAATAAGGAAATTTCTAAGTGACCCCAAACTTTTGAACGGTAGTGTATATGACATCATAAAGACATGTTGCCTGATTTCTGTCACTGTATATGACATCATAAAGACATGAAGGCAGGCTTGATGTATATGACATCATAAAGACACATTTGTCTATGTGCCGTCATATAGGCATCACGAGTCGTGCTGTGATGCCTGAGTTCATAGAACATCCTATCATGTTCAGGCAGAGATCATAGGCCGTCCTATGATGTCCTATGAACGTGACAGACACACACACAGATAGACAGACACGCAGAGATTTCTTGCTTTTATAGAGTGATAGAGTAATGTTGCAGATGAACCAAAGTTCATGACTGGTGAACTTGCACCCATGCATTCTGCATAATGTGACCTAATTTGCATATTGCAACAATGAAATGTTCATAAGACAATACCTTCAAAATGGTGATGCGGGAGGAAGTAACAATGCGAAGAAAACATGAACTAGCCAAAATGGATGGCAGTTTGAGGATGTAGGGAATGACTGGAAGGTTGTCATTGAGTTCAATCAGGGTGGGGGGCACTATCACCCGATTAAGCTAACAAAAGCAATTGAGAAAGAAATTGGGAGGGTTAAGTTTGCAAAGTTCTAGAAGAATAACCGGCTGTTAATTTCATGCCACAAGTAAACAACAGCAGCAGAAAATACTGGCAATGACATGTCTAAATGGAGAACAAATGAAGGTGCATGTTCCTGGCGTGACAGCTGACTTGAGGGGAGTTATATAAGGGGTCCCTTTGTGCACGTCTATGGAAGAAGTGAAAAACGAGATCCAAGGAGGAAAGGTGAAGGATGTGAAAAGGCTAAAGACTAAAAGAGAAGGTTCACTGAAGGACACACTGTCTGTCATGATTCAGTTTGAGAAAACACTCCCTAAATCAGTCCTAATAGGATACATGTATTACAGCGTCAGAGAATATGTCCCAAAGCCACTCAGGTGCTACAAAAGTCAAAGGATGGGTCACACTGCTCAGCAATGTAAGGGAAAGCTATGATGTGCTAGATGTGGAGGGGAGCACGAATATGGTAAATGTGACAAGGACGCCAAAGTAAAGTGTTGCAACTGCGGGGGTGAGCACAATGCTGCATATGGAGGATGTGTTGTGCAGAGGGAAGCTAGACAAGCCCAGGAAATCAGAATAACTAAGAAAATCTTGTATGCACAAGCTCTAAAGACAGAGAGGCAAGAATAGTCAGAAACACAGCAGGCTTTCTTCAAAGAAGTTCAGTTCAAATGGAAGCCCAGCCATTAACGGGTCCCACACAAGCACAGGATCGTGCTGCTGCAAGGAATGTTTGTGTTCACAAATGCAAAATGGATGATGACACATCGATAGTTAAGAGGACAAACTTTATAGCGTTTATCTGCCACACCATGAATGTTGCTGCACAGCTCAAGAAGAAAAGTGAAAGAATCAAAACCATCGTGGAAGCAGCAGGAAGCTTCCAAGATGTGAACGATATCACAGCTGACCAAATTCATGCTTTATTGAAAGCTGAAACTGGAGAGACTGTACATGCTGAAACAAGACCTTAATTATGGTACTACACATACTACAGTGGAATGCGAGGAGTCTTATAGCAAACGGACAAGAACTCAAGAAATATCTTTTCGAACTAGAAGTTGTTCCACAGGTAGTGTGTGTACAGGAGACATGGCTTCAACCTCACTTAGATTTTGTTATTCCAGGATACACTTCAATCAGACAGAATAGAATTAACACTGTAAATGAAGGAGGATGTGCCACTTTCATTAAAGATGGCCTGGCATATAGGATGATTCCCTCCCCTGAGGATAGAGTGTAATATTATTGAAATATGTAGGCCAAATGGACAAGGAAATATTAAGCTTATTAATAATTACAACCCATGTAGGAAGTTAACAGCAGATATTTTCTGTGTTATGGGAGGGGAAGGACATATGAAAGAGGTATGGTGTGGAGACTTTAATACCCATAATAGCTTGTGGGGAAGCACACATACAGATAACAATGCAAATGTTGTGGAAGAGATGTTAGATGAAAGATCGTTAATTTGTCTCAACAGTGGTGAAGGTACCAGGGTGGATGTGCACAGGGGCACATTATCATGTATTGACCTGACTCTGGTATCCGATTCTTTAGTGAGCACCTGTGAATGGACGGTTATGAACAGGACAACTTTGGGAAGTGATCACTTCCCAATACTTAGAGTCATTAAAACTGAAGTACAGTATGTATACAAGAGGGAAAATGTTTTACAAGATGGTGTTTTGACAAGGCAGATTGGGGAAAATTTAGGCAATACTGTGTTCAGTCGTATCATTTGGTAACATTAGAAGGTGGCATAGAAGAGTGTTCAAGTAAGGTAACCAATCATATTCTAAATGCTGCAATAGCAAGTATACCTAAGAAAACAACACAGGGTAGGAAGAAGGTTGTACCCTGGTGGAATGACGAATGTAGTTTTGCAATAAAAGAGTGAAACAAGGCATTCAGAGAGGAAGAATATGACTAGTGAAAACTTAATACAGTATAAAAAGAAAAGGGCAGTAGCTTGAAGGATTATTAAAAACAGGAAAAGGTCAACATGGAGAGAATTTTATTCCACCCTTGATAGGAAAACAGAACTAGGTGATGTCTGGGGTATGTTTAAAAAAATGAGTGTTAAAAGGGTATCAGTTAAAATTCCAGCTTTAGTGGATAGGGACAAGATGGCTGTATCAGACAAAGAAAAGGCAGAAGTCCTAGGTAGAGCATTTGCAGCAGTGCATAGAGGAGACCATCTTGGTGAGAGTGATAGACAGCAAAGGCAGCATAAACTCAGAGAAAATGCAAACTTAAAAAATGAAGTGAAAGAGGACATGACTGTGTTTGACTTCGAGCTCACAATGTCAGAGCTTAAGAGAGCTTTGCAAGATAGTGGATATACAGCTCCAGGATATGATCAGTTAAGCTGTGCTATGTTCCGGCAGTTGCCTATGCAATCAATGCAACTGGTGCTGAAATTGTTTAACAGGATATGGAAGGAGGGGGTGTGGGTGGAAAAAGGCTGTAATTTTACCATTTAATAAGCCAGGGAAAAATCCAGCTCATCCAGGCAGCTACAGGCCAATCGCATTAATGTTACATTTAGGGAAATGGATGGAGAAGCTGTTAGTTTACAGACTCTCATATGTATTAGAGCAAAAGCGATTAATAAACGACTATCAGAATGGTTTAAGAAGAGGAAGATCCACAGTGGATGCTCTAGTTAGGGTAAGTAGGACGAGGTAAGAAATGAGAAATTTGTGTTCAAAAATATCAGGAAAGCAATGGAGAAAGTGGAAAAGTGGTCATATGACTGCGGATTTAAATTTTCAAACAGTAAAACCTGCTATATGGCTTCCACAAAAAAAATGCATTACTGGTACAGAACCATTAACATTATATAATCAACCAATAGAGAAAGTGAGTGAGTTCAAATATCTAGGATTGTGGTTTGATACTGCATACACATGGAGAGTTCATGTTGAAAATTCTGAGACAAAATCCAAAAAAGTCATTAATCTCATAAAAGCTGTAGCTGGCCATGAATGGGGTGCAGATAAACAGGCATTAATTGACATTTACAGAGCACTAATGCGATCGACAATAGACTACGGATGCATGATTTATGGAGCAGCAGCAAAGACGACTCTGGAAAAAATAGAATGCAGCATAAAGCGCTTCGCCTGTGCATTGGAGCTGTCAAAACAACACCAAACAATGCAGTTTTAATAGAAGCAGGAGAAATGCCAATGGATTTGAGAAGAGATAAACTCGCATTATCATACTGGGTCAAGCTGAAAGGAAGTGACGAAGCGAATATTTCAAAAACAACACTACAAGACTGCTGGGAATACTCTAATTTCCAGGGACCTGGGTTTGGGTGGACAATTGAAAGAAGGACCAGAATGTATGGCCTGCACACTATTGATATTGCTAACACCAGTCCAGTGAGTAATGTTCCCCCTTGGCTGTTTCCGGGAATAGAAGTAGACGCTAGTCTGCTAATGAGGAAAAAGGATTGGCATATGAGTGAAGTTGGTGTTAAAACAAGCATTTACCTCAGGAACAATTACTATAACTTCTTACAGCTCTATACTGATGGTTCAAAGAACAAAGAGGACTCTGTTGGAGTTGGAGTATACATCCCAGAATTTAAAGTGACCATCGCAAAAAGATTCTCCAATAATACATCCATGTTTACAGCAGAGATGGTGGCAATAATTATTGCTTTGCAGTGGGTGGAGGATGTCACACCGGACCGGGTGGTGGTGTGCATGGACTCACTTGCAGCGCTAAAAACCATACAGACACTAAAATCTACAAGGGAAGACTTGGTGATTGAGCTATATCACAGTTTATTTAAGGTACACAGGGGTGGTGGAGAAGCTCATTTTTGTTGGGTTCCTGCACATGAAGAGTTGAAAGGGAATGTGCAGACAAATTGGCAAAACGCGCTCTTGGAAAAGAGATAACTATACCATTGTCTCTTGGAAAAGGTGAAGGGAAAGCAGTTATCAAGAAAAAAGGAACTGAACTATGGCAAAAAGGATGGGATGAAGATCATAAAGGTAGATCATATTACAAAATACAAAGATCTATTGCAATAAAGAATTACATAACAACCAAAAGGAGGGAAGACATCATTATGGCATGACTCAGACTGGATCACAGGTTTAAACGGCACTTTATTCACCGTGGGCAAAAGCGAAAGCGACAAGTGTAGAGAATGTGGAGTAAAAGAAAATGTCGAGCACATCTTATTACACTGTCACAGATATGGAAATGAAAGACAGATAATTGAAAATGAAGTTCGAGAGGCCAGTAGGGAATGGGATTTAACTGGGATTCTGGGGACAGATGGAGATGGAGAGGCAATAAGAATCATGAGCAGGGCTCTTTTCTCTTTTTTTATATAACACAGGATTAAGTCATAGAATTTAGGGGTCGGGCTCAGATGACATAATGCTACACACTCTTGTACTCTTGTACAGTGGCGGTATGCACCTTTCAGTTGTTTGCTATCCGCCAGTAACCGGGAGGAGGAGGAGGAGGAGGAGAAGTAGAAGAAGAAGAAGAAGAAGAAGCTGCCTGCCATTCTGGACCTGCTTTTGGAATGAACACATTTCCCTTGGGCATACATTTCAGTATTGATTTTCATTTTATATTCCTATACTTCTGCATACCCTTTTCTCCTGTTCATTCATTCATTCATTTCTTTCAAAAAATAATACAATAATGCCTACAGTCATGTGAAAGAAATTTGGATACCCCTTTAACTATTCAGTTCTTCATTAAGAAACATTCACATATCTATGTCTAACCTTATTTTTGTTTTAATTTGCATTTTTTAACATTTATTTTAGCCATTTTGTCATGAGCTGAGCAATGGGGGTTTCTGCCATCCTCAGTCTCATAGCCTTTCTCCATATTTTTATATTTGTTGTATCTTGGGTTCTTGGTTCCTGTCATTTTTTTCCATGGTTGGTTTTCGTATATCTGATATTGTTTCTTATTCGTCTTATCCCCCTGTTTATATCATCATAGTTTTGCTACTCTCTTATTTTGTATTTGTTTGTATTTATCTCTCAGTCCTTATTTGTTGGCATTTAGTTCTTTATTATTGTACTGTTGTGTTCACTCTTTCTGGGCTGCAGCTGTCAGTGGCACTTCCGGATTTTTGCTCTGTTTTTGGTGGTGCTCCTGTCAGCTGTCAGTCCCGTCTTCTCCCCTCTCATTGCTTCCAGCTGACCCCAGTTTGTAATCATTGTTTTCTCCTGCCAGCTCATGTGATCCACACCTGCATTCATTTGTGTTCATTGGCTCCATGTTCTATTTAAGATCTTTGTTTCTGTCATTCATTGTTGGAGCCTCAGCTAATCTGTCATCATGCATCAGAACCTTTTCCCCATTCTGGTGCAATATCCTGTGTTATCCTGCCTACTCCTTTACCTTCTCAGCCTGTGTTACTTTGTGCACTGTTTGGACCTTTATGTTTTCGTCCAATAAATATCACAACTACAGTCTAGCATTTGGGTCTTCGTTCCTGCCCTAAGGGGCAAATCATGACAGAGACACAGGGTCAGGGTCACCGGCGGCAGTGGAACCCAGCGAGGTGAGCTCAGGTGCAGTTGACGGCTGCACTTGACTCTCCCCACCAAGAGCCAAGATACAACAAATACACAAATGTGGAGAAAGGCCATGAGACTGAACACGGCAGAAACCCCCAGTGCTCAGCTCATGACACATCTTAAGTGGCAATGAATGTGGGGGTGTCCTAAAAAAGATGGGAGGTGTCCTAATTTATTTCTCACTATTTGTTTAGAATTACTCTAAATTTTACAGAAAATTTGAAAAAAAAAAGTATTTAATTCATTTTCAATTGTTTCATTGTATTACATGAATCTCTCAGTATTTTTAACATCGATATTAAATATCATGTCCAAATATGTAAAAAAACCAAACAAAAAAACCCCACACAGGCTTATACAGGCTGTCCTAAATTTTTCACATGACTATATGTAGACTCCAACAGTAAGTCCGCAATTAAAATGTGAATGTGGATGGAATTTAAAAAAAAAAAGCTGTTTAGTGTATCATCATATAAATAAAATGACAGGTGATTATATTTTGACTGCTACAACTCTCTCCATTAAAATAACATAAAATACCATTAAATGCCATTTACTTTTTGACACCACATCAACACTGTTTGATTCCCCACAATGAAAGCCGAAACAATAAATCCTGGAGAATGATTAAGCATAGAGCAGAAAATTAAGAAAGGTAAATTTCTCATTGAAGAGATTTTTTTTTTCTTTTGGGCTGTCACATTTTTTGGGAGATTATATACAGTGTTTTTTTCTTATTTTAAATTCCCCCTTCTCTCCATTTCTCTTTCCTCCGTGCATATCTTACGTGAGTTTCGGTCTAAAAACATCTGCTTCCACTGGCATTTCAGTCAACATTTGCCAGTGGAGCTTAACTTAGGCTGACTTAGGCGAACTCTGCATAACTTAGCCCAGCACTCAGGAACTTTTATAAACTGAGCACAACTTTCACTAATGTTTATTTCTAAACATTGGCAAATTTTCAGCATGCTGAAAATTTTCAAGCAACACAGCTTTCACCAGAATTTGCCAACAAACACCAATTATCATTAACTTTTACCAACTTTTGCCAGCAGAGCCAGACGTTTACCAAAACGTCAGTAAAAGCTGGTCCAAACATTGTAGCCTAAGTTTGCAAAAGTTTATCAATGCTGAATGCAATGCTGGTAAATGCTAGTAAAAGTTGGTGTGCAATGGATTTAAAAAAAAAAAAAAAAACTGCTCATGAATGTAGTTTCACCGACGTTAGGACTGATTTCTCTTATTTTTTAAAACATCTGTAAAAGTTGGTCCAAACAATATAGTGTGAACCGAGCTTTAAGGGAGCAGCTGAAAGAAGAAGCAGACTGTTTACTTTTTATATTACAATATATGATTTGGATGTTTCTTGAGGGTACATATAGCTTACATTTTATTTTTCTCTGACAAACAAATTAAACAGCCTCCAAAATTAGCAGGAGTAAAGTCACAGATTTAAAAGAAAAAAGCTGCAAAGTTATTAAGGAAAATTTTAAATTCATGTGAGGAAAAGGTCATGCCACCAAAAGTGGCATGAGAATAAAGCTGTAAATGTACCAAGAAAGAAATGTATACACTACATATAGTATATGAATAATTTAATGAATACCACATGCAGTTGTTGTCTTGCCATAAATTCTGCCATTTTGTCAAGTACTCCAAACAAAAGTTCAATTTTTGCTATCCAAAGAGTTTTAATATATGTTTTATAAACCTTCAAAAGACTGAACAAAGGCTCAAATAGACTTAGATCAGTTGTGGATTTTACTGATTTATTTTTTAACAATGATAAATATGACCACTAATCGTTTTTATGCAGCCCTTTGAGGCACGCATATTTATCCAGAAATTCAAACACTTGAGATCTGGCCTGTTCTGTCCTCCTACTATGAGTTATGTTAATAAAAATGAGTCCAAATGTAAAACATCTGCCTTGGCTCTGCTGCTTTTGGTCACATTTGGTCCCATTTCAGTATCTGGCAGGCTGCACTTGATGTGTCTAAATCGTTCTGCACAGAATTCAACAGAAAATTGTCCATCAAGGAGCTCATTCTGTTGAAGATGAAGACAGCCTCTAACCTGACTATATACAGTATATGAAACTATTCTCTGAACATTTAACTGGGACTTGTGCCAAACTGCAATCACCTTAACTGCCTGTCAGTGCAAAGACCCCAGGAGTCTGCCCTTTAAAATGAGTGTTCAGCTCTGTTGGTGTTTCCGAGTAGATTACCTACAGACACCCTGAAACACAACAGCTGACTTTATTGGTATGAAGTTTTATAACATCCAAAGACCTTGTAATATGTTTATACTGTGAAAGCTCTTACAACAGCCTGTTTGCAACTCTTCAACCTCAGTTTTATTTTGTCCCACACAGGGGTATAATTTTCTTACCTCATTCATCGCACATGGCTGAATCCCAGCAGTGAAATGAATGACAAGAGCAAAATAACCTGCATTCTCACTCCCTTATTAGGACAGGTACACAAGACTGTTTATGTTGCATTTAATTGAGATTATTGAATCGGTTTGGGATATAGTGAACATTTCAGGACACGTCTTAGGGCCCACATCTGGGGGCTCGGCCTTTACAATCAACCTGTAAGGTGGACGTTAAATAGCCTGTGCAGGTCCGTGATCTCCTCCCAGTGCAAACGCTCTGAGCAGGGTTGACCTCTGTGGACTGGGGCCCTGCTGGAAATTGAATTACTTCTTTTTCAGGGAGGCATAGTGATCACATTTAAATAAGAATAGCAAGAATAATATGGGCTTCTAGATAGCTAAAGATAATGCTGATTATTAGGCTGTGGTTGTGGGTCTGGTTAAACACTAGTTTGGATGTTGTGTTCATTGAAACAAGCTGAGGGGATACTTTGTCCACTGGTCGAGATCAGAAAATAGATTATTCACGGATGTTGTTCAGACTTCGGCAGTGACTGTATGACCCCATTAAATCAAAATCATACAGGTCTGTTCTTTTCCCGTAAAATGTGCTCTGTATAAAAATGTGCAGCTGTATGAAAAGATTGTATTCTGTCAGAACTGATTTTGGAAATGGCTGTTGAGGAACAAAAGGCCGACTGTTGAATTTGGCAAAATTTTCAGTCACAGTAGCAGTGTGCCTCTATTGCTGAGAATTGCCTTTGAGTTCAGTGGTGAATTGTAATCACACATAACTTCAGCAAATGGAGTATGTTTACTTATTTAATTTGTTTGACTTAAAAATGTCAGATCAAGTTCATGATGTTTACTGTATATTGGAGCTGTGCAGTGATGCAGTTTAGTACTGTCACCTCACACCAGGAAGGATATGAGTTTCAGGGTTTCCCCTACCGTTAAATAGGCCTGGCAGGTGGCCAGGACAACAATATGCCTGAATGTATTTTATTTTAATATGTCATATATCCTAACCTGTCCTCCAACTTGTGTACTTATTGTCCCTTCGCTCTTGATATGGCACAAAATGTATAACAAACATTTCAAAAGCCACAAAATCCATAGAAGGAGGTAGGTTGAGTGGTGGTACTAAAAGACCAAAAATGCTTTCTAGCAGGTAATCCATGCTCAAGTACAGCTACAAACCTTAAGTTTCACTATCAGTTTACAGTGGTATGAAAAGGTGTTTGCCCCCTTCCTGATTTCTCATTTTTTTGTATGTTTGTCACACTTAAATGTTTCAGATCAAACACATTTAAATATTCAACAAAGATAACACAAGTAAACACAAAATGCAGTTTTTAAAGGCCAAATGTCACGTAACAGGGTACTTTAAATATCTTGAAACTAGATATAAAAGGGAACCGATCCGTTCGGGTCTTGGTGCATATGCTTCAGTAACAACGGAATATTCGTTAATTTAAAACTGCCGCGCTTGGCCTGACACGGCCCCTGGAATCGCCTGGGGAAGAAGGCGGAAGTGACGAAATCGATTGTACCCTAGTTTGATGCTTGGGGTATTTCAATTGATTGTTTATATGGAGACTGGAAGGTTGAAGTGAGCAACAAGAAAGAAAAAATTGGATATTTCACCCATACCTTAAAACGGGACTATCAGGGACAGCTGGGTAATAAGGGACACTTCTCTGGGAAATGTTTTCTTACCTGTCAAGTGAGACGTTTTCGCCGTACTTCAACACCGTAAAAAGCGGCTATAAGCAACGGCGGAGCAACAAGGCACACCTCTCTGGGATCTCTGTCTGTTCCGCAACCGCTGCACAGCTCAACGTGTTAAACCATTGTCCTAATGACTTCTCATGGTAGTGAGAATTGCTCCCGCTGAGCGATCAGCCCGCCCAGACAATTAAACTAATGAGTGACTCCACACTTCGAACAGTAGTGCAAATAGCTCCCGCTGAGCGATCAGCCCGCCCCAGCTGTGAGTGATCACACACAGGACTGCTCCTCAAGACACTCAGTTTTTTTTCCAGTATATTTTTTCTTTTGGGCGTACAGAAATGGCAATACGCCCGTTTTTGCTAAAATTGCATTTTCCCCGTATTTTCCTTAAAATATTTGACAATAACAACACGAGCTACATTTAAAACATTTCCCAGAAAAGTGTCCCAAACCACTGCGCCGTCCCCCACAGCCGCGCTCGGCACCAAAATACGGCGAAAACGTCTCCCTTGACAGGTATGCGCCTCCATTTTCATATTGATCTGGTCAATTTCTTGACAGCAGCGGCTCTCCTCCACTGTAATAATAATGGCTTCCGAAAAATCAATATTTATGGGGCGCCCTCGACAGACCCCCTCCGGCTTCGCAATTCTGGAGGCGATTAATGTCCAGTTCAATGACATTTTCCACTGGTTCTGCTCTCTGGTCATCGGTGGAACTGTTGTCATCAGACAAAGCATCTGATTCCGTCTCGGACGGCTCGAACCGGTAAGGTTCTATGCCTCTGTCACTGTCTGAACCACTGACAAAAAAAAAGACAAAAAAAAAAGACAAAACTAAACTAATTTGTTCACAATCGCTGTCACTTTCCGTCATGATTGTCCAATGTTGATAAGTGTGAATGTGGATAGGCAGGGCAGCCAGGGTACAACTGGTGATGTCAAAAACATGGGCGTGGTCTGGACTGGCTGTCACAAGCCAGCAAGCAAGGTGGGGCCTTCACCTGGTGTATTTTGTGCAATTATGTAAATACAGGTGGGTGATATGGTCTCCGGTATGAATATTTGGTTTAAGCTATGTGTATTTTATCTAAATTCGTTGTCATTTAGAAAAAAAAATTACGTGACATTTGGCCTTTAAATGAAGGTGTTTATTATTAAGGGAAAAAAATCCAAACCTACATGGCCCTGTGTGAAAAAGTGATTGCCTCCTAAACCTAATAATTGGTTGGGCCACCCTTAACAGCAACAACTGTAATCAAGCGTTTGTGATAACTGGCAATGAGTCTTTTTCAGCGCTGTGAAGGAATTTTGGCCCACTCATCTTTGCAGAATTGTTGTAATTCAGCCACACTGGAGGGTTTTCGAGCATGAACCGCCTTTTGAAGGTCCTGCCACAGCATCTCAATGGGATTCAGGTCAGGACTTTGACTAGGCCTCTCCAAAGTCTTCATTTTGTTTTTCTTAAGCCATTGAGAGGTGGACTTGCTGGTGTGTTTTGGATCATTGTCCTGCAGCAGAACCCAAGTGTGCTTCAGCTTGAGGTCACGAACAGATGACCGGACATTCTCCTTCAGGATTTTTTGGTAGACAGCAGAATTCATGGTTCCATTTACCACAGCAAGTCTTCCAGGTTCTGAATCAGCAAACCAGACCCATACCATCACACTACCACCACCATAATTTACTGTTGGGATGATGTTCCATTTCTGAAATGCTGTGTTACTTTTATGCTGGATGTAATGGGACACACACCTTCCAAAAATTTCAACTTTTGTCTTGTCAGTCCACAGAGTATTTTCCCCAAAGTCTTGGGGATCATCAAGACGTTTTCTGGTAAAACTGAGATGAGCCTTTATGTTTTTTTTGCTCAGCAGGGGTTTTCGTCTTGAAACTCTGCCATGCAGGCCATTTTTGCCCAGCCTCTTTCTTATGGTGGAGTCATGAACATTGACCTTAACTGAGGCAAATGAGGCCTGCAGTTCTTTGGATGTTGTTGTGGGGTCTTTTGTGACCTCTTGGATGAGTCGTTGCTGTGCTCTTGGGGTAATTTTGGTTGGCCAGCCACTCCTGGGAAGGTTCACCACTGTTCCATGTTTTCGCCATTTGTGGATAATGGCTCTCACTGTGATTTGCTGGAGTCCCAAAGCTTTATAAATGGCTTTATAACCTTTCCCAGACTGATAGATCTCAATTACTTTGTTTCTCATTTGTTCCCAAATTTTTGTGGATCACAGCATGATGTCTAGCTTTTGAGGATCTTTTAATCTACTTCACTTTGTCAGACAGGTCCTATTTAAGTGATTTCTTGATTGGGAACAGATGTGGCAGTAATCAGGCCTGGGTGTGGCTAGAGAAATTGAACTCAGCTTTCCAAAGATGTGATAAACCACAGTTAATTTATATTTTAACGGGGGGGCACTTTTTCACAAAGGGCCATGTAGGTTTGGATTTTTTTTTTACCCTTAATAATAAACACCTTCATTTAAAAACTGCATTTTGTGTTTACTTGTGTTATCTTTGTATATTATTTAAATTTGTTTGATGATCTGAAACATTTAAGTGTGACAAACACACAAAAAAATGAGAAATCAAGAAGGGGGCAAATACTTTTTCACACTACTGTACATCTGATTCCAGGATCACTTCTCATTAATATACTCATTACACTTTTGGAGTGGTCTGCTGGGGCAGTGGCATTACAGCAGCCGATAGGAAGAGACTGAACAAACTAATCAAGAAAGCTAGCTCTGTCCTGGGGAAACACCTTGACCCAGTGGAGGAGATAGGAGAGAGAAGGATGGTGGCTAAACTGTCATCTCTACTGGAGTCCGAGTCCCAACCTATGCAGGACATACTGAACACACTGAGGAGCTCATTTAGCAGTAGACTACATCATCCTAGGTGCGCGACCGAGAGGTTTCGCAGGTCCTTCCTATCTACGGCTGTCAGACTGTATAACCTAAGCAGGGCTGCTCGCAGAGATAGCAAAAAAACGTGACAACCTAATAGTATTGAATGCAAAAGATGCAACAGACTTATACAAATGGTCCCCTCCAGTATACAACTAGGACAATATCAGTCGCTACGGAGGGTGATATATGTATGGGTACATATTCATACCATGTAGGGCAACTAAATAGACAGTTATGCTGTTTATTCCATCTAGCTACAATGCTCCGCACTGTGTATATATGTATTTATATATTTATGTGTACATATGTATATTCACTGCTCTTATTTTCTTATCTTCTAAATTATTTTCTTATCTTCTTGCTCGCAGAGATAGCAAAAAGACGTAACAACCTAATAGTTTTGAATGGAAAAGATGCAATAGACTTCGACAATGGTCCCCTCCGGCATACAACTAGGAAAATACCGGTCGCTATGGAGGGTGAGAATATGTATGGGTACATAATCATACCATGTAGGATAACTAAGTAGACGGTTGTGCTGTTTCATCCCATCTAGCAACAATGCTCTGCACTGTGTGTGTTTATATATTTACATATTTATTCCATCTAGCTACAATGCTCCGCACTGTGTGTTTATATATCTACATATTATTCCATCTAGCTACAGTGCTCCGTACTGTGTGTTTATATATCTACATATTATTCCATCTAGCTACAATGCTCCGTACTGTGTGTGTTTATATATTTACATATTTATTCTACCTAGCTGCAATGCTCCGTACTGTGGGTGTTTATATATCTACATATTTATTCCATCCAGCTACAATGCTCCGCACTGTGTGTTTATATACTCATACATTTATTCCATCTAGTTACAATGCTCTGCACTGTGTCTGTGTGTATATATATATATATATATATATATATATATATATATATATATATATATATATATATATAGTAATATGTACATATGTATATTAGCTGCTCTTCCTTTTTTTTTTTTTTTCCTTGCCTTCTGATTGTTGCTCTGAGTGTTGCTATCCCTGTGCTGTTGCAATCCTGGAATTTCCCCATTGTGGGACTAATAAATGCTTATCTTATCTTATCTTATCTTATTGCTCTGAGTGTTGCTACTCCTGTGCTGTTGCAATCCCGGAATTTCACCATTGTGGGACTAATAAAGGCTTATCTTATCTTATCTTATCATATTAATATACAGTATTTTGTTGCTTTTTCTTCTTCATAAGTATAAACTGGATTGTCAACAATAGCAATAATAATAGCAATTATTTTACAAATCATCTTGCTGCTACCTTTCAGAGTCTCCAAAGCAGATCATCTGCCTCCATCTCACCTTATCCCTTGCATTTTCCTCTGTAACAGCAACCCTCTCCATGTCCTCCTTCACTACATCCATAAATCTTCTCTGTGGTCTCCCTCTTATCCTCCTACCTGACAGCTCCATCTTCAACATTCTTTTGTCCATTATATCCACTATCTCTCCTCTGCACATGTCCAGTCTATCTCAGCCTTGCCTCTCTTACTTTTGTCTTGAAACTGCTCAAACTGAACTGGCCCTCTGATATATTCATTTTTAATCCTGTCCCTCCTAATCACTAGTCCCACCTCCTGTCTTTTTGTCAGTGCCACTGTCTCCAAACCATACATTATAACAGGTTTCACTACCATTTTGTAAATCTTCCCTTTCACTCCAGCTGCTATCATCTGTTTCAAATCACCCCTGACACTCATCTCCACCCTGCTTGCACTCTGTTCTTCACCTCTCATATGCATTTTCCATTGCTTTGGGTGGTTGACCCTAGGTATTTAAACTCATCTACCTTCACTATCTCTACTCCTTGCATTTTTACCATTACACCTGCCTTTCTCTCATTCACATAGATGTATTTTGTGTTGCTTGTACTGAATTGTATTCCTCTTGCCTCCAGAGCATAACTCCACATCTCCAGGTTCTCTTCCATTAGCTCCCTTCTCACTACAGATCACAATGTTGTCTGTGGACATCATGGTCCACAGAGAACCCTGCTTGATCTCGTCTGTCAGCCTGTCCTTCACCATAACAAATAAGACAGGACTGAGAGCCAATCACTGATGTAGTCACACCCCCACGTTGAATCCATTGGTCACTCCAACAGCACACTTCACCACCGTCTTGCTATCTTCATAGTACATGTCCTGCACTATCCTCACATACTTCTCTGCCACTCCTGACTTTCTCATACAGTACTACACTTCCTCTCTTGGCACCCTATCATATGTTTACTCTAGAGCCACAAGAACACAGTGCAACTCTTTCTGGCCTTTTCTGTACTTCTCCTTTAACACTCTTTTGTTCAACAGCACAGCCTTTATTGTCACATGGAAATAACTGTGGAAATAACCAAGGAAACATGTTGCATCATGTGAAAAATGAATAACCATACACCATGCCAACAGGCCTAAAAAATTCTAGGGAAACACCAGGTTTGAATTACCTGACTTGATAGGGCTTTTCTGTGTGAGGTGTATGCACGTTCTCCATGTGCTGCCGAGTTTCACCACACATTTCAAATGCCTGTGTGATGGGTTAATTGTGTTTGGAATTGGAACTGTACACATTATCTTTATGTGTTTATGGTATAAATATTAAAAAAATGAATAAGTGGTCTCACAAGAAAGTGTAGAATTTTCATATTTATCCACCATTAGAAAACATCTAGTATACATGGTAAAAGGCTTTTTCTTTGTATACTACATGGGGGAAAAGTACCCTGGAAGAGAAACAAAAGTCATGGAAACAGTGCATTGTAGTGACTGTGACAATAAGTGCATACAGAGCAGTGTTGAACCGATTCAGTTCCTATTGAACGGCTCCTTATAATGAATGAGGGGATTTGAGTCACACTTGCGCGCTATTCTTTTTTTCTATCTCATTCCAGTTTACATCTGCCCTAATTCACTCCAAGAGAATTAATCAGTTATGAATGAAGAAAACCTGTGATTCAGGGAAGAACCCACACTCGTATCACCCTTCTCCACGTGGAGAAAGGGAGAGAGACAGTGATCGAGTGAACAAGAGTCAATGACAGCGGCTTGTTTTGGCATTGGGCGCGCTGGAGAAGCGCGCCCAATGTCAAGTCAAATTTCAATTCTCCTGTATGGTATTGCACGTATGGTAGTATTGACAATAAACCTTTTTCATTCATTCATTAATGATTTCCTCTGACCCACTTCTGTAGAAGGCTAAAATTGCACATAACAATAATAATAATAATAATAATAATAATAATAATACCCCTCATGGATCGTC
Source organism: Pholidichthys leucotaenia (assembly GCA_020510985.1). Lineage (NCBI taxonomy): Eukaryota > Metazoa > Chordata > Actinopteri > Cichliformes > Pholidichthyidae > Pholidichthys > Pholidichthys leucotaenia. Next base: position 358,228,111 of record CM035842.1, on the reverse strand, counting down.
ACCTTATTGTGGTGGGGGGTTTGTGTGCCCTAGTGATCCCAGGAGCTATGTTGTCGGGGCAATTTGCCTCTGGTAGGGTCACCCAAGACAAACTGGTCCTGGGTGAAGGGCCAGACTAAGAACGATCCAATAGACTCTCTCTGATGAACGCTAGAACAGGGATCCAGTGTACCCCGCCTGATATGGGGTTACCGGGGCCTCACCCTGGAGCCAGGCCTGGGGGAGGGACTCGATGACTAGCGTCTGGTGGCCGGGTTTCCGCCTATGACACCCGGCTGGGCTCAGCCCGAAGGAGTTACCTAGGTCCGCCCTCCAGTGGGCTCACCACCTGCAGGAGGGACCATGGGGGTCCAGTGCTATGTGGATCAGGTTGCGGTCAAAGGAGGAGACCTTGGCGGTCTGATCCCAGGCTTCCTAAACTGGCTTTTGGGACAAGGAATGTCACCTCTCTGGTGCGGAAGGAGCCTGAGCTGGTACGTGAGGTTGAGAGATACCGGCTAGATATAGTTGGCCTCACCTCAACACACAGCTCCGGTTCCAGAACCAGTCTCCTGGAGAGGGGCTGGAGCTTGTCCTTCTCTGGAGTTGCCCCGGGCGAGAGGTGACGAGCAGGGGTGGGTATTCTTGCATCTCCCCACCTTGCTGCCTCTATATTGGAGTTTTCCCCGGTGGACAAAAGGGTTGCTTCCCTGCGCCTTTGGAGCGGGAAACAGGTCCTGACCATCATTTGTGCCTATGCACCAAATGATGTTTCAGAGTACCCACCCTTTTTAGAGTCTCTGGCTGGGGTTCTGGAGGGTGCTCCTCTTGGAGACTCCATTGTCCTTCTGGGGCACTTCATTGCACACATGGGCAATGACAGTGAAACCTGGAGGGGGGTGATTGGGTGGAATGGCCTGCCCGATCTGAACCCAAGTGGTGTTCAGTTATTGGACTTCTGTGCTAACCACAGTTTGTCCATAACGAACACCATGTTCAAGCATAAGGGTGTCCATATGTGCACCTGGCACCAGGACACCCTTGGTCGCAGGTCAATGATTGATTTTGTTATCGTGTCATTAGACCTGCCACCGTATGTCTTGGACATTCGGGTAAAGAGAGGTGCAGAGCTGTCAACTGATCACCACCTGGTGGTGAGTTGGATCCAATGGCAGGGGAGGATGCCATTCAGACCTGGTAGACCCAAACGTACAATGAGGATGTGCTGAGAACTTCTGGCTGACACCCCTGTGCAGGAGGTCTTCAATTCCCACCTCCGGAAGAACTTCAACCACATTCCGAGGGAGTCTGGAGACATGGAGTCTGAATGGGCCATGTTCTCCACCTCCATTGTTGAAGCAGCTGCCCAGAGCTGTGGCCACAAGGTCGCGGGTACATCTTGTGGTGGCAACCCCCGAACCAAGTGGTGGACACCGGTGGTGAGGGGTGCCATTAAGCTGAAGAAGGAGTCCTATCAAGCTTGGTTGGCTTGTGGGACTCCTGAAGCAGCTGAGGTGTACCGGCAGGCCAAGTGGAGTGCAGCTCGGGTGGTTGCTGAAGCAAAACTCGGGTATGAGAGGAGTTCGGTGAGGCCATGGAACAAGACTTTCAGTCGGCCTCAAAGAAATTCTGGCAAACTGTTCAGCGGCTCAGGAGGGGGAAGCAGCTCCCTGTCCACACTGTGTATGGTGGGGATGGGGCACTGCTGACTTCGACTGGGGATATCGTTGGGCAGTGGAAAAAATACTTCGAGGATCTCCTCGATTCCACTGATATGCCTTTCACAGAGGAAGCAGGGCTTGTGGGTGAGGGGGACGACTCGCTTCTTACAGAGGCTGAGGTCGCCAAGGTGGTTAAAAATCTCATTGGTGGCCGGGCCCTGGGGGTGGACGAGATTCGCCCTGAGTACCTCAAGGCCCTGGATGTTGTAGGGCTGTCATGGTTGACACATCTCTGCAACATTGCGTGGAGGTCGGGGGCAGTGCCTTTGGCATGGCAAACCGGGGTGGTGGTTCCTCTCTTCAAAAAAGGGGACCGGAGGGTGTGCTCTAACTTTGGAGGGATCACACTCCTCAGCCTCCCTTGAAAGGTCTATGCCAAGGTACTGGAGAAGAGAGTCCGGCCGTTGGTTGAACCTCGGATTCAAGAGGAGCAATGTGGGTTTTGTCCTGGCCATGGCACATCGGACCAGCTCTTTACCCTCTCGAGAATCCTCGAGGGTTCGTGGGGGTTTGCCCAATCAGTTTACATGTGGTTTGTGGACTTGGAGAAGGCATTCAATTGCGTCCCTCGTGTTTTTTTGTGGGGAGTGCTTTGGGAGTATGGGGTATCAGGATTGTTGTTATGAGCTATTTGGTCTCTGTATGACGGTTGTGAGAGATTGGTTCGTATTGCCAACACTTGGTCGGACTCATTCCCAGTGAGAGTTGGACTCTGCCAGGGCTGCCCTTTGTCACCGATCCTGTTCATAATTTTTATGGACAGGACTTCTAGACACAGCCAGGGAATGGAGGGTGTCATGCTTGATGACCACAGGATCTCATCTCTGTTGTTTGCAGATGATGTTGTCCTGCTGGCTTCATCCAGCAATGACCTACAGGTCTTACTGGGACGGTTTGCTGCTGAGTGTGAAGCGGCAGGGATGAGAATCAGTACCTCCAAGTCCAAGTCCATGGTTCTCAGCTGGAAAAAGGTGGATTGCCCTCTCCGTGTTGGGGACAAGCTCCTGCCCCAAGTGGAGGAGTTTAAGTATCTTGGGGTCTTATTCACAAGTGAGGGGAGAATGGAGCGAGAGATTGACAGATGGATTGGAGCAGCATCTGCAGTGATGCGGACGTTGTACCGGTCTGGTGTGGTGAAGAGGGCCCTAAGCCCTAAGGCAAAGCTGTCGATTTACCAGTCAATCTGCGTTCCTACCCTCACCTATGGTCATGAGCTTTGGGTAATGACTGAAAGAACGAGATCGCACATACAAGTGGCTGAAATGAGCTTTCTTCGTAGGATTGCGGGACTCACCCTCAGAGATAGGGTGAGGAGCTCAGTCATCCAGGAGAGGTTCAGAGTAGAACCGCTGCTCCTCCACATTGAAAGGAGCCACTTGAGCTGGTATGGGCAAGATGCCTCCTGGATGCCTCCCACTTGAACTGTTTCGGGCGCGTCCCTCTGGGAGGAGACCCCGGGGCAGAGCCAGGACTCGCTGGAGAGACTATGTCTCCCAGCTTGTCTGGGAATGCCTTGGTATCCTCTCTGAAGAGCTGGAGCAGGTGGCTGCGGAGATGGAAGTCTGGGCTGCTCTGCTTGAACTGCTACCTCCACCACCCGGACCTCTGGAGATGCGGTAGAAGATGGATGGATGGAGGGATGGATGGAATAATAATAATGCATATCTTCATAGGGCATGTGGTAATTTGCTGCTCTGAACTCAGAAAGATGTGTTCAGACCAAACACAAAAGCAAAACTTTTTCACATGTGAACAGACATGAAATCACATCTGAGCGAGTTGCAGAGGGCCTGAATTGCCTTTATAACTTGTGCAGCTGCTTTCTACCTGCTGTGGAAATCATAAAAATGCTCTCATATTTACGTTTACAGCGTTATCCGATGGGCATCTCATTTGGAAAACTGTCACTGCCTCCTTCAAAACTTCACCTGGAAGATGGTTGTTTACGCTACTAGCCCGCGAGACCTCGTTAGTACATTGGATCCAGGAATCCATGGGTGGATAAACAATAGACATTCCAATTCAGCTCCAAAGCTCCTGGTTCATCTGCCTGCAGGTGAGGGGCAGTGGCATTTTCAAACTAGCTTACGCTCCAGCGTTGATACTTTTACTCCAGTGATGGAAGAGTCTCAAGGTTGATTACTAGCACCAAATCCCTCAGATGCGAATGTGCAAATTTCCACATTTTCCACATGTTTACATTAACTTGACATGTATTCTTTCAAACTATTTAAAATTCAAGACGTTTCGGTGTTCATCTGAACACCATCACCAGTTGTGAGACCAGTTGAATTTTAATTGGTTTTTGTCCAGTGTTTGTAAATAAAACTTTTTGTTGAAAGATTATCTGACACCTTGATGTTTGAAAATGAACTTACATAGACTGTTCACAAGTATTCGTGCCGCACTTTCGCATTTGAGGAAGCCAGTCATCAACACAGGTGCAGCATAATTCCTGGTGGGACCTTCCTGTGATAATGTATCGCCACTTCCTGTGTTGCTGACTGTCTGTGGTTTGCGCTCCTCATTCTCCCGAGGATTTTGCCTTTAATTGTATTTTAATCACTTTTTTCCATCTACCGTTAGCTCTCACTTCTGTTTATCAAGCCTCTTGCACCTGTGTGCTTACTCAGCGTCATCTAATCACCTTCTTTAGCTTTCTGTTCACCTTTCATCTGTGTTTTTGTTAGCTTCGGGCTAGCCACTTACTAAGGCTACTAGCTCTCCTTCCCCTCCTCCTCTGGTGTGCTCTCTCTGTCAGATGTTTAGCTACACCTCTGCCTCTTTTAGTGAGAATGGTAAATGTAATAAATGTTGTCTTTTTGAGGCGCTTGAGGCGAGGTTGTCTGATTTGGAATCCTGGCTCTGCTGCATTGAAACACCGTCTGCGCCAGTTAATCTTGATGGACGTCCCCTAGCTGCAGCAGAGCTCCCTAGCATAGGGCGGCCTGTTAGCGGTCCTCCAGTTCTCCTCAGCAGCGAGGAGACTGGGTGGGTGACGGTGAGAAGGAAGCCTAGTCGCAAAGACCCGGTTAACCACCAACCTGTTCATGTTTCTAATCATTTTTCCCCGCTCAGCAACACACCCGCTGAGGAAAAAACTCTGATTATTGGCAACTCTGTAGTCAGAAACGTGAACCTAGAGACTCCAGCGGCCATAGTCAAATGCATTCCTGGGGCCAGAGCAGGCGACATCGAGTCAAATTTGAAAATGCTCTCTAAAAGTAACTGTAAATACAGTGATCCCTCGCTACTTCGCGCTTCACCTTTCGCACCCTCAGTGCATAGCGGATTTTTCAAAAATATTCATCAAAAATTCAAAATTGAGAAAAAATACATTAGAACATCACGTATCAACACGGAGAGCCCGCACAACTCAAAATTCACCTCTCTGATTCGCTGGCCAGCATCTACCCCCTAAGAGATCGCTCCCGACTCTAGATTTTGTTCTCGTGTTGACTCGGCTCGGGAATCTCGCGACAGATGCACTCTCGCGAGATTCTTTTCATTCTCTTGCTCTTTCTCTCTCCCGAGAGAGAGAGAGTGAGAGAATGAACGTACGTATTATTTATATTATTTATACATTATTTTATGTATCAAAAAACTAACGAGATCAGCCTGGAATTCCACAAAGGGGGGTGACGCTACTTCGCGGTTTTTCACTTTTCGCGGTCGGTTCTGGAACCCATTAACCGCGATAAGTGAGGGATCACTGTACTCCACAATTGTTATCCACGCCGGCATTAATGACGTCCGACTCCGGCAGTCGGAAGTCACAAAAATTAATGTGGAATCGGTGTGTGACTTTGCCAAAACAATGTCTGCCTCTGTAGTATTCTCTGGGCCCTTCCCCAATCTGACCAGTGATGACATGTTTAGCTGCTTGTCATCCTTCAACCACTGGCTGTCTGTGTGGTGTCCTGCAAACAGCGTGGGCTACATTGACAACTGGAGCTCATTTTGGGGAAAACCTTGTCTTATTAGACGAGACGGCATCCATCCCACTTTGGATGGTGCGTCTCATTTATCTAACAATCTGGCATCATTTTTATCCAGATTTCCAAAACTTTGACTACTCAGAGTTGGAATCAGGAAGCAGAGTCGCAGTCTTACACGCCTCTCTGCAGCTCCTCTTCATCCGCCACCCCTCAACTTAGCCCCTGTCTTCCCCATCAGAGAATCATTGTCTGCTCCCTCCAAAGTAAATAAAAATATAATGTATAAGCATCCCAAAGTGATTAAACAAAAGAGTTGGTAAAACTCAAATTAAACATGAAGCCTCTAAATTGAATGATTTGGCCTCTGTTCCTCCTCATAATTTAAAAATTAAATGTGGTTTGTTAAATATTAGGTCTGTAACTCCCAAGTCTCTGCTAGTCCATGATCTGTTAATTGATCATCAGATTGATTTAATTTCCCTTACAGAGACTTGGTTAGGAAAAGAGGATTATGTTGGTTTGAATGAATCAACTCCCTCTGGTTATTTAAACTGTCAAAATCCCAGAAGTTCTGGTCATGGAGGAGGAGTAGCAACAATTTACCATTCCAAATTGCTAGTTAATGTAAAGCAAAAAACACATTATAATTCCTTTGAGGGCCTGGTTCTCAGTATTGGGCATTTTAGCAATTTTAGGCTAAACCCAATTTTATTTTATTTGCCATAGTTTATCGTCCCCCATCAACCTACTCAGAGTTTTTATCCAAATTTGCCGAATTCTTAGCTGATTTAGTGCTGAAATCAGATAGAATAATTATAGTAGGGGACTTTAATACACATGTAGATGTAGATAGTGATTGCCTTAATTTGGCATTTAATTCAATTTTAGACTCGATGGGGTTTTCTCAGAAAGTAGAAAATTCTACCCATTATCTCCACCATACTTTGGACTTTGTTCTGACATATAGCATAGAAATAGAAAAGCTGGTAGTGTCTCCTCATAACCCTGTACTGTCAGACCATTGTCTGTTAACCTTTGATTTTACTATTTCTGACTATATGGCTCCTAAGGAAAAATATTACTACAGTAGATGCCTCTCAGATGATGTTGTTACCAAATTTATGCAGATTGTTTCCTCTGTGCCATGTGTCAAGATAAATAGATAGATACATATTTTACTTTGAACAAAAAAAGTAAAAAAAACAAAAAACAAATGACAAGTGTGACAAAGTGACAGTATACAGTGCTCGAAAGGGAGAAGGAAGAAGTGAACACTTATTAACTCCAACTCCTCTTTTCCATAAATACAACCCATGTGAAATATATTCAGTTTACCACATTTAAGACCCCAGTTAAACAATTAACTATCAAATCAAATCAACTTTATTGTCATATTGCTGTACATAAAACTGTAGTGCAGGCAAGATGAAATTGCGTTTGTCTCGGCATCCATATAAATAGAAGCAGCATGATTTAAGACACACTCCCACATAGCTTCACCCCCCCCCCACCCCCCCATCCATTCACACATTCCTGAGACATACTTGGAAAAAAAAAAACTAACTAACTATAATATACAAATAATATACAAAATGTCTGTAGGTGCAGTAGTGTGTATGAGAGATTCCGGGTCAACTGTTCAGCATCCTGACAGCTTGTGGAAGGAAGCTATTGATCAGTCTGGTGGTTCTGCCTCTGATGCTCTGGAATCGTTTACCAGATGGAAGAAGTTCAAAGTGTTTATGCAGAGGGTGAGAACGGTTCTTGACAATGTTCAGTGCCCTGCTCCTACAACGGTTCTGAAAAAGTTCTTGGACAGAGGGGAGGGAGACTCCAATTACCCTCTCAGCCCCCTTGACTATCCTCTGCAGGGCTTTTTTGTCTGACATACTGCAGCTGGAGTACCATGTAGCAATGCAGTACGTCAGAACACTCTCCACCACACCTCTGTAGAAGGTCCTGAGGATGCAGATGGGGAGAGAGGCCTGTTTGAGTTTCCTCAAGAAGTGCAGTCTCTGCTGAGCCTGCTTCCTGATCCCCAAGGAATTCTTGCTCCAGGTCAGGTCCTGCGAGATCTGCACTCCGAGGAACTTGATGTTCTCCACTCTCTCCACTAAACGGCCGCCGATGCTGAGGGGGACGTGCTCAGGCTGTGACCGCCGGAAGTCGATAATCATCTCCTTCGTTTTGTCCACGTTGAGCACCAGATTGTTCTCCCTACACCAGCCCTCCAGGTCTCTCACTTCTTCCCTGTACACTGATTCCTCATCCCTCTGAATAAGTCCCACCACCGTGGTGTCGTCTGCAAACTTAATAATCTGGTTCCCCTCGTGTCTGGATACACAGTCATGTGTTAGAAGTGTAAACAACAGCGGACTGAGTACACAGCCTTGAGGGGATCCGGTGCTCAGCGTGACAGAGTTGGAGATGTTGTTTCCAACCCGGACAGACTGAGGTCTCTCAGTCAGGAAATCCAGGATCCAGAGACATGTGGCGGTGTTCAGACCGAGAAGGAGTAATTTCTCCATCAGTCTCTGGGGAATAATGGTGTTGAATGCTGAACTGAAATCAATGTACAGGAGTCTGGGGTAGGTGTCTTTCTGGTCCAGGTGGGTGATGACAGAGTGTAGGGTGGTGACTATAGCATCCTCCATGGAGCGGTTTGAATGATATGCAAAATGGAGCGGGTCGTGTGATGCAGGGAGGCAGGCTGTAATGTGTGGTTTGACAAGCCGTTCAAAACACTTCATCACAATTGGTGTCAGTGCAACAGAACGATAGTCATTCAAACAGGACACAACTGGTTTCTTTGCCACCGGTACAATGATAGAGGTCTTGAAGCATCTGGGAACGATGGCCTGACTCAGGGAGATGTTATAAATATCAGTCAGGACATCCGCCAACTCGCCCGCGCAGTCTCGGAGCACACGTCCCGGGATGTTGTCCTGATCTGCAGCTTTGCATGGGTTGACTCTGGTTAGGGTCCTCCGTGTGTCCGCTGTGTTGATGGTAAAAGCTGGTCCGACTGATGGTGGGGGTGGGCCAGCTCTCCTTCTGATTGTCGAGTTTGATGCTTCAAAATGTGCAAAGAAGTCGTTAAGCCTGTCTGGAAGCGAAGCGTCGTCATCATCGACCCCCTGCCTAGACTTATAGCCCGTCAGTGTCCGAACTCCCTGCCACATCTGCTTGGTGTTCCTAGTGTCACAGAGGTGTCCCTGGATTTTCTCTGCATAGGCGCGCTTTGCTGCCTTAATTCCTTTTGAGAGCGCAGACCTGGCTGAGCGGAGGGCGATCCTGTCCTTCGCTCTGAAGGCTGCATCTCTGGCTGTAAGCAGCGAGCGCACCTCTGCAGTCATCCAGGGCTTATGGTTACCCCGCATAGTGATGGTCTTCACTGTAGTGACATCCTCTGTGCACTTCGCGATGTAGCAGGTGACTGTATCAGCATACTCCTCCACATCTGTCTTGTCTTCCTGGGAGGCTGCTATTTTGAAGACCTCCCAGTCTGTGTGTAGAAAACAGTCTTTCAGTGCAGAAGTCGCACTCTCTGGCCAAATTCTAATTTGTTTCACTGCTGGCCTGCTGCGCTTCAATAAAGGTTTGTAGGCAGGCAGCAGCATCACGGACATGTGATCAGAAAGGCCGAGATGGGGGCGGGGTATCGCCTTATATGCATCTGTGTTTGTGTACACTAAGTCCAACATATTCTCTCCTCTGGTCTTAAAGTCTACACATTGTTTAAACTTGGGGAGCACAGTCTTTAAGCTGGTGTGGTTAAAATACCCCGCAACCACCACAAAACTGTCCGGGTGTGAAGTTTGGATTTCACTAATCACATTGTGCAGTACCCTGAGTGCCTTCTTAGCATTAGCTTTAGCATTAGGGCTCGGCGCTATGTAAACACCAGCTACAAACACGTTGCTGAATTCCCTAGGCAAATAATGTGGCCGACAATTTACAATAAGGAACTCCGCCACGTTAGTGTTTAGACACTAACGTGGCATTGACGCACCAGTTCTTGTTAACATAGATGCATAGCCCACCCCCCCCGGCTCTTACCGGAGCTCGCCGTTTCCCTGTCGGCACGGAACATCACCATATCTTCCAGTTGAATGGCCTCGTCAGGAATGTTGCCGTGGAGCCATGTCTCAGTGAAAACAAACACACAGCAGTCTCTCCACTCTCTCCGGGTTTCTCTCAGCAGACGCAGCCTGTCCAGCTTGTTTTCGAGGGAGCGGACGTTAGAGAGAATGAGCGACGGTACCGCTGGTCTGGAGGGGTTAGCCTTTAGCCTAACATGGATCCCGGCCCTTTTTCCATGCTTTTGCCTGCGTTCACACCGTCTGCGCTTCCTCCTCTCTTGGGTAGCTTCCAGCGGGGACTCCGCCAGAATTCCATGCTGGCGTAGAATGTCCAAATCACAACCGAGCGCCGCGATTCTTGCAGCGTGCAGTACCTTGATGTTTAATAAGGTCTCACGGTTGTAAGTTTTACAGAATGTACGTCTGGGATGATCAAAACACTCAAAACTCTCACACTCGCTGATGCCAAGAGGGGCCGCTGCGTCCGTGCGTGCTGCCGCCATCTATATATTTTGTACATATCAACATTAACACCCATCCATCCCAACATACATACAGTCCATACATCAAAACCAGCCCCAAACAACACAGATATACACAGCACTGTCCCACCCACCATTCCATAGTGTCCCAGAGTGAGGATAGTAAATCATAAATACTACCCTTCTAACATATATTCTTTAAGCAAATAATGTTAATACCTATTTTTGAATTGATTTCTGTTTGTACATAGTTTCAGTTCCAGCTCCAGACTGTTCCACAAATCCACACCACAGACAGATATGCACATACTTTTCTTAGTTGTTCGTATCTTAGGTTTAGGAAGTCTCCTCTCAAATTATAATCATTGTCTCTTTTTTTGAATATTTTTTTGTATATTAGTTGGGAGTTGATTATTAATTGCCCTGTACATGACTTGTGCTGTCTTAAATTTAACTAAATCCATGAACTTTATGACATGTGACTTTAACAACAATGAATTGGTATGGTCTCTATATCCTACATTATTTATTATCCTTATAGCTTTTTTTTTGTAATGTGCATATTGGCTGTAGGTTGGTCTTGTAGGTGTTTCCCCAGACTTCTACACAGTAGTTAAGATAAGGTAGAAACAGTGAATTGTACAGTAAGAACAATGATTTATAGTCCAAGATGTGTCTTGTCTTCCCCAATATCCCTATACATTTTGCCAATTTGGCCTGGATGTGACTGATGTGAGGTTTCCAGCAGATTTTATTGTCTAGTGTCACCCCCAGAAACTTATTTTCCTGTACTGTTTCTATTCTGGTATCATCTATCGTTACCATTATTTCATGATTTATTTTATAATTTCCAAACAACATAATCTTTGGTTTTTTTTTTCAGATTTAGAGATAATTTATTTTTGTTGAAAAACTGCGTTAACCTTTTCATTTCAGTTGTGACCACCTCTAAAACCTGCTGCAAATTCTCACCAGTGCAAGGGATATTTGTGTCATCCGCAAACAAAATAAATTTCAGAATTTTTGATACTTGGCATATGTCATTTATATACAAGATAAAGAGTTTGGGTCCCAAAACTGACCACTGGGGCACACCACAAGTGATGTCCATGAAGGGTAAATTGTGCTCACCAATTTGTACAAATTGTTGTCTGTTACTTAAATAAGTTTCCACCCAACTCAGTCCGACCCCTCTCATCCCATACCTTTCCAATTTTCTCAGCAGAATTCTGTGGTCAGTGGTGTCAAAAGCTTTCTTTAAATCTATAAATACTCCTACAGCAAACGTTTTTTATCTATACAACTAGTAATTTCTTCTATAAGTTCGATCAGTGCCAAAGATGTTGATTTATCTGCTCTAAAACCATACTGGCTGTCTGTAAGGAGGTTGTGTTTTTCAATGAAATCATCCAGTCTCTTAGTGAAGATTTTTTCAAGTATTTTGGAGAATTGTAAGAGTAAAGAGACCGGCCTGTAATTTGTGAAATAATAACAGTCTCCTGTTTTATATAGTGGTATTACTTTTGCTATTTTCATTTTGTTTGGAAATTTACCAGTTTGAAATGACAGATTACAGATGTGGGTGAGTGGTTTAACAATTCCTTCAATTACTTTTTTCATTATTGTCATGTCAATTTCATTCCAGTCAGTTGATTTGTTTTCTTAAATTTACTCACAGTCTCGATAATTTCCTTTTCAGTAACTGCACCCAAAAAGATTGTGTTTGGATTTCTATCATCTATTTCATTTACAGAACCACTGTTTGTTTCTGGTCAACACAACGGATAATCAACACAACGGACAACGGTCAACACAACGGACAATAAGCTATAGACAGCTTACTCCTTCACTAATTGATAGTGTTACAGCTTCTCTGCATCAGACTCTAAACATGGTAGCCCCTTTATAAAAGAAAAAATCTAATCAGATTTCTAACTCCTTGGTTCAACACAGAAACTCGTAGCTTAAAACAGAAGACTCGTCAATTAGAAAGAAAATGGCGCTCCACTAATTTAGATGAAATCTATTTAGCTTGGAGAAATCATCTTTTAATTTATAAAAAATCTCTGAGAAAAGCTAGAACAAGTTATTATTTTGCATTAGTAGAAGAGAACAAGAATAATCCCAGGTTTCTTTTCAGCACTGTAGCCAGGCTGACAAAGAGTCAGGACTCTTGTCAATCCTAGCATTCCCTTAGAGCTTACTAGTCAGGACTTTATGAACTTTTTCAATAATAAAATTTCATCTATCAGAGACAAAGTCAGTCAGATTCTTCCCACCGTTAACTTAAAAACAGTAACTACTACAACTCCTTCAATTGACATCTGTTTGGATCAGTTTACTCCAATTGACCTTTTAGAGTTAGACAAATTAGTTTCCTCATCCAAGCCTTCAACTTGTCTTTTAGACCCTATTCCTACCAGGTTATTTAAAGAAGTCTTCTCATTTAATGGTAGCTTTATTCTTCAAATAATCAATTCTTCATGAACTTTAGGCCACGTACCGCAGGCTTTTAAAACTGCTGTAATTAAACCCTTACTCAACAGCCAACGCTGGATCCAGGAGTTTTAGCTAACTATAGACCAATCTCTAATCTCCCTTTCATTTCAAAAATCTTAGAAAGAGTTGTTGCTATGCAATTATTTGACCACTTGCAGGGGTATGGTTTATTTGAAGAGTTTCAATCTGGGTTTAGAATCCATCATAGTACTGAAACAGCCTTAGAGAAGGTCACTAATGACCTCCTGATCGCATCTGATAATGGACTTATTTCTATACTTGTCCTTTTAGACCTCAGTGCAGCTTTTGATACTATCGATCATAATATTCTACTTGATAGATCAGAACACTATGTTGGACTTAATGGAACTTCGTTGCAGTGGTTTAGATCTTATTTATCTGATAGGTTCCAGTTTGTTCATGTCAATAATGAGTTTTCTTTCAGCTCAAAGCTTAGTCATGGAGTTCCACAGGGATCTGTGCTAGGCCCTACTCTTTTTAGTTTATATATGCTTCCGTTAGGCAACATTATTAGAAAGCACTGTATACATTTTCATTGTTATGCAAATGACACACAATTATACCTATCAATGAAGCCAGATGATAATAATCAATTAGCCAAGTTAGAAGCCTGTCTTAAGGAAATCAAAGCTTGGATGACTTGTAATTTCCTGCTATTAAATTCAGATAAGACTGAAGTCATTCTTGTTGGTCCAAAAAACCTTAGAAATACCTTTCCAAATCAAATTTTTAGCTTGGATGCAGTTACTCTTTCTCTTAATAGCTCTGTGAGGAACCTTGGAGTTATTTTTGATCAAGATCTGTTTTTCAATTCACATATTAAATTCGTTTCAAAGACTGCCTTCTATCATTTGCGTAATATTGCCAAGATTAGGAGCATCTTGTCTCAGAGTGATGCTGAGAAACTGATCCATGCTTTTGTTAGCTTGAGATTAGATTATTGTAACTCTTTATTATCAGTTTGTCCTAAAACATCTCTAAAAAGTCTTCAGCTGATCCAAAATGCTGCTGCAAGCGTTTTAACAGGTACTAGAAAGAGAGATCATATCTCTCCGGTTATGGCCTCCCTTCATTGGCTTCCCATAGAGTTTAGAATTAAGTTTAAAATCTTTCTTCTCACTTTTAAAGCTCTAAACAATCAGGCCCCTTTTTATTTAAAAGATCTGATTGTCATGACCCGAGCGCCGATCTCGTCCGCGCTCGGGTCATACATCATCTTTTTCTGGCTTTGACAGCAGTGTGTTCCTTCTGGCTCCCCGGGCTCTTATTGTGACAGCGCCCGGTGGAGCTTCCTACTGTCAAGGCCAAAACAGCTGTGCTGCATTCGGGGTCATTAGTGATCGGCGTTATAAGCGGACGGCGAATGCACCCCGATGCAGCAGTCTCTGTTAATCTCCCTATTGAAGCTCCGTGAAGACCCCTCGCTGTCTGTAGCATTGGGCATCCCCCAGCTCAGACACCGTCTTCTCATCATCTTCTATTGTAAGTTATCCTGTTGTTATCCCATCCTCGTTGTAGTGTGTTTTAGCCCACCGTGGCTCTTTCCTTTGTTAGCGTGTGTTATCCCCTGTTCCCTTACCTTTAATAATAAACACCTTTGCAAACTCACCGGTGACTGTTGGCGTCTTATGGTGGCTCGCAAGAGCCATCGTGGCAGTAGACTGCTGCCAGAGCGTCTAGAGAGAGGCGCCACACCGAGACGCTATTTACCATGAGTGTTGCATAAATTGGACTGTTGTTCTTCCCTGTTCGGGTACCGTGCTGGAGACATGCCGTTGCGGAGGGCCCGCACTCAGAGTCAGAGCGACGATCTCACAGACGCTCTCAAGTGCGTCGATGAAATCCTCATCACCGCCTCCCTCCTCAAATTCAGCAGCGACGTGCACCGGTACCTGGACCAAGCTGAGGATGTCCTTAATCATCTCCCCCGCTTCGCCAACCACCCTGAAGGCGAGATACTCCATGGGCTGGAGGGAAATCCCGGCAGGAAGCCGAAGAGGAGGAATCGTCACCCCTCGCTTCAGGATCTCTTTCCTGCCTCTGTTCCGGCCCGGGAGTTCGCACCATCCAGAGGTCTTTCCCCATCGGGCATGACGTCACTCGGGATTCCCCCAGAGGAGCTGCAGCTGACAGCAATCAAGATCTGGGACCGAGTGGCTGCTGCTCGCTCCGCTGTGCACCCTTCTGTAATTATGAAGCATGTGGCGGCGGCAGTCAGACTGGTGGAGAGGAATCCCGGGTTAAGTGACTTTCCTGAGTTTGCCGACCTCCTCGCCTCAGTCTCTGCACAGGAGCGGCAATTCCCGGACCTCACCTTCGCCTCGCCCTCTGCCAGAAACCGTTGTCACTTCCACAGACAACCTCGGCTTGAATCCCGTCCGGATCCAGTTCCGGGTCGCCGCAAGGGCTCAATCTCCCACACAGCTGTCACTCATGCGCCTCGTCAGAGGGGAATCCCCGCAGCCTCATCTCCCGGGCCATCTTCTCCTGCTGTCCCATCAGCGCTCCGTGCCCGGCTCATCTCGGCTGTCGCCCCCTCCTCCTCGTTGCCTATCCCGGCTGCTGTGTGCCTCTGGAGTCCTGTTTCGGCGAGCCCCGTCCCAGAACCATCTCAAGCAGCTCCCCCTCGTCCTCCCAGGGGGCCCTCTGTCGCTGTCCGGCGGGGGAGGGGAGGAGCAACGTCCGCCGCAGCAGGCACCATCCAGCCTCCTGGAGACAGGCAAGTCCAAACTCATCCATATTCTCATTATTGTGATTTGCCTTGTCAGACACCTGGGGGTGGAGTTCGGGGTTCGCAGTTCCCCGAGCTCCCACCACCTGCTGTGGCTTTAGTTTTTGATACCACATCCTCTGTATCTCCCTCCGCTGAGCGGTCCTTGACGTCAGGCCAACATCGCCGGATGAGGAGGGGGCCTGCGGTTCTGGAGAGCCTGGTTCCGGTCCCAGAGCCACGTCGTGGGCAGAGGAGGAGAGCGGACTGCAGCGTGGAACCTGCGCCGACGAGGAAGCGTCCCCGGGTCTCCACGGATGAGCGGTACGGTCCAGCGGGTCGAGGGTCCCCTGCCACCACGCCGTGCAGGCCGTCGGCATGGGCATCTGTGCCGGAGGATCCAGAGGCTGCGGACACCATCATGCCAGCTGCGGAGCCCGACGTAGCTGAGTGGGAGCCTGACGACGACCTCCTGCATTCTGAACCCGGATCATCGGAGTCCTGGACGGCGTCAGAACCTGAGATCAGGCAAGTGCTCTGTATTGTCTTTCTCCTTTCCTTTCTCGAGCATTTTTGCCTGTCTCTTGGGGAGACGAGCCGGGTGCAGCCGCCCGCTGCGTCTGAGCTTGTCTCGCCGGGTTCTGGCGCTGCCGGTGACCCTGATCCCGGTTCTTTTCTCTCTCCCGAGCCTTCTCCCAGGGTCGCCGGTGAGGAGCTGCTTTCGCCTGCTGTGCCAGAGGTTCCGGGTTTGGGGTTGGAGGTCGGTTCTGGTGCGGCGCCGACCCAGTCGGGGTCCGACGCGGGAGCAACCGCGACCCAATCGGGGTCCATCACGGGTGCAACCGTGACCCAATCGGGGTCCGAAGAGGGTGCATCACCAGCGGAATCCAAGTTCAGTGAGGGAGCTGCAGATCCCATGCCACCGGACACTGGACCGGCTCACCTTCTCCCCCATCTTCATCACTGCCCTCTTCTTCACCCTCATCATCCCCCCAAGCCTTCTCCACCAGGTGCCGTATGGACCCCTCACTTTCGGCCCGGCTCGCCCTCGCTATTCCCCTCTACTGGGAAGCCGTTGCCTCTCTCTCCCCTGCGGTCATGGTGGCTGAGCGATGCGGGTTGGCCGCCAGAAGGACTGCCGTGCCCATTCGGCTCTCTGGGCCGGCCACCCGACCCACTGGACTCTCTATTCGGCGGCCTGGTCCGGCCACCTGAAGCTCTGTTTTTCCTGGCCTGGGATTCGGGTAGGCCCCCTGAATTCTTCCCGTTACTCCTGTTGGCGGTTTGGACGCTAGGTGCGGGGAGACACCCCCCCCCCCCCCCCACACACTGAACTGTGTAATTGTGCCTGTCATCCCTGTGTTTTTCTCCTCTGCTCCTTTGTAATTTTGTGGATGTACGGGTGTGTTATGATTTCATATAATCTCATCTCTGTTAGTGTGCCCTTGTGTTCTTTCTAGGCCCCCTCTTATTGTTGCATTCCTTTTTCTTTAGGGTTTGGTCCATATATTGTCTGCATTTATGGAGTATTGTCGGGGGGGGTTTTCTCTTCCCCACCGTACTCCATCTACTCCATCTACTCTGTATTCCATCCAGCTACAATGCTCAGCACTGGGTGTGTTTATATTTATATATCTATATATTTATTCCATCTAGCTACAATGCTCCGCACTGTGTTTTTATATATCTACATATTATTCCATCTAGCTACATTGCTCCGCACTGTGTGTGTTTATATACATGCATATTTATTCCACCTAGCTGCAATGCTCCGTACTGTGGGTGTTTATATATTTACATATTTAGTCCATCTAGCTACAATGCTCTGCACTGTGTGTTCATATATTCATATATTTATTCCATCCAGCTACAATGCTCTGCACTGTGTGTCTGTGTGTGTGTGTGTATATATATATTTTATAGTAATATGTACATATGTATATTAGCTGCTCTTGCTTGCTTGTTTTTTTTTTCTTGCCTTCTGATTGTTGCTCTGAGTGTTGCTATCCCTGTGCTGTTGCAATCCTGGAATTTCCCCGTTGTGGGACTAATAAAGGCTTATCTTATCTTATCTTATCTTATCTTACTCTGTGATTGCTTCGTTTGTTCCCTGTCAGCGTCTTATTTTTTTTTCTTCTCCTTTTTTAACTCCCTCCCTCCTGGCCTGCGCCCCATCCGCCCACCCTAGGGTGGGGGGGCTTGGGTGTTATTGGCCGTTCTGAGCCCGGCCTCGAGGGGGAGGTAGTGTCATGACCTGAGCGCCAATCTCGTCCGCGCTCGGGTCATACATCGTCTTTTTCTGGCTTTGACAGCAGTGTGTTCCTTCTGGCTCCCCGGGCTCTTATTGTGACAGTGGACCCAGTGGAGCTTCCTGTTGTCAAGGCCAAAACAGCTGTGCTGCATTCGGGGTCATTAGTGACCGGCGTTATAAGCGGAAGGCGAATGCACCCCGATGCAGCAGTCTCTGTTAATCTCCCTATTGAAGCTCCGTGAAGACCCCTCACTGTCTGTAGCATCGGGCATCCCCCGGCTCAGACACCGTCTTCTCATCATCTTCTATTGTACGTTATCCTGTTGTTATCCCATCCTCGTTGTAGTGTGTTTTAGCCCACCGTGGCTCTTTCCTTTGTTAGCGTGTGTTATCCCCTGTTCCCTTACCTTTAATAATAAACACCTTTGCAAACTCACCGGTGACTGTTGGCGTCTTATGGTGGCTTGCGAGGGCCATCGTGAAAGTGATATTACCCTATTATCCTAACAGAGCACTACGCTCCCAAAATGCTGGATTACTTTTAATACCTAGAATTTCCAAAGGTACAATGGGGGGCAGAGCCTTCAGTTATCAAGCTCCTCTCTTGTGGAACCAGCTGCCAATCTGGATTCGGGAGTCAGACTCGATCTCTGTTTTTAAGAATAGGGTTAAAACCTTCCTTTTTGATATAGCCTACAATTAGGGAGAGATCATGTGTTTCTGAACCCTCCCTTAGTTATGCTGCTATTAGGTTTTGACAGCCGGGGGACCTCCAATAGTTGCACTGGGCTTCACTCCTTTCTTCACTCTCAATGAAATATTTTTTTTTTTTTTTTTGCTGGTCATTAACATCTGTTTGTTCTCTCCCATAGATTGAATCCCCATTGTGCTGTTTGCTCTCTACATGTCTGTTCTTTTCATCTTCTCTATTCCCTCACCCCCCAGCCAGATGCAGCAGATGACTGCCCCTCCCTGAGCCTGGTTCTTCTGGAGGCTTCTTCCTGTTAAAAGGGAGTTTTTCCTCTTCACCGTTGCCAAGCGCTTGCTCACAGGGGATCGCCTGATTGCTGGGATCTTTCTGCAATTGTGGGGGTTTCCCCTACAGTTGAAAGTGCTATGAGATGACTGTTGTTGTGAAATGGCGCTATATAAATAAAGTTGAATTGAATTGAATTTGGTCTGAACACACCTCAAGAATTTCTCTTTTACAGGTGTTAAAGTGGACTAAGTGGAGTATAAGAGCCAGTTGAATGTAGAGCAGTTATCAGGTTCCTGTACTTCAGAAGCCGCACACGACAGGAGACATTTGATGAGATAAAAGAGACTTGTGGGGAGGATGCCCAATTGTATGACATAGTGAAACAGTGGCATGAACAGTTCAAGATTGGTTAGACATCAGTGGAAACGGCACCCATTCCCAGGTGGCCACAGCCATTGATGACGATATCATCCAGCAGTGGAGGCAACTATTTTGGAGGATGGTCGCGTGACTGCTCTTCAACTAGCCCAAGACGTCAAGATCAGTTGCTGTGAAATTCTTCCTCACCTTCCTTACTCTCCCAACCATGCACATCTGACTTCCACCTCTTTCCAATCATGATTTTTGACAGAAAAGCACTTCCAAAACAACGAAACACTGGTTTCCAAGGCTTCTGACACAATCCGTAGAATTCTACAGGTGAGATCTCCAC
Source organism: Pholidichthys leucotaenia (assembly GCA_020510985.1). Taxonomy (NCBI): domain Eukaryota; kingdom Metazoa; phylum Chordata; class Actinopteri; order Cichliformes; family Pholidichthyidae; genus Pholidichthys; species Pholidichthys leucotaenia. Next base: position 358,208,737 of record CM035842.1, on the reverse strand, counting down.
AGCTGCATAAATCGATGGGAGAAGTACAGCCGTGGACAAAATTGTTGGTACCCCTCTGTTAATGAAAGAAAAGTCCACAATGGTCACAGAAATAACTTGAATCTGACAAAAGTGGTAATAAATAAAAATTCTATGAAAATTAACCAATGAAAATCAGACAATGCTTTTGAATTGTGGTTCAACAGAATTATTTTAAAAAACAAACTCATGAAACAGGCCTGGACAAAAATGATGGGACCCTTAACTTAATATTTTGTTGCACAACCTTTTGAGGCAATCACTGCAATCAAACAATTTCTGTAAATGTCAATGAGACTTCTGCACCTCTCAGCAGGTATTTTGGCCCACTCCTCATGAGCAAACTGCTCCAGTTGTCTCAGGTTTGAAGGGTGCCTTCTCCAGACAGCATGTTTCAGCTCCTTCCACAGATGTTCAATAGGATTTAGATCAGGGCTCATAGAAGGCCACTTTAGAATAGTCCAATGTTTCGCTCTTAGCCATTCTTGGGTGTTTTTAGCTGTGTGTTTTGGGTCATTATCCTGTTGCAAGACCCATGACCTGCGACTGAGACCAAGCTGTCTGACACTGGGCAGCACATTTCTCTCTAGAATACCTTGATAGTCTTGAGATTTCATTGTACCCTGCACAGATTCAAGACACCCTGTGCCAGAAGCAGCAAAGTAGCCCCAGAACATAACAGAACCTCCTCCATGTTTCACAGTAGGGACAGTGTTCTTTTCTTGGTATGCTTCATTTTTGCGTCTGTGAACATAGAGCTGATGTGCCTTGCCAAAAAGTTCCAGTTTTGTCTCGTCTGTCCATAGGACATTCTCCCAGAAGCTTTGTGGCTTGTCAACATGCAGTTTGGCAAATTCCAGTCTGGCTTTTTTATGATTTGTTTTCAACAGTGGTGTCCTCCTTGGTCGTCTCCCATGAAGTCCACTTTGGCTCAACAACGACGGATGGTGCGATCTGACACTGATGTATCTTGACCTTGGAGTTCACCATGAATGTGTTGGGGGTTGTTCTGTTGTTTAGAGGTTGTTCTGGGCTCTTTTGTTGCCATTCGTATTATTCCATTTTTCCTCCTGCGGCCACATCCAGGGAGGTTGGCTACAGTCCCATGGATCTTAAATTTCTGAATAATATGTGCAACTGTAGTCACAGGAACATCAAGCTGCTTGGAGATGGTCTTATAGCCTGTACCTTTAACATGCTTGTCTATAATTTTCTTTCTAATCTCCTGAGACAACTCTCTTCTTTGCTTCCTCTGGTCCATGTTTAGTGTGGTACACACCATGTCACCAAACAGCAGTGACTACTTGTCACCCTTTAAATAGGCCGACTGACTGATTATAAGTTTGTAGACACCTGTGATGTTAATTAGAGGACACATCTTGGTTTAACATGTCCCTTTGGTCACATTATTTTCAATTTTTTCTAGGGGTACCGTCATTTTTGTCCCGGCCTGTTTCATGAGTTTGTTTTTTAAAATAATTCTGTTAAAGCACAATTCAAAAGCATTGTCTGATTTTCATTGGTTAATTTTCATAGAATTTTTATTTATTACCACTTTGTCAGATTCAAGTTATTTCTTTGACCATTGTGGGTTTTTCTTTCATTAACAGAGGGGTACCAACAATTTTGTCCACGTGTGTATGTGGCCCTTGGTGGTACCCATGTACAGAAAGACTAATAACTGTGCCAAGTCTGGTTCCTTTCAGTCCATCAGAAATAAGTCAGGGGAAATCTTTAAAGAACAGCTCTCATTAAAGCAGAGAGGGAGCAGCATTAGCAAGGACAAATAATTTAATCAGAGAAATAAAATTTGTTTTCCTTAGTCTGTTTAAAACAGATTTTATATTAACGGTGTAAAGCAGAAAAAAACATGAAAAAGCTGCCTGTGGTGTATAAAGATGGCGCTGGGTACACCCTGGGTATAGTGGGAGGTGACGGCCCGCCTTTCTGGTTCCGCCATCACCCAGGGTATAAAGGGCACAGCCGGAAGAGACAGGGTTGTCATGGGTGGCTCTCGCGAGCCACCATAAGACGCCACACAGTCACCAGTGAGTTCAGTGAGAGTTTTATTTATGGTGAAAAGGTACAACACAGGCTGCTGAGACAATGACACTTAGTCTTAACACAACAGGAGGCGTAGGGCTATACAGCTCACTACAGGTCCAGAGGAGGAGACGGTCAGCACAGACAGGCAAGGTTGGTGAAATAATAATTACACCGGCTGCTAAGGCAGAGACACACAGAGATCAATTCTCACCGGGAGGGGCAAGGCTACACAGCACACTCACCGGTCCAGGGGAACGACGGTCAAACCAAATGCAGACGTGGTAGGAATTAATCCAAGGCTTCCGTAGCGTGACAGAGTGTGAACAGGCACTGCTGCGAGGATGCGGTCGCCAGCGTGGGTTAAAGTAGTCCGAGCGCTAACGACCACAAATGCAGCACAGCTGTTCAGGGTTTGACAGCTGAGCGGAAGCCTCCCCGAGCACTGTCACAATAAGAGCTCGGGGAGCTAGGATAACAACGCCGCTGTCAAACCCTGACAGGAATAACCCGAGCACCACGACCTAGTGCTCGGGTCATGACAAGGGTCTCTTCGACCGTCGACCATCTACTTGTATAGAGCGCTTGGCATTGTGTGTGGTTATTAATAATGTGACGTTCAGCTGCAACCTGAGCCTTTTCCTTGAATACCAGATTAAGGACATAACATTTGGCAATGAGGTAAAAGGTATGGAGCGAGTTATGTCTGAAATTCGGCCATTTTTGGAGGTTCCGGGCGAGCCGCCGATCCCCTGGGTTAGGTGGTACGCGGCTTTCCAGAATTTTCTGGTGGCCCTTAACCTCGGTGAGCTCAAGAAACAGCGTGCAAGCGCTCTCTTGGTCCATAATCTCGGTATGGAGGGTCAAAGGATCCTGGACACGCTAGGAGAGGCTGATAGTTATGAGGACGTGGTGGAGCTAATGGCGCTCTACTTTTGTGCCCTGGAAAATGTCATAGTTCAGTGAATCCAGTTTCGGCAGCGCTGCCAGCGGACAGCAGAGACGGCACAATGCTATGTTGCAGATTTACGTCAGCTGGCGGGTGTGCCAATTTGGAGCCCTTAAGGAGGAGATGGTCCGCGACCAACTGGCGGAACACACTCTCTGTCTAGTAGCACGCTTGAGGCTCCTGACATTAGCGGATGAACTGACGCTAGCCACGGCTACTGAAATAGTGCAGCAGTTTGAAGCAGTAGAGAGGCTGTCTAAAGACCTCGGTGAGAGAAGCACACTGCGGAATGAAGAACCACAATTGAAGGCGCTGGCTGTGGACCCGGACATCGAACACAGCGCAGATAAAGAGGAATACGCTGCCATTTTAAGAATTAGGTCCGCCCTGGGAACGCCAAGATGTTATGACTGCAGGTCCACCAGGCACCGGTACAAGGCAAGAGAGTGTCCGGCGAGAAGCAAGTGGTGCGGTAAATGTGGTTGTCTGCATCACTTCCCCAGAGCCTGCAATAATTTTGAGCGGGAGGACCAAAGACATGGAGCGGATCTCCCCGCTGTGGATCCTACAGTTGTTCATACCATTGCTCCGAGCACAGATGGGCACATATTCTGCAACGTGTTGCTGGACGGCATGGAAGTGCCGTTGCTGGTGGACATGGGAGGAGTAGCCTCAGTATTGAATTTGCCCACTGTGAGGAGCCTGTTCCCACACTACCACCTGAGAGAGTTCACAACACTGTGCTTTGGCTACGGAGGAAGCAGGATGGCCATAGTGGGTTTGCTGGAGTTGACGGCGAGGTACAAGTCAGCGGTGATGACTGGCATCCAGTTCATGGTGACTGCCTCTAGGTCAAACATTTTAGGATGTGATTTGTTTTACGGCCTGGGGTTCAAGGTCGTCAGCGGTGCTGGAGAAGAGTGGTCGGGCTGTGGATTATGGGACCAACCTGCTCCGCACGTGGAGGATGACATGGTTTGGTACAGCGATTGGCCTTGTGTTTTGGGAGGTGATGAAGACTGGCGCCGCGACGACCCAGCATGGGAGGGTTCCGATGCCAGTGTCCAAGCGGCCCTGGATGTGGGAGCTGGATGGCACAGTGGAACCCCCGGGATGGCTACTGGTGTCGGGATGACAAAGAGAGGGGCAAGACCAGCCAGCACGGTTCTACGGAGCGCTGGACATAGACATTCAAGGAGGGCTTCGGACCGGGTGAACAGGACGGCTTGGCCCAGGAGGGAAGCCCGGTCACGATGTGTTGGTCACACAAAGCCGAGTCAGGCTCCCCTGCGGGTCGGGGACGAGGTCCAGCCCAGGGAGGAGGCCCGGGCAAGAGGAGTGCACAAAAGGCGAAAGCGGCGAGATGACCAGGGGTGGCTGCGAGTGGTGTCTACCCAGGAAGAGCGGCTACTTGGGGCTGTCTGATGAGTCTTGGAGGCACCCCAGTGAGCTACTGCACGTAGATGAGGAGAAATGCCGACGTGAGTCATCCCCGGAGATGAAGAGGAGAAGGCACTCGGGGTGGGATCCACGAGATGGAAATCCAAGGGGCGGGCCTCCAGAAGGGACTAAGAGGTGACTTTAAAGGGGGGGTTACTGGCATGATGTTTTGTTGTTTGGGTTATGTGCCATTGTCTCTCTGAAGTCACAATGTTGATATTTACCTACTGCATTTTGCCCAGTGTGTTTAAAAAAAAACCCCCAAAAAACTCAACACTGTTTGTAGAGCAATGGTTGTTGTGAGTTGCCCGAGTTTTAGGGTGGGTGTGTTGGGGTGGGGGCTGGCAATGGACGGAGAATATGCATATCCACTGTTTATATTTCTAGTTCTGTTTGTATATAATTGGATGTATTATGCAATTGTTTTAGTTTTGTAGGAACATGGCCATTTTTGTTTATGGACTATATAAAATCAGACGGCAGAATAACCCATCTAAGCCGTGTAGTGGGGTCAGTAGTCTACCTGTCCCTCTCAAGGTAGTTGTGTGTATGGATAGGCTTGTACTTACTGCTTTGTTAGCATGTGAGTCGGGTTTAAATTGGGGAGGGTCTGATTTGTGTGCTTGCATTTTTTCCACGGGGAGGGGAAAATGTGGTGTATAAAGATGATGCTGGGTACACCCTGGGTGTAGTGGGAGGTGACGGCCCGCCTTTCTGGTTCCGCCGTCACCCGGGGTATAAAGGGCACGGCCAGAAGAGACAGGGTCTCTTCGACCGTCGACCATCTATTTGTACGGAGCGCTTGGCATTGTGTGTGGTTATTAATAAACTGACGTTCAACTGCAACCCGAGCCTTCTCCTTGAATACCAGATTAAGGACATAACACTGCCGTGTCTTGCTACATATCTGTCTCCTATTAAGGAGAAGAAGAAGAAGCTATTTTTTAACCTCTCTTTAAACGGAAGGGTGCTACAAGATGCTTCTTCCAAGGAGCCATACTCATTAATGCAGAGATAGTGGAGAGATGAGGATCTACTGTTGTGCATTGGAGAGAGAAAATGCGACAGTGACATGGTTTCCTGCTGTGGACCAATGTGCCAATTATACCTAGCCCTGATACCAGGTTGCAATAAAATACACACACAAAAAATAAAAAAATAAGCTCTGTTTTTTTTTGTTTGTTTGTTTTGTTTTTAGCATGGCCAACAAACGAGATGGCCTTGCTGATGTCGTCCGTTGACACCGATTTCTCCCTTTCCACCAGAAAATATCTTAGATGGTCATATTTACCAGCAAGTATAACAGCCATACCGTATGTACATTTTGACATTTAAGTGACTTTTAATAGTCATGGTAGAGCATTACCATTGTAATGTGTGTACACTGTACCCTCACTTTTTCCTAACCATTTCCTTCATCTTAATCAGTTAGTTTACATGCCAAACACTAACCGGGATCCTATCAATAACCATATAACGTTCTAAAATGTCTATTTAGCGCAAAGAAGTGAAAGACAGATGGCAGTGACAATAAGGCAAGACAGGTATTCAAACATCAGATTCCAGCATGGGAGCACGGTTTTTAGTGCCTTTCACCATATGAGGATTTAAGCAGTTTTGAAACACGGTGCAGCATGATGGCATCACCATCTCCAGCACAGAACGTAGAACAGCACAGTAGGATTGGATTCAAAAGTTGAGAACACATATTTTATGTATAAGCTGGAAGATTTATTGGCTTTTTCACCAAACACATACTGTATACATCATGTTGGCATTATGGTTAAGTGTGAAATGTCAAATCATCCATCCATCCATCCATCTTCTTCCGCTTGATCCTTTTTTCAGGTTGCGGGGGGGGGGGGGGCTGGAGCCTATCCCAGCATCTTTGGGTGAGAGGCAGGGTCAGCCACAGTTTTAATTAAAATGGATAATTGCAACAACAGTTATTGTGTCGAGAGGACGGATCTTATGGGTATCCCGCTGCCTTATCATATACCACTGGTTGACATATCGGAAATTGCTTAAGATCCCTGTTGGATGAATTTATGATCCTGATGAAGGGGAAATGCACACAAGGAGCAATCTCATTCTAACCTTTTCTTCTTAAATCATTTCAAGGAAGCACAGCATGAAACTGAAATGTGACGAGCGCTAGAAGTGTGTGAAGAGATTCAAGTTTTTGGAAACACAAAAGCCAATGGATAAATGGTGGCTTCAATCAAAGCAAAGATTACATTATTTAGATCTCAACAAGCTGCAGTGAAACCAAGAACAGTGGGTTGAAAAGCAGAAGCTAGGAAGAGGTTAGAAGGTTTAAATATTTTGGTCTCTCTCATTAATCCACTGTACAAGTAAACAGTATTTTTCTTGATTTGACTATCTTTGCTTTTCCGACATCCATTTCTTTTGATTCATTCGGCCCACACAGCTCACGCAGTCTATTCTGCAGACAGGAAGCATTACAGTTTGTATGAGTGATATCACAATCCAGGAAGCATTAGCACAGTCATTTGCTCTCATTATGGAAGAGTCATTCGGAAATGTCAAAACCACATCAAGACCATGCGTCATTAGTCTGAAGCTACAAAGAGATTTCCCTTTTTATGCCTAGACACTGAAGCCAGTTAAATTTCTGACTCAACCAGAAAAGCTTTTGGTGTCTTTTTCTGATGTGCATTTGCTATTTTTCCCTCAAATTGTTGGCATATTTTCTTTCTTTCCATTACTAAATATTACACAGGGGAAAGCAAGCCAGCACTGAAACTGCCTGTTGACAAGGATGACACACGAGCCAACCATAGCTTTACTAAAGAGGTCAGCAATCTACTAAGGAAAGAGCCATTTTGAACCAATTTTTGGCACAAAAAAATCTACAGTAGAGCCACAAAAACATATGAGGCATAAAAATGAAGGAGAAACAGTTGAGTTAGGAGTATCGGGTATGGCATTACCATCATGTCTTAAACTAGACTAAGACCCAAATCCAGAATGCACACAGAGAGGCAGTAATTGAGGGAGTGAAGATATTTAATGAACAGGTAAGTATTAATATGTTTTCACTCCTGCAAGAAGAGAAGGAGAGAGGGACAGGGGATCAAATGGAGGTCTGCTGCAGTAATTTGCAGGTGAGGGCACTTACTTGGTATTGGTGAGCATCTTGCAGGTGAAGGTCTCCAACGATTAGGTTGCAGGTCAGAGAGAACCAGAGATGAGAGTCAATTGCTGTGGCAATAAGGTAGGCATTGGGCTTTCTTAGGGAGTCCAGATCCAGACAGGGGTTCTGATTTGAGCTTGCATGAGTCCGCTCCCCCTCCAGACCGGGGCTAGGTGTCCAGGTGGGAGATCCAGTGCTGAGAATGAGAGGTTTGTTGATCATGTAGGAACCAAGGAGGGCTAGTTAGCATGCTGGCAGACAGACAGGGTTTTCTCGGAGCAAGGGAGCAGAGCAAGAAGTGAGCAGGATTCACAGAACTTAGATAAAACATTCTTAGTGCAAGTATTAGTCACAAGGACAGGGTTTACCATGTGATGATCCCACGGCGAGCTTCTCCAATTCTCCGAGACTTAAACTTATATACCAGGGACCAATGATTACCCGCAGATGGGTAATCAGCCAGCTGCAGACCGTCACCCCCCTTGGCCCTGATGAGAGAGGTTATACAACAACCAAGAGTCACACACAACAAGAAAGTGCTGTGCTCACCCAGATCCACTGCATGTACAGGTTAGTGTCAGGCAAATCTTTCCTCTTGAATGCATTTAAAAGGTTTCATATATTCAACCTCTCATAAATTTGCAACTTTTATTGTAAATTGATGTTTTCCTCCTAATTTTTTAATTTCGTTTCTCATATATTTGTGACTGCTTTCCTCATAAATTTACAACCCTGCTCCTTCAAATTTGTGACATTTTTCTCCTAAATTTGCTGCGTTGTTCTCATAAGTCTGAAATTTTTGTCATAAATTTGCAACTTTTTATAAATTTGCAGTTTTCTTTTTTGTATAAATTATTTTTTTTAATGAAATTCTATTTTTAAAATTTTCTATGAAATGATTGACTTTTTATGTAAATCTGACTTTTCTCCTAATGAATTTGCAGCTTTATTCTTAAATTACAAATTATGCATTGTTATTTTCATGTCAACTTAAAAGGTTTCTTTTTTTAATTGCAACTTTTCTCACAAACTTGCAATTTTGTCTTGCAAATTGTTGTAGTATGTTTATTTATTTATTTAACGCCACAGCTACAACACACCAGTTATGGACAAACTTTAGCTGAATGAAAAATGGAAGTATGTCTATGAATTATTTCAGCTATGTGCTTTACCTATTGGGATCACTATTTCTGAAAATACTTGACAAAGACATATAAGAGAAAGGTTTCTTCAAAGTCTTCACTCTCTTCTTTGTTTGGGCTCATCATACCTTTCATTCTTGTCCTCTCAAATATCTTTAAACAAATGACAGGGAGGATGGATGACCCAAAAGTGGAAGAGCTTTTGATGTTGTTTTTTTGCTCCATCTCTTAGTCAACACATCCCAGCAACTCTTGAAACAACAAGATGTAATATAACCCATACAGTGACATCCAAAAACCCTCAGCACCACCACCACAAATACAGTAGACCTATAGGGATATCCTGCTGTTTACTTAATTTTTTTTTTTTTTGCTTATTTTGGCGCTGAGAATAATTTCATATGGTTTTTCTCATATAATGAAACCTCCCGGAGTATCTCAAATAGGAGGATTTGTGTGTGTCTCCTGGAAAAGATAAATTATTTACTTTTAGTCTGAGCAGTGAAGGTCATGGATTCTCCGGTGAAGATCTCTATGAGAAGTTTTCTTAACCCACATATAATAAAGTTTACTGTAGTTTTCAACAATGTCTGGCTGGCTGCCTCCAGGCAATTCTGCCCACACTGTATTTATTTCCTGTCACATGCTCGTCCTAATAATTCTGTCATTTCCCAAGGACCCACCACCCAGACAGCAGAGACCATTCCTTTCACTTCTGCCCCCCCAACGCCTCACCCCTGGAGGCAGTGACAGCCTCTTTCCTCCCTCCATGCTCACCCAACTATACTCTTCTTTCCCCCACTGCACCTCTCTCTCTTTTCATCACTCTTTTCCCATCTTGTTGCTGCACCTACTTCGCCCACACCCTCCCCTCTCTGCTGACTTACACATCTGGGAAAGGTTACGAGAGTACAGAATTTAACTGAAAGACAGAGTATTCTCATCATAGAGGAGTCATCAGTCAGTGAAATATGACCTTTCTGATGAATAAAATGTTGCTTCAAACCATGAATGACTCAACTTGAACAAGAGAAATCTTATAAAAGAAGTCAGGTCAGTTTGTCCAGTAATCACCGCCATTAGTCTTTTTAAATTAATGGAACTGTCTTTTTTAAAAGGCTTGATGAAGCGTGACTAGAAATACCAGAGGAAGTCATTGTCACATGAACACTGCAGCCAAAAAAGAGTTGTGAACTTTTGGTCTGAGTGAAAGAGGGTGAGGATGCCCTCCAGTAGAAAACACCCTCTTTACATGGATTTTGTGCCGATTGAAACAGATGTGACACATTTTTTGTGCAGTATCAGAACAGGGACTCACAACGACAGTAAGCATATGAGTTTAAAGATTTGAAATTTTAACCATTAACTAAGTAATTTTAAACATTAACTTATCAGAAATCAGATTTGTTGTTGTCCTTGGGGTTTAATCAATTTTGAGCAAAGACAAAACTCTGTGATAAAGGTAGAACAGTGATGTGACTAACTGTAAAGTTAAGGGAATTCAAGGACCTCCAAGTGAGGTTCACCTGGGTGAAATTGGAGGACCACCCGAGATGAACGAAGCTGTGATGCTTTGCAGTCTGTCCTGGGGCTGTCGAGCACATCTGGTGTGAGTGCTGTTAAGGGCTATACCTGTTAAATCCATTATCCCGGCCGAATAGCTTAAATTACAGTTGGAGAACAAGGAAAAAAAACAGCTGTGACAGTTAGAACCTGTGAGAAAAACTCGCTCTAGCATACCCTAACACAGGCTGGCAGGTTTACTGGGTGATGGATTGACTACAAGTTGTAAAACAGCATCATGAGGGCGCATTGCTAAGTCAGTCAGAGTGTAAGGCAATCCGAATGTCACAAGGCACAGGGGGAAAGTGGGCAGTGAACCTCTGAGAGCATGCTTCAAGAAAAAAAGCACCGTGTGAGAGAGCAGTGATGGCAGTCAGACCAACAGATTATGCTCATCGTCATCCAGTAAGGTTGTATTTGCATGTTTTGCTATTCTGGAGATAGTGTTGCTTAGATGAAACCTGGAGAGAAGAAACTCTATTTCAGTTAAAGTTCCCTCTCTGGGGAAATGCTTTGCAGGAGAGAAATCATGGGACCTGACAAGAGGCCAACGCCGAGACTGTGCTCTTAAGGGGGCCCTTTGGCATTTGAAGGATGGAGTGATGACAGTGGGACGTTGTTTGTGTATGAAAGGGAAACAAAGTCAAACAGCTCTGAACATGTCAGTCCCTCTGCTTGTCACCTCAGAAAGAAATGTGCATTGACCCCTTAAAGGCAACTTACAAGCCGTGAACCCCCAAACAATACTACTCTACTGTGCTGAGTTTTCTATGTTTGTGTTGAAAGTTGCTAAAAACGATTATCCTTTTTGTTCCAAATTGTGGATTTAATTAGAACAGCAAAATAGCATTTTTAAAAGCTGCCTAAAAAATTGGTAGCACAGCCCATTACTATGAAATTACTGGGTACTTTTCATATTCTTTCAGTGAAAGTATCGGTGTAAAACGTTGTTAGTATGGTGAAATATCTGGGCAATGAGCCATGTTTTTTAAAAAATAATTACAGGGTGTTGTGTAGTTATTTATGATATTAACGTTTACTTTTATTTGTGAGGCACGGTGTGGTGGCTCTGGCTTCTGGCCCCGCCACCACACGTGCCTATAAAAGGGCAGCAGGCAGGAGAGGCGGTCTCTTTGCCATCCCTTCTGTCTGGCGGTTGCGTGTGGTGTACCTGTGCCAGCCTGTTAATAAACGTGCGTTTGGTTCTACACCTGGCCTCGTCCTTTGGCTCCATACTCATACATAACATTTGGCGACGAGGATAAAAGGTATGGACGCGTGTGGGTTTCAAATTCGGCCATTTCTGGAGCTCCCGGGCGAGCCACCTGTCCCCTGGCCTAGACAAGGCGAGCCTTCCAGGCTTACATGGTGGCGCTGAACCCAGGAAGGATGGATAGGCTCCGGGTAAACATGTTGTTGGTGCACAATTTGGAACTGGAGGCTAGCGGATGCTGGGCACGCTTGGCGGCTCAGTATCCTCAGTATCTTCAAGGATGTGGCCAAGCTGATGGCGCGCCATTTTCGCACCCTGGACGATGTCACCATCCGGAGGAGTGGGTTTTGACAGCGCTGTCAACAGCTGGAGTTTCCCGTTACCACACAAGTAGCGGACCCAGACAGCGATGGGAGCGTGGAGGATGATGCCAGAGATGCCAACACTATGGAATTGAGGTCTGCCCCAGGGAATTCCATGTGTATGGGCTGGGGGTCCGTGAAGCACCGTTTCAAGGCTAGGGACTGTCTAGCAAGAGTGAAATGCTGCACCAGGTGTGGCCGCTGGAACCATTATGCCAGAGCCCAAGTCGCCCTGGATGAGGGTACTTTCCCTACTCCGCTGTCCTTTTCTTCATTGGGCCTCCCTGTGGGGGAACCACCTCCTGGGTCACCCCTTCTGTTTAGGTGGCTAAAAAACTGTGGTCGACCGCCTGACGGACTGTGCCGTTGGGTTGGGTGGCCCATATTCTCCGGCAGGCCACCCGACTCTTACCACCTTGCCGTCTGCCAGGTCTGGGACTTCGCACAGCCACTGGAACAGATTAAATCCTTGGTCCACGGGACCTAGGTCCCTGGTTTTGCCTGGTGTGGATCCTGAGTGGTTTTTTTTTCTCTTAGCCTGGGTTTTGCCGAGGTGTGAGTCATGGGAGTAATTTTCCCTGGTTTGTTTCAGTCCCTCTGTGCCTGGGTCCCCCTCCTCCTGCCTGGGGTGGGGCTCTTTTCTTGTCTTTTGGTGGGGTGGGTTCTTAGTGTGGGTGGGCCCTTGTTTTTCTGTTGATGTTGCCCGGGGTGTCTGGTCTCCACCCCTTGGGGGAGGGGGGCTCTGTCACAATCTGTGAACGGGGGGATTTCACCGTGCTCTGTTTCTTTGCTTTTTGCTTTTCCTTATTTGTATAATGTATTCTGAGTTTTTTACCTGTGATGTTATTTCTAGTTTGTTTTCACATATTCAGTATTGTTTCTTTGTATGATTTATTTTCCTGTTTTTCATTCAGTGTAGTTTTGTTATTTATATTTTTGGGTTTCTTGTCGCCACTTTATTTTTTGCCAGTATGGCTGTTGTCAGAGGCACCGCCAGGTAGTGGGCGGTGCTCCTGTCAAACTGTCAGCCCCGCTTCCTCTCCTCAGGACTCACAGCTGATTGTCATTTTCTCCCCAGCCCGCTCATGTGATTCACACCGGTTTCTATTTGTGTTTAATTGTTTCGGACCCTATCAAGGGTTGTTATTTTCATTTCTCATTGCCGGGATCTTGAGTTCTTTTCTCTCATCTCCACCAAAATCCAGCCCTTGTTCTGGTGAGGTAATTTGTAAGTTTACTTTGTTTTGTTTTTTTGATTTTGTGTGTGAGCACTGTTTTGAACTTCGTGTTTTGTTTTCTTTAATACATTTCACTAACTGCAGTCTGTGCGTGGGTCTCACCTCTCTGCCCCGAGGGGTAATTCATGACACTTATTTAGTACGTGTGGCAGAATAATCCGCCTAGCTGTGTGGGGGTAGGACAGTACTCCACCTGTCCCCCCTAGTTTTTGTTGTTTTGGTGTGAATGTGTTAGGCCACTTATGGTATATTATTTTGTCATCTTAGTGTGTGATTTGGGTCCTAAACTGGGGTGGGTCTGAATTGTGTATGTGTGTGTTTTGGACTTTTGTGAAGGGGGGGTTGTGTAGTTATTTATGATATTAATGTTCTGTACTTTTATTTGTGAGGCACAATGTGGTGGCTCTGACTTCTGGCCCCGCCACCACATGTGCCTATACAAGGGCAGCAGGCAGGAGGGGCGGTCTCTTTGCCATCCCTTCTGCCTGGCAGTTGCGTGTGGTGTACCTGTGCTAACCTGTTAATGAACATGTGTTCGGTTCTACACCTGGCCTCGTCCTTTAGCTCCATACTCATACATAACACAGGGTACTTTCTGTGTACTTACTCTGAAATTACCCAGTAGTTACAGGGTTTCAGGCTGTTTTACACAGGTATTTTGCCCATCAATAATTACCCCAAATAATTATCCCCAAATTACCCCCTGGAAAAGAATCCAAGACAAGAATGTACTAAAGAACAGGACCACAAGACTTCAGGCGGGGTTTTGCTGAAACAACAACTAACTCTAATATAGGAAATGTTATGACCCGAACGTCGGTTCTTATCGCGCTCGGGTTAAAGTTATATCTCGCTGCCGGCTTTGACAGCTGCGGGCGGTTTTCTGGCCTCTCCGGGCTCTTATTGTGAAAGTGCTCGGTGGGGTTTCCGCCTGTCAACGGTCGATCAGCTATGTGTCATTTGTCATTGTACCTGGTCTATTTAAGCTGAGTGCTGGCATCGTTAGGACGCAGCAGTGTCTGATCGCTAAACTGATCGTTACCTGATCGTTATTCTGTTCACCCATCGTCACGGATGCCTGGACTATATTCACACTTCGGCTGCCTTGGGCTTGACCGTCTTTCACCGGGACCAGTAAGTGAGCTCGTTAGCCTTATTCCCCCCGAGTGTTAACTGTTCTGTAAGTCCCTGCCTTGGCAGCCCGTGTGCTAATTATTACCAAGCCTGTCTGTGTGTGACTGTCTCCTGCTTCGGACCTGTAGTGTGCTGTATAGCCCTATGCTTCCTGTTCTGCGAAGACTTTGTCATTATCTCAGCAGCTTGTGTATCACAGTAATAAAACTCACTGAAAAACTCACTGGTGACTTGTGGCGTCTTATAGGTGGCTCGCGAGGGCCACCGCATGACAGTACACTGCTGCGCAAACAGCGTTTACGGTGACGCCATTTTGAGACGCTTTTCACCAGTGAGTTTGAGTTTTGGACGTTGTTTTTCCCTGTCTGGGTCCTGTGTATGTGTGGAATGCCGTCACCGAAGAGTCACGTGCTGACATGTGTTTTGGAAGCCGTGGATGAGCTACTCATCTCCGCTTCCATGTTGGACTACGACCACGGCATACATTGGTACCTGGACGCCGCCGAAGACGTTCTTTGTAATCTCTCTCCCCGCTACACCAACCACCCGGAAGTCGACGCGAGGTGGGAGGACATCGCCGCACAACGCGAATTATTCCTGATGATGGAGGAGGAACGCGGCATGAAGCAGGTGAAGAGGCACTCCTGTTTTTCGCCTATGGATCCTGATCCTGCCTCCGATCCATTTTGGGAGTTCGCACCATCTGGGGGCCAGCGAAGGCGTCGGCGTCACGGCCGGGCGCATCTTCGGCAAGCTCCAGCTCCGGATCCAGTTCCGGGCCGCCGGGATGACCCCCTCAACCAGCCAGCTGCTGAGAGTGAGCTGAGTCCTGTGCCGGTGGGCTCCGTTCTAGGATCCTTTACCATCCAGCGAGCGAGAGAAGGAGCAACGTCCGCTACAGCTGACAACATCCTCCCCCCGGGAGACAGGCAAGTCCAAGTTTACTTTTCTAGTAATAATAGTGATCTGTCTTGTCTGACTCCTGGGGGTGAAGCTCAGGGTTCGCAGCTCCCTGAGTTTCTTTCCCCAGCTGTAGCTATTTATATTAAACCTGCTGCCTCTGTGTCTCCTCCTGCGGAGCGGTCCTCGGCGTCAGTCCCACGCCGGCGAACGAGGGGGAGGCCTGCAGCTCTGGGAGGCATCCCGGTCTTGCAGCCTTGTTTTGGACAGAGGAGGAGAACGGACTGCAGTGAGGAGCCAGAGCCGACGAGAGAGCGTCCCCAGGGTTCCTCAGGGATGCAGCCCGAGTCAGCAGGTCCAGGGTCCTCTGCCCCCACGCCATACGGGTTATTGGCGTGGACGCCAGTGCATGAGGATCCAGCTGCAGAGACCATCAGGCCGGCTGTGGAACCCGACACAGCCGAGTGGGAGCCCAACGACGAGCGTCTTCCTGAACCTGGATCGGCGAAGTCCTGGACGGCTCCAGAGCCCGAGTGCAGGCAAGTGCTCTCTCTTGTTTTCCTGTATGGTGTATTAGAGCATTTTTGCCTGCCTCATGGGGAGGCGAGTGAGGGGCAGCCGGCCGCTGCACCCGAGGTCGTCTCGCTGGGCTCTGGCGCTGCCGGTGGAGCTGATCCCGGTTCTCCCTTGTGTTCTGAGCACCTCCACAGCTTTGCCGGTCCGGAGCCAGTCAAGGTCACGGAACCGGGGGTTCCAGGTTCGGAGATGGAGGTCGTCGCCGGAGCAGTCCTGAACCGGTCGGGGTCCGACGTGTGGGCCGAGGAGGCCCGGTCGGGGTCCGTCGTTTGGGCCGAGGTGACCCGGTCGGGGTCCGACGCGTGGTCCGAGGAGACCCAGTCGGGGTCCAACGTGGGTGCAGCGGTGACCCAATCTGGGCCCGTTCTGACCCAGTCGGGGTCCGACGCATGGGCTGAGGTGACCCAGTCGGGGTCCAACATGGGTGCAGCGGTGACCCAATCTGGGCCCGTCCTGACCCAGTCGGGGTCCAACGTGGGTGCAGCGGTGACCCAATCCGGGCCCGTCCTGACCCAATCGGGGTCCGACGAGATCCAGTGGGGGTCCAGCGCAGGTGCGGCTGTGACCCAATCAGGATTCGAGGGGGTCCAGGTTTTTGGTTGTCCCCCTCTCAGGAGCCACCAGCTGGGGGCCATTAGTGGGTTTTGTTTGGCAGATCGGCGCTCTCCTGTTTTGTTGTTTTCAGGTGAGCGGCTGCATGCAATCCCTCCACGGTCCTGTTGGTTGTGGGATGCGGGTCGGCCACCCGAGGAACTGCTTGGAGCATTCGGCGTCTTGGGTTGGCCACCCAATAAACTGTGTGTGTTACGGGGTGACCTGGTTCGGCCACCAGAGGACGTATTCCTGGGGGCATGGGACTGGGGCAGGCCACCTGACTGTTCATGTACTGTGGGATTTTCTGTGGGCCCATATGGTGCCAAATCATGTTCTTGTACGCCGAGCAATTTTTTTTTTTAATTGCCTCTTGTTTCCTTGTTAGTCATAGTCTTAGTCAGGTCTGAGCAATTTTTAGATTGCCTCTTGTTTCCAAAGTCATAGTCTTAGTCAGGTCTGAGCAATTTTAGATTGCCTCTTGTTTCCAAAGTCATAATCTTAGTCAGGTCTGAGCAATTTTAGATTGCTTCTTGGTTTTTTTTGTAGCCAAAGTCATAGTCTTAGTTAAGTCATTGTCTTTGTCAAGTTCGAGCAATTTGTGTTTGCCTCTTGTTACCTTGTAAATCTTAGTCTTAGTCAAGTTCGAGCATTTGTTTTTATTTTGCCTCTTGTTACCTTGTGAATCTTTGTCATAGTCAAGTTAGAGCATTTTTTTTTCTTTGTGAGTCTCAGTCTTGTCGTAGCCTTGTTCAGTCATGTTTTTTCTTTTCTTTGTTTTTTTTCCCCCTGAGTCATGTGGTTGTATAGTTTTTTTTGTCTGGTCTTAGTCTTGTTCTTCCCAGGGTCATGTGTTTGTATGTATTTCTTGTATGGGTTTTTTTTTTTGTCTGGTCTTTGTCTTGTTCTTGGGTTGGTTTCTCTCCCTCCGCACCTGTCCCCCAACCTCCCACCCTGGGGGGGCGGGGGGGGGGCAGGTTGGTCCCTTGGGGCGTCCGGAGTTCGCCCGTGGAGGGAGGGTACTGTTATGACCCGAGCGTCGGTTCTTATCGCGCCCGGGTTAAAGTTATGTCTCGCTGCCGGCCTTGACAGCTGCGGGCGGTTTTCTGGCCTCTCCGGGCTCTTATTGTGAAAGTGCTCGGTGGGGTTTCCGCCTGTCAACGGTCGATCAGCTGTGTGTCATTTGTCATTGTACCTGGTCTATTTAAGCTGAGTGCTGGCGTCGTTAAGACGCAGCAGTGTCTGATCGCTAAACTGATTGTTACCTGATCGTTATTCTGTTCACCCATCGTCACGGATGCCTGGACTATATTCACACTTCGGCTGCCTTGGGCTTGACCGTCTTTCACCGGGACCAGTAAGTGAGCTCGTTAGCCTTATTCCCCCCGAGTGTTAACTGTTCTGTAAGTCCCTGCCTTGGCAGCCCGTGTGCTAATTATTACCAAGCCTGTCTGTGTGTGACTGTCTCCTGCTTCGGACCTGTAGTGTGCTGTATAACCCTATGCTTCCTGTTCTGCGAAGACTTTGTCATTATCTCAGCAGCTTGTGTATCACCGTAATAAAACTCACTGAAAAACTCACTGGTGACTTGTGGCGTCTTATAGGTGGCTCGCGAGGGCCACCGCATGACAGGAAATTTTTCTTCATGAGGTGAAGTCTTTAGGTATGATGTCAAATCTACTTAAAATTTGAATATAGCAGTTTTCACAATAGAAACACACAAGTACAATCATACAAACACAACAAGCAAATTCCAAAGATAAAACCAAACAACAACATATTTCTGCTAACCCCATTGCTTTTCATCATTCCTTTCATTGTTCTGTACACCTGCTCTTTGGAAATCTTGTCACAAACTCTAACTGATCAGGGAGGTTGTGGGCAGGGCTTGACATTAACACCAACCCACCCGCCACTGGCGGATATATTTTGGCGGTGGCGGGTAAGACAACGACTCCCACTAGCTACTTTGGCAGGTTGTAGTTTTCTCAAACGACATCTAAATAATAAACCTATCGCAAAGTGAGACGACAAAACTACAACTCCTATAAGCACTATCTGTGCACACACAGTGTATTCTCTCCGGTCCACTGTCAGCCAGCTGCAGCTCAGGAGTCTGGCTCTGCAGGTTGGTTCATTTTCTTTCCAGTCTGGAGAAGCAATGATGAACAGACAGCACCAGCTCTCAGTGATCAGATCACGGGGACAACTGCCCCTGATCTCCTGTTGTTCCAGCAGTGAGAATAACCTGTGCTCTCCCCTCACATTAGCTCCTACCTCTGCGGTTAAATATGATTATTTTTAGGGCAAGAACTTCCCGTTTACTGTCTGTAATTGTGCAAATTTAAGTTTTCATATGACAGAGAGAGAAAGTGACTAAAATTTGATATGTTGCTGTAAAGCACAAATGAAGTTTCTTCTGAGGTGAACTTTTGTTTATCTGTGATTATGATATCTATGATTTGCAGCTTTTTCATGGAAGTAAAACCTCTAATTATGTATTTTTAATGTTCTGGTCCAGAGGTGTTAAACATGTGGCCTGCGGGCCAAAAACGGCCTGCCAGGGGGTCCAAGTTTTTCTCTGAATTTACAGCTTTCTTTCTAGTAAATTTCTGACATTTCTACCGATTAGAATTGTTCATGTAAATTTGAGACATTTTTCTCTTTAATATGAGACTTTTTTTCTCATCAGTTTTCTTTTCCTTCTTTTTTCTAGTGAAAACAGGCAGTGTTCATTTAGATTAAATCCATCAACAATTACTAATGACACTGTGCAGCCCTGAAGAGGTGTCCCAATTCATAGCGGTCATTTTTTTAAACCCTACCCCTTGGCCTTTGATTTCAGGGACTAAAGGGTGGGGGTAGGCAAAGGGGAAGAGGCACAAATGAGAAGTGGGACAGACCCCAAATCTACCTGTACTTCACTCTCAAATATTTTTCTCGACTGCTTTACAGTATTTACTCCTGTTAATAATTAAACAGTGTTTCTCTTGCTATTTTTATGTATGTATAAGGTCCATTTACATTTAAAAAAAGATGTAAATTTAGTTCAAGTAAAATTTAACGTGCAATAGTCAAATTTGATCATATTAAACATAATTTTCCAACCACAAAATTGTGGCTAGTGAAAAGGTTGAGTGGGTAGTAACTTTGGAAAATCACTAGCCACAGTAGCCGGTGAGCAAAAAGGTTAAGCCCTGGTTGTGGGCAATATAAAATTGTTACTTATCATTGTACAGAAAAGTCCTCATGATACCTCCCTACAGGATAACTCTTTGACCTGAATTTCATTGTGAGGAATACATAAAAATGCAGAGCTGAAGGAATGTGTAGCCAATATATTGCTCACTGCTTGCATGAACTTTAACAACATAACAAAGAAAAAATTTATACTTGCAAATGAGGAGTTACTGTTGCTGTAGATAATAGGGGTTGCTCAGAAAAAGTCACAGACTCCCTGCTGCTGCTGCATATGGATGGCTGATGATGAATCTATAGCAGTGTAAGAGAGAAGTGCCTCAGGGACTCAGCTACAGCATCTATAAGTGAAGACCGAGAAGCTATAGCCTGGGCCTCACGAGGAAAATATAGGAGCGTCACAATCAGCAGACTCCACACGTCATCTCTCTTTACAGTTCATAAATACAAATCTTAAAGTAGTGAAGGAAAGTGAAGCCTGATAATCACCACCCGTAAGGGTTTGTAAGGATCTCAGCTGAAGTAATGAGACTGTTCTTTAATAGAAAATGACCTATGTAATCATGTTAACCATCATGTCTTATGGCCTATAAGTACAAACCTCAATTCCAATGAAGTTGGGAAGCTGTATTTTTAAAACATAAATAAAAATGGAATACAATGATTTTAAATTCCTTTTCATCATATAATCAAATGAATAGACTCCAAAGACAAGATATTTAATGTTCAAACTGATAAACTTTATTTATTTATTTATTCATTTATTTATTTACTGCATATACTCACTCATTTTGAAATTGATGCCTGTAACACGTTCCAGAAAAGCTGGGGCAGGGGCTCCACCTTTTTGGAACATTCCACAGGTGAACAGGTTAATTGGAAACAGGTGAGTGTCATGACTGGGTCTAACAGGAGCATCCCCGAAAGGCTCAGTCATTCACAAGCAAGGATGGAGTGAGGTTCACCACTTTGAGAACAACTGCGTGGGCAAATAGTCCAACAGTTTAAGAACAGCATTTCTCAATGTACATTTGCAAGGAATTCTGGGATTTCCTCATCTACAGTCCATAATATCATCAAAAGAGTCAGAGAATCTGGACATCAGCAGCAAGGCCAAAAACCAACATTGAATGCCTGTGACCTTTGATGCTTCAGGGAGCACTGCATTAAAAACCAACATCATTCTGTAAAGGATATTACTACATGGGCTCAGGAACACTTCAAAAAACCACTGTGAGTTAACACAGTTTGTAGCTACATCTACAAGTCTAAGATAAAACTCTACCATGAAAAGTCATGGCCATATTCTTTTTTTTTTTGTTTTGATTTTGTATACTTTATTGATCCCCAGAGGGGAAATTGAGGGCATCCACCTGGATGGATGAAGCAGCCACGGTACGGCATTATCCCTTTACCATTCACACACACATTCACACCTAGGGCCACTTTAGAGTCTAAAGTTAACCTAACCTGCATGTTTTTGGCCTGTGGGAGGAAACCGGAGAACTCCCGGGATAAACCCATTCAGACACGGGGAGAACATGCAAACTCCACACAGATTACTGTTGGTCATATATCAGCAACAGTCAGAAACACCACCGGTTGCTCTGGGTGTGAGCTCATTTGAGATGAACTGACAGACAGCAGACAAGTCTGCTGTGGTCTGACAGGTCCACATTTCATTTTTTTTTTTTTGGGGGGGGGGGGATCATGGACGTCATGTTCTCTGGGATAAAGAAGAAAGAGACCATCCAGATTGTTATCAGTGCAAAGTTCAAAAACCATCATCTGTGATGACAAGGGGGGTATGTTAGTCCCCATGACATGGGTAACTTGGACATCTGTAAAAGAACCATTTGGTACATACAAATGTACCAAATGTACCTGTATGTACCAAATGGTACATACAGGTTTTGGAGCAACATATACTGCCATCGAAGCAACGACTTTTTCAGAAACGCCCCTGCTTATTTCAGCAAGACAATACCAATGCACATGTTACAACAGTGTGGCTTCATAGTAAAAGAGTGCATGTACTAGTCTCACCTGCCTGCAGTGCCAGCCTGTCTCCCACTGAAAATGTGTGGTGCATTATGAAGCACAAAATATGACAACAGATACCCCGGAGTGTTGAGCAACTGAAGTTGTACACCAAGCAAGAATGGGAAAGAATTCCACCTACAAAGCTTCAACATTTAGTGTCCTCAGTTCCTAAATGCTTATTGAGTGTTGATAGAAGGAAAGTGATGTAACACACTTGTAAACATGCCCCTGTCCCTGCTTTTCTGGAACTGTTGCAGCCATCAAATTTAAAATGAGTGAATATTTGTAAAAAAATAAATAAATAAATAAAATACATATATATATATATATATATCAGTTTGAGCAGGCAGATTTACTAAGGCAGTGCAAATTATCGAGTGCTCAATTTAGACAGAGCACCTAAGGGAGTGGCTAATTTTTGCCAGTGATCTACTAATAACATGCAAAATTATGATCACAGATGCAGACACTTCATTTCAATAGTGCCGACCCATCCACCAAGAGCACCGCAAAATTCCTCACAGGCACAGCTGATGAGGAAGCGGGTCATCAACACAGGCACAGCCAGTTTGGAGGAGCATAATATATAAAGCTTTTTTTTTTTTTGCTTTTGTTTAAGCTCAAACCCCACTAAAATAGTTTATTTTTGTTGATTATATTTCAAAATTTAGATTTTCATTTAACATGGCAGACTTTTTTGTTTAATATGTATAAATGAAGCATTTGTATCTAATTTAATAAAAGACTACTCATGAATAAATTGATTATTTGACCAATGTGTTTATTTTATTAACACTAGAACCATCAAGATGGTCTGATGGAGACTCTGGGGTTTTATTATGTGAACAACTTTGTTTTAACAAAATTTACAGGTCTCCCAGTTCACAACTTTTTATAAATGCCATCGAGTTACAGTGTTGAAATTTCGGGGGACGTTTCTACGGATCTGTGCGTTCTTTTTGTTAATAATCTCATTGTTGTTTTCCTCCTATACTGTGTATCCTGAACTGGGAGAGAGAAATAGAGAAAAGAGGGAACTGAATTACCATTTTATGCACAGCAAAAAGAAATACTGTAAAAATAGAAATACGGATAGAGAAAAAAATGAAGAAAATTGGCAATGGGAAGATTTTGCTTCAAGAGTGAGGGAGAGCTGATAGAGAAACTCCAGATCCGAGTCTGAACCTCTGCAGAAAAGAAAAAAGAGTCATTATTGGCTGACACCATCTGTATGTCCACTGCAGGTAGAAAGAGCTCCTAATGTATCCTATTTTATGGAAACAAATTCATGTAGTAGGATATATACAGTATAAACAAATGAATAAAAAAAAAAAACTGCCGGTGATGTCCAGTACAGCATAACACCAATCTCTGTCAGACCGTTGATTTTTATATAATCTGTTCTTCTGTCATGCCAAATTGTCATGAACCGAGCCAGGTTGTTCTTCGGGCTCAGTTCTGACCTTCTGTGGCTCAGAGTTATCGGTGTATTTGTGTATTGTGTTATCTTTTGAGTTTATTGTAGTCTCTTTGCTCACTAGGTTATTTTTCCGTACTTGTAGCCACTGTTTCTGGCCGGCAGCTGTGAGTCAGCCGCCGTTGACCTACTTTCGTGTGGGCACTCTTTGACAGCTTGCCAGTCCGACCATGCCCCCTCTCTCAAGTTTGTAAGCTGATTCCACTCCCGTTAATTACCTTTCCCACTCTTTGGCCAGGTGTACCCAGTCTCCCTTTCCCAGCAATGGTGGTACTTAAGCAGTTCATTCTCAGTCCACCATTGCTGGATCATTGTTTTGTCATGTGCTCTGTGACTGCCACTATACACTGTGGTCTGCCCGCTTCACGTCCAGCCGTGTAAGCCAGTAAGTGTACCCTGTTCGCTGTTTTTTTATGTCTGCACTTTTGGAAACTGTTTACTCTTTCCTTAATAAATGTGTTTGTGGTGTAACCCTGCATGTAAATCCGTTTTCCTTCTGCTCCTCCTTGCGCTGCATAAAAGCGCACAGAGCGATCATGACAGAATGAACCAGCTGTAAAAGGATTTAGTGGGTTACACCCACACATAACCTTTTTTTTTCCTTTTTTGTTGGACTATTATCACTCACCTGCTTCCTGGGCGCCATGGTTGATCTGGTGGAGAGGGAACTGTGCTCGCTGTGTCTCTTGGAGGACATTCTTTCGTGGATGATGGAGCCCTATTCCCCGAGACAATTTGACGGGCTCGGGACACGGCGATGAGGATAATGAACAGGAGCAGCCTTTGGGACCACCCCGAAGCAATGGAGATTCTCCAGGACATCCTCACCCAGCCATGCAAGGAATCGGAGGAGGAGTTTCTCCGCATTTGGTACTCACCGCCCAGTGAGTGGCTTGTTGTGGGGGACAGTCTGGAGCCTGAACTGTCCACAGCTAAGAGGAAATGCTCTCACTGAAAGAAGGCTCCAGCCTATCCAACGACAACCCCGCTTCCTCTTCCCGAGCTGTGGTTCGCGCTGTCTCCGGAAGAGCTGCAGGAATGCAGACTGGTTCTCCTGGCGGAGATTGACCTCCTCCTGGAGGCGAAGCCGTGGCTCCTCCTGGAGTTGGCCGGGAGGTTGGAGGAGTATTCCCTGAGGGAGCCAGAACTACAGCCCGAAGACAAGCGTGCTCAGACCTTGAAGCCTCCTCACCTCCCCGACTCCGAGACGACAGTTGACATCATTATTTCCCAGGAATTCAGGCAAGTGCGTATTCAGTCACTTTTACTGTCCTCTGAAACTGCTTGCCTGATTCCTGAGGAATTGTCAGCTGCTGTTCTTGATTGTCCACCTGTCTCTCCTGTTTCTCCCATGCCATCGTCCATCCCGGGAGGAGAATCCCAGACGCAGGAGCCCGGAGAGCTCGCCAGAAGCATCCTGTTGCTTCCACGCCAGCAAACCTCTCTTCATGGAAGGGGAACAGCCCTGCTGCGTGGCCACTGCATGATCCTGCTACCTCACTGACAGCCACCTCCTCCATAACTTTTACCTCCGCCAATGTGGGGGCTGCGGTTTCTTCCTCAAATTCATCCACCTCCGTGCCCATTTTAGAGGTCTCTCCTCTGCATATAGAGGAGCCCAGGGCTGCAATGGACACGGAGGGAGAAAAGATTGCCTCTGACGCTGCTGGAGACATCAATAACCAGGAGAACAGGCAAGTTCCTTTTCATTCTACTCCTATTTTTGATGAGCAATTTTGCCTATTCCCTGGTCAACAGACTCAGGTTCTGCAGTGCTCTGAGTTCTCGCCGCCAGCGGCATGTGATGACCCCTCACCTGTCCTCTCCGTGTCCTCTTTGTGTGCATCTGTGAGTTCGCTGGTTCTCGAACACAGTTGCCAGGCAGAGGATGAGCCCGAGGTCCCGAAAGATCCTGTCCCAGGGTCAGCGGACAGACAGCCTCCAGCCGCCACGCCGGATGAGTCACCAGCATAGGGGACATTGCCTGGGGGCCTTGAGACTGCAATCAACATCATGCCTGCTGCGGCAGCGCCCATCCAGCCTTACCTCCAGGAGGCCGAGCTCAAGACGTCATCGTCGGGATCGAAGGAGTCCTGGACGGCAGTGGAGCTCGAGTCCAGGCAAGTGCTCCCATTTGTTTTCCTTCCTTTTGATTTGGAGCAATCTTGTCGGGCTCTTGGTGAGGAGACTCAGGTGCAGCCCTCAGCTGCATCAGAGCTCCCCTCGCCGGGCTCCGCCACTGCCAGAAACCCTAACCACTCTCTTCCTGTCGTTCCTAAGCATTTACCTAGGGTCGCCAGAGAGGATCCTCCACCGCCGGGGGTCCCCGGGGATCCAGTTCCACACATTGACGACATCGAAGGTCCAGCTCCTTCGGTAGAGGCCGACGGGAGGTTTCGTCTCAACCCGGGACCTCCATGGAGGCTGCATTGGCCCGGGCCGGGTCCACCATGGGTGCAACCTCTCTTCAACCTGAAGAGCCGCTGCGACCTGGATCGTCGGAGTCCTGGACAGCGGTGGAGCCCGAGTTCAGGCAAGTACGTGCTCTAGTTTCTCTCCTGCTAGTATCTGAGCAAACTTGTCTGACTCTTGGGGAGGAGAGCCAGGGACAGCTAGCCGCTGCACCCAGGCTCACCTCGCCGGGCTTTGCAGCTGCCGGCCACCCTGGCCCTGTCTCTCTCTCCACTGTCTCTGAGCTTCCTCCCAGGGTCGCCGGAGAGTGGTCAATTCCACCAGAGGCCGCTGACGATCCAGGTTCATTGCCAGAGGTCGCAGAGAGTCCTGCCTCCCTTGCTGGGGAGGTCACCGCGGGAGCAATGAGATGGGGACCACCTCAGGTGCAACGGTGCTCCAGCCGGAGCCCTCCATGGGTGATGCAGAGCTCCAGCTGGAGCCCACCGTGGGTGCTGCAGAGCTCCAGTTGGAGTCCACCGCGGGTGCTACACGGGTCCAGCTGGAGTCCACCGCGGGTGCTGTAGAGCTCCAGCCGGGAGCCACCGCGGGTGCAACTTTGGCCCGGTCGGGGTCCGCCGAGGGTGCATCGTTGGCCCAGTCGGGGTCCATCGTGGGTGCAGCTGTGCCCCTAGCCAGGACCACTGAGGGTACTGCCGGTCAGCCTGAGGATACCGGGGCCTTCATTCCTCAGCCTGATGCCATCGTTGTCCCCTTCATCTCTTCACCAGGCACCATAGGGGTTCCCTTCCTGTGGCCCGGTCACCCACCAGTGAACCTCCCGGTGGGCAGGCCACCTCCGGCCCTGGTGGCTCAACAGCGCTGGCCGGCCGCCGGAGGGACTGAGTCTCTGGGTCAGCTGGCCCATGTTTCCTGGCAGGCCGCCGGACTCTGTCCATCGGACCTTCTGCTGGGCCTGGGACTCTGGGCGTCCTCCTGAGCCTCCACATTTTTGGACTGGGGGAGGGTAAGGGTTTTTTTTTTCTGTTGTGGGCCCTGGGCAGGGTTGTTTTTGTTCCCTCCTTACCTGTTCTCCCTACCTCCCACCTGGGTTTGCTGGTTGCTGTTCCTGCTTGGGGGTGGGGGGGGGGCAGAGTTTTTCTTTTCGTTTGTGATGTTACCTTGGGTGTCTGGAATCCACCCCTACAGAGGGGAACTCCGTCATGAACCGAGCCGGGTTGTTCTTTGGGCTCAGTTCTGACCTTCTGTGGCTCAGGGTTATCGGTGTATTTGTGTATTGTGTTATCTTTTGAGTTTATTGTAGCCTCTTTGCTCACTAGGTTATTTTTCTGTACTCGTAGCCACTGTTTCTGGCCGGCAGCTGTGAGGCAGCCACTGCTGACCTACTTTCATGAGGGCGCTCTTTGACAGCTTGCCAGTCCGACCCCGCCCCCTCTCTCAAGTTTGTCAGCTGGTTCCACTCCCGTTAATTACCCGTCCCGCTCCTCGGTCAGGTGCACCCAATCTCTCTTTCCCAGCAATGGTGGTACTTAAGCAGTTTGTTCTCAGTCCACCATTGCTGGATCATTGTTTTGTCATGTGCCTCTGTGACTGCCACTGTACACTGTGGTCTGCCTGCTTCACGTCCGGCCGTGTAAGCCTGTAAGTGTACCCTGTTTGCTGTTTTTGTATGTCTGCACTTTTGGGAATTGTTTACTCTTTCCTTAATAAATGTGTTTGTGGTGTAACCCTGCACGTAAATCTGTCTTCCTTCTACTGCTCCCACGGGGCGATCGTGACACCAGATAAAGTCACAAGCATCATCCTGGCACCAATGATCGCTATCATGTCAGGGGCAGATGAATTAAGACAAGCTTTTTTGGCGCATTTTCTGGCGCATTTAGCAGGAGATTGACAACCACAAACCTTAATAAATCGCCTTGCGCCAGTCATTTAAATACTCCCCTCCCTCAAATTTGTGTGTTGACATGACAGCTTCCACAAATACATATGCAATGAGGCCAGGCGCAAAATTAACATAGTCCACACCTTTCCACCGCAAATTCTGCCCTGTGCCCTTTAGTAAATCTCAACAGTAGTTTTTTAACGCCAAAACAGGGTTTTGCGATGACACAGCACGTTAGTAAATCTACCCCTAAATATCTTGTCTTTGTAGTGTATTCAATCACATATAAGTTGAAAAGGATTTGCAAATCACTGTATTCTGTTTTTATATACATTTTATACAATGTCCCAACTTCATTGGAAATGGAGTTTGTACACTTTGACATTATGCAACCTTTAGTTTGGGTAGAAGTGAAATGAAGAGACATGGCATGATTGTTATAATTGCAGCCCCCCCCCCCACACACACACACACAATTCTTCCTACATCAATGTTTTAACTTCTCAAAAACATCGGAAGCGTTCTCAAAAATATTGAAAAAAATATTTTTCATAAGAATGAATGGTTTCATCAATAAGCACAATATACTCTGTGAAAAACATTATGGGTTTAGAAAAAAACGCACCACTTCACTGGCTTTAATTGATTTTATAGAACAGATTACTGATGCCATTGATAGCATACAGTAGGGATATTTCTGGACTTAAAAAAAAAGGCATTTGATACTGTTGATCATGAACTACTTTTAAGGAAAATACAAAAGTATGGCATCAGAGGGCTTGCATATGACTGGTTATGTAGCTACTTAGATGATAGACACCAATATGTAAGATAAGATAAGATAAGCCTTTATTAGTCCCACAATGGGGAAATTCCAGGATTGCAACAGCACAGGGACAGCAACACTCAGAGCAACAATCAGAAGGCAAGAAAAAACAAGAGCAGCTAGTATACATATGTACATATTACTATAAATATATATATATATATATATAGACACACAGTGCGGAGCATTGTGGTTGGTGGATGTGCAGCAGAAAGACACATAAACACTGCTGATTCTGTCTTGTTAAAAATGACGTGTGGAGTGCCTCAGGGCTCAGTGCTGGGACCATTGTTGTTTCTATTGTTTATTAATGATTTGTGTTTGGTTGCCAAGGAACTGAGGTGTATTTTATTTGCTGATGATGCAACTTTTTTTGTAATGGAAATAATTTGGGGCAGCTTCTGGATACAGTGAATAGGGAATTATCAATTATTAAGAAATGGTTTGACTTAAATAAATTATCTCTTCCCCTAGGAAAAACTAAATGTATAATATTTGGACATCAGAATACAAATAATCATAAACAAATTAAAATAAACGATGTAATAGATACAGTTGTTTAAACAAAATTCTTAGGTGTAATTGCTGATAACAAACTAAACTGGAAATCCCATATAAACTATATCAGAACCAAAATGGCCAAATCAATTGCAATATTGTATAAAGTAAAAGATCTCTCATGTCAAAAATCATTATACATTTTGTATAATTCACTTATTGTTCCCTATATGTCCTACTGTTCAGTGGTGTGGGGAAATACAAGACAAATATACACCCAATTTTTTTCTAACAAAAAAAACCTATTAGGATAATTGCAATAAAACCATATCGTGAGCCAACTAATCCACTATTTACTCGGTTAAATGCACTGAAATTTAAAGATTTAGTAGAATATAGTACAATTCAAATTACTTTTACAGCAGTCAATAAACAACTACCATCAAATATTCAGAAGCTGTTCAAAATTAGGAAAAGTACATATACTTTGAGAGGAAATTGTTTTTTGGTTAAATCCAAGTTCAGGACAAACACTAAACAGCTCTGTGTTTCTCTTCTTGGCAGTACTTTATGGAACTGTTGTTCAGACAAAATTAAAATGTGTAGTACATTTGAAATGTTTAAAAAAATGTATAAAGAAAATATAATTTCTCAGTATTGTCATGTTGAGTTGAGAAATTGTGCTTTCAAATGGTAAATTAATCTGACCATATTTATGTTGATTCTGTAAGGCTGGTACTTCTTTGTTGGAATTTGTTTCTGTTTTCCTTTAAGATGGATTTGATTTATTTTGCAAGTTTAAATTTTTGTTGTCTGCGATGGACTGTCTGGGGTGTGCTCTGCCTTCTGCCCAGGGATGCTGGGATGGGCTCCAGCCCCACCACGACCCATAAGGCATTAAACAGTTAAGAAGATGAATGAATGAATGAATGAATTTTTGTAGTACAGTATTAGGGGTAGGTGTTATATAAGACTTAACTTCAGCCTACATCTTTTTTCATTTTTTTATTGTTATATTTTCTTTTATCATTTATCATGGATTATAAACCGAATAAAGTATAAATACAAACCAAACTTCTTAAACACCAAAGAAATACTTTCCAGGCGCATCCAATACCCATTAACCACCCTACTATTTAAGTCCATCACCTGGTATGGGATTGGTGTAAAAAGGAAACAAAAAAAAAATGTGTCTGTTCCCCTTTCTTATCACCTGCTCCAACTCACAACAACATGGTGACTGTTATGTCTGAGAATGATGAGGAGTCGAGATGCTATTTTGTACTTTTATTAACACGAACTCAGGAATATATAGGAGTCACTCTTACTAGCACAGGAGCCCGCAGTGAAGAGACAGAGTCTTCTTCTTCTTCTTTTAGATTTGATTGGCAGTTGGCAACCAGCTTACAGGTGCATTACTGCCACTGACTTAATTATCATCACTCTATATGTATGTATAAGGAGTTCTGAACAACTCCTTATGTGTAAAAAAAAATATCCGTCCTTGGACTGTGTCCTCAGACCACCTGTCTGTATGTCCTCTCCCAGCTCAGAGTCTCTTCCGCTGCGTCCTTTTATACTCCCATGACATCACCCCCGGAAGGACACGGCGTCACCTCCCACTACACCCGAGGCACCGCCATGTTGGTACACCCCAACTACATACAATATTCCTATCTAACAGTGACCAATCAGCAGCTCAGTACATATCTTATAGGGGTCAAAATATGGCTGCATATATGATTATATGATTTCAAACCCATCATCAGCCTGCCAGTCTAAGGTTTGCATTTGAACATCCTTATGACACATGCAATAACTAGAGGGTACTCAGAGAGTGCTTACCTCCGCCAAGGCTCCATCTCTCCCTCCCTTTGTCCTCTCTCCGTCCCTTTGTCCGTCGATATCGCCATCCATCTGTACATTGAAAGATATGGCCTTGGCAGTGGTATGCAGTCACAGATCACCTCCAACATCTAATGAGTTCATCTTTGGGCCAAGGGCCATCTCTGGTGAGAATGTCATTCAAATCTATTTAGAAGTTTTTGCGGGATCCTGCTAACAGAGAGAGAAATGGCAGCAAAAACAATATTCAAGATTCAAAGATTTTATTTGTCAATACTTCAATATGTACAGGACATACAGGAGAATTGAAATGCCGTTTCTCTGTCTCTTATTGGTGCGTGTAATATATAAGAAAACAAAGGAATAATGATGAAAACAACAACAGCGGTCTATATACAGTAATGCTATCCATAGTGCAAATAAAGATAAAACACAGCAATCCTATGTACAGTAATACCCTTATCGCAAGTTCAGTGCAGCAGCAGAGGTGCAGACAGTGACAGTTTGGAATGTGCATGATCAGTAGTGCAGTAACAGTAGCAGGTGTGGCATTTGTGCAAATGGTCTCAGTAAGGTGCAAAGGCATACCGAAGCAGATGTAGTACTGTTGGTGTGCCGAGTCTTTCTGTGCAAACAGCAGGTAGAGTTATTGCATGGGTGAGTGTGTTACAGTCCAGGGGCAGGGGGCGGGGGAGGAGGGCAGAGTTCAGGGTCCTGAGGGCCTGGTGAACAAAGCTCTTTAACAGTCTCATGGAGCAGGCCTGTAGGCTCCAGTACCTACTCCCTGAGGGCAGGAGGCTGAAGAGGGGGTGTGAGAGGTGGGAGGTGTCACCCGCGATGTTGATGGCTCTGCAGGTGAAGTGGATGTGGTAGGTCCAAGAGGGAGGGCAGAGGGGTATGGCATTACATTTGCGCCTCATTTTTGAGCAAGGAAGTGAAGATTTTGAGCAAGGAGTTAAAAATTTTGAGTGAGGATTTATCGATTTTGAGCACAAAAATGTGTTTTTTGCAAGAACTTCAGATTATAAAGTGTGTGCTGACAATATATTTTCCTCAA
The DNA here is from genome assembly GCA_020510985.1 of Pholidichthys leucotaenia. Taxonomy (NCBI): domain Eukaryota; kingdom Metazoa; phylum Chordata; class Actinopteri; order Cichliformes; family Pholidichthyidae; genus Pholidichthys; species Pholidichthys leucotaenia. The sequence goes on along the minus strand of CM035842.1, from coordinate 358,177,170 downwards.
ATTTCCTCTCTGCTCCCACAAGGTGTTCAATTGTGCTCCGCTCGCGGTGTTTAATTGTGCTCCGCTCACATCCTCTCTCTCTTGCTCTATTGGAGGAAGAACCAGCCAATCATAATTTGCCCTGTCTGACTCCTGATTGGTTGAAATTGTGGCACATTCATAGTGCTGTGCCATGTCAAGTGAGCGCACAGGTAGAGTTGAGTGTGAGGAGAGAGAGAAGTTGAGCAAGCAAGAGAGAGGACACGAGCGGAACACAATTAAACACCACAAGCGAGCAGAGAGGAAATCTGAGGAAAATATACACTGTGTTCAAAATTATTATGCAAATAGGATTTTAGTGTCATAAAAATTAAATTTTTTGTTTTTCAGTTAAACTCATGGATGGTATTGTGTCTCAGGGCTCTTTGGATCACTGATATCAATCTCAGACACCTGTCATAAATAGTTTGGCAGATGAGCCCAATTAAAGGAAAACTCCTTAAGAAGGATGTTCCACATTATTAAGCATGCCACAGTTTTCAAGCAATATGGGAAAGAAAAAGGATCTCTCTGCTACCGAAAAGTGTCAAGCAGTGCAATGCCTTGGACAAGGTATGAAAGCATCAGATATTTCACGAAAATTTAAGCTTGATCATTGTACTGTGAAGAAATTTGTGGCTGATTCAGAGCACAGATGGGTTCATGCAGATAAAGGCATAATGAGGAAGGTTTCTGCCAGAAAAATTCATTGGATTAAGAGGGCAGCTGCTAAAATGCCATTACAAAGCAACAAATAGGTATTTGAAGCTGCTGGTGTCTCTGGAGTCCCACGAACCTCAAGGAGTAGGATCCTCCAGTGTCATGGACCTCCCCGTGTGCTTTTACGCAGCACACGGTAAGGGGTAAAATGATGAGAATTTACGTGCAGAGGTTTCACCACAACACATTTATTAACGTAAAGACAGACTGTTCCCAAAAAGGTGAAGACTAACAAAACCACAAAGAAACACTTACTGTTGGCGTTCGGGGACCAACATCGCCCAGCGAACGTACGAGGAGAAACGTATTAACCACGATTGCGCCCCAGAGTCGAAATCGCTTCAAGGGCGCATGAGAACCACGGCAAACGTGGAGTGGCTAACACGCCGTGAAAGTGCTGACAATAACCACTGACTGACAACACGGTAGACAATGCAATGAACCAACAGTGCGTGACTGACAAAAAGCTGCTTAAGTACATGCACTGCTGGTGATGGTGTGATGAGGAGCACCTGGGTGAGGACCGGGAAAGATGATTAGCGGAAGTGGGAATCAGCTGGCAGTAATGAGAGAGAGGAGGCGTGGTCGGACCAGCAGGCAGTCAGCCAACGCTATACTAGAGTGAGCCAAAGAGGACTGCCTCACAGCTGCCAGCCCAAGAGCAGTGGCAAGGGATATGGAAGCAGCACTGAAATACATAATAAACACATAAACAGCGGTACTTAAACCCAAAGGGAGGTCAGGACCGAGCCGGGAGAAACCAAACTGGCTCGGCTCTTGACAGAGCGAGTAGAGGGGTGGATTCCCAGACACCCAAGGTAACATCCCGAGGACGCCCCCCCCCCCCCCCCAGCAGAAACAAAAACATGAACCCGGGTGGGAGGAAGGGGGAACAGGAAAGGATGGAAAACAATACACCCCACCCAGGGCCCACAATGCCCCCCCCCCGCCCAAGTCCAAAGGCATGGAGGCTCGGGAGGCTGCCCAGAGTTTCAGGCCCAGCAGGCAGTCCGGCGAACAGTGTCCAGTAGCCTGCCGGAAAACACGGGCCATCTGGCCTAGAGACTCAGTTCCGCCAGCCGTCGTCCAACGTTGTAGAGCCACTGGGACCAAGGGGATGGAACAGGAGGCTGCCTGCCCACCGGGAGGCTCTCTGGTGGGTGACCGGACTGTAGGGAGGGAACCCCCATGGCGTCAGACTGGGAGGAGAAGGGGACCGAGACGGCATCAGGCTGAGGAGTAATGGCCCCAATGTCCTCAAGCTGACCGGCAGCACCCTCGATGGTCTCGGCCCGGGACACAGCCACACCCGCGGTGGCTCCCGGCTGGAGCTCTGAAGCACCCGCAGTGGACTCTAGCTGCAGCCATGCAGCACCCGCGATAGACCCCGGCTGGAGCTGTGCAGCACCTGCGGTGGGCTCCAGCTGCAGCTGTGCAGCACCCGCAGTGGTTCCTGGCTGGAGCTCTGCAGCACCCGTGGTGGCTTCTGGCTGGAGCTCTGCAGCACCCGTGGTGGACTCCAGCTGGAGCTCTGCAGCACCCGTGGTGGCTCCTGGCTGGAGCTCTGCAGCACCCGCGGTGGACTCCAATGGAGCTCTGCAGCACCCCTGGTGGACTCCACGCTGGAGCATGGCGTCCAAGACAGGTCCGGACAGGAACGCAGCACCCACGTTGGGCTGATCCTGAGACACAGCCCCCACGAGGGTCCTATGACAGCATGCCGCATCCACGGAGACTCAGCCTGTGGAGGGATCCATACGACAGCCTCAGACAGCAGGGGTGCTGGACCCACGATGTCGTCAGGTGGCGAGACCAGTTCCGTGGAGACCCCTGGTGATGGTGGCTCTGCTGCGGCGACCCTAGAAGGACTCTCAAAAACAGGAGAAGAAACAAAGAGGTTAGGGTTGCCGGCAGTGGCGGAGCCCAGTGAAGGGAGTTTTCCTCACCTAGAGCCAGCCAAGCTCTCTTAAACAGACATTAGGAAAACAAGAGAGAAAACTTGCCTGAGCTCGAGCTCCACCGCCGTCCAGGACTCCGTCGATCCTCGTGATGTTATCCCGGGCCCGGCCTCCAGGAGGTCCAGCTCTGGCTCTCGCTCCGCTGCCGCAGCCTCCACTGCAGACGGGATGGTCATTGCAGTCCTTTCATTTCCCAGCAGCGGCTCCAATGCTGGGGACTCCACCGGCGTGGCTGCAGGGAAATGCCTCTGTGCAGCACCCTGGGCAGGATCCTCCAGGGCCCCAAACTCTTCCGATGTCTGGCAGCTCAGTTTCAGGGCCAACGGGCACTCAGTGATAAAGGGAGGAGACACAGAGGAAATTGAAGGTAAACTGACAACTGCAGCCAGAGGAGAGGACCCAGCGGATTGCTGGGGCTGGGCCTCTCCCTCGGGAGACAGACAAGGTTTCTCGAGATTTAATTGAATAGAACGAAAACACACTTGCCTGTTCTCCCGGAGTTTGTTATTCTCTGCTGCAGCAGGCTAATTGCCGTCCCTCTCCGTCAGGGGTGGAGGAGTCGTCTCCCTGGTGACGGAGGTGGGCGTTCCTGGGGCGGCCCTGTCAGACCCCACAGCAGCTGGAGGGGTGATGGCAGCTGACAGAGGAGAAGGCTTCTCCCAGCGCTTCCACGCAGGACAACACTGCCTCTTGTTAACTGGAACCGGATTGGTGGTAGCGGAGTTCTGGCGGTAGGCAGTTTCAGCGGTGTCCCGGGAGCACCCTCCCCTCGGCGCGAACCCAGTCTTCTTCGGGGACTTCCTCTCCCTCTCACCGTACTTGCGTCAAAGCGTTGACAGCTGGGATATCCTCTCAGCTCCCTCGGGATGCTCGGAGATCTGGGGGCATTGCCGAACCTCTGCCTCTGCCAGCTTAACATACCACATAACGTCCTCCGGGGTGGAATAAGCGCTTGCCAAGGAAATCAGGCCATCGATATTCATAAGGGCATGGCAACATTCCCAGCTGAGGCTCATCGGGTGACTCCAACCCATGGCCATCTTAAACCAGGTCAGTTCCAAAAAATGACACACACAAAAATGGAAAAAAGGGATGTGTGAGTGAACCCGCTAAATCCCTTTTCGGGCTGGTTCATTCTGTCATGGACCTCCCCGTGCGCTTTTACGCAGCGCATGGTGAGGGGTAAAATGATGATGATTTACGTGCAGAGGTTTCACCACAACACATTTATTAACGTAAAGACAGACTGTTCCCAAAAAGGTGAAAACTAACAAAAACACAGAGAAACACTTACTGTTGGTGTTCGGGGGCTGACATCACCCAGCAAGCGTATGAGGAGAAACGTATTAACCACGATTGTGCCCCAGAGCTGACATCGCTTCAAGGGCTCATGAGAACCATGGGAAACGTGGAGTGGCTAACATGTCGTGAAAGTGCTGACAATAACCACTGACTGACAACACGGCAGACAATGCAATAAACCAGCAGTGTGTGACTGGCAAAAAGCTGCTTCAGTGCATGCACTGCTGGTGATGGTGTGATAAGGAGCACCTGGGTGAGGACTGGGAAAGATGATTAGCGGGAGTGGGAATCAGCTGGCAGTAATGAGAGAGAGGGGGCGTGGTCGGACCGGCAGGCAGTCAGCCAGCGCTATGCTAGAGTGAGCCAAAGAGGACTGCCTCACAGCTGCTGGCCCAAGAGCAGTGGCAAGGGATATGGAAGCAGCACTGAAATACATAATAAGCACATAAACGGCGGCACTTAAACCCAAAGGGAGGTCAGGACCAAGCCAGGGGAAACCAAGCCTTTGATCGGCTCCTGACATCCAGAGGCTCGCAGTTGTGCATAAATCTACTATTAGGTCACCCCTAACCAATGCTCACAAGCAGAAATGGTTGCAGTGGGCCTAAGAAATACATGAAGACTAATTTTCAAACAGTCCTGTTTACTGATGAGTAGTGGTGGGAAAAAAAGATCACTTCAGTGATGGATCATGAAACTTGGCACTGGCAACAATGCATCAATCCATAAATGCATGGATCGATCTTTTATTTAAAAAGTGCACACATACTTTTGGATTATCAGTTAACCGTTTGAGTGTGACTTTCGCCAAACATAACCCCTAGTGGTCAACGGTGAAAAAGATTTTTTTCAAGAAACTAGTCAGATCAGATGTCAGAACTTTCCAAGGCTATAACTTTAAAGTGGTAAGAGATAACACCTAACTGTCAATTAGAAAGATGTAAAATGTGATCCAAAGTTTCAGATAGGAGTGATTTTACGCATCTAATCTGCATAATGCCAAGGCAGCTATATTGAATTACATAACTCAGTAAAAAGCGGACTTTGGACATATTTACACAAAGAATGGTTCAGTCTTTTGACACCGTTTTTTGTACAGGGGTACATTGTCATTTTATCTTCAAAGTATATAAACAAGAAAATCAGTACAATGTAAAGAAACAAAGAAATTCATCACTTACCGGCGGCGAGGGGGACTTGCTCGCTGCCGTGGTTAGTCCGTTTTCATCCACCATGGTCGTTATTTTCCATTCTGTTGGTCATTTGCACTCTCTCCCACATCTAGACACTCTTATGATTATCCCACATGAATTTCGTTTGTATTCCCCGGCAATTTTTGGAGTATGACGCAGTTTTATGTGACGGTACATGACAGTGCATGGCAGCCATATTTGCTTTGTGGGCTCAAAGAAGGAAAACAGGAAAAGGAAATAAAGATTTCTTCTTCTTGGGTGTATTACGTGTCATCCATGAATCCTCCAACGTGTGCCTGCCACCTTCTGAACTGGCACGATCAGTACAAGTTGTCACTACAGCTGGGGAGTTAAAGGGATGTTGTGGAAATGTGAAAATGACGAGGCAGAGTTTATCTCACGAGTCAGGTTTATTCACATTCTCCAACATCAGCAGAAACAGAAAGAGAAAGCAAACCCAGACATTCGTCCTTTAAATACTCAGGACCTTCAAAGATCACAGCAACAATACATCTTTCCTTAATCCTATAACATTGTGCTCAAAGCTCACAGTCATATTGCATTTTATCACAAGCAACAACACATCTTTCCTTAAATCCTATAACATCCTGCTCATAGTCTCTGGGAGACAGGAAATCCCCCAAGGTCGTCTCTTGCATACCAAAGACTAACTTTTCACATCCTCCTGTTATCTCGCAGGAGGCCCAGTTCTTTGTTCTCTCTGAGATGTGAAGCTTAAAATGATACACATGTGGTCCCACAATGTCACAATTAGTTGACAGGCGCTGCACCGCACTGTACCACTAGGGGCACGCAAAATCTCACACTCAAAGGGTTCATCAGTGGTGTTTTCAGTCCACTAGATGGTGTAAAGCAAACACCCAGTCAAGTGAAGTCATAGCTTGTCTCTGACATTTGCAGCCAGCTTTCAAAGTTAGGAAGCAGATAGTGCAAAGTTAGCTCAAATCGGGCCTTTTTGGATTTTATAACAAAGATGAAAGACTTTGACACAACACTCAACCTGCAAAAATCACTGCACAAAAAAAAGAAAAAAACACTCCGAACACAGCGTGCCACACACACGTCTCGGAGCAGCATTAGCAATGGCTAAGCAACAGTATCAAAGAAGGGGTCCAATGCTATCATGCAACTGGCCTGTTAAGATGTTTTTGATTGAAATAGCTTTGACTTCAGTAAATATGACCTCCTAATGCTGCAAATTCAACAAATGACCATTTTCTGTTCTTTACAACCAATAAAATTTTTGGAAGCTCTGTTGTGCATAATAATTTGGAACAGTGCATTTTGAGTTTTTTGATTTTTGCAAATAAAATAGTTTTCATTTTGAGGTTTGTTCAATAAAATTTGAATTATGCTCTAGCGGTTAATGACTTAAGTTATACTAACTGACATTTGCATGGGTTATTTAGGAAAATCACAAACAAATATATTATTTGCATAATAATTTGGAACGGGGTGTATTGTCAACGCACGCTTTATAATCTTAAGCTCTTGCAAAAAAACCCAACACATTTTTGTGCTCAAAATCAATAATTCCTCACTCAAAATATCTAACTCCTTGCTCAACATCTCTACTTCCTTGCTCAGAAATGAGGTGCAAATCGGTGCCCCTGATCTTGCTGGATGCTTTCACTGTGCATTGTCGTGTCTTCCAGCAGGAGGCGGTACAGCGCCACGTTCTTGACCTCCTCCACACAGTCCTTCAGAACGCAACCTGGTATGTTGTCTGGTCCGGCTGTCTTGTGTGGGTTGATCCTGGAGAGGGTCCTCTTCACTATAGCTTGTAACAATTGATTAAAAGTGTGATAAGGTACAAGGATTATTTAATTTATATTTAGAGTTGTGTGTGTGGAGACGGAGGTTCACTTTGAGTCCAGGCACACACCGGAAAAACTCGTTTTTGGGGCACCAGTCCAACTTGGACAATTTATTAATAAATAATCCTTGAACCTATCATTAACCAGTCTCAATATTCATTAATTCTTCTGCCGTGACCCAGAGAAGCACACACACAAAAGAAATCAAGCAGAAATTTCTCTATACCGTTAACAGTTTTAATAATCAGACTCAGGTTAAATGACATTATATTCAATTGATTTTTAAGCAGGTGAAATGATCAACAAGTGTCCAATATCATATTAACTGCTAATGGATTCCTGAGCATAAAGTCTATAGTTAAACCTTTGTGGAAACAAGAGAAACCAGATTTTGAATTTGTGACTGTAATGCAGTGGGAAACTATGGAATAACTGTAATAAAAATATGCATAAAATTGGATGTAATTCTATGGGAAAATGATAAAAGCTGATTATTTGGAAAAGAAAATTCTGAGTTACTCTACAAAAATAATGGAGGTTATTTAAAAGGGAATATTAATTTTCCTTCAGCTTATAGCTCCTATTGTAGCTTATGGACTGACTCTAACATGAAAAATTCGACATATTCAATTATAATTAGACATCACATTTAGCCCAGCTATAGGAAGTGGAAGTCTGGCTTACGAACAGCTACAGTATGTCTTCAGAGTCCAGCGGTGATCTTGAATGCCATCAGATGGCACAAGGAAGGAAAGACTGCCAGCAGTCCTTTCAGTTACAGCGGTGATGGCACAGACTTAGCAGTGGGTGACATAGAGTGTAGCCGGCAGGAGAGTGGATGTCTGGCCCCGGGGCAGGTGTGATGTCTTTCTTGAGCAACAGATCCTTTCCTGGCCCGCAAATTTAGATTGTCCACCAGCAGATAAGAAAACACACAGGCTGAAGGAAAAATGTATTTAGACAGTTCCACCCACGAAATCCTAGTTCTCCTAACATCATGGTAAGTGGGTGAGGCAGTTTCAAGGGAAAAAGTTCAAAAATCACTATCAGTTCACTTTAACGGTGAGTTAAGGTAAATCAGTAGAAACAGTTCAGCAGATTAAACATGGTTTCTGAGGAGAGGGAAAAAGGCGTTTTGAAGTTTCACTCCAAGTAAGAAGGTTTGAGCTCAACAGGAAAGGATGATCTCTTCTCAGATGCCAGAAAAAAACAGAAAAAGACTTAAGAAAAGACAACTTTAAGAACTTTAGAAAACTCAAAGACTAAAACAAAGACTGAACTGAAAACAAAAACTGAACTGAACTGCTAGGGCGTTTCCTCTATTTGACAGAGCATTCTCCTTGGATCACAAAATATGACTGGCAGCAGGAAGAACCGATTATTGGCCATTGTGGGAGATTCGAATGGGCTGTGGCCCAATAAGAAAGCAGTCCTTTGTCTGTAACTGACCAATAGAATGAAAAGGGCATCATCCAACAGAGACGGCCTGGGGATTGGCTGGTATCAGTCAGATGACTGGCATAAGTTTCAGAAGGCATATACACATTTTAACTGTGAAATTCATTATATACTTAATATGAAATCTAAGCTATAGACACCGCCACCAAGTAAGCACGGATAATTTTTTTACACATAAGGAGTTGTTCAGAACTCCTTATAGAAAGATATAGAGTGATGATAATCAAGTCAGTGGTGGCAATGCAGGCTGGTTGCCAACCGCCAATCAAATCTAAAAGAAGAAGAAGAACTTCAGTGATTCATGACTTTCAGTGAGCATGCACTTTTATAAACTTGTCCTTCTATAATTAACATGCATTACAATAAGGTTCATTTAAGCATTTTCAAACATGCAACACATTTAAAATCAATGATTAATGAAACATTTTGAACCCATCATTGTCCAACACAGAGGCAATCATCTTCAACAGTGTGCTGAGCAGTATTTCCTGGAAAAATAAAGTCTTGAGGAGAAAGTATTATTTCAGCAGATAAAACCCAAAATTCTAATGTTGATTAAAATCCAACATGTCCCTGAGTTGACAGAAGAGGGCAATGCTCAGCTGTGGATAACTCCTAGCAACTTGTGGAATGCAGTCAAGGGATATGTGATATCTCACAGAGTGCTCTAAGCATAAAACTGCCTGGTTGGGGAGGACGCTTCGGGATTTATGACTTGTAAAATAATCCGTTCCTGTTACGAAATGGGATCCTTTTTGGCCCTTTTACCATGGAATGTGTTTTCAAACTGTGGTCCTTAGGTGAAGGAAACAAATTTTGACCAGACTTTTGGGTGAAACAAATTCTTTAAGGTGAAGAGTGATTTTCTAGATTGGAGCCACATGGATTGATACTACATCACACTAGCCAGATCCAAACTTATAGCCTGCTCATCTGGGGGAGGAATGGTCTTCTGTGCTGATGTGCTGTTTTGTGCTTCAAAGCGGCCAAAGAAGTCATTCAGGATCAGTGTTGGGAGTACTGTAACACCACTACTTTTGCAGTAATGTGCTGTGTAACGAAATTACTGTTTAAAAATTCAGTAATGCATTACAGTTACTGAAATTTGATCAGATGCATTACTCGTGTTACTTGTTTTATTAATATGGATAGATATTTTTAGCACAAATAAATATAAACTGATCCTACCGTAGCCAACGCCTGCTGTCAGTTTCCGCCGCAGGTCAGCTTCCTGTCCTGCTCACACCACAGCCGGGTTGGAAAAAATGCCATGGCGGTGGCGGCTTCTCATATCGAGCCCTTATCACCTGTTTTTCGAGCACTGAGTAGCATCAACATGAGCTCCTACCTCTGTGGTTAAACATGAGTATTTTTAGAGCAAGAAGCTGCATTTAATGTCCACAGCTGTGTAAATGTTTTCTTACCACACAGAGAAAAAGTGACTGTAATTTGTTGCAGTAGAGAACAACTTAAGGTAAACTTTCATTTATCTGTGCTTTCTATTTTATTTTATCTTATTCATTTACATGCTGTTGTGATATGCAACTATTTCATGGAAGTAAATCCTCTAAATATGTATTTTTAATGGGCTGGTCCAGGGGTGTCAAACATGTGGCTTATGGGCCAAAAACGGCCCACCAGGGGATCCAAAAATTTCTTTGAGAATTTACAGCTTTATTTCTAGTAAATTTCTGACTTGCTACTGATTACAATAGTTTGTGTAAATCTGAGACTTTTTTCTCATCAGTTTTCTTTTTTTTTTTCTTTTTTCTGATGAGAACAAGGGGCCCTTGATCTTGCTATGTGTGCAAGATGATTTAAGTATGCATTTAAAAGTACAGTACATCCGGAAAGTATTGACGGCGCTTCACTTTTCCCACATTTTGTTATATTACAGCCTTATTCCAAAAGGGATTAAATTAATTTTTTCCCTCAAAATTCTACACACAATACCCCATAATGACAATGTGAATTTTTTTTGAGATCTTTGCAAATTTATTAAAAATAAAAAAATAAGAAATCACATGTACATAAGTATTCACAGCCTTTGCAATGAAGCTCAAAATTGAGCTCAGGTGTATCCTGTTTCCACTGATCATCCTTGAGATGTTTCTACAGCTTTATTGGAGTGCATCTGAGGTAAATTCAGTTGATTGGACATGATTTGGAAAGGCACACACCTGTCTATATAAGGTCCCACAGTTGACAGTGCATGTCAGAGCACAAACCAAGCATGAAGTCAAAGGAATTGTCTGTAGACCTCCAAGACAGGATTGTCTCGAGGCACAAATCTGGAGAAGGGTACAGAAAAAATTTCTGCTGCTTTGAAGGTCCTTATGAGCACAGTGACCTCCATCATCTGAAAATGGAAGAAGTTCAGAACCACCAGGACTCTTCCTAGAGCTGGCCGGCCGTCTAAACTGAGCGATCGGGGAAGAAGGGCCTTAGTCAGGGAGGTGACCAAGAACCCAATGGTCACTCTGTCAGCACTCCAGTGTTCCTCTGTGGAGAGAGGAGAACCTTCCAGAAGGACAACTATCTCTGCAGCAATCCATCAATCAGGCCTGTACGGTAGCATGGCCAGACGGAAGCCACTCCTTAGTAAAAGGAACCTGGCAGCCCACCTGGAGTTTGTCAAAAGGCACCTGAAGGACTCTCAGACCATGAGAAACAAAATTCTCTGGTGTGATAAGACAAAGATTGAACTCTTTGGCGTGAATGCCAGGTGTCATGTTTGGAGGAAACCAGACACCGCTCATAACCATGCCAATGGTGGTGGCAGCATCATGCTGGGGAGATGCTTTTCAGTGGCAGGAACTGGGAGACTAGTCAGGATAGAGGGAAAGATGAATGCAGCAATGTACAGAGTCATCCTGAATGAAAACCTGCTCCGGAGCGCTGTTGACCTCAGACTGGGGCGACGGTTCATCTTTCAGCAGGACAACAAACCAACCCAATTGAACATCTCTGGAGAGATCTGAAAATGGCTGTGCACCGATGCTTCCTATCCAGACCGATGGAGCTTGAGAGGTGCTGCAAAGAGGAATGGGCAAAACTGCCCAAAGATAGTTGTGCCAAGCTTGTGGCATTATATTCAAAAAGACTTGAAGCTGTAGTTGCTGGCAAAGGTGCATCAAGAAAGTATTGAGCAAAGGCTGTGAATACTTATGTACATGTGATTTCTTAGTTTTTTATTTTTAATAAATTAGCAAAAAATCTCAAAAAACCTTTTTTTCATGTTGTCATTATGGGGTGTTGTGTGTAGAATTTTGAGGGAAAAAAAATGAATTTAATCCCTTTTGGAATAAGGCTGTAACATAAAATGCGGAAAAAGTGAAGCACAGTGAATACTTTCCGGATGCACTGTAACGTGAAAGTTACTTTTTCAAGTAACTAGTTACCTTAATCATGCAGTAACTGGTAAGTAACTCAGTTACTTTTGAAAAGAAGTAACTAGTAACTGCAACTAGTTACTATATTTTAGTAACTTGCCCAACACTGTTCAGGATGTTAAGCAGTATGATGTCACTTGCGAAGGTCTGAGGTGGAGGTTTATAGTTAGGGAGGGTCTGTATGCCATGCCAAAGAGACTGTGCATCTCTGGTGTTGCTGACGTGGCCGAATATGTTCTTGCTGTACTGTTGTTTGGCTTCCTTGACACCACGGGACAGGTTGGCCCTAGCTGTTGTTAGTCCTGCGGTGTCACCAGCCCTGAAGGCTGTGTCCCAAGCCCTCAGGAGCCTGTGAACCTCTGCTGTCATCCATGGCTTCTGCTTAGCATGAGCAGTGACAGTTTCGCAGTGAGTGGCATCATTAATGCATTTAGCTATGTATGCTACAACAACCTCAGTGTACTCCTCTATATTTGTGTGTTCATTGTGGGTGGCTGCATGCTTGAAAATGTCCCAGCCTGTAGTGCTAAAGCAGTCTTTCAGAACATCAGAGGCCCCCTCTGGTCACACATGTACCTGTTTTTTTGTTGGCCTGATGGCTTTCACTCTAGGTCTGTATGCAGGCCTTAGCAAGATGGTGATGTGATCAGAGAGACCAAGGTGGGGGAGGGGGAGGCCTTATATGCTCTCTTGTGAGTTGAGTACATCAGGTCCAGCAAGTTGTCACCTCTTGTTGGAAAGTCCACATGTTAGTGTAGTTTTGGTAGGAGGGCCTTAAAATCTGCATGGTTGAAGTCTTGAGAACTCAATCCAGATGTGCTGTTTGTGTCTCATTTAAGGCCTGATAGACTTTATTTAGTGCCTCACTCCTCTCGCCAGTGGTGGTGGGCAGGATGTACATGTCGATTAGCAGGATGGATGTAAATTCTCTCGGTAAGTAGAATGGTCGGCACTTGATAATCATAAACTCCACCAATGGAGAAGAGTGTTTGTTCACAACAGTAGCGTCTCGGCACCAAATGACACTGGTGTAAACGCACACACCTCCCCTGTGTGTTTTTCCTCCTATGAAGTGCGGTGGTGTGTTAGCCCTTCTAGCTGAATAGCAGAGTCCTGAATATTGTCATTTAGCCATGATTCCATAAAGATAAAAACACAACAGTTCTGCGCATCACATTGTGTAGATCTCAAGAGCTGTATGTGGTCTGTTTTGTTGTCTAATTGCTGTGGTCTTTCTGCAATTGTGGGGGTTTCCCCTACAGTTGAAAGTGCTATGAGATGACTGTTGTTGTGAAATGGTGCTATATAAATAAAGTTGAATTGAATTGTCTAGTGAGCGTATGTTGGCCAGAATAAGGGATGGAATTGGGAGCCTGTGTGAGCTAGCAGCTAGCCTAGCTCGGATTCCTCCACACCTACCTTGCTTCTGTTTTCTCTCACGCCATCTACAGCATCTCCCTTTGGGATGAGATGCGGTAGGTGAGTCCGGGGGTGTGGAAGTCTGGTGGAGAAGTCCTAGGCCACGGAGTTCCTCTGTAACACTCTGGTCCAAGACATAATGTTTGGTCTTATTCCTTATCTCAAGAAGGCTGTGGCAATTGTAACTTGTGCGCAGCATCGTATGTGGACATGAAGCACATGAATATGCACTCAAATATAATATAAACACTAAACACACTAAACACTAAGAGAGAAGTGAGGCCGTTACGTTCTTACGCACCACCTAATGGAAAAGGACCACATTGACTACATATGACTACATTATTCGTTCATTCATCTTCTTCTGCTTAATCCTTTTCGGGTCGTGGGGTGGGGGCGGTGCTGGAGCCTATCCCAGCATCTTTTGGGCGAGAGGCAGGGTACACCCTGGACAGATCGCCAGTCCATCGCAGCGCCAACACAGACAGACAGACAACCATTCACTCTCACAGTCATACCTAAGGACAATTTAGAATCCCCAGTTTGATGCCAATTAACCTAACTTGCATGTTTTTTGCCATGTGGGAGGAAACCGGCGAAATCCCGGAGTAAACCCACGCAGACACGGGGAGAACATACAAACTCCACACAGATCACTGTTCGTCAGGGGCTGGGATCAAACCCAGGATCCCCCGGCCAAGGGTGAGTTGCTGTGCTGCCACAGTGCTAACCACTCCGCCACCGCGCCGCTTATATGACTACATTATAATAACAAGACTGTCGTAATTGTATTGACCACACATTGGGGCTGGGTAATTTGACCTTAAATCAGTATCATGGTTTATTGAATCTTTCAGGTCGGTTTTATTTTTTTCCCCCTCCTTTCTCCTTTACCGTTTACTGACAAGGTTCATTAAGCAATATTACACAACAGTGTGGTATCATATCACTGCAGTGTGTAGTAAATGAGCATAACAGAACAGGCCTATTGTGTGTTCACAAACAAAAAAATTAAACATTGTCCACTACTGAAATTAGTGTGATTACATACCGTGTGGGTCAAGTGGCTTGCAACGACATCCTTAGCTTCTCTGCATATCTACCACCCGAGTTACGTCCACATGCACCCTGAACCCCATCTTAAACCGCACACTTTTCTTGCTTTTTCCTGATGTCTTCAGATGAAATAATCAATCAATCAATCAATCAAGCTTTATTTCGGATAGATTAATAGTACAGACAAATAATGTCAATCATCACATACTATGTGGATGGAGACCGCATTTCTTTTCGTTCCGAGCCATTTTACTGTTTCTGCAGTGTTTGGTGGTAAACAGCGCAAAAAGTGCACTGCTTCCGGGGTGCGGAGGTGCGTGGCCATGCATGTAACTTTGCAGACACATCTTAAAGGGGAAGTATATGAAAAGTATGATGGCCTGAGGGCTGATTCCATCCACGCTTGGGTTGCTCAGTATTTTCACTGTTCTCCCGTTTTATTTCGGGACTGGCTTTGGGGCCTTCGAGGGCTTTTATTGTGACAGCATCATGGCTGGACTTCTGGCTGTCAAAGCCGAGCCGGCGCTGTGACAGCTGTGTGTCATTTCATTAATTACTTTCCTGATTGGTTTTGGTTTCTTACTTAAGGGAGCAGCTGAGGCTCACTCCTCGCTGCGACCTACAACTCCGTGCAACTCCGTGCACGCGACTGGAGTCCCTATTCCCGATTCCAGTCTCTTCTGTGATTCATCTTCGATCGTCCTCTTGTAAGTGTTTATTGTACGGCGCAGGCTCCGACCTCGCTACCTTTCATAGTTTATCCTCTAAGTCAGTTATTTTGTCTTAGTTTATGTTCGTGTTTTTGCCCCATGTGGCTGTTTATTTTGTCATTCTCGTTTTTTGTTAATAAACAAGCAAACTTCGTGTCGTGTGGCTGAAGCACGCTCTTTCTCCCATCCCAGTAAAATTCTGAAGAGTGTAGTGGTGGCAGTCAGACTGGTGGAGATCCATCCTGAACTCAGGGATTATCCTGGATACGCCGAGCCGCTGGACTCCATTTCTGCGCAGCAGCGGCGCTTTCCAGATTTAAACCTAACCTCGCCCTCTGCCAGAAGACGTTGCCACCTCGTTGGCGATCAGCCTCTGCGAGGTCCCCATCCGGATCCTGTTTTGGGCCGCCGAGAGAACTCTGCCTCTCAGCCAGCTGTTGCCCCTGCGTCACAACGGAAGGGAAAGACAGCAACCTCAGCCTCCGGGTCATCGGTTCTCGCTGTTCCGTCAGCTCCTCATCCCCGGACTGCATCGGCTGTTTCTCCCTCCTCCTCGGCGCTCTCTCCAGCTGCTGCGAGCTTAGCGAGTCCTGCTCTGGCTCCGCCCATCTCCAGTCCGGAGAGAGTGGCTCCTCTTCATCTTCCCGGGGGGCCCTCCGTCACCATCCATAGGGGAAAGGGGAGAACCAAGTCCGCTGCAGCAGCCACCACCGTCCCTCAGAAGAACAGGCAAGTGTTTCATTCTCACACTCCGTACAATGAATTGCCTTGTCTGACTCCTGGGGGTGGAGTTCGGGGTTCACAGTCCCCTGAGCTCCCTCCACCTGCTGCAGCTATAAACATTGAATCTGCAACCCTCTGTGTCTCCTTCCCCTCTCTCTGAGCATCCCCCGGTGCCAGGAGTAGACCATTGGACGAAGGAGGAGCCTGCGGCCCTGGAGAGCCTGATGCCAGCCTTGCAGCCAAGTCACGGGCAGAGGAGGAGGTCAGACTGCCGTTTGGAGCCTGTGCCAACGATTAAGCGTCCCCGGGTCTCCGTGGACGAGCAGTCAGACCCAGCATCACGGATCCCCTGCCAACACGCTGTGCAGGCCGACGGCGTGGGCTTCAGCGCCTTGGGGTTCCCAGACTGTGATGACCATCATGCCAGCTGCGGAGGCCGTCACAGTCGAGCCAAAGCCTGGAATGGACCTCCACATCATCGAGCCTGGATTGACGGAGTCCTGGACGGCGATAGAGCCCGAGATCAGGCAAGTGCTCTATTTTGTCTTCTTATTTTCTGTTCTTGAGCATTCTTGCCTGTCTCTCGGGGAAACGAGCCGGGAGCAGCCCACGGCTGTATCCGAGCTTGTCTCGCTGGACTCTGCCGCTGCCAGTGATCCTGATCCCGGTTCTCTTTGTCTGTCTGAGCCTTCTCCCGGGGTCACCAGAGATGAATTAGCTCCGGTTATCATCGTCGAGGCTCCAGGATCATGTTCGGAGGTCATCGAGGACGCAGCGCCGGTCCAATCGAGGCTCGTCGAGGACGCAGCACCGGCCAAACCTGGGCCCATTGCGGGTGCTGTGTCGGCCCAATCAGGGCCCATCGTGGGTGCTGCGCCGGCCCAATTAGGTCCCATCAAGGGTGCAGTGCCGGTTCGGTTCGATGCCGGTGAGGGAGCTGCGGATTCCCTTCGGCCGGACACCGGGCTGGTTCCTCCTCTTCCCTCCTATTTTTCCCCACTGGGTGCTGCTGGGGTCCCCCTCATTCGGGTCGGCTCTCCCCCACTGTCCCTCTCGGTAGGGAGGCCACCTCCGAGCTTCCCCCTCTGGTCCTGGTGGTCTAAGGATGCGGGACGGCCGCCTGAAGAACCGTCTTGTTGGGTCGGCGACCTGGTTCAGCCACCCGAGAAACTGTTTTGTGGGTTCTGCATTCTGGGTCGGCCGCCTGAAGAACTGCCTTTTTGGTTCGCCGACCTGGTCCGGCCACCTGAGGTACTGTTTCCCCGGGTTTGGGACTTTGCTAGGCAGCTCGAACGGTTCTTTTCCCCTTATGGTAGGGTGATTCGAGATGCGGGTCGGTCCCCGAACTGTTTTCATGTCCCTGTTCTCAGCCTTCTTCCTTCTGGCGCCCTTGAAATTGTGGGTTTTTTTGTGTTTGATTCCATGTATACTGAAGGACTCTTGGTTCATTGCCCGAGTTAGTGGTATTATGTTTGGTTCGGGTTGGAATTTGAGTTTCACTTTTTCATGTGTTCTGATGGTGATTGTTTAACTGGACCCTGACCTCCCAGGAAGTAGCTCACAATGATTTGTTGGTGTTTTGGATGACCCAAATAATTGATTTTGATCAGGAGTGCTGAGTATGGTCTCCTCCAGCATCTCCTTCGTTGTTGAACAATTTCAGACCTACTTCTTAGTTATCGCATGTAAATGTTTTTTTTTTTTCTTTAGGATTGCTTTGTGCCAACTCTACATGCAGTTAACAGCTAATTTGATCATGTTCTTTGTGGGAATTTGTTCTAAAATACTAGAGGTCAACAGGAGCCATTCTGAACATTTTTATCCCAGAAGATTTTGCATGGTTGAGTCGTAAATTAATATAAACTGGCAAGCTATAAGTATAACTGCCCTGTCATACTGTGTGTAGTAGAGTCCACCTGAACTGCCTTTTTTTTTTGTTTTTCTTTTTTCCTCGCTCTTTGCCCGCTGGCATCCCTATAGTTGTGGTGTTCATGTGAAGGGATGGTCGTGTGTACTGTACATATATTTTTGTTTGTCTACTCCATGGTGTTTGAGTATTTTCGAAGGTGAAGTGTACCTGTATTTTTGTTTGAAGGTGAAGTGTACCTGTATTTTTGTTTGAAGGTCTTGTTTGAAGGTCAAGTGTACCTGTATTTTTGTTTTCCCTATTCGGTGTACCGAGCGGTACTATACATATATTGTTGTTGCTATCCTGTATTCCTCGAGTTTTCTTCTGTTTGAAGTGTATCAACACTTTTGTTTTCACTTGTTCTTTTAGTTTGGTCTTTTCTGTATTTAAACCCCATCATTTTAGGTTTGTCTCATGATGTTACCCGTTCCTTGTGGTTTTTTTTTGTTTTTTTTGGGGGGGGGGGGGTTCTCTCCCTCCTGGCCTGTTTCCCCCTCTGCCCTCCCTGGGTCGGTCCTGATGGCCTTCTGGATGGGGGGCCGTGGATGTTACGTCTATGCCTGGAATGCGCCTTTGGAACGGGGGGTTACTGTGATGGCCTGAGCGCTGATTCCATCCGTGCTCGGGTTGCTCAGTATTTTCACGGTTCTCCCGTCTTATTTCGGGACTAGCTTAATGGCCTTCTCGAGGGCTTTTATTATGACAGCGTCACGGCGGGACTTCCAGCTGTCAAAGCCGAGCCAGTGCTGTGACAGCTGTGTGTCATTTCATTAATTACTTTCCTGATTGGTTTTGGTTTCTTACTTAAGGGAGCAGCTGAGGCTCACTCCTCGCTGCGACCTACAACTCCATGCACGCGACTGGAGTCCCTATCCTAGACTCCAGTCTCTTCTGTGATTCACCTTCGATCGTCCTCTTGTAAGTGTTTATTGTACAGCGCAGGCTCCGACCTCGCTACCTTTCATAGTTTATCCTCTGAGTCAGTTATTTTGTGTCTTAGTTTATGTTCGTGTTTTTGCCCCATGTGGCTGTTTATTTTGTCATTCTCGTCTTTTGTTAATAAACAAGCTAACTTACCGGTTGGCCTCTAGCATCTCATTAATGCCTTGCAAGGGGCATCCATAACAAAAAGCTCAATATTAATATATAAAATGATTTTCAAAAAATTCCTGGATTCGGATCGTGATCACCACCAAAATCTCATCATCTGTTTGTCGTGCCATTACACACCTTTCCAGAAAATTTCATCAACATCCATTCATAACTTTTGGAGTAATGTTGCTAACAGACAGACAGACAAACCAGCAAACAAACCAACACCAGCAAAAACATTACCTCCTCCTCTTGGCGGAGGTAAAAACTATTCATATTACACTTGTTACCAGGACACCCTAATGAACATTTACATTTCCAATATGTTTGTAAGGGATAAACTGATTAGCAGCAAAGTAAAAAAAAAAAAAAAAAATCTAATCTAATTTCAAGCTATCTGAGCAGATTTCAGGTTTTGGTGTCACTATCTATGAGAACAGAGGGGTCCTGAGGAACAACAAAGTAAGACTGGTCGCGTCCTAATACCAAGTCCTAATACCAACACTCCAAGTCAGTGATGGGGTCCTCCAAGACATCAGTGGAGTCTCTAGATAGATCACACCAGTAGACCACCCAAGGGTGGTAAGAAAGATGGTTAGTATTTGACACAGGTACAACATGAACAAGAAGGTGAACAAGAAGTCAGAAGGTGCCCTAGGTACAACAACCCCACCATTCACTGGAGGAAAATGGTGTATATTTAAAGTTAGGGGCTTGTACTTTATTTTTCTGTAATACTAGACACACAATATGTTTGGAACAGTCTCAGACTTTTAGACACAACCGATCGTACAACTCGTGCTGCAAAAATGAAATGTCACAGTTTAGCTGGACGGTCCCAAGTGGTCACACAGCTACATTACCAGCACTTTGTTCCGGCAGGTCACAGTACTGCAAAGGCATTCACATCTAGTTTACTTGGCACCACTAGAGTCATCCTGGCATCCTGTGGTGGGTGAATCACATGACGCTTCTTTTGACCGCACATCCATTGTGTTTGTTGTGATGGTTGTCGGTCCAGTGCTGTAGGTCATGGTCTGATGAGGTTACAACTGTGCAACCCTATGAGCTTTGGCAGACACACGTCGGGGCATTGAAATGTCACAATGCCTTAACAGCTCTGTGCATGAAAAGTACTTGAGGCATCCATCAGTCACTCATCCCTCATGTCTGATTGGTACACACAAACATACTGTAAAGAAACTGTGCTCGGTTAGAGACTGTGTTGTAGTGTTGACTGCAGAGTTGTCTGTGTGGTGAGGGTGATCACCAGGTGCAACTGCAGGGGTCTACTTCAGTTTGATATTAAATAGAACAACCTAATATAGGCATGGAAACAGCAGGTGAAGGAAAGAAAGAAAGAAGGAAGGAATCAAGGAAGGAAGTTTAGAGGGTGACAATTTCAAATCAATTTCTGGTTTCTGGCAGTCCAGAGGAGCGGTGTGCACAGGGTGGTCACAGTGTACTTGTTCAACTCTCCAGTGTTTCATCTTATACCTGCTGAGTAATCAGCGTGACAGAAGTTGAGTGCAACTGAACAAGGGCTTCCCCCAAGGCATGCTGGCCCACCAGAGCATCAAAGAAAGGTCTGTGAGTGAGATTTTGCGTTCTGATATCATAATCCTTTATGGGGTGCTTCACAAAATGCTTTACAGGATTTTTTCCCCAAATGAGGTGTTATTTAGCCTCCTTTTGCTTGTAAGTGGCCCACCTGTGCTGGCATGAGAATTTACCCCCTTCTCCTCAATTCTGTTGGGGGTGTGTGCGAGGGCCAAATTGGGTTTGCATTTGTTTCGTACTAATCCTTCTTATGAGGGAGAGAGGGAACGCTCTTATAGCAGGAGCCAGCTTTGATCCCCAGCAGATGAAGACAAAAAACACTTAAGCTTCTTAGACAGCCTCCTTTTTCTTTTACTTCCTTATTCATCTCTTGGCTCATCCCCTCGCCTCACTGCCCCCAGTGATGTGTCAAAGGAGGAGGAGGTCAGTGAGGTTGTGCAGGGCGGCCTCCAAACAGTTGCACGTTGCAAATGTACAAGTCAGGTTTAACAAACTTTTTTGCAGACACTGGGATTCATCTTATTTATTGCTTTATTGTGTGACAGTGGAAGCACACGTTTCCAAGCAGTAGTCAGCCACTTAGTGTGTTTGCGTTTAGTGTACCAAATGAAGCTTAGGGCTAAATAAAAAGCAGCTGTGTTGAAACTATACTGTCAACATCTGTGTCTCGGGTGCAGCGAATGAGATTAAATCAATATATGGCCTCTGTCTTTGGTTAGGGAGATTCTTTAGAACATTTAACATGCTTGTTTATTATATCTGCCACTGAGCACAGCAATGATAATTATCCCAATGTTGTGACCGAGGCAATGATTGTCTGTCTGTTGATATGTTTGTTTTCCCAACTGCAGGGGCATGAAAGACCTTTGCCATGACCCTGAAACTGAAACGTATACAGATGCAGACATCCAAAACATTTTTATCTAAACTCCAGGTGTCCAACACACACAGTCATACAGTGCACACACTTGTTCACACCCGTGCATGTCCAGAAGATAGACATCAACCGGGAGCTGCATTTGAGCATCTTTAAAATAGTTATTCATGAAAGTTTGATTTTTTTTTCCAAATCTATTTAGTTTCACTTTCTTTCTAAAACATACATGCAGGCTGTTTGAAGTTGGGGAGTACAGCTGCTGCCAGATCCCCCTCCTCTGTCACTCTCAGTAATCAGTCTGTCAGTGTGGTAATTAACCTGTAGAGTAAAAACAAGCATGTCTGGTGAACAGCCCTGTGCTCTAACATTCCTTCACCTTCCCTTATATTCTCCATATACTCCCCTTCACTCTGTGGCACCCTGAAATTGCTCATTTGCAATCTGTGAGGGGATGTGATGTCCAATAGAGGAAGTGTAAAATGATAATTCCGTTTTAAAAATAAGATTATATAAATAAGAACTGACTGTAACAGATATGATTGTTTTCAACAGCTCTTGCCACAGATGACTTGGGGCATTTAATAACTTCATAAATACTGTTAACATGACAAACTCTTATTAAAATAACAAAATACTCCAAAAATGTATTCCATCAGTGGCAGCCAGTCAATAGAGATCCTACAGCTGGATTCATGCTGCACCTCCACTGTCCACGTCCATTCGATCTCAAGGCTTATGTGACAAAAGTTACCTCATCGTGTCCAATCCGCGAATGTATGCAGACCCCTTCCGCAGACATCCGTGTGCAGCCCAAATTTTGTGACCGCGTAGCATGGGTGCGTTGACTGCTCATGCGCAAGACTGAACCTCCCATTCAATTCAACTTTATTTACATAGTGCCATTTCACAACAACAGTCATCTCATAGCACTTTCAACTGTAGGGGAAACACCCACAACTGCAGAAAGACCCCAGCAATCAGGTGATCCCCTGTGATCAAGTGCTTAGCGACAGTGGAGAGGGAAAAACTCCCTTTTAATAGTGATGAATTGACTTGATTTCTCTGTCTCTTTCTCACACTACTTTATCTGCTTGCTTTACACGCTCCACTGCAGAGATTAGATTACACCCCATAATTCATTCGTTGAAATCAGTTGGAATCAGCTCTGCCCACAGCTGAGCTGGCACGTTAAGTTTAAAATATGCTACAGATACAACGAGGTAAAAACCCCTCCCTCTTGCATGAGGGGGGTGGTCAGGCTATAAAAACCATAGGGCTCCACTTTGGGGGGCACACTCACTCCAGGAATTGCCTAAATGGTGTGTCCCAGCGCTGCTGTAATTCCATGGTGTGGGTGACCCCCACAGCCTACGGGACAAGCAGAGCGCTCAGCTGGAGCAATTAGCAGAACAGTGAGATGTATGGACTGATATCAATAGGTAGAGAGGAATTCCGGTGCCAGTAATCCTGCTATTGATATGTGTGACTCTAATGCAAATGTCCATGCCTTCCTGCTGTTTACTGTGATGTTAATATGCCATGCATGCATTGTCTAGCTGGGTATATAAGTCAACTGCATATCGCTTTCTCTCTCTTTTTGACCACTCTGATGACTTGCTGCTACTAGAGACGGAGGGATCGCTCCAACGCGCTCCCACAGCACTGGGGTGAACTCTCGTGATGGAGGATGAATAAAACACCCTTTTAAAACTTCAGTTCGCCGTGTCCGCCTGTACTTATTCCGTGCCTCCACACTGGTACCCCTTATTTTATCCTCCACACTGGTCGGCGCCGATGGTCTTCCCTTTTAAACTTCAGTTTGCCGTGTCTGCCTGCACTTATTCCGTGCCTCCACACTGGTGACCCCGAAGGAAAGAACACACTGACGACGAACGAACGCAGCCCCCAGCGGTGACTCCGACGACGAACAAACGTAGCAGCCTGACGCAAATGGACTGCCCTCCCTTCTGCCACAGGGAGACCTCAACGCAGAACCAACACCAGACGAACTCCCCCGGAGATCATCCACGACCGGGAAAGCTGCAGAAAGCGTCATGGTGTGACCCTTGCCTGAGATCTGGACATCCACGCTGGGACCGGCCGAGGGACACAGAACGTCTACTCCCTCTCACCGCTCCTCCGCATCCACACGAGCGCGCACGCACCTCGTCCTCTCTCCACGACGGCGACCTCCAGGGCCGGACGGAGAACGCAGCGCTTGGACCAGAACGCACCATGACCCGGCACGAGCGAACGACAGCAACAGCCCAAACAAGGAAGACCATCGGCGCCGACGACGCTGATTTCCATCAAGCTCCCTGACCCTGACCCACCTCTCAACAGCGGACCACCCACGCACCGAACCCCCACACGCACACCGGGGGGTTACGAGGACAGCGCACCACGCACGGGACAATACCGGCTCCACAGACTGCCATCGTCCTCAGCCGCTGCACATGCCCGAGAAACACGGCTGACCGCCATCCTCGGAACCTTCAGGGCTGCCCACGCACCTGAACCAGACACGCAGCCCGCACACAGGATTTTGTATGGGTCTCAGCCACGGCGCACAATGGGAATTCAGCCGTCAGCTGTCCCCGAGGGCTTTAGGGCTGCGCCTGCACCTAAAGCCAACACGCCAAGTCCCCCACACAGCTCCAGCTTCTGTTTTTTTCTTCATGGCTGCTACGCATCCTCGCAGGACTGAACCGTGAGAGGAGTCAGAGACAAATGTTTCTTCTCACTGCCGCTGTGGATCTCCGCCACGTTTAACGGGACAGCCCCTCAACATCGTGGATCCACATGCAATTTTTGCGCGGCCCAGACAACTTCGCCGTCCCGGGCCGGCACTTGCTACCCACACCCCCCCTCCCTCCCGCTCCTCCGGCCCAGAGCTTTTCCTGCAGCTCGCTTCCAAAGCCGGACGATCGACGCCTCAGCCCCCTGCTGAGCCCTCTGGGGGGGAGTGGTGTGGGTGACCCCCACAGCCTACCGGACAAGCAGAGCGCTCAGCTGGAGCAATTAGCAGAACAGTGAGATGTATGGACTGATATCAATAGGTAGAGAGGAATTCCGGTGCCAGTAATCCTGCTATTGATATGTGTGACTCTAATGCAAATGTCCATGCCTTCCTGCTGTTTACTGTGATGCTAATATGCCATGCATGCATTGTCTAGCTGGGTATATAAGTCAACTGCATATCGCTTTCTCTCTCTTTTTGACCACTCTGATGACTTGCTGCTACTAGAGACGGAGGGCTCGCTCCAGCGTGCTCCCACAGCGCTGGGGTGAACTCTCGTGATGGAGGATGAATAAAACACCCTTTTAAAACTTCAGTTCGCCGTGTCCGCCTGTACTTAATCCGTGCCTCCACACTGGTACCCCTTATTTTATCCTCCACAATATTTCACTTTCAGTAAAAAAAAAAAAGGAAAATATACTTCATCTCTCAGCCTGGTTATTTGGCCGTCGTATCAAAGAACTGTGGTTTAAGGTATGTTAGACTCAACAACAGGAAGAAACCTCCAGCAGAACCAGACTCAGGGAGGGGCAGTCATCTGCTGTGACTGGCTGGGGGGTGAGGGGATAGAGAAGAAGAAGAAAAGAACAGACATGTAGAGAGCAAACAGCACAATGGAGACTCAATCTGTGGGAGAGAACAAACAGATATTAATGACCAGCAAAAATATTTCATTGAGAGTGAAGAAAGGAGTGAAGCCCTGTGCATTGTTGGAGGTCCCCCGGCTGTCTAAACCTATTAGCAGCATAACTAAGGGAGGGTTCAGGGGCACATGATCCCTCCCTAATTATAGGCTATTGTGGAAGATGTGAAAATGACGAGGCAGAGTTCTTTCTCAGAGTCAGCTTTATTCACATCTCCATCATTTCAAAGCAGAGAAAAAAGAGAGTGAAACAGTAAACTCTCGTCCTTAAATATCAGGGACTTCACACCTCATAGATCACATGTCACATAGACCACCTTGCATAATAAAGACAGTCACAATGCATTTCACCACCTTGCATAATAAAGACAGTCACAATGCATTTCTCTCCATGATATCACTTCCACTGTCTCCCATGCATCCTTTCCTTAATCTCTTAATTGACCCCCCACAGTCTCCAGCCTTGCATACCAAGGCTAAGATTCCTGCCTTTGTTCTGACCTAAAATGTGAGTCACAAAACCGGTCCAACAGGTCCCATGTGTGTTCCCACACAAGCCCCCCCAGCATTTTAGAAAAACAGAACAACAAGAAGATAACCACATGCATGCCGTGATAGCATCAATACACATCAGTCCACATGCTGGATAGGCTTCAGCCTCCTGCCAAATCTGCTGTAGCTGGGGTTCACCGTCTCTGCGGCGCTGTCACGCTGGAGGTTTGCCGTCTGGGGGCGGAAACCCTTTGTCAGTCTCTGCGGGTGTTCTGGGGAAACATTACTTTGGGAAACATTACTGTGTGAAACCCTCCGTGGTGGTCTACCTCGCCGCGGGGCCTTTGCCAACAGCACTTCCTCATCTGCCACCACAAAAGCGGGTTTAAGTCTGTTTATGCAAATTTTCTCTTTCCTACCCCCCAAATCTAGCAAAAACTGCTTGTCCCCTGTTTCTAGCACTCTGAATGGTCCGTCATAAGGCGGCCGCAACGGGGTTCGATGCACATCGTGTCTAACAAAAACAAACTCTGCGTTCTTCAAAGTTTTAGGCACAAAAACGCGTGGAAAACTGTGGTGCGCGGGACCGGGCAGCGTGCTTGATTCTATGTTACTCTGCAACAGCTGAGATGGGGAGGCGTTTGGCGCAGGGTTATCTGGGAGAAACTCCCCAGGCAGCCGGAGTGGCTGCGCAAACACGAGCTCCGCTGGTGAGGCTTCTAGATCCTCTTTAGGTGCAGAACGCAACCCCAATAACACCCATGGTAACTTGTCAACCCAATTTGTATCCGTCAGTGACGCTCTGAGAGCCGCTTTCAATGACCTATGAAAACGTTCGCATAACCCGTAAGCCTGCAGATTGTACGCAGTTGTGCGGTGAATTGTGACACCCAGGCTGCGGGCCATTGTCGACCAAAGCTCGGAAACAAATTGAGGGCCTCTGTCGGATGTAATGTCCGACGGAACGCCGAAGCGCGCCACCCAAGCTGTTAAAAACACGCGCGCCACTTCCTCGGCCGTGGTTGATGCCAGCGGGACCACTTCAGGCCAGCGCATGGTGCGGTCCACCATTGTCAGAAGATGTGTGCACCCCTGTGACAGCGGGAGGGGTCCAACGAGGTCCACATGAACGTGATCGAACCTCTTGGCCGGAATGTGAAACTGTTCCATAGGAGCCCTCGTTTGCCTGTGTACTTTGGCTCGTCGACACGCCGTGCAGGCTGCTGCCCACTCTTTGACCTGTTTGCGGAGGCTCGGCCACACAAATTTTTCTCCCACCATTTTGACTGACGCGCGCACTCCAGGGTGCACCAAAGAATGAACCGAGTCAAAAACGCGGCGGCGCCACGCGGCCGGTAATACTGGACGCGGCCGTCCAGTGGAGACATCGCAGATTAGGGGGGGCATACCGTCTTGCAGCACCCTGCTCTCCAGCCTTAACCCTGTTGGTCCAGACTGGAGCGCGTGCACGTCCGCGTCATTAACCTGCTCCGCGGCCATGGCTGCATAATCTAACCCTATGCTGACTGGGGCCGCCACGGTGCGCGAGAGGCAATCTGCCACTACATTGAGTTTGCCGGCCACATGCTGAATATCAGTGGTAAACTCTGATACGGTGGCCAGCTGTCTCTGTTGCCAGCCTGACCACGGTTCAGAGACCTTGGCCATCGTGAATGTTAGCGGTTTGTGATCAACGAACGCGGTGAAAGCGCGTCCTTCCAGCCAGAACTGAAAGTGGCAGATGGCCAAATGGAGAGCGAGCAGCTCCCTGTCGAACGCGTTGTATTTACGTTCACTATCGCGCAAGGTCCTGCTGAAAAATGCGAGGGGCTGCCAAACCCCGGCTACATGTTGCTCCACGACCGCCCCTATGGCCACTTCTGACGCGTCAGTGGTGAGCGCTATGCGGGCCATTGGGTCTGGGCGTGCCAACAACGCAGCCTTTGCAAAGGCTGCTTTCACCTCCGAGAACACTTGGTCCCGCTCCGGGGACCACTCGACCTTATCTGCGGGTTTCTTTTTTTGGAGCGTGGCATACAGCGGCTGCATGAGTTGCGCCGTGCAGGGGAGAGAACGGTTATAAAAATTCACCATTCCCAAAAACTCCTGCAATGCCCTGACTGTCTGCGGCCGGGGAAAATCTGCCACAGCGCGCACTTTGTCAGGCAGCTGCTCCTTCGGGGGAGACGCGGTGTCCTAAAAAATCGATCTGCGCCACCCCGAACTGACACTTCGCTGGGTTGATTATTAACCCGTGATCTCCCAATCTTGGGAAAACTGTGGCCAGGTGTTTTTCGTGTTCGTCTTCGGACGCGCTGGCTACTAAAATATCGTCCAGGTAGATGAACACGAAAGGGAGATCGCGAAGCACCGCGTCCATCATGCGTTGGAACGTCTGAGCAGCCCCTTTAAGTCCGAATGGCATGCGTAAAAACTCGAATAAACCAAACGGAGTTATTACCGCTGTTTTGGGTATGTCCTCAGCGTGCACTGGGACTTGGTGGTAACCGGGGACCAAGTCTATTTTCGAAAAAATGCACGCCCCTGCCAAATGAACCAAAAAATCTTGGATATGTGGGATTGGGTAGTGGTCATGCGCTGTAGCGTTGTTTAACCTGCGGAAATCCCCGCAAGGGCGCCATGATCCGTCAGCTTTCGGGACCATATCTAGGGGGGAAGCCCACGGACTGTTTGAACGTCGGATAATGCCCAACCTCTCCAGGTTGGCGAACTCCTCGCGCGCTATGGCTAGTTTAACTGCGTCCAAGCACCGAGCTTTTGCAAAAACGGGCAGTCCGGTAGTGGTAATAAAATGCTCCACCCCGTGCTTAGCGACCGTTGCCGAAAAAGTGGGGACAGTGAGTGCTGGGAACTGAGTGAGCAGTGTGTGGAACTTACCGCCTGCTGCTGTGACGTTGGCTTGTGCTGTTGGCGGGGCTACTCGCGCTGTACAGGGGATAGAATCAAAAGAAAGTGCATTAACCAGGCGCCTGTTAGCGAGATCAACCAACAACCCATGTGAGCACAAAAAATCAGCCCCCAGCATATTGAAATTTACTGTTGCTACAACAAAAGTCCACTCATATGCACGGCCGTGTAGAGACAGAAGCAGAGTCTTCTCACCAAAGGTCTTAATCTCCGAGCCGTTCACCGCTGTCACCCGGGGACCTCCGGAACCAGCCAGTCTGTCCGCGTAGGAAGGTGTGATGAAACTCAACTGGGAGCCTGTGTCGACGAGGAACTGCCTCCCGGAGCGTGCGTCCAACAAGTAGAGCAGCTTGTTCTCTTCCCCGAGGGCCGCGGCTGCTACCGACCCCCGGTCTTGGCGTTTCCCGAATGCCCGAACTGGCACGGCGGTACACACTTGCGTGCCCTCTCTGCGAAGCGGCGATGGTAGAAACAAAAGACGTCCGGTCCACGCTCCCTGGCCCTTGCCGCTGCCGTCGTCGGTGAGTCTGGCACCGCTGCCTCTGGCCTCCTGTCGTCTCCAGTCGTCGCGCCGAGTTCCGCTGCAGCAGCTGTGGCTGCGCGCCGCTTGGTGGCGTTGACAATCCGCTGCGCCTCTCGGCCCAGCGCGCGGTAGTCCCGTAGGGCCAACAGTGGCGAACTGGCCAGAACCGCTCTCGCTGCTGACGGTAGAGTCCTGATGAAGAGGTGGGTGAAAATGAAGTGATCGTCGTCAGAGTCTTTCAACCTCAACAACTTCTCCATCAGGCTCGTGGGCATGTCGTTTTCCCCCTCCGTCAGCGCCAGGAGCCTCTCTGCTCGCTCCTCCGCCGAGGGGGTGAATTGCTGGATGAGTGCAGCCTTCAACATGCCGTATTTGTCGCTCTCCGGCGGCTGGTCGATCAGGCTCTCCCCATGCTGGGCCGTGTTGTTGTCCAGCTTTGCGACTACGTGGTAGAATTTCGTGGCATCTACCGATATCCCCCGGAGGTTGAACTGCGCCTCAACCGCGTCGAACCAGGAGCGCGGATTGTTCTGCCAGAAGTCCGGTAGCTGGACTGTAGCGGCATTCGCTTGGCTGGGGGCTTCTGACGCGGCTGACCCGGGGGAATTTTCTTCTTCCATGATACGTCTCGGGTCACCAGTGTGGAAGATGTGAAAATGACGAGGCAGAGTTCAGAATCAGAATCAGAATCAGAATCAGGTTTATTGCCATTGTTCATGTAGTACACAAACTAGGAATTTGTCTCGGTACAATGCTGCAACATTAAACATGATAAGATAAGAGAAATAAACTATACATGTAATAAAGTGTAGGATAAGATTAAGTGATACTGGTCAACAGTTAAAATATATATTAGCCAGCAGCAGATACTGTGGAGAACTATATAGTGCAGTCGGTAATGCAGGAAGAAAACAGTGATGATTGACATGAGTCTGGTTGAGCTGCTGTACATAGTGCACGAGAGTCAATAAGTCACTTAGTGTTCAGCAGTCTAATGGCAGAGGGGAAGAAGCTGTTCATGTGACGGGAGGTTTTAGTCTGGATGGACCGAAGTCTTCTACCAGAGGGAAGGGGGGCAAACAGTACGTGACCAGGGTGTGAGGGATCGGCTATGATCCGGCCAGCACGCCTCCGGGTCCTGGAGATGTACAGATCCTGGAGAGATGGGAGCTTGCAGCTGATCACCTTCTCAGCAGTGCGCACGACACGCTGCAGCCTTAGTCTGTCCCTGGCAGTGGCTCCTGCGTACCACACGGTTATGGAGGTGGTGAGGATGGACTCGATGATGGCTGTGTAGAACTGCACTAACATCTTGGTGGGTAGCTTGAGCTTCCTCAGCTGCCGCAGGAAGAACATCCTCTGCTGGGCTTTTTTGATGAGTGAGCTGATGGTCAGCTCCCATTTGAGGTCCCGGGTGATGGTAGTGCCTAGGAAGCGGAAGGAATCAGCAGTGGTGATGGGAGAGCCTGAGAGGGTGAGGGGGGGCAGAGGAGTAGTGACTTTCCTGAAGTCAGAAAGAGTTCTTTCTCAGAGTCAGCTTTATTCACATCTCCATCATTTCAAAGCAGAGAAAAAAGAGAGTGAAACAGTAAACTCTCGTCCTTAAATATCAGGGACTTCACACCTCATAGATCACATGTCACACAGACCACCTTGCATAATAAAGACAGTCACAATGCATTTCTCTCCATGATATCACTTCCACTGTCTCCCATGCATCCTTTCCTTAATCCCTTAATTGACCCCCCCCCACAGTCTCCAGCCTTGCATACCAAGGCTAAGATTCCTGCCTTTGTTCTGACCTAAAATGTGAGTCACAAAACCGGTCCAACAGGTCCCATGTGTGTTCCCACACAATATCAAAAAGGAAGGTTTTAACCCTATTCTTAAAAACAGAGATTTAGTCTGACTCCCGAATCCAGATTGGCAGCTGGTTCCACAGGGGAGGAGCTTGATAACTGAAGGCTCTGCCTCCCATTGCACTTTTGGAGATTCTAGGTATTACAAGTAATTCTGCATTTTGGGAGCGTAGTGCTCTGTTAGGATAATAGGGTAGTAGCAGATCTTTTAAATAAAAAGTGCCCTGATTTAGAGCTTTGTAAGTGAGAAGAAGGATTTTAAACTTAATTCTAAACTCTATGGGAAGCCAATGAAAGGAGGCCAGAACCGGAGAGACATGATCTCGCTTTCTAGTACCTGTTAAAACTCTTGCTGCAGCATTTTGGATCAGCTGAAGACTTTTTAAAGATGTTTCTGATAATAAAGAGTTACAATAATCTAATCTAGAGCTAACAAAAGCGTGGATTAGTTTCTCAGCATCACTCTGAGACAAGATTCTCCTAATCTTGGCAATATTACGCAAATGATAGAAGGCAGTCTTCAAAACAAGTTTAATATGTGAATTAAAAATAGATCTTGATCAAAAATAACTCCAAGGTTCCTCACAGAACTATTAAGAGAAAGAGTAACTGCATCCAAACTAAAAGTTTGATTTGGAAAGGTATTTCTAAGTTTTTTTGGACCAACAAGAATGACTTCAGTCTTATCTTATTACACCGGAGTGGTAGCTCAGTTGGTAGAGCATCTGCCCCACACCCGGGAGGCAGGGGTTCAAATCCCGGCCGGGTCATGCTGAAGACCATATAAAATTGGAAATTCCTGCCGTCCAGCTTGGTGCTCAGCAATAATGGAATGGAGGAGGGAAATTTGTGGTGGCGCCTTGCATGGCAGCGGCCCTCTGATTCTACACTTGGGGTGTGTGTGATTAACACAGTAGATAGGTAAAGCACAATCTCGTTCTACTGTACATGATTGGTTGTACAGTTGAATGACAATAAAGGGTGATTTGATTTGATCTGAATTTAATAGCAGGAAACTGCAAGTCATCCAAGCTTTGATTTCCTTAAGACAGGCTTCTAACTTGGCTAATTGATTACCATCATCTGGCTTCATTGACAGGTATTATTGTGTGTCATCTGCATTACCATGAAAATGTATACAGTGCTTTCTAATAATGTTGCCTAGCGGAAGCGTATATAAACTAAAAAGAATAGGGCCTAGCACAGATCCCATGTGGAACTCCGTGACTGAGCTTTGAGTTGGAAGAAAGCTCATTATTGACATGAACAAACTGGAACCTATCAATCAATCAAACTTTATTCCAGACTCATGGTGTCATGAATCCGGGTTTGGAGACCGAACCCGATTCTGACTCATCGTTATAAATTGATCTAATTTCCTCCTGACAGCTCAGGCATGCCCCCTCCTCCTGTCAAGCTCCGTCAGCTGCACTGTCATGGTGTTCACACATACACATACCCACACGCACACACACAAGTGCCTTTCCTTATCGTGCTTTACGTAGCCCTGTGGCACGAGGATCCATTTAGACCAGGCTGTTGAGCATTCGG
Source organism: Pholidichthys leucotaenia (assembly GCA_020510985.1). Taxonomy (NCBI): domain Eukaryota; kingdom Metazoa; phylum Chordata; class Actinopteri; order Cichliformes; family Pholidichthyidae; genus Pholidichthys; species Pholidichthys leucotaenia. Next base: position 358,144,930 of record CM035842.1, on the reverse strand, counting down.
CTGCCGCCCTGCATGTTTAATGGCCAAAACTAGTCATTACGTCACTCTGTATTTCTGTCGCTGAACTGAACTGTATTCGGTGATAATTGGACTGTTTGTTCCCTTTGTGTGGTTAATAAAAGTGCACCATCTACTCTCACTTTTGGGTTTATTCATTCCCTCTCTTGTGCGCCGAGCTGTGGCGCACAGAGGTTTATGACAGAATGCCCCGAACAGTGTAAAAACCCAGCGGAGAGGTGGTGCACAAGTGAGTGTTTTTGCTTCATCTCCTTAGTGCTTTTCCTCTAGTCGTCCGCATGGACTTTTCTGTTTTTGGACTCAGCCCCAAGGAGTGTGGAGTGGCTGACCGAGCTGTGGTATTTGTCTCCCGGGCTCAAGCCACCAACTCCCCGAAGGAGAATTTCCTGCTGTTCGACATCGCGGTCAAGGTGCTCCAGACGTGCTCCGGTCTTTGGAAATATCCGGGGTTGACGGCATTTCTCACCGCGGTCCATGAGTCATGCTGACAGCTGGAAGCGGTGACAGGAGGGGCCATCGGAGCTCAACTGCGGCTTCCCACAACATGGTCCCGGAGGACCGGAGCCCGCCGCTTGCCGCCCGAGCCGGAATACTCCTCCCCCCGCCGGATTTCTTGTCCTGCTCCCGAGAGGATGACGCAGGACACCGAGGCAGCAGCAGACATTATCACCAGTCAGGAGTTCAGGCAAGTTCACCTCTATTCTCTTGCTATGTCTCCTGAAGTGATTAATCAGATTTCTGTGGAGGAGCTTCAGACATTGTTACCCACTGAAGCTCCCCAAACAGCTGCTGCCACAGCTCCTGATTCCTTGTCCTCTGTCTCCCTTCACTCCCTGCTGGTTCCAGGCGAGGACAGTCAGACGCAGGAGGAGCGGGAGGAATTAACCACACGGCGTGAGGGTCATCATAGGTCTAAGTGACGGAAAAGGCCTGTGACCTCATCGGCTGTTCCTAATCAGATGTCAAACCCGACCCCTGCAGCGGCGAAGCCCCCCTCGGTGTCAGCTGTCATGCCAGCAGACACCCCTTCAGCTTTAGCCACAGTTCCCGTCATTGGGCTGTCCACCCCAGCCGCCGGAGAGACTGTGTGCCACTCCGGACCCGTCCACCTCCATGCCGTTTGGGCTGGCTTCTCCGTCAATCACCGAGGAGCCTAGAAGACCTATGGACATGGAGAGGGAGGACAACACACCGTCGGTAGCCGCCAGCATTCAGACCCGGAAGGCCAGGCAAGTGGGTTTTCATGTAACCTCTGTCATTAAGGATAAGCCTTGTCTGTCCCCCGGGAGAGAGCCTCAGGCTAGGCAGTCGCCTGAGTGCTCTCCCCTGGCTGCTCCTATGATGAACTCACCTATTTCCTCTGTTTTTCCATCCCCTGCCTGGGAGCGTCGACCAGCCATGGAGCTCGACAATCGGGGGAGGAGGGAATGCAGGGTGCTGGAGGACTGCACCCCACAGATCAGCTGCGACCAGCGGAGGAGCGCTGCGACTGACCAGAGGCGGGTGGCAATGAAGGAGCATCATCCCGCTTCAGTCTCCGCGGACACAGTGCCACCCAGGTCTCCACCTCCAGGCTTCATGCCGGGAGGATTACTGGCATTAGGGGCTCCACTGGAGGAAACCACAACTGCCGAAACCATCATGCCTGTTGTGGGGGCCGCCATGGCAGATCCATCCCCAGGACTGGACCTCCAGCCGATTGGACACCAAACATCGTCGTCAGAGTCCTGGACAGTGGTAGAACCCGAGCACAGGCAAGTAATCTCTCCTGTTGTTCACCTGTCATGTGTTGAGAGTTCTTGCCTGGCTCTTGGGGAGGAAAGTTGGGTGCAGCCTCCAGCTGCATCTGAACTTTCCTCACTGGGTCCTGCCACTGCCGGCGACCCTAACCGTCTCTGATCTCTCGTCTCCTTCGAGCTCCTTCCTAGGGTCGCCGGAGAGGAGTCGCTGTAACCAGGGTTGCCCATGGATGAGGAGGGTCCAGTTGTCCCTAAGGAGGTCGATGGGGATGTAGCACTCGACGGACTGGAGAGACCTACGCATCCTAAATCACCGGAGTCCTGGACAGCGGTGGAGCAAGAAGTCAGGCAAGTGTGCTCCATTATGTCAGGAGTGTCAATAGTAATGTCACACTGCCTGACTTATGGTGAGGTGGACCCAGGGCAGCTAACAGTAGCCCTCGGGACCGCCACACCGGGCTCTGCCACTGCCGGTGACCCTGACCCAGTTTCTCTTTCTCTCCCTTTGGGTTCGGAGCCTCCGGCCAGGGTCGCCAGGGAGCTACTGGAGGCAACCGAGTATCGGGGCCCAACGCCGGAGGACACAAGGAGCATCACCTCCCTCACTGGGGAGGTCACCGCGGGAGCAATGAGGCCCCTGATGGGGGTCACCGCAGGTGCAATGGTGCTCCAACCAGAGCCCACCGCGGGTGCAGCAGGGTCTGAGCCAGGGTCCAGCGCGGGTGCAGCAGGGCCTGAGCCGGGGTCCGTCGCGGGTGCAGCCACGTCCCAGACCGGGACCATCACGGGTGCAGCCACATTCCAGACCGGGATCGTCCCGGGCGCAGCCACGTCCCAGACCGGGACTCTCACAGGTGCTACGGTTCCCCTGCCCCAAGCCTCAAACGGCAGGGGTGCTCCCGTTCCTTGGCTTCCCCGCCGAGGTCCCTGAGGTTGGAGGCTGCCTCGCCACCCTCCGCTCAGGGCCTGGTGACTCCACCACGCTAGTCGGCCACCCGAAGAACTTGGCTTATGGGTCGGGTGGCCCATCAGCCCAGGCAGGCCGCCGGACACTACCCCATGGGCTGCTTGCTGGATCTGGTACTGGGGCAGGCTACACGATCTATCACTCCTCACCATACTGGGGACCTGGGACTCAGGTCGACCCCCTGAACTCTGGACTTCGGGGGAGGGGTGTTAGTGTTCCAGGTTGGGGTTTGTTAGGAGGGGTTTGGCTCTTTATTCTATTTTTGTTCTGATTGTGTTTTCACTGGTTGCTTCCCTCCTAACTGGTTTTCCCCCACCTCCCACCCTGGGTTAGTGTTTATTGCTGGGGGGGGAGGGGTTCCCTTGAGGGGTGTTGTTTCGTTTCCTTTTTACTGATGGTGCTGGGGTGTCTGGTATCCACCCCTAGAGGGGGGAGCCTTGTCATGAATCCGGGTTTGGAGACCAAACACGATTCTGACTCATCGCAATGCCTTGACCTAATTTCCTCCTGACAGCTTGGGCACGCCCCCTCCTCGTGTCAAGCTCTGTCAGCTGCACTGTCATGGTGTTCACACATACACGCACCCACATACACACACACACACACAAGCACATGCTTCATTCACTCTCATTCACACACGCTCTCACACACCGGATGCCAATTAGTTCTTCCCACACATTTTCACACCGGCAATCTCTTTCCTCATTAGCTTCTGGAGTATATGTTTGCCACTCCAGGGGAAAGAGATTGTCGGGGCATTCACCCTCATTCATGGCAGCAACCTCCCCATGAATGACGTTCCACTCCCTTCACGTACTCAGCCCGACATCTGCAGAGATCCATTCCTGGGTGTTTGCAGCTGCCTCAGCTTCTACCCCTTTTCCGCCAGACTGCTTGGTTTCTCCCTGGAACTGCTCCAGCTTCGTAAGTGTCTTTTTTGCCTTTTCTCCTGTGCTCTGCAGCCCTGAGGCACGAGGCCATGAGCCTTTCCTTTTCGTGCTTTGCGCAGTCCTGCAGCATGAGGCTCCATTTAGACCAGGCTGTTGAGCATTTGGCTGCCGCCCTGCATGTTTAGTGGCCAAAACTAGTCATTACGTCACTCTGTATTTCTGTCGCTGAACTGAACTGTATGTCATCGGCCTCCGTCAGTCTATGATGACCATGGAAGAGAATCCTAAACGTCTACTCTGCTGGAACAGCACTGCCTGTGGCTGAACAGGCCGATGCGCGAATGGCAGTCCCTGTCACACAGGTCGCACTTGTGGGTGGTCTCCGTGCTGCTGGGTCTGTGGCGGTTCTTCCTGCGGGTCCTTTTTTCATCTGCTGCAGCAGTCAGTCTCTCTTCACCTGCCTTGAGCTGTCTGGTCAGGGTGCCTCTCCATTTGGAGCGGTCCGTTGCAAGGTCCTCCCAGCGCTCTGTGTTGATCTCCAGGGCCTTCATGTCTCTCTTGCAGATGTCTCTAAAGCGCAGCTGTGGGCGGCCAACGTCTCTCCTGCCATTTGCCAGTTCTCCGTAGAGGACGTCTTTGGGGATTCTGCCATCCTCCATACGGTGAACGTGGCCTAGCCAGCGGAGCCTGCGCTGCCTGAGTAGAGTGAGCATGGAGGGAAGGCCGGCGCGGGACAGAACTTCTGTGTTGGGCACTTTGTCCTGCCAGGATATGTCCAGGATGTGGCGAATGCAGCGCAAGTGGAAGGAGTTCAGTCTCTTTTCCTGCCGGGCGAATGTTGTCCACGTCTCACTCCCATAGAGCAGTGTGCTGATGACGCAGGCATTGTACACTGCCATCTTCGTCTTGACAGAGTGTTTGGGATTCTCCCACACTCGTGTGGTGAGGCGAGCGAGTGTGAAGGCTGATTTTCCAATCCTCTTGTTGATCTCTGTATCAAGGGAGAGGTTGTTGCTGATCGTGGACCCCAGGTACGTGAACTGATTCACGACCTCCAGCTCGTAGTCGTCGATGGTGATGGTTGGTGGTGCTTCCATGCCTTGCGCCAAGACGTTAGTCTTCTTCAGGCTGATGGTAAGCCCGAAGTCCTTGCATGCCTGGGAGAAGCGGTCCATCAGGGTCTGAAGCTCCTGCTGTGTGTGGGTTGCAACTGCAGCGTCGTCTGCGAACAGCATGTCTCTGATTAGAGCCTCGCGTACTTTGGTTCTGGCTTTCAGGCGGGCGAGGTTGAAAAGCCTGCTGTCAGAACTTGTGTGCAGGTAGATTCCCTCTGTTGCTGTGCTGAAGGCATGCCTCAGGAGCATAGCAAAGAAAATCCCAAAGAGGGTTGGCGCAAGTACACAGCCCTGTTTCACTCCACTGCATATGTTGAATGGCTCTGAGACATTGCCATCGTGCTGCACTATCCCCTGCATGTTGGTGTGAAACGATTCGATGAGGCTTTGCAACTTTGGTGGGCATCCTATCTTTGGCAGGATCTTGAAAAGGCCCTCTCTGCTGACCAGATCAAACGCTTTGGTGAGGTCGATGAAGGCAACGTACAGGGGCATGTTCTGTTCTCTACATTTCTCCTGGAGTTGGCGGATGGAGAATATCTGTTTATCTGAATATCTGATGGACTGTTTGTTCCCTTTGTGTGGTTAATAAAAGTGCACCATCTACTCTCGCTTTTGGGTTTATTCATTCCCTCTCTCGTGTGCCGAGCCGTGGCGTGCGGAGGTTTATGACACATGATCCATCAAAATAAAAACAGACAAAAACAAGACAATTGCGCGGTGGTGGAGTGGTTAGCACTGCGGCAGCACAGCAACTCACCCTTGGCCGGGAGATCCTGGGTTCGATCCCAGTCCCCAACCAACAGTGATCAGTGTGGAGTTTGCATGTTCTCCCCGTGTCTGCGTGGGTTTACTCCGGGATTTCTCTGGTTTCCTCCCACATGCCAAAAACATGCAAGTTAGGTTAACTGGCATCAAAACTGGGAATTCTAAATTGTCCTTAGGTATGACTGTGAGAGTTAACGGTTGTCTGTATCTCTGTGTTGGCCCTGCGATGGACTGGCGATCTGTCCAGGTTGTACCCTGCCTCTCGCCCAAAGATGCTGGAATACGCTCCAGCCCCCCCGCGACCCGAAAAGGATTAAGCGGAAGAAGATGAATGAATGAAAAAAACAAGACAATTAAAACAGAAACAATTAAAAACAATTAATAAAGAAGTACAAATACAGTCCAGACTTTAAAAAGATTTAAAAAGGCAACTGTACCAATGCCTTCTAAACTGTGACTGACAGTGAATAGAACTGAGCTTAATGCTAGACATATCCTAGATGATTTAATTTCCAGATACATCAAGACGACAGATGAATTTATACATAAGATTCCCTATTACTGCATGCAGTGTATTAACATGTGATGACACAAATAACTCAAAAGCACTGCACCACTGAGGCTTTTTAAGTAAAATTCTTAAAGCATCATTGTAAGCAACCTGTAATTTCTGCATGCTTTGTTTCCTATAATTTATCCATAAATGAGCAGTATGTAAAGGATAAGGGCCTGTACTTATATAGCACTTTTCTAGTTTCAAAGACCACTCAAAGCGCTCCACTAGTACTAACCCTCTACTCTAAGCGCCTATAGGAGACATATCTAGGGACAATTTAGAACAACCAATCAACCTAGCATGCATGTCTTTGGATTGTGGGAGGAAACTGGAGCCCCCGGAGTAAACCCACGCAGCACAGGGAGAACATGCAAACTCCACAAAGAAAGGTTCCTAACCCTGCCAGCCTGGGGATTCAAACCTGGAACCTTCTAGCTGTAAGGCAACAGTGCTAACCACTGCATCACCGTGCTGCCCAATAAAAGTGTACAATAGGTTTTAAAAAGAACCAGCTTCACCTCATCTGAACAAAAGCCAAACCTACGTGCAAGAACATTTGCTTGCATGTAGATTTTGCAGCGCTGTCTGAGAATATCGTCATCATCAGTCATTCTGTCATTAATAAAATGTCCCAGATATTTAACTTTATCCCTGACAATTAATTCCCTGCCTGCCAAATCAAAAACAGGGAATTTCATTATCAAATCTTCTCTAGTAGAGCAAATCAGCACTCAACTCTTATTCGTATTATATTTTATGTCATTTTCATCTCCATAAGCAGTACACAGTCTTAATAACTCCTGAAGACCAGCACTACTTGGACTGAGAACAACTAGATCGTCAGCATACATAAAATGATTCACTTACTTATTCCCTATTAAACACCCAGTTTTACAGGCATTCAGGTGCTTTGACAAATCATCCATATAAAGAATAAATAGGACAGGGGACAATAAATTGCCCTGTCTAACACCATCGCTCACACCAAATGGAGATGAGTGACTCCTACCCCATTTCACCAGCATCTTCTGATGTGCATACCAGTAAATCAGGATATGTACTAAGAACTTGGGAACCCCCCCATCATTCATTTTACTAAACAATTTTCTGTGATTAACATGGTCAAACGCCTTAGAGGGGTCAATAAAACACAAAAAAATTGATGAATTTTGACTTCTATATTTATTTATAGTTTCTTTTAAAGCATATATGTACAGATCTGTTTCATGATGGGGTTTAAATCCAAATTGATAATCAGTAGATTTAATGAATACATTTAATTTTTGAAACAGTATTCTTTCCAGTACTTTAGATATTATATTGGATATAGCTATGGGCCTGTAATTGTCTAGGCTACACAGCTTGCCAGCTTTATCTTTAATGACTGGTACCAACACAACAGACAATGATTCTGGTAACATCCCATGAATCATGAAGCTGGTGAAACCGATTGCCAGAAGAGGAGCAATTCTTGAGCTAGCATATTTAAGGTGCTCAGCAGAAATACAGTGTAGAAAACTCAATTTATTATCAGACAGCTCTCTGATGGCTTTGGTCACCGCATAAGTATCAATCAAGAATGAATCATCCCTCTCTACTTTCCCTACTTTATAAGTTTCATCATTAATTGAATTAAACAATGAATAAAAATGCTGCCGCCATAAATCAACAATATTTTCTACACCTGAAATACCTTCCAGAGTACAGGGTAAAGATGTTTTACAATTACTAATCCATCTAAGCTCCTTACAGAAATCTGTGACATTCTTATCTAACAGTTTCTTGGCCAAGGAATTACTTCTCATTAGCTGCCCATTTTTAGAAATATAACGGATAGCATACTTAAATTTTGCATTTGTACGTTTCTTCATCTCAAACTCTGGCCCTTGTCTGGGTCTCCCAGCCACCACCCATGCTTTATATGCATCACGGGCTTCAGAATAAGGCACAGCTACAGCCTCAGTCCAGCCAGGTCTTACATTATGTGTCTTATATATCTTATATCTTATATATCTTCCTATAATAAGGCTTAAATTGCCAGATTTAGCAATATTGCTAATTTGCACCTGTAGTCCCCCGTTGGGTCACAAAAACACACAAACAAGCAATCATACACGAGAAAAACAACTGCAATATAACTGTACAAAGTGGATATGCAAAGTGCAAGAGTTAAGGTGTTACAAAACAAAACAATCAAATGTCACATGAGTGAAGTGCTATGTATGTATACACACACACATGCACCCAAGCACCTCACAGCAACAACAAACAACAGCAACAAGCAAGAGCTGGGGCATATGGTGACCAGCTGGGGAGACCCAGCTGGAGACAGATAGAGTGATGATATAGAGTGAAATACGTGACAGTAATGTACTGTAAGCTGGTTGCCAACCGCCAATCAAATCTAAAAAAAGAAGAAGAAGAAGAGGTGGGGCATATGTGTGTGACGTATGGGCACATACAGTATACATATGCGCATACTGCAGACCAACCACTGGTTATGTGTACAGTTTTGGTTGTTTAAAAGCCAATTTTTTGCAATAAGTCTTAAAAGTGTTTAGTGTGGTATGTTTTCTGATTGCAGGTGGTATATTATTCCAGATCTTGGTGCCCCTCACTGATAGCACAGCTTGAGTAAATGTGGTGTGTCTGTGGGGGACCTCACAGTCTCTTCTAGCGATTGCTCTGATGGTTGTGCGAGTGACAGTCCTCAGTTTAACATATTCTCCCAGGGGGAAGGGGGGTATATAGCCATTTAATATTTTATAAATTGAACAGGCAAATTTGAGAGTTTTATAATTTTCAAAAGACAGAAAATTGCATTTCTTGTAAATGTGACAATAATGATATGTGGGATCTTTCTTATCAAAGATTTTTATAGCTTTTTTTTTTGTATAAAGATTCAATGGGTTTGATTATTGTTACACCAGTGAGAGACAAGTTGGTAAAACAGTAATCGATGTGTAAGAAGATCATTGCATGCAGAAACATTTTAGCCGCACTGTCAGCGATGGTCTAATTTGTTTAAAATTTCTCAGATTGAATTTGATAATGTTTGAAATTTTTTTGATGTGTTTTTAAAGGCTAATGTGGAATCTAAAATCACACCGAGGAACTGAAATTCCTCGACTAAGTGCAGCTCCTCCCCTTTTAAGAAAATGTTTGAGTTTGTAATATTTGATCATTGTTTGGTAAACATCTTACAGTTTTTTGAATATTTAGCAGGAGACATGAATTATTCAGCCAGTCATGGATTTGGGTCATTGCTGTTGTAAGAATACAGGCAGCTTCTTGTGTGTTTTTTGCAGATGTTAATATTACCGTGTCATCTGCATACGTTTGTATATGCATGTTTTTGCATGTATTTGGTAAATCTTTTGCAGTATGTATAAGGAGAATAATATTGGTCCAAGTATGGAGCCTTGTTGGACACCTATTTGACATTTCAAATATGGCGATTTGACACTGTTGTCCGTTACACGTTGCTGTCTTTTGGTTAAATAGGATTTCGTACATTTGATAGTGTGTTCTGAAAAATTAAACTGAGTAAGTTTGGTTAAGAGGATGTTGTGGTCATCGGTGTCAAATGCCTTCTTCAGCTCGAAAACAGCACCTACACAATTGTACTTATCTAAAAAAGGGTTAGTTTTCTTTAAAAACAAGCTTATTGCAGACTCTGTTGAATGGTGGGCACGAAACCCAAACTGTTGTGATGCAGGGGAGTTTTCCCATAATTCAGATGGTCACAAAATAATGTAGCCACCCATTTTTCGTTTATTTTGGAGACAACAGATAAGGCTGCATTCAGATGGCCACTGTTTGTTCCGAACCAAAGGACCAAACAGTGGCTTCCGCGGATAGTTTGGTTTGTTTGGTGCTGTCTGAATGTGTGTTGGAACTCTGGTGTGCACCAAACAAGTGAAGTCTGGTCTCCCTGAAAATGGGGGTCTCGGTTATCTTGCAAACAAAATCTGGTGCGCTCCGCTTGCAGTGTGAATCCAAATGGAGTATCCAGTGGAACGTTTTTGTCTTTAGCAGCCCCGCAATTTTATGCGTCACAGTTTACAGACCACCCAAATACTGCCCTGTTTTTATTAATGAGTTCTCTGAGTTTTTATCAATAATCCACTCCTCATATAATTTTATTCTCATTTCCGGTGATTTTAATCTACACACTGATAAGCAGGGTGATCATATGTCAGAAGATTTTAATGACCTGCTCATGTCCATGAATTTTACTCAACATGTCATGCAGCCGACTCACAACAGAAGACGCACTCTGGATCTTGTCATTAGCCATGGCCTGCCCACGAGTGTGTCCTCTGTTATTGACTTGGCTGTATCTGACCATTACTGTGTTTTTTAACATCACTGGTTTTATGCAATGGGAGACCTCTGTGCGAACTGTGAGAAAGCACCATCTGGCACCTGAAGTGGCTGCTGATTTTATCAAACTCAACACTCCCCCAGTTATTTCATCTGCATCGTGTGATTTTATTGTTGATAATTTTAAGAATAAAGTAAGATCAACTATTGACAGAGTTACCCCAATAGTCACAAGGACAGTTAGGAATAAATCAAAGCCTCCATGGAGAAATAACCAAATCCAAAAACTGAAAAGAGAGTGCAGGATGGCTGAGAGGAAATGGAGGAAAAACAAATTAACTACTGTATCAATTATGAAGTACTACAGAATAAATTAAAAATATATAATAATGCAGTCAAGACATTGAGAACTGAGTATTTTTCCAACATAATCTCAACCCATAACAATAACCCTAAAGTTCTCTTTGCAACCATTGATCACTTAATCAACCCAGATTTTAATAAAAACACAAACCTGCCATCCGACTCTCTGTGAGAGTTTTGCAGACCACTTCAGGTGCAAGGTTGATTCTATTAGATCCAACATTTTAGCTCACCAGAAGATTGCTTTTAATGGAATCTTGAACTCACTTTTAGCTGAGGAAACGCTGAACTGTTTTGCCCTTGCTGATGCTAAGATGCTTGGTAGAGTTTTTTCCCAGGTAAACTTGACCTCCTGCCTTTTAGATCCGAATCCCACATCACTTTTTAAAACATTTTATGGATTCTTTGAACATGAGATTTTAAACATTGTAAATTGCTCTCTTCAGACTGATGTTTTCCCTCTGCCTTTAAAATGGCTGTGGTGAAGCCCCTTTTGAAGAAGAGTAATTTAGATCCTGATATCCTCAGTAACTATCGACCTGTATCCAACTTACCGTTTTAAAGTAAAGTTTTAGAAAAAAAATGTTTTTATCCAGCTAAACAATTTTCTTATGGACCACAACATTCTTGAGAAATTTCAGTCTGGTTTTAGGACAAACCACAGTACCGAGACAGCCCTTTTAAAAATCGGTAATGATATCAGGTGTAACCATCCAACTGATGTGTCACCATCCAACCGATGATCCTGAAGGACAAGCTGCTGTGCGCAGGGGTGGACCAGCACCTGTCATCATGGATCCTGGACTACCTCACTAACCGGCCACAGTTTGTGAGAACCCAGGATTGTGTGTCCGACACCATCATTGGCAGCACGGGGGCCCCCAGGGAACGGTTTTGGCTCCCTTCCTGTTCACTCTTTATACTGCGGACTTCTCACACAACACAACACACTGCCATCTACAGAAGTTCTCTGACAACTCTGCGATCGTCGGCCTCATCTCCAGTGGAGATGAAGCTGAGTACAGAGGACTTATCCAGGACTTCGTGGACTAGCGCCTTTGGAACTGCCTCCAGATCAACGCGAGGAAAACTAAGGAGCTGGTGGTGGACTGCCGCAGGCAAGGACAACCCCTCACAGCACCAGTAAACATCCAGGGAACAGACATTGAGATGGTGACATCCTACAAGTACCTGGGTGTTCATCTGAACAATAAACTAGACAGGTCACACAATACCGACGCACTCTACAAGAAGGGACAGTGCAGGCTGTTCCTACTGAGGAGGCTCAGGTCTTTTGGTGTACAAGGGGTGCTCTTGAAGACATTCTACGACACGGTGGTGGGATCAGCCATCACTTTTGGAGTGGTCTGCTGGGGCAACGGCATTACAGCAGCTGATAGGAAGAGACTGAACAAACTATTCAAGAAAGCTAGCTCTGTCCTGGGGCAACGCCTTGACCCAGTGGAGGAGATAGGAGAGAGAAGGATGGTGGCTAAACTGTCATCTCTGCTGGAGTCCGAGTCCCACCCTATGCAGGACATACTGAACGCACTGAGGAGCTCATTTAGCAGTAGACTACATAATCCTAGGTGCGCGACTGAGAGGTTTCGCAGGTCCTTCCTACCTACGGCTGTCAGACTGTATAACCTAAGCAGGGCTGCTTGCAGAGATAGCAAAAAAAACTTGACGACCTAATAGTATTGAATGCAAAAGATGCAACAGACTTACACAAATGGTCCCCTCCATTATACAACTAGGACAATATCAGTCGCTATGGAGGGTGACAATATGTATGGGTACATATTCATACCATGTAGAGTGACTAAATAGACAGTTATGCTGTTTATTCCATCTAGCTACAATGCTCCGCACTGTGTATATATATTTATGTGTTCATACAATATGTATATTCAGTGCTCTTATTTTCTTATCTTCTAAATTATTGCTTTGAGTGTTGCTGTCCCTGTGCTGTTGCAATCCTGGAATTTCCCCATTGTGGGATTAATAAAGGCTTATCTTATCTTATAACATGGACTCCCACAAACTGTCAGTCCCGATGCTGCTGGATCTCAGCGCTGCCTTTGATACAGTGGATCACCACATTTTATTAAGCAGACTCAAACACCTGGTGGGCCTCTCAGGTACTGTTTTTGAATGCTTTCATTCCTATCTCACAGATTGTCGCTGTGGGGTACCCCAAGGTTCAATTTTAGGGCCAATACTTTTTAATCGTTATATGTTACCACTTGGGGATGTTATCAGGAGACATGGCATCAATTTTCATAGCTATGCTGATGATACTCAACTGTACATTGCCACATCTCCTGATGACACAAGACTAATTAATGCCCTTTTGAACTGTATTATAGATATAAAGTCATGGATGGTGTCACGCCGCGCCATTCATCAGCGGCGCCACCTGCTCACGCACCTGCTACTCGTCAGCGGCGAAGGATAAAAGCCGCCTCGCCCTGAGCGTCGGCCTGAAGCCGTAGACTTCGTTTCCTTTGCATGGACTTCTACCACATTCTCTTCAGCATCCTCTTTACCGGTAAGAAGTTCACTTACCTCATCTCTCCAGTCTGCTCCCCTGTGCACAGGTGGATTCCTCGGCGGCGGACAATCCCGTCCCTCGTCTCTCCTCGCTGCTGCACCGAGCCCTGCAGGTGGCTGTCTCCCGGGCTTCCATCCTTGAAGCGCCAGTCATCTGCCCAAACAAGTAAGCTTCTCTCCCTCGCCTATTCTCCTCCCGTGTTGGTGTGTGCTCATCACCCTGTGTCTGATTTCTCCCATAGGGTTGCCGGCTGAACGGTCTCCTGCCTCTGGGTCCGAAGCAGACGCCCCCACCAACACATTAACATTCTGCAGACACGCACCCAAACATCCCTGTTGTTAATAAACAGCTTGAACTACTCTGAGCCTGTGTGTGTGCGTCTCCTGAGCCGAACGTTATGTCAGTACGGCTTCAGCAGAGCGGCTCGGCGGACGGCGGGCTCGCACACCGGTTTACCATCCTCGAGGCTCGGGTGGATCAGATTGTTTATCAGCAACAGGTGGTTCTTAACCAATTATTAGAACTGACTAACCGATTGAACCGCTTGGACCCCCAACAGCCGTTCCTCCCGACTCGCCAGGGTGGCGCGGCTCCTGCTGTTCCAGCGGCCGTCCAGCCGGCTCCAGTGGCACCGGTTCGGCTCACGCCGATTCCGACCCCCGCCCGCTTTAGCGGTAAGCTCGGCGGAGCGCGGGGGTTTATTATGCAGTGTGAGTCCGTGTTCCACCGTGTGCCCGGAGATTTTCCCTCGGATCACAGCCGAATTGGTTACATAGGGAATCTTCTGGAGGGGCGTGCGTTAACTTGGACCTACGCCGTAATGGCGAGGCCCAGTTATGCCACCCTCACCTATGACCAATTCGTGAGGCGCTTTCTGGAGGTCTTTGACCACTCACAAACCGAAACGGTCCAGGTCGATCGGCTTCTCGCTCTCCAGCAGGGAAGCCGGTCGGCAGCGGACTACGCGGTCGACTTCCGGGTAGCGGCGGAGGAATTGGGCTGGGAGGAACGCTCCCTCTGTGGCCTGTTCCTCCGCAGCCTCAATAGTGATCTGAGGGATGAACTGGCTGGTCGGGATATCCCTGGGACGCTAGCGGAGCTGACGTCCTTAGCGATAAGTTTGGATAACAGGCTGCGCGAGCGCTCCTCGGGGCGGAGGTCTTCTTCTTCTCGCCCTCGTGGAGCCTCGCCGCACCTGTTCCAAGCTCGCCCCCTGGCGGCGCCGCCAGCATCGCGCCCCGAGGAGTCGGAGCCGATGGTGACGGGCTGGACTAAACTTTCCCCTGTGGAGAAACAACGCCGCCGTGAGTTGGGCCTCTGCATGTATTGCGGAGGCGACCAACACACCGTGGAGTGTTGCCCACGGAAAGCCAGTCGGTGGGGTCCGCGAGTCACTGTTGGAAGCCTCGCGGATGTCAATCGGTTAGGATCACTGACTCAATTGAAGCTGCCCATCCGTTTCTGCCATAACCCTACTGGGCACCTCACCCACGCACTGGTGGATTCGGGCGCAGAAGGCAGCTTCATTTCACAAAGCCTGGCAACCCGATTGGGCATCCGCTGCCAGGCACTCAATACTCCCATCTCCCTAATCCACCTCTCCCGTGCCACCCTCGGGAGAGTGACACATCAAACTGTTCCCCTACCGGTCATCATCTCGGGAAACCACCGGGAGGAAATGACCTTTTACGTCCTTCCCAACTCTGTGTCGCCCGTCATCCTGGGGTATCCCTGGCTCCGCCTTCACAATCCGGTCCTGGATTGGAAATCAGCTGGGATCTCGGCATGGAGTACGTTCTGTATGGGCACCTGCCTTCAGTCCGCTGCCTGCTCTCCGTCCGCTCCTCCCCCTGCGACGGACGCTGCACCCCCGGACCTGTCTCTGGTGCCCCCAGAATTTCACGACCTGGGTATGGTGTTCAGCAAAGCGAAAGCTATGTCTCTTCCCCCTCATCGGCCCTATGACTGCGCCATCAACCTCCGCCAGGGGGCTCCCTTACCTTCTGGTCGCCTTTATAGCCTGTCTGCGCCGGAGAAGGAGACGATGAACGCCTACCTGAAGGAATCTTTAAGTGCTGGGATTATCCGCCCATCATCGTCACCCGTGGGGGCAGGGTTCTTCTTCGTGGGGAAAAAGGATGGGTCCCTCCGCCCTTGTATCGACTACCGGGCCCTCAATAATATCACGGAGAAGGACCGTTACACCCTGCCTCTCATGGACACTGCTTTCCACTCCCTCCAGGGGGCGACCTGGTTCACCAAGCTGGACCTACGCAGCGCTTACCACCTCGTCCGGATCCGGGAGGGAGATGAGTGGAAAACGGCCTTCCGTACCCCGAACGGCCACTTTGAATATCTGGTGATGCCGTTCGGGTTGACCAACGCTCCTGCAGTCTTCCAGCGCCTCATAAATGACGTCCTCCGGGACTTCATTGGCCTTTTTGTGTTCGTCTACCTGGACGATATTCTCATCTTCTCCAAGTCCAGGGATGAGCACCAGGTCCACGTGAGGCGGGTCCTCCAAAGGCTGCTGGAGAACCGTCTGTACGTTAAGGCAGAAAAGTGTGAATTTTACGCCAGGAGCACGTCCTTCCTGGGGTTCATCATCGCCCACGATAGGGTGCTCCCCGACCCAGAGAAGGTAAAGGCGGTGGTGGAATGGCCCACACCTGCATCCCGGAAACAGGTGCAGCAATTTGTTGGCTTCGCCAATTTCTACCGCCGCTTTGTCCCCAACTTCAGTGCCATCGTGGGACCACTGACCCGCCTCACGTCCCCGAAGGTCCCGTTCCGGTGGACCGAAGAGGTCGCTGCCGCCTTTGAGGCGCTGAAGGCGGAATTCTCCTCCTCCCGGGTCCTTCGCCAGGTCGACCCCGCGCTGCAGTGCATTGTAGAGGTAGACGCCTCGGACACGGGAGTGGGAGCAGTGCTGTCCCAGCGGTCACCGGACGATGGCGCCAAGCGACCGTGCGCCTTCTTCTCCCGGCGCTTGTCCCCGGCGGAGAGAAACTACGATGTGGGGGACAGAGAGCTCTTGGCCATCAAGCTCGCCCTGCAGGAGTGGCGCCACTGGTTGGAGGGGGCAAGCCTGCCGTTTGTGGTCCTCACGGACCACAAGAACTTGGAATACTTACGGTCTGCCAAGCGCCTGAACGCCCGCCAGGCGCGCTGGTCCCTGTTCTTCGCCAGGTTCCAATTTTCCATCACCTTCAGGCCTGGCTCTAAGAACGTCCTGCCTGACGCCCTCTCCAGGCAGTTCGCCCCCGTGGAGTCGGAGGAGGCGCCCCACTCCATCCTGCCCAGGTCGTGCGTCGTGGGAGCCATCTCGTGGGACATTGAGAGCAAGATCCGGAAGGCACAGCAGGTGGAACCTGACCCTGGCGGCGGACCGGAGGGGAGGCTGTTCGTGCCATCCGCGGTCCGAGGAGAGGTCATCCACTGGCTCCACACCTCCAAGCTCACCTGTCACCCTGGCACCTCCCGGATGATAGATCTCCTCCAACGGTCCTTTTGGTGGCCAGGCCTGCGGAGGGATGCAGCCCGCTACGCCCGGGCTTGCCCAATCTGTGCCACCTGCAAGTCGGGAAATGCCCCTCCAGCGGGTCTGCTCCAGCCCCTGCCCGTCCCTGGCAGGCCCTGGTCGCACATCGCTCTGGATTTCGTCACCGGACTCCCCATCTCCAACTCCTATGACACCATCCTGACCATCGTGGACCGCTTCTCCAAGGCCGTGCACTTCATCCCCCTGCGAGGCCTCCCTACTGCCCTGGAGACGGCGGACCTCCTCGTCCAACACGTGGTCAGGCTGCATGGGATTCCGGTGGACGTGGTCTCGGACCGGGGTCCCCAGTTTTCATCTGAGGTTTGGAGGTCATTCTGCAACGCCATCGGAGCCAAGGTGAGCCTCTCCTCCGGCCATCACCCCCAATCCAACGGGCAGTGTGAGAGGACCAACCAGGAGCTGGAGGCTGCGCTCCGCTGTGTGTCCAGATCCAAACCCGCGTCCTGGAGCAACCATCTTGCCTGGGTTGAATATGCCCACAACACCGCTCGCTCTTCTGCTACAGGGATGTCCCCCTTCAAAGCGTCCCTGGGTTACGACCCCCCGCTGTTTCCGGAGCAGGAGAGTGAGGTAACTGTCCCGTCAGTTAGGGCCCATCTCAGGCAGTTCCGCTCCACCTGGGCTGCCGCGCGCCATGCGCTATTACGCACAGCGGAGCGCAACAGGACTGTGGCGGACCGGCGTAGGAGACCTGCCCCGGCGTACAGAGTTGGGCAGCTTGTTTACATTTCCACCCAGGACGTCACTCTAAAAGGCGAGAGGAGAAAGCTGGCACAGCGCTTCATGGGTCCCTACCCCATCACCCGGATCATCAACCCGGTGGCTGTGCGCGTGGCTATTCCCCCCTCCCTCCGCATTCATCCTACTTTCCACGTGTCGAAGGTGAAACTGGCGGTTTCTGACCCCCTTTGCCCTCCTCCTGCAGCGCAACCCGCGCCCCGGATGATTGGTGGCCATCCGGCCTGGTCCGCTTCCTCCATCCTGGACTCCCGGCGCCGGGGTCGTGGGTTGCAATACTTGGTGGACTGGGAGGGCTATGGGCCCGAGCATCGACAGTGGGTGCCCCCGTCGTTTGTGTTGGACCCATCGCTCATCGCGGACTTCCACCGAGCGCACCCGGATAAGCCATCGCCAGGAGGCGCTGCTAGAGGGGGGAGTACTGTCACGCCGCGCCATTCATCAGCGGCGCCACCTGCTCACGCACCTGCTACTCGTCAGCGGCGAAGGATAAAAGCCGCCTCGCCCTGAGCGTCGGCCTGAAGCCGTAGACTTCGTTTCCTTTGCATGGACTTCTACCACATTCTCTTCAGCATCCTCTTTACCGGTAAGAAGTTCACTTACCTCATCTCTCCAGTCTGCTCCCCTGTGCACAGGTGGATTCCTCGGCGGCGGACAATCCCGTCCCTCGTCTCTCCTCGCTGCTGCACCGAGCCCTGCAGGTGGCTGTCTCCCGGGCTTCCATCCTTGAAGCGCCAGTCATCTGCCCAAACAAGTAAGCTTCTCTCCCTCGCCTATTCTCCTCCCGTGTTGGTGTGTGCTCATCACCCTGTGTCTGATTTCTCCCATAGGGTTGCCGGCTGAACGGTCTCCTGCCTCTGGGTCCGAAGCAGACGCCCCCACCAACACATTAACATTCTGCAGACACGCACCCAAACATCCCTGTTGTTAATAAACAGCTTGAACTACTCTGAGCCTGTGTGTGTGCGTCTCCTGAGCCGAACGTTATGTCAGATGGTAGAGAACTTCCTACAGCTCAACCAGGGCAAAACAGAAGTTTTAATCATTGGTCCTGAAGACAAGAGAGACAAACTTCTACCAAAATTGCTAGGTCTAAAACCCACACATTGTGTCAAGAACCTGGGCATTCTTTTAGACTCTGACTTTAATTTCATTTCTCACATTAAAAATGTAACAAAAATCGGATTTTACCATCTTAGGAATATAGCCAGAGTCCGCCCTTTTCTCTCTCTTGCCAGCACAGAGGTCTTGATGCATGCTTTTATTACTAGTCATATAGATTATTGTAATGCCCTGCTCTCTGGTCTTCCTGAAAAAAGAATAGCACATCTCCAACTGCTCCAAAATTCAGCAGCACAAGCGTTAACAAGGATCAAGGGGCGGGTGCATATTACACCAATTTTAGAATCACTGCATTGGCTTCCCGTGGATCGATTTTCAAGGTTCTCTTAGTAGTTTTTAAATGCCTCAGTGATCTTGGGCCTTCTTGTCTATCTGAGCTGCTCTTATCTTATGAGCCCTCGCAAACCCTGAGGTCCTATGGTACTGGCCTTTTAATGGTTCCCAAAGTCAAGACCAAGACCTTCGGTGAAGCTTCCTTTCACTGTTATGGTCCTCGTCTGTGGAACAGCCTGCCAGAGAGCCTCAGGGCCATAGAGTCAATAGATGTTTTTAAGAACAGGCTCAAGACCCAGCTTTTTAATATGGCTTTTAATAAACCTGTTTAACTATTACTGAAATACTCATTTATGTTCCATTGTTTTATGTTCTTTTTGGTGCCATTTGTTCTTAGATTTTCTCATTTTCTTATTGATGTGTTCAGTTCAGCTTTATTTTTTGGTTGTTGTTTTTTTTAAGTATGGGTTTTTAGTTCCTGTTTTTATGTGTTCTTAGTTCTTTTTGTACCTTTTTAATTTTTGGCTTTTAACAATCCGTTTAACTATTATTGAAGTAGTCATTTATGTTCCATTGTTTTTACAGTCTTCTTAGCTCCATTTGCTTTTAGATTTTCTTATTTTGATGTGTTCTTAGCTCAGTTTCTAAGTATGGGTCTGTAGTTCCCTTTGCGCTTTGTGTTCTTAGTTTTATTTTGTATTTATATTTTAGCTCTAGTGTTTCCTCAGTGGGGCCCCTCATGCCGGATGCTGCCTGGCCCATCTGCAGGGGTGTTGGTCTCGTGGGTAGCTCTAGCTTGGGTAGGTGGGGGCTTTATACCACTGCCTACAGCTGTGGTGTGGGCCCCGGCCTGCCCTGGTTGAGGCGGCCCTTGTGGCGCCTTCTGTGGCAACTGGCTGTGTGGTGTCCCGGCGTGGGGGGCTCCACAGGATGGTTGTTCCTTCACATGGTGCCTCGGTGCTGAGCAATGTCTCTTTTATTTTATATGTGTGTAAGAGAAGTAGGGGGTGATGTATGAGCCTGTGTGTTGTGCTTGTGGGTATGTTTATGGGAAGGTTGGAAGGACTGGGGATGTAGCATATAAAATATGTAATTAAATGTGTCTATTGTTTTTATCTATGTAAAGCACTTTGCACAGCATCTAATGTTTTAAAATTGCTATACAAATAAAGTTTGATTGATTGATTGAAAGGCCCGTCGGCGTTTGTGTAACCGTAGCAACACGTGGACTGAGAAGAGAAAGTGGCGTTTATCGCAGTACATTATGGATAGAAAATAACAATAAAGACAACCATGTGAATGCAAGAAATCCTTTTACTGGTGAAAGCCGAGGAGAAAAGTTAAAAAATGTTTCATTTGTGGTGGACAAACAATTCGGCTGAAGGGAACAGATTTCCGTTTTCAGTCCTGGCCAATTGATGAGCTGGATTTTTCTTCTTCACCAATAGTTTTTCTTCCTGGTCAGTGATTGATTCGGCTACAGTGCCCCAAACAAGCAGTTGTTGTAACTGGGTGACATTGTCCAGGTAGTTTGGTCCGCTGCAGTGTGAAGTGCCTAGTCGAACCGAGACCCCCAGACTATCCTAGTCTGAATGCAGCCTAAGATACTGATTGGTTTGTAGTTGTTCAAGTCAGTTTTAATCCCTGTTTTGAAAATTGATCTAACCACTCCTACCTTCCAAGCAGTTGGGATGACACTATGTTTGACTGACAGATTGATTAAATGAGTAATTGGACAAATGAGAGATTCTTTATGTTCTTTTAAAAAATTGGTGTTAAGACCATGTTCATCCGTTGCTTTTGAGCTATTCAATGAGCTGATGATATTTGCGACTTTGTTTCAGTTATTTCTAATATATTAAAAACTGGTTGTGTGGGGTTAATAGGACTAGAATTATAATCAGGTGGATTAAATGAATGGGATATTTCTAGCACAGAGTTTATAAAAAGTTGTTAATGTCGTGAATTGCCCTGGAGATCCATATGCTGGACTGCAGTTTGTGATATTTATTAACCAGAACACAAAATCCCAAACAGCGCAAAAACAGAAAATCCAAACTGAAATACAAAGCAGACTTACAGCACACCAGAACAGGGCCAGGATTCTGGTGGAGATAATAACTGGGACTCTGGCAAAAAGGAAGGAAAATAACAGCCCTTAAATATGTCATGTGCGCCTCTACGAGGCACAGAGAGGACAAATCCACACGCAGGGTGTGTTGATGACATTTATTAACAAAAAAGGTAACATAAATGTCCAAAAGTGCCCACAAAACAAAAATGCAAACAAGGGAGACTTACACAATGACCTCAGAGCTAGACACACTCTGGAGAAGGGAAAACTTCAGAGGCTGAACGTATAGGGAGTAGACAAAGCTAGACAATGTAGACAATGTAATTTAGCCGCGTCACGCAGTGAAAGTGCATGGCTTAAATAACAGGAGGTGATGTGCTGCCGGTGTGAATCAATGAGCAAGCAGGAGCCTAATTAAACCGACTGCCCACAGCTGAGCAGAGAAGGCAGGCTGTGAGCAGTGGAAGGCAGCATCTGAGAAAGGGGAAGCACAAGTGTAAACAAACCCAAAAATACAGTACATACAAGAAACTAATAGAATAAACCTAATCAGACAAACAATACTCAGAATAAGGTGAGGGTCTGAGCTCAGAGAAAACCCGAGCTCAGACATATGACAAAATAAGGCTAGAAACAATCAAACACAAATGGTACCCAGTGTGAATCACATGAGCGGGCTGGGGAGAAAATGACAATCAGCTGTGAGTCATGAGGAGAAGAGACGGGGCTGACTGTTTGACAAAAGCACCGCCCACAACCAGGGAAAAAACCCGAAAGTGTCCCTGACCACTGCAACCCCCGAGAGAAAAAGAAAGAGACGATACTGACAGAAATAAAGTGGAAACAAATAAGGACAAATAAACCCAAATATGTAAATAACAAAACTACACTGAACGTAAACAGGAAAATAAATCATACAAAGAAACAATACTGAATATGTGAAAACAAACATAACAGGCATAGAAGTCAAAATACTTCATTATACAAATAAGAAAACAAAAGACAAAGAGACAGAGCATGGTGGAATTCCCCCCCATCCCCCCGTGTTCAGATCGTGACAGAGCTCCCCCCCCCAAGGGGGTGGAACCAGACACCCCGGGCAACATCAAAAGAAGAACAAGAACCCACCTACTCTAAAAACCCATCCCCAACCAAAGACAAAAAAACAACCCCACCTCAGGCGGGAGGAGGGGGATCCAGGCACGGAGGGACCGAAACAAACCAGAGAAAATAATAAGAACTCCCATGACTCACACCCCAGCAAAACCCAGGCTGGGAGAAAACAAAAAAACCCCGCTCAGGATCCACACCAGGCAAAAGCAGGGACCTAGGCCCCCTGGACCAAAGAGCTCGACAGTTCAGGTGGCCGGCCGAAATCCCAGGTCTGACAGACAGCGAGGTGATAAGAGTCAGGTGGCCTGCCGGACAAGATGGGCCACCCAACCCGACGGTATAGTCTGTCAGGCAGTTGACCCCAGTTTTTTAGCCACCTAAACAGAAGGGGTGGTCCAGGAGGCAGCTGCCCCATGGGGAGGCCCAAGGAAGGAAAGGACAGCGGAGTAGAAGAAACCATGATGATGTCGGGCAGAGGAGAGGGAACCATGACACTGCCTGGCAGAGGACGGGGAACCACGATGGCCTCGGGCAGAAGAGAGGGAACCACGACGGCCTCTGGCAGAGGAGAGGGAACCACAGCAGCTTCAGGCAGAGGAGAGGGAACCGCGATAGCCTCTGACAGAGGAGAGGGAACCACGATGGCCTCGGGCAGAGGAGAGGGAACCACAACGGCCTCGGGCAGAGGAGAGTGAATAACGACGCTTTTGGATTGCTCAGCAGTACCCTCGGTGGTCCCGGACTGGGACATAGCAGCACCCGCGGTGGCTCCGGGCTGGAGCAAACCTGCACCCATGGTGGCTCCAGACTATAGCAAAGCTGCACCCACGGTGGCTCCGGACTGGAGCAAGGCTGCACCCACAGAGGACCCAGACTGCATCGGAGCTGCACCCTCGGCGGCTCTGAGCTGGGTCAAAGCTGCACCCACGGCAGGCCCAGACTGGGTCAGAGCTGCACCCTCGGTGGGCTCGGACTGGGTCAGAGCTGCACCCTTGGAGGTCCCAGGCTGGGATGGAGCACCCGCGAAGACCTCATCCGGAGGGGGAGCAGCAACCACGGAGGTCCCAGGCGGAGCACCCACAACTACCTCAGCTGATGAGGAAGCAGCACCCTCGGAGGTCCCGGGCTGGGATGGAGCACCCACGATGACCTCAGCAGGAGAAGCTGGACCCATGAAAACCTCAGGCAGTGAGCCCGAATCCACAGAGACTTCTGGCAAAGCTGGATAACCCTAGGTGACCCTAGGGAAAAGCTCAGACGGGAGAGGCAGAGAAACAGGGTCAGAGTCACCGGCGGCAGTGGAGCCCAGCAAGGTGAGCACAGGTGCAGCTGATGGCTGCACTTGGCTGTCCCCACCAAGAGCCAGACAAGACCTCTCCAACACTAAAACAAGGGAAACAAAGGAGGGCACTTGCCTGGGCTCAAGCTCCAACGCCGTCCAGGACTCCGTTGATCCAGACAACGACTCCTCGGGCCCAGCCCTCTGGAGGTCCAGCTCAGACTCTGCTGTGGCCTCCCCAGCAGCAGGCATGGAGGTTGATGCAGTCCCAGTATGCCCCAGTGATGTGACCCACACAGGTGGCTTGCCTGAACGTGGACACAGGAGGTTGGCTTCCTGCTGGCATTGGATCCTGTTCTGCTGAGGCCAGGGATGCTCCATCATTGGCACAGGCTTCAGCTCGGTCACAGCATTCCCCCTCCATCCAGACTGTGACTGTGGGGCTGGGTCCAAGCCCTCCAGGACCCCAGGCTCCTCCATCATCCGGCAGCTCAATCCCAGGGCCAGCGGACACTCGGGGGAGAGAGGAGGAAACACAGAGGTAGAAGGTGAACAATTAATGTCTGCAGCAGGCGGTGAGGACTCAGCGGACTGCATAAGCTGAGCCCTACCACCGGGAATCAGGAAAGATAATTCATTTTTAGGCAACTGGGAATGAAAAGACACTTGCCTGTATTCCCGGGGCATGATGGTTTCTGCTGCAGCAGGCCCAATGTCTTCCATCTCAGTAGCTGCAGTGGTAATGGCCCCCCTTGAAGAGCATGGAGGAGCCTCCCCTGCAGACTCAATGGCGGGCAGAGCTGGGGATGAAGTGGCCGGATTGTCAGCAGCAGGGGGGAATGCCGTGGAGATGAAAGAAGCAGCATCAGCAGAGGAAGAGGGAGCTAATGGGATAGCCGGCGAAGAGGAGCTTGGACAAGAAGGGGAGGCTGCTGCGGAAATTTTTTGACATGGTGGAGGAGGAACTGCTGGCAGAGAGGTGGAGACATTCCTTCTGCGAGATCTCCCTGGGTGGTGGCGGGGAGCAGGAGGCAGAGACATCAGCTCATGGTGAGGTGGAAGAGGATCCAGTGAACCCTCTTCCAGCTGCTGGGTGAGATCCAGGAGGAGCCATGGTTAATATTCTAGTAGGAGCTCTGTCTCCGCTAATTGGACCCGCCTGCACTCCTCCAGCTCCTCAGCCAATGGTGTGGGCCACAGTTCAGGAGGAGAAGGCGAGGCTGCTGTGTTGGGGCTAGATGGTGTCCATTTGGGACTTCCAGGGACCATCTGATGGATGGTCTGGACAGGACGAGCGAGTCTTCCGCCCCCGGGTGCGCCTCTCCTTGAGCCCGAAGGGAAGTTCCCTGCCTGGACACAGATTTTGTGGTGTGTGTCGACCACTGAGGGGAGGAAAACCGTGAGGCCCAGGTAGCTCCAGAGACTGGGATGATCCTCGATCACCCGGGCCATGCCGTCCATGAACCTCCAAACCTCCTCAGGAGAGCGGGAGGCTCCAGCCCCTGAGGCAAAACTGGTGATGTGCGTAGCCGCCACTCGCTCCTCCTCGCTCAGCCCCAGAGCTGAAAAATCCAAGGCAGCAAACATAACCAAGCCCCAGTGAAAAACAAAAACTGTGGGGGGGGGGGGGCAGTAGAAGGAAAAGGCTACCTTCGCCGCCGCTGGTGAATTAAGTTGGCTGGGTAGTTTCTGGCCACGTCAACTACCATAAAATCGCCAACCTACAGATGAGAGAAACAAAAAAACCCACAAACTGCAGCAGATGGATCTCTGACTGGCCAGAGTCTACTGTCATGAATTGCCCTTCAGGGCAGAGAGGAGAGATCCATGTGCTGGACTGCAGTTTGTGATATTTATTAACCAGAATACAAAATCCCAAACAGTGCAAAAACAGAAGATCCAAAATGAAATACAAAGCAGACTTACAGCACACCAGAACAGGGCCAGGATTCTGGTGGAGATAATAACTGAGACGCTGGCAAAGAGAAATGAAAATAACACCCCTTAAATAAGGCTAGAAACAATCAAACACAAATAGTACCTGGTGTGAATCACATGAGCGGGCTGGGGAGAAAATGACAATCAGCTAGGAGTCATGTCATGAGGAGAGGAGACGGGACTAATAGTTTGACAGGAGCACCGCCCACATCCAGCGAAAAAACCCGGAAGTGCTCCTGACCACTGCAACCCCCGAAAGAGAAAGAAAGAGAAGATACTGACAGAAATAAAGTGGAAACAAATAAGGACAAATAAACCCAAATATGTAAATAACAAAACTACACTGAACGTAAACAGGAAAATAAATCGTACAAAGAAACAATACCAAATATGTGAAAACAAACATAACAGGCATAGAACTCAAAATACTACATTATACAAATAAGGAAAAACAGAAGGCAAAGAGACAGAGCACCGTGGAATCCCCCCCCCCCCCGTGCTGAGATTATGACAGATAAACTTTGTAGCAATGACCATGGGAGTCTGTACAAATTTGTTATTAAGTTCCATGTCTCCGCCATCTTTTTTGTTCTATTTATTTGTCAATTTGTTAATATTATTTCAAATTTTTTTGCCATCTCCTTTTGCATATGTAAATGTGTGTATGATATGCAAATCAGCTGTGGTATCCACGCCCCAAAACTAGGAAGCAGTCTCACTGATACTTCCCTCTGAAACTACTCTATTTCAAATACTAAATAACTAAATACTAAATAACTAAATCTTCATGATTTCAATGAGAGTATTTTGCAAAAAAATGAAAATCACCTTTAAAAAAAAATATTTCTGTGTTTTTTAGGACTCATGTCAGGCCAGCTTGTTGCTGGTTTTTCCATAGCTGGTTGCAAATTATTTTATCATCAGTATTATTTTTTCAGCATTACTTACAGTATGCTGTAAATAATGCCTAATCTAAACTACTCCTCTAGTCGTCCTTTAAGCTCATAGTTTGGGTTTCACAACTTTACGCTTGTCTTTCATGCCCATTGTTCTCATCAACATTGTTTACAGTAGTTATTTCTAGCGGTATAAAATCACAACCCAGCACTTGTCTACCACTGATAACAAAGCGGGAAACTATTAGCATTTGACTGGTAAAGAGCCACATACTTCACACATGAGCTGGCAATGGTTGCAGAAGGGTCGTCTAACTTAACATTCATCATGTGTGAATGTAAACATGACTTAATGAATGCTGCTGTGTGTGTGCCAGATGTTGTTCTAGCATGGGACACTACTTGCCACATACACTTTGTTTTAGCTCAAAATAAAGTTCATTAACCCTTTATAGAGTACTCATTGAAATATTTAGACTATTATTCATGGATAATAATAATAATAATAATAATAATAATAATAAAAGACAGAAATCCTATGAGTTCTTGTCTGCTTTTAATCAAGAAGATGGACATGAAATCAAACAATAACTCACATATGTCTTTCAATAGTTTAATAAGAAATGTCAGAATAGATTAACACATTTGGATGACTTTAAGATAGGGAATTCAAGATGTATCATGAGCACCATAGACTACTGAATTACTGAGCATAACATGGATTACACAGGGTTACAAAAATAATTTTTTTTGTAAGTTATCCATGTTTTTTCAACTGATTTAAGACAATTTTGCACCACTGAATCCGAAAATGACATCTGTTTCTCTCGATCAGGTGCTAAGCAAAAACCTGTACTTACTTAGTACTTACTTAGTACTGTGCATGTACTTACCTTTATATAAAGGTAAGTACATGTAAATTGAATGTTATGTCATCATTGTTCAAAATTCAGAGAATTTCAAGACATACAAAAGAATTTTGCATCATATAAAGCGAAAATACCCATACGTGTAAACAAAAATGTATAAAACAAGTAGTAGTAGTAGATTAGTTTATTTGACAGGGACAGTGCAATAAACATAGACAATTAATCAAAGACAATCAATCTGATGTGTTGCACATAGAGTGTATAGCTATTAGCTAATTTGCAACTCTTGTCCCTGGATGGGCTTTAGAAAAAAGAATCAAGATAAAAATATACACAATAACCACATACATCAATGCAGAAAAATTATAAATACACAATTATAAATATTATAAATATTATAAATACACAAATATAACAGCCTGACTCACCTTTAACATAAATATTATAAATACACAAATATAACAGCCTGACTCACATTTAACACATATAACATAACTCACATTTGCCTATTTCAGGCCTTCCTCCCTCTGTCACTCACTATAAACAAACACATTTATTCCTTCCCTTCATTCACTCTCACTTTGCAGACAAATAATTCATACATGAGTACATTCTTGTTTATTTTTCAGCCAGTTTTTAACATTTTTAGTGAATGTTTTAAAGTCCGTTATTATTTTAATTTCATTTGGCATTGTGTTCCAGATGTGACTGCCCTTTATAGAGAAAGCTGTTTGTCCAAATGTGGTTCTGCGGTGGAATATTTTACAGTTATTGTTAACAGAACTCCTGGTGGCTCTGCTGCTGTCCTGTCTTTGGACGAAACCAGCAAGTGGCTCGGGTGCTGATTTATGGAAACATTTGAACGTTAATTTCAGAAAACAGAGGTCAATGAAGCTCTCAAAACTCAATAGGTTGTATTTTTTTAAAACATTACAGTGATGCCACCTAATGGGCTTTTTGTCCAAGATTTTTAGGGTTTGATTATATAATGAACCTATATGTCTTATTGTGGAAGGGGCTGCTTGAGCCCAGACTGTCAAACAGTATGATATATGAGAAAAAACCATAGAATGCATATACAGTGCAGCTGCTTCGTAAGGTATGTAATATCTAATTAATTTAAAGCAGTTCAGATTTTTTTTTACTGTTTTTGAAATTTTCTTTATATGAAGATTAAATTTGAGTTGAGGATCTAGTACAATGCCAAGGTATTTGAATTCTGTAGCTAAACTGATGTCATGATCATGTATATTAACTTTAAAATGTTGCAGGTTACATTTTTTGATTGAAAAGCACATTGAGACTGTTTTCTGAAGGTTCAGCAATAGATGGTTCTTGAGGAGCCACTCTTGGACATCAACCATACTTGTAGACAGTACATCTGCAGCCTGTGCTGGAGTCTTGGCAGCTGTGTAAATAACTGCATCATCTGCATAAAGTTGGCATGTTGCAGCTGAGCAGTGTAACGGCAAGTCATTAATAAAAATGCTGAAAAGTAAAGGACCAAGAATGGACCCTTGTGGGATACCCATGCGGTTGTTTAAAAATGAGGATTTATCCTGGTGAACTTTTACACACTGTTCTCTATTCTGGAGATAAGATGCAAACCATTCTAATGTATTTGGGGAGAAGTTAAAAGATACCATTTTGGATAAAAGCAAACTGTGGTTTACAGTATCGAAAGCCTTTTTGAGATCTAGAAAAACAGCTCCTACCACATTACCCCTGTCCAAGGACTGTTTGACGTTTTCAATAAGGCAACAATTTGCTGTTTCTGTTGAGTATCCTGGTCTAAAACCAAATTGATGTGGATGAAGAAGTTGACTGTCTTGTAAGTAGTCTATCAGCAAGATGTGGCCATAATTCAAAATGTTGACCTGATTGAGCAAAACCAATGTGATTTTTGGATTCAGCACATCAAAACTGGCCTAAATCAGCTAAAAAAAAAACTTAGACAATAAATTTGGTGTTGACCAGTGTTATCAAACATTTGTGGAACCAAGGGAAACATAGCTTAACTTGGATATGTAATGGAAAATGGAAAACCATAAAATAGTATTGTTTAAGAAAAGCAGATGTCATTTTATGAAGAAAATGATGATTAAACTATTTTATAAAAAGGAAAATTGATGTTACTCTGAAAAGGAACAGAGATTAATGGAAAGACAAATGCATTTTGAGGTTCTGGTAGGAGTTTGCAGACACTAGGTTTAAAGTACCTATACCAGGAATATTCTGAAGAATTAAATCTAATTTGGACAACAGACCTTCAGCACTGGAGAGGAGAGTCTGGCCGTTGGTCGAACCTCGGATTCAGGAGTAGCAATGTGGTTTTCGTCCTGGCCGTGGCACATCAGACCAGCTCTTTACCCTCTCGAGAGTTCTCGAGGGTTTGTGGGAGTTTGCCCAACCAGTTTACATGTGTTTTGTGGACTTGGAGAAGGCATTTGACTGCGTCCCTCGTGGTTTTTTGTGGGGGGTGTTTTGGGAGTATGGGGTATCGGGCTTGTTGTTATGAGCTATTTGGTCTCTGTACGACCGTTGTGAGAGTTTGGTTCGTATTGCCAACACTCGGTCAGACTCATTCCCAGTAAGAGTTGGACTCCGCCAGGGCTGCCCTTTGTCACCGATCCTGTTCATAATTTTTATGGACAGGATTTCTAGGTGCAGCCAGGGAATGGAGGGTGTCATGCTTGGTGACCACATCATCTCATCTCTGTTGTTTGCAGATGATGTTGTCCTGTTGGCTTCATCCAGCAATGACCTACAGGTCTTACTGGGACAGTTTGCCACTGAGTGTGAAGCAGCTGGGATAAGAATCAGCACCTCCAAGTCCGAGTCCATGGTCCTCAGCCGGAAAAAGGTGGATTGTCCTCTCTGGATTGGGGACAGGCTCCTGCCCCAAGTGGAGGAGTTTAAGTATCTTGAGATCTTATTCACGAGTGAGGGGAAAATGGAGCGAGAGATTGACAGACGGATTAGCGAGGAATGGAGACCAGGCTGTGGGAAAACTAGATTGCCACTTACTTGGGCCAAACCGGCGTTTGTCCAATCAGGAACCCCCAGCGGGGAGAGATGAACTAGCAGGATGAAGTGGGTCATGAAGAAGAAGGATAAAGTTGATAATGCCTGACTGGGTGGAGAGTAGTAGCAGCTGAGTGTGGATGATGGGGCAGGTGACAGCACGCAATCTCCGAAGATGCACCAGCACAGATGGCAGCAACCTGGAGAAGAGGAGAGACAAGAGAAGGTGAGTGTGAAACCTTCACCAAATACATATAACAATACTTGCTTCGTTTTTAGTTGAGGCAGTATACCCAAACGAGCCAGCGCTGAGGCACCGAAGAGCAGATCCTTATAAGCACTGGCTGAGCAGAGGCAGCAGGTGCATCTAATCTCTCAGGTGTGATGATTGCCTGAGGAGAAATGAGAAGGAGGGGGTGCTCGCTCACCAGAACATGACAGTGGATTCTGTTGAGAGAGACCGGTAGAAAGGTTCTACCACAAGGTCATGATAATATTTGGTTATCGTTCAAAGTCCAATCAGGAAATAAAAAAAACAAAACACAAACCCGTTTCTTCCGATGTGTTGTGGTCAGAAAAAGTTGGTTTAAGCTAAGTAAAAATGAGACAAAATCTTCTTAACAGGGTAATTTAAGGAAAAGGAGTAAAATAGGAAAAAGTGAATTTTCAAGAAAAGAAAAAGAATTTTCACAGAGCATGGATAGGCTCTGGGCGTTCTTAAGGAAAGAAAAAAATGGGAGAGAGAGCAGCAGATGCTCCTTCCCAAAGTCATCCCTGCTGCAACTCTAACTGCAGACAAAGGAAAGTTTTTCTCAGGGTGTGGCAGGATCTCACTAAATTTCATGATAACTGAGCTGGACCAATTACATTGAGTTTCTGTGTTTGGCAGAGGTCATAAACTGACTAAAAAGGCAGTGCAGGTAGCCTTGGAAACTGATTGGTCAGTTCAAAGGTCTGAGGTGGGTGTCTCCCTGAAAAAAGAGGAGAGAGAGAAATTTTACATGAAAGTGAAATCCTCCTAAAATATGTGTGCTGCCTATGAAAACATAAATTCTTTAAAACTTTGGTGACTAAGATTTCTACTTAAAAATAAAGGAACAAACAATGTCTACATTGTAAATGTGATTAATTTCTTGATGGTAGGCATGCACAAATTAATTTCTTCCTGAAAATAAAGCAGCACATATCAAATCATATTAATAAAAGCATTTCAAACCACAATTGTCCATCACAGAGTTCGGCCATATCTTCAATAGCGGATACTGTCTTGAGAGAAGAATATGAGTTAATTCATTGTCCAAAATTCATAATTTAACTTCAGAGAGAGAAAAATTAAATATGCCTGAGTTGTCCACTGGAGGGCAATGTGGGAGTGTTTGAGTTTTAATGAGGAATCTTACTAGTCATGTCTGTGGAACATCAACCATAACTCTGTCATTTGGGGCATTCCTTTGGCAGATAGATGAAAGGGAGAAATGACTCCAGTTCCTGAAGCAGGGATTAACTTCCACTTTTATGACCGATGTGTAGTATTTTACAGTTCTGGTCTTGGGTGAGAAAAGTAGTTCATGACCAGACCTTTGGGGTGAAACAATTTCTCCTTAGCAAAGAATGATTTTATAAATTGGAACCCAGTGGTTAACGCTACACACAACTGACCTTGAAGGTATCAGGGATCCGTCCATCCATTCATCCTCTATCACTCATCCAAGGGTCAGGGTTGTGGGGGCATCAGTCCAAGCAAAGAAGCCCAGTATGCTGTCCAGTTCACATAACACGATGTGGATCACATGATGTGTGGAACCCCATACCGGGTAGGGGGGATACAGGATCATTGCTGTGACTTTTTATGGGGATCTGCTGGACCACTCTTAGTCTTGCCCTTCACCCAGGATTAATTTGCCCTCAAAGACCCCACAAGGGGCAAGTTTCCCTTGACCACATTGCTTCTGGGATCAGTAGGGCACACAAACCCTTCCACCATGATAACATAGTAATCATATGGAGGAGGTGTCAGGGATCTCCATTTTTATATTGTACACTGATAAAAATCTTCTGCCCAATTTACTTAAAAAATTAAGGCAACGTTTTGCATAAGACAGGTAGATTATGCAAGACTGCTCTGCAGGGACCAGTTGTGAATAGCTGTAACAGAGTGACAGCCAATCAAAAAGCAGGTCACTGTCTAAGATGCTGAACAACACTGCTAAGTGGTGAAGCAGCTGTTCAGGGTGTTGATAGGTATTTGTTAAAGAAAAAGCTTTATTCTAGTTAAATCTTTGAGTTTGACTGTTAATTTTGTACTTTTAAAACTATATTTACATTAACTCACCTTGATAGTTTTAGCTGATAATTTATTGCAAGGCTTAACTTGAACAATGGTGTATATTTTTCTAAAAGTTAAATTCTTACAAGTCAGTATAAAATTGAAACATTCTCATCACACAACCAATTTTTATAGAGCCAGAACCTGAAAAAGCAATTGTTCAGAAATTACTTAAAAGTGGGAAAGGTAGATTTTGAATAACCTTTAATTATTAACTAATTTTCTTTGACAACAAAGTCAAAATTGCTGATGACAAGCAGTTATAAACAAGGACAACAAAACAAGGAAAGCACAGGAAAACACTCCTTCCTGGAGTGCCAGGAAAGGTGCTCAGAGCATGTGCAGATCAGCTATGCTCTGTTTTGACTGACATTTTTAACTTGTCTCTTAAGGCAGCCGTTGCTCCACAGTGTTTAAAATCTGCAGTCATTATTCCTGTGCCTAAAAAACATATTATTAGCAGTCTGGATGACTATCGACCAGTAGCATTAACACCCATTGTTATGAAGTGCTTTGAGAAAATGGTAATTAAACATCTTTTGCCTAGTCTCCCCCCAGACTTTGATCGGTACCAGTTTGCCTACAGGCGGAGCAGATCCACTGAAAATGCTATTGCTATAGCTCTCCACTCGGCATTCAGCCATTTAGAACACAAGGGGAGCTATGTAAGAATGTTGTTTGTGGACTACAGCTCGGCATTTAATACAATTATTCCCAACATTCTCATCACTATATTGCTTCAGCACGGGTGACAAGACCAAGACAAATTTCCCCTTGAGGGACAATAAAGTTTATCTTATCTTATCTTATCTTATCTTATCTTATTATTCAGCTTGGTCTGCCTACTCACACTTGCAGCTGGATTAAGGACTTCCCAACAAACAGAGCACAGACTGTTAGACTCGGACCCCATTCCTCCTCTACAGTCATGCTTAACACAGGGTCGCCACAGGGCTGTGTGTTGAGCCCCACTTTGTATTCATTGTACACATATGATTGCATACCTGTTCATTCCACAAACATTATAGTGAAGTTTACAGATGACACACCAGTTAGTGGGGCTCATATCAGGAGGAGATGAGTCCGCATACAGAGATGAAGTCCAGAAACTGGTGAGATGGTGCTCAAATAATAATCTGTTATTGAATACAAAAAAACCCAAAAGAACTCATTATTGATTTTAGGAAGCATAGCAGTGAGCTGCCTCCTCTATATATAGGCAAGGAGTGTGTGGAGAGGGTGGAGGCTTTTAAGTTTCTGGGTGTTCATATTTCTCACAACCTTACCTGGGCAGTTAACACCATAGCTACATTAAAAAAAGGCTCAACAACACCTACACTTTCTGAGGCACCTCAAGAAGAATGGCCTGAATGCACAGTTGCTGGTTTTATTTTATCGCTCTGCTATTGAGAGCATTTTGTCATATGGCATCACGGTTTGGTATGAGGGCTGTTCAGCCGCAGACCGCAAAGCCTTACAGAGAGTGATCGAGACTGCGCAAAAAATCACTGGCTGTTCTCTCCCTTCTCTGGAAGAGATTTCCAGGTCTCGGTACCTCAACAGAACTACTGCCATCATTAAAGACTGCACTTACCCAGGCCATGGTTTCTTTCACTTGCTCCCCTCGGGAAAGCGGTACAGATCCCATAAAACCCGGACTACCAGGTTTAATCAGTTTTTTCCCAGCAGCAGTACGTATTTTGAACGGATTTATGTAACCCGTACAGACTGCTGATATTATTTTATGTTATTTTAGGTTATTTTGTGGCAATAACCCTGTGTGTATAAGCTGGTCTTATACATTTATCGCTCAGTATGTTTTCATTATTGTTATGTACATATTGTATTCAACTTTTAGGTAATATTGTTTCAAGCATTATTTATTGTTGTAATTATGAGAATGTTAAATGCATGAGTGAACTGTGAGTGTGATAGTTTGTTTTTAGGGAGCAGTATCTCAGTTTCGTTGCATTGTTTATTAGCAATGGAATGACAATAAAGGCACTTTGACTTTGACTTTGACAAACTTTTACCAAAGGGGGAATCTGATTAATATGCCCAGTGTATCTTTTTAAATTACAAGGAAGGCACGAAAGTACTGTGGACATACTGAATATCAAGGCCTATCAAGGCCAATGCATAAGACACCAAAAAATTACTTTTTTTTGTTGTCTTATGCATTGGTGTCTTTATGCTCCTACTTAAGTAGGAGCATAAAGAAAAGAAAGTTACTTGAGTACAGAGTAATAACTTTACTCACCCCAAAAAGTTTTTCCCTGAAAACTAGTAACATTTTTTTCTTTTGAATTAATGAAATTTTCTCAAAAATGTACATTTTTTAAACAAATAAGTTTTTTCTTAATTTCACAACTTTTAAAATGCATTTGCAACATTTTGTGATAAATCTGTGTTCCTTTTCATGCATATTTACAACTTTTTACTCAAAATTTCCAACTCCTTTCTTGAAAATCTGCAATTTTACAATTTGTGTGGATTTTCTGTACATGTGTTAGACAAAGCAAAATATAAACAAAACAAACTAGAAACATGTTCCATGTAATATTATACAAATCATATACTGTAGCAGCAGCCATAAAGTATCAGTATGCTTTCAAATGTGGACTGGCACTCTTTTCAAATCCGTGGTCAAAAGTTACTCAAAGAGTACAACCAAACAGAGGAATTAGTGTTTTTTTATTTACAAGTTACTCAAGCAAAAGTATGAAGTATTTTGCAATAAAACTACTCATGAAAGTACAATGTTGTGAAAAGTTACTTGAATGAATGTGCTTGAGTAAATGTAACTAGTTACAGACGTTACAGGCTCAATAGTCCCACAGAAATAACTTGAGGCAGCAGCCATATTTATAGGATATTTTATTAATCTGTACTGTATTAAATAGAGAGGTTGTAATGGTTGTGTGCTATGACCATTCTATATGATGACTTCTTTAAAAACATAGGCAGCTTACTTACACGTAGGCAGAGGCTGGGTACACCTGGACAGGCTGCCAGTCCATCAAAGGGCCAACACAAACACACATACTGTAACTATTCACATCTACAGACAATCTAAAGGTACAGTATCTGTTCATGCCAGTTAACTTAATGTGCATGTATTGGGACTGTGGGAAGAAGCTGGAGAAACCTAAGAGAAATCACAAAGACACAAGAACATGCAAACTCATTAAGGTGTCACTAAGTAAATTTTTGAAATGGTAAGATTTGCAAAATCCCTCCACTGTAGCTTCCACCAGTTACAGCAGCTGTGAGCAGAGTGTACGGTCATAGAGGTGAAGACAGGTGCCACACTACGTGGTGGGGAAAGGGATTAACATATTATACAGTACGTCATTTACAGCTAGAAGACATATAAAACTTTTTTCAATATCAAATGACTATGGAAAGCAGACAGATGTAGTCCAAGACAGGTCTTAGTCTGTCTTATTTTATGCACTGGCTGGTTCTTTTGCTGTTGCTGTTGATGGCTCTCTAAAATGCCCTCCACAACTTTCTAAATAAAGTCTTGTGACAGAGGTGTAGGCAGGTGGAGATGGATTAAAGGTAGCAGACTCAGTGGTGACCACAGGAACACTAGGTGTCTCTGAGAAAAAAAAAATCCACAGCAGAAGAACTGGTGTTGAAAAGTTTTGCTATGTGCTTGACATAGCAGGAAATGTGCATCTTGGATGTGTGGTGCAGCAAACTCTTTGGACCTGTAGCAAACTGATGGGCCATGTTTGCATACAGTGGGGGAAATAATTATTTGATCCCCTGCTGAATTTGTAAGTTTACCCCTTACAAAGAAATTAATAGTCCATAATTTTTATGATAGATTTATTTTAACAGAGAGAGACAGAAGATCAACAACAACAGCAACAACAAAATCCACAAAAAAACATTAAATAAAGGTTATACAGTAATTTGATCAAGGGAAATAAGTATTTGATCCCCTACCAACCAGAAGGAATTCTGACCCACACAGACTGGTTATGTATCCATGAGGCACATAAATTAGTCCTCTCCCTGTAGGAAAGTCTACCTAATCTCAACTCATTATGTGTATAAAAGATTCCTGTCACAGAATCAGTCTCTTCATTTCAAACTTCACCACCATGGGTAAGACCAAAGAGCCGTCAAAGGACCTCAGGAACAAGATTGGAGACCAGCACAATGTTGGAATGAACTACAAGACCATCAAAAGGAAGCTTGGTGAAGAAGAGAGCACTGTTGGAGCAATAATTTGAAAGTGGAAGAAATATAAGATAAAAGTCAATCACCCTCGCTCTGAAGCTCGATGCAAGATTTTACCTCGTGGGGTAAGAATGATTATGAGAAAGGTGAGGGATCAGCCCAGAATTACACGGGAGGAGCTTATCAATGATCTCAAGGGGGCTGGGACCACAATCGCCAAGAAAACTATTGGTAACACATGTTGCCATAATAGACTGAGATCCTGCAGTGCCCGCAAGGTTAGGGCAGCACGGTGGTGCAGTTGTTAGCACTGTTGCCTAACAGCTAGAAGGTTCCAGCTTAGAATCTCCAGGCTGGCAGGGGTAGGACCTTTTCTGTGTGGAATTTGCATGGTCTCCCTGTCCTGTGTGGGTTTACTCTGGGAGCTCCTGTTTCCTGCCACAATCCAATGACATTGTAGGAACAATTGGTTATAAGGTACAAAGATTATTTAATTTATACCTAGAGGTGTGTGTATAAATGGAGGTTTGCTTCGGGTTCACGCACACACCGGGAGAAAAACTCATTTTTGGGTCATCAGTCCAAAACTTGGACAATTGATTAATAACTAATCTTTATACCTTAAATCAATCAGTCTCAAATATCAGTGAATTCTACTGGATGACTTCATAAACTGACACAGGAAAAGGAAATCACAGAAACATCCATATACCATTTACAGTTTTAATGATCAGACTCAGATTAAATGACATTACATTCAACAGACTTGTTGGTAAGGTGAAATGATCAAGTATCAAGCATTATATTCAACTTGTAAATGACTGTTGAGCAACAGAGTGTAATCACATTTGTGGAACCAAGGAAACCTTAGTATGAATTTGTAATTGTGATGTAAATGGAGACTGAAATAACTATAATGAAAATATGAAGAAAATTGGACACAAATTTTATGAAGAAAATTATAAAAGCTGATATATGAAAAAAAATTTCTGGGTTATTCTAAAAAGTAAAAACGGAATTTTTATGAAAAAAGAAATATTATTTCTCTTTAATTCTATAGCTCCAATCAGACTTATGAACTAGTTTTAAACCTGAAACAAATTATAACATACTTTAAGGCGATAGACATTGCATTACTCAGCAGATGAAACAAAGGCATCTTGCTCACTTGAACTTTATGCATTGGCTTCTAGCTGGATCCTTAGCTGAAGCTTTATTTGAAGGTTATACTGGAGAATATCTGCCAGCAGATATTTCTTCCCAGGGCAACAGTCAGGAGCTGAGGTCCGGTGATGCTGATGAGGCTGCTGGCTGTGGAGTATGCCATGTGGACAACACGAGAATTTTTCAGTGGCGTTCTTGGGTCCAAATAAATTGGAGATAGTTCAAAGTCTGATCACAGTCACAGAATCGAAGAGACAAAATTTTTAAAAAATTATTTAAGCCACTAAATTTGAGTTCTTCAGATGTCGTGGAGGTTGGTGAAAACAGCTTCCAGTGTGAGGGAAAATGATCAGTCCTCTTTAAAACATGGTGAGTTTAAGAAAATCAAGAAGAAAATTTTTAGCAAAGTAAAATAGAAAAACGTCTGTGAACATGGAGTTTCACTCCATATAAAAGAGAAGTTTGATCTCAAAACAGAAGAAAAAGTAATTTTCCCAAACATTTAAAGGAAAGAGAATTCAAGGCAGGACAAGCAGACAAAAACTTTCACACAGAACAACTCCACAAAAACTAGGGCGTTCCTCACTTAAAAATGAGTAAGTTTTCAGGGGAAAAACTTGACTGACATGAGAGGGAACCAATTGTCTCCCATTGCAGGAGGTTTGAATGAACTCTGTGTCACAGCTCACTCTCACCCATCTCCAGCTCCAGCTGTGAACACACCTGCGCCTCATCAAGCCCGGGCTATTTAGCCCACTCTGCCCTGCGCTTCAGCCTGGAGTCGTCGTCTGCTCATCAGAGATCATGCTACCCACACTCACCTTCTCCTCAACGCTCCTAAAGACCCTTGACCATCGCTTCCCACGTAAGCCATCATCCTATCTCTCACCTTTTCTCCAGTCCTTCTCCCCTGTGCACAGGTGGACTCCCTGGCAGCGGAACCTCTCCTCGTCAGCTTCTCACTCTCACCCGCTGCGCCGAGCGCGCATTGGAGCACTGTCCTCCAGGCAGGAGACCTGCGGCTCACCACCAGAAACATCTGCAAGTAAGCCACAGTCCGAGTATTAATTCACCGGGCTTGGCTCGGCGACTAATCTCTCCTCTGCTCTGTCCTAGGGTTGCCTGGCCGTACGGCGCGCTGCTCCGCCCTCGGTGCATCCTGTCTTCCAGCAACACATCCACTCTTGCACTCACAC
This sequence comes from Pholidichthys leucotaenia, assembly GCA_020510985.1. NCBI lineage: Eukaryota > Metazoa > Chordata > Actinopteri > Cichliformes > Pholidichthyidae > Pholidichthys > Pholidichthys leucotaenia. The sequence goes on along the minus strand of CM035842.1, from coordinate 358,105,866 downwards.
ATCCACACACATTCACTGTTTAATAAACCTTTGTTGCAATTGACTCGAGCCTGTGTGCGTGTTCCCTGGGTCTGAACTCATGTCACTCTGGTCCAATGAGAAAGCAGTCCTTTGTCTGTAACTATCCAATAGAATGAAAGGGGTCGTTGTCCAAAAGAGACTGGCTGGTTATTGGCTGAGCCAGTCAGATGACTTGAGTAAGTTTTAGAAGTCAAACAAAGTGGGGCTGCACGGTGGCGCAGTGGTTTAGCACTGTGGCAGCACAGTTTTACCCTCGGTCGGGGGATCGCGGGGATCATGAGATCGTGGGTTCGATCCCAGCCCCCGACCAACAGTGAGCTGTGTGGAGTTTGCATGTTCTCCCCGTGTTGCGCGGGTTTACTCCGGGATTTCTCCGGTTTCCTCCCGCATACCAAAAACATGTAGGTTTAGGGCGCTCGCGCACGCAGCGACCAGCAGCCGGTGGCTTGTCACCAGACTGCAAACCAAGTCTACCTACGGGTACAAATAAGTAACAAAAAAAAAAAAAAAAACAAAAAAACACATTAACTGTGAAATTCACATTATATACTTATGTATAAAGTCTAAGCTAACTTCAGTGATTCATGACTAACTTTCAGTGAGCATGCACTTTCATAGACTTGTCCTTCTATAAATAACCGTTTGAGTGTGACTGTCGCCAAACTGCGACATAACCCCTAGTGGTCAACAGTGGTAAAGATTTTTTCCAAGAGACTAGTCAGATCAGATGTCAGAACTTAAGCAAGACACTGAACCCCCAGTTGCTCCTGGTGGGTCAGGCCAGTGCATGGCAGCTCTGCCGCCATCAGTGTGTGAATGTATAGTTATGTGAAAAAATTAGGACACCCCATTAAATATTCAGTTCTTTATTAAGAAATGTTCACATATCTATGTCAAACCTTGTTTTTATTTGCATTTTTTAACATTTATTTTAGCCATTTTAAGTGGGAATGAATGTGGGGGTGTCCTAAAAAAAGATGGGGGTGTCCTAATTTATTCCTCACTATTTGTTTAGAATTACATTTTACAGAAAATTTGAAAAAAGTCTTTAATTCATTTTTAATTGTTTAGTTGTATTACATGAATCTCACAGTATTTTTAACATTGATAGTAAATATCCATATGTCCAAATATGTTAAAACACACACACACAGGCTTATACAGGATGTCCTAATTTTTTCACATGACTGTATGTGTGAATGGGTGGATAGCAGAATCTGTAAAGTGCTTTGGACATCCAGAGATGAATAAAAAAAAAAAAGGACTATATGTGAACGCCATTTACCATTTGAAGTTCAGTCCATGCACAGACCGATGTATAAGATAATGGACTTCAACACCTTTACTTTAAATCACGTGACTCCACCCACTTTGAAAAGCAAATACTACAATAAAATACTTGTTGGATGAGTGTATGCAAGAAGATTGGCTGGGATTACATCAATATATCTTCATTCATTTTTTTTCATTCATCTTCTTCCGCTTAATCCTTTTCGGGTCGCCGGGGGCTGGAGCCTATCCCAGCATCTTTGGGCGAGAGGCAGGGTACACCCTGGACAGATCGCCAGTCCATCGCAGGGCCAACACAGAGAGACAGACAACCATTCACTCTCACAGTCATACCTAAGGACAATTTAGAATCCCCAGTTTTGATGCCAATTAACCTAACTTGCATGTTTTTGGCATGTGGGAGGAAACCGGAGAAATCCCGGACTAAACCCACGCAGACACGGGGAGAACATGCAAACTCCACACAGATCACTGTTGGTCGGGGGCTGGGATCGAACCCAGGATCCCCCAGCCAAGGGTGAGTTGCTGTGCTGCCGCAGTGCTAACCACTCCACCACAGTGCCGCCTCCTAATATATCTTAAGGAAAAAATGCACAATTTCTTGCCTTTTAAACAAATGCCATTTACGTTCAGGGAAAGATTTTTTTGTAGAGAGACACACAAGTTTAATGTTAATACCACAGATTTAATTGTGTTACAATTACATCTTCCCAAAATCATTTCTATCAGTGTATGTGATATTATGTTTTATATACTGCTGTTATATATATATGTTTTATATATGGCTTTTAACATGTATCACAATACATTTAGGATTTTATCACGATACACGATATGTATCACAATATCCTGAGATCTCCTCTAAACCACTGTACAAATGTAAATGTAAAACCTTTCCATAAAATGACACTGGCATGATAATAAAAACAGACCTCTGAGTATTGCATTTTTTTTAAATTGCATACAAGGGGGGGGGGGGGTAAAATTAAGTTAAATTCAACAAACTTAATTGAACCTGTCAGGCAAACCCACTCATAAATTTGCAATAAATCAGAATAAATAATGGTAGGCCTTCCTATTATGGCATGTAATGAAATCAAAACCAAAACAGAACAAAACAAAACAAAAAAAAAGACTCAACATAAGAAAAATGCATTAAGCAAGAATTCTAGAGAAAGATATTCTAAAACCATATAAATTATAGTACACGTTTTGTGTTTGGTCATGTTTTTAACAATAAGGGCCATGTCCTTGGCAGTATAATTTGTGACTGCAGGTGTGATCCCTTTCCATTTTGTACTTTTGTTGTATGGGATAAATTTTCCAAATGAAGAAGCCAGTATAGTCATTTTCTTAGGGCTGGTTCCTTTATTATTTTTTTAATTATTTATTTATTTTGGTAGAGGCTACGTGGGATGTTGAGAGTGGATTTTAATGTATTCTTCATATTGTAGGGGATGACATCTCAAGTGATGAAACAAATTAGTGGAACTGCTAGACAACGGCTTTGTGACATAATTTGCACAAAACTGTATTTTGTTCAGTTTCTACTTTCTGCAATCCGAACCACTGCCAGACAATGGAGCTGGGCCTTTTTTCTCCTGGTTTTGTCCTCATTTCTTTTTTCCCTTTTGCCAGCGCTCTGCTAGTGTTGCCAGATTGTGCATAAAAAACAAGCCTCTCTGCTCCATGAAAACAGGCTCAGAAGAAGCAGTTTCTAAAGAAAAAAATTGCAAGAAAAACAGACCTGGCAACAATCCTGTTATGAAACACAGGAGAGAGGTGGGGGAGGGGTGGTGGGAACTGCCTTCAGCTGTGAGAGGACAGGAGAGAGAAGCTGAACAAATAAATGCTTACACTGCCGCAACAACTTATGCTTGATACCCGCGATAAAGGCTTTTTATGTATCGTGCACAATGTATCGATATAACAAATATATTTGGTATATCACCCAGTACTAGTTTTATATTGTTCCAGCTTTTATCATTACAATCAATCTATTTTGTCTATTACACTCTACAAAATATTAAACAAGCAGCTTCTGTATTTGCTGCTGTACGGGATGTATGTGGTGGTGACATTTTCATCACATTTAATGTTTATTTCATGCTTAACCTTTTTTCAATAAATAATAATGTTAAATATTAAATCCATCCATCTTCTTCAATCCATCCATCCATCCATCCATCCATCCATCTTCTTCCGCTTAGTCCTTTTCGGGTCGCAGGGGGGCTGGAGCCTATCCCAGCTACATAACTGAGTAAAGGTTACGTGTTAGCCATTTTAACAAGCTTCTATCCACATACAAGCTGGGGCGGACCGACCATGGACTCACCACCACTGTCCGCCTGCACCTCCGCTGCAATGCCCCTCCTGGCCCTGTCTGTCGCCGCCCCCCAGACAACGAGAAGCTTTACACCCCTCAGTCTACCCACTGCTACTCCATCGAGGTCACGAGCCGTTTTGCTACCCTTGACTACCCATAGAGCCTTGAGGATGCCTGGGAGGCAGAATACCACCATTCTCACTCTGGCTGCCACAAACATCCTTGGTCATCGCCGCCAGAGGAATCAGTCATGGATCTGTGACACCTCCCTGGAGCTGGTCGATTGATTCCGTGAAGCCAGACTCCAGGGGAAGGATGATTACCACAAGCTGAACATAGAGAGACACCGCAGCCTCTGGCACGATGAAGCCGCTTGGCTCTACCGTATTGCCAATGAGGCCAACAACAGCTTCCAAGCAAGGAACTTCTGGTCTTGCCACACAGGCAAGAAACAGCGTCGCTGTCCCACCCTGCTAGCCGTTGATGGCATAAGCCTCGTCACGGATCCAATGACCAAACTCCAATGATGGCAGGAGCACTACACGAGCATCCTCTGCAAGACCCCTCCTCCCACCTCTGATAAGCTGCAGCACTGAACTGTCAGATACCATCAAGAAGCTCCCCTCTGGGCGAGCCCCTGGTGCTGATGGAGTTACGGAAGAGATGATGAAAACCACCCTCACCTCTGTCATACCTCGGCTGGAACATCTGTGTCGCTTCACCTGGGCAGAAGAACATGTCCCTGGGGAGTGCAAGGATGGGGTCATTCTATCCTTCTACAAGTACAAGGGTGACCGTTGGAGCACAGCCAGCAATCATCCCATCACACTGCTTTCCATCTCCGGCAAGGTAATCACCGCTGTCATCCTGAGCCGCAACCAACCCCCGGCTCCTCACCAAGCGCCGCCGCCAGCAGGCTGGCTTCACCCCTCACCAGTCCACAGTGGACTGCATCCTTGCTTTGTGTGTCTTGGCGCAGCAATGGAGGGAGTATTGCCAACCTCTTTATGTGGCCTACGTCGATCTCAAAGCTGCCTTCAACTCCCTAGACAGGAATGCTCTCTGGCAACTCCTCCATGGCATTGGGGTCCTGTCCAAGTACATCAACATTCTCCAGGACCTCTACTCCAACACCACATGCAGGGCACGAGCCATGGGTGACATGTCAGACCCATTTTGTCACCACCTCAGGAGTCCAGCAGGGATGCATTTCCGCCCCAAACCTCTTTAATGTTGTGGTTGACTACTGGGTCAAGAACACAATGGAACGCTGCCCCAATCTTGGAGTTGACTTCTCACTCCCACTTCACAGACCTGTGCTATGCAGACGACGTTGTGCTTTTCGCCACACATATAGACGTAATCACTGAGGCACTGGAGCTACTTGGAGAGGAAGCATCACCCCTGGGCCTCAACATCAGCTGGGCAAAGACAAAGATCAAGTCGCTGTTGGACTTCTTGCCACCACCACCACAAGTCATCACCATCAATAATGAGCCGGATGAGATTGTCAATGAATTTGTCTACCCTGGTTCTAAGATCACAGTTCCTGCTCATCAGACCCAGAGATTACCCCCCGCCTGCAGCTGTCTTGCAGACCTTTTGGCCACCTCCAGAGAGTCTGGCAGAGTGGGAAAATCTGCACGTCCACAAAGCTGCAACTCTTTAACACCTTTACGGGTTGGAGACCTGGACCCTTTCCACCAAAGCCACCCACCATCTGGATGCATTCCATCAGACCTGCCTCTGTAACATCCTCAGCATCCGATGGTTCCACTATATCACAAACGATGAGGTCTACAGGAGGCTGCCCCATCCCCATCTCCACTGTCATCAGAAGAGGGAGGCTGCAGCTCCTCAGTCACGTGACCAGGTTGGATGACAGGACACTGGCCAAGCAAGCCCTCTCCGCCAGCACTCGTCCGCCCCCTCAGGGCTGGTATTGCCCCTGAGGTCGGCCCAGACTGTCCTGGACGAGCCAGGTCGCAATGATAACACCTCTGGCTGACCTCATTGCCCTAGCCCAAGAGCGCACTGCCTTCAGACAATTGGCCTCAATGCTTACTTAAGTGGCTGGGCAAGGATTAAGTTAAGTAACTATCCATATATTGTGCTACACAAGTGTTTAAAAAGAAAACTTACTGTTTTAGTGGCTCTATGGTACGTAGTGGCACTGCCTGCTGTTGAAGATTCCTTGATGAAACTCTCATTTGGAGGTAAAACATCTCTTCCAATATTTTCAATTAAATCCATAGATGAACTTTTATTTTGGTAATTCCACTGACCAGCAGTCAGAATTTGCATATTAGCTAAATATTTAGCTTCAGTATTTAACATTTAGATTTAATAGTTAACATTATAATTTAAGATAAGACAAGATAAGATAAGCCTTTATTAGTCCTACAATGGGGAAATTCCAGGATTGCAACAGCACAGTGATAGCGACGCTCAGAGCAATAATTTAGAAGATAAGATAATAAGAGCAGTGAATATACATATGTACACATAAATATATATACACAGCGTGGAGCATTGTAGCTAAATGGAATAAACAGCATAACGGTCTATTCAGTTACCCCACATAGTATGAATATGTACCCATACAGCATATTTTGTATTTGAATCAGCCTAGTTGTCACCCTCCGTAGCGATTGATATTGTACTAGTTGTATAATGGAGGGGACCATTATTGTGCAAGTTTGTTGCGTCTTTTGCATTCAATACTTATTAAGTTGTAAAGGTTTTTTTTTGTTTGTTTGTTTTTCATGATCTTTGCAAGCAGCCCTGCTTAGGTTATAAAGTCTGACAGCTGTAGGTAGGAAGGACCTGCGAAACCTCTTGGTCGCACACCTAGGATGATGCAGCCTACTGCTAAATGAGCTCCTCAGTGCGTTCAGCATGTCCTGCATGGGGTGGGACTTGGACTCCAGCATAGATGACAGCTTAGCCACCATCCTCCTCTCTCCTATCTCCTCCACTGGTTCGAGGCACTGCCCCAGAAAAGAGCTAGCTTTATTGCTCAGTCTATTCAGTCTCTTCCTGTCGGCTGCCGTGATGCCGTTGCCCCAGCAGACCACTCCAAATGTGATGGCTGATGCCACCACCAAATCGTAGAAAGTCTTCAAGAGCACTCCTTGTACACCAAAAGACCTGAGCCTCCTCAGTAGGAACAGCCTGCGCTGTCCCTTCTTGTAGAGTGTGTCGGTATTGTGTGACTAGTCCAGTTTATTGTTCAAATGAACACCCAGGTACTTGTAGGATGTCACCATCTCAATGTCTGTTCCCTGGATTTTTACCGGTGCTGTGAGAGGTTGTCCTCACCTGTGGCAGTCCACCACCAGTTCCTTAGTTTTCCTCGCATTGATCTGGAGGCAGTTCCGATGGCACCAGTCCACAAAGTCCTGGATAAGTCCTCTGTACTCAGCTTCATCTCCATCGGAGATGAGGCTGACGATCGCAGAGTAGTCAGAGAACTTCTGTAGATGGCAGTGTGTTGTGTTGTGAGAAGTCCGCAGTATAAAGGGTGAACAGGAAGGGAGCCAGAACTGTTCCCTGGAGGGCCCCTGTACTGCAGATGATCGTGTCGGACACACAATCCTGGGTTCTCACAAACTGTGGCCGGTTTGTGAGGTAGTCCAGGATCCATAATGACAGGTGCTGGTCCACTCCTGCGCACAGTAGCTTGTCCTTCAGGATCACCGGTTGGATGGTGTTGAAAGCACTGGAGAAATCAAAGAACACGATCCTCACCGTGTTCCCAGGCTTCTTCAGGTGGGACAGGGAACGGTGTAGGAGGAAGATCACTGCATCCTCCACCCCAATTCCATGCTGGTAGGCGAACTGGAGTGGATCCACCGCTGGTCCCACCAGGGGGCAGAGGTGGGCAAGGAGCAGTCTCTCCAGGGTCTTCATCAGGTGAGAAGTGAGGGCCACTGGTCTGTAGCTGTTCAAGTCTCTGGGGTGGGAAGTTTTTGGTACGGGTACCACAAAAGATGTTTTCCACAGCTGTGGTACCCTCCCCAGTTTCAAGCTCAGGTTGAAGATGTGCTCCACAATCCCACACAGCTGGTCTGCACAGGACTTGAGGAGCTTCACGCTGATGCAGTCCGGACCCAAGGCCTTCCTCGCTTTGATCTTCCTCAGCTCTGCCCTCACCTGGGTCTTAGTGAGGGTCAGGTTGGGGCTGGGGGGCTATGTGCTGGGAGTGGGGGAGTGTTGGTGGGGGGGGGTGGACAGCAGGTCTAGATGATGGTAGAAGCAGTAGTCGTTGGTGTGCAGGCGGAGGGGAGGGTGGTTGGTCAAACCTGTTAAAATACAGGTTCAGATTGTTCACCCACTCCCTGTCCCCTGTGGCCTGGGAGAAGGTATTTTGGAGCCCAGAGATGGTTTTGAGGTTTCTCTAGACCCCGCTGATGTCGCTCTGTTGCAGCTTGTCCTCCATCTTCTTCCTGAAGCTGTTCTTGCCTTCTCTGAGCTTCCTCCTTAGCGCCCTTTTTACGAACTTCAGCTTCTCCCTGTTCCTCGACCTGAAGATCCTTTTTTATTTTTTCTCTCAGTAGGGACTTTATCTCGGGGATGATCCAGGGTTTGTTGTTTGAGCAATACCGTGTGGTCTTGGTGGGTACGGTGTTGTCCACACAGAAGCTGATGTAGTTTGTGATGGTGTGAGGCCGTTGATATCCTCACCATGTGGATTGCAGAGCTGCTCCCAGGCAGTGATTTCTTGACAGTCCTTTAGAGAGTCCATTGCCTCCTCAGACCATACCTTTACCATGCGCGTAACCGGAGGTTGTCTGTGTACTAGGGGTTTGTACACTGGCAGGAGGTGAACCAAGTTGTGATCCGATCCTCCGAGTGGGGGGAGTGGCGATGAGATGCACGCCTCCTTAGTATTTGCATAGAATAAGTCTAGTGTTTTATGTTCTTGGGTGTGGCACGTGACATACTGGGTGAACATGGGCAGAATAGAGGAAAAATGGTTAAAATCACTCGAGATGAGGAGGAGAGCATCTGGGTGTTCTGTCAGAAGCCTGCAAGTGACTGAGTGGATGATGTCACGCACTGCCCCAGCGTTCGCCAACGGATTTGCATAAATAACAATGCAGATCACATGTGAGTATTCCCTAGGGAGGTATACAGGCCGCATGCTAACAGCTAGCAACTCAATGTCTTTGCTGCAGTGTTGCTCTTTAACCGTGATGTGCCTAGGTTTATACCATCTGTTATTCACATACATTATCACTCCTCCGCCCCTTGCCTTCCCACTGTCTGGTGTCCGGTCTGTCCATGTTGCATGGAAACTCTCCAGTTCAATGTTAGCATCTGTTGCTAGTTCTATTAGCCACGTCTCAGTAAACAGCATCATGCTAATCTCTCTGAAGGCACTCTCGTAGCAGGACATGATAACGGATGGAAGGACGGGTCTGTACTTTATGTTCCTTGCTTGTCGTCTTACTCCAGCTCGACATCCACACTGTTTCCATCTGATTTCTGCCCCCTCTGCCCTCTGCCTCTGCAACCCCTCTGCCCCCCTCACCCTCACAGGCTCTCCCATCACCACTGCTGATTCCTTCCGCTTCCTAGGCACTACCATCACCAGGGACCTCAAGTGGGAGCCGACCATCAGCTCACTCATCAAAAAAGCCCAGCAGAGGATGTTCTTCCTGCGGCAGCTGAGGAAGCTCAAGCTACCCACCAAGATGTTAGTGCAGTTCTACACAGCCATCATCGAGTCCATCCTCACCACCTCCATAACCGTGTGGTACGCAGGAGCCACTGCCAGGGACAGACTAAGGCTGCAGCGCGTCGTGCGCACTGCTGAGAAGGTGATCGGCTGCAAGCTCCCATCTCTCCAGGATCTGTACATCTCCAGGACCCGGAGGCGTGCTGGCAGGATCATAGCCGATCCCTCACACCCTGGTCACGTACTGTTTGCCCCCCTCCCCTCAGGTAGAAGACTTCGGTCCATCCAGACTAAAACCTCCCGTCACATGAACAGCTTCTTCCCCTCTGCCATCAGACTGCTGAACACTAAGTGACTTATTGACTCTCGTGCACTACGTACAGCAGCTCAACCAGACTCATGTCAATCATCACTGTTTTCTTCCTGCATTACCGACTGCACTATATGGTTCTCCACAGTATCTGCTGCTCGCTAATATATTTTAACTGCTGACCAGTATACACTTTATTGCATGTATAGTTTATTTCTTTTATTTTATCATGTTTAATGTTGCAGCATTGCACCGAGACAAATTCCTAGTTTGTGTACTACATGAACAATGGCAATAAACCTGATTCTGATTCTGATTCTGATTCTGATTTCTCTTGGTATGTTGAGTTTTTGCGTTAGCACCATGGGGCAGTTAAGTGCTAACAGTTTGTCCCTGTTGTACCGTCTCCTGCTCTAAACAATGGCTCCGTCCACCAGCTCGGGAGACATTTGGGGTGATCTGTGTGTTTGTGATGGATAAGGTGTCGATGGATCAGAAAGTTTGACCAGAGAAGACAGATAGTAAATAAGAAATAGGAAAAAAAAAACTCAGAATTGAGCCAGTGTTGCAAAAAGGCAGCCGACTCGCGTGGCGCCGAATTTAAGATAAGATAAGATAAGATAAGATAAGCCTTTATTAGTCCCACAATGGGGAAATTCCAGGATTGCAACAGCACAGGGATAGCAACACTCAGAGCAACAATCAGAAGGCAAGAAAAAACAACATCTAGTAAACATATGTACATATTACTATAAATGTATATATATCTGTTTTTCAATAGATTTGACCAACCGCCCTCCCCCCTGTCTGCACAACAACCACTGCTGCCTCTAAAGAAATCAAGTCCTGCTGCCCACTCCCCACTCCACCAACACCCCCCCACTCCCAACACACAGCCCCCCATCCTGGCCCTGACCAGGACCCAGGTGAGGACGGAGCTGAGGAAGATCAAAGCGAGGAAGGCGCCGGGACCGGACGGCATCAGCGCAAAGCTCCTCAAGTCCTGTGCAGACCAGCTGTGTGGGATTGTGACGTATATCTTCAACATGAGCCTGAAACTGGGGAGGGTACCACAGCTGTGGAAAACATCTTGTGTGGTACCTGTACCAAAAACTTCACACCCCAAAGACCTGAACAGCTACAGACTGGTGGCCTTGACGTCCCACTTGATGAAGACCCTGGAGAGACTGCTCCTTGCTCACCTCCGCCCCCTGGTGGAACCAGCGATGGATCCACTCCAGTTCGCCTACCAGCATGGCATTGGGGTGGAGGATGCGGTGATCTTCCTCCTTCACCGTTCTCTGTCCCACCTGGAGAAGCCCGGGAATATGGTGAGGATCATGTTCTTTGACTTCTCCAGTGCTTTCAACACCATCCAACCGATGATCCTGAAGGACAAGCTGCTGCGCGCAGGGGTGGACCAGCACCTGTCATCATGGATCCTGGACTACCTCACGAACCAGCCTCAGTTTGTGAGAACCCGGGACTGTGTGTCCGACACGATCATCAGTAGCACGGGGGCCCCCCAGGGAACGGTGCTGGCTCCCTTCCTGTTCACTCTTTATACTGCGGACTTCTCACACAACACAACACACTGCCATCTACAGAAGTTCTCTGATGACTCTGCGATTGTTGGCCTCATCTCTAATGGAGATGAAGCTGAGTACAGAGGGCTTATCCAGGACTTTGTGGACTGGTGCCATCGGAACTGCCTCCAGATCAACGCGAGGAAAACTAAGGAGCTGGTGGTGGACTGCCGCAGACATGGGCAGCCCCTCACAGCACCAGTAAATATACAGGGAACAGACATCGAGATGGTGACATCCTATAAGTACCTGGGTGTTCATCTGAACAATAAACTAGACTGGTCACACAATACTGACGCACTCTACAAGAAGGGACAGCGCAGGCTGTTCCTGCTGAGGAGACTCAGGTCTTTTGGTATACAAGGGGCGCTGCTGAAGTCATTCTATGACACGGTGGTGGCATCAGCCATCACTTTTGGAGTGGTCTGCTGGGGCAGTGGCATTACTGCAGCCGATAGGAAGAGACTGAACAAACTGATTAAGAAAGCTAGCTCTGTCCTGGGGCAGCGCCTTGATCCGATGGAGGAGATAGGAGAGAGAAGGACGGTGGCTAAACTGTCATCTCTGCTGGAGTCCGAGTTCCACCCTATGCAGGACATACTGGATGCACTGAGGAGCTCATTTAGCAGCAGACTACATCATCCCAGGTGCACAACCGAGAGGTTTCGTAGGTCCTTCCTACCAACAGCTGTCAGACTGTACAACCTAAGCAGGGCTGCTCGCAGAGATAGCAAAAAGACGTAACAAACTAATAGTTTTTTGAATGCAAAAGATGCAATAGACTTACACAATGGTCCCCTCCGGCATACAACTAGGAACATACCGGTTGCTATGGAGGGTGAGAATATGTATGGGCACATAATCATACCATGTAGGATAACTAAGTAGACGGTTATGCTGTTTCATCCCATCTAGCAACAATGCTCTGCACTGTGTGTGTTTATATATTTACATATTTATTCCATCTAGCTACAATGCTCAGCACTGGGTGTGTTTATATTTATATATTTATATATTTATTCCATCTAGCTACAATGCTCCGCACTGTGTTTTTATATATCTACATATTATTCCATCTAGCTACATTGCTCCGCACTGTGTGTGTTTATATACTTGCATATTTATTCCACCTAGCTGCAATGCTCCGTACTGTGGGTGTTTATATATTTACATGTTTATTCCATCTAGCTACAATGCTCTGCACTGTGTGTTCATATATTCATATATTTATTCCATCCAGCTAGAGTGCTCTGCACTGTGTGTCTGTGTGTGTGTGTGTGTGTATATACAGTATATATTTTATAGTAATATGTACATATGTATATTAGCTGCTCTTGCTTGCTTGTTTTTTTTTCTTGCCTTCTGATTGTTGCTCTGAGTGTTGCTATCCCTGTGCTGTTGCAATCCTGGAATTTCCCCGTTGTGGGACTAATAAAGGCTTATCTTATCTTATCTTATATAGACACACAGTGCAGAGCATTATGGTTGGTTGGTGAATGTGCAGCAGAAAGTCTAAGCTCTCTCTCCGCGGATGCGGCGGGCCAGCTGAAAGTCTTTGGGCATGATGGTGACCCCCTTAGCAAAGAAGAGACCCACCAGGTGGGCCTCGCTGGTCTCCTGCAGAGCCATGACGGCGAAGCTCAGGAAACGCAGGACGGTCTTGAAGTCCTGAGCGATCTCCCTCACCAGGCGCTGGACGGGCAGCTTACGGATGAGTAGCTCCGTGGATTTCTGGTAGCGACGGATCTCTCTCAGAGCCACGGGCCTGTGACGGCGAGGCCTCTTCACTCTGCCGGTGGCCGGAGCGCCTCTCCAAGCAGCCCTGGTGGCTAGCTGTCTCCTGGGGGGCTTCTTCCTCCAGTAGATTTTACGGGCGGTCTGCTTGGTTCTTGCCATTGCTCTTTATTATTCTGTCTTATATTTCTTGCACGCCGCCTAAACTCCAGCCTGGCACCCGCGTCGTTTTCGCTACAGCTCCCGGTATGTCGAGTTTCCCATTAGCACTGGGCGGCGGCCAAGTGCTAGCTAGCACTAGCTCCTCCCCGCTGTAACGTCTCCCGCTGCAAAGCGTGGCTCCGTCCGCCGACCCGGGAGACCCCCGGGGCGATCCGTGCGTCCGTGATATATATACAGAGTGAAAGGTGTAGAAAGAAGAAGGAAGATAAAAAAAAAAAAGGCTGTTGCAATGGGCAGCCTACTCGTGTGGCGCCACCGGTCCAGCAGAACCGGAACCGGGGATTTAGATTTATAATTTAGATTTAACATTCAACATTTAGAGTAATAATGTCTGGATATCCACCTTATTCCTGGGGGTGCCACTGTCGGAAGGATTATGGGCGGGACTTCGGGTTTAGGCTGAAGTAGTGTTAAATCAGTCTGTCATATTGGCTGGACAAGCAACCTGGGTGCAAAGTGCAATCACCAAGAGAACATACAAAGAATGTTTGACTTTTTATTAGAATTTTCAAAACCGCAATCTTGGGGAAAACGTCAGTCACTCGCCAGATAAGCAGGAGCCCTGCGGAGGATAGACGAGGCTGGTTAGGGAGGAATGGAGAAATAATGTGAGACAAATTATGCCACTTATGTGGGAGATGAGAAGAGACCAGCACAGAACCCAGTGAAGGAGAAGAATCAGCAGGTAAGAACTGCCAGTCGGGTGTAATTGTAGAGGTATGACCGGGTGGAGAGGATGGGCTGACTTGAGGCAGAGCAACAGGCTGGCGAGCGCACCAAATCCCTGAAGACGCATCGCTTTGTGTGCAGCAACCTGAAAGAGATGGAAGAAAAGGAATGTAAGGTGGGGTCATAAAGAACACAACCACTTACGAGTGAGCTGTCTGCTGGAGCAGTATACCCAAACGAGCCAGCGTTGAATCACTGAAGAGCACTTCATTATAAACGCTGGCCCAGCAGGAATCAGCAGGTACGTCTGATGAGGAAGCCGGTGAGCAGGAAGGAGGGGGCGAGCGCTCGCCAGCACATGACAGTGCTCCCCCACCCCTCAAGGAACCCCTCCTGGCGGTCACCCAGGCTTCTCTGGGTGGGCCCGATGGTAAGCCCGAACCATCCCTTTGTCGTGGAACTTAGACCAAGGGACCCATGACCGATGATCTGGGCCATAGCCCTCCCAGTCGACCAAATACTGGAACCCCCGGCCCCGACGATGTACATCCAGGATCTCCTTCACGGTATGCGTGATGTGTCCGTCAAGAACCCTGGGAGGAGGAGAAGGCTTCGGGGGAGGGCAGAGAGGGCTGGAAGAGAGCGGCTTCACCTTAGAGACGTGGAAGCTAGGGTGCGTGCGGTGCGCCCGTGAAAGCTGGAGCCGGACAGCAGAGTCACCAGTGTTCCTAGTGACGGGGAAGGGACCCACAAACTGAGGAGTGAGCTTCCGCCACTCAGCCTTCAGTGGGACCTGATCCGTGGCCACCCAGACCTGCTGTCCAGTCTTAGAGTCCGGTGCCGGGACCCTCTTGCGGTCAACGTAGCGCTGATTACACTCATTGGAGCGGAGGAAAGCCACTCTGGTGGATCTCCAGGCCCGGCAGCAGCGATGAAAATGGGCCCCCACGGACGGCACTGCAACCTCTCTCTCCGCCATAGAGAGCGGCGGGGGGGGGGGGAGGTTGTAGCCCACAGATGCCTCAAATGGTGATCGGCCCATGGCTGAAGAGACTGTGGAATTTAGTGAATATTCCACTCAGGTCAGGTGGGAGAGCCATGAAGCGGGGTCTTCGGCTGCCACACAACGAAGGGCAGCCTCCAGGCATTGGTTGGCACGCTCAGCCTGCCCATTGCTCTGAGGATGATAGCTGGAGGTGAGGCTGATGGTGGTGCCAAGGCAGTGGCAGAAGGACTTCCAAACTCGTGATGTGAACTGAGGACCCCAGTCAGACACAATGTCTATTGGAATCCCATGCAGCCTGACGACATGGTAGGATAGAAGTTCTGCCGTCCTGGAGGCAGATGGCAGCTTGGGGAGGGGAACCAGGTGTACGGCTTTAGAGAATCTGTCAACAATGGTCAGAATCACTGTATTGCCATGGGAAAGGGGAAGACCAGTGACAAAATCCATGGCGATATGGGACCAAGGCCGGCTGGGATGGGGAGGGGTGAAGAAGGCCAGCGGGAGGGGTGGAGGAAGACTTATTCAAGGCACACGTCTGACAGGCCTTCACATACTCCTGCACGTCCCGCCGCAACGTGGGCCACCAAAACGCTCATCTGATGATGTCGATAGTCTGCACCACCTCCGGGTGGCAGGCGAAATGTCCGGTGTGCCCCCACTGAATTACTTCACTGCGGAGGGCAGCAGGGACGTACAGGAGGTTGGGGGGACATCCCACTGTTTTGGGCTCTGAGGACTGGGCCTGGTGGACTCTATTCTCGATCTCCCAGGTGAGGGTTCCCAGGACGCACAGAGGTGGAAGAATGGGCTGGGAGCGGGAAATGGGGTCAGCCAAGTCCTGAATGAACTGCCTGGAGAGAGCATCGGGCTTCCTGTTACGGGAGCCGGGCTTATAAGTGACAGTAAAATTAAAACGCTGGAAGAATAGGGCCCAGCGAGCCTGCCTAGGATTAAGCCAGCGGGCAGACTGCAGATACTCCAAGTTCTTGTGGTCGGTCCACACCACTACCGAGTGAGCAGCTCCCTCCAGCCAGTGTCTCCATTCCTCAAATGCCAACTTAATAGCCAACAGCTCGCGATCTCCGACGTCGTAATTCCTCTCAGCTGGGGTGAGTCGCCAAGAGAAATATGCACACGGGCAGAGATTCAAGTCTGGAGGAGCACGCTGGGACAAAACAGTGCCCACCCCCGTTTCTGAAGTATCCACCTCCAGGGTGACTTGGAGCTGAGGGTCGACCTGAGCCAAGATTGATTTGTCAGCGAACAGGCCCTTTAATTTGTTAAAGTCCTGCTCAGCTGCCTCGGTCCATAAAAATGGTACCTTAACTGACGTCAGCTGTGTTAAAGGCTGTGCTATCCCACTATAGTTTCGAATAAACCTGGGATAAAAATTTGCAAACCCCAAGAAGCGTTGCAGCTCCTTGCGGGAGTGGGGTGTTGGCCAATCTAGCACAGCCCTCACCATGGCCAGGTCGGCCCTCAGCTCTCCCTCCGCTATGATAAAGCCAAGGAAAGAATCAGAATCAGAATCAGAATCAGAATAAACTTTATTGCCAAGCATGTAAAAAACACACGAGGAACTTGACTTGACATTGGTACGCATGCGCGCGACACAACGACACGGCAGCCATAATAGGCGCCTCATCAAACAGAGATAGATAAGAAGGGAGGGGAAGGGAGGGAACGACACAAGGGGGGGAGGAGAAAAAAAACTTCGTTATCAGAATACAGCTTATTTTTTAAGCAGATTATGATTACAATGAAAAAAAATCTCTCAATAGCACAGAGCAACAACTCAGAATTTCACAAGACACAAGAGAGCAGTGTACAGTATATCTTTAATCAGTTCATGAATCAATGTGTGTGCGGTGTTGAGCAGTGTTGATGATAATAAGAGAGACCCAAGGACCCTTGGCAGAAGATGTTTTGTCTGTCTGGCGCCCAGTCTTATCTGGCGCTGCAGCTGGCTGTCCAAGGCCTTGTGCTCATGATTTTGAAAAAACACAGTCTGCAGACAGCCAGGAGGAATTTTCATGGGGAATAATAATGCCAAATAGGACTGATCACAGAGAAGACTTGTATTTCTTCTGTAGATTCAGTACATTAATCCTTCATTGCGCAGCTTTGAATTCGTCGTGGAAAGACCTGAGCGAACCCATGATGTAATCCACCTTACGAGACAGTTCTCCAGTAGTCGTTATCAGGGTCTTCTCCAGTTTCTCAATTTGTTGGATGCACCTCGCCTGGCCAGCATTTTGATAGGTTGAATCCATCTTCAGCAATTTGCGGTAAACCAAGACAATTCCCATCCCAATCAGAATTATCCCAATCACCAAGATTACGAAGATAAACAAATCTTCAATATCTTCGATAGAGAGATTAGAGAGACACAGCATTTTCCAATTACCTGTGTCACATAGATAGCCCACTGGAGCCGTTCCAGCGGGGCAGACAGCTTCCCCCGGAGCACTTTTCCTTGTTGAAAAAATAGTGTCAATTGTGTTCAAAGCCCAGCTTATTAACTCCATAATTTCTTTTCGGCGGTCGCAGTTAGACGCAGACAGACAACAGCAAGCTGGGATCCAGTAGTAGGAGGGGAGGAAAAGTCAGCAGGAGAGAAGAAAAAAGCGTCTGCTCTCTTGGGAGGTGGAAGATGTGGAAAATTCACACTTCTCAGCCTTGACGTACAGTTGGTTCTCTAAGAGCCGCTGTAACACGGCTCTAAAGCCTGTTTTCCACTAGCCCAGCACACCTCGGTACGGCTCGATTCACTTCAGTATGGCTCGGAATGCTTCTGTCTCCATTAGCACGCTGTTGTGCTTGTGCTGTGATGGTTTGTGTTAGGAGGTTTTAGAAGCGGGGCGGCAGCAGATTCTCAGCGAGGCGGGGCCACACTCCCGTGACGTTACGCACCCGACTGAGTCCTTATTTACACCAGACAAAAAAGGATCCAAGGATTATTGCCTTGCTCGCTCTGTGGTTTTATCTCACAATTAATTTTATCTCATAATTAAGCTGCAACAACACAAGTCACTTTTGTTTTAAATTAACTGCCAAATGACCTAGAAATAATGAGCTGAAACTTGTTTTTATTCGTATTAAATAATGAGACGGTGGCACACTGGACTACACCAAATTGTATTATTTTTTACATCCTAGGGCATTTTGGATGTACTGAATTAAAAAAATTCATGTTTTTCACCTTCAGGTCAACGTTTGGAACAACAGTATTATTATTTTCCGTTTAGATGATGCTACACTCCTTCTAAAGTATTGTAAATCTCTGAATTTGGAATGCCGATAGAACATTCAATTTACATATACTTGTACCTACTTTGACTTGGTGCTAATTTTTTATGATATTTCAATAAAAAGAACAGAAAGCTTACAAAAAGATATGTTTTTTGGTCTAGTTAAAAATTACATTACCTTTACAATGGTTGACCCGTGACAGGAAGATCAGCATAATTTTGATCAGACTAGGCAATGGAATTTCTATGTAATTATACTGTTTTATAATTCAGTGTTATAACAGACAAACCACACTTTCCAAAACAATTCCATTTTATTATATACAAAATATTAAAAGAAAAAAAAACTTTGCAACACAACATGAAGGTTAATCGACATTTTATACACGCCGACCACTGAGTGTCTCTACACCAGCTTCCCAAACTGGGTCACGAAGACTCGGATGAATTAATCCGTCTCTGCCAGCTGTGGGTCAGGAAGGCTCGGTTGAATAATCCGTGCGGGCTGTCACGGCGGACGCGTGGGATGATTCTACAAGGAAAATGCACACAATAAAATACAGCACGAAAGTGCAATATATACAGAAAAGACAATAGTTTTTAACAAGAATACATAAGCTTATTTCAGCGTATTGTTCACATGAATAATTAAAATAAAAGCTTTAGTCCGCAGTGTGCTGCAATAAAGCAGCGATCCATCCACAAATGAACAGCTTTTTTATTGCATAAATAAACTGAGCGTCTTACCGAATATATTTGCAAAAAAACGCACAATAAAAAAAAATTAAAACTCACCGTTAAAGGACTCCGATGTCGAGACCTCCCGGTATATTTTTTCATTCCGGGCGGCTCCGTCTAACTCGTGCTGAATACGTTCGTCTGACAATGCAGTGAGCAGACACTGCACCTCCTTATTGGTCCATGGAACACCCTTATTACGCGAAGCCATTTTTGATAGAGAATAAATGAAAATAGCACAGCAATACACTGAAAAGAAACCGCCAACAGTGGTTGCGTGCTGAGTAAAGACGGTCGTGAAGATTCTTTTTTTTTTTTTTTTTTTTTCAAAAACTTTATTGAGAAGGTCGTGAAGATTTGGTAGATGAGGAGGAGGAGAGGGGCGGTTACAACCTGACCAATCAGCGCCGGTTACGACCTGACCAATCAGCGGCGACCAGTCTGTTAACGTCACAACACGGCACAGCTCAGCACTGCTGTACCCTGCCCTGGAGCGGGGCTGAGAATCGCGGCTGTTAAACCGTGTTGGGGCTTGTGGAAAAGCGTACAAAGCGTGCTGAGCCGTCCCGTGTCGCGCTAAAGCGTGCTAGTGGAAGAGGCCCTTAACATGAGTCTCGTGTTCCTCTGGCGTGCGAGAAAAAATCAGGATGTCGTCTAAATAGACGAAAACAAACCAATTAAGCATATCGCGGAGGACGTCGTTAATTAAATGTTGGAAAACAGCGGGGGCGTTAGTTAATCTAAAAGGCATAACCAAGTACTCAAATTGCCCCAAGTGTGTTTTAAACGCTGTTTTCCACTCGACCCCCTCGCGTATTCTAACTAGATGATATGCGTTACGAAGGTCAAGCATAGAGAATACACACGAACGCTGCAGGAGCTCAAAAGCGGAGTTCATCAGGGGAAAAGGGTATTTATCTTTGACAGTGATGGCGTTGAGTTCCCGGTAGTCATTGCACGGACGCAGAGACCCGTCCTTCTTGCCCACAAAGAAAAAACCCACCCCAAGGGGAGCCGAGGAAGGCCGAATAAGGCCGGTGTTCAAAGAGTCCTTAATGTACCTCTCCATCTCCTCTCTCTCAGGCCCAGAAATACTATAGAGTTTGCTGGACAGCAGCCTCGCACCCAGAAGGAGGTTGATGGCACAGTCATACGAGCAATGCGGAGGAGTCGCTAATGCTCGTGACTTGCTAAAGACCATCCTGAGATCGTGACAGACCTCGGGCACGAGGCTGAGATCCGGCGGCTCAACCTGAGGAGAGTAGACGGGGAAGGACGCCAAACGCTTGTCCGAATTTAGACAAGTGGCCAAACAATTGGGACTCCAGGAGGTGATGGAACTTTGTGCCCAATTAATAATTGGATTATACCTCCAGAGCCACGGATAACCAAGTACCACCGGTGAGAAACATGTGGAAACACGTAAAAAGTCAGCTTCTCCCGGTGGTTACCGGATAATAGGATGGATAACTGTGCCGTGCAATGGGTAACGGACGCCACCGTCTGGCCAGAAAGGGTTCGCACGGAACGGGGAGCCAGCAGTAAAACCGTTGGAATCCCCATCTTGTGAACTAGCTTAGAAGACACAAAATTACCCTCCGCCCGGGAATCAATTAGGGCGGAGACCCTCCTCTCGACCTCCGGTTGCTGGACCAGGGCCGAAATGGAGAAATTACCAGGGGGATCGGAATGAGTCCCGCCCACCAGACCCCCGGCTACTGATGGGCTGATTCTTTTGGCTGCAGGCGGCATGTGTCTAACTTGTGCTTCAGTGAACCACAGTAGGCACATACCCCGATCGGTCACCGCCGCTCCACCTCTGCCTGCGGAAGGCGAGCAGAACTGAGCTCCATAGGCTCGGGGGTGGAGTCGGACTCACATAGGTCAGTAAGCGCCGGGAGTGAGCGTGTGGCGAGCGGGCGAGAGGAGGTACCAGTCTCCCAAGCGCGTTCATGGTATCGGTTATCTAGTCCAACCGCCTGATCTATCAAGCAGTCCAAGGTGGCAGGAACAGCATGAACCTCCAGGTCGTCACGAAACCGAGGATTCAGTCCGTGGAGGAACGCGCTGCGCAGTGCAACTTCGTTCCACCCCGAATCTGCTGTCTCGACCCGGAACTCCACCGAGAAATTGGCTACAGACCAGCTGCCCTGGCAGAGCGACATCAGGCGACTCATAATATTCCCTTCACTCTTGGAACAGTCAAATGCGCAGGAAAATTTGGACACAAATTGGTCAAAAGTGGGTGGCGAGGCTCTCTGACTATTGATAACAGACCACGCCCAACTAAGAGCGCGGCCCTGAAGCAGAAGAGTAAACTGGTGAATTTTGGATATGTCATCCGGAAACTCCCCCTGCACCTGCCCAAAATAAAGCCGAATCTGACATAAAAAATCCTTGCATTTCCCCTTCTCCCCCGCGTACGGAGCAGGTGTGGAAATGGCAAGGGTTTAGCAAATAATAATAGATGGAGGTTGAGCAGGTAGAGGTGGAGTGGCCGGGACAACCGCATGGCCCTATTGATCAGTAATGACACTCAGCTGCTGCGTAATTGCCTGCAGCAGCTGAGTGTGATCAGCCACCTGCCTCTCTGTAACGCTGAGGCGGTGGAGCGCGGAGTGCTCAGTTGATGATGCACCTGCCAGGTTGTGACTCTGGCTGGCTCGTTCTGTCATATTAGCTGGACAAGCAACCTGAGTGCAAAGTGCAATCACCAAGAGAACACACAAAGAATGTTTGACCTTTAATTAGAATTTTCAAAACTGCAGTCTTGGGGAAAACACCAGTCACTCGCCAGATAAGCAGGAGCCCTGCGGAGGATAGACGAGGCTGGTTAGGGAGGAATGGAGAAATAATGGGAGACAAATTATACCACTTACGTGGGAGATGAGAAGAGACCGGCACAGAACCCGGTGAAGGAAAAGAACCAGCAGGTAAGAACTGCCAGTCGAGTATAATTGTAGAGGTATGACCGGGTGGAGAGGATGGGCTGACTTGAGGCGTAGCAACAGGCTGACGAGCACACCAAATCCCTGAAGACGCATCGCTTCGTGTGCAGCAACCTGAAAGAGATGGAAGAAAAGGAATGTAAGACGAGGTCATAAAGAGCACAACCGCTTACGAGTGAGCTGTCTGCTGGAGCAGTATACCCAAACGAGCCAGCGTTCAATCACTGAAGAGCGCTTCCTTATAAATGCTGGCTCAGCAGGAATGAGCAGGCGTGTCTGATGAGGAGCCGGTGAGCAGGAAGGAGGGGACGAGCACTCGCCAGCACATGACACAGTCGGCAAAAGTGGAGTAGCAGGGGCATTTGAAATAGCGTTTTTAAAAGTTTTTCAAACTAATTTTAATGTATAGTCCACATACGTGTTTTGTACTCAAGTGGCAGCTAATTTCAGCACTTGTAGTTTTTGTAATTTTTTAATGTTTTGGCATAGTTCTGGTGCTTGTTGCTGGTGTTCATGGTTGTGCCATAAACTATAAATGGAGGCTTCTCACCGGCAATGCGTAGATGATGCACTGAAAATGGAAAAGGACTGTTCATGTGATCAGTGGTACAGACACAGGACAGACACAAGAGCACAGCAGGTATGTTTTCACTTGCATGGATGTCACAGATCTGGCATTTATGTGTTATATACTGTATGTCACCAGAATGAAGGCTGCATGAAGTAAAATAATAAATAAAAAAATAGTAACAGTTTTCTTCCTCAGGCTTAACAATTTAAGAAAGATATCATATACTTTTTGGGGGGTTTTTTGCATTCATAGCACTACCTTGGAACAATATGGACTTCAGCATGCATTAATTTTTTAAATTATCACAAAATAATTATTTTGAGCAACTGTCAGAAAATGTCTGTACATGTTCAGTTAAATGAGAACATGGTATGACAGCAGCATGAGCATTTTAATTTCAAGGTAAAACAAACAGCTGCAGCTGTCTGTATATACCATGACAGCCAAGCATGGTGTTGTGACGTGTGTCTGCTCCAAGATAAATTTGACTATGTCCAACACATTTTAACAAAATGCATCTGACTTTATTGCAGTGGAGACATTGATATATCTCAGAGTTTTTATTTGTTTACAGCGTTAGCATCTTAGCAGAGGAGCTAACAAACGGAACTACTGTCTGCGAGGCCACTTTTTTAAAGTCATTTTCCTATCCCTTGATAGTTGTGGCAAGTGGTATGATTGTATTACTGTTTCTGAGGTGCAAAAGGCTGTGTTCCCCACATTTTTCATGCCAAAGTCATTGTTTTTTTAACAAGGAAAAGTGTCCCGTTTCAGTTCTAAACTCGTACCAGAAGTTGCAACCATATTTCACGCAAGGCATCATGGGGGCCTAGGTGGATAACATTTGAAATTTTGAATTATACTGTATTTAATGTTTAGATTTAACATTAATTACATTTACATTTCTAACATTTGGATATTATATTTCACATTTTAAATTTGTCTATAACACTTAGATTTGATATGCAATATTTAGATTTAAAAGTCACATTGTTTTCTATTATTTAATTAGTTTAAAAAAAGTGACTTTCACCTGACATTTTAATGTTGTGCAGAGCTAAATGCTGCTGTTAACTTCAGAATATGCTGCTTTACAATCAGTGATCCATACTGCTGAGCTCATATCGTTATCTACTACTATATAGCAATAATTAAAGTTCAATCTCTGAGAGATTATTTTGTTTGATAAAGGCTGTGGCTGAAACCCATGTGCTTTTGTATCATTTCAACCTGTCTTCGAGTTAAACTCTCAGATATACAACGATAATCCAAACTTACCAGTTTTATGGGTTTAAACACAGTCTGCTATGTCTGCCCATTAAATCCCAGTGACAGAGACCAGTCCAAAAATGCTTATCTTGACCAGGGGGTCAGCAACCTCCACTACTGAAAGAGCTATTCTGAGTGATTTTTGGACCCAAAAAAATGTAATTCAAGTTAAAGTAAAATAGCAGTGCTATTTAGTTATATAAAACTTTCTTCCTCTTAAATCACTATCATCACTATCATTAAATCATGGGCTACCATCACTCCTGAGCAATGCCTGCGTCTAGTTTCTCCATACAGGAGGCGTGTGGAAGCTGTTATCACCAACAAAGGTTTTTCTACTAAATATTAAATGAATTTCACCAAGTGTGTTCAATACTTATTCCCTGTGTCATTCCACTTAATTAAATATAACTTGTCTTGTGAACACAGTTGCCTGGATTTCTTTGTATGTATGGATTACTTGGGTTGTTACTGATATCTGGTGAAATTTGCAGGTCAATGGCTCCATCAGAAATATGTTTAATGAGAAAAATGTTGATGTGTTCAATACTTATTTTCCCCGCTGTATCTTAGTCCCAATGGTTATGTGTTTTTTTTAATTATTAGCATGTGTGTATCCATCAGTTGTTGCTGTTGACATTATTGTTAGCTTTCCCCCCTCACACAGCTGCTCGTCTGCTCCTCAGGAGGTTCAGCCACCAGCCATCTTATATTTTCAGCACATGGGGCCTCTCGGTGGTAGGAACATGTCACACCATGGGAGGAGGACTCTGTGTCATAGCGAGCTCCATCTCAGAGGTTCTTCTGATGAGTAGCTGTTCCACTAAACTCATCAGAGGCTGCAAAGGAGCCACAGGAGAGTTGCTGGTTAGGATGCGAGAACCTCAATTGGCAAAAGGTAACAGATACTGTTGCAGTAAATTGTTATCATGGACTATGCTAATATGATGCAATGCATCATGCAGTGACAGTTGGTGTTAAGAGGTGTGGATAGCCTACATGTTTTCCACTCCATCACATTTGGAGTGGTCTGCTGGGGCAGCGGCATCACAGTAGCCAACAGGAAGAGATTGAACAGGCTGATCAAAAAAGCTAGCTCTGTTCTGGGGCGACGCCTCGACCCAGTGGAGGAGACAGGAGACAGGAGGATGGTGGCAAAGCTGTCATCGCTGCTGGAGTCCGAGCCCCACCCCATGCAGGACATGCTGAACGCACTGAGGAGCTCATTTAGCAGTAGGCTGTGTCATCCTAAGTGCACGAGGGAGAGGTTCCGCAGGTCCTTCCTACCTTTTGCTGTCAGACTTTATAACCTAAGCAGGACTGCTCGTACAGGTCGTAATAAATGTACTAAATGTAACAACTTTGCACAATGGAGATCGTCCCCTCCAATACACAACTAAGACAATTACAATTATTAGTGAGGGTGGCAACAACACTGTTGATTCAAATGCGAAATATGCTGTCTGGGTACATATTTATATTCTGCCGGGTAATTTATCTAATCGTAATGCTGTTGATACCATCTAGCTGCAGTGCTCCTGCATTGTGCATATAACTGTGTACATATGTATATTTATTTACTGCTTTGGCAAACCAGTTTTTATCTTATTATCTTATTTACTGTTGCTCTGAGTGCTGCTATCCCTTTGCTGCTGCAATCATGGAATTTCCCCACTGTGGGACTAATAAAGGTTTATCTTATCTTATCTTATCTTATCTTATCTTATCGTATCTTCATTTTGGTTTGAGAGTGGCGCTCTAGTGTGTCATCCAGTGGTGAATAAAAATCCTGATTGCTTCTCTAAGACTTTTTCTTGTGAATTTGCAACATTTTCCTCAAAAAAATATGCACTGTCTTCATATTCTGTATGTGTATAGTAGTATATATTTTGAATGACTGAAACAACTTTCAATAACCTCCAATAGTCTGAAAGACAGCATTTGTAAGATATAGGTTTCTTATGGATTCATTTTAAAGTTCCAGATGGGATTAGAAATGCTGGTCAGGAAACATTTACAGAGCCTTCACGTTATTGTTGGACCCAAGATTGAATCTCAGGTATAAATGGACTGCATGTTCTTTTTGTCCACACACTAGCAAAGAGAAATTTAGCAGCTGTCTTTGATAAAAGAAAGGTAAGTGTTGAGAGTTTCAAAGTCAAATCACTTCATCTTATACACAGCAGGAAAGATTGCTTTCATATGTTTTGGTGAAGTCTTAGATTTTTGACCAATGTTAGCAGCCAGGCTCCAGTAGTCACAATGCTTGTATATATCTACATTTGTCCAGACTCAGTAATGCAATAACTTTTGGATCAGTTGTTATGAGGGAACAGTATGAGGATAAATCTCATAAGGCTGGTGTCATGACTTCCTTGCTTGGGTCCAGACATTGGAACCTGGGTACTTGATTGATTGAACTGCTATGTTTAATGTGACATTTAACATTCTTTTATTATAAAATTTTGGTGAAAATTGGAATAACAGGAATATCTTAAATGGCCAGAACTCACCTATTTTCATCACACTAAAAAGGCAACAGAACAGCAAGCAAGCCTAGTTTCACTCTGATGCACTTTCAAAACCTCAGAACACCAATGTGCATCCGTGGATACACATCAGTGTTAAATTGAAATTACATTAAATTCAGGCAATGAATTGGCCTCTGATGAAAACCAATAACACTTCTGGCATCTTGTGATATTTCATTAGGAATTGTCCTGTTGTTCCGCTTAACAGATACATTTGATGTATGGTTTAATATAAAAATATTTAAAAAATTAAGCTTCAGATTTACTTTGAGCTAAAAATAAAGATGATTTTGCTTAGTATCACAGTGGCCAATCAAAGATGTCTACATGCTCTGTAGTCCAGTGTTTTCAACTGTTTTTTTTTTTTTTTTTAAAAACTCATTGAAGATTATTTATAGTCAGACAATTGAGACCTCCAAGGGAATAAAACAGAACCGGTGGATGGCAGAAAACAAATCCTCAGCTGTGCTCAAATCAAATGTGAAGATTACACAGTCAATGCCTTAAAGCTTTTACCAAAAACATGCCACGGCCTGTGTGTGTGCTTTTTTTTTCTTTTTCAAAAAAGACTAGATTCCTGAGTGAACCACTGAACAGGCATTTTCCCACCAGCTTGAAATGGGATCACTGAATTAAAAAAAAAAATGAGGAAAGGGAAAATGTTAGTTTGAGTCATGCCATTCTGCATGGACTTTACATGTTTTCCCTGTACCTGTGTGGGCTTTCTCAGGTTTCCTCCACAGCCTATAGACATGCTAATTGGGTTAAATGATGATTCTAAACTGGCCATATTTTTGTGGTTGTCTCTCTCATTTTGGCTCTATGATGAACTGCTTTATACAACAAACTATCTTTAAATAACACAAAGACCCAAATTCTCCTCTGTCTCTTTGGAGTTTGCCCCATCCAGCAGAGGTGCCCAGTGACACATGGGCACTTAAGAAGAGTGATGACAAGACATACTGTAACTGGAAAATGGGTCCTGCTGGTATTTCCTAAAGAGTTGCCAGTAACTTCAGCCAGTGAAGTATTTCCCTCTACAGCAAGTGTTTGTCATTCTACCACAGAAACTGTTTAAACATCCCAAACCTGCCAATGTTCTTTTTTTTTTTCTTTTTTTTTTTGTGTTTTCATAATGCTGCTTCCTTGAGCTACTTGCAGTGATTCCTAAAACAGGGTTTTGCAACTCAGATTCCTCACATCCTCAGCCAGGCTAAAACAGGCCAAGGGCTTATCCAAAAGAAGCCCCTCAAACAGGCAGTGGAGAAATTTTCCAATCCTGCTGGAAAATTAATGTCTGTGAAGACTAGATTTTACTAACTCAGTAAATTCAAGTGCTTACTAAGAGGGAAAAAATACATTGAAGGAAAGGCAAAAATGGGCGAAAAATTATTGTGAACCATTTTTAAATGCTACTGTCATCCTTCATTTCACTTCAGTGTTGTCCACGGAAGATATTTATTCAGATTTTTGTCATGTGGCCTAATTCACAACAATAAATTAAATAACTAGGATATCCAAACAACACACACACCAAGGTTGACCTTCCAACAAACCTTTTTTTTTTTTTTTGGGTCTGAACAGCTTTTTGAGTTATGCACACCTATGCTGCTCTCTATAGTATAGTGTGATACCTTCAGTGTGCATAAATTTATGATAAAAGCTGCACATATTATAATAGTATCTGAGATCTGTTTTTTTCACCCATGTTTCATGTACACAAGATGATATAAACTGCTGGAAAAAGCCAAGTATGCTTCCTTGCTGGGTGTCTTTTATACATGCTCTAAAACCTTGTTGGAGAAATTGAGCTTAGATTCAATATACAGCTGTTGTCTTATTTGCTGCTGACTGAGGACTTCCTGTGCCACTCCACACTGGCACATTTATAAATCAGATAGGAGGTGTTTATTTAAATTACTTCAACCTTTAATTGTTTTCTCTCCAGTAAATGGCATTCACTTTTATAGCACTTTTTACTCGTCTCTGGATGACCAAAGTGCTTTACAGATCCTGCTATCCACCCATTCACACACTGATGACGGCAGAGCTGCCATACACAGGCACTTGCCTGACCCACCAGGAGCAACTGGGGGTTCAGTGTCTTGCTCAAAGACACTTCCATATGCCGACTGCAGACAGAGCGGGAATTGAACCACTGACCCTCTGATGAGCAGTCAGCCACACTACACCTGTGCCACAGCCACCCCACAGTAGTAATCACAATGACAAATGCTCAGATTAATCTAGGCATGGTCCATATGAGATCCTGATAATATGATAACCTTCAGCAAAAATATTATTAAAAAAAGTATCAAGGTTATCACAGTATTGTGATCACATTTCTAAAATGTATTATTTTGTTTAAAAAAAAAACTTTTTTCACTGAACACAGTATTTTCTTTTCAACGGATATATGGAACATTTAGAACACCTGAAAACATTAGCTAATATAAAGCAATGTTTATATAATAGTAAATTTTATATTAAATAATTTAATATTTAATAATAGTAAATTCATATTAGTAAAAATTAAAAACAGATAATAAAAAATACTGGCCACTGCCAGTGGAAGCCCTCAGCCTGCTGGCACTAAGAGCGCTGGCTGGCTGAATTTTGGTTCAATCACCCAAAATCAAAATCATCAGAGATTTTTCATAGATACAACTGTGGTATAAATATAAAAAGACTACGTTGTGGAGGAACAAATAAGTTCAGGCGAGGTACGACGAGCTGTGAAGTTGCAGAGTTTTATTCCTCCATCATCATGAGACACACTGTAGCGCTGCGCGCTGTGGCTGTGTGTCCTGTGTGTGTGTGCTGTGTGTGTGTGTGCACGTGTGTGTTCCATGAGGCATGTAAAGTCAGCTCTTTTATACAGACAAGAGAGAATGCATGGCACATTTGCATATTGATATACATATCAGTCAATACATATCAATCGCGTGATTAACTGGCGCCGGACTTCCTCTCCTTAATCCGGGGATGTATAGCAGTAGTCATTGTTCTGGTTGTCCCCCTAGGGGCTCTCTGTCCGTATGCAAATTGTTCTGCTTCCTGCCCTACAGTAGCTGAGTGTGAAGGCTGAATGTCCATGTAGATTGTGGTGGGTCACCACAACGTCATTTCATTGACAAGTTATCACATTTACAAGGTTTTTAAGAGATGACCTCAAAATTTGAGCTCATTCCAGATTTTTCAAAGATAGAACTCTGCTATCAGTTTACACCATTTACTTTCTGAATTATAGTGTTTACAATGTTTTTGGAAAAACTGACCTCTGACCATGACCTTGAGTTCTAGGAAACCCAATTTCAAACTTGTCCAAGATTTCTCATACATACAACTTTGGTTTCAATATGAAACGCCTCCCTCATTTCTTTCTGAAGTTATCACGGGCAGCTCGGTGGAGCAGTAGTTAGCACTGTGTCAACACAGTAAAGAAGGTTGTGGGTTTGATCCCACCCCCTGACCATCAGTGATCCTTCTGTGTGGAGTTTGTATGTACCCCCCCGTCTCTGCATGGGTTTACCCCGGATACTTTGGTTTTCTCCCACAGGCCAAAAACATACAGGTTAGGTTAATTGGAGACTCTAAAGTGGCCCTAGGTCTGAATGGTGAAGGGATTGGTGCCATACCATGGATGACCTGAATTTCCCTCTGGGATTACTAAAGTACAAAAAGTGTTTGCCACAGTTATGGAAAATCTGACCTCAAGGTCAACCAAATTCAAACTTATCCGAAATTTTTCATAGATATACAGTAGCTATGGTATGAACATGATGAAAAGTCTCATCATTTCCTTCTCAAGTAATCACATAAGATTTAGGGAAACTCTAGCCTCTGACCTTAGAACTATGGTATCAATTTGAAAAGCGTAATGTAGGCTATCTATTTTGCTAGTTATTGTGTTTACAAGGTAGGTGTTGAAGCCACCACCCAGTGGGTGACGACAATACCCCATCAGCCTTTTAAGGCGCTTTTCCATTTGGAACAGTTTGGCCTCGTTTGGCCTCCTTTCGCACGGTTCGGCCTCCTTTGTCCGCTTTTCCTTTTGGCACCCAATGGCCTCACAGTTCCGTTATTTCGGAACTGTTCCACTTTTATCGGCACCGATAAAAGTAGGTCCGAAGGGTACCGGCACGGTTTCGTCACGCCACTGCTGGCCATTCATTGGTCTGGGCATAGCGTCATGAGAGTGGGCGTTACGCTGACTTTCGAGAATCGCTTGCTGGTCGTCATTTGCAATTTTTCGTCAGTGAGCCCGCGAACAAGTGATATTATAAACCACAACGATAGAATGGCTTAACAGAAATCAGCAGAAATCTAACACCGCGGTCCAGCAGAGTTTCCTGTGCGTTTCGGCTGATGAGAGAATGCAGAGGGAAGCAGACTGAGCTTGCAGTGGGGCGCAAAAGCAGACCCACCACAAAATAGATGGAGACGCACCGGGAATTAGACCTAGCCACCCGAATTGAATTGAATGTACAGCCGCGACGCACCCAACTTCAGCAGTTGAAGCCGTGATATTGTGATATACAGGACGGTGAGTGATGTGATATTCATGCTTTATGTTATTTTTTCCAACAGTGGAAAGTTCACTCAGGACAGACGAAAACTTAATTGTGTTTAAACGATGACCTAGCTTAATGCTATGCCCGTCCTTGTATGTTGCTTTTTTGTGTTGACAATATCTGATGAAATAAGCTAGTTGTAATCCTGGTTAAAAAGTTTTTTTTTTTTTTTTTTTTTTTTTTTTTTTTTACATGTTGCACGTTCGTGCTGTGCATGTACTTAATTTGTGTGTATTTCATTGTAGAGTCCAAACAGGATCTGCACGGAATGGCGACGTTTTGACACCAATGTATTTTGACAGGTAAACAACACATCATATTTATAGTCAAATCTTTTGCTTTTTAAAGCGAGGTAGTCGGATACGCAAAAGCCGATGGTGTATAGAACACGTATATTAGGATGTGAAATGTCGGCATCGAAACTGCTCCCATTTAGCTGTAATTAATATTCAAAAATGATATTTTCGGGAGGAAAGAATTCAATTTAAACAGCCAAGGACCAAAAAACGTACATTTGCTCATGGAACAGGTCATTCACACTTGCAGACAATCGCGCTATATGTGTCTGTAGGATTTTCTTTCCATGCACGCAAAAAAAGCATTTTTTTTCCCGGATCCGACTACCTCGCTTTAAGTTAAAGTTTAGGTAAAGTGCCATATTTAAAGTAGCACAATTTCCACTTAATATGAAAGGGACTGAATTGAGATTTATTTGTGTGAATATTAATTACAGAGTAATTGAAAATGAATGGCACATCCAATAGTAGCCACCATAAAATAAACCACTTGTTTATTTATTTTTATCAGATCATTTCTGTGATCCTTTATGAGTTATAGTTATAATAATGTATCTTGCACCTTGGGGAATGGGAGATGTTCAGTCACCATTAGAATTTAGTTTATATGTCTATAGTATTTCATCTTTAAACTCATTTAGTAATAGAACACATTACAAATATTTGAGACCCATTGTAGTGCTTCCTTTTATATTTTAGCAATACAAGCACAAAACACCACCCACACTTGAAACCAGGGCGACACAGTGGTGGCTAAATTTTATTGATAATGTTATTTCACACCATCACAACAACTCAGTATTTAAACTCAGTATAAATGGTGTAGAGATTGAAAGGGTATCCAAAATTAAAATCCTTGGTGTAATAATTGATAATAAACTGTGTTGGAAGTCACATATTAATTATATTAAAGGTAAAATATGCAAATCAGTCACAACACTGCGCAGAGTGAAATATTTGCTGAATCAACCCACACTATAGACTTTGTATCATTCATTAATGCTCCCATACATGACATCCATCCATCCATCTTCTACCACTTTTCCAGAGGTCCGGGTCGCAGAAGCAGCAGTTCAAGCAGAGAAGCCCAGACTTCCCTCTCCTCAGCCACCTGCTCCAGATTTTCAGAGAGGATACCAAGGTGTTCCCAGACCAACTGGGAGATGTTGTCTCTCCAGTGAGTTCTGGGTCTGCCCTGGGGTCTGAGAACTACTACCAAGCAACACTGTGTTTCAGTGCAAGGAGTCAGACTGTGGAACGCTTTTGGACCTGAATTAAAATCATGTACAAAGCTTGGACAATTTAAACAAAAACTAAAGGAATAAATACTCCAAACATACACACGTGGACAAAATTGTTGGTACCCCTCTGTTAATGAAAGAAAAACCCACAATGGTCACAGCACAGTGACTACTTGTCACCCTTTAAATAGGCCGATTGATTACAAGTTTGTAGACACCTGTGATGTTAATTAATTCAATTCAATTCAATTCAATTCAATTCAACTTTATTTATATAGCGCCATTTCACAACAACAGTCATCTCATAGCACTATCAACTGTAGGGGGAACCCCCACAGCTGCAGAAAGACCCCAGCAATGAGGCGATCCCCTGTGAGCAAGCACTTGGCGACGGTGGAGAGGAAAAACTCCCTTTTAACAGGAAGAAACCTCCAGCAGAACCAGGCTGAGGGAGGGGCAGTCATCTGCTGCGACTGGCTGGGGGGTGAGGGGATAGAGAAGAAGAAAAGAACAGACATGTAGAGAGCAAACAGCACGATGGGGACTCAATCTATGGGAGAGAACAAACAAATGTTAATGACCAGCAAAAAAAATATTTCATTGAGAGTGAGAAAAGGAGTGAGGCCCAGTGCATTACTGGAGGTCCCCCGGCTGACTAAACCTATTAGCAGCATAACTAAGGGAGGGTTCAGAAACACATGATCCCTCCCTAATTGTAGGCTATATCAAAAAGGTAGGTTTTAGCCCTATTCTTAAAAACAGAGATCGAGTCTGACTCCCGAATCCAGATTGGCAGCTGATTCCACAGGAGAGGAGCTTGATAACTGAAGGCTCTGCCTCCCATTGTACTTTTGGAGATTCTAGGTATTACAAGTAATCCTGCATTTTGGGAGCGTAGTGCTCTGTTAGAATAATACGGTAGTATCAGATCTTTTAAATAAAAAGGAGCCTGATTGTTTAGAGCTTTGTAAGTAAGAAGAACGATTTTAAACTTAATTCTAAACTCTATGGGAAGCCAATGAAGGGAGGCCAGAACCGGAGAGATATGATCTCTCTTTCTAGTTCCTGTTAAAACTCTTGCTGCAGCATTTTGGATCAGCTGGAGACTTTTTAAAGATGTTTTAGGACAGCCTGATAATAAAGAATTACAATAATCTAATCTCGAGCTAACAAAAGCGTGGATCAGTTTCTCAGCATCACCCTGAGACAAGATGCTCCTAATCTTGGCAATATTACGCAAATGATAGAAGGCAGTCTTAGAAACAAATTTAATATGTGAATTGAAGGACAAATCCTGATCAAAAATAACTCCAAGGTTCCTCACAGAGCTATTAAGAGAAAGAGTAACCGCATACAAACTGAAAGTTTGATTTGGAAAGGAATTTCTAAGGTTTTTTGGACCAACAAGAATGGCTTCAGTCTTATCTGAATTTAATAGCAGGAAATTACAAGTCATCCAAGCTTTGATTTCCTTAAGACAGGCTTCTAACTTGGCTAATTGATTACTATCATCTGGCTTCATTGACAGGTATAATTGTGTGTCATCTGCATAACAATGAAATGTATACAATGCTTTCTAATAATGTTGCCTAACGGAAGCATATATAAACTAAAAAGAGTAGGGCCTAGCACAGATCCCTGTGGAACTCCATGACTAAGCTTTGAGCTGAAAGAAAACTCATTATTTATATGAACAAACTGGAACCTATCAGATAAATAAGATCTAAACCACTGCAACAAAGTTCCATTAAGTCCAACATAGTGTTCTAATCTATCAAGTAGAATATTATGATCGATAGTATCAAAAGCTGCACTAAGGTCTAAAAGGACAAGTAGAGGACACATCTTGGTTGAACATGTCCCTATGGTCATGTTCATGTCCATATGGCCTATTTTCAATCTTTTCTAGGAGTACCATCATTTTTGTCCAGGTCTGTTTCATGAGTTTGTTTTTTAAAATAATTCTGTTGAACCACAATTCAAAAGCATTGTCTGATTTTCATTGGTTAATTTTCATAGAATTTTTATTTATTACCACTTTTGTCAGATTCAAGTTATTTCTGTGATCATTGTGGGTTTTTCTTCGATTAACAGAGGGGTACCAACAATTTTGTCCACGGCTGTATATACAAAACGACATGTAAAATCACACAAGGATGATCATATCCAGTCTGTGTTGTGCTGTTTCTTATTTTTTGTCACGTTTTGTCTTAGCTTTGTTCTGATTTGTAATCACTCTTATTTTATTTTATTTTTGAATTCTTAGCTAGAACATGGGTGGGCAATATAAGCTGCGGCTTCAGCCATCACCCATTTCTGATAAGTTATGTTGAATTGTATAATCCGAGGAGTTCCTGTTTAATTTGACCTTATTGGATTTTTTCCCCCTTTGTTCTATTATTCTGTTCCTTTCTTTTAATCTAATTATCCAAAATAAAGATTCATTCACTTCTCAAATATGTTTTAAACTTTCTTTAATTATTCACCAACCATTTCTGTCTTTCATCTAGGCAAGGGGAAAATGATCCACCCAAACCGGACCTTGCCTCACTATTTACAGAGATGCAGGCTGAAGATCTGCTGAACCAGGACCAGTACGAGGGGCCGATCCAGTTGCTTCTCAGTGAGGCAGCGTGGCTGGCGTGTGCGACCCATTCCAGTTTCTTTTTTTTTTTTCTTACAGTTTGAATTTTGCACATTCTAAATAATCTGTAATTTGCTGCTGATTGGAATAAACAATTTAGTGATTTATGTGTTTGCATCATGATTTTCTATTTTGTCTGTTAAGACACCAGTGGGAAAAGAGTCAACAGTACGAACCATTCATCAGTGACTTTGAAAATAATGGCTCATTTTTAAGAAAAGTAACCAAAACAATCATTTGCTGAAGACTGTAAAACAAAATAGAGACATCTGCAAAAGTACAAAGGTTTATTGTCAAAATTCCAAGGGCAATACTACATGAATACATGTATAGTTCACTGTTGATGCAGAGAATATATATTTATACAGTATCTACATGTAGTCAGCAATACTCAATATGATATATTTCCAGTTAATCCACGTATTTCTCCATGTAACCTTGGGACTGCCTTATTTTAATTACTTCTAATCCTAGATCCATTTGTTTTGGCTTAAAATGCTTCATAATTGCTAAATATATCTTATGCCTAACTCAGTACTGTTTACCTGTTGAAATATATATTTAACGGCTCATATGCTACTATGTGGCACCTGATCCATGTTTTGTCACGACACCACTGGCTGGAGCAGGTCAATTCCATGACGTCTCAACAGTCTCTCCATGATTTTGACACAGATCAGAGCAATTTGTTGCACAGGAAGCTAAACATTTCTACAGACATTATAGCCACTTCGCGTTCGTGAACTTGGGGTCACATCACTGTGATGAACATTAACGCCGACCGTTTGAAGTGATATTTTTGCCAGAAGAGAGCCATCTGAAACACACACACAGAATACAGATTTTAGGACCTAATATTGATAACTTGCCGACATTACAATGTTGTACGGCGGACTTAAAAGCAAAGTAGCATTAGCAATCATTAGCTTACCGTCATACATAATATAGTTCGCATCCTCATGGCTTCTAAATGCTCCAGTACCTTTCCAGAGTGTGTCGTATTGTGGGTTTGCCTTGTGTTCTCCGTTTTTGCCTTTATTCTGGCAAAAACAGCCAGAGAACTCAGACGCCTCGTATCCTGCCAACTTGTGTTTTGCGTAACATTACGCTTGATTTACGCCAGTTACGTTTGTTTTACGTAGCGGGAGGGAGAGGGTTGCGCCGCCTCCCTTTTAACTATTTTCCACCCACTTCAAATGACACCTAGTGCAGTAGAAAAACATGCGAGCCGAACTGTACCGTGCGAAAGGAGGCCAAACAAGGCCAAACTGTTCCAAATGGAAAAGCGCCTTTAGAGGCTGAGGGTTAAAATTCCAAATAAATAAATGTTGAAATCTTCTCAGCAAAACTAAGAAATCTAGTCCCCTCAGAGAACATGAACCTGTCGTTCCACAGGCTCAGAACATTATTAATTGAATTATTTGCCATAAAAATACTTCAGTATAAAATAAATAAATATAGTCTCTTACCACACAGTCACATTTTACACATATGCATTAAATATAATTTGCTGTTCATATACTAACACTGTAGATGACAGAAATGTACCAGCAAACTGATTTGAAAACCCAGAAACAAGCAAAATGAGAAGGAAGAACAAGAAGGTGCTCATTTAAGTGTAAACAATGGCAGAGGTACTAGACCACGAGTAAGAGGAGCTTTTGTGTTTGTTGTTGTTGGCAGCTGAGGAGGAAAACTGACACATGGTTAAAAGGCAAAAACGCTAGTACCTCAGCAAATGCACAGTTCAGTGTGGACCCCTTGCATACTGTCTGCATGGTGACAGAATTTGGGCAGAATGCAATCAGTCTGCACAGAACATCTGTGGACTGGAAGATAATGAAATTTACAACATGTGCACTATTTGTTGTACAAGGACTTCCTACTTTAAATCCATTTTATGCTCGCTGTTTATGAGGCACCACTGGGTGAGGGAGAGGTTGTGTTCCTCTGTGTAAGAGATCCCAGTTGTGAATTTGATTTATCATGAACAAAATATACCATATAAGTAGTATGCAAAAAGTTTTGTGCATGTGTGTGGTTTTGAAACCATGACTATTTCAAATCGCAGTGTATCTTGCTAGCAACCAATGCCTGTATTAAACACTGGCAAAGTTTCAAATATGAGATCAGGGTATGTGCAGGTAACTAATATGTGTAGAAACCTCAGGCTTTAGAGGGCTGTAAAAATGTTTTTAACTCTTGTATCTGTGTTGTCAGTTTGTTTTTGGTAAAATAAAAATGTGAAAATATGTGGAAAATCTATACAAAAATCCCAAAAGGAGATTAAGACCCCAAAACAGGAAGAGAAAAAGAAAAAAAAAGATGACTATATTTTTTTAAGAAAGCGGTATATGTGATATTGTGGAGGTAATAGAACAGGCGAGATGCAACGAGCTGGAAGGTTACAAGGTTTTATTTCCTCCAACATATTGAAACACGCTTCATAGCTCGGTGAGCTACTGCGTTGCTTAGGCATGTGTAACGAGCTCTTTTATACGTTATACAGACAGAGAGAATGCATGGCACATTGGCATAGTGATTGTCATTTAATACCCATCATTAGCATGACATCAGCTGGCGCCCAGCCCGAACAGCCTCTTCGAGGACGCATGCATAACAGTCCCAACTGATTGTCCCCTGGGGCTTTCTGTCCGTATGTCAATTGTCCTCCATGTCCTCCAGCCCTGATGAGTGTGAGATAGTGTCCGTCCGCAGTGTGCTGGGTCCCCACACGGCTCCCCCCAGAACACTCAGAAGGGGCTGTGAGCCCCCCGGGTCGTCTGGGCTCCAGTCGGTGCCCGTGGAGGCTGCAGTGGGGGTTGCCACTCCGGTAGAACTGTCCTGCTGTAGAGGAGTGTCGGAGGGCATGTCAGTCCATGGAGGGGACGGGGGAGGGGTGGAAAAGACAGTGTGCTCTGCTCCGAGTTCCAGCACATTGAATGGCCGTGGATCGTGGGCACATGGGGCCGGTGCGCGTCATGCGTAATGGAACAAACCGGTGATCAGCCGGCTTTAGGGAGTGAGGTGCGGGAAGAACGATGTGGAGGAGGAGGAGGAGGTGGATGGGAATAAGTGAGTGTCGGCCCAGGACGTCAAAAGTGTCTGGGCCGTGCAAAAATTGCGTGTGGATCCGCCATGGTGAGGGACTTTCCCGGTAAACCTGGCGGTGATCCGCAGCGGCTGTGAAAAAAATTAAGTCTCTGACTCCTCTTGCGGCACAGTCCTGCAAGGATGTGGGGAAGGTGAACAGCCAAATTCCCCGAGGATGCGTAGCGGCTGTGAAAAAAAACCAAAAAACTGAAGCTGTGTGAAGGACTTGGAGGTTTGGCTTTAGGTGCGGGAGCAGCCCTAAAGTCATCGGGGACAGCAATTGGCTAAATTCCCGTTGTGCGCCGTGGCTGAGAAACCCATACAAAGCCCTGTGTGCGGGCTGCACATCTGCTTTAGGTGCGTGAGCAGCCCTAAAGGTTCCAAGGATGGTGATCGGCCGTGTTTCTCGGGCATGTGCAGCGGCGGAGGATGATGTATAAGTCTGTGGAGCTGGTTTGTCCCTGGTGCGTGGCACGCGCCTGGCGCAGTGACCACGTAGCTGGAAGTTGCACTGTCCTCGTAATCCTGCGGTGTGCGTGCGGGGAAAGTCCGCTGTCGGGAGGTGAGTCAGGATCGGGGAGCTTGATGGAAACCAATGCAGACGGCGTTGTTTTTCCCGTTCAAGCTGTTTCCTTCGGTTTGCTCGTGTCGCCGTTCATGGTGCGTCCCAGTCTCAATGCTGCCCGCTCCAGCGAGTGCGGTCCGGTGTGGATGAAGAGGAAGCAGGCGCTCTCTGGTACTCTGGAGACCACAGCGCGGTGAGAGGGAGTAGACGGTCATTCTCTCTCGTCAGGTCACCAGTGTGGAGAAAAAGGAGTCCACAGCGCGGCGAAAGGGAGAGATAGTCCATTTCCCATTAGGTCACCAGTGTGGAGAAAATGGCATAGTCAAGTGACGCACCATGCACGTCCAGGGTCACCAATGTGGAGGTAATAGGACAGGCGAGATGCAACGAGCTGGAAGGTTACAAGGTTTTATTTCCTTCAACATACTGAAACATGCTTTGTAGCTCGGTGAGCTACTCTGTTGCTTAGGCATGTGTAACAAGCTCTTTTATACTTTATAAAGACAGAGAGAATGCATGGCACATTAGCATAGTGATTGTCATTTAATACCTATCATTAGCATGACATCAGCTGGCGCCCGGCCCGGACATCTTCTCCAAGGACGCATACATAACAGTCCCAACTGATTGCTCCCTGGGGCTCTCTGTCCGTATGTCAGTTGTCCTCCACTTCCTCCAGCCCTGATGAGTGTGAGATAGTGTCCATCCACAGTGTACTGGGTCCCCACAATATATGTATTTTAATATGAAGTATGAGATAGTGATTTGCACTTTCGGTGGCGTCACCACCCCGCCCTATACAAGGCCGGGGTCAGCCATCTTAGGGCTGTCTCTCGCCTGTACCTTGGCTGAAGCCCTGTCAGTGGCCGCCACATCCAATCAATTCAATAAAGCTGTGTTCCAAGTCACCTCGCCTCCTCTGTGAACCAGGGTAATACCAGACATAACAATGGCGACGTCGGATTAAACCATGTGTGCATAGCTCCAATTCGGCCTTTTCTCGAGTTTCCCAGGGAGCCGCCAGTGTCCTGACAGAGATGGTTTGAAGCCTTTGAAACTTATGTTGCCATGCTGAGACTCGTGAGCTCGATAAGCTAAGAGCCCGGGCACTTCTGGTTCACAACTTGGACATAGAAGGCCAACGAGTCCTGCAAACGCTCGATCCTGCACGGAAGTGGGCTGTAACGTGGGCTGCACGGTGGCGCAGTGGTTTAGCACTGTGGCAGCACAGTTTTACCCTCGGCCGGGGGATCGCGGGGATCATGAGATCGTGGGTTCGATCCCAGCCCCCGACCAACAGTGAGCTGTGTGGAGTTTGCATGTTCTCCCCGTGTTGCGTGGGTTTACTCCGGGATTTCTCCAGTTTCCTCCCGCATACCAAAAATATGTAGGTTTAGGGCGCTCGCGCACGCAGCGACCGGCAGCCGGTGGCTTGTCACCAGACTGCAAACCAAATCTACCTATGGGTACAAATAAATAACAAAAAAAAAAAAATAAAAATAAAAAATAAAAAAATCCCTCAGACACTTATGAAGAGGTAGCGGAGTTTCTAGCTAGCCATTTCCACACCCCGGATAATATGACAGTCCGGAGGATCCGCTTTTGACAGCGGCATCAGCAGGTAGGTGAACCCATTTGACAGTTTGTCGCCGACTTGAGGCAGCTAGCTAGTGAGTGTTGTTTTGGGATACTGGAGGAAGAAATGATTTGTGACCAGCTGACGGAACATACTTGTAGCACCGCTTTGCAAGCTAGGCTATTTACAGCACCTAGAAACTTCACGTTAGCAAGAGCCGTCAAGCTAGCTCTCCAAATGGAAGCCGCAGACAAGCTAGCTCGGGACCTAACTGGGCACCAGTCACAGCAGCCGCTGGAGCCTCTTGCCGCAGCAAATGTCACAGACACAGACAGCAAAGATAGCTTGGACAATAAAGATGCGGAAGTCAACGCTACTAGCCAGAGGTCTGCCCCGGGAAAATCCCTTTGCATGGGTTGTGGGTCTGCTAAGCACAGAAATAGGGCTAAGGACTGATCGCTTGAACCATTTTGCCAGGGTGTAACGTGAAGTTAAGCAGGAAAGACCACATGATAAATCGTTCAGCCCGCCCCCGACAACCATCCACATGGTGTCCCCCAACACGAATGGGTACACATTTTGCACAGTGGGGATGGACAATGTGGAGCTGCCGCTGTTGATCGACACGGGGGCAGAGGGATCGTTGCTGAATTGGGCCACGGTGAAGAAGTTTTTTCCCCACCGCAGGATTAGAGGTAACCCAGCGCCATTGTATGGTTATGGAGGTGGAAGGCTGGACACAGTCGGGACTTTAAAGTTAACTGTTCGGCACAAGTCTGAGATGGTGACCAGCTTCACCTTCCATGTGACAGCACAGGGCAATAACATCATGGGCTGTGATTTATTTTACAGACTGGGTTTCGCCATTAAAGATGACGGGGGGTCTGCGACAACAAGGGCGCACATTACAACAGCATTAAAAGAGGTTGGGGCAAGATCGAGAAGCATGGAGGATCAGCGTGCTCTACAACAACGTCTCAAGCTGAGCCAGGCCCCGTTGAGGGTCCTGGATAGGGTTCGGAGCCGAGTTGAGGAACGTCCGCGGCGAAGATGGGCCAGTCGACAACCTGAGGAGCATCGGGAGTGTCTGCACATAGTGGACAAACTGGGCGCAGCGCACTTCAGGCTGTCTGATGGCTCGGTGTGGCATGCAAATCGGCTTTGGCGTGTCTGAGAGAAGACTCCATGAGATGAGGCTGGACGTGGGACAAGGTCGATGGTGAGGAGGAGCGGCTTCAGCGTCCGGAGGGTCAGCCATCACCCCGGGGACTGGCAGTTTCCAGGGGCGCATCTGCTGAGATGGTGCCCGGGGCCCCCATGCCAGTTCTATTTTTTCATCCAAAGAACTGAGTGTAAATAGTATATATAAATGTTCTGGTATTGTTGTTAAAAAAAAAAATGTTATATAAGGGATTATTTTGGGGTTTTTTCTGTTTTAGGTTAGGAACATGGCGCACAATTTTAATTTATTAATGGATATTACTTTATCTTAGCAGGTGGCAGAATAATCCACCATACAGTGTGGGAAGGACAGCAGTCCAACCATCCTCCCTATTTTAGGTTCTGTTGTGTGAATATGTTAGGCCACAGGTGTCAAACTCATTCCATAAAGGGCCAAGACCCTGCAGGTTTTACCTTCACCCAGTGTCTTCAACAGGTGATTTCACTGAATTTCTTCTCACTGATTGCTGATCAGTGAAAACACCTGCTGAAGACACTGGGTAGAAGCAAAACATGCAGGGTCTTGGCCCTCCATGGAATGAGTTTGACACCCCTGTGTTAGGCCATTCAGAGGCATTAGTTTTCCTTTGTTAGTGCATGATTCGGGTCCCAAATTGGGGAGGGTCAATTAAGCGAGTGGTTTTGGACTGTTTTTGGGGGGGTGATATATGCCCCTATATAAGGTCGGGGGTCGGCCATCTTAGGGCTGTCTCTCACCTCTACCTTGGCCGGGGACCCTGTCAGTAGCCGCCACATCCAGTCAGTTCAATAAAGCTGTGTTCCAAGTCACCTTGCCTCTTCTGTGAACCAGGGTAATACCAGACATAACAGTATATTAAAAGCCGAAAACTGAATGCATTAAAAAAGTTTCCATTCCACCAAATGTGTTTAAACTGAAACTCAATACACAAATGTAAACATTTACAGTACATTTATGTTCAATGGATCCTTTCAGAGACTTGCAGAGTTTAATAAAGTTTATCTTTCATGACTGCACATTCAAAATTTCCTTCACAGTATGAATGACTTCCAGGGCAGCAGTGCAATTTTACAGTGAAAGCAGGTCAACATCTGCATATTAAATTTTCCTTTTTTAAACTGAAAGTGATGCTGGGTAGTATTAAGCAGAAAGAAACAGCAGCTTTAACACACTCTAAGGGCCTACATATTGAATAGGGGCGGAAATCTTTAGGCACTTCACAATTTGAGCTGATTACGATTTTTGATGCATCTTTTTTTTCCTATTCTGGATTTTATTTCCTCCTACTGTGTGACTATTGGGGGTCAGCAATGACTATATGAAATTTGAAGAGGAATTTGAAGAGAAAGAGGAATTCTTGAGTAAGTTGGATGAAGTGGTAGAGAGTGTTCCCAGGGGGAAATATGTATAAAAGTATTATTTAATTATTTTGAAATTTAATTAAACACACAATTAATTATTTCCCTGCATATTTAATTATTTCATGGTTCCTGTTCCTGACTCCCTAGACAGGAACGCCCTCTGGCAACTCCTCCGTGGCACTGGAGTCCTGTGTTATGTCTGTAGAAATACCTTTGGAATGATGAGCCCAGCTGAATGGACAAACTTAACTTTATTAAGGCTTGAGTCAGAACGGGCACACAACAGCCACCAGGCAGAGGGCACTGGTCAAAGAGACTGCCCAATGGATGCCCTCTGCTATTTATAAGGCGGTGCAGTGGTGGAACAGGAAGAGGCCGCTACTACACCGCACTTCACAATAAAACCCCAACACCACACCACACTCCCCCCACCCCCACACCCCCAGAAAGCCTAAAACCACTCACTCAAGTAAAACCGTTCCCGATTTGGGACCCAAATCACGCACTAACAAACGAAAACTAATGTCTCTATATGGCCTAACACAGTCACACAACAGAACCTAAAATAGGGAGGACGGGTGGACTACTGTCCTGCCCACATTGCAAGGTGGATTATTCTGCCACCTACTAAAATAAATCAAAGTCCATTGATAAACTAAAATCATTGCCATGTTCCTAAACTAATAAAAAACACAAACTATAATATTATACTGCATGCATAAACATGTGAACATTATAACTATTTAGTAAAATATAGAACACTGTCTTTTGGGTAGAAAAGGTATAGAACTGGCTTGGCGGGGCCCAGGGCAGCCCCTCAGCAGACGCGCCCCTGGAAACAGCAGGCCCTCAGGATAGTGGCTGATCTCCCGGATGAAAGCGCCTCTCCTCATCACCACTGACTGCTGCTCTCG
Organism: Pholidichthys leucotaenia; assembly: GCA_020510985.1. Classification (NCBI taxonomy): domain Eukaryota; kingdom Metazoa; phylum Chordata; class Actinopteri; order Cichliformes; family Pholidichthyidae; genus Pholidichthys; species Pholidichthys leucotaenia. The sequence goes on along the minus strand of CM035842.1, from coordinate 358,062,246 downwards.
TCCAGCCCTGCCATCAGAAGCCTCTTCCTGGGCACGCCGCAGCTCATTGGCGTGTCTCACCGAGCCATCAGACAGCTGGAAGTATGCTGCGCCCAGTTTAGCTACTATGCGCACACATGCCTGATGTTTCCCTGGCTGTCGTCTGGCCCACCTTCGCCGTGAACGTTCCTCTCCTCGAACCCGGACCAAGTCCATGACCCTAAGAGGTGCTCTGGGCCTGCTATGGTGCTGCTTGGCACCCGGTTCGGTTTCTCCGTTCCTGTCGGTCTGGCCCCCCTTCTCTTCTGTAGCTGTTGCAGCGGTCACCATCGTAGCTGCTGATCCTCCATCCCTCTGCGGCCAAGCTCCGGAGGAATAGGGGCCTAGTGCATCGGTGTCACTCGCCAACGCAGGAGCCTCGCCTCCACGCTTGGTACCCTCTTCTACCATTCCCCGAGCACCAGCACTGAGACCCACCTGTGTTGAATCTGAGTGAGGCTGGTCCTGCTTGACCGCTGTGGTGTCCATTAGTTTTTTTGTCCCACACAACGTGCTCCTCCACCACCACAACCGGAGGGTTCCACGAGCCACAACAAGACCATTCTTCCCCAGCGTCATCTCTGATGGCAAAACCCAGTCCATAAAACAAGTCACAGCCCATGATGTTGTTGCCTCGGGCCATCACGTGGAAAGTGAAGCCAGCCATCATCACAGACTTGTACTGAACTGTTAACTCCACCGTTCCAACCCTGCACAGCCTGCCACCTCCATAACCATACAGCAGCGCTGGGTTAGCTTTTGTCCAGTAGTGGGGAAAAAACTTCTTCACCGTGACCCAATTCAGCAATGACCCCTCCGCCCCCATGTCTAGCAGCAGCGGTGTCTCCACACCGTCCAGTGTCACTGCACAGAACGTGTACCCATTAGCACTTGGGGACACTGTGTGGATAGTTGTCGGGGGCAGGCGGACTGATCCCTTCCGTGGGCTCTCCGGCTCAGATACACAGCACACTCTAGCATAATGGTTCAAGCGTCCACACTTGCTACAACGCTTCCCTCTAGCTGGGCAGTCCTTAGCCTTATTTTGGTGTTTCATTGGACCCAAAACCCATGCAGTGGGGTTTTCCTGGGGCAGACCTTTGGCTGGTAGCATTAGCTTCTGTACTGTCATCGTCCAAGCTATCCTTGCTATCCGGGTCTGCTACTAATGCCACGGAGGAAGGTTCCAGCTGCTGTTGTGACTGGCGCCAATTTAGCTCAGAGGCTAACTTGTCTGCGGTCTCCATTTGGAGAGCTAGCTTAACAGTCCTGGCTAACGTTAAGTCACTTGGCAACGTGAGTAGCTTAGCTCATAAAGCAGCGTTGTTCGTGTGCTCCTCCAGTTGGTCACGTACTATTTCTTCCTCCAGTAGTCCAAAATGACACTCACTAGCTAGTTGCGTCAAGTTGGCGACAAACTGGTGGACAGGCTCACCCGCACGTTGATGTTGCTGCTAGAACTGAATCTTCCAGACAGTCACACTATGCAGGATATGAAAATGGCTCACTAGCAACTCGACAATGTCCTCAAATGAGTCCAAAGCCCCGAGTGTACGCAGGATACACTGGCCCTCAATCCCTAAATTGTGTACAAGGAGCGCACGTGCTCTTAATTTATTTAGCTTACCCATGCCGAGCACGACAATGTAATTTTGGAAGGCCGCAAACCATCTTGGCCAGGGCACAGGAGGCTCACCCAGGAGCTCCAAGAAGGGGCGAAGTAGTGTAATACACACCTCCATTAGTTAATCCTTGATCGCTAAATGTTATGTCTGTAGAAATACCTTTGGAATGATGAGGCCAGGTGAATGTACAAACTCAACTTTATTAAGGCTTGAGCCAGAACAGACACACAACAGCAGCCAGGCAGAGGGCACCGGTCAAAGAGACTGCCCAATGGATGCCCTCTGTTATTTATAGGGTGGTGCAGTGGCAGAGCAGGAAGAGGCCCCCACTACACCGCAATTCACAATAAAACCCCAACACCACGTCCCGTCCAAGTACATCAACATTCTCCGGGACCTCTACTCCAACACCACGTGCAGGGTACGCACCGAAGGTGACATGTCAGACCCTTTTGTCACCACCTCTGGAGTCCGGCAGGGATGTGTCGCTGCGCCAAACCTATTTAATGCTGCGGTTGACTGCTGGGTCAAGACCGCGATGGAACGCTGCCCCAATCTAGGAGTTGACTTCCACTCCCATTTCACAGACTTGTGCTACACAGACGACGTGGTGCTTTTCACCACACGTAGACATAATTATTGAGGCACTGGAGCTGCATGCAAAGGATGCATCACCCTGGACCTCACCATCAGCTGGGCAAAGACAAAGATCCAGTTGCTGTCAGACTTCTTGCCAACACCACCACAAGTCATCACCATCAACATCAAGCTGGTTGCAATTGTCAACGACTTTGTCTACCTTGGATCTGAGATCACCAGCTCCTGCTCGTCAGACCCAGAGATTACTCACCGCCTGCAGCTGTCTCGCAGTGCTTTCGGCTGCCTCCAGAGAGTCTGACGGAGCAGGAAGATCTGCACGTCCACAAAGCTGTGAAACTTTAACACCTGTGTGATCCCCGTCCTCCATTACGGGTCCGAGACCTAGACCTTCTCCACCACAACCACCCACCATCTGGATACAATCCATCGGACCTGCCTCCGTAACATCCCCGGCATCCAGTGGTTTCACCACACCACAAACGATGAGGTCTACAGCAGGGCTGGCTGCCCTATCCCCATCTCCACCATCATCAGAAGAGGGAGGCTGCGACTCCTTGGCCACGTGGCCAGGTTGGAAGATGGGATCCGCCCCCCTCAGGGCTGGCATCGCCCCCGAGGGTGGCCCAGACTGTTCTGGATGACCCAGGCCGATGATAAGACCTCTGGCCGACCTCATCGCCCTAGCCCAAGATCACCCTGTCTTCAAACGATTGGCTGCAACGGTCACTTAAGTGGCCAGGCAAGGATTAAGTTCCTCTGCTTTAGTGTGTTCATTGATTTATTTATATCTGTCAGTTTCATAAATAGTGTATTTATTTATTTATTTATTTCATGTTGTCACTTCTGGCCCCCTATATGTGACAACTTGGTACTTTTAAAGCAACATGTTTGCAATGACCCATGAATTTACTTTCAATATGTTTTAATAAAACAAATGGAACAGAAATGTTGTAAGTCACATGGAATATTACATTTTTCAGCTTATTTCACTTCAGTTTAAAAGAAAAAAACCACAAAAAGAGGACCAGCAGCAGCATATTTGTGCAATTTTTAGTTCAACCAGGAGAAAATTAGCCAAACAAGCTAAGTTATCAGTTAGCTAAATTGGTAGCCAGCGTTTATTTAATCAGTCACACCCATCTTCAGCACATATGCTCAACTCACTGGTGATAGCTGTGTCATTAGAAGCAGTCCTCCCAAGCTGCTGAGGTGTCCCATCAGCCGGCTTCCACCGCAATCTCCTCTGAGCAAGGTAAGGCAACGCTCGGGCAAGGTGCCAAGGGATGCTCCGCCACCGGCTCAACCGTTTCTCCTTTGTCCTCCTCAATGCCAGACAAACCACTGGATCATCTGCCAAAGCCAGGACACTGCAATCAGCAGCCGGCGGTGTTATGTATGGAAATAGGGGTATTAGTAAGATGGCTGCCGGGTTGGATGGGGAATGAGCAGGGGTGGCCAACTACCGGTTTCCGGTGGTGACGCCACTCCGGGTATAAAGGATGTGGGCAGAAGAGGCTAGTCCTCTTTCGTCGTGGGACACCTGGCTTGCTGGAGGGTGCTGAATGCCTGAGGGTATTGTCCATAGTTTCTTTAATAAAGCTCCATTAACAGTAACTACATTCTGCTCATTATTGCCTTATTATGGATCCAACAGGTGGCACCAGTCCAAAAGACACCGAAAGCCGGTGGCGTCTGGTGTGCTTTTGGAATTTGGGCTCGGCTTGCTTTCAGTCACGCTCAGTGCCAGGCCCGAAATGTTGTGTGTTATGTCATTACCTAAGCCAGGTAATTGATGTATGATGGCGGCGCTTGCACAACGTGAGGCCCAGCGTCTCTTCAGATTTTGCGGATTAGCAGTGGTATTTCTGCTCATTTCGGGTCTGTTCGTTCAGAACAGCTTCGCTTTCACATCCTACACCCGAAATGAACTTTTGGACATTGGATTACAAAACAACGATCTTTTTATCAGCGACCTACATCTCATCCCTGAGCTCTGGAGAACACCCGACGCTAGGCAAGCTACCCGGCCGACCGGAAATGCTCGCAGGCGGCGTAGAGACCGTAAACAAAGGCGGGGGAAGCGCGGAGGGTTAAGAGCTAAGCTAAAGCTAACACCGCACCGGCTTTCTCTACCCAGCATTTTCCTCGCTAATGTACGGTCACTGGCGAACAAAATGGATGAGCTACGGCTTCGGATCACCAACAATAAGAAACTTATGAACTGCAATATTATGATTCTCACGGAAACATGGCTACATAGTGGAATACCCGATAATGCTATCGAGCTAGCTGGACAACACACTCTCCGGGCAGACAGACCAGCTGATGATTCCGGTAAGACCAGAGGTGGGGGAGTATGCATTTATATTAACAAGGCTTGGTGCACGATCTCTGTCACTATTGGGAGACACACCTCAGCTAACCTGGAGTTTCTCATGGTTAAATGTAGACCTTTCTATCTGCCACGCGAGTTCACTTGTACCATTATAACAGCAGCTTATATCTCTCCGGATGCTAATGCTAAGCTTGCTATGAACGAATTGTATGCAGCTATTAGCAAACAACAAACTGCACATCCAGAGGCAGCATTTATTGTGGCGGGTGATTTTAACCACTCTAACCTCAAGACAGTGCTTCCTAAATTCTACCAGCATGTCTCCTGTCACCCAAGAGGGGACAAAATACTGGACCACGTTTACACCAACATTGTGGGAGCCTACATAGCAACTCCCCTCCCCCACCTAGGTCAGTCTGATCACTTATCTTTGTTCTTCACCCCCAAGTATGTACCGCTCATCAACCGGTGCCATCAGTGAGGACCATCAAAGTGTGGCCAGAGGGGGTTGACTCTGTACTCCAGGAAAAGTTCAGGAACATAGACTGGAGTATGTTCACCTCTCAGGCTACTTGTGGTTCCCACATAAACATTGATTCTTACACCCACTCAGTCTTGGACCATATCAACACCACTACTGACAGTGTCACCATGGAAAGACAGATCACCACGTACCCAAATCAGAAGCCGTGGATGAACAGAGAAGTGCGGCTTCTGCTAAAGGCACGTAACAATGCCTTCAGATTTGGTGACGCACAGGCCTACAGTTCATCCAGGGCAGATCTGAAGAGGGGCATCAAGAAGGCTAAGCACAGCTACAAGCTGAAGGTGGAGGAACACTTTGTGGACTCTGACCCCCGACGCATGTGGCAGGGCATTCAAGCTATCTCTGATTATAAGCACAGCAACTCCACACCTACAGCCACGACTGTGTCCTTTCTCAGTGAGCTAAATGACTTCTATGCTCGTTTTGTCAAGGACAATAACGAAAAGAATACCAATTCCCCACCCTTTGACGACCTCCACTATCTCACACTCACCCATATCGATGTCCGTAACGCACTGAGTCATATCAACGTAAGTAAGGCTGCTGGCCCTGATGGCATTCCTGGGCGTGTGCTAAGGGCATGCGCTGAGCAGCTGGCAGGGGTCTTTACGGACATCTTCAACCTGTCCCTGGCCCAGGCAGTGGTACCAGTGTGCTTCAAGACCACCTCTACAGTACCAGTGCCGAAACACTCAACACCATCGTGCCTAAATGACTATCGCCCTGTGGCACTGACGCCCATAGTCATGAAGTGCTTTGAGCGACTGGTCTTAGCACAGCTCAAAAAATGTCTGTGCCTCACACTGGACCTTCACCAATTTGCCTACCAGAGTAATAGGAGTACAGAGGATGCAGTTTCTACAGTGCTGCACTGTGTACTCTCACATCTGGATGACAAGAACACCTACGCAAGAATGCTGTTTGTTGACTTCAGCTCAGCATTCAACACATTTATCCCCTCCAAGTTGATCACTAAACTTGGGGACCTGGGAGTCAGTACCTCCACTTGCAACTGGATTATGGATTTTCTGACCAACAGACCCCAGTATGTTAGGTCAGGCCCCAACCGCTCTTTCACCATCACACTCAGCACTGGTGTACCACAGGGCTGTGTGCTCAGCCCATTTCTCTACTCCCTCTTCACCCATGACTGCAGGCCTATGTATGGATCCAATTCCATCATAAAGTTTGCAGATGACACCACGGTGATTGGACTCATCAGAGACAACGATGAGTCAGACTACAGGGCAGAGGTTGAGCTCTTGGCTACTTGGTGCACTGACAATAACCCGCTCCTTAACACCAGCAAAACCAAGGAGCTCATAGTGGATTACAGGAAGGAGAGGGGAGAGACATATGATCCCATCCATATCAACGGCATGGCTGTTGAACGTGTCTCCTGCTTCAAATTCCTGGGGACTCACATCTCGGAGGACCTGTCCTGGTCAGTCAACACCACCAGCCTGATCAAGAAGGCCCATCAGCGCCTCTTCTTCTTGAGGACACTGAAGAAGAACCACCTGTCAGCTGACATATTGGGCAACTTCTACCGCTGCGTGATAGAGAGCATCCTGACCAACTGTGTCACAGTCTGGTATGGGAGCTGCTCTGTCGCTGACCATAAGGCGCTGCAGCGGGTGGTGAAAACCGCCCAACGTATCACAGGGACTCCACTTTCAGCTATAGAGGACGTCTACAGGAAGAGATGTCTGCGTCGGGCACGCAGCATTCTTAGGGACTCCACCCATCCTGCCCATGGACTGTTCCAGCTCCTCCCCTCCAGAAGGCATTTCAAAAGCCTTCGGACTAGAACCAGCAGGTTTAGGAACAGCTTCTTCCCAACAGCTGTCACACTATTGAACTCAGTTCCCCGCTGGACCTCCACTTTTCTCCGCTTTGACCCCCTCCCCCGTGCCCCGCCCATGGATATACCACCCAGATCACTCTCCTGTATATACAGTGGGGTAAAAAAGTATTTAGTCAGCCACCAATTGTGCAACTTCTCCCACTTAAAAGATGAGAGAGGTCTCCAATTTTCATCATAGGTATACCTCAACTATGAGAGACAAAATAAGAAAAAAAAAAATCCAGAAAATCACATTGAAGGATTTTTAATGAATTAATTGGTAAGTTCCTCTGTAAAATAAGTATTTGGTCAATAACAAAAGTTCATCTCAATACTTTGTTATATACCCTTTGTTGGCAATGACAGAGGTTAAACGTTTTCTGTAAGTTTTCACAAGGTTTTCACACACTGTTGCTGGTATTTTGGCCCATTCCTCCATGCAGATCTCCTCTAGAGCAGTGATGTTTTGGGGCTGTCGCTGGGCAACACAGACTCTCAACTCCCTCCAAAGATTTTCTATGGGGTTGAGATCTGGAGACTGGATAGGCCACTCCAGGACCTTGTAATGCTTCTTACGAAGCCACTCCTTCGTTGCCCGGGCGGTGTGTTTGGGATCATTGTCATGCTGAAAGACCCAGCCACGTTTCATCTTCAATGCCCTTGCTGATGGAAGGAGGTTTTCACTCAAAATCTCACGATACATGGCCCCATTCATTCTTTCCTTTACACGGATCAGTCATCCTGGTCCCTTTGCAGAAAAACAGCCCCAAAGTATGATGTTTCCACCCCCATGCTTCACAGTAGGTATGGTGTTCTTTCTCCTCTAAACACGACAAGTTGAGTTTTTACCAAAAAGTTCTATTTTGGTTTCATCTGACCATATGACATTCTCGCAATCCTCTTCTGGATCATCCAAATGCTCTCTAGCGAATTTCAGACGGGCCTGGACATGTACTGGCTTAAGCAGGGGGACATGTCTGGCACTGCAGGACTTGAGTCCCTGGCGGCGTAGTGTGTTTCTGATGTAGTCTTTGTTACTTTGGTCCCAGCTCTCTGCAGGTCATTCACCAGGTCCCCCCATGTGGTTCTGGGATTTTTGCTCACCGTTCTCGTGATAATTTTGACCCCACGGGGTGAGATCTTGCATGGAGCCCCAGATCGAGGGAGATTATCAGTGGTCTTGTATGTCTTCCATTTTCTAATAATTGCTCCCACAGTTGATTTCTTCACACCAAGCTGCTTACCTATTGCAGATTCAGTCTTCCCAGCCTTGTGCAGGTCTACAATTTTGTTTCTGGTGTCCTTTGACAGCTCTTGGTCTTGGCCATAGTGGAGTTTGGAGTCTGACTGTTTAAGGTTGTGGACAGGTGTCTTTTATACTGATAATGAGTTCAAACAGGTGCCATTAATACAGGTAACGAGTGGAGGACAGAGGAGCCTCTTAAAGAAGAAGTTACAGGTCTGTGAGAGCCAGAAATCTTGCTTGTTTGTAGGTGACCAAATACTTATTTTACTGAGGAATTTACCAATTAATTCATTAAAAATCCTTCCATGTGATTTTCTGGATTTTTTTTCCTCATTTTGTCTCTCATAGTTGAGGTATACCTATGATGAAAATTGGAGACCTCTCTCATCTTTTCAAAAGCCTACAGTGAGAACAACCACCAAGCAACACTGTATTTCAGTGCAAGGAGTCAGATTATGGAACGATTTTGGACCTGAATTAAAATCATGTACAATGCTTGGACAATTTAAACAAAAACTAAAGGAAGAAATACTCCAAACATATTTACAAGACGACATGTAAACTCACATAAGGATTGACATATCCAGCCTGTGTTGTGTTGTAGCTTAGTTTTTTTTCTTTTTTTTCTTTTTTTTTCTCTGTGACAGTTTGTCTTAGATTTGTTTTTGAATAGTAACCGCTTAACTTAGCCTAGCTTAGTTTTCTTTTTTCTCTCAGTCACATTTTGTCTTAGCTTTGTTTTGAATTGTAATCGCTCTTGTCTTGTTTTCTCTTTTTTCCTCTTTTGAATTCTTGGATGGAATATGGGTGGGCAATATAAGCTGCGGCTTCAGCCATCACCCATTTCGGATAACTTAGGTGGAATTGTATAGTAAGTGGAGTCTTTGTCTAATTTGACCTTGATGTTATATTATTCAGTTTCTTTTAACCTGTACTGTACTATCCGAAATAAATTCATTCATTCATTCATCTTTTAAGTGAGAGAACTTGCACAGTTGGTGGCTGACTAAATACTTTTTTGCCCCACTGTATATTGTTATGGCCTTCTTATAGTCAGTTACGGCTTTCCTGGATTACTGTACATACAGTGTTATAGTCTTCTTATAGTTTGTTCAGCTCTTTACATTACTGTATATACATTGTTATATTTTTCTTATAGCTTGTTCATAGCTCTTTATATTACTGTATATATATTGTGGTAGTCTTCTTATAGTCTGTTCACAGCTCTTCTACATTATTGTACATACACCATTATATTCTTCTTATAGTTTTTAACTTCTTATAGTTTATTCACAGCGTTTTCTCAAACTGTGTATAAATATATATATCACACTTACATATTGTCATTATATATTGATACATACTGCTCTTTTGTATATTATCATCACATATTTAACTACATACTGTTCTGTATATTGTCAATACATATGTTTCTACATACTGCTCTTCTGTATATTGTCAATACATATTTATCTACATACTGTTCTCCTGTATATTGCCACTCTGTATAGTTAGATAGATTGTCTGCTACTTACCTCACTTCACCTGTACTTTGTTCTTCTGTAATTTATGCTAACTTATTCTCACCTCTTACCACCCTTACCTGTACATAACTGCCCACCTAACTTATCTGTAAATTATTGCACATAACTGTACTCCAACTTTCTACACTGACCTATCTGTATATATCTGCTTAAATTGTACATACTGTTAATTATTGTATATACTGCACTGCTGTCCTTTGCACTTCTGATTGGATGCTAAACTGTATTTCCTTACTTTGTATTCATACATGTGTAATGACAATAAAGTTGAATCTAATCTAATCTAATCTAATCTAATCTAATCTAATCTAATCAACTGTCCAACGCTACAGTGTCATGTTTCCGGGTTCTGCTTTTTTCGTTCCACCAAATTAATTACATTATAAAGTAATATTTAATAATCAGAATCTTGACATTTGTGCATCGATTCAAAATTGTTCATGTCCAAATTGAAAAGTATCAGGAAAATGATTACACAACATAACAAAAATAATTTTTTTGTAAATTGTCTGTGTTTTCTCAACTGATTTAACACAATTTTGCACCGCTGAATCCGAAAATGACATGTGTTTCTCTCGATCAGGTTTTTATGCTAAGTTGTAAGCAGTTGTACAGCAGTTGTACTGTAAATTGAATAGTAGACACTGATAAAGGTAAGTATATGTAAATTGAATGTTATATCATCATTGTTCAAAATTCAGAGAATTTCAAGAAATAAAAAAGAATTTTGCATCATATAATGTGAAAATACCCGTATATGTAAACAAAAATGTAAAAAACGTGGCCATACTTCAAAAAGTTGACCTGATTGAGCAAAACCAATGTGATTTTTAGATTCAGCACATCAAAATTGTCCTAAATCAGCTAAAAAAACTTAGACAATAAATTTGGTGTTGACCAGTGTTATTTTCCCCGCCCCTAATACTGAAGCCAGAATAAGGAGTTCTTGCAGCCTCACAATGAAAAAGCAACTGGAGAAAAGAAATACTGTTTTATATTAATCAAGGGACAAAAATTGTCACGCTGTTCACAGATAAAAAGGAAAATGACAACCTTACTTAGCATCACATCAAGTGTAGCTAATTATCAATGAACATTTAAGTTCACTGATAATTAGCCATTATTAGAGACCATCGGACGGCGGTCTCTGGAGAGTGTAGTCCCAGGTGTGTCTTCTGATGAAGACTGCAGTGAACAGTCGAAACATGTAAAGAAAAGAAGGTAAAAACATCTCCTTTCTATCTTTTTAATAACAACAAAAGGTAAATAATTAAAAGAAGACAAAATGAACCTACTTGTGCTATTTAAGGGTTGGATGGAAATGAAGACTTAAATGGCAGTGCTTGGTTCATCATTATTCCCCCTTACTGTTGGCATTACTTGTCTCCTGCATCACAGGTTTCTGATATAAGCGGTTACAAGTGGGATGAGTGCCCACTTTAGAGCATGAATATTTATGGTTTGTGACACTTGTCTTGTGTCTCTGAGCGCTTAACAGCTGCAACAGGATGTCAGAACGAATGTCATTATTGTTGTGTTGTTAGACAGAGGTGACAGACACATGCATAATGCATGAATGATGCATAGCTTATGATGAGGGGAAAAAAAATCCCTGGAATCACTATAGAAGATTTATTTGATGCTACTTTATGTTAATTTATCTTTTTAAATGTAGAAGGGTAAGGATGAAGAAGTTACACAGTGTGACTCAACAGCTTCTGTAAAATTAAAGCTGTGATAAGAATTGCTTTTTTGAAATTAAGGTCACTAGATACTTTAAATAGATTTTAAAGTAAATTTGGTGAAGTTTTAGACTTTATATTACTCTTCAGATCTTTAGAATATTTATATTACCAAATGTCTCTTAGGCTGTATTCACACCAGGATAGTCCAGGATTTCACACCTTCGTTTGGTTCGTTTTTCATTCACACAGCACTTCACTCAGGCGGACCAAACTGCTTGGACAACGTCACGCAGTTACAACAGCTGCTTGTTTGTGGCGCTGTAGCCGAAGCCACCACTGACCAGGAAGAAAAATCTCAGCGAAGAAGAAAAATCTGGTTAATCGATAGGCCAGAATCGGTGTTATGTCGAGAATCGCTTGCTTGCCAATAATTGCATCCAATGCACTTAAACTATAAAATATAACTCTACAGCCAGGCTTGTAACCATTTTCATTTTTAGAAGTACCCATTATACATTTTTAGAAGTAAAAATGGTTATTACCTCTTGTAAGTGATCTTTAAATTGTGTTTTTTTGACGATGGGATGCAATTCTCGGCAAGCAAGCAATTCTCAGCATAACACCATTCTCTTCAGTAAGGTGTTTATGCGCCACAAACTAATAAAAATGAAAAGCTCCGCTGTCTGTATAAACCCCCAGTGCCGCCATCATGTCGCTAAACATTTTAAAAACATCGGTATTCTTGTGAGTAGCAACAAGCAGCTGAGAAAGCTGGTTCTCAGACCAAATATCGATCAGTGCCTGCATCTCACTTCTCACTCATCACTACTCCAAGCCCAAGAGACATTTTTTTATACTTTTCTCCTCGGTTTTCTCCAGTGAAAGTATTTCTTGGATTCGTGTGGTTGACTTTATTTTTATTTTCAACCCAAAATGGAGGCTAAAGAACCAGGAGCTCTTCAGCTGAATTGGGATGTCATTGGGATGTTTACCCACGGATTCCTACCACGGACGTGCTGCCAGGAACCACACATGAAGTTTTCAACAGGGACAACTTTTTCAGGTGAGTGGGAACTTCGTCTGTCTGTATTTCACCCAGACAGTGAATTAATGTCTTTTCGTGTATTTACACTGAGTTATAATGTAATCGTGCTGCGTGAAAAATTCACTCGTTGGCGTTTGATGTGAAGGCACCTTTACAGTAAATGCCACTTTCTCTTCTCACTGTGTGTTGCTGTGGTTACACAAACGCAGAGGGGCACGTCTGCCTTTTGGTCCACTGGATACTCTGTTTGCATTCACACGGCAAGCGAAGCGCACCAGACTGCGTTTGCAAGCAAACCAAGACCCCCCTTTTCAGGGGGACTGGAGTTTGCTTGTTTGGTGCTGCAGCAGAGTTCCAGGCGCATTCAGACGGTGCCAAACGAACCAAAATATCCACGGTCCTTTAGTCCGGACCAAACAGTGGCCATGTGAATGCACCCTTAGTCACCAAGTACAAACTTGGATGAGTATTGGGCATTTTCACCCTAAAAAGTCCACACCAAGGTCCAGACCAAAGTTCAGATTTTTGTTACATTGTCTACATTACATTAGATTTGGTTTCACACTGCTCTTTATCCAAGTGAACTAAACAACTTTACATGACGTGCCTCCTTCTTGTTGTCATGACGATCCCCTGTTGTGATGATGTTTGTGTTGTTAGCACAGACTGACATTACTCCAAGGAGTTTTCTACAGCTCTGTACACATCTTTAACTGCACTTTAAGGCTGTATTCACACCAGGAAAGTCCTGGAGTCTCGGTTAAATTGAGCAGGAAATGCTGAGAATTTTTGCACCTTCGTTTGGTTTGGTTTGCATTCACACTGCACTTTACTCAAGCAGACCAAACTGCCTGGAAAACGTTATGGAGTTACAACAACTGCTCATTTAGGGCACTGTAACTGAAACTACCATTGACCAGGAAGAAAAAATTTTGGCGAAGAAGAAAAATCTGGCTCATCGATTGGCCAGGACCGAAAACTGCAACCTGTTCCTTTCAGCCAGGTTGTTTGTCCGCCACAAATGAGACATTGTAGAGGGTAAAAGGGAAGGATGTGAAGGCGAGGCACGAGCGTAGGTCGACACAGATTCTTTATTGACCCTCTAACATATGTACAGCCTATGGACGGCTGTGTGTCTGTAGCAGCCTAGAAGACTCTTCAGTCTCTCTGCGTTCTCCTTATATAACTTTATTACCTCGCATAGAGACTGGGGCTGGCGCATATTGCATGGGGTTTGACAAAGGCAATGTGTGGCACAATAATCATAACACATGTTACATTTTATCACAATACATTTGCCTACCTGCGCTGCAGCTTAGAGCAGCAGGTGGTGAAGGCGCCTCATAGTCTGGTCTAATTACCCCGCTGGGGTGCTACCCTCTTCAGTCCATTGTTCAGCCCCTCTTCCTGGTTCTGGGTGTGAGAGAATGTCCACCCGCAGTGTCTAGTGCCACCACAACATTTTCTAACTTTTTTCCTCAGCTTTCTCTGGTAAAAGGATTTCTCGGATTTGCACGCTTGTCTTTATTGTTATTTTCTCCCCAAAATGCGTTACGGTAAATGCTACTTCCTCTTCTCAGACTATGTGTTGCTATGGTTACACAAACACCAAGGGGCACGTCCACCCTTTGGTCCACTGGATAGTCCGTTTGCATTCACACTGTAAGCAAAGTACACCAGGGTTCACTTGCAAGTGAACCGAAACCCCCCGTTTTCAGGCAGACCAGAGTTCACTTGTTTGCTGCACTTGTCTGGTCAAAATGTTTTTTCATTTCATAGTAGTACTTTATGGAACACCATACTACCTCCTGTCAGGGAAAGCTCCAGCTTTGCCATCTTTAAGAGTGAAGTGAAGGAATGACTCATATCATTTCAAACCTGTGTGCATGTCCAACACCAGTGACTCATGTGTAGTAATTATGTGTTAACAATTTGTTGAAAAAAAGACCAGATTCATGACCGTCATATGACCGAGGCATGTGTGTGTGTGTCCGTGATTGTTTGTGTGTACGTATGCTTGTATTGTGGGAACACACATGGGACCTGTTGGACCGGTTTTGTGACTCACATTTTAGGTCAGAACAAAGGCAGGAATCTTAGCCTTGGTATGCAAGGCTGGAGACTGCGGGGGGTCAATTAAGGGATTAAGGAAAGGATGCATGGGAGACAGTGGAAGTGATATCATGGAGAGAAATGCATTGTGACTGTCTTTATTATGCAAGGTGTTGAAATGCATTGTGACTGTCTTTATTATGCAAGGTGGTCTGTGTGACATGTGATCTATGAGGTGTGAAGTCCCTGATATTTAAGGACGAGAGTTTACTGTTTCACTCTCTTTTTTCTCTGCTTTGAAATGATGGAGATGTGAATAAAGCTGACCCTGAGAAAGAACTCTGCCTAGTCATTTTCACATCTTCCACACTGGTGACCCCGACGTGATCGAACCTCTTGGCCGGAATGTGAAACTGTTCCAAAGGAGCCCTCGTGTGCCTGTGTACTTTGGCTCATTGACACGCCGTGCAGGCTGCTGCCCACTCTTTGACCTGTTTGCGGAGGCTCGGCCACACAAATTTCTCTCCCACCATTTTGACCAATGCGCGCACTCCAGGGTGCGCCAAAGAATGAACCGAGTCAAAAACGCGGCGGCGCCATGCGGCCGGTACTACTGGACGCAGCCGTCCAGTGGAGACATCGCAGATTGGGGGGGCATACCGTCTTGCAGCACCCTGCTCTCCAGCCTTAACCCCGTTGCGGCCGCCTTATGACGGACCATTCAGAGTGCTAGAAACAGGGGACAAGCAGTTTTTGCTAGATTTGGGGGGTAGGAAAGAGAAAATTTGCATAAACAGACTTAAACCTGCTTTTGTGGTGGCAGATGAGGAAGTGCTGTTGGCAAAGGCCCCGCGGCGAGGTAGACCACCACGGAGGGTTTCACACAGTAATGTTTCCCAAAGTAATGTTTCCCCAGAACACCCGCAGAGACTGACAAAGGGTTTCCGCTCCCAGACGGCAAACCCCCAGCGTGACAGCGCCGCAGAGACAGTGAACCCCAGCTACAGCAGATTTGGCAGGAGGCTGAAGCCTATCCAGCATGTGGACTGATGTGTATTGATGCTATCACGGCATGCATGTGGTTATCTTCTTGTTGTTCTGTTTTTCTAAAATGCTGGGGGGGGCTTGTGTGGGAACACACATGGGGCCTGTTGGACCGGTTTTGTGACTCACATTTTAGGTCAGAACAAAGGCAGGAATCTTAGCCTTGGTATGCAAAGCTGGAGACTGTGGGGGGTCAATTAAGGGATTAAGGAAAGGATGCATGGGAGACAGTGGAAGTGATATCATGGAGAGAAATGCATTGTGACTGTCTTTATTATGCAAGGTGTTGAAATGCATTGTGACTGTCTTTATTATGCAAGGTGGTCTGTGTGACATGTGATCTATGAGGTGTGAAGTCCCTGATATTTAAGGACAAGAGTTTACTGTTTCACTCTCTTTTTTTCTCTGCTTTGAAATGATGGAGATGTGAATAAAGCTGACTCTGAGAAAGAACTCTGCCTCGTCATTTTCACATCTTCCACAGTATGCTAATTTACATAACCTCAGCAACCCTGTGTACATGGGTTTAGCCATGTATGCAAACCTGGTGCAATATCATTAATACACACGTCTGCATGTGCTGAAATATGCAATAGAGTCGTGTGCAATTCACTAAGTACTTTAAATTCATGCATCATATAATTCTACAAATGCACTTTATTAAACTACACGATACACCTTAGCACTTTACACTTAAACATCCCAAGTAACACCTTGGTCATTGTGGTACTTTTTGCTGGTCTGAAATCAACAATATTCATCTTAACTTTATTCGTTTGTTTCTCTCCTATCAGTGCACAATCTTACTGCTATTGTTATTGTTGTTGTATTGTATTATTTCCTTTATCACTGTTGTGTTGTTTATTGTTGTTGTATTATGTTATCTGTTTTATGTGGCTGGCATTGGCTGGCCAGGGGACACAAGATGGAAATTCGCTTCACCTATAATCTTGTATGCTGCATAGTTATATATCTTATGTTCATTAATATGCACTGTCCCTTTTAAAAATAAACAAACAAACAAACCAGAGTTCGAATGCACATTCACGCTGCACCAAACGAACTGAACTCTCTGCGGAAGTGGACCAGAGTTCCTTTGGTCCAGACCAAACAGTGGCAGTCTGAATGCGCCCCAAGTTAAAATTGGGGAAGATTCCATTACAGTAATTGATGAACTAATTTAGAGGCTAGAATATCATCCAGATCTTCATTAAAAAGGACATTTGTCCTTTTCATCAGTCATGATGATGTTCAGGTGGCATTATATGATAAGACATTTTTATGATTTTTTTTCAAGGGACTATTTCTGCTGCCAATGGCCATCATCCTTCTCTCCGTGGTACCACAGCTCATAGGATAATGGATGTTGATGCTAGAGCTGCCAGGCAAGAGGGAAAAAGAAAGACCACAGAGAAGATTCATGGCTGTAGTGAAGAAGAACATGGTCAGGGTTGGTGTTACAAGGGAAAATGCAAGGGATAGGATGAGATGGAGGCGGAAGAAGAAGAAGATGAACTTTTATGTTGTTATGCCCTTAATGTTATGCCCTTAATGTTCTTCTCATGTTTCACCACACCAGTATGAGTTTTCCCTGGCAACACGTTTCACAATGTGTTGTATCTTAACATGCTTAATAGTTCATACCACTAGGTGGTGCTGCTGTGATTGTAATCATAGGAAGTAGTAGAAGTCATAAAGTTCAAGATGGCGGTTACTGAAGAACGTGCATATTATAGTGCTCTTTGTTAAGTTTCTAAAGAGTGAATAAAGGAAACTTGTTCAGTCTTCCGCTACCTTTTTTTAATTCCTGCATTACACAGTGCTAACTGATTTCCTCACAAGAAAAACAAGAATGTTAGCATTAGCACACACAAAAATGGGAAGAGGATGATTTTATCTGGGTTGATCGTTGCCTTTTGTTCACTGAAATGTAGGAAGTAGGAGATACCATAGAGACTGTATCAGTGAAAGAATAAAATATTCATGAATTAATCTTGACACTACAGTCCCAGGGGTTGGTGTTAGTCATCACCAGTGTTGGGTAATGTTTTACTGTAATGCCACTACTTGTGCAGTAATGTGCTGTGTAATGAAATTACTGTTTAAAAATTCAGTAATGTGTTACAGTTACTGAAATTTGATCAGATGCACTACTTGTTACTTGTTTTATTAATTTGGATAGATATTTTTAGCTCAAATAAATGAATATACAAACTGACCCTACCGTAGCTGAGACGAGAAGTCAGTCGACATGACCTGTTGCAGACAGCTGAGTCTTCACTACCGAGCAGAGGAAGAGATGAATAGACAGATTATTTTTCTTTGTCGCGGTTAAGCACAAAAGCATATTGGGGGGTTGTAAGCTAAAGTGCCAGTTGAGACCTACTGCAATCTTGAGAAGCACTTGAAAACAGCAACAAAGCTAGTGCTAAGTAATGGCTAACTATGCTAACAACACCGTCTAAGTGGATCTACACTATCTGGAAATACTCTTGTCTCAGCAGCCATGGCTGGATTTCAAGCACAGGTATGCATCTGGACAGTTTGTGATCCAGCAAGAATTAAACCAGATATGTCGTTACAGACTGAAGACGTGATGTAAACAGTCACTTTCCATCAGACAGCTGTGATCCGCTGAAGTTAAAACACATTTACTTGCTACCTGGATAAAGATTATTCAAAAATGGATTTTGATCTCCAAAAGGAATGTGATGGACTGGATCATGTCTCTGTCACAGCAGACATTTGGACTGTGGATAATGGGCATTTTCTTTGGATCATTGCACATCGGATTAAATTCATATCATGAAGGTAAGAAAAACATGGACAGCTTTATGCAGTGTTGCCCACTCTCACTCCAAAATGAGGAAATTACTGGCAATATCATGTTGATTTTCTTCAGATTTTTCCCACAATAAGACCTCTCAAGGCAGGATAAAGCAGACTGAACAAGTTCTAAAAGCTCTGTCTGAAACAGTCTGTTTTCAGCCTGATATTAATAAGCCCATAATGTAATCCATTAATTAAATTATCTTGCTATGTGTGCAAGATGATTTACTGTAGGTATGCATTTAAAAGTAACATGAAAGTTACTTTTCCAAGTAACTAGATACTTTAATCATGCAGTAATTGGTAAAGTAATTCAATTACTTTTGAAAAGAAGTAGCTAGTAAGTGTAATCAGTTACTATTTTTGAGTAACTTGCCCAATACTGGTCATCACTAGGAGAAGGTGAAGAAGAAAACAAACATGCATACTGCTGTACCTGTCATGAACGCCCCTTCAGGGCAGAAAGACAGACCCACGCACTGAACTGTAGTTGTGACATTTATTGACAAAAAGAACAAAATTTCCAAAAATTGTGCAGACAAGACAAAAATGCAAACTAGGTTAACATACAAAGGGAGGCACTCCAGAGTAGGAATTCCTCTGGGGGGCATAAGGAGAAAAACGTACAGAGAATGGAGTTAGTGATGTTACGCTTGACACCGCCCACTCGAGACTGACTCGAGCAATATAACGCGGAAGTGTCGCGAGCAGAGTGTCGAGCACTGTGTCAATATGCCCACAGCCACGTGACCGTAGCAAACGAGGCCTCGTTGTCACATCATGTGATTTGAGACCTGGCGAGAAATTTGAGAGGGCTGGGTATTGCATACGTTCCCGCAAGCTCTCAAATCACAGGCCTCGCTTGCTACAGTCACGTGACTGTGCGCGTGCTGAAACAGCGCTTGATGCACTGCTCATGATGCAAAAAAAAATTGCAAGAGACATTGGGCAGCTCCTATTACTATAATAAAAAAAGACTATGAGAGAATTGTTGTGCTCTTTACTCTCTCTCTTTTAATATGCCCTTTTTTTTGTTAAGTGGAATGTGAAGTTTGACTGATTGTATATTTTTTGTGAAATTTCTGATTTTGTAACTCTTTGTAATCTTTATCCTCATCGAGAGTTTGTATGTTGTATTTTATTCTATTAATTTAAAAAAAAAAAACTGCTTATGACACTTCCGCTTTATATTGCATGAATCAGTGTTGAGTGGGTGGTGTCGAGCGTGTGGCTGTTTTACCGGCCACTGCTGAAATTCACCAGCCATTGGCTGGTGTTAATATCAAGCCCTGCATACTATCTATCTATCTATCTATAAAATCAGGTTTTGTTCACTGAAAATTGTATTTCCAGAGTTTTGCCAGCAATGACTACAAATTCTGAAAGCTGTCTATCATTTGACAGATTACATGGAGGGTGATGTAATTAAAGTCAATTAAAATGATAGATGACAGAATTTTTAGAAGGCTGTCTGAGAAAATGACATAAAAAGTCCAGTGCAACCTGTGATATAGAGTATTGGCTTTTTTTAATTTTTCAACTCAGATGCAGTTCTGACAGTCAGCCACCAGATGGCAGTCTTTAAGATAAGCTAAGATAAGATAAGCCTTTATTAGTCCCACAATGGGGAAATTCCAGATGTGTTTATTAGATGTGTCACAACACTGTGTCGCTCATGAAGCAGTTGTGTCAAAGTTGCTCATTGTTTCATGAGGCCTCAGTTTTAACATCACTAAATGGAGTCCAGTTACATCAAGGAATGCAATCCAACACTACCGCAGTAAAACAATGAATTGGCAGTGCTTAAATACTGGGCAGACAGATGAGCAGCAGGTGTGGGCTGAGCAGGTAGGTGACCTAATTACCCAACTGTTCACAGCTGGGAAACAGACTGTGAATAGCAAGTGGGAGTGTCTGAGAGAGGAGGGCACATAAGTGTCAAAAAACCAAAATATATACAGAAAACTGACAACATAATAATAATAGACATACAAAACTCAGAAATAAGTTCAGTCTGAGCTCAGAGGGGGCATTAGAACTCAGACTCATGACAGTACCACTTGAAACACCAAATACTATCTGTAGTGCCATTAAGAATCCCTGGAAACAAAACATCAGAGAAAGCCTCAGTTAGTTTCACCAGAATCTGTCTTCTTAGAATTTCCGTTCCCAACTCTATCATTCTAAATAATGTCTTCTTGCTTCCATTAAACCTCTCCCAGAATAATTTTATGATATGCCGAGCGGGAGGGAAATGTATATCAAGTATAAACACATGTGAATAAAACAGACAGTTGGAGAAAGCCAGGGAAAGAGAGAGAGAGCTTCGTCTACTTTGTTCAGCTTTGATCTCCTGCATGGGGTGCTGGCCTCGCTCCAGGTGGGATGTGTCGCCAGGGGCAACGGGACAAGACAAAGCTGATAAGGCCGCCACTTCAGACAAAACATGCTCACGTGACCTCCTTAGTGCTCGCTCCATTTTAGAAATTTGAAACAGCAATGAAAGTTTCAAGCCAAGAATAAACAATAACTTTGGCAGGTGCTTGTTTGGCACAAAAAACTGCCTCTGGAACCTTTTTTCCTCCCAGAACTCTGCATTATGGTAAATGGCATTCACTTTATATAGTGCTTTTTCTCATCTCTAGATGACCAAAGCGCTTTACAGATCCTGCTATCCATCCAGGATGGTGGTGGAGCTGCCATATACATGCACTGGCCTGGCCCACTGGGGGTTCAGTGTCTTGCCCAAGGACACTTCGACATGCAGACTGCAGACAGAGAGGGAATCGAACCCCTGACCCTCCGATCAGTAGTTGGCCACACTACACCAGCGCCACAGCTGCCCCCTGTGGAAAATGGTTGAGTCACTGACAGTAAAATGCTTTGTAAAAGTTTAAAAGGGTGTGTGTAGCATTACCTAATTTAAAAGAAATCTATTAAACTCAAAAGGTTTTATTCTCTTAATTATTCTCTCCCTCAAATTCTCATTTCCTCTTCTTCAAATTCACCCGATTATTTCCTGGTATCGCTCCTTCCTTCTTTCTTTCTATGTTCACTTCTTTCATACGTCCAAGGAGTGCGAACTTTTTGTATTCTGCAGGATTAGTTGTCTGTCCACTTTGAATTGGGGTGTGTGTCTGATCTACGAGCCTCAGTACACATATGAACGCATACAAACACAGGAGGAGTCTTCAAAGGATTCAAAATGTCACACTTAATTTCTGGTAACAAATCTCTTTTATCTACATATTTCAAGAACTTTTAATTAAAAAGCTAGTGTCTCTATGATTTTTGGTTAGGAGATATTAACCGTCAAACTTGCAATGATCCACCTGGTAAAACTTGATTATCTTGTGAAAAAATTCAACCCCAAATGGTTTCCAACTTGAACAGGACGGGAGACTCAAAGGCAGTGTATATCAGCATCAATAAATTTCAAACAGATTGAACTCCGGTATTTCAGATTATTACTTTTCACCTCTTGTATTTGCCCTTTTTTAATCTCAACCAATCCCCACTGACTGCTAACAGCCTAAATGAGTACAAATGTGTGAGTCTGTAAGCTTAAATGGCTCATGCTCAATGAATGGCCTTTTGACCTCTGAGTAGGGCTGTACGATATGACGATATATATCGAATGACGATATAAAAACGTCTGTTGTTTCATAGAATACTCTATTGTTTATATTGTATTTAAAATGCCCATACCCCCATTTATTCAGTAAAGTTCCTACCTCACCACTACTTGGCAGAGCCCCTCTCGTCCCTGCAGTGCGCAATTGCTTGCAGCAGAACAGGTGAGGTGGGTGACTGGTTAGGCTTCAGTCCGGTGGTTGCTAATGCTAACTCCAAACTACCAGTTCAGATAGCTGCTACTCCTGTTTGCCAGGGATGTGGGACTGTTTTCCATCATGCTGTGTCAGAGAAGATAGTTCGCTAACCTTGTTTTAATAGGAGGTAAGTAATGCTAACACAATGTCTAATTATAAAATGCAAAATGATCATCATTTAAGCTAAGTTGTGCTAACTGGAAACCGTAGCAGGCCGTCCTTTTGTTTGTTTGTTGTTGGGTTTTTTTGGTAAATTACTGCTGAGTTTCTTAGTTTTGTCTGAAAAACTTTTATTAAAGCTGCAAAAGTGCATGATGGTGGCACATACACGCAAAATAAATCCATCCATCTTCTTCTGCTTAATCCTTTTCGAGTTGCAGGGGGCTGGAGCCTATCTCAGCATCTTTGGGCGAGAGGCAGGGTACACCCTGGACAGATCGCCAGTCCATCGCAGGGCCAACACAGAGAGACAGACAACCATTCACTCTCTCAGTCATACCTAAGGACAATTTAGAATCCCCAGTTTGATGCCAATTAACCTAACTTGCATGTTTTTGGCATGTGGGAGGAAACCGGAGAAATCCCGTAAAATAAATAATAAATAAAAAAAAAATGGCCAGAGGAGCAGGTTGGCTCTCTCTCTAAGAATTTATTTGATTTCTCATCATTTTAATTAATCAACTAGGAATGAATAAAGTTAGTCATTACGTTTTATATACTATATATATACTGTATATACACACACATACATATATACAGTCTCTCTAAAAAGTGAATACACCATTCACATTTTTGTAAATATTTGATTATATCTTTTCATGGGACAACACTGAAGATATGACACTTTGATACAATGTAAAGTAGTCAGTGTACATCTTGTATAACAGTGTAAATTTACTTTCCCCTCAAAATAACTCAAAACACAGCCATTAATGTCTAAACCGCTGGCAACAAAAGTGACTACACCCCTAAGTGATCACGGAGCTGGTGGATGTTAAAGACCTTGCGCTCCTCCACCTTCCATTTGAGGATGCCCCACAGATGCTCAATAGGGTTTAGTTCTGGAGACATGCTGGCCAGTCCATCACCTTTACCCTCAGTTTCTTTAGCAAAGCAGTGATTGTCTTGGAGGTGTGT
Source organism: Pholidichthys leucotaenia (assembly GCA_020510985.1). NCBI lineage: Eukaryota > Metazoa > Chordata > Actinopteri > Cichliformes > Pholidichthyidae > Pholidichthys > Pholidichthys leucotaenia. The sequence goes on along the minus strand of CM035842.1, from coordinate 358,038,863 downwards.
TTGGGGTCGTTACCATGCTGGAATACTGCCCTGTGGCCCAGTTTCCGAAGGGAGGGGGTCATGGTCTTCTTCAGTATGTCACAGTACATGTTGGCATTCATGGTTTCCTCAATGAACTGTAGCTCCCCAGTGCCGGCAGCACTCTTGCAGCCTCAAACCATGAAACCCCCACCACCATGCTTGACTGTAGACAAGACACACTTGTCTTTGTACTCCTCACCAGGTTGCCGCCACACACGCTTGACATCATCTGAACCAAATAAGTTTATGTTGGTCTCGTCAGACCACAAGACATGGTTCCAGTAATCTATGTCCTTAGTGTGCTTGTCTTCAGCAAACTGTTTACAGGCTTTTTTGTGCATCATCTTTAAAATGGGCTTCCTTCTGGGACGACAGCCATGCAGACCAATTTGATGCAGTGTGCGGCGTATGGTATGGCCACCAACAGGCTGACCCCCCACCCCTCACCCCTTCAACCTCTGCAGCAATTACTGGCAGCACTCATACGTCTATTTTCAAAAGACAACCTCTGGATATGACGCTGAACATGTGCACTCAACTTCTTTGGTCGACCATGGCGAGGCTTGTTGTGAGTGGAACCTGTCCTGTTAAACCGCTGTATGGTCTTGGCCACCGTGCTCCAGCTCAGTTTCAGGGTGTTGGTAGTGTTCTTATAGCCTAAGCCATCTTTATGTAGAGTAACAATTCTTTTTTTCAGATCCTCAGAGAGTTCTTTGCCATAAGGTGCCATGTTGAACTTCCAGTGACCAGCATTAGAGAGTGTGAGAGCAATAACACCAAATTTAACACACCTGCTCCCCATTCACACCTGAGACCTTGTAACACTGAGTCACATGACACCCGGGAAGGAAAATGGCTAATTGGGCACAATTTGGACATTTTCACTTAGGGGTGTACTCACTTTTGTTGCCAACAGTTTAAACATTAATGGCTGTGTGCTGAGTTATTTTGAGGGGACAGCAAATTTACACTGTTATACAAGCTGTACACTACTTTACATTATATCAAAGTGTCATATCTTTAGTGTTGTCCCATGAAACAATATAATTAAATATTTACAAAAATGTGAGGGGTGTACTCACTTTTGTGAGATACTGTATACACACACACAGACATATATATATTACATTACCTTTTGTGTCTTGATTTTCAGACCATGACCAATCTGAAATATTTTTACTAAGAAGAAAACAAAATAAATCAGGCCAGAACGGCAGGCTGCAGGGCTACACTTAAATTTTCAGTGATTTAAACTAACAGCTAATTTATATCTGTAGGTGACAGCCATGGGTAATTTTCTCATTTTCAGACATTTTTTATGTTATGGGTTTTTTTTGTTTGCTTGCTTTTTGCTGTTCTCCTCTGGCTCAGGAAATATTTAACTTATTGATGTTTACTTTTTATTCATATATGATTTAGAAGAAAAACCTGAAATTTATAAGAATCAAGTCTCAAGTCCACATTACAAAACTATTTTATAACACTGCAAAATTATGAGGGAAAATGGTACGTGTAAAAAAAGAGATGGTCCTTTGTACATGATTAGCTAAACTGTAGAATTTACAGAACATGTGTGTCGTGGTATATATCGTTATCATGATTTGAGATGATTTATATCGTGATATGAATTTTTTAACATATCGCACAGCCCTACTTCTCAGTCATTAAAAATGATAATTGTTTAAAAAAAACGTGTAGCCTTATAGTTTGCTATAAATCCCTCAACATCTGAAAGAAGTTCCCTTCAACCAGGTGTCATCTGATGCAATCACTGCTGCAGAACTTGTAATCATGCATATTGTAACCATCAGTAGTGATCCTGAACCCGTGCCAGTTGTTGAACTTTTTCTTAAACTTTGCAACTTTGTTCTTGAAAATTTGTCTTTTTTTAATAATTTGTGACTTTTTTCTCACAGATGTACCACTTTCTCCACATAAATATATAATATAATGCTGTTTATATTTAAGAGCTTATAAATTTTCTTTTTCAGAAAATTTACTGTTTTTCCCTTGTGAACTGTGTAAACTTTATGTACTTTTGTGAGGTTTTTTTTTTTCAGATTTTTTTCAACTTGTAGACAGAAGAGACACATCTGGCTCTGGAGCCACAGGTTTAAGACACCTGTCCCACTGCAAAATTCAGCTGTACTGATGCAATAAAGGGTGCTGTTTGCATTAAGATATGAAGAACAGGTTTTCTTCTCCATGCGTCATGGGACAAGCTGTGGTGAATGAGGTGAGACTGGTGACAATAATAACTAGTCTCATCTTCAACTCTTCATCACTGCCCCATAACCACAACCCCTATTTGCCCTGTTTGATCTTCACCAGCTCTTCCGTCACTAAAATGTTATCCTGAGCTCTGCAAAATATTATTTTGTTTTCCATAGAGATTCCAGAGAACCCGTAAGAATAACAGAGTGGGATGTTACAGAGAAGGGTTAATGGGCCACATGTTAAAGCTCATGGGAAACATATTGCCTGCACGACAAGAGGCTTTCCTCACATTGATGGAGAGGGGCCTGAGGAGAGGAGGGGTGGGAGGGTAGAGCAAGGTTCACTGGTTCCCAAACTCCTGTGGAGCGTCAGTAGCCTTCACTGCCACCCTGAGCCTCTTCTCTCCCCTCCTGTCTGGCCTCTTTCTTCCCCTTCACTGCCCTCCAGCACCACTTTCAAGCCTTTTGGCTTTCTTTTGTGCACCCCCCCCCCCCCACCACCACCACTAAATCCCCTTACCTACTGCCCTTTAACACCACCTCCAGGCCTCTCTATGTTGATTTATCATCTTTTCCTCCCCTCCCTTCAAATCTTTTCCATGTTGCAGATCTTTTCTTCCCTGAAACATAATATAACTGAGTGCAATCTTTCTATAAACCGTCATGTAATCCCTGCAGTGTGTCTGCTTGTCTGGGGAGGCTCGCTGTCTTACATCGCTGGGTTTTTTACTATACACAGTAAATTACATTAGATCTGAGGCCATGCTCTATGACTGAAGGTCAATATTGACTTTCTGCAAAACCGACGAGGTGGGAGAGACACACAAAGACCCAGAGGAGAGATGTCAGTGTAGTCTCCAAGATTTTCTGCTTGCCTCTGGTTTGGGTGCCCCCCAGTCTGTACATTATTGAAACTGGCATGTTCTCAGAGTCAACATAATTAGAGATTTCCTCCCTTCAGAAGAAGTTTTTTTTTTTTTTTTTTTTTTGCTGCCATGTGTTTGTGTACAGAGTCTAAGCGTTAAACAGTGAAGCAGAAACAGTAAAACAACCTCTTGGCATACAGTCCTCAGCTGCTTATCCCACATTAATTCTTAATGGGTTGCATTTTGATGCCATTAAAAATAATTCAAAACAAAATCGCACAAATCATAAACAAATAAGATATATAACAATGCAAATATCAAAGCCAGTGTTTTTCAGCAGCCCAGTCTCACCCAAAAAACCTCAAATTGTATGTTTCCTCTCACTCTGAGAAAACATACATAGACATGGGAAAAACATTTTTCACGTGCAGTGGATACATTGCTTTTACAACTTTAAGAAACACTAGTGCATACCTGTGCATGCCCTTGCATACCCATGCGTGCCCATAGAAAGCGAGTGTAAGCAAGCATTTCTGCATGCCCATAGAAAGTTACTGTTACCATGGCAACAGTAACCATGATGAAAGCTGCCTTTAATCTTTGATGTCACCACTCGTTCAGTGATGACTGCCTTTGATCTGTGATGGCTGCCTTTGATCTTTGATGATATCATAGCGAGTCCTGTGATCATAAGTGATACCTGCCGCTGATCTTTGAAGATGTCATAGCAAGTCCTATGATTGTGAGTGATGCCTGCCTGTGATCTTTGATAATGTCATAGCAAGTCCTATGATCTTTTAATGAGTCCTATGATAGCAAGTGATGCCTGCCTTTGATCTCATTGCGAGTCCTATGATCTTTTAGCAAGTCCTATGATCTATATGATGTCATATAGACATCATGTAGGGATCGCAGGAACATCATAGGCGATCCTGTGATCTTTTAGCGAGTCCTATGGTCGTGACAGAAACACAGACAGAGATTTCTTGAATTACATATAGAGCGATGATGTCTACCAGATGGATAATTTTTTCACACGTAGGGAGTTGTTCAGAACTCCTTATAAGAACTCCTTATACAAAGATATAGAGTGATGATAATCAAGTCAGTGGTGGTAATGCACCTATAAGCTGGTTGCCAACCACCAATCAAATCTAAAAGAAGGAGAAGCACCTTAACGTTTGCCAGTTTCTCTTCCTTTCACTTTCATTCTCTTTCACTATCAGAGGTGACACCTCGCCAAAACATTTTTTCCTAAGATTAACCACTACAGGAGGTGACATTAACCTTTCATTTGTGGAGTGAAAAACAAACAAATGAGGAAAAAAAGAAAAAAGTCACTCAGAGATCAGCGTGGGACTCAAACTCACATGTTTTTGGTCTCATTGCTTGAAACTGCCCCACCCCTCACACCTTCAAATGAGTGTTGGAAGAGTATCTAAAACAGGTGTTGTTCTGCTCATGCACCGTGAGGGCAGTGTTTTTTTTTTCCTTGTGTGTATTTGCGCATGCACAGTGAGTGAAGGCATGGACTCCGCTTGTAAAATCATATCCAGGTACTTTTTTTTCGTTTAATGTAAAAGTGTGCATTTTTAGAGGGGTGGAAAACATTCATTAGTTGCATTTTTTTACTGAGATCGGGTTATTTTTCAACCAGGGTGCCCTGGTATGTTCAAGTTGTTTTGATATTAATGCTGGTGTTCTGCAAGGGGACACGCTTGCCCCCTTTCTCTTCATTATCATCCTTGACTATGTCCTCTGAGTCTCAATTGATGTCAACAATGATAAGGGCTTGTTGATCAAGCCTTGGTTGAGCCACTGAGTGTGTAGGATTGAAAGGCAATTCCTCCAAGACAGAGTTCATTTCCACTGAACCAAATGCCACCTTGACCTCTAAATCTGGGGCCTGTCTAAAGCAAGTTGACAATTTCAAGTATCTCGGCTTCTGGATCATGGACTCTGGATAAGACTTTGTTATCTGGAAAGCCCAAGCCTGGAAGGTGTGAAACAAAATGGATAGCATCTGGTGCTTTAACCTGCCAAAATCGCTAAAGCTTAACCTCTTCAGGTGTACCATCGAGCCTATTTTAATGTGCAGTTCAGAAACTTGGACCCTCACTGTCAGCTTTCAAAAACGCTTCGACAGTTACTATACAAACCTTCTATGAAGGGTCCAGGGTATTTCCTAGAGATCTTATTCCACCCTTGACCAGATCGCTACCAAGACTGAGCATCTGCCTAAGCCAGCAGTGCACACAGTTTGCAGGTCACTGTTTCCACGCCAAGAGCGAACTAATATCATGACTTCTCCTATGGAAACAGTTGAACAAAGGCCACCTAACCTATCCCCAGGTTATCTCATGGGATATGGGAATAATACCATCAGCACTAGGCAATGCCATGGCAGACTTCTGGCGAGAGCATGTGCGTGCCATTTAGGCCAAGGCCGCAACATGTTGCAGTGGACAGTTGAAACATGTAAAGGTAAAAACATCTCCTTTCTATCCTTGTGTTTAAAGGAAACCTGTACTGGTCATTATAACAACATTAATCCTGCTTTAGGTATTATTTATAAACCAAAAATGTGTTTATTCAGTAAAAATGACTCCCTAGAGTCAGTATACTGAATAATTTTATCCCATGAAAACCGTTTGGTCAAAACCAATGGGGAGCAGCCATCGCCGGCCGGAAGTGACATACACTCATTGTTTCCGGCTTTACCGTGGAAGAGTGAACGCGTTCTGTGGGTCATAAGTGCAGATGCTCAGTGGGTCGAGATCCAAGTTGAAAACAGCACAAAATCTGCACGGATATAGTATACTGCACAAACTGTCCTTGGAAATGGCCTTTATTGACAGCATGATCCGCAGTTACAGTATTTCATGAAAGTGAGTACACCCCTCACATTTTTGTAAATATTTTAATTATATCTTTTCATGGGACAACACTAACGATATGACACTTTGATACAATGGAAAGTAGTCAGTGTACAGCTTGTATAACAGTGTAAATTTCCTGTCCCCTCAAAATAACTCAACACATAGCCATTAATGTCTAAACTGCTGGCAACAAAAGTGAGTACACCCCTAAGTAAAAATGTCCAAATTATGCCCAAAGTGTCAATATTTTGTGTGGCCACCATCATTTTCCAGCACTGCCTTAACTCTCTTGGGCATGGAGTTCACTAGAGCTTCACAGGTTGCCACTGGAATCCTCTTCCATTCCTCCATGACAACATCACGGAGCTGGTGGACATTAGAGACCTTGTGATCCTCCACCATCTGTTTGAGGATGCCCACAGATGCTCAGTAGGGTTTGGTTCTGGAGACATGCTTGGCCAGTCCATCATCTCTACCCTCAGTTTCTTTAGCAAGGCAGTGGTCATCTTGGAGGTGTGTTTGGGGCTGTTATCATGTTGGAATACTGCCTTGCGGCCCAGTTTCCGAAGGGAGGGGGTCATGCTGTTCTTCAGTATGCCACAGTGCATGTTGGCATTCATGGTTCCCTCAATGAACTGTAGCTTCCCAGCGCTAGCACCACTCATGCAGCCTCAAACCATGAAACCCCCACCACCATGCTTGGCTGTAGACAAGACACACTTGTCTTTGTACTCCTCACCAGGTTGCCGCCACACACGCTTGACACCATCTGAACCAAATAAGTTTATGTTGGTCTTGTCAGACCACAAGACATGGTTCCAGTAATCCATGTCCTTAGCCTGCTTGTCTTCAGCAAACTGTTTGTGGGCTTTCTTGTGCATCATCTTTAAATGGGGCTTCCTTCTGGGACGACAGCCATGGAGACCAATTTCATGCAGTGTGCAGCATATGGTCTGAGCACTGACAGGCTGACCCCCCCACCCCCCACCCCTTCAACCACTGCAGCAATGCTGGCAGCACTTATATGTCTATTTTCAAAATACAACCTCTGGATATGATGCTGAGCGTGTGCACTCAACTTCCATGGTCGACCATGGCAAGGCCTGTTTGAGTGGAATCTGTCCTGTTAAACTGCTGTATGGTTTTGGCCACCGTGCTGCAGCTCAGTTTCAGGGTGTTGGCAATCTTCTTATAGCCTAAGTCATCTTTATGGAGAGCAACAATTCTTTTTTTCAGATCCTCAGAGAGTTCTTTGCTATAAGGTGCTATGTTGAACTTCCAGTGACCAGCATTAGAGAGTGTGAGAGCAATAACACCAAATTTAACACACCTGCTCCCCATTCACACCTGAGACCTTGTAACAGTAATGAGTCACATGACATCAGGGAGGGAAAAGGGCTAATTGGGCACAATTTGGACATTTTCACTTAGGTGTGTACTCACTTTTGTTGCCAGCAGTTTATTTATTAATGACTGTGTGTTGAGTTATTTTGAGGGGACAGCAAATTTACACTGTTATACAAGCTGTACACTGACTACTTTACATTGTATCAAAGTGTCATATCTTCAATGTTGTCCCATGAAAAGATACTGTATAATAACCTCCGGGGACCAGCAGCTGAAGGGGACCTGACGAACAGGCAAGTTCCCAGTCAAGTAACTTCAGAACACATTGAATAAATCTTGATATACTGGAATTTTATTTCATTAAATTATATACGGGTAGATTTGCTTGTACATGGTTGTAAAAAATTACATAAAATTCTGATGTTAAAACTTTGTTGACTGCTATACTGCAGCCCAGTCAATCGCACAAAGCAACGACTGTGCGTCACTACAATGCAACAGCCCATGGAGGAGGCAAGATGTCACTGACCATGACTGACTGAGAAAGCAGTGACTTAAAACTCGCACGTATTTGAGAAGGAATTGTGACCCAAATTACTGGACAGAACCACTAGTATCATATTTGATCCTCTGATTTTGATTAAAATCAGAGGATTTTTGACTTTTGATTTAAATTCACTACAAGTGCCCTTTAATAAGAAAAACAAAAGGCTAATGATGGTGTTTGGGTTTCTGTGGGAAATTATTTAATTTCCTTGTTAACTGATCAAAAAAGTTGTAAATAATTTGCCATTGCATGCCTACATTTTTCTGGCATTTGATCACACCCCTGTTCAAATGCCAGGTTTTTGTGATGTAAAAAATTAAACCAACATGAATCATTTCAAAACTTTTTCCACCAGTAATGTGACCCATGTATAACCTGTACAACCCAATTGAAAATAAACTGAAATCTTTTAAGGGGGGAAAAAAAACTTACAGTAATCTGGTTGCATAAATATGTACATCCTCTTATAACTGGGGATGTGGCTGTGTTCAGAGTTAACCAGTCACATTCAATTTTGCATTCACATTTTAGAAATGACTTTATAACCTTTTCCAGACTGATAGATCTCAGTTACTTTGTTTCTCATTTGTTCCTGAATTTATTTGGATCGCAGCATGATGTCTAGCTTTTCAGGATCTTTTGGTCTACTTCACTTTGTCAGGCAGGTCCTATTTAAGTGATTTCTTGATTGAGAACAGGTGTGGCAGTAATCAGGCCTGGGTGTGGCTAGAGAAATTGAACTCAACTTTCCAATGATGTGATAAACCACAGTTAATTTATGTTTTAACAGGATGGGGGGGGCAATCACTTTTTCACACAGGGTTATGTAGGTTTGGATTTTTTTTTTACCCTTAATAATAAACATCTTCATTTTAAAACTGCATTTTGTGTTTACTTGTGTTATTTTTGTCTAATATTTAAATTTGTTTGATGATCTGAAATATTTAAGTGTGACAAACATACAAAAAAAATGAGAAATCAGGAAGGGGGCAAACACTTTTTCACACTACTGTACATTTTGTCAAAACACATTTGAAATCTCCCAAACGCATGTGGGAAAATGTGTTATGATCCGATGAAACCAAGGTTGAACTTTTTGGCCATAATTCCAAAAGGTATATTTGGTACAAACACAACACTGCTCATCACCAAAAGAACACCATACCTACAGTGAAGCATGGTGGTGGCAGCATCATGCTTTGGGGCTGTTTTTCTTCAGCTGGAACTGGGGTCTTAGTTAAGGTGGAGGGAATTATGAACAGTTCCAAATACAAGGCAGTGTTGTGTCATGTTCTGAGCGTGGGGGGATTCCACCGGGCTCAGGTTGTCTGCCTTTTTTTTTTTCCATATTTGTACTGTGTTGTCATTTTGAGTTGTCATTCATCCTATATTGTTTCTCAGTATGATTTATTTTCCCGTTTACGTTTGTTATAGTTTGTTTATTGTATTTTTGGGTTTGCCTGTCTCCATTTTTTGCCTTATCGCTATATTTGTATTTTGTTATGTTCTTTCTCTCGGGGATGACAGCTGTCAATGGCTTTCTGGGGTTTTTCTCTGTGTGGGCGTGGCCCTGTCAGCTGTCAGCTCCGATGGCTCCCTCATTATTCCTAGCTGGTCCGGATTGTATCTTTGTTTTCTCCTGCCGGCTCAGATTGCCCACACCTTTTTTTTTTTTTTTTTGTTACTTATTTGTACCCGTAGGTAGATTTGGTTTGCAGTCTGGTGACAAGCCACTGGCTGCCGGTCGCTGCGTGCGCGAGCGCCCTAAACCTACATGTTTTTTTTTGGTATGCGGGAGGAAACCGGAGAAATCCCGGAGTAAACCCACGCAACACGGGGAGAACATGCAAACGCCACACAGCTCACTGTTGGTCGGGGGCTGGGATCGAACCCACGATCTCATGATCCCCGCGATCCCCCGGCCGAGGGTAAAACTGTGCTGCCACAGTGTTAAACCACTGCGCCACCGTGCAGCCCACACCTGTTGCTACTTGTCTTATTTTGTTTGTAGCCTTATTTATGGGGCTGTGCAAAATTGTCGGGCGCGGTGCTCTCCTATCGCCTGACTAACGTAAGTGTCTCTTGATTCATATTCTGTATTCTTCCTAGCGTGTGCTCCACGGCTAGCTTTCATAGGTTTAGCCGGCAACTCCGGTCTCCTTTGCCTTAGCTATTTTGGCTTCTTCTGTGTCTCTTATTTCTACTAGTTTTTGGTTGGGTCTTGTTTGTTCTTTTTTGTATTTTCACGATTAAATTTGCCAACTCACAGCCTGCATTTGGAGCCTTTATTCAGCCCTGACAAGGGAATTTATGACATGTTGGCACAAAAACTTCAAGCTTTTGCTAGAAAGCTGAAGATGAAGAGAAACTTCATCTTTCAGCACAACAGTGACCCAAAGCACACATCCAAATCAACTAAAGAATGGCTTCACCAGAGGAAGGTTTTGGAATGGCCCAGCCAGAGTCCAGACCTGATTCTGATCGAACATCTGTAGGGTGATCTTAAGAGGGCTGTGCACAGGAGATGCCCTCGCAATCTGACAGATTTGGAGAGTTTTTGCCAAGAAGAGTGGGCAAATATTGCCACATCAAGATGTGCCACACTGATAGACTCCTACCCAAAAAGACTGAGGGCTGTAATAAAAGCTAAAGGTGCTGCAACAAAGTATTAGTTTAAGGGTGTGCATATTTAAGCAAACAGGTTATTGTAAGTTTTTTTTTCCTTAAAAGATTTCAGTTTGTTCTTCAATTGGGTTGTACAGGTTATAGGTCACATTAATGGTGGAAAAAGTTTTGAAATTATTTATCTTGGTCTCATTTTTTACATCACAAAAACCTGGCATTTTAACAGAAGTGTGTAGACTTTTTTTAATCCACTATTTATATATACACACACTCACTGGAAACAAGGCAGTAACAAATGAACATGACTTCTAAATGATATGCTTTGAGGCTGCCGGGAGAAAGAGAAGTTCCGGCCAGAAAAAGAAAACTAATCAAGAAATCTGTCTCTCGAGGCCCATGCACTCAGTTTTGTGCAAGTACAAAAATCACACACACACATACACACACACACTCGGTCCATATGCTCTCAGTGTTGTCAAGCCTGTCATCTCTCCATATCGCATGCAAGTTTTAGCATGCAGCCTTCCTGTGGGTGACAAAAAGCGGAGACTTTGTGTCAGCAACTGTTCCTCACATCCCAACTGGGCCCCAGCGGGAGGTTTTAGAGGTGCAGGCAAGCAAAACCACACGCGCGCACACACACACACACACACACACACACACACACACACACACACACACACACACACACACACACACACACACACACACGCACGCACACACACCTCCTGACATTTTTGTGTGAGGATGGAGGGTTTCTCTCCTGCTTTCACTCTCTTGGACACTTTAACATATTCTGTTTTTCCTAAATATGTAACACAAGAAATGGTCCCTTCCAGAGAATATACTGCTATTTTGCCATCTTATTCTTTGTATTTATGTTGTTGTTCCAATATTTATATGCCAATTATATATGAATTGATATCTTGTTCAAAACATCTATTTGTAGGTTGTTGTCTTTTTCAAATGTTTTTTTCAAATGAACTAAACCCGACACCTCAGAGGGATTGTTTACATCAGTAGTCCCCAACCGTTTTTGCCTCATGGCCCACTAACACACTAAAAAAAAAAAACAATTGCGGCCCATGATGGGGTCATTTGCAGTCTCAAGCAGCTGACTTTCTTGTTGCACAAACCAGGTTTACTTATGTGGCACGCTTGTAAAAGGGTCACAAATCCATTCCTTCGCAGTCCATTGGTCTTTTGAGCTGGGAAGTAACGCTCTACCTCTTTTGAAAGCAAAGGTAGGTGATCATGCAGCAGCTGGTTAAAGAAAGGCCCAAACTCACTTTCTTCCGAAAGGCCTGCTAATGTTGAAAACATGTCAAACATCCCTCTGTGCGCTCGTCGTCCACACAGCCCAAAGAAGCTCTCGAACAATGACTGTTTTTTATCCATTTTGACTAGCTAGCTTCTGGGTTTAATGTCCGAGCAATGTAAACGGTGTGCTAATTACTGAGACTGCGCAGACACGCAGGGAGGAAGTCAGGTGGGACAACAATATCCATTAAAAGTTTTCAAAGTAAAACACTTCAATAACACAAAGGAACAGAAAAAGCATATATATTTTTTCTCTGTGACTGACTACCAAGTGGTCCATGGCCCTCCAGTGGGTCGGAACCCACTGGTTGGGAATAACCGGCTTATATTATCCTCTTTTTTTTTTTTTGCATTCCTTATTAGTACTTCTAAATGCTAAAAAAACAAAATTCTTTTTTCTTTAGCTTAAATGTATTCTCTGACAAATGTAGCTTTAATGACAGTCCTGTTATTACGTTGTTTTGACCTTCTTTGTCATGGGCAGCGAGAGCGTGCCCCCTCCTTCCTGTTCATCTCTCCTCATCTCATCGGCACAATGAGTGAGAGGACACACCTGCGCCCTCTCATCAGCCAGCGTACTTAAGGAGGCATCCATCAGTGATTCAACGCTGGCTTGTCTGGGTATGCTGCTGTTAAGACAGCAAGTTGTGTTCACACTGGTGAAAGAAAATTATTAACCTGTGTGCTTCTTCTCCCTGTTCAGGTTGCTGCCATCGTGTGAGTGTGTCGCTGGGACTGCGCGTGCTCTCCTGCTACATTTTTCACTCTCCTGCTAAGGGAACAAGCCCTTAGTTGGGCTTGTGCCACGGCAGACAGCCCAGAAGGGCGTAATTATACATTTGAGCAATTTGTGGTCGCTTTTTCCCACGTGTTCGACCACACTGAGAGTCAAGGGAACATTATGAGCCTCCTAATGACGCTTCACCAGGGTGCTCGGTCCATGGCCAAGTATTTGGTGGAGTTTCGGGTCGAAGCGGTGGACTCGGGGTGGAACGAGGTTGCGTTACGCAGCGTGTTCCTCCATGGATTAAACGCCCACCTCCACGACGACCTGGCGGTTTATGCGGTTCACGACACTCTCGATGGTCTTATTGATCAGGCCGTGGGGTTGGACAACTGCTACCATGAGCAGGTGAAGGAGCGACAGGCTTCCTCTCGCCCGGCTGCCGAGCGGGTGCCCACTGCGGGGACTGACACTTGGGGGGGGGGGGGGGGGTCCTCCTCCCGAGCCGATGGACCTCGGTTGGTTTCAACTAACCGCCGCTGAGTACCGGCGAAGGAGGAAGACTGGCACGTGCTTGTACTGTGCTTCTCTGAAGCACGGTCGGGACGAGTGCCCCCAGCGGCCAAAAGATGCAGCCCGTCAGTAATTGTGGGGGGTCTGGCGGGCGGGACCAAATTAACTCCCCCCGGCAATTTCTCTATTTCAGCTCTCATACAATTGCCGGGGGTCGAGAGGAGGGTGATGTTGTTAATGGATTCAGGGGCTGAGGGCAATTTCGTGTTAGCCCGGTTCGTTCAGGACTTGGGTATTCCCACACTTAAATTGCCCCAACACCAATGTATTACCACCATATCTGGCCGTGAGGTTGCGGTAGTCGCCAAACGCATGGTGCCAGTCGCCATCCTTATTTCTGGGAATCACTGGGAGGAGCTCACGTTCCTAATTCTCCCAAATTCATCATCCCCGATGATTCTAGGATATCCTTGGCTCCAGAAGCACAGCCCCATTATAAACTGGGTGACATGTTTCAGGACCCAGGAGACAGACACTGACACGAGTAGATAGTGACAATAATCCCTTTATTGTAAAGTGAGAGTGTGAAGTGCGTGAGTGAGTGCTAGTATGGAATTCTGGTCGCTGGAACTGAGCAGTCCGGATGGAGACCTGGCAACCCTGTAACACACAAGCAGATACAATTACCGCTGTTCAGTACTCGTGAGTAATTGTAGATGAAGGGGCTTACTTGGGTGATCCACAGGTAGCGTCCTGCTGACTTCCAGCGGCCGTGCAGCGTGGCGGTGAATGTGCTTGTGGCTGTGGTAGTGAATCCACCTGTTGCTGTGACGATGACAGTTCCTGTGATGGTGATGGCAGTGATTCCACAGACCGTGACGATGACAGTTCCGATGGTGGTGATGGCAGTGATTCCACTGATCGTGACGATGACAGTTCCTGTAACTGAGACAATAACAGCTCTTGCAGCTGTGGTGCTAGACGTACCCGTAGCAGAGGTGGTAGCGAGGAGCTACGTGGCTGAGATGGCAACGCCCCGTCGGCTGGGGAAGTTGGTCCACCGCCTGGGAGGTCCACCTGTGCACAGGGGTAAAGGCAAGGAGTTGAGTAACAAACTGTTCTCTTACGTGGCAGTTCCCGACGAGACGTTCTTGACGAAGCTTGGGAACGAAGCTCTGGTTCATGCTCCGATGAGGAGGACAGACGACTCCGTGACGGGCTGTCAGCAACACTGGCTTTTAACAGCCGCTGATTGGCACCTGTTGGTCTGTGCGCAGCTGGGGCTGATGAAGCCAATGACGGCCCAGAGGCCGCCATGACAGTACTCCCCCCTCTAGCAGTGCCTCCAGGCACCTGCCCAATTCTACCTGGATTCGCCCGATGGAAGTCGCGGATCAGCTGTTTATCCAGGATCAACGCTGGGCGAATCCAAGAACGATCCTCCGGTCCAAAGCCCTCCCAGTCCACCAAATACTGAAGACCATGACCTCGCCTGCGAACGTCCAGGATGGCAGTCACCCCCCAGGCCGGATGGCCATCGATCATCCTCGGGGGGGCGGGAGCCGCGGGAGGCGGGCACAGGGGGTCAGAGATGTACGGTTTGACCTGGGAGACATGAAAGGTGGGGCAGATGCGCATCGAAGAGGGGAGAGACAGGCGCACAGACACAGGATTAATAATATGAGAGATGGTGTAAGGACCGATGAAGCGCTTAGTGAGCTTACGCTTCTCAGCCGGTACACCAATATTCCGGGTAGACAACCAAACCTTCTGACCCACCTTGTAGTCCGGGGCGGGTCTCCTATGCCGGTTGGCCACCTGGATGTTGCGTTTTGTGGTCTTTAACAGGGCTCGGCGGGCGATGAGCGAAACTCGCCGACAGCGCTTGATGTGGGCTTGGATCGAGGGAACCGCTACCTCCCTCTCCTCCTCCGGGAACAGCGGTGGATCAAAACCAGATGACGCCTTGAAAAGGGAGACGCCCGTAGCCGTGGAGACCGTGGTGTTATGGGCGTACTCAATCCAAGGAAGATGCTTGCTCCAGGAGGATGAGCAGGAGGAGATGACACAACGCAACGCGGCCTCAAGCTCTTGGTTAGCCCGCTCACACTGGCCATTACTCTGGGGATGATAACCAGAGGAGAGGCTGGCTGTGGCTCCCAGCGCCGCGCAGAAAGCCTTCCAGACCTGCGAGACAAACTGTGGTCCCCGGTCCGACACTATGTCGGCGGGGATGCCGTGGAGGCGGACCACATACTGAACGAGGAGGTCCGCTGTTTCCTGAGCTGAAGGCAAACCCCGAAGAGGCACAAAATGGGCTGCCTTCGAGAAACGGTCCACTATGGTCAAAACTGTGGTGAAGTTATCCGAGGAGGGCAAACCAGTCACAAAATCCATAGCAACGTGGGACCAGGGGCGAGAAGGGACCGGCAACGGATGTAACAGGCCCGCCAGGGGGGATGATGTCGTCTTCCCGGTGGCGCACTGAGCGCAAGCCCGGATGTAACCTACAACGTCCTTCCGTAGCCCTGGCCACCAGAAGGTCCTCTGGAGAAGGTCCACAGTCCGACCCACCCCTGGATGACAAGCCAACTTGGAGGCGTGACCCCACTCAATCACTTGGCCCCGAATAGCACGTGGAACAAACAGGCGGCCCGGGGGACCCCCCCCCCCCCCCCCCGGGTCCGGCTCAGTCCTCTGAGCCCTGCGAACCGTTTTGCAAATACCCCAGGACAGAGCGCCCACGACGCAGGAGGGCAGCAGGATGGGAGTTTCCTGATCCTCAGAGGATGGTGCGTCAAACTGCCACGAGAGGGCATCCGGCTTACCGTTCTTGCTTCGCGGCCGGTAAGTGATGGAAAAATTGAACCGGCCGAAGAAGAGGGACCAACGAGCCTGGCGTGCATTCAGGCGCTTCGCCGTCCTGAGGTACTCCAAGTTACGATGATCAGTCCATACCACGAACGGCTGAGCAGCCCCCTCCAGCCAGTGTCTCCACTCCTCCAAAGCGAGCTTCACTGCCAGCAGCTCCCTGTCTCCTATGCTGTAATTTCTCTCTGCTGGGGATAGACGATGAGAGAAGTAAGCACATGGGCAAATCTTACCATCCTCGGGAGAGCGTTGGGAGAGCACCGCTCCTACCCCCGAATCTGAGGCGTCCACTTCCACCAAGCACTGCAGCTTCGGGTCCACCTGAGTTAGGACACGGGCCGAAGCAAACTCCTTCTTCAGTCTTTCAAACACCCCGGCTGCCTCCTCACTCCAGCAAAACGGGGTCTTAGGGGAGGTGAGCGCAGTCAGAGGGCAAGCAATGTTACCAAAATTGGGCACAAACCTCCTATAGAAATTAGCAAAACCCAAGAATCCTTGAAGCTGCTTCCTAGAGGTGGGTGCAGGCCAATCCACTACTGCCTTGACCTTGGCCGGGTCAGGAAGCACCTGGTTCCGGGCTATTATGAACCCTAGGAAGGAGGTCTGGTCAGTATGGAACTCACATTTCTCGGCCTTGACGAACAGTTGATTCTCCAGGAGGCGCTGTAGTACTTTGCGGACATGCACCTGGTGCTCTTCTAGTGTGCGAGAGAAGATCAGTATGTCATCAAGATATACAAACACAAACAAGTTCGGGAAGTCCCTCAAAACGTCGTTTATTAATCGCTGGAAGACGGTCAGAGCGTTGGTTAACCCAAACGGCATTACAAGGTACTCAAAATGCCCGCTTGGGGTCCGGAACGCCGTCTTCCACTCGTCACCTTCTCTAATGCGCACTAGGTGATAAGCATTCCTGAGATCTAGCTTAGTAAACCAGGATGCCCCCTGGAGGGAATCAAAGGCGGTGTTCATCAAGGGCAGAGTGTATTTGTCTTTTACCGTAATCTCGTTGAGACCCCGGAAGTCGATGCAGGGGCGTAAAGAGCCGTCCTTCTTCCCAACAAAGAAGAACCCGGCACCCACAGCCGAAGACGACGGGCGGATGATTCCAGAGGCCAGGGACTCCTTGATGTATGTGTCCATAGCCTCGCGCTCCGGGGCTGATAGGCTGTATAGGCGGCTAGCAGGAAGAGGGGCCCCAGCCTTCAGATTAATTGCGCAGTCGTAAGGGCGATGGGGGGGTAGAGACAACGCCCGAGACTTGCTGAAAACTAACCCCAAGTCATGGTAAACCTCTGGTACCTTGGACAGGTCTGGTGGAGACGAAGGGGGTGGAGGCACCTTGACAGAAGGGGCACACGCCGCAGATTGGAGACAGGCACTCAGGCAGAACGTACTCCACGCTGAAATGCTCCCCACTTGCCAGTCTATGGTGGGGTTATGCAGCCGAAGCCAGGGGTACCCCAGGATGACGGGCGAAGAAGAGACGGGCAGGACTAGGAACCTAATCTCCTCCCTGTGATTTCCTGACACAATTACAGATACTGGGGCCGTCTGATGGGCGACAGTGGTCAGTGACGCCTTGGACAGGGTGATGAGTTTGACAGGGGGATCTAGAGTCTGACAGCTGAGGCCCATTTGGGTTGCCAGGTCTCTAGAAACAAAATTCTGCTCAGCTCCTGAGTCTATTAGTGCCAATGTGGAGTGTTGTGTATGTGCATGGATCAGTCTAATGGGTAAACAGCAACTAGTAAGGGGTTTTTCTGAATTCTTGCCCGTGAATCCCCCTACTGCGATCCACGGGCCTTCCCTTTTAACCTACTGGGACATTCAAAAACCCCATGTGACTCTTTCCCACAGTAGAAACAAAGGCCAAGATCCCTGCGGCGCTGTCTCTCAGCCGCTGACACTTTAGACTGACCTACAACCATAGCCTCTTGATCCGGGGATTCCTCTGACGTGGGTAGAGCGAGTAGAGGAGAGCTAGTGACGCGAGGGCGGGGTTTAACTGAACGGGAAGTAGCTCGCCGTTCGGCCGCCCGCTCTCTTAATCCACTATCTAGGCTAACCGTTAGGGCAATCAAATCTCGCAAGTTGTCCGGTTTATCCCGTGCCGCTAATTCATCCTTCAACTCATCATTAAGACTGCGGAGGAAAATACCACACAGTGATGGCTCCCCCCACCCAATCTCTGCGGCCAGGACCCAGAAGTCAATAGCGTAGTCAGCAGCTGATCTCTTTCCCTGCTGCAGACTCAACAGCCGTTCTGTCAACACCTCACCCCTATCAGTATGATCAAACACGGACATGAATTCTGTCACAAACTCCTGGTAAGTTAATATGGGGTAGCTTGGTTTAGCCATGATGGAATATGCCCAATCTAAAGCTCTACCCCCCAACAAATTAATGACATAACCAATCCTGTTTGAGTCTAAGGCGAAATCTCCCGGAACGCGGAGAAAAACTGATTCACATTGTAAGATGAATCCTCGGGCTTCCCCGAGTTTTCCGCTGAACCGGGCAGGCGTGGGAACAGGGGTGAGGTGAGGGGTCGATGAGGTGTTAGCTTGACCTGACGCTAAGCCTGCAGGGGCTGAAATATTTGCGGTCGGGGAGAACGTCTGATGTCCTTCCAGATGATCCAGCCGACTGTTAATTAGAGTTAATTGATTAAGGATTACTGTCTGCTGGTGTGATAACAAATCTACCCGGGCGCTAAGGGTGTTCAGTTTGCACGGCAGTGAACTGTCCACTGGGTCAACATGACGGAGTCATACTGACATGTTTCAGGACCCAGGAGACAGACACTGACACGAGTAGATAGTGACAATAATCCCTTTATTGTAAAGTGAGAGTGTGAAGTGCGTGAGTGAGTGCTAGTATGGAATTCTGGTCGCTGGAACTGAGCAGTCCGGATGGAGACCTGGCAACCCTGTAACACACAAGCAGATACAATTACCGCTGTTCAGTACTCATGAGTAATTGTAGATGAAGGGGCTTACTTGGGTGATCCACAGGTAGCGTCCTGCTGACTTCCAGCAGCCGTGCAGCGTGGCGGTGAATGTGCTCGTGGCTGTGGTAGTGAATCCACCTGTTGCTGTGACGATGACAGTTCCTGTGATGGTGATGGCAGTGATTCCACAGATCGTGACGATGACAGTTCCGATGGTGGTGATGGCAGTGATTCCACTGATCGTGACGATGACAGTTCCTGTAACTGAGACAATAACAGCTCTTGCAGCTGTGGTGCTAGACGTACCCATAGCAGAGGTGGTAGCGAGGAGCTACGTGGCTGAGATGGCAACGCCCCGTCGGCTGGGGAAGTTGGTCCGCCGCCTGGGAGGTCCACCTGTGCACAGGGGTAAAGGCAAGGAGTTGAATAACAAACTGTTCTCTTACGTGGCAGTTCCTGATGAGACGTTCTTGACGAAGCTTGGGAACGAAGCTCTGGTTCATGCTCCGATGAGGAGGACAGACGACTCCGTGACGGGCTGTCAGCAACACTGGCTTTTAACAGCCGCTGATTGGCACCTGTTGGTCTGTGCGCAGCTGGGACTGATGAAGCCAATGACGGCCCAGAGGCCGCCATGACACTGGGGCCAAAATTCCATCTCCTCCTGGAGCTCATTTTGTTTGGCAAATTGTCTCCGTTCAGCTGAATGTTCTCCTTCTCTCCCTGTCTCCCTCCCTCCGGTTGAGCCGCCGGACCTCAGCCTCATTCCCCGGGCATACCACAATTTGGGGGAGGTCTTCAGTAAGTCAAGAGCACTGTCACTTCTGCCTCACCACTCTTATGACTGTGCTGTGGACCTCATCCCGGGGGCGAAGCTGCCGTCTAGCAGGCTCTAGAGCATTTTTGGTCTGGAGAGGGAAGCAATGGAGAAGTATATTAAGGAGTCACTGAACGCCGGCCTTATTCGGCCATCTTCTTTGTTGAAAAGAGGGATGGTTCGCTGCACCTGTGTATCGACTATCAGGAGCTCAACGCTATAACAGTGAAGGACAAATATCCCTTGCCCCTGATGAAATCCATGTTTGAACTCCTTCAGCGCTCATGGGTATTCACCAAATTAGACTTATGCAATGCGTACCATCTCATTCGCATTCGTGAGGGGGACGAGTGGAAGACGGCATTTAAGACCCATCAGGGGCAGTTTGAGTATTTGGTGATGCCGTTTCGGCTCACCAACGCCCCCGCTGTCTTCCAACGGTTAATTAACAACGTCCTCCGCGATATGCTTTACCAATTTGTGTTCTTCTATTTGGATGACATTTTGATTTCCTCCCGCTCGCCAGAGGAACATGAAGTCCATGTAAGAGCAGTCCTACAATGGCTCTTGAAGAACCAGCTCTACGTTAAGCCTGAGAAGTGTGAGTTCTCCACTATATCTACCACCTTCTTGGGCTTCATAGTGGCTGAAGGGAGACTGATTGCCGACCCGGCCAAGGTGAGGGCAGTGCTCGGTTGGCCTACTCCCCACTCCCGTAGGGAGCTTCAGCGCTTCCTCGGGTTTGCGAACTTTTATCGCAGGTTCATTTGGAACTATAGTGGGGTTGCACTACCCTTGACACAGCTGACCTCCATTAAGGTCCCCTTTCGGTGGACCGAGGCAGCTGAACAGGCCTTTTCCAAATTAAGAGGCCTGTTCACTAACATACCTATCTTGGCTCAGGTCGACACGCAGCCCAAATTCATCCTCGAGGTGGACGCATCTGATTTGGGGGTGGGCACTGTCCTCTCGCAGCGTGCATCCTCCGACCAGAAGCTCCACCCGTGCATATATTTCTCTCGTCGGCTTACGCCAGCAGAGAGGAATTACGACGTAGGGGACAGCGAGCTGCTCACCATTAAGTTGGCGCTGGAGGAGTGGAGGCATTGGTTAGAGGGGGCTATTCACCCCATGTCATGTGGACTGACCACAAAAACCTTGAGTATTTGTGGTCGGCCTGCCGACTCAATGCCAGGCAGGCTTGCTGGTCCCTGTTTTTCCAATGGTTTAATTTCACTATCACTTACTGGCCTGGCTCTCGGAACACCAAACCGGATGCACTATCGCGCCAGTTTGATTCTGAGGAGATAGCGCCCCCTTCCCACCCCCAGCCCATTCTTTATGCGACCTTGGTGCCCTTACATGGGATATCGAGCAGAGGGTCCGTCAGGCCCAGTCTCCGGAGCCTGTGCCAGCAGGGTGCCCCCAGAACTGCCTGTACATCCCTGTTGCCCTTCGCAGTGATGTCATCCAGTGGGGTCACACCAGCCACTTCGCCTGTCATCCTGGGATCACCAGCACCACTGACCTTATCCGGTGGGTGTTCTGGTGGCCCACGCTACGGTGGGATGTACGGGAGTATGTGCGGGCCTGCCAGACCTGTGTCCGGGGCAAGTCGGACTCCTCCCCCCCGGATGGACTACTCCATCCTTTGCCCATCCTCAGTCGCCCATGGTCCCACATCGCATTGGACTTTGTGACTGGACTTCCACCCTCCCAGGGCAAAAAAGTGATTCTGACCATCGTGGACCGCTTCTCCAAGGCTGTGCACCTGGTGGCTCTTCCCAAACTCCCCTCAGCCTTGGAGACGGCTTCCCTTCTCACTGATCACGTGATCCGCATCCATGGGATTCCTGTGGACATCGTGTCTGACTGGGGCCCGCAGTTTATGTCACAGGTTTGGAGGGCCTTTTGCTGGACCCTCTGGATGACAGTGAGCCTCTCCTCTGGGAATCACCCCCAGAGCAACGGGCAGGCAGAGCGTGCCAACCAGTCCTTGGAGGCCACCCTGTGATGTGTAGCAGCCAAACATCCATCCTCTTGGAGCATGCACCTGACCTGGGTGGAGTATTGCATGAACTCGGTCATCTCCACCTCAACTGGTGTCACTCCGTTTGAGGCATTGCTAGGTTACACGCCTCCGAAACTACCAATGGCCGAGAGGGAGGTCGCGATTCCCTCTGTGGGGGCTCATGCTCGCTGCTGCCAGCGTCTCTGGAGATCCACGCTCACCACCCTTGCCCGCTCTGTCAAGCACAACCGGGCCACGGCTGACAAGCGACGGGTGCCTGCCCCCAAGTATACCGTGGGGCAGCAGGTCTTGTTGGCGGCCAGTCAGGTTCTGCTGAAGACAACGTCTAAGAAGCTGTCTCCTCGCTTTCTTGGGCCTTTTCCGATCTCCAGAATTATCAACGACGCCTCGGTTTGGCTCGAACTTCCACCACCCCTGCGGGTGAACCCGACCTTTCATGTCTCCCACATTAAGCCCCTCTCGGTCAGTCCCCTTTGCCTCCCCCCCCCCCCAAGCCGCCTCCTCCTCCCCGGATCATCGACAGCCACCCGGCTCACACAGTTCACCGGATTCTGGATGTTTGCCGTCAAGGCCGGGGTCTCCAATATCTGGTTGACTGGGAGGACTATGGCCCATGTCCTGGATCCTGGACAAAGAGATGCTCCGGTCCTATCACTGTGCCCATCCTAACAAACCCCATGGACCGCCAGGAGGCGCTCCTAGAAGGGGGCGCCTGTCATGGGCAGCGAGAGCGCACCCCCTCCTTCCCGTTCATCTCTCCTCAGCTCATCAGCACACCTGAGTAAGAGGACACACCTGCACCCTCTCATCAGCCAGCATACTTAAGGAGGCATCCTTCAGTGATTCAATGCTGGCTTGTCTGGGTATACTGCCGTTAAGACAGCAAGTCGTGTTCACACTGGTGAATTATGGTAATTTGGCTCGCCCATTTTCCCTTACTCCATTCCTCCTTTAACAACTCTCGTCTTCTCTCCACACGCTCCTTCCTCTGGCGAGTGACTGTTTCTGTAGCTGTGCGAGGATTTTTTCCTATTTAATAAAGAACCTCAAACTTGTACAATTGTTTGATTGTCTCTTTGTTGCTGCATCTCGCATGTGGGCTGAATTACTATATTAGTCATGACATTCTTTAGTAAAGGGAGGTAAAATACCAAATATTTCTGAATACAGTTTACATTCACTGACTCATCTTTCTCAAGAATCAATCTTTATCACTGCAGGTAACTTCCCATTTGTGCAATGACTACAGATACTACGAAACAACTTCTCAGGTAGACTGTTTCAAAACTGCATTTGTGGATAATTGGCATGTCTGTAATTGTCTCTCAGTGCTCAGCTGTTTACTAAGAACAAGCCCCCTGTTGAGGTTATCGTTTTCTCTGTATTTTTACAGGGAACCAAGGCTTAGAAACTCAGCCTGGTATTTTGCATACACTTGCGTTGTCACACTTCAAGAGGAGAGAACATTTTGTTGCTTCCCTTAGAGGTTTACCACAGTGGTGCAAAAACGTGTGTTTTCCTTAGTGTGTGTGTGTATGGGTGCTGTAGGTGATAGAGTTATCATCATTTGTATGCAAAGGAGAGGAACAGGCATCCATCAAGCTGATCAGGCTGCCAGTGTCCAAGTGCTTCCTAAACCACATATAGTTTAGTTTATACATATGGGTTGGAATATTTGAGGTCTGAGGCCAAAGTTATGTTCCTGACTGCAGTGTTTACCAAGCACTAAAAATGCTCTTTCACCAAAACAGGAAGATCCAATCATGGCAAGAAGTGGTGGGATACAAGAGAGAGGAATCTCAGAATCGTGATCACATTATGTTGTCATATCACAGTTTTGATTGATGGACACAGACTGACATGTTCGTGGTTGGTGTTTTAGTTGGCATGAACACTGGCATGAGCGCTTGAGCTTCAGCGGGGGTCATCCTCAGGTCGAACTGGAGGGTCAGAAAGTAGTCCTTTTGCCTGCTGTGTCCTCGGCCATGTGTAGAATGTGTATAAGACTTCAAAGAGGTTTCGGACATATAAAGCATGGGCAACACCAAGGTTGGATTCAAAGTTTAGTTGAAAACAAAACCCTCCTAAAGCAAGTCAGAAAAGGCACAAAAGTACACATGCAGTGTAAGCCAAAACATAATCAGTTTAGAGTGAGCCTTCATCATAATAATTAACTTAAATGCAGACCTCATTTCAGCTTCAATTATGTGATATTTATACAAACTGGGGGGAAAGTTTAGGAAATGACAGCTGTTTAACTTGTAAGAAGGTAATAATATAGTGAAGGCAATTACACAACTGACCTGCAAGCTTTTTCATGAAGTGAGCCATTTATTTAATATTTTTCTATAATTACAACAAGAGAAGGAAGGCTCTGCCATTTTTGTATTTGGAAGCTGCTGCTTTTGGACAGCTGAAACTAGCTTCACAATCTTACACCACCTGTGAAACAAAGTTAATGTTGTGTTATGCATTCAGTGTTTTGGTGGCACCGAGTGAATGTTACTAATGGATGATGTAAGGATGCAAGGCTGCACACCTTGCAGGTACTCACTTTCCCCATTAATTGGCTTCCTCCCTGCAGCCACGCTCAACACCTGCTGGCAATTAAGAAAGACCTTTAAAAGAGATGTTCTCCTGCTACTGGGTGGATAGCAGGATCTGTAAAGCGCTTTTGGTCATCTAGAGATGAGAATAAAAGCACTATATAAGTGAATGCCATTTACCATTTACCATTTTACTTGGCCTGGGCACGTCTTGTCAGCTTCTGCCAAGCCTGCGTGCAGCCTGGAATATAGCTTGCCTTGCTTTGTAAATAGTTTGGACTGCTTTCACTCCTTTTGTGTGTGCTCGCCCTGGGAATTCCTTCCAGTACAGTGAAGCGGATTTCTGGTGGACTATTCATCCTCAACAAACTGTAAGTCAACTTACCAACTATCACTGTGCACTGTGTCATGCCCCTTTTCCCCTTCACTGTTCAGGCCTGGCCAGCCTGCAGCACACCGCCACTGCCCTTTCCTTGGACCACTGCAGTAGAGGGGACTGGGAGGATCTTCAGCCAGGTATTCTACTGTCCCGCCTGCAGACTGGAATTTGTGCCACCATCTCCAGCCTAAGCTGTAAGAGAAACATATTGCATATAATGTTGCCAGTCATATCCCCATTAACTGTACTTACCATTTTCCCTCTACTCTCTCCTCCTAGGGCTGCCAGATTCTTCTCTGTCTGTTGCAAAATTAACAATTGTGTAAATAAAATCACTGTTAAACTGCTACTTTGTGTTTCAACCCATGTCTGCCTTCGGGTCTGGAACTCAAACTTTGTCAGATGATATGACAGAAGACGGAGTACATAGTTAATACTTTAAAGATATACAGTGGCATGAAAAAGTGTTTGCCCCTTCCTGATTTTGACATGATTTTAATATTAGACCCAGGACCAGACAACAGACTCAGTTAGAGTAACAATAATCTTTATTGAAAGTGAGTGTGTGAGTGTGAGTGAGTACAGAGCAGAATGAATATGGCAACCCTGCAGAGAGAAGAGAGGAGATGTGAGTACTCTTGTAGCACACAGATGAAAATTGTGGAATAAGTAATAATCTTACGGAGCTGGAAATGGTAGGAGTGAAACAACTTGCAGCCATGTTCTCTCCTAGTTGCCGTAGTCCTGCAAAGGTGAGGAAGTGCCGGTGCAGATATATACTGTGCCCAGTGCAGAGTATTCCTCAGCTGAGGAGGGAAGGGGAAAAAGTTCAGTCTAGTGCTGAGGCACTTACAAGATGTCGGCGAGGAAGACGAGCCTCCAGCTCATGAAATGAGTCCTGGTCCACCGCCCGGAGATGGGTTGGTCCACCAGGGAGATGGTCCACCTGTGCACAGGTAACAAGGACAACAGAGGAGGATGCAGGAAGGTGATAGCAGGTTACAAGGTTGCTTACGATTGTAAAAATGGAGGCGAAACTCTCAGCTGACGAGTAGAAGAGTTGACAGGCGTTGAGAAGCACTTTAGCGGTGCAGAAGCATTGACGTCTCCGTGCAAGAGTGGAGGGCCCCACTCCTTATAAAGGCTGCCTAATTAGAGAACACAGGTGTGAGCGAAACCGCAGCTGTGAAGCATAATTAGTGAGAGAGGAGAATAACAACACACAGCTCAGATCACCACAGTGCCTCCCCCCCCAAGAAGCGCCTCCCAGCGGCCGACCCAACCTTCCAGGGTGAGCCCAATGGAAAGCCCTGACCAGTTCTCAATCTGTGATGAAAGAAGCTCAGACCCATGATCTCTTCTCAGGTCCATACCCAGCCCAGTCCACCAGGTACTGTAGACCTCGGCCCCTGCGTTGTACATCCATAATGCAGTTGACCTTAAATGCTGCACCATTGTCAATCATCACCAGATTGGGAGGAGGCTTAGATGGAGGGCACAGAGGGCTGGTGGAAAACAGCTTCACCTGAGAAACATGGAAAGTAGGACAGATGCGGAGAGCAGGGGGAAGAGACAGGCGAACAGCAACCGGATTGATTATGTGCGGGATGGGGTGAGGACCAGTAAAGCGAGGAGAGAGCTTCTTGGACTCAGTTTTAAGGTTGATGTGTTTCGTGGACAACCATACCTTCTGCCCAACCCGGTAAGGGGGGGCCGGGGTCCTCCGGTGGTTGGCGATCTCAGAGTTGCGACCCGCAGTGCGGCAGAGAGCAGCCCTGTTGGTCCTTCAAATCTGGTGACAGCGTTTGATGTGAGACTGCACAGATGGAACAGAGCCACATGGGACCATGGTCTGCTGGGGATGGGTAGGGGGTGCAGCAGTCCCAAGGGGGAAAAAGAGGATGGTTTCCTGGTGGCGCACTGGGGGCAAGACCAGATGAACTCATTGACGTCTCTCCTCATTGATGGCCACCAGAAGGTCCTTTGCAGTTGCGACAAGGTGCGACACACACCGGGATGACACATAACCTTAGAAGATGCAACCAATCGATGACTTTGCGACGGACCAAGGAAGGACCATAAACCCGTCCCGCAGGACCCCCAGCCGGGTCAGGCTCAGCATCCTGTGCTCTCTTGATCCTCTTCTTGATCTCCCAGGAGAGCACGTCGACCACACACGAGGGAGAAACAATAGGATGTGGCTCAGGCAACGTGGTGTCAGGGGCCATGGGACCAGCGGGCTTGTCTCGAGTTTAGCCATCCTGAGGTACTCCAAGTTGTTATGGTCAGTCTAAACCACGAACGGCAGTGAGGCTCCCTCCAACCAGTGGTGCCACTCCTCCAAGGCCAACTTGACTGCCAGCAACTCCCGATTCCCCACATCGTAGTTCCTCTCGGCTGGAGACAGACGTTGGGAGAAGTAGACACAGGGTCGGACCTTATTGTCGGAAATCGAGCGCTGAGACAGGACTGCCCCCACTCCAGAGTCCAAGGCATCCACCTCCACCAGGAACTGCAAGTGTGGATCCACCTGAGCAAGGACAGGGGGAGAGGAGAAGCGAGACTTTAATTCAGAGAACGCCGCATCAGCCTCTTCAGACCACCAAAATGGGACCTTGGTGGAGGTGAGGTGGGTGAGAGGCAAAGCAACCACACTGTAGTTGCAGATAAAGTGCCAATAAAAATTGACGAATCCTAGGAACTGCTGCAGCTGCCTGTGGGAGGAAGGAACAAGCCGCTGCACTGACTGCCTTCACCTTACCTGGGTCAGCCCAGATCTCTTTATGGGTGATGACAAACCCCAGGAAGGTGGTAGAGGATGTATGGAACTCACATTTTTCAGCCTTGACGTATAGTTGCTTTTCCAACAGCCGCTGAAGGACCCTCCTCACATGTACTCGATGCTCCTCTAAAGAACGAGAGAAAATGAGAATGTCATCTAGGTACACAAACACAAAAGAATCCAGGAAGTCCCTCAGCACATCGTTGATGAACAGTTGGACCACTGCTGGCGCATTCGTCAGCCCAAAAGGCATCACCAAGTATTCAAAGTGGCCACTCGGTGTGTGGAACCCTGTCTTCCACTCATCGCCCTCCTTGATCTGGACCAGATGGTAGGCATTGTGCAGGTCCAACTTGGTGAAGACAGTGGCCCCCTGAAGTGAGTCAAAGGTGGAGTTAATGAGCGTCAGAGTGTGCTTGTCTTTCACAGTAATGTTATTAAGCTCCCTAAAATCAATGCAGGGTGGAAGGGAGCTGTCCTTTTTACCCACAAAAAAAAAAAAAAATAATCCCACCCCCACCGCTGATGAAGAAGGCCTGATGATGATGATGCCTGAGCTTAATGACTCCTTAATGTATTTATCCATTGCCTCCTGCTCCGGGGCAGAGAGACTATAAAGCCTACTGGATGGCAATGGAGCTCCCGGAAGGAGGTTAATGGCACAGTCATAAGGGGGTTGGGGGGGGGGGGTTAGAGAAAGTGCCTTCGCTTTGCTGAAAACTGGAGCAAGGTCGTGGTATTCAGGGGGAACCGAGGTGAGATCGGGCATGTGGGTGGGCGGGGACCTAATAGAAACCGAGGGAGAACAGGCTGCAGACTGTAAACAGGTGACTAAGCAAAAAGTGCTCCGTGAAATAACCCTCCCTGCCTTCCAATCAATAACTGGGTTGTGGAGTCTTAACCAAGGATACCCTAAAATAACAGGGGAGGCAGAGATGGGCAAAACAAAAAATCTCAAGTGCCCCCAATGGTTACCTGAAACCAAAATTGAAATGGGAGCAGTCTTCTTTGTGACTCTGGTGAGTGGCTCTCTGGAAACAGCAACCAAATTCAATGGAGTTTCCAGATCTTGACAAGGAAGCTTCAGCCAGGTTGCCAGACTCTCCGAAATGAAGCTCTATTCTGTGCCTGAATCAATGAGAGCAGTAGTGGAAAAATCAGTGTGACAGTGCTGAAAGTGAATGGGCAATACCAGTCGTGTAAGGGTTTTAGACTTTTCCATGTCCCTTAGCCCACCTACTGTGACGAATGGACCCCCCCCCCCCCCTTTTGGCTGGTTGGGGCAGGAAGCAACTTCATGATCGGCACTAGCACAAAACATGCACAACCCGAGATCGCGGTGGTGCTGTCGTTCAGTGGGAGGCAACCTAGACCAGCCCAACAACATAGGTTCCCCAGTGTCAGAGGGTTCGGAGAGGGGGAGGGCAGGGAGAAGGGACTGAGAGGGAGAACGCGGCTGAGAGCTCGAGCGATTAGTAAGATGGCGCTCACTGGCCCACTCCCTTAAACGGTTATCTATATTGATGGCTAGGGAGATTAACTCGTGTAATGAGGAGGGTTTATCTAAACGAGCCAACTCATCCCGAAGCTGCGAGTGAAAATACTACAAAGTTGAAGCATCCTCCCATCCCACCTCAGCCGCAACAACCCAGATATTAACGGAGTAATCGGCCATGGACCTGGCCCCCTGCCAGAGATTGAGAAGGCGGGTGGTGAGGACATTATCCCGGTCAGAATGATCAAAAACATGAGTGAATTCGGATGCAAATTGGTCATAGGTGTAGTTGGGATAATCGGGGTGATCCATTATAGCATAAGCCCAGGCTAAAGCCTGCCCCTCCAGCAGGTCCACCACGTAGCTAATTTGACTGTGGTCAGTGGGTAAATCCTCCGGCACCTGCTGAAAAACAAGGCTACACTGAAGGAGGAACCCCCAGGCCTCGCCCAGCCTGCCGCTAAAATGGGTTGGTGTGTGAACTGCCATTAACCAAGGATGCCACGCTGAAGGGGAGGATGGAGGCGGCGGTATGGCTGATACCCCGGAAGCAGTCTGAGAGGGCAGTGCTGTGGTAAGCTGATCGAGCCGTGAATTTATCTGAGTTAATTGATTCAAGATTATTTGCTGCTGGTATGTGAGCTGGTCTAACCGAGCCTCCATGATGTTAAGTCTCTGTGCGGTAGCACCTTCTGCTGGGTCTGACTGACGGAGACATACTGACATGATTTTAATATTAGACCCAGAAGTAGACAGCAGACTCGGTTAGAATAATAATAATCTTTATTGAAAGTGAGTGTGTGAGTGTGAGTGGGTGCATAGTGGGAGGAGTATGGCAACCCTGCAGTGAGGAGAGAGAGGGAGACGTGAGTACTGTTGTAGCACACAGATGAATATAGTGGAATAAGTAATAATCTTATGGAGCTGGAAATGGTAGGAGTGAAACAACTTGCAGCCACGTTCTCTCCTGGTTGCCGTAGTCCCGCAAACGTGAGGAAGTGCCGGTGCAGATATATACAGTGCCCAGTGCAGAGTATTCCTCAGCTGAGGAGGGAAGGGGAAAAAGTTCAGACCAGTGCTGAGGCACTTACAAAATGTTGGCGAGGAAGAGGAGCCTCCAGCTCATGGAATGAGTCCTGGTCCACCGCCCGGAGTTGGGTTGGTCCGCCAGGGAGATGGTCCACCTGTGCATAGGTAACAAGGACAACAGAGGAGGATGCAGGAAGGTGATAGCAGGTTACAAGGTTGCTTACGATTGTAGAAAGGGAGGCAAAACTCCCATTTGACAAGGAGAATTGTTGACAGGCGTTGAGAAGCACTTTAGTGGTGCAGGAGCAATGACGTCTCCATGCAGGAGTGGAAGGCCCCACTCCTTATAAAGGCTGCCTGATTGGGGAACGCAGGTGTGAGTGAAACGGCAGCTGTGAAACATAATTAGTGAGAGAGGAGAATAACAACACACAGCTCGGATCACCACAGATTTCTCATTTTTTGTAAGCTGGTCACACTTAAATGTTTCAGATCATCAAACAAATTTAAATATTAGACAAAGATAACACAAGTAAACACAAAATGCAGTTTTTAAATGACGGCATTTATTATTTAGGGTAAAAGAAAATCCAAACCTATATGGCCCTGTGTGAAAAAGTGATTGCCCCCTGTTAAAATATAAATTAACTGTGGTGTATCACATCTTTGGAAAGATGAATTCAATTTCTGTAGCCACACTCAGGCCTGATTACTGCCACCCCTGTTCTCAATCAAGAAATCACTAAACTAGGACCTGCCTGACAAAGTGAAGTAGACCAAAAGATCCTCAAAAGCTAGATGTCATGCTGAGATCCAAAGAAATTCAGGATCAAATGAGAAACAAAGTAATTGAGATCTATCAGTCTGGAAAAGGTTATAAAGCCATTTCTAAAGCTTTGGGACTCCAGCAAACCACAGTGAGAGCCATTATCCACAAATGGCAAAAACATAGAACAGTGGTGAACCTTCCCAGGAGTGGCCGGCCAACCAAAATTACCCCAAGAGCACAATGATGACTCATCCAAGAGGTCACAGAAGAACTGCAGGCTTCAGTGTTCATGACATCACCATAAGAAAGAGACTGGGGAAAAATGGCCTGCATGGCTGAGTTCCAAGACGAAAACTACTGCTGAGCAAAAAGCACATAAAGGCTTGTCTTGCGGCAATGCATATTGTAGAGGAGTCAGCATACAGCGTCTCAGTCAGGATGCAGTCAGGATGCAGTGGTAAACATAAGAGAATAATAGACAGGGACGTCATGGGGAGTTGGCAGGAAGAGGGAGCTGGGGGTTTAAGGGAAATGTATTGTGGGGTTAGATATCATGCAGTGTGATGTGAAATGTCATGCAGATGTGAGATGATCTGTGGAGTTTATAAGGAGAAACCTGGCTTGGCTGATTCATTGCTTTTTGTGTATGACTGATGTGAGAGTGTTTATAAAACTTTGTCTGTTCGTAAACTTGCCTCATCATTTCCCACACTCTCCACACTGGTGACCCTGGACGCATTATGGAACACGAGGCAAGAACCCCGGAGTCGGCCTGGACGGGAAGCCCCAGCAACGCGGCAAGCATCCCACAGACGGCCTGGACGGGAACCCCCAGCAACGCGTGCGCTGTTTCAGTCAAGCTACCGGACTTTTGGCAGCACAACCTGCACTCTTGGTTCCACCACACCGAGGCCCAGTTCGCCCTCCGGGTAATAACGGCAGATGACACCAAGTTTTACTATGTGGTTGCAGCGCTGGATGCTCGCACAGCTCAGCAGGTAGTGAGCCTGCTCGACCAGCCCCCAGCCCACGACAGATACGAGGCTCTCAATGCGGCGCTGACACAGCGCTACACGCTCTCGGACTGTGGGAGAGCAGAGAGGCTCCTGAGGCATTCCGAGTTAGGAGATGGTTCGGCTGTCGATCTGATGGAGAAGATGTTGGCGTTAATGGGCACGGACCACGGGCATTTTCTGTTTGCCCACCTTTTCCTCTGGATCCTTCCAACAGAGGCGAGAGCGGTTCTGGCCAATTCGCTGTTGCTGGCCGTGCGTGACTACCGTGCGCTAGCTCAGGAGGCAGACCGGATCATCCTCAAAACCAGAGCGCTCACGGTGAACGCGGCAGCGTCGGAGCCCAGCTGGACGACCAGAGGAGGCGAGGAGCCACCGACGGTAGTGGCAGCGGGGGCCAAGGAGCGCCAGAGAGACACGCTCTGCTTCTACCACCGCCGTTTTGGAGAGAATGCACACAGATGTGCGCCACCGTGCCAATTCAAGCGCTCGGGAAATGCCAGGGCCGGCAGTCGGTAGCAGCTGCGACCGCCGGCGAAGAGAACAAGCTGCTCTAAGTGACGGACTCGCGCTCAGGGAGGCGTTTCCTCGTAGACACCGGAGCCCAGAAGAGCATCATCCTGCCGACCTACGCCGACTGGCTGGCAGGACCTAGCGGGCCCGGGCTGGTGGCAGTAAACGGCTCGGACATTAAGACCTGTGGTGAGAGAACACTGGCCTTATCTCTACATGGCCATACATACGAGTGGACTTTTGTCATAGCAGCACTGAGTTTCCCAATCCTGGGAGCTGATTTTCTGTGTGTGCATGGTTTACTAGTTGATGTTGCTAACAGGCGCCTGGTTAATGCACTGTCCTTTGACTCTCTCCCCTGTACAGCTCGAGGGGCCGGGCCAGTAACACAAGCCAACGTCACAGCTCCAGGCGGTAAGTTCCACACATTGCTCACTCAGTTCCCAGCACTCATGGTCCCGACGTTTTCTGCGGCCATCGCTAAACACGGGGTGGAGCACTTTATCACCACCACCGGGCAGCCTGTTTTCGCACGGCCTCGGCGCTTGGACGCAGCTAAACTGGCCATAGCGCGCGAGGAGTTTGCCAACCTGGAAAGGCTGGGCATCATCAGGCGATCAAACAGCCCATGGGCATCCCCTCTACACATGGTCCCTAAGGCTGAGGGGTCATGGCGACCATGCGGTGATTTCCGCAGGTTGAATAACGCCACAGCACACGACCGCTACCCGATTCCCCATATTCAGGATTTTTCCGTTCACCTCGCCGGAGCACGCATCTTTTCTAAAATAGACCTGGTCCGCGGTTACCACCAGGTCCCACTGCGCACGGAGGACATACCCAAAACAGCGGTAATAACTCCATTCGGCTTGTTCGAGTTTCTGCGCATGCCATTCGGATTAAAAGGAGCAGCACAGACATTCCAGCGCATGATGGTCGCGGTGCTGCGCGATCTCCCGTTTGTGTTCGTCTACCTGGATGATATCCTAGTAGCCAGTGCGTCCAAAGATGAACACGTAACCCACCTCAGGATGGTTTTCCAGAGATTGGAGGAGCACGGGTTAATAATCAACCCGGTGAAGTGCCAGTTCGGCGTGACGGGGATTGATTTTTTGGGGCACCGCTTCTCACCGGAGGGAGTGATACCCTTGCCTCATATAGCCATGGCCGCAGAGCAGATTAGCGATACGGATGTGCGCGTGCTCCAGTCTGGACCAACAGGGTTAAGGCTGGAGAGCAGAGTACTGCAAGACGGCAGCCGCCCCCCCCCCCCCCCCAATCTACGACGTCTCCACAGGACGCCCGCGCCCGGTGGTCCCGGTCGCATGGCGCCGCTGCGTGTTTGAGTCAGTTCACGCTTTGGCGCACCCAGGAGTGCGCGCATCAGTCAAAATAGTGGGAGCGAAATTCGTGTGGCCAGGCCTGCGCAAACAAGTGAAAGAGTGGGCGGCAGCCTGCGTAGCGTGCCAACGAGCCAAAGTGCACAGACACACGAAGGCTCCTTTGGAGCCGTTTAGTATACCGGCTAAAAGATTTGACCATGTTCACATGGACCTCGTGGGTCCCCTCCCGCCGTCGCAGAGGTGCACGCACCTTCTGACAGTGGTGGACCACACCACACGCTGGCCAGAAGCAGTCCCGCTGGCGGCAACCACGTCCGCGGACGTGGCACGCGCTTTTTTGACAACATGGGTGGTGCGTTTTGGAATCCCGTCAGACATCACATCCGATAGGGGCCCTCAGTTTGTTTCCAAACTTTGGTCCGCGATGGCCCGCAGCCTGGAGTCGCAGTCGTCTGTTCGTAAACCTGCCTCATCATTTCCCACACTCTCCACAGTGGTAGTTTTGATGGTCTGGGGCTGTTTTGCTGCTTCAGGACCTGGAAGACTTGCTGTGGTAAATGAAACCATGAATTCTGCTGTCTACCAAAAAATCCTGAAGGAGAATGTCCTGCCATCTGTTCGCGACCTCAAGCTGAAGTGCAGTTGGGTTCTGCAGCAGGACAATGATCCAGAACACACCAGCAAGTCCACCCCTGAATGGCTTAAGAACAACAAAATGAAGACTTTGGAGTGGCCTAGTCAAAGTCCTGACCTCAATCCGATAGAGATGCTGTGGCATGACCTTAAAAAGGCGGTTCATGCTGGAAAACCCTCCAATGTGGCTGAATTACAACAATTCTGCAAAGATGAGTGGGCCAAAATTCCTCCACAGCGCTGTAAAAGACTCATTGCCAGTTATCGCAAACACTTGATTGCAGTTGTTAGTGCTAAGGGTGGCCCAACCAGTTATTACGTTTAGGGGGCAATCACTTTTTCACACAGGGCCATGTAGGTTTGGATTTTTTTTTCCTTTAATAATAAACACCTTCATTTAAAAACTGCATTTTGTGTTTACTTGTGTTATCGTTGTCTAATATTTAAATTTGTTTGATGATCTGAAATAATGTGACAAACATACAAAAAATGAGAAATCAGGAAGGGGGCAAACACTTTTTCACACCACTGTACTCTGGTGGATATAAATCCCCTATAAAAACAAATCATACTGTTTGAAGGACATGCCCAGTTGTATGCACAGTGGCCCAGGATAGTGCCTAAAACTACATCAGTCCTTAAAAGCATCTTAATGATAAAAGCCATCATTTTTTGGGTCAAGTTTTCAAACCAGGTGTCCAAAAATGCTAACTGGACCTGGAGGCTAAATTCTGTTTGGCCAGAGAGTCTCGATTGGCTCAACACTAAGGACCTGTATAGTTATGTCACCAAAAACGCTCGTCTAAACTCGTCTTTTTTAAGGGGGTGGGACTTAACTGAAACTTTAAAGTGCTCATGACACGATTTTGACATTTTTTAGCATGTTGTATAAACCCAAAAGTCATTGTCGATGATCAATATAATAGTTACAGGCAAGCTTGCAAAACATAGCTATCATCAAAAAACCGCAGCCGCTGACTGGACTGTGGGGGCGCTGACTGGACTGTGGTGCCGCCCACCGAATGAAAAAGGAGGCTGAAATGACATCAGCAAGAGAACGGATGCCGGTGGTTTTTTTTTTTATTTAAGTTTTTGTAAAGGGTATACAGGTCATTACAGCAATGCATTGTTTACATTTTCATCACATGTTCCCTTATTTTCTGATATCTGACAACATTGGAAGATTAATTCTTACAACACCCCTTTTTTTTTTTTTAAAGAGAAAGAAAAAGTGAAATTAAAGAGAAAAAAACAAAAAACAAAAAAAAACAAACCAGCAAAAAACAAACAAAAAGAAAAAGTAAGTAAATAAAGATAAAAGAGCATCTGAGTAGCGTTGGAACAAAGAGCGGAACCATTATTGAAATGGTATTTGTCAAAGATTAGATCTAATGGAAGACACATATGCGATCCAGGGTTGCCAAAAGTTCATGAACCCATCCATGTCCTGTCTCAGTGCGAATGTCAACTTTTCCATCGAGTAAATGTCTTGGATCACGTTAGTCCAATCTTCAGGTGTAGGACAGTCCTTCAACATCCATTTTTTAGTTAGAGCTTTTTTGCTTGCCAATATTAAAACATTGAATAAGTATTTTTCTCCTCGTCTTTCCAGTGAGTCCGGTAGTAAACCCAAATACAAAGTTACAAAAGAAAAGGGAACTGTTATTTTGAATATTTTCCCCAATATTGTCTGTACATTGGTCCAATATTGGTGGATAACTGGGCATGACCAAAACACATGAAAATGATTTGCAGTCTTTTCACCACACAAGCGCCAACAGTTCAATCCCTTATGGGTAAATTTGTTTTGTGCAGGTGTTCTGAAAAATCTTACCAAGTTTTTCCATCCAAATTCTCTCCACTGCAGGGATGAGGTACTTTTCCATTGCTGTTTATTTAGCTTTTCCCATATTTCCAGTTGTAAAGTGAAATTCCCCTCTTTTTCCCATCTCTCTTTTATATAAGATGTGTTGTCTCCTTTTAAGTCTTGAAGACCTTGGTATATTTTAGAAATGTATCTGATCCCTGGGATCCCTTTATATGCCATTAAGAAGACCTTCAGAACACCTGACTGGGCCCTTTCCAAAACCTCCTTTTTAAGTATATTGTTTATGTGGTGTCTAAGCTGGAAGAACCTGTAAAGGTCTTGATTTATTAGGCCTTGTTTTTTCAAATCTTCAAAACTTCTTAAGATTTGCCCTTTAAAAAAATCGTAATATTTTATCAGCCTTTTCTCCTTCCACTTTTTAAATCTGGTGTCTGTTTTATTAGGAGTAAAGTCCTGATCATAGGCAATCCATTGCAGAAGTCGATAGGGCTCTTTAGTTTGATTCTCTCTGACTATCTTAAACCAAATTTTTAGCGGGGTCTCTATCCACGAGTTAGTGTTATTCAAAAGCTTAGGTAAGGCATTGTTCCCTATTATCGCCTGTAGGGGGATGTCACTTGTTATTTGGCATTTGATCTCCTTCCATTGTGCAGTGTAGACTGGGTTACATATCTCTACTAAAGTTTTAATTTGTGCGGCTTTAAAGTAGTCCCTGATATTTGGCAGCGCGAGCCCACCTTTGTCTTTGTTTAGCTGTAGGGTTCTATATCTGATTCTAGGTCTCTTGCCCTGCCATATGAATCTTGAGATCCTTCTGTCCAGCTCCTGCCATGTTTTTTTGGGAGGTTCTACCGGTATTGTTTGGAAAAGGTATAGAAGACGTGGAAGTATATTCATTTTGACTGCTTCAATTCTTTGTGCAGTACCCAAGAATGGTATCATATTCCATCTTGCTAGGTCAGATTTTATTTTTGTCACCAGTGGATCATAGTTTAGTGATATAATTTTGTTGAGTTGTTTCGGGATATTGACCCCCAGATATTTCATAGATTCCGACTCCCAGTTAGTTTTGAGTTTGCTTAGTGAATAATGATTTGGGTCATAGTTGAATGTTAAAACTTGGGTTTTATGCATGTTTAATTTGTACCCCGATAAATCTCCATACTCTGAAAAAACTGAGGTTAGTTCTGGTAAAGAAGTGTCCGGCTGCCCTAGGTATATTAAAATGTCATCAGCAAAGAGTGCTATTTTATGTTCCTTCTGACCAAGTGTAATACCTTGAATTTTTTGGTTTTGTCTTATCCATTGGCTCAGAGGTTCTATGAAGATTGCAAAGAGCAGTGGAGACAGGGGGCAGCCCTGACGACATCCTCTTTCCAGTTCAAAAGATGATGATAAATTACCGTTAATCCTTATTTTAGCTGTTGGTTTTTTATATAATGCCTGTATAGTTCTAATGAAGTTGTTATGAAAATTGAAACTGGATAAGATTCTATATAGAAAAGACCAGTCAACCGAATCGAATGCTTTTTCAGCATCTAATCCCAATATGACTGCATTTAAGTTATATTTTTTTATATGATGAATTATGTGTAAAGTGCGTCGAATGTTGTCTTGTGTCTGTCTTTGTCTTATAAAACCTGTTTGGTCTAAATGAATTAGGTCTGTCAGTATATTTTCTAACCTTTTGGCAAGGATAATGGTAAAAAGCTTATAGTCCTGATTTAGTACACTGATTGGTCTGTAGTTGGAGCACTCTAGTTTATCCTTTTCAGGTTTGGGTATAACTGCAATGACCCCTTCTCTCCAGGAGGGGGGGATTTCCCCTGTGTGGAGGACATAATTAAATGTTTTCAGGAGGAGAGGAGATAGTTGCTGTTTAAAGGTTTTGTACCACTCTGCTGTATAGCCATCAGCTCCTGGGGATTTGTTAGCTTTAAGTTTCATAATTGCTTTTTCCAATTCTTTAGGATGTGTTTCTGACAGTAGTGTTTTATTTTGTGACTCCGTAAGTTGGGGAAGGTTTAATGTGTTTAGGAATGCCTCGGATGCGTTTTTATGTTTTTTGTGGGAGTATAAGTTCTTATAGTAATTCTCGAAGCTTTTAAGAATATCCTGAATTCTGAATTTTATTTCCTTTGATACTGGGTCTCTGATTTTGTAGATTGCTCTTTCTGTTTGATGTTTCCTCAATTTATAGGCTAGCAATTTTGCCGATTTACTGCCTGCTTCATAGTATTTTTGTTTCAAAAATGTAAGTTTCTTCTGGATTTCTATTGTGTAGATCTCATTTATTTGGTTTTTAATTTCCTTAATCTTGAGCGAGTCAGTAGAATGAGTGTTGCCTTTGTGTTCTTTTTCTAGGTTCCTAAGTTCTGACTCTAATGTGGATAGTTTTTCTTGTCTTAGTTTCTTTTGGGTTGCCAGTTTTGCAATAATCTTTCCTCTTATTACAGCTTTGCATGCATCCCACAGTATTAAAGGGGATACTTCTCCATTATCGTTATCTTCCAAATATCTGAGAATATCTGATTCCAATTCATCTTTCAATGGTCCTTTCAGGACATTTGAATTTAACCTCCAAGAAAATGTATTATTTGTGTATTTTTGTATATTTAAGTCCATGTAGATCGGACTGTGGTCAGAGAGATCCATCAGTCCTATTTTACATGTTTTTATGTCTCTATTAAACATAAAAAAATAGTCAATCCTTGAGTAAGATGAATGTGGAGTTGAGTAAAATGTATAGTCTTTTACACTGGGGTTGAGTTCCCTCCACACGTCACAGATTCCCATTTCTTTTAGTAGCATCCGAGTCTTCCTGTTTTGGGTGTTATTTTGATGTGGAGAATTACCAGAAGCATCCCAGTATGGATTCAGTCTAAGATTGAAGTCCCCACCACATATCACTAAACCTTGAGCTTTAGTTATCATTAGGTCGAATACATTTTTATAAAATTTCCAGTTAGCCCCTGGGGGAGCATACACATTCAGCAGGGTGATATCTTCTCCCTCTAGCCGCCCAGTTACCAAACTGTATCTCCCTTCTTTATCTTTGTGTTCTGATTTTTTTTCAAATGTAATTTTGGTAGATATCAATGTCGCTACTCCCCTCCTCCTCCCTGACTTATATGAAGATGAAGAGATCATTTTAAACCCTTGTCTACTGAGTTTATTGTGTTCCACGTCTGTTAGGTGGGTTTCTTGTAAAAATATTATTCCTGCTTTGTCTTTTTTCATTTTGCCTAGAATCTTGGACCTTTTAACTGGATTCAGGATTCCTTTTACATTATATGAAATTATTTTGGTTACACCCTGTTTCTCCATTGTGTTGTTTTGTTTAGTATAACTGTGTGGTGGCCCTCATTTGTGCTACTCAGAAACTGAAAGAACATTAAAAACAAGAAAAACATTAAGAACATAGTGTATAAAACTTTAAAACAAAAAGCTGTCAGAAGAACTTCCTGAGCTGAGGTCTTTTTAAAGACCCTGGAAGAGCCTTGATGGAGTGAAGGCCCTGAGGGAAATTCCTCAAACTCTGTTACGTGTTGAGGGCCCTCTCTTACACCTGTAAGCTGCCCCATGCTTTTAACGTGAGTTTCAGAACCCAATCCAAACTTGTAATGATTTTTTTTTTTCCTTTTATGCCTAAACCCTGTGAAATTGTGTGCACCCTCCCACCCCAATCACATCAAATATTCACGCAAAAACAGTATTTGTTAGTATGAGGAGAACATGTGGATTATTGTCACATTTCTATTTTAACAAGTTTTTTTTTTTTTTTTTTTATTACAAAGACTTATTTGTTTCAAATATTATGACTGTTCCATGAAATGTTTTACCACATGCTGAATACGCATCTCCTTTAATGTTTGTTACCTTGTATGAGGGGGGTTGGATGTGCGGATTGATTCAAGAGAGAAAAAAAAAAAAAAAAGGTCGCTATTCCAACCTGAAAACGGATAGTTTATCCGCGACGCTCTGGCGCTGGGTTTCCCGCTGCTGGTCCGTGGATTTTGAAGGTCGTTGTGTTGTCCATGTTTGCGCTTTGATCTTCTCACTCGGGTCTGCTGCGGGTTTAAATACCGTTACCGGGAGGCCTCTTTTCGCCATGTCAGCTGTTGCTTCTTCCGCCGAATTATAGAGACACGTTTCATCGCCGTAGAAGACCCTTAACTTCGCAGGAAATGGAGTCTGAAAGCGCAATTTCTTCTCTCTTAACACCTTTTTCGCGTCATTGTATTCCCTGCGCTTTTTAAGGACCTCCGGGGCGTAATCGTGTTCCACGTAGACTTTTCTCTCCTGGTGCATAAATCCTTTTTGCTGCCAGGCCAGTCTTACAACCTCTTGTTTTATTTTGAAATTGGAAAATCTTACCAACACCGAACGTGGGGGCGCTTCCGCCGCCGGCCTAGCGGCTAATGAACGATGTGCCTTTTCTATCTTCAAGTCGGTGGTTTGTGGAATATCCAATTTCTCTCTTAGTAAGGATTCCACGCATTCTGCCATTGAGTTAAAACCGTTTTCGGCTCCTTCTATCAGACCATGAATTCTTATGTTGTCTCTTCTTTGTCTTCCTTCTTGGTCGGTTAGCTTAGCCTCTATAGATGCTTGTCTTTTGCGTAGGTCCAGCACAGAATCTTCGAGCACTTTTATTCGATCCTCTGTTTCCAAGATTCGGTTCTCGGCCTGGTCCACTCTGCTGTTTGTCCTTTTCAATTCTTCTCTGAATTCCCGAAATTCGGCCGTAACTTCTCGGCGAAATCGTCGTAGTTCCTCAAATAGTGATTTCAGGCTAACCTTTTTGTTAGCTATCACCAGTTCCTCGTCTTCTGAACGGAGATCTTCCAGTTCAGATTCTCCGGCCGATACGTGTCCTGGCCTGGAGAATTTCAGTTTCTTCTGTTTTCCTTTAGACATGATGATTTTGTCTTTTGATTTTCACTCCTCCAAAAATCCGTTAAGTTTGATTTTCAAGGTGTTATCCTGGATTGGGTCTGAGAGCTTCAGTGTTAAGCTGCAGTCGCCATGGCGTCCAGACCGGAAGTCGATGCCGGTGTTTTTGACTGGAATGGCAGCAGCTTTGTAGCAGACAGTTTCTCTGGTTTCTTGTTTTAGTTTTACGGCTATGCCTTCGTGTTGTGCCACAGGCTTAGATAAACAGCAGGCCATGAAAGACCACATCACAGGCTTCAGCTCCAACTGTCATAAGCCTCCTCGTGCGCTCCTCATGCGCTTTTACGCAGCGCACGGAGGAGGGGAAGGATGAATGGAATTATACGCAGTATTCACCACAGCACATGTATTGAACATTAGACTTATGACAACAGTTCTCAAAAAGGGGAAGATTTATAAAAATAAACAGAAATGCTTACAGTTGGTGTTCGGGGCTGACATCGCCCAGCGAACGCATGGAGAGGAGATGTGTTAACCACGGTTGTGCCCCAGGGCCGACATCGCTTCAAGGGGCACAACAGAACCACAGCTGTGTGGAGTGGCTAACACGTCGTGATAGTGTTGGCAATATTGGCTGGCTGACAACATGGCAGATGATGCACACAAAACATGAACAGCTGACTGTCAAAGAGAGAGGGGGCGTGGTCGGACCGGCGAATCTTGGACAGCGCCCACCTGAAAGTGGGTCAAAACGGCTGCCCAACAACCACCGGCCAGAGCTGCGGCTACAGGCATGGAAAAGAAAAGGAGCACAGACATAAAAACAACAAGAACTCAAAAGATAATAAACCCAATGCCTGAGCCACAGAGAATGGTCAAAACAGAGCCTACAGGATAACACGGGCTCAGTTCATGACACCAACTGACTATATTGTATTCATTGCCACTAATTTGGACTTTTTCCTGTTATAATAATATCCATCCATCCATCCATCCATCCATCCATCTTCTACCGCTTTTCCGGAGGTCCGGGTCGCGGAGGCAGCAGTTCAAGCAGAGAAGCCCAGACTTCTCTCTCCCCAGCCACCTGCTCCAGCTCTTCAGAGGGGATACCAAGGCGTTCCCAGACCAGCTGGGAGACATAGTCTCTCCACCGAGTCCTGGGTCTGCCCCGGGGTCTCCTCCCAGTGGGACGTGCCTGAAACACCTCAAGTGGGAGGCGTCCAGGAGGCATCCTAATCAGATGCCCATACCACCTCAACTGACTCCTTTCAATGTGGAGGAGCAGCGGTTCTACTCTGAGCCTCTCCCGGATGACTGAGCTCCTCACCCTATCTCTGAGGGTGAGTCCAGCAATCCTACGGAGAAAGCTCATTTCAGCCGCTTGTATCCGCGATCTCGTTCTTTTGGTCATTACCCAAAGCTCGTGACCATAGGTGAGAGTAGGAACGTAGATTGACTGATAAATCAACAGCTTTGCCTTAGAACTAAGCTCCCTCTTCACCACAACAGACCGGTACAACGTCCGCATCACTGCAGATGCTGCTCCAATCCGTCTGTCGATCTCTCGCTCCATTCTCCCCTCACTCGTGAACAAGACCCCAAGATACTTAAACTCCTCCACTTGGGACAGGAG
Source organism: Pholidichthys leucotaenia (assembly GCA_020510985.1). Lineage (NCBI taxonomy): Eukaryota > Metazoa > Chordata > Actinopteri > Cichliformes > Pholidichthyidae > Pholidichthys > Pholidichthys leucotaenia. Next base: position 357,996,270 of record CM035842.1, on the reverse strand, counting down.
CCTGTCCCCAACCCGGAGAGGACAATCCACCTTTTTCCGGCTGAGGACCATGGACTCGGACTTGGAGGTGCTGATTCTCATCCCAGCCGCTTCACACTCAGCGGCAAACCGTCCCAGCAAGAGCTGTAGGTCATTGCTGGATGAAGCCAACAGGACAACATCATCTGCAAACAACAGAGATGAGATCCTGTGGTCACCAAGCATGACACCCTCCATTCCCTGGCTGCACCTAGAAATCCTGTCCATAAAAATTATGAACAGGATCGGTGACAAAGGGCAGCCCTGGCGGAGTCCAACTCTCACTGGGAATGACTCCGACCGAGTGTTGGCAATACGAACCAAACTCTCACAACGGTCGTACAGAGACCGAATAGCTCGTAACAACAAGCCCGATACCCCATACTCCCGAAGCACCCCCCACAAAAATCCACAAGGGGCGCGGTCAAATGCCTTCTCCAAGTCCACAAAACACATGTAAACTGGTTGGGCAAACTCCCACGAACCCTCGAGAATTCTCGAGAGGGTAAAGAGCTGGTCCGATGTGCCACGGCCAGGACGAAAACCACATTGCTCCTCCTGAATCCGAGGTTCGACCAACGGCCGGACTCTCCTCTCCAGTACCTTGGCATAGACCTTCCCAGGGAGGCTGAGGAGTGTGATCCCTCTAAAGTTGGAGCACACCCTCCGGTCCCCTTTTTTAAAGAGAGGAACCATCACCCCGGTTTGCCATGCCAAAGGCACTGCCCCCGACCTCCACGCAATGTTGCAGAGGTGTGTCAACCATGACAACCCAACAACATCCAGGGCCTTGAGGTACTCGGGGCGAATCTCGTCCACCCCTGGGGCCCGGCCACCAAGGAGATTTTTAACCACCTTGGCGACCTCAGCCCCTGTGATAGGCGAGTCATCCCCCTCGTCCCCAAACCCTGCTTCCTCTGTGGAAGGCGTATCAGTGGGATTGAGGAGATCCTCGAAGTATTCCTTCCACCGCCCGACGATGTCCCCAGTCGAAGTCAACAGTGTCCCATCCGCACCATACACAGTGTGGACGAGGAGCTGCTTTCCCCTCCTGAGCCGCCGGACAGTTTGCCAGAATCTCTTTGAGGCTGACCGAAAGTCTTGTTCCATGGCCTCACCGAACTCCTCCCATACCCGGGTTTTTGCTTCAGCAACCACCCGAACTGCACTCCGCTTGGCCTGCCGGTACACCTCAGCTGCTTCGGGAGTCCCACAAGCCAACCAAGCTTGATAGGACTCCTTCTTCAGCTTAATGGCCCCCCTCACCACTGGTGTCCACCACTTGGTTCGGGGGTTGCCACCACGAGATGCACCGACCACCTTGCGGCCGCAGCTCTGGGCCGCCGCTTCAACAACAGAGGTGGAGAACATGGCCCATTCAGACTCCATGTCTCCAGACTCCCTCGGAATGTGGTTGAAGTTCTTCCGGAGGTGGGAGTTGAAGACCTCCCGGACAGGGGCCTCAGCCAGATGCTCCCAGCACACCCTCACTATACGTTTGGGTCTACCAGGTCTGAATGGCTTCCTCCCCTGCCATCGGATCCAACTCACCACCAGGTGGTGATCAGTTGACAGCTCTGCACCTCTCTTTACTCGGACGTCCAAGACATACGGTCGCAGGTCTGATGACACGATAACAAAATCGATCATCGACCTGCGACCTAGGGTGTCCTGGTGCCAGGTGCACATATGGACACCCTTATGCTTGAACATGGTGTTCGTTATGGACAGACTGTGGTTAGCACAGAAGTCCAATAACTGAACACCACTCGGGTTCAGATCGGGCAGGCCGTTCCTCCCAATCACCCCCCTCCAGGTTTCACTGTCGTTGCCCACATGCGCATTGAAGTCCCCCAGTAGGACAATGGAGTCTCCAAGAGGAGCACCCTCCAGCACCCCAGTCACAGACTCCAAAAAGGGTGGGTACTCTGAAACATCATTTGGTGCATAGGCACAAATGATGGTCAGGACCCGTTTCCCAACCCGAAGGCGCAGGGAAGCAACCCTTTCGTCCACCGGGGAAAACTCCAACATAGAGGCAGCAAGGTGGGGCGATACAAGAATACCCACCCCTGCTCGTCGCCTCTCGCCCGGGGCAACTCCAGAAAAGGCCAAGCTCCAGCCCCTCTCCAGGAGGCTGGTTCCGGAACCGGAGCTGTGTGTTGAGGTGAGGCCAACTATATCTAGCCGGTATCTCTCAACCTCGTACACCAGCTCAGGCTCCTTCCCCACCAGAGAGGTGACATTCCACGTACCAAAAGCCAGTTTAGAAAGCTTGGGATCAGTCCGCCAAGGTCTCCGCCTTTGACCGCCACCTGATCCACATAGCACCGGACCCCCATGATCCCTCCTGCAGGTGGTGAGCCCACTGGAGGGCAGACCCATGTAACTCCTTCGGGCTGAGCCCGGCCGGGTCCCATGGGTGGAAACCCGGCCACCAGACGCTAGCCTTCGAGCCCCTACCCCAGGCCTGGCTCCAGGGTGGGGCCCCGGTAACCCCATACCGGGCGGGGTACACTGAATCCTTGATATACAATTCATGAGAGTCTGTTGGATCGTTCTTAGTCTGGCCCTTCACCCAGAACCAGTTTGTCTTGGGAGACCCTATCAGAGGCAAATTGCCCCGGACAACATAGCTCCTGGGATCACTGGGGCACGCAAACCCCCCCACCACGATAAGGTGACGATCCATGAGGGGGGTTATAATAATAAATTTAATATTTTTGATAGTTATAGTACATGTGTGCTATACCAGTTATGAGTATTGTTTTTCTTGTGACCAAACTCTAGAAAAAATGAGGACTGTCAGTTGCTTATATTGCTTTTCTTATTATTGTTGAAAATAACATGCCAGTTGATTCAAGACAAAAGCAGTTAATAAACAATGATTACAAACAAAATTGTATTTTTTATGAGACACAAACAATAGGGAATATATTATTTTTAAGGATATTGCCATCAGTAACACAGAGAATAATTTTAATTTCTAAAGGGGTTTTACAGATAATTGAACTTTAAAATGATAAGTTATGGCCACGAATATGCTCTAATTTACTAAAAAAAATATTTATACTATATTTGCAAAATAAAAAAAAATTCTATCTCTTGTTCAAATACCCGGGATTGATACAGGATTGCATGCAACGTCCCAATGATGACAACAGTTATGAGATTTTCAAGAATCACACTATAAATATTTAGTAATTTTATTTTCTTGTAAAAATCGACAACAGTTGTGGTCAGATAAACATTTATTGAATGAAAAACAATACCATGAAAACATAAAGGTAGTTAGTCAGCATAAGTAAAACCAACATATTGTCCCTCTTGTATTGGAAAGGTCTGTCTTATCTTGTGAATGACACAGGCAGGTACTGGCAAGCGGACTTTCTCACCAAGGTAGTGGTAGCACCATCGGATGAACTGTCTGTAAGCTGTATATCACTTCCAATTGTTCCCATAATCCACATTCACATAATGTTTATAGGTGAAGTAGGCCACTTCCAACACATCTTCGTTCACACATACCGCGGGGAAGTTGTGATGACCAGTGATACACTTTATAGTACCGTCCAGAATTTCCTGCTTCACCTTGTCCTGCTCATGACAGCAAATACTCTCCTCCTCTGTTGTCATGCTCACACACAGACCACACTTGCATCTGCAAACATAAAAAATAGTATCTTTTGATTTGTTTATTTAGGGGGGGCATTGAAAGTATCAGGTAGATGTTTCAATTTTATTATAAATACACTGCTATGATTTTATTGAAAAATCAGGTTTAAATAAATTATATTTATGAACAAATAATTTGTTGCAATATCTGTAACAAAAGCATACCATTCTGTGTTCCCCTGCCGTGTATTTGTCGCTGCTGCTGTGCCGGCCATGTGTGCCTCACCACCGTCACTCTCTGAGTCTGACTCACTAGGCACAATGTCCGCTTGGTACGGCTCAAACCTATAAGGTCTGATGCCCCCATATTCTTCATTGTCATCCCATTCTTCTGAACTATAATCGTCTGAAGACTGGACAACACAAACCAATTCCAGACTACTGTCATGACCTACTCCGGGCCGTCATCTGCCTCAGCTGCGCGCACACCTGTGGCTAATCAATCACGGGCTTTATAGCCTGCTCTGCCTGAAGCCTCGGCACGGAGCCGTCTGTCTTGCTACCGACCTTTGTCTCCCGCACGTCTGTTTCCACACAGCCCTGCGCCTTGTCTGGAAAAACTCTCCTTCCTCAAGTAAGCCTAATTACGATTCACCTTTTCTCCCAGGCTCGCCCCTGTGCACAGGTGGATCCCTTCGGCGGCGGAACTGACCCCCCGCGGCAGCGGAACGCTTCCCTCGCCTCGCCGTGCATCACAGCTCATCACTGGGTGTGCCTCGCAGACGCTGTCTCCCTGGTTGGAGGCCAAGAGCCGAAACCGGCGCCCGCATCAGACCGCCTGCAAGTAAGCCCCAGTCATTATACAACTCTCTGTGACGTGGCTGAAACTAACGTCTGTGTTTGGCTCTGTTCCTAGGGTTGCCAGACTGTACGGCGTTCTGTCTTGCCCCCGGCTGCAGCTCGTTCACCATCAATACATTCACATAACTCATACACGCACTCACATATCCTCTGTTGGTAACAATAAAGATAACTGAATTGCACTTGAGCCTGTGTGTGTGTTCCCTGGGTCCAACAATATGTCAGTAGGGCTCCATCAGAGTGACCCAGCGAACAGCGGGCTCGCACACCAGTTTAACATCTAGAGGCTCAAGTGGACAAAATTACTCACCAGCAGCAGGTCATACTAAGCCAGTTAGTTCAGATTAACAGCAGGTTGGATCATCTGGAAGGACAGCGGGCGTTCCCTCCGGCTCATAGTAGCAGGCCAGCTCCCGCTAGCTCTCCTCCTAGCCGGGCTAGCCCGGGCTCGCTAACCCATCTCACTCCGGTCCCCACTCCCACGCGCTTCAGCGGAAAGATCGGGGAGGCTCGGGGTTTCATCCTCCAATGCGAGACGGTGTTTCAGCGAGTTCCAGGGGACTTCCCCACCGATCACAGCCAAATTGGTTACGTGGCTAATCTGTTGGAGGGGCGAGCGTTAGCATGGGCTTACGCCATTATGGCGAAGCCCAGCTACGCCAATTTAACCTACGCCCAATTCGTGCACGATTGCCACCAAGTTTTTGATTATTCGGACCGTGATAGCATGCTTACCACCTGACTGTTAAACCTTCGTCAGGGTGGTTGGTCAGTGGCCGACTATGCTGTCAACTTCTGGGTGGTAGTAGCGGAAGTTGGGTGGGAGGATGCCTCGCTTTGCAGCATCTTTATTCGTAGCCTGAGCCCTAGTCTACGGGACGAGCTGGCCCGCTTAGATAAGCCTGAGCGTCTCACTGAACTAATTTCGTTAACTATTAGTCTTGATAACAGGCTGAGAGAGAGCGCTGCCGAGCGGAGGTCTTCCAGCCGCTCGAGCAGACAGTTTCAACACTCCTCTCAGTCCTCATCTCTGGCGTTGCCCGCACTAGAGGCCCCAGACGAACCTGAGGCAATGATGATGGGGTGGACCAAACTCTCGCAGGCTGAGAGACAGCGCCGCAGGGAGCTAGGTCTCTGTATGTACTGTGGGGATGATCAGCATGAGATCGAGTCCTGTCCGGTTCGGCCAAAGGAGCGGGGTCCGCGCGTTGCTGTAGGGGGACTCACGGACTCGTCTCGGCCAAATCCCCTATCGAAATGTCTCCTGCCAATTAGGTTCTGTCACAAGTGCACTGAAATTCTCACGCACACACTGGTGGACTCGGTGGCCGAGCAGAGCTTTATTTCGGGGAAACTGGCAACCCGACTGGGGCTCCCCTGCCATGCTCTGCCGACTCCCCTAAAACTTGTCACTCTGTGAAAGGCTCCCTTGGAGAAAGTGACACATCGGACAGCCCCTGTCTCAGCGATCATCTCAGGTAACCATCGAGAGGACCTCCGGCTGTTTGTGCTGTCCACCTCGGCTGCCCCCGTCATCCTGGGTTACCCCTGGCTTCACCTACATAATCCAACCTTCGACTGGCGTACCGGGAGCGTCCTCCCTTGGAGTCCCTTCTGCCTGAGTGCGTGCCTCCAGTCTGCAGCTTGTTCTCCCTCGGTTCCTCTCTCCTCCCCCGCCCCCCTCCCTCTCCCCGACCTGTCCAGGGTGCCACCAGAGTTCCATGACCTTGGAGCGATGTTTAGTAAATCCCAGGCGCTGTTCCTTCCCCCCCACCGCCCGTACGACTGTGCCATTAACCTCCGCCCGGGTGCCCCCCTGCCGTCGAGTCACCTTTACAGCTTATCGGCTCCAGAGCTGGAGGCCATGGAGGCATATATCAAGGAATTGCTCAGCTCGAGCATCATTCGGCCTTCGTCGTTGCCAGTGGGGGCGGGCTTCTTCTTTGTCGGGAAAAAGGATGGTTCCCTCCGCTCTTGTATTGACTTCTGGGCTTTGAACAACATCACTATCAAGGACAGGTACACATTGCCACTCATGGACTCTGCCTTCGACTCCCTCCAGGGGGCCTCCTGGTTCACGAAGCTGGACCTCTGCAGTGCTTATCACCTCGTGCGGACCCAGGAGGGCGACAAGTGGAAGACGGGATTCCGGACCCCCAGCGGCCACTTTGAATACCTCGTCATGCTGTTTGGGCTCACCAACACTCCGGCCGTCTTCCAACGTCTGATTAATGATGTTCTCCGGGATTTCCTCGGGTCCTTCGTCTTCGTCTACCTGGATGACATTCTGATCTTCTCCCAGTCCCAGGAGGAGCATCAGATCCATATGGGGCGGGTCCTTCAATGGCTCCTGGAGAATAAACTTTTCGTGAAGGCAGAGAAGTGTGAGTTTTACACCGAGAAGACCTCCTTCCTGGGATTCATCATCTCGCACAATCAGGTCATCCCGGATCCTGAGAAGGTGAAGGCGGTGGTGGATTGGCCTCCCCCCTCATCGAGGAAACAGCTGCAACAATTCTTGGGATTTGCCAATTTCTACCGGCGATTCGTACCCAATTACAGCTCGATCGCCCTTCTCCTGACCCGCCTCACCTCCCCCAAGGTGGCGTTCCAGTCAACAGAGGAGGCGGCGTCGGCCTTTGCAACCCTGAAGACCAAGTTCTCATCCTCCCGGATCCTGACGCAGGTGGATCCTGCTGTGCAGTGCCTGGTTGAGGTGGATGCCTCTGACTCGGGGGTGGGGGCAGTCTTGTCACAGCACTCTCCGGTACACAGGGTGAACTGCCCTGTGCTTTCTTCTCTCGGCGGCTGTCCCCCATGGAGAGGAATTATGACGTTGGCGACAGAGAACTCCTGGCGGTGAAGCTTGCGCTGGAAGAGTGGCGGCACTGGCTGGAGGGGGCTGCGCAACCCTTCGTGGTATGGACCGACCACAAAAACTTGGAGTACCTGAGAACGGCTAAACGCCTGAATGCCCGCCAAGCGCGCTGGTCTCTGTTCTTCGGGTGCTTCAGGTTTACCATCACCTACCGCCCTGGAACGAAGAACGCCAAACCGGACACCCTGTCCAGGCAGTTCGCCTCGGAGGTCTCTGAGGGGCAGGAGCACACCATCCTCCTGGCCTCGTGTGTCATGGGCGCCCTCTCGTGGACCATCAGGGACAAGGTCCTGAGGGCGCAGGAAGCCGAGCCGGATCCAGTCGGAGGGCCTGCAGGAAGGCTGTTCATTCCATCATCCGTTCGGGGTGACGTGATCCACTGGGCCCACTCGTCCAAGCTCGCCTGCCACCTTGGGATCACCCATCTGGTGGAGCTGCTTCAGAGATCGTTCTGGTGGTCGGAACTCCGGAATGACATCATCAACTACGTCCGCGCCTGTCCCCGTGCGCCACCGGTAAGACATCATCATCGCCGCCGGCGGGCCTCCTCCATCCATTGCCGGTCCCTGGAAGACCACGGTCCCACATTGCCCTAGACTTTGTAACCGGTCTCCCAGCATCCAACAGCTTCGACACCATTCTCACCAATGTGGACCGTTTCTCCAAAGCCGCCCACTTCGTCCCCCTACATGGGCTTCCAACGGCACGAGAGAGGGCGGACCTATTAGTGCAGCATATCGTGCGTCTGCATGGGATCCCCAAGGACATTGTCTCCAATCAAGGTCCCCAGTTTGTGTCCCGCATATGGAGGAGTTTCCGCAACGCATTGGGGGCTACGGTAAGCCTGTCCTCTGGTCATCACCCCCAGAGCAGAACGGGCAGTGTGAGCGGGCCAATCAGGAACTGAAGGCCGCTCTGCGCTGCGTCATCGCTTCCAGCCCTTCATCTTGGAGCAGCCATCTGCCATGGATTGAGTACGCTAACAACCTGACTCTGTCCTCGGCTACCGGCATGTCACCTTTCAAGGCGTCGCTGGGCTACAATCCCCCGTTGTTTCCCGAAGAGGAGGGGGAGATGGCCGTGCCTCCCATCCATGCCCACCTGAGGCGCTGTCGTCAGCTCTGGGCTGCTACGCACCAGGCCCTTTTATGCACGGCCGAGCGCAACACAAGAACAGCGAACCGGCGCAGGTGGCCTGCTCCCCAGTATCAGGTCAAGCCCGTGGTCTCCAACCCGCTCTGCCCCCCTCCTAGGGCTCCACCCCCGCCAGTGTTGATCGACGGCGACCCGGCATGGAGGGTCAACTCCATCTTGGACATCTGCCGCCGGGGTCGCAGCCTGCAGTACCTGGTGGACTGGGAGGGGTATGGCCCCAAGTGGAGGTCCTGGGTGCGTCCGTCATTTGTGCTGGACAAACGTCTCATCAAGGACTTCCATCAGGCGCACCCAGGTAGACCAGCGCCAGGAGGCGCTGCTCGGGGGGGGGAGTACTGTCATGACCCACTCTGGGCCGTCATCTGCCTCAGCTGCGCGCACACCTGTGGCTAATCAATCACAGGCTTTATAGCCTGCTCTGCCTGAAGCCTCGGCACGGAGCCGTCTGTCTTGCTACCGACCTTTGTCTCCCGCACGTCTGTTTCCACACAGCCCTGCGCCTTGTCTGGAAAGACTCTCCTTCCTCAAGTAAGCCTAATTACGACTCACCTTTTCTCCCAGGCTATCCCCTGTGCACAGGTGGATCCCTTCGGTGGCAGAACCGACCCCCCGCAGCGGCGGAACGCTTCCCTCGCCTCGCCGTGCATCACAGCTCATCACCGGGTGTGCCTTGCAGACGCTGTCTCCCTGGTTGGAGGCCAAGAGCCGAAACCGGCGCCCACATCAGACCACCTGCAAGTAAGCCCCAGTCATTATACAACTCTCTGTGACGTGGCTGAAACTAACATCTGTGTTTGGCTCTGTTCCTAGGGTTGCCAGACTGTACAGCGTTCTGTCTTGCCCCCGGCTGCAGCTCGTTCACCATCAATACATTCACATAACGCATACAAGCACTCACACATCCTCTGTTGGTAACAATAAAGATAACTGAATTGCACTTGAGCCTGTGTGTGTGTTCCCTGGGTCCAACAATATGTCAACTACATGTGCTGGAACCATCGTCGATATTTTCAACCACTTCTCTCCTGCGTGTACAATGGGCAGCCAAGCGCTGTGTTCTCCTGCTGACGTCACAACATGGCCGGGGGGTTTTCCAGCCACTGACACAACTGGTGACGTGGCAGTCTTGGAAACGTTGGATATTCGCGTGAAAACAAGCCTGTTTGACTTAGAACTGCACAGACCCACCTATTTCCCACCTATTTCATCATATTGAAATTATGTGTTGCAAAATTAGATGCAGTCAAAATCATGTGATCAGCACTTTAAAGCAAAAAAAGAGACATGACACATTTGAGTGATTTCGCTCTTGATATGTCTTTCTTTGGTTCCAAGGTTGTCATAGCCAGGAGCGGCACTGGGGTTAAGCTCCCAGTGCTCATAAAATGCTCCTTATGGCGTGCATCTCGAAAAGCCTCTGACAACTAAGTCCAACTCCTAGCCTGCCCGTGTGGTTTAGTCTCTAAGCCCGGCGGAACTGCTTTTACTAATAGGAGAAGGGGCAAGGGCGGATCTCTGGAGCCTTAAAACTAGATGCTTCGGGTAGATGGTGGCTCGTCAACCTGGGAAGGTAGCCCGTCTAGGGGAAGGTAAACCCTGATTTCAAACCTCCGCTGCCTTGCGGCATACCCGGTCACGGGAAAGGCTTCGGGAGTCAACCCTGAGGAAAAATCCGGAGTCGGAGCCCCTAAGGCAGTTCTATGTTGTGCTCAACATCGTTCTGGCAGCTCCTGCAACGGCGCTGGTGCCAAACTGTAGCAGCCTTGCTGTTCCTTTGGATTCATCAGTGACATGGAGAGGGGGGACATGCTGCATGGGCAACATCTTGTCCTCCATATCTTCCTGCCCAGGCTTGAATCCTACCAACGCCCAACGCTGGAAGGTAGAACACCGGATCACTGGAGAGGACACTCCAGCTTCGCCTTTGGCGTAGAAAAAAACACGGGGAATGACAGTTACCGGTTATAAGCCACCGCTCAATTGGCGTAGAGCGCGGCGCCAGGGGTTGTTCCGACGGTGGGAGGGATCATCGGATCTCACTGGACAGCTACCACCCGCCTCAAGCTGGGCAGCCCCCAGCCAATAAGGTGTTGTCCCGCCACAGCTTGCTTTCCTCATTGGGTGCATGGGGATGAGGAGAAGTCCGAACAGCAGGCTGAGAACCTTCGCACCAGGCAAGACAGTAAAACAAAAGAGACCAACTCTAAAACTGGGAACTTGGAACGTCCGCACTATGATGACAGGACTCGCTGCTAACCTCAAGGACATCAACGACACCAGGAAGACTGCCATCATCAATAATGAGCTGAAGAGACTGGGAGTGGATATCGCCACTCTCCAGGAAACACAGTTGGCTGACGCAGGCACACTGAGAGAGAAGGACTACACGTTCTACTGGCAGGGAAAGGGCAGTGACAAACACAGGGAACACGGAGTGGGCTTCGCAGTGAAGAACACCTTGCTGAAGATGGTGGAACCGGGCAGCACTGGCTCTGCACGACTCCTTACCCTCCGCCTGAACACCACTCAAGGCCCAGTCACCCTCATCAGTGTGTATGCCCCAACACTGACAGCCAAACCAGAGGCAAAAGACGAGTTCTACGAGAATCTCGCAACAACTGTCAGGACCATCCCCAACTCTGAACAACTCATTCTCCTTGGAAACTTCAATGCCAGAGTGGGTGCTGACCACGACTCCTGGCCCTCCTGTCTTGGACCTTTTGGCGTGGGAAGAATGAACGACAACGGACTGCGGCTGCTCGAGTTCTGCACATATCACAATCTGTGCATCACAAACTCGTTCTTCAAGACCAAGCCCCAACACAAGGTTTCCTGGCAACATCCGCGCTCAAAGCACTGGCACCAGCTGGACTTGATCCTGCCCAGGCGCACCTCACTGAAGAACGTGCTAATCACCCGTTCGTTCCAGAGTGCAGATTGTGATACAGACCATTCATTGGTGTGTTGCAAGGTCAAGCTGCAGCTGAAGAAATTCCATCATGCTAGACAGCCTGGAAAGGCATGGATTGACACCAGCAAGATGGCTCAACTAGAACTTGTTGAGCAGTTTGCCTCCACCTTTGAGAAGGAACTTGGTGTACCACAAGAAGGAGAATCTGCAAAGCAGAAGTGGGAAGAGCTGCGAAACACCATCCACCGCACAGCCTTGGCTACCTTTGGGAGGAAGACCTCGAAGTTACAGGACTGGTTTGATGCCAAGTTGACCGAGATGACCCCTGTCATTGAAGCCAAGCACTCAGCACTTGCTGAGTACAAGAAGTACCCAAACGAGAAGAATCTCCAGATTCTCAGGGCTGCGAGAAGCAAAGTTCAGCAGACTGCTCGGCACTGTGCCAACGAGTACTGGACTCAGCTCAGCCAAGACATTCAAACCGCTGCCATAACAGGGAACATTGGTGGCATGTACGATGGCATCAAGAAAGCACTTGGTCCGGCTCAGAGCAAGACGGCCCCTCTCAAATCCTCCACTGGGGTGATGATCACAGAAAAGAACAAGCAGAGGGAGAGATGGGTGGAACACTACTCCGACCTCTACTCCAGAGAGAACACCGTGACACCGTCAGCCCTTGATGCCATCGACGGCCTGCCATCCATGGACTAACTTGACGCCGAGCCAACCATCCACAAACTCAGCAAGGCCATTGATAGCTTGGCCGCTGGCAAGGCACCCGGCAATGACGGCATACCCCCCGACCTGATCAAGCACTGCAAGACCGCCCTACTGCTGCCATTGCATGACGTCCTCTGCCAGTGTTGGAAGGAAGGTGCCGTACCACAGGACATGAGGGACGCCAAGATCATCACCCTCTACAAAAACAAAGGGGAGAGAAGCGACTGCAACAACTACAGGGGCATCTCCCTTCTCAGCGTTGTTGGTAAAGTCTATGCACGAGTTGTTCTCGTTCGTCTACAGAAGCTTGCCGAACGTGTCTACCCCGAGTCTCAGTGTGGCTTCCGCGCTGCGCGATCGACGGTAGACATGATATTCTCCATCCGCCAACTCCAGGAGAAATGCAGAGAACAGAACATGCCCCTGTACGTCACCTTCATCGACCTCACCAAAGCGTTCGATTTGGTCAGCAGAGAGAGCCTTTTCAAGATCCTGCCAAAGATAGGATGCCCACCAAAGTTGCAAAGCCTCATCGAATCGTTTCACACCAACACGCAGGGGATAGTGCAGCACGATGGCAACGTCTCAGAGCCATTCAACATACGCAGTGGAGTGAAACAGGGCTGTGTACTTGCACCAACCCTCTTTGGGATTTTCTTTGCTATGCTCCTGAGGCATGCCTTCAGCACAGCAACAGAGGGAATCTACCTGCACACAAGATCTGACGGCAGGCTTTTCAACCTCGCCCGCCTGAAAGCCAGAACCAAAGTATGTGAGGCTCTAATCAGAGACATGCTGTTCACAGACGATGCTGCAGTCGCAACCCACACACAGCAGGAGCTTCAGACCCTGATGGACCGCTTCTCCCAGGCATGCAAGGACTTTGGGCTTACCATCAGCCTGAAGAAGACTAACGTCTTGGCGCAAGGCACGGAAGCACCACCAACCATCACCATCGACGACTACGAGCTGGAGGTCGTGAATCAGTTCACGTACCTGGGGTCCACGATCAGCAACAACCTCTCCCTTGATACAGAGATCAACAAGAGGATTGGAAAATCAGCCTTCACACTCGCTCGCCTCACCACACAAGTGTGGGAGAATCCCAAACTCTCTGTCAAGACGAAGATGGCAGTGTACAACGCCTGCGTCATCAGCACACTGCTCTATGGGAGTGAGACGTGGACAACATACGCCCGGCAGGAAAAGAGACTGAACTCCTTCCACTTGCGCTGCATTCGTCACATCCTGGACATATCCTGGCAGGACAAAGTGCCCAACACAGAAGTTCTATCCCGCGCCGGCCTTCCCTCCATGTTCACTCTACTCAGGCAGCGCAGGCTCCGCTGGCTAGGCCATGTTCACCGTATGGAGGATGGCAGAATTCCCAAAGACGTCCTCTACGGAGAACTGGCAACTGGCAGGAGAGACGTTGGCCGCCCACAGCTGCGCTTTAGAGATGTCTGCAAGAGAGACATGAAGGAACTGGAGATCAACACAGAGCGCTGGGAGGACCTTGCAACAGACCGCTCCAAATGGAGAGGCACCCTGACCAGACAGCTCAAGGCGGGTGAAGAGAGACTGACTGCTGCAGCAGATGAAAAAAGGACCCGCAGGAAGAACCGGCACAGACCCAGCAGCACGGAGACCACCCACAAGTGCGACCTGTGTGACAGGGACTGCCATTCGCACATTGGCCTGTTCAGCCACAGGCGGTGCTGTTCCAGCAGAGTAGACGTTTAGGATTCTCTTCCATGGTCATCATAGACCGACGGAGGCCGACGATGTCTTTAAAGTAAAAAACATGTTACAGGCACATTAACATAAAAAAATCTTGATTTTTGGCAGAGGGTCACATTAATTCAGAAATCTGAAAACAGACTTGTTTTTGTATTGTCCTTCTAAATTGTAGAGCAGTAATCAACACTGTCACAGCATCTTATTTCACACATTATAACACTGGAAGGCAGAGGTAGAGTACTTTTTACTTTTACTACCTACATGTTTACACAAGTATCTGTGCTTTTTAGATCTTACATTTTCAAAAAGACTTGTTACTTTTAGTTTAACACATTTGAGAATTATTATTTCACTGTGCGTTTTCCCAGCATCAAACAGATTTGAACCACAGGGAACAATAACACACAAACAACAATCCTTTAGGCTCACTGGTTCATGTACGACCAGTGTTGGGTAACGCGTTACTGTAACGCCACTACTTTTGCAGTAATGTGTTGTAATGAAATTACTGTTTAAAAATTCAGTAATGTGTTACAGTTACTGAAATTTGATCAGATGCAGTACTCGTTATTTGTTTGATTAATATGGGTAGATATTTTTAGCGCAAATAAATGAATATACAAACTGATCCAACCGTAGCCAAAACGTAGCCGTCAGTCGACGTGACCTGCTGCAGAGAGCTGAGTCTTCACTACTGAGCGGAGGAAGAGATGAAGCTACTTTGTTTTTGTGGAAATAGATTACTTTTTGTTTGTCGTAGTTAGGACAAAAGCATATTGGTGGGTTGCAAGCTAAAGTGCCGGTTGAGACCTACTGCAATCTTGAGAAGTGCTTGAAAACAGCATCAAAGCTCCAACAAACCTAATGCTATCTGAACAGCCACGGCTGGATGTAAAGTGGAAGTACTCTTGTCTCAACAGCCACGGCTGGATTTCAAGCACAGGTATGCATCTGGACAGTTTGTGACCCAGCAAGAATTAAACCACCTGATTACCAGACACATTGTTACAGACTGAAGATGTGATGTAAACAGTGACTTTCCATCAGACAGCTGAGACTGTGATCCACAAGTTAAAACACATTTACTTGCTACCTGGATAAAGATTATTCAAAAATGGATTTTGATCTTCAAAAGGAATTTGAGGGGGTGGTTCATGTCTCTGTCACAGCAGGCATTTGGACTGTGGATAATGGACATTTTCTTTGGCTCACTGCACATTGGACTAAATACATAACGGTAAGAAAAACATGGACAGCTTTATGCAGTGTTGCCAACTCTCGCTCCAAAATGAAGAAATTACTGGCGATATCATGTTGATTTTTTTCAGATTTTTTCCACAATAAGACCTCTCAAGGCAGGATAAAGCAGGCTGCACATGTTCTAAAAGCTCTCTCTGAAACAGTCTGTTTTCACCCTGACATTAATAAGTCTGTAATCCATTAATTAAATTATCTTGCTATGCGTGCAAGATGATTTAAGTATGCATTTAAAAGAAACGTGAAAGTTACGTTTCCAAGTAACTAGTTACTTTAATCATGCAGTAATTGGTAAAGTAGCTCAATTACTTTTAAAAAGAAGTAACTAGTAACTGTAATTAGTTACTATTTTTTAGTAACTTGCCCAACACTGTGTACGACTGATGTACATGATGTAGAGATGAACGCGCAAAACACAAGCAAGAAACATGAGTATAAAGTCAAGACATGTTTGTGGGAATAGTACAATTAGTAACATCATGACAGAAAATGAAGACGTCAATGACAGGAGATGTTCCAAATTGTTGGCTGCAAAAATGACTCCTGGAGAATGCAGTGTGAGCTGTGCCTACTCCCCAAAACACAAATTGCTGGCATTTAAGAACACTCTGCAGAGGCACACAGAACTAACCCACCTTATTCCTGTAGGAACAATTATGGGCGGAGCTTCCGGTTTCGGCTGACCTAGTGTTAAATCAGTCATTAAGAGTGGAGTAGCAGGGGCATTTAAAATAGCATTTTTAAAAGTTTTAATTCATTTTAATGTATAGTCCACATACATGTTTTGCACTCAAGGGGCAGCTAATTTCAGCTCTTCTAGTTTTTGTATTTTTGAATGTTTTGGCGTAGTTCTGGTACTTGTTGCTGGGGTTTGTGGTTGTGCATGGTGGTTGTACATGGTGACAGACGACATCCAGGCACGGTGTTGTGGCGTACATCTGCTCTAAGGTAAATTTGATTATGTCCAACGTATTTTAACAAAATGCAGCTGATTTTATTGCAGTGGAGACGTGCTGGTCGGAATGCATACCGCGTCATAATGAGTACAGGCGACGAGAAGTCATAAATGTATAACTCTTTCTTTGTTTGGTAGCAGCAAGTCCCAGGAAAACCCCCATGAGTGCCTGGTATCATTGGAAAGCTTAGAAGTCGTACTTTCTAAAAATGCCTATGTTTTTGCGGAAGATGTAACTCCCGACCGATCGAACACGAGTTTTCAACCTAGCTAAAATATAAACAAATGGTCTTTTTCTGGATCAGTTTTCGCGCACTTCCTACAAATTAAATATCATTTTGAAGATCTTTCAATGCAGAATATGGAAATAACGTTACATCAGTTTTGAAAATGTCCGCAAAGTGACTCATTTTGCCGGCATGGGTCATTTGTTTACACTGTTAGCATCGGCGCTAACTAAGGGGATAAGGGCCTGCACTTTTATAGCACTTTTCTAGTGCTAACCTTCTATTCTAAGGGCCTATAGGAGACAGATATCTAGGGACAATTTAGAACAACCAATTAACCTAACATGCATATCTTTGGATTGCGGGAGGAAAGCAGAGCCCCCGGAGTAAACCCACGCAGCACAGGGAGAACATGCAAACTCCACACAGAAAGGTTCCTACCCCTGCCAGCCTGGTGATTCGAACCTGGAATCTCCTAGCTGTTAGGCAACAGTACTAACCACTGCACGGTGGCGCAGTGGTTAGCACTGTGGCAGCACAGTTTACCCTCGGCCGGGGGATCGCGGGGATCATGAGATCGTGGGTTCGATCCCTGCCCCCGGCCAACAGTGATCTGTGTGGAGTTTGCATGTTCTCCCCGTGTATGCGTGGGTTTACCCCGGGATTTCTCTAGTTTCCTCCCACATGCCAAAAACATGCAGGTTAGGTTAATTGGAGACTCTAAATTGGCCCTTTGTGCGAATGTGTGTGTGAATGGTTAAAAGGGATGGCGCCGTATTGTGGCTGCTTCATCCATCCAGGTGGTGGATGACCCTTAATTTCTGTAAAGCGTCTTTGAGTGTCTATGATAAAGCGCTATATAAATCTGATATATTGATTGATTGCACCACCGTGCAGCTAATGGAGTTACTGTCTACGAGGCCACTTTATAAGGTCATCTTCTCATCCCTCGATAGTTGTGGGAAGTAGTATGATTACATTACTGTTTTGAGGTGCAAGAGGCCGTGTTTCCACATTTCTGATGCCGAAGTCATTGTTTTTTAACAAGGAAAAGTGTTCCGTTTCAGTGACAACCATTTGTTCTAAACTAGTACCGGAAGTTGCTACCATAATTCAAGCAAGGCATCATGGGGTCTAGGAATAAGGTGGATAGGCATATTTTTTTATTATTATTATCTAATTTATTATGTTCTCTAATAATAGGTCACACTGTTTGCAATGCCTGTGATGGGAGGAATGCTTTTGCACAAAAAGAGCGGGTAGAAATGTCCTTCAAAGAGCTACTTTTTACTTTTATACTTTAAGTGCTTTTCAGAGCCTGTAGTTTTCTTTTTTTTTTTTTTTTACTTTTACTTGAATAAAGAAGTTCAGTCAGTACTTCTACTTTTACCAAAGTATTTTTAACACAAGTTCTCGTACTTCTACTTGAGTTATGAATGTGTGTACTTACCTCTGCTGGAAGGTAATTCTTACAGTGTTATAAGTCATATTAATCAGAAAGATCTCAATTTCTTCATGTTAATGGTACATCCTCCTCAATACAAACCTCTCTCTTCCCTCCCTGTCATAGTCTTATCTGGATCCTCACCTTCGTCTTACTGGTCGCTCAAGTAAGCAACCCTTGTACATTACTGGAAAATATTAAATTAGCCTTGTCACAAGAAAAGCCCTGGGCCCGGCCACTTCTACCTTAACCCACCTTAGCAGATTTGCCTTCCCTATACGGATCCCTCTCTCTGTCTCCTCCTGCAGAGTGAGCCACCTCCTTAGCACCAACCTGAATGTAAGCCGATTGCTTATTCTAAATATCTTAATCATACAACCCCAATTCTGGTGAAGTTGGGCCATTGTGTAAAACGTAAATAAAAACAAAATAAAATGATTTTAAAATCCTTTTCAACTTATATTCAATGGAAAACACTACAAAGACAAGATATTTAATGTTCAAACGGAAGCATTATTGATTTTTTTACAAATATTCACTTCTTTAATGAATTTGATGCCTACAACACGTTCAAAAAAACTGGGACAGGGGTATATATACGCTGTGTTACATCACCTTTCCATTTAACAATACTTAATAAGCATTTAGGAACTGAGAATACTAAAGGCCATTCTCCACTAGCACCTACTCAGCTCGACTCGCCTTGACTCTTCTTGGTTTGTAGGGTTTTCCATTAGTACCTAGTACCTGGTATTAGGTACTTTTTTAGTACCTACTCTGCTGGGGTTCCAAGCGAGCTGAGTCGGGCTGAAACTGTGACGTCAACAGACTGCAGGCCACTGATTGGCCAGGGCGTAACATCACTGGATAAGAGCAATGTCTTCACAAGAATCAAAAACCGCCATTTGTAAATACAATGACAAATGTGAGTTTTTATTATTTTTGTGATAATCAACAAGATAAATGACTACACACAAATCAATACCATGGTCAAACAACGAGGTGCAGACTCTTCTATGCTTGCTGGCTGATGGTGCACACACTTGTTCCACTGGTGTTGCAGCACTTCGATCCCTGCAGTTGAAAAATAAACCACATTTGGTCAAATTTGACCACTATGAACTTTTCAGCCTATGAACTTTTCAGCCCCGTTGACGGAGCGACCCAAAATGAAAAAGTATACCAGGAGGTCTCCGAGCTGATAGTTGCTCACAGGGAAGATGGTGAGTGTTTTATGATTTTAAGCATCTTTTTGTTAGGGCTGGGCATGGTCTGGGGACCTTGTCCACACTTTGTATTTTGGGATGTTCTGTATTTATTATTATTCATTATCTTAGTCATGGTTCTGTGTTTAGTTCATCTCTGCCTTAGGCTCCGTTGTCTTCCTTTTTAGTATATTATCATGCTTATGTTTGTTTATCATTGCCTTGGTCCCATAGTCTTGCCTCATGTGTTCCTGCTTACCTTTTTGTCTCAGTCCCTTATGTTTCCCGTAGCCTCCACCCTCTCTGTATTGCTCCTGTACTGTTGTCCTGTATGTTCATTGTCATGTTTCATGTGTATCCCCTGTCCATGATTGCCTGTGCTCCCCTGCCCAAACTGTTCTCCACACCTGCTGCCCTTGGTTGTTTCCACCTGTTTGGTATTGCGCTGATTGTTCCTTGTCTATATATGTGCTTCTCCATCTGTGTCCTGCGTGGTGTCCTTGAGTCATGTTGGCGTTTCACACACGCTCCTGCCAAGCCTGTTTTTTTATTCCTTAGCCTTGTGTGTTCCTGTTCTGCCAAGCCGTAGCTGTTGTTTCTGTTTCAGCCCACGAGCTGTATTAATTTCTGTTTTCTGTTCATTAATAAAATCATATCTGAGATTTGCCTGGCAATTGGGCCCTCTCTGTCCGTGCCCCGGAGGGGCACTCCTAACAGAAGAACATCACCAGTCCAGGACCCAGCAGGCAAAAAAAGGAGGAGGAGACGTAGAAGGTTAGAGTGGCCCATTACGGAGGTGCTACAGGACTTGATTGCTTCTGCTCGCAGTGCACTCACCCTCAGAGAAGCCACAGACTACTGGGAGGCTGTAGCCAACATCCTGGAGGCTTGCCCAAACCTGCCCTCTATTCCATAGCTGCAGGGGCTTCCTCTCCCTCCTATGGCCGCACCATTGGCCTCCTCCTCGCCAGAGTCAGCAGCCTTCCCACCAGAGGTGACTCCTGCAGAGTTCACGGCACCATGGGCCCCTTGGGAGAAATCTGCTGCCGAGAGGGAACAGTATCCTGGTTCTCAGATGGTGTTTGGTGGGACTGGGTGGAAGGAAGATGTCAGGAGACGCCACTCCTCTCAACGCCGCGGACCACCATCTGCTCTGGCTTCTCCCCAGAGAGCTCCAGCTGTTCACAAGGTGCGTGTCACAGCTTCAGCCGTCCTCGAGGTGCACGCCACAGCTCCAGCTCTCTCCATGGCGCACACATCATCTCGCGCTCCACCTGTTTCACCTGCCTTCGCGCTTGCAGCAGTTTTGCCTGTCATTACACCTGTGGCTTTGCCTGTTACTATGTCTGCAGCTTTACCTGAGGTTTTGCCGGTCATCTCGTCTGCAGTTTCGCTTGTCATCATGCCTGCAGTGCTGGCTCCACGTCATTCTGTGCCCCCAGTGCCGGCTCCTCATCATTCTCTGTACCCAGTCCTGGCTCCACAACGTGATCCAGCCCCTGTTTCCACATCAGATGGTCCATCATGTTCACCTGGCAGTCCAGCGGCAGCAGAGCAGGGAATAAACCAAGTACCATTTTCTCATTTTTTAACACCTAATAATGAGAGGTCTTGCCTTCTTCCCATTGAGGGGGCTCAGTGGCAGCCTTCAACGGCTGCTGAGCTTCCTCCACCTGTCTCTGCTGTCAACTCTGCTGCTGCCTCTGTGTTTCCACCCTCACCTGCCTCTCCTCTCTCCTCTTCCCCGAGCCTCACGCCTGATGACATTACCCACCACCGGAAGCTACGGGACCTCATCCGGGATATCGGAGACTGCTATGCCCTTTGCCTGCACCTGGATGGGTGGGAGAATGCAGCATGGAGGGATGCAGCGTGGAGGCATGCTCATTGGATAGTAGCAGCAAAGCCCCACCTGAGGGAGGACATTCCTGTCTTCCTCAGTGAGTTCCTGGTGTCTGATGAGTATTACTTCACACCAGAGGAGGAGGAGCCATCATCTGTTCCAGATGCCAGTGCGCCTCTGCCGTTTGTTCCAAAGGCCAGTGCGTATCCACTGTTTGTTCCGGAGGCCAGTGGGCATCTGCCATGTGTTCCAGAGGCCGGTGTGCCTCCACCTGTCGTGTCAGAGGCCAGCGTGCCTCCACCTCTCATGTCAGAAGTCGGCATGCCTCCACCTGTCATTCCAGAGGCTGGTGGGCCTTTACCTGTTGTTCCAGAGTTCAGGGAACCTCCACCCATCATGCCAGAGGTCGGAGGCCTCCATCCGCCATTTCAGAGGTCGGGGGCCTCCATCCATCATTCCAGAGGTCGGGGGACCTCTACCCGTCGTTCCTGAGGTTGGCGCGCCTCCACCTGTTGTTTCAGAGATCAGTGTGCTGCAGTTGCCAGCTTTGGAGCAAAAGGCTCCTCAGTTTGTTTTCCAAGTCCCGTGCTGCGGTCTGGGGGCCCATGAACTTTGGTAGGTCCCCTGATCCTCCTTGTCCTATGATCTGGTTGCCTGGGGACTTAGAAAGACCACCCAATCTACCCTGTACTCTGGTCTGGGGGCCCTTGGACTTGGGCAGGCCCCCTGACCTGCCTTGTTCTTCAGTGTCAGTGGTCTTGGGACTCTGAAAGACCATCCGACCCACCATGTTCCTGCTTTTGAGGCCGTGGACTGTGGTTAGCCCCACGAGACTGTTTTGGACTCTGTGGAAGGTGGGGGTCTGTTTCAGCCCGCCTGGCCTTAAGGCCCCACCACCACCCCTGGGACGGTGATTTCTTTTTTTGGTATTTTCTTGGGGTGTCTGGATCCACCCCTTAAAGGGGGGGGGGGCTATGTTAGGGGCTGGGCATGGTCTGGAGACCTTGCCCACGCTTGAGTTTTGTATTTTGGGATTTTCTGTATTTATTATTATTCATTATCGTAGTCATGGTTCTGTGTTTAGTTCATCTCTGCCTTAGGCTCCGCTGTCTTCCTTTTTAGTATTATTATCATGCTTATGTTTAGCATTCTCTTGGTCCCGTGGTCTTGTCTCATGTGTCCTGTTTACCCTTTTGTCTCAGTCCCTCGTGTTTCCTGTACCTGTAGCCTCTGCCCTCTCTGTGTTGCTGCTATACTGTTGTCCTGTGTGTTCATTGTCATGTTTCATGTGTACCCCCTGTCCGTGATTGCCTGTGCACCCCCGCCCGTTCTGTTCTCCACACCTGCTTCCCTTGATTGCTTCCACCTGTTCAGTATTGTGTTGATTGCTTCTTCGTCTGTGTCCTGAGTGGTGTCCTTGAGTCATGTTGGCATTTCACACACACTCCTGCCAAGCCTGTTTTGTATTCCTTTGCCTTGTGTGTTCCTGTTCTGCCAAGCCTCAGCTGTTGTTTTTATTTCAGCCCATGAGCTGTATTAATTTCTGTTTTCTGTTCATTAATAAAATCATGTACAAGATTTGCCTGGCAAGTGGACTCTCTCCTTCCATGCCCCGGAGCGGCACTCATAACATTTTTATGTTATTTATCCCATTGGTGACAAGCTCACTTTGAACAAACAAGGATATCGCCGTTGTCTCCTGTATGCAGACAGTGAGCTAGCTAGTTAGCTAGCTAGCAATCCATCAATGTTAACTCCGTGCTTTGCTTGTATTTTGCACTTGCTGTAATAAGTATTTGCTTCTGACAGCAAAATGTCAGCATCTCAACAACGTAACGGGTCGCCTTCCTGTAATGAACCCACCCACCTTAAGGTGGTACTCAGTTGTCATTGAAAACGACCTAAACCATGTTATGGTGAGTCGAGCTGAGTAGGTGCTAGTGGAAAAGTGGCTTAATGGTTGAAGGTTTGTAGATTAAGAATTATTTACCATTCTTGCTTGATGTTCAGTTGTTCTGGGTCTTGGTTGGAGTATTTATGCTTCATAAAATGCAACACATTTTAATGGGAGATGTGTCTGGATTATAGGCAGGCCAGTCTAGTACCCACACTCTTTTACTAAGAAGCCACACTGTTGTAACATGTTCAGAATGTGGCTTGGCATTGTCTTGCTGAAATAAACAGGACATCCCTGATAAAAGGATGGCAGCATGTTGCTCCAAAACCTGCCAACATTCCATGCTTACTGTCTCCCCTTCTCTTTCCGACAGGGTTGCCTACCTTTAACTGCCATCAACTCCAAAACCTGAAAAATAAAATCCTTACCTTGCATTTTATACTGTGGTTGTCATGGCGGCCTCTGGGCCGTCATTGGCATCATTATCTCCAGCTGCGCACAGATCCACAGGTGTTAATCAGCAGCTGTTAAAAGCCAGCGTTGCTGACAGCTCAGTACGGAGTCGTCTGTCCTCCTCGTCAGAGAAAGAACCAGAACTCCACTCTCTGGCCTTGTCAAGGTATTCTCTTGTCTCGTCAGAAACTGTCTCGTCAAGAACTGTCTTGTCTATCACTGACTCGTCAAAGTCTGCCTCGTCAAGAACTGTCTTGTCTAACACTGACTCGTCAGAGTCTGCCTCGTCAAGAACTGTCTTGTCAAAAACTGTCTCGTCAGAGTCTGTCTCGTCAGAAGCTGCCTCGTCAGGATCTGTCTCATCAGGAACCTCTCTGGCCTCGTCAAGAACCTCTCCTGCCTTGCCTAGGACTTCTGTTCAAAGTCAAGCACGTAAGAGAGCTGTTTGTTACTCTACACCCAACCTCTACCCCTGTGCACAGGTGGACCCCCCTGGCGGCGGACCTGCGTCCCCAGCTGACGGGGAGTACTGGCCACCGTTACCGGTGGAGTTTGTGTCATCGTCATCTGTCGTGTCATCGTCACCACGTTCTGTGGAATCACTCACCTCGTCATCATCTGGATTGTCATGGTCACCACGCTCAGTGGAGTCACTCGTCTTGTCATCAGCTGGTTTGTCATCGTCCCGGTCTGTGGTGTCACAGCCGGAGTCTCTGGAAGTCCTGTCCTCGCCACAGTCACAGGTGGAAGCCTCAGCACGTTCACGGACGCCTTCACCTCCACGTTGCACGGCCGCTGGTTCTCAGCAGGACGTAACCTGTGCTTCTCCCAAGTAAGCCTCACTACTGATAGCTTGTCATTAGCGTGGGACAAAAGTAATTGTCTGTGCTTATATGTTCCAGGGTTGCCGGGTCTCCGTCCAGAGTGCTCAGCTCCAGTGACCAGGATACCATCCACGCTCTCACATTTGCACTACACACCCTTTCACTATAATAAAGATTATTGTTCACTAATTTACCCGTGTCAGTGTCTGTCTCCTGGGTCCCGAAACATGTCAGTACGACTCCGTCACGTTGACCCAGCGGACAGCTCACTGTCGCGCTTAATTAACACTCTTAGCGCCCGGGTAGATTTGCTAGCCCACCAGCAGACAGTAATCTTGAATCAACTGACTCAAATTAATGGTCGACTGGACCGTTTGGAGGGACACCAAACGTTTCCTCCGACCACAAGTACTTCAACCCCTGCAGGCTTGGCGTCAGAACTAGCTAACACCTCCTCGTCCTCTCGCCTCACTCCTATTCCAACACCTGCCCGGTTCAGCGGAAAACTCGGGGAAGCTCGAGGATTCATTTTACAGTGTGAATCAGTTTTTCTGCGTGTGCCTGGGGATTTTTCCCTCGACTCTAGCCGGATAAGATAAGATAAGATAAGATAAGCCTTTATTAGTCCCACAACGGGGAAATTCCAGGATTGCAACAGCACAGGGATAGCAACACTCAGAGCAACAATCAGAAGGCAAGAAAAAAAAAACAAGCAAGCAAGAGCAGCTAATAAACATATGTACGTATTACTATAAAATATATATATATACACACACACACAGACACACAGTGCAGAGCATTGTAGCTGGATGGAATAAATATATGAATATATGAACACACAGTGCAGAGCATTGTAGCTAGATGGAATAAATATGTAAATATATAAACACCCACAGTACGGAGCATTGCAGCTAGGTGGAATAAATATGCAAGTATATAAACACACACAGTGCGGAGCAATGTAGCTAGATGGAATAATATGTAGATATATAAATATATAAACACACCCAGTGTCATAAATTTGCTGGCTGGTAGAGCCTTGGACTGGGCTTATTCGATCATGGCTAGACCTAGCTATTCTTTGCTTACCTACCAGGAGTTTGTGACTGAGTTTCTGTCTGTATTTGATCACACGGATAGGGGAGAGGTGTTGACAGAACGTTTTTTAAGCCTACAGCAGGGTAAGAGATCAGCTGCAGATTACGCCATTGACTTCCGGGTCTTAGCCGCAGAGATTGGGTGGGGGGAGCCATCTCTTTGTGGTATTTTTCTACGCAGTCTTAACGACGAGCTAAAGGATGAGTTAGCGGCACGGGATAAACCAGATAACTTGCACGATTTAATTGCTTTAGCAGTTAGTATCGATAGTAGGTTAAAGGAACGGGCGGCTGGTCGGCGAGTTACTTCCCGTCCGGTTAAACCCCGCCCTCGTGTCACTGACTCTCTTCCTCTCGCTTTACCCGCGTCAGAGAAGGCCCCGGATCAGGAAGTCATGATTGTTGGTCATTCTAAGGTGTCTGCAGCTGAGAAACAACGCCGTAGGGATCAAGGCCTGTGTTTTTATTGTGGGAAGGAGTCACATGAGGTTTCTGAATGTCCTAGTAAGTTAAAAGGGAAGGCCCGTGGATCGCAGTAGGGGGATTCACGGGCAAGAACACAGAGGAACCCCTTACTTGTTGTTATTTACCCCTCAGACTCATTCATACTCACACAGAACACTCCACACTAGCGTTAGTCGATTCTGGAGCTGAGCAAAATTTCATTTCTAGAGACCTGGCAACCCGGTGGGCCTTAGTTGTCAGACTTTAGAACCCCCTGTCAGATTGATTACCCTGTCCAAGGCGTCGTTGACTACCATTAACCTTCAGACAGCGCCTGTGTCCGTTATTGTTTCAGGGAATCACAGGGAGGAGATTCAGTTCCTAGTGCTCCCCGTTTCCTCTTCGCCCGTTATTCTGGGATATCCCTGGCTGTGCCTACATAACCCCACTATTGATTGGCAAACTGGGAGAATAACGGCATGGAGTACGTTCTGCCTTAGTGCCTGTCTCCAATCAGCGGCGTGTGCCCCATCTGTGAAAGTGCCTCTGCCCGATTCATCTCCACCGGATTTATCTAAGGTACCTGAGGTTTATCACGATTTGGGGCAAGTGTTCAGCAAATCTCGGGCGTTGTCTTTACTCCCCCCCCCCCATCGTCCGTATGACTGCGCCATTAATCTGAAGGCTGGGGCCCCACTACCTGCTAGCCGCCTTTACAGCCTGTCAGCCCCGGAGCGCGAGGCCATGGATACATACATTAAGGAATCCTTGGCCTCTGGGATCATCCGCCCGTCATCTTCGGCCGTGGGGTCCGGTTTTTTCTTTGTTGGTAAGAAGGACGGTTCACTACGCCCCTGTATTGACTTCCAGGGGCTGAATGAAATAACGGTCAAGGCTAAATATACACTGCCCTTGATGAACACTGCGTTTGACTCCCTCCAGGGGGCATCATGGTTTACTAAACTGGACCTCAGGAATGCCTACCATCTAGTGCGCATTAGAGAAGGAGATGAGTGGAAGACGGTTTTTCGGACCCCCAGCGGTCATTTTGAGTACCTGGTAATGCCGTTTGGGTTGACTAACGCCCCAGCCGTTTTCCAGCGTTTGATCAACGATGTACTACGGGATTTTTTGAACTCATTTGTTTTCGTTTATCTTGATGATATCCTCATCTTCTCCCGCTCACTAGAGGAACATCGAGTGCATGTCCGTAGGGTATTACAGCGCCTCCTGGAGAACCAGTTGTTCGTCAAGGCCGAAAAATGTGAGTTTCACACTGATCAGACCTCCTTCTTAGGATTTATTATTGCTCGTAACCAGGTGATTCCTGACCCTGCCAAGGTCAAGGTAGTGGTGGAATGGCCTGCACCCACCTCCAGAAAGCAGCTTCAAGGGTTCCTGGGGTTTGCTAATTTTTATAGGAGGTTCGTGCCTAACTTTGGTAATATTGCTCGTCCTTTGACTGCTCTCATCTCCCCTAAGATTTCATTCTGCTGGAGTAAGGAAGCAGCCGATGCTTTTGAGAAGCTCAAGAGGGAGTTCGCCTCGGCCCGAGTCCTTACCCAGGTGGATCCGAAGCTTCAGTGCTTGGTGGAGGTGGACGCGTCTGATGCGGGAGTTGGAGCAGTACTCTCCCAACGATCTCCTGTGGATGGTAAGATTCGCCCTTGTGCTTTTTTCTCTCATCGTCTCTCCCCTGCAGAGAGGAATTACAGCATCGGGGACAGGGAGTTACTGGCTGTGAAATTGGCCTTGGAGGAATGGAGACATTGGCTGGAGGGGGCTGCTCAGCCGTTCGTGGTTTGGACTGATCACCGTAATCTGGAGTACCTCAGGACGGCTAAGCGCCTGAATGCACGCCAGGCTCGCTGGTCCCTCTTCTTCGGCCGGTTTAATTTTACCATCACGTACCGGTCGGGAAGCAAGAACGGTAAGCCGGACGCTCTCTCCCGGTAGTTTGACCCCCCATCCTCCGAGGACCAGGAGACCCCTATCCTGCCGCCTTCCTGCGTCGTGGGCGCCCTGTCCTGGGGAATCTGCAAGACGGTTCGCCAGGCCCAGAAGACTGAGCCGGACCCTGGGGGGGGGGGGCGGGCCGCTTGTTTGTTCCACGCGCTGTCCGAGGCAAGGTGATTGAGTGGGGTCATGCTTCCAAGTTGGCTTGTCATCCTGGAGTGGGTCGGACTGTGGATCTCCTCCAAAGGACCTTCTGGTGGCCAGGGTTGCGGAAGGACGTTGTTGGCTATATCCGGGCCTGCCCTCAGTGCGCCACCGGGAAGACTACGTCATCTTCCTCGGCGGGCTTACTTCATCCGTTACCTGTTCCTTCACGCCCCTGGTCTCATGTAGCTATGGACTTTGTGACTGGGTTACCCACTTCAGATGACTACACCACAGTGTTAGCCATTGTTGACCGGTTCTCGAAGGCGGCCCATTTTGTGCCACTTTGGGGTCTGCCTTCGGCCCAGGAGACTGCGGACCTCCTGGTGCAACACGTGATACGTCTTCATGGCATCCCTGCGGATATTGTGTCTGATCGAGGACCCCAGTTTGTATCTCAAGTTTGGAAGGCCTTCTGCACGGCACTTGGAGCCACTGCCAGCCTCTCCTCTGGCTATCATCCCCAAAGTAATGGTCAGTGTGAGAGGGCTAATCAGGAGCTGGAGACCGCCCTCCGTTGTGTCATCTCCTCCTGCTCATCCTCCTGGAGCAAGTTCCAGCCCTGGATTGAGTACGCTCACAACGCCACGATCTCCACGGCCACGGGCGTCTCCCCGTTTAAAGCCTCGTGTGGGTTTGATCCTCCGTTGTTTCCTGAGGAGGAGAAGGAGGTAGCGGTTCCTTCAGTCCAGGCACATATTAAGCGCTGCCGGCGAGTGTGGCTCCTCGCTCGCCAAGCTTTGTTGAAGACCACTGAACGTAATATCCAGGTGGCCAACCGGCACAGGAGACCCGCCCCGGACTATAAGGTGGGTCAGAAGGTTTGGTTATCTACTCGGAATATTGGTGTGCCGGCTGAAAAGCGTAAGCTAACTAAACGCTTTATTGGTTCCTACACCATTAATCGGATTGTTAACCCTGTGTCTGTGCGCTTGTCTCTCCCCTCTTCGATGCATATCTGCCCCACTTTTCATGTCTCCCAGGTCAAGCCGTACGTCTCTGACCCCCTGTGCCCTGCTCCCGCGGCACCCCCACCCCCAAGGATGATCGATGGCCATCCGGCCTGGGGGGTGACTGCCATCTTGGATGTTCACAGGCGGGGTCGGGGCCTTCAGTATTTGGTGGACTGGGAGGGCTTTGGACCGGAGGATCGGTCTTGGATTCGCCCAGCGTTGATCTTGGATAAGCAGCTGATTCGCGACTTCCACCGGGCGAATCCAGGTAGGATTGGGCAGGTGCCTGGAGGCACTGCTAGAGGGGGGAGTACTGTCATGGCGGCCTCTGGGCCATCATTGGCATCATTATCTCCAGCTGCGCACAGATCCACAGGTGTTAATCAGCAGCTGTTAAAAGCCAGCGTTGCTGACAGCTCAGTACGGAGTCGTTTGTCCTCCTCGTCAGAGAAAGAACCAGAACTCCGCTCTCTGGCCTCGTCAAGGTATTCTCTTGTCTCGTCAGAAACTGTCTCGTCAAGAACTGTCTTGTCTATCACTGACTCGTCAAAGTCTGCCTCGTCAAGAACTGTCTTGTCTAACACTGACTCGTCAGAGTCTGCCTCGTCAAGAACTGTCTTGTCAAAAACTGTCTCATCAGAGTCTGTCTCGTCAGAAGCTGCCTCGTCAGGATCTGTCTCGTCAGGAACCTCTCTGGCTTCGTCAAGAACCTCTCCTGCCTCGCCTAGGACTTCTGTTCAAAGTCAAGCACGTAAGAGAGCTGTTTATTACTCTACACCCAACCTCTACCCCTGTGCACAGGTGGACCCCCCTGGCGGCGGACCTGCGTCCCCAGCTGACGGGGAGTACTGGCCACCGTTACCGGTGGAGTTTGTGTCATCGTCATCTGTCGTGTCATCGTCACCACGTTCTGTGGAATCACTCACCTCGTCATCATCTGGATTGTCATGGTCACCACGCTCAGTGGAGTCACTCGTCTTGTCATCAGCTGGTTTGTCATCGTCCCGGTCTGTGGTGTCACAGCCGGAGTCTCTGGAAGTCCTGTCCTCGCCACAGTCACAGGTGGAAGCCTCAGCACGTTCACGGACGCCTTCACCTCCACGTTGCACGGCCGCTGGTTCTCAGCAGGACGTAACCTGTGCTTCTCCCAAGTAAGCCTCACTACTGATAGCTTGTCATTAGCGTGGGACAAAAGTAATTGTCTGTGCTTATATGTTCCAGGGTTGCCGGGTCTCCGTCCAGAGTGCTCAGCTCCAGTGACCAGGATACTATCCACGCTCTCACATTTGCACTACACACCCTTTCACTATAATAAAGATTATTGTTCACTAATTTACCCGTGTCAGTGTCTGTCTCCTGGGTCCCGAAACATGTCAGTGGTATCCTTGTTGTTTCTGCATTTGGGTCCTTTATCTGGTGAAGCATGTCAGTACAGCAGGTGAAACCTGTTATATTGTAATCTATGCTTTTATTTGTGAATTGCGGTGTAGTGGAGGCCACTTCCTCTTACGCCACTGCACTGCCTCTATAAATGCCAGCGGGAATCTTAGCTTGGCCTTTTTGCCGATGCCCCTGCCTGGTGGCTGTAGTGTGTGTGTTCAGCTCTCAATAAAGCTAAGTTCCATCATGCCCTTGGCCTCGTCATTCAAGAGGTAATTTCATACATAACATTTTGGCGACTAGAATAAAAAATGGAAGCATGTGTTTCACCACTTCGGCCCTTCCTGGAGCTCCCGGGCAAGCCACCTGTGTCCTGGTCAAGATGGTTTGCCGCTTTTCAAAACTACATTGCGGTGCTCGACCTGGGTGAGCTAGCTAAACGGAGGGCACGTGTGCTTCTGGTGCATAATTTGGGGTTTGAGGGCCAGTGTATCCTGCGTACACTCGGGGCTACCGACTTGTGTGAGGATGTGGTTGAGTTGCTAGCACGCCATTTCCACATCCCAGATAACGTTACCATCCGGAGGATTCGGTTCCAACAACGACACCAGTGAGTGGATGAGCCTGTCCGCCAGTTTGTCACCGACCTACAGCAGCTGGCTGCTGTTTCCGGCCATTGGAGAAGGGAATGGTTCGTGACCAGTGGTCGGAACACACAACCAGCAGTGCTTTATAAGCTAGGCTGCTTTCAGCGCCGAGTGACCTGACATTAGCCGAGGCTGTCGAGCTAGCTCTCCAGGTGGAGACCACAGACAAGCTAGCTTCTGAGCTAAAGTTCAGGTTCAGGATCAGGTTACTTTATTTGTACCCGTAGGTAGATTTGTTTTGCAGTCAGGTGACATCTATATTTACAAACCACAATTACATTCAACATGAACACAAACACAGGCACACATGAGGCTGACTATAAACATGATAAAAGTACTCAAGGCTCCATCAATCAGGACATAAGACAAAGAGATAAGAGAGAAGGGTCATATTAAAAAGTTAAAGACTAGTCAAAGAGGTTAAAAACTCAAAAGTCTAAAACCCAATAAAAGATTTAGAACCCAAATAAAAAACCTACAAAAATAAGTAAATATAAAATGAAATTAATAAATAGGTAACTAAATTATGTGCAATATATTGTTACAACTTGTTCAACTCTTTGACAGCAGCAGGAGCAAAGCTGTTTTTGTAGCGCAGGGTTTTACTTTTTGGGATAGCAAACCTCCATCTGGAGGGAAGAAGCTGAAAGTGGCAGTGTTAAGGGTGGGAGTCATCATTTAAAATGGAGGTAGCAATCCTCTGTACCTGTCTGGTGTACAGGGATGTCAGGCTCAGCTGTGACTCACCAAGCAAACGACTGGACCATCTAACAACCTGATCCAAGGATTTCCTCTGTTTCAGTTTTATCTGACCAAACCATGACACTAAAGAAAAGGATAAAACAGATTCAATAAAAGCCCGATAAAACATTGTCATTATGGTTCGGTAAATTTGGAAGCGTGCAAGTTTCCTTAAACAATGCAAATGTTGCTGACCCTTTTTGCACACCCTTTCACAGTTCTCTTCAAAGTTTAAATTACTATCAATAATCGTCCCAAGATATTTGTAGGATTGTACACATTCAGTGGTCTGGCCTTTTTGTACAGTGACTTCGTGCCTGGGAGTTTTCCTCCTAAAGTCAATAATCATATCTTTAGTTTTTGTCGTATTCAGCTGCAGGTAGGAATCCTCACACCAGTGAACAAAATCATCAACTACTGGGCCGTGGCCATTCTCACCATCCTGGAGGAGACTGACAACAACTGAATCATCAGCATACTTTATAATGTGTCTGTTGTCATGTCTGCTCCGACACATGTTTGTGTACAGGATGAAGAGTAGTGGTGACAACACACACCCCTGAGGAGAGCCAGTAGAAGAACACTTTTGGTCAGACAATGTACCATTGACCCTTACTCTCTGTGTCCTGTTGGTTAAAAAATCTAGAATCCAACCCACCAGATTACTGCTCAAATCAAATTGTTGCAGGAGCCTTTCAACTCAACTTTCAAGTGGCGCCAGTCACAATAGCAGACCCTGTCAGCGAGGATATCACGGCCGACGAAATATATACTACGAGCGTGACAGCAAGGCGTCTGCGTCGACGAGTGACGCCGACAAGCGAGCCTCAGTTTCCTCCGGAGCTCGGCCACAGTGGACAGGAGGATCTGGAGCTTCAATGGTGGCCACTGCAGCAGCTTCACAAAGAGATCCTACCATATATATATATATATATATATATATATATATATATATAAATACACTACCGTTCAAAAGTTTGGGGTCACTTAGAAATTTCCTTATTTTTGAAAGAAAAACACTTTTTTTCAATGAAGATAACTTTAAACTAATCAGAAATACACTCCATACTTTGCTAATGTGGTAAATGACTATTCTAGCTGCAAATGTCTGTTTTTTGGTGCAATATCTACATAGGTGTATAGAGGCCCATTTCCAGCAACTATCACTCCAGTGTTCTAATGGTACAATGTGTTTGCTCATTGCGTCAGAAGGCTAATGGATGATTAGAAAACCCTTGTGCAATCATATTAGGTCTGCAATGCTGTAATTGCTGCAAATGGAGGATTCTTTGACGAAAGCAAAGTTTGAAGGAAAAAATTATTATTTCAAATACAAATCATTATTTCTAACCTTGTCAATGTCTTGACTATATTTTCTATTCATTTTACAACTCTTGGTGGTAAATAAGTGTGACTTTTCATGGAAAACACAAAATAATTGTCTGGGTGACCCCAAACTTTTGAACGGTAGTGTATATATATATATATATATATATATATATATATATATATATATATATATATATATACATATATATATATATATATATATATTTATACTGCTCAAAAAAATATAAGGAACACTTTTTAATCTGAGTAAGCTGGACTAGCCTGCCACAATTTCTTCACTTTAAGTTTTGGAGTGTTTTCATTTCCATCAAAAGACGTGGCATCTTTTCATTCTTAACACACTATCCAGTCCATATCAGAGTAAATATCCAGCTTATTTTTACCTCCGCCAAGGAGGTTATGTTTTCATCGGCATTGGTTTGTCTGTCTGTCTCTCTGTCTGTCTTTCTGTCTGTTTGTTAGCAAGATAACTCAAAAAGTTATGGACGGATTTTCATGAAATTTTCACAGATTGTCAGAAATGGGGTATCCTACAGATGATTAGATTTTGGTGGTGATCCGGATCACCGTCCAGAAGAAAACCGCCATTACGGAAAATGCGATTTTCGTGAATAACTACTGAACCACTAATCCTATCATTGTGAATCCAATTGCTAGTCATATGTTTTCATGGTCAAGGAATCTGAAAACGTACACACAAACACTGTATGGGGGGAACTGTGGCGCTTGGCGGAGGTCTGCGCTCTCCGAGTGCTTTTCTAGTTTCCCATTAAAATCTGATGTGTTTTCAAAGTGTTCCTTTAATTTTTTTGAGCAGTATATATATACACACGTGGACAAAATTGTTGGTACCCCTCTGTTAATGAAAGAAAAACCTACATTGGTCACAGAAATAACTTGAATCTGACAAAAGTGGTAATAAATAAAAATTCTAAAAATTAACCAGTGAAAATTACACAATGCTTTTGAATTGTGGTTCAACAGAATTATTTTAAAAAACAAACTCATGAAACAGGCCTGGACAAAAATGATGGTACCCCTAGAAAAGATTGAAAACAATGTGACCATAGGGACATGTTCAACCAAGATGTGTCCTCTAATTAACATCACAGGTGTCTACAAACTTGTAATCAGTCAGTCGGCCTATTTAAAGGGTGACAAGTAGTCACTGTGCTGTTTGGTGACATGGGTGTGTACCACACTAAACATGGACCAGAGGAAGCAAAGGAAAGAGTTGTCTCAGGAGATTAGAAAGAAAATTATAGACAAGCCTGTTAAAGGTAAAGGCTATAAGACCATCTCCAAGCGGCTTGATGTTCCTGTGACTACAGTTGCATATATTATTCAGAAATTTAAGATCTACAGGACTGTAGCCAACCTCCCTTGACGTGGCCGCAGGAGGAAACTTGATGAAAAATGGAAGAGACGGATAATACGAATGGTAACAAAAGAGCCCAGAACAACCTCTAAACACATTCATGATGAACTCCAAGGTCAAGGTACATCAGTGTCAGATCGCACCATCCGTCGTTGTTTGAGCCAAAGTGGACTTCATGGGAGATGACCAAGGAGGACACCGCTGTTGAAAACAAATCATAAAAAAGCCAGACTGGAATTTGCCAAACTGCATGTTGACAAGCCACAAAGCTTCTGGGAGAATGTCCTATGGACAGACGAGACAAAACTGGAACTTTTTGGCAAGGCACATCAGCTCTATGTTCACAGATGCAAAAATGAAGCATACCAAGAAAAGAACACTGTCCCTACTGTGAAACATGGAGGAAGATCTGTTATGTTCTGGGGCTGCTTTGCTGCATCTGGCACAGGGTGTCTTGAATCTGTGCAGGGTACAATGAAATCTCAAGACTATCAAGGTATTCTAGAGAAAAATGTGCTGCCCAGTGTCAGACAGCTTGGTCTCAGTCGCAGGTCATGGGTCTTGCAACAGGATGATGACCCAAAACACACAGCTAAAAACACCCAAGAATGGCTAAAAGCGAAACATTGGACTATTCTAAAGTGGCCTTCTATGAGCCCT
Source organism: Pholidichthys leucotaenia (assembly GCA_020510985.1). NCBI lineage: Eukaryota > Metazoa > Chordata > Actinopteri > Cichliformes > Pholidichthyidae > Pholidichthys > Pholidichthys leucotaenia. The sequence goes on along the minus strand of CM035842.1, from coordinate 357,961,457 downwards.
GATCTAAATCCTATAGAACATCTGTGGAAGGAGCTGAAACATGCCGTCTGGAGAAGGCACCCTTCAAACCTGAGACAACTGGAGCAGTTTGCTCATGAAGAGTGGGCCAAAATACCTGCTGAGAGGTGCAGAAGTCTCATTGACAGTTACAGAAATCGTTTGATTGCAGTGATTGCCCCAAAAGGTTGTGCAACAAAATATTAAGTTAAGGGTTCCATCATTTTTGTCCAGGCCCGTTTCATGAGTTTGTTTTTTAAAATAATTCTGTTGAACCACAATTCTGGAATTTCCCCATTGTGGGACTAATAAAGGCTTATCTTAATTCAAAAGCATTGTCTGATTTTCATTGGTTAATTTTCATAGAATTTTTATTTATTACCACTTTTGTCAGATTCAAGTTATTTCTGTGACCATTGTGGGTTTTTCTTTCATTAACAGAGGAGTACCAACAATTTTGTCCACGACTGTATATGTGTGTGTGTGCGCGCATGTGTGTGTGTGTGTGTGTGTGTGTGTGTGTTTTCATAAAAATTCATATAACTCAGTGTAGCATAGAATTTTTCTATCAGTGTGTTTAAAAAAAGCATAATGGCTGTATTTAGGAGCATTTATGGACCCTTGCTGCATGATTATTTTGGATTAGAAGACAAACCCTGTGTGTATATATATATATATATATATACTGTATATATATATATATATATATTTAGTTTATGTGAAACGTTCAGTGTGGTTTTAATTGATAATATTGTCTTTTGCTTTAGTTCTGTGCTTTAGTTTAGGAAACACGGCAATGTTTTAGTTTAATGGACTTTTGGTAGAATAAAGAAGAATAACCCACCTTGCCATGTGGGGTGGGATGGTAGTCCACCCGCTCCCCCATTTTAGGTTTTTCGTGTGAATGTGTTAGGCCATTTAGTGATTTTGTGGAGAATGTGCACAAGGATGAGACTGAGTTATTCCTCAGGTTCAGCTTTATTCACAGATCACATACTCCAACAATCTCAAAGCAGAAAAAGAGGATGAATTTTCTCACATCTGTCCCTTTTATACCCGGGACATCAAACCTACAGTCACATGGTGTTTAATCAAACATACAGTCACATGGTACTTAATCCCAGTCACAATGTGACTTCCTCCGATCTTCACACCATCCACCTCCTACTCTCCTGTGGTCAGGAAATCTCTCAAGGTCATCTCCTTGGAACAAAAGGCCCAATCTCACACTCTGCTGTTACCTCTCGGAGGCTCAGTCCCTTTGTTCCACGAGACGTGAAGCACACAATAAACATACAGTGAAATATCTGTGGAGCGTATGAAACCAACATATGTGTCCCACATGACCCCCCCAAACGTCTAAAATGGAACAATCATAACTAAAGATGCATGTCATAATAAAATCACTACATATCAGTCCACCTGCCGCTTAGGCCGTAGTCTTCTGCCGTATTTGCTGTAAGCCGGCTTTACTGCCTGTGGATTAGAACTGTTAGTCAGTCTCTGTGGGTGTTCTTGGGAATGGTCTCTAGGGGGTCTGCCGCGACAGGAGGCCGTCGCCAACTGCACAGGTTCATCAGCCATCACAAAAGCAGGTTTGAGTCTGTTAATGCCAATTGTCTCCTTTCTGCCTCCCAAATCTAGCAAAAAATGCTTATCTCCTGTTTCCAGCACTCTGAACGGTCCATCATAAGGCGGCCGCAAGTTTGGGCGATTGGCATCATGTCTGACAAAAACAAACTCCGCATTTTTTTAAGCTTTAGGCACAAAAACGCGTGGGAAACTGTGATGAACTGGTCCAGGAAGCGTGCTCGCTCCCGTGTCGCTCTGCGACCGCTGAGCGGGGGGGCACTCTGGTGCAGGATTATCCGGGAGAAACTCCCCAGGCAGCCGGAGTGGCTGCGCAAAGACTAACTCAGCTGGGGAGGCTTTTAAATCCTCTTTAGGTGCAGAACGCAACCCCAATAAAACCCATGGTAGCTTGTCCACCCAATTTGTATCCGTGAGCGACGCTCTGAGGGCCGCTTTCAATGACCTGTGGAAACGTTCACATAAACCATTAGCCTGTGGGTTGTACGCGGTAGTGCGGTGAATCGTTACCCCTAGGCTGCGGGCCATCGATGACCAGAGTTCGGAAACAAATTGAGGGCCTCTGTCGGACATTATGTCCGACGGAACTCCAAAGCGCGCTACCCAAGCTGTTAAAAACGCGCGCGCCACCTCCTCGGCTGTGGTTGATGCCAGAGGGACCGCCTTCGGCCAACACGTGGTGCGGTCCACCATAGTCAAAAGATGTGTGTACCCCTGTGACGATGGAAGGGGGCCTACCAAGTCGACATGCACATGATCAAAGCGCTTAGCCGGGATGTGAAAAGGCTCCAAAGGAGCTCTAGTGTGTCTGTGTATTTTGGCTCGCTGACACGCTACGCAGGCTGTAGCCCATTCCTTGACCTGTTTGCACAACCCCGGCCATACAAATTTCTCTCCTACCATTTTGACCGATGCGCGCACCCCTGGGTGCGCTAGAGAATGGATCGAGTCAAAAACACGGCGGCGCCACGCAGCTGGTACCACCAGACGCGGCCGCCCAGTGGAGATATCGCAGATTAGCGGGGGCATACCGTCTTGCAGCTCCCTGTCCTCCAGCCTTAACCCTGTTGGTCCAGACTGGAGCGTGCGCACGTCCGCGTCGCTAACCTGCTCCGCCGCCATGGCTGCATATTCTAACCCTACGCGGACCGGGGCTGCGCGCGCTTCCGCGTTGCTACCCTGGCCCGCGGCCATGGCTGCAGAGTCTGCCCCCACGGGGCCTGGAGCTGTCACAGCACGTGAGAGGCAGTCTGCCACCACATTATGTTTACCTGCGACATGCTGAATATCGGTGGTAAACTCCGATATCGCGGCCAGCTGTCTCTGCTGCCGGCCCGACCAAGGTTCCGAAATCTTGGCCATTGCAAAAGTCAGCGGCTTGTGGTCCACGAACGCGGTGAAACGACATCCTTCCAGCCAGAACTGGAAATGGCGGATGGCCAAGTGTAGTGCCAACAACTCCCTGTCGAACGCGCTGTACTTTTGCTCGCTATCGCACAAGGTTTTGCTGAAAAACGCAAGCGGTTGCCAGGTCTCAGCTACATACTGTTCAACGACCGCCCCCACTGCTAAATCGGACGCGTCAGTGGTGAGCGCCAAGCGTGCCATTGAAACTGGGTGTGCCAACAAGGTAGCGTTTGCCAAAGCTGATTTGACTTGAGAGAATGCGCGCTCCCGCTCAGGAGACCATTCGATTTTATTCGTGGGTTTTTGTTTTTTTAGTGCAGCGTACAATGGTTGCATGAGCCGCGCTGCGCTGGGGAGGAAACGGTTATAAAAATTAACCATTCCCAAAAACTCCTGTAACGCTTTAACCGTTTGAGGGTGGGGAAAATTTGTTATTGCGCGCACTTTATCGGGTCGAGGGACCGCTCCTTCTGGTGAAACGCGATGCCCCAAAAAATCAATCTGCGCCACCCCAAACTGACACTTCGCTGGGTTAATTATTAACCCGTGCTCTGCTAACCTCCGGAAAACTGCTGTGAGATGGCTTTCGTGTTTGTCTTCGGACGTGCTGGCTACCAAAATGTCGTCCAAATAGACAAACACGAAAGGGAGGTCACGTAGGACCGCGTCCGTCATGCGCTGGAACGTCTGCGCCGCACCCTTGAGTCCAAAAGGCATGCGCAAAAACTCAAAAAGCCCGAAAGGAGTTATTACCGCTGTTTTGGGTATGTCCTGAGCGCGCACTGGAACCTGATGGTAACCGTGCACCAAATCTATTTTAGAAAAAATGCGCGCCCCCGCCAAATGAACCGAAAAATCTTGGATGTGCGGGATCGGGTAGCAGTCGTGTGCAGTGGCATTATTCAACCTGCGGAAATCACCGCAAGGTCGCCACGAGCCATCAGCCTTTGGGACCATGTGCAATGGTGAAGCCCAGGGGCTTTTCGAACGCCTGATGATGCCCAGTTTTTCCAGGTTGGCAAACTCCTCGCACGCTATGGTCAGTTTAGCTGAGTCCAGGCGCCGAGCTTTTGCAAAAACGGGCGGGCCGGTGGTAGTGATATAGTGTTCCACCCCATGTTTAGCCACTGTTGCCAAAAACGTTGGGACTGTGAGTGCTGGGAACTGAGTGAGGAGTGCATGGAACTTATCACCCGCAGCTGTGACGTTGGTTTGTGCAGTTGGCGGCGCCACTCGAGCTGTGCAGGGAATAGAGTGAAAAGATGAAGATGTCTATTAGCAAGATCAACCAATAAACCATGTGAGCACAAAAAATCAGCCCCTAACATGTTGAAATTAACTGCAGCTACAACAAAAGTCCACTCAAATGCACGGCCCTGCAAAGACAGAAGCAGAGTCCTCTCACCGAAGGTCTTAATCGCTGAGCCGTTCGCTGCTGACACCAGGGAGCCCTTAGACGGTGTCAGCCGGTCCGCGTAGGATGGCGTGATGAAGCTCAGCTGGGAGCCTGTGTCCATGAGGTAATTGCCCCTCCTCGAGCGTGCATCCATCAGGTAGAGCAGCTTGTTCTCTTCACCGAGGGCCGCAGCCGCTACCGACCCCCGGTCTTGGCGTTTCCCGAACGCTTGAAGTGGCACGGTGGGAGGCACTTGTGTGCCCTCTCTGCAAAGCGGCGATGATAGAAGCACAGGATGTCATCCGCTCCGTGTCGCTTGGTCCTGACTGCTGCCGTCGCCGGTGAGTCTGGTGCTGCAACCACTGGCCCCATGCCGTCTCCGGACGTTGCTCCTAGCTCTGCTGCTGCGGCCGAAACCGCGCTCTGTTTGTGGGCGTCAACGAGTCGCTGCGCCTCCTTGCTCAGCCCATGGTAATCTCGCCGGGCCAACCGAGGTGAGTCTGCCAGGGTAATTCTCACCGCTGGTGGCAGGGTCCGGAGGAAAAGGTGGGCGAAGATAAATTCGCAATCCTCTGAGTCTTTCAGCCTCAGCATTTTCACCATCAGGTCTATGGGTCTGTCGTTCTCCGACTCCGTCAACGTTAGGAGCCCTTCTGCTCGCTGTTGCACCAAGGGGGTGAAGTGGCTTATAAGCACAGTCTTCAATGTGCTGTATTTGTCGCTGTCCGGTGGGTGATTGACCAGATCTTCCACCCTCTGGACTGTGTGGCTATCCAGCTTCGCCACCACATGGTAGAATTTCGTGTCGTCCTTCGAGATTCTCCGGAGGTTGAACTGCGCCTCGACTGCGCTAAACCAGGAGCGCGGACTATGCTGCCAGAAGTCGGGCAGCCGGAGTGTGGTGGCAGCCAACAGGCTGGCTTCTACCGAGCCCCGCTTGGGAGAATTATCTCTGCTCATTCTTCGTCGTAAGGTCACCAGTGTGGAGAATGTGCACAAGGATGAGACTGAGTTATTCCTCAGGTTCAGCTTTATTCACAGATCACATACTCCAACAATCTCAAAGCAGGAAAAGAGGATGAATTTTCTCACATCTGTCCCTTTTATACCCGGGACATCAAACCTACAGTCACATGGTGTTTAATCAAACATACAGTCACATGGTACTTAATCCCAGTCACAATGTGACTTCCTCCGATCTTCACACCATCCACCTCCTACTCTCCTGTGGTCAGGAAATCTCTCAAGGTCATCTCCTTGGAACAAAAGGCCCAATCTCACACTCTGCTGTTACCTCTCGGAGGCTCAGTCCCCTTGTTCCATGAGACGTGAAGCACACAATAAACATACAGTGAAATATCTGTGGAGCGTATGAAACCAACATGTGTCCCACAATTTCAGTTTTAGTTTTATTAGTGCGTGATTTGGGTCCTAAATCGGGGAGGATCTTAATTGTGTGTCTGCTTTTGGACTTTTCTACGGGGATGGGGGGGCGGGGGTGTTATATTGTAATATATGCTTTTATTTGTGAAGTGCGGTGTAGTGGCAGCTGCTACCTCTTACGCCACTGCACCGCCTCTGTAAATACCAGCGGGCATCTTAGTTTGGCCTCTTTGCCCATGCCCCTGGCTGGTGGCTGTAGTGTGTGTGTTCAGCTCTCAATAAAGCTAAGTTCCATCGTGCACCTGGCCTCGTCATTCAAGAGGTAATTTCATACATAACAAAGCCCTTGTGGAGAACATGGTATAGGTACGATTTTTCAGTCTCCAGAATTTCACTATGTCGCAATCGCACCAATTCATGTGAATTCTACCAATCCCCACAAATTTATGTGACCTTGGAACTTTGTCCTGTCACCGCAACTTTCCTGCACTTTTGGGCAATCTCCGTCATCTTCCGCAAATTTCACCAATCAAATTTGTCCCTGAGTAGCGCTGGGCTGGACCTGGAGTAATCCCCATGAGAGCCCCTCCCCCTGATAGGACTCAGACAGGCATGGGAAGAGAAAGAATATTCTGTAATTAAAAAAAAGAAGAAAAAACAGACTTCAATAGTGAATACAGAAGAACAGAATGAATTATTTTTTCTCTGCAGCCTGGGACCAGTGTTTGTTCACTGTTGTGAGGGAGTTTTTAAATGACAGTACTGACAATTTGTTTTATACTTTGACAAGCATTCAATGCAGTTTAGTGGTTGCAATGGCTAATTCTTTAATTCATCTTTTATTTAATTTAAGACCACATTTCACCAGTTGCTGTGGGGGGTAAATCAGGCCAAAAGTCGGGCATAAAATCTTAGTGTGTGGCCAGCCTCAGCCTGTTACAGCATGGATTTTTCCCTCTCCTTCAGTCAGTTGTGGCAGTTGGCTGCCTCTCCCTGTCTGGTTTTTCTGAATGATTCTTCTTGTTGAAACGTTTTTTTTTTTCTTCCCCACTCTTTTCAAAGTTTTTGCTCATAGGGAATTTACTGATTGTTGGGTTTGTCTTTCTAAAATTTGGGGTTTTTTACCCTACAGTTTGAAGTCCCTTGATATGACTGATGTTATGAATCAATGATAATTTCATTAAACCTCAGCAAAGCTAACTGTACATAGCACAACTGAAGTTTGCAGTACAGAAAACTAGCAATAATAGCATGTTTGCCAAAGATCAGCTATCCTGATCAGTCTTAATGAAAGTGAACAAAATTACCTCTTGATGTTTCAAAATTTAATCTTCTGCTAAAAATCAGACAGACAGAAGACTAAGTAGAAGGCTGTAGTGGTAAATTTGCATATTTAAAAAAACACATTTTACAGTCTGGGTGACATGAACCTAACAATACTATTTTCCACAACTGTTGAGTCTCTTAAAAATATTTTAAAAATGTATAAAATCACTGTTAAACACTGCACTTTCATTAAACCTTCACATCTTTTGTTTTTTTCATCTACTGTTTATTGTGTCTCTGTTCAAACATGTTAGGTTCTGACCTGCAGTACTAATGTGTTTTGACTGCATGTTTCCTTTATTTATTGGAGCACACCCTGGAAGCCTTTTATACAGCCTTTCTAGCCTGTAGGTGCTTTGCCATACAGTTTCCCATCATCCAAATATTTGAATGAATTTAATAGGCTAGTAAATACAATTTTTATTGGCCCACATGACACGATGACCATATGTTGCTTTAAATTACAGGTGTTTTTATTTATGTCCTTTCCTGGCTTTGATGTACATGCAATTCCCCGTCAGTATCGTGCATTATGATGCAAACATGTTTGGGTTTGACACCCTTCTCTATTGTCAGCACAGTGAGTAAGTTCACAAGGTGGAACACACAACACATAATAAATACAAATATTTATGTTAGTATAAATATAATAAACCTCACAGCCCTCCCAAGCTTTGATATGTAAATGATGGTTTTACGTCAGCATAGAATGTGATGCAAGCATATTTGGGTTTCACACCTACTGCAGGAACACTAAGAGACTGGACAAGCTGGAATACACAGCATGTAATTATTGCAAATATTATGAATATGCCTGCTTTTGTTTTGGGAAGCTAACCAGCCATTACCAAATTTAGCCTCTGTACTAAGATACCATGCAGCTTTATGGATTTGTTATAAATTATCCCAACTTCACAGACTCCTAATCCAACCTGATCTAACCAAAATAGTGTGTTTTCCACACTATGCAACATATGCACCAACATTTTCATGTGCACATGATACGTACTCAACACCACTACTGTCACACAATGGAATAAAACCCTCTGACACCCAACTGCCTCAAAGTTTCATTTCACCATGCTTTTTTTCCACATTCACTTCCACCTTCTGCCTCCACATGCAACTTTCTTTACCCATTAATACACATTATTTGGTGGTTAAGGTTAGTGTAATGTTTAGGGCTAGGCACTGAAACTGCTTGGTGTCAGATAATAGTTTGGGATGGAGTCTATTTTAAACACATTTCAGCCCACCCGCACATGTCACTGTGGTGTACCAATATGGTGTCCTGTATACCCTGGGTGTAGTGGGGTGACGGCCCCGCCTTTCTGGTTCCGCCATCACCAGGGGTATAAAGGGAAGACGCGGAAGAGCTCTTCCTCTTTTGTTATCGACCCCTTGACCTGTACGGAGCACCTGTAAGTTTGTTGTTTGATATAATAAAGCTACGTTCACTGTACCTCCAGCCTGGTTATTTATCATACGAGTTATTGACATAGCATTTGGCAACGAGGAAAAAGATATGGAGCGAGTTGTTTCTGCTTTTTGTCCATTTTTGGAGGTTCCGGGGGAGCCGCCGGTCCCCTGGGCTAGGTGGTTCATGGCTTTCCAGAGCTATCTGGTGGCCCTTAACCTCGGTGAGCTCGAGAAACTTGAGCGGGAGAGCTATACTGGTCCAAAATCTTGGCATGGAGGGTCAAAGAATCCTCAGCACATTAGGAGGGGCCGATACTTTTGAAGACGTGGTTGGGCTAATGGCGCGCTACTTTCGCGCCTCGGAAAACGTCACAGTCTGAAGAATTGAGTTTCGGCAGCACCACCAGCAGACAGGAGAGTCGGTGCAGCGCTATGTTGTAGACCTACGTCAGCTGGCGGGGGAGTGTCAATTTGCGAGCCCTAGAGGAAGAGATGGTCCGTGATCAACTAGCGGAGCACACTCTTTGTTCTGTGACACAATCAAGGCTCCTGACCTACCCGGGTGAAATGTCATTAGCCACAGCTATTGAGATAGTACAGCAGTTTGAAGCAGCAGAGAAGATAGCAAAGGATCTCAGCGAGACAACCACACTGACACACACCAAACCATGTTTGAAGGTGATGGCTGCGGACTTGGACAGCGAAGACAGCGTAAATGAAGAGGAATATGCTGCCACTATAAAAATTAGGTCCACCCCAGGTACACCAAGATGCTATGGCTGCAGGTCCGCCAGGCACCAGTACAAGGCAAGAGAGTGTCCGGTGAAGGGCAAACACTGTGGCAAGTGCGGTCTTCTACACCATTTCGCCAGAGCCTGCAAAAATTTTGGGTGAGGGGACCGAAGACGTGAGGTGGACTCCACCGCAGCGACTCCAACAGTTGTTCATACCGTCTTCCCGAGCATAGACGGGCGGATTTACTGCGACGTTTCGCTGGACGGTGTGGAAGTGCCGTTGTTGGTAGACACGGGATCAGCGATTTCCCTGTTGAACTGGCCTACTGTGAGGAGTCTGTTCCCACATTACCATGTGAGAGACCTGTCAACGCTGTACTTCGGCTATGGAGGAAGCAGGTTATCCGTCGTGGGTTCGTTGGAATTGACGGCGAGGTACAAGTCGGCAATGATGTCTAAAGTCCAGTTCGTAGTGACCGCTGGTGGGTCAAACATCATGGGATGTGACATGTTCTATGACCTGGGATTCACAATCACCTGCGGTGTCTGAGAGGAGTGGTCGGGCTGCAGTTTGTGGGACCGACCTGCTCTGCACATGGAGGATGACACAGTTTGGGACAGTGACTGACCTGGTATTACGGGAAGAGTGCAAGATCAGCAACGTGGAGCGCCATCTCAGGCAGGTTCCGATGCCATTGTCCAAGTTGCCCTGGATGTGTGAACTGGAAAGCACAGCGGAACGCCCGGGACAGCTGATGGAGCCAAGATGCCAGCTTCCTCGACTTCCGGAGTTGGTCCTGGTGATACCGTGAAGCGAGAAGCTCCAGGGGCTGTGCTGGTGTTTAGAATGAAAGATAGTGGGGCAGGACCAGCAGGCGTGGTTCTACGACGCACCAAACAACAACACTGGAGATCAAGGAGAACTCTGAATCGGGTCGGTGACGAGGCTCAACCCAGGGCGGGAGCCCGGTTACAACATGGTGGTCATTGGAAGCCCAATCAAGCTCCTCTGCGCATTGGTGAAGAGGTCCGGTCCAGGATAGAAGCTCGGGTGAGTGGCGTGCACGAGAAAAGAAAGTGACGATACGACCAGGGACGGCTGCAGGTGGTGGCTGCCCGGGAGGACGGCTACTTGAAACTGTCCAATGAATGGTGGAGAAGTGCTAATGAGCTATGGCAGGTGGATGAGAGGAAACACCGACGTGGCTCGTCCCCAGGGATGAAGAGGCGAAGGTACTCTGGGAGGGATCTGCCAGATGGAAATCCATGGGTTGGGTCTCCCAATGGGACTATAAGGTGACGGGGGGGGGGGGCTATTAGCATGGTGTGGTGGTGTTGCTGGTATAACATTTTACCCCAAGGTCGCATAGTTAATATGTACTAGTTGCATTTTGCCCTGTGTTGTTAAGAAAAAAAAAAAAAACCTCAACACTGTTTGTATTATGTTGGATATGTTGTTTGTGTGAAGTGTCCAAGTTGTGGGGTGGGTGTATTGGGGGTGGGGGCTGGCAACAAGGGATGAGTGTACATATTAACTGTTTGTGTTTTGTTAAGGAAGTTCTGATTGTATATATATATATATATATATATATATATGTGCTTAAGGAATTGTTTTAGTTTTCAGGAACATGACCATTTTGTTTTATGGACTCCATTATTTCAAAAACAGCAGAATAACCCGTCTAGCCGTGTCGAGGTGGGTCGGCAGTCTACCTGGCCCCCTCTAGTTTATGTTGTGTGAATGGATAGGCCTGTGTATATACATACACACACACACACATACAGTATATATATTGTACATAAATGTCATTTTTACTAGCACGCGTATCGGGTTTAAATTTGTGAGGGCCTCACTGGTGTGTTTGTCATTTTTCTGGGGGGGGGGGGGGGGTATGGTGTACCAATATGGCATCCTGTATACCCTGGGTGTAGTGGGGGTGACGGCCCCGCCTTTCCGGTTCCGCCGTCACCAGGGGTATAAAGGGCAGACGCGGAAGAGCTCTACCTCTTTCGCCGTCGACCCTTTGACCTGTACGGAGCACCTGTAAGTTTGTTGTTTGATATAATAAAGTTACGTTCACTGTACCTCCAGCCTGGTTATTCATCATACAAGTTATTGACATAACAGTCACTTCATGTCATTATAGCCAAAACCACTAGGTAACTTTTTTTTGCAAAACACTGCTATAGCTCCAGCCCAGTCTCAGCAAAATTAAGTCTGTATCCAGTGGAAACAAAAATTATTTTCATGTATAGTTAAGTCATATATATTTGGACTTTAGATTTTGAGCCTTTTGGATGTCTTTTTACTGTGGTATCAGTTTCTGAAATGAAATTACATATCAATATTTTAATCCCATTAGTAAATGTACAGTTACTCAGGTGCTAGGGTAAGGCCTGTCATGTGGAAATCATGGTCCCAGAGTCTGGAGGAAGAGTGAAGAGGCACAGAATCCAAGTAGCTTGAGGTTCAATGTAAAGTTTCCACAATCAGTGATATTTGGGGAGCCATGTCATCTGCTGGTGTTGGTCCACTGGGTTTTATCAAATCCAAGGTCAGCATAGCCGTCTGCCAGGAAATGTTAGAGCACTTCATGCTTTTCTCTGCTGACAAGCTTTATAGAGCTGCTGATTTCATTTTTCAGCAGAATCTGGCACTTGCCCACACTGCCAAAAGTAACAATACCTGGTTTAATGACCATGGTATCACTGTGCTAGATTGGCCAACAAACTCCTGACCTAAACGCCATAGAGAATATATAGGGTATTGTCAAGAGGAAGATGACAGACACCAGACCCAACAATGTAGATGAACTGAAGGCCGCTATTTACTTTTTAGAGTGACTTGTAACATCTGTCTAGGGACTACAGATTAAAAATAGCCCTTTGGACAACTCTGGCACATTTACAAAGCTAATCACCCTTCCACAGTATGTAGGACATGATGTGATGTATGGGGTGGTGCCTATATCTCCATTTCTCTGACCCTAGGCCACACAGCTACTGTGAGTGATGAAAGCTACAGTGGGTGGTCAGTCCTCTGGTAGCTCTGTACCTTAACTTTCCTTTCACCATTCAATTAAGCTGAGCACCAAGCTAGAAGGTGGAAAATACCATTTCTTTTATATGGTTTTTGGTATGACCCAGCTGGGATTTGAACCCACGACCTGCTGGTTGTGGAGCGAATGCTTGACCAACCTGGCCACCACTCCGCTACATTTACAAAACTGCTCATTAATGTGCGCCGTCCTTGCTAAATACACCAATAAAATAAATAAATAAAAATAAAAACAACCTGGGCTTCCATAACACCTCAGTATTTCCACAGGCTGATCACTTCCATGACACATCGCATTGATGCAGTAATTTATACAAAAGGGACCCTGAACAAGTATTGAGTGCACACATGGACATACTTTTCGGTCAGCCAACATTTCTATTAAAAATCTTTTTTTATATTGATTTTATGTACAAGGGGGGCTGAAAAGTTCATAGGCTGAAAAGTTCATAGTGGTCAAATTTGACCAAATATGGTTTATTTTTCAACCGCAGAGATCCAAGCACTGCAACACCGATGGAAGAAGTGTGTCAACCGAAGAGGAGACTATGTTAAAAAATAAACCACATTTGGTCACATTTGACCACTATGAACTTTTCAGCCCCCCCTCGTAATATTCACCTTTTTTTTGAGAAACTGAATTTTGGGTTTTCATTAGCTATAACCCACAATTATCAAAATTAAAGAAAATAAACTCTTGAAATATATTGCTCTGTGTGTAATGAATCTACAGTATATGACTTTCACTTTTTGAACTGAATTGCTGAAATAAATTAACTTTTCAATGATATTCTAATTTATTGAGATGCACCTGTATGTAGGAAACCATGTGGTGTATAGGGTGATGCCTATCTCCATTTCTGTGACCTTAGGCCACACAGTTACTGTAAGTAGTGAAGCTACAGTGGGGGGGTCAGTCCTCTGGTAGCTCTGTGTGTTATCGGCCAATAAGTGTACAAATGAACTGCAGCTTGTGGCCTGAATAAATTCAGTGTACACCTTTCCTTCATATTTCTGCAAGTGTTTAGAGTTGCCCTCATCATCGAGCCCCTTCCCCAGGCCTGGCTCCGGGATGCATGTCGCTTAAGTTCTTTTTAGTTGACCAAGTAGTGAACACTAGCAGCTGTTTCTTGGACTGCTGTGCCAACCACAGTTTGTCCATAACAAACACCATGTTCAAGCATAAGGGTGTCCCAATGTGCACCTGGCACCAGGACACTTTAGGTCGCAGGTCCATCCATCCATCCATCCATCCATCCAGCCAGCCATCTTCTTCCGCTTAATCCTTTTCGGGTTGCGGGGGGGGGGGGGGGGGGCTGGAGCCTATCCCAGCATTTTTTGGGTGAGAGGCAGGGTACACCCTGGATAGATCACCAGTCCATCGCAGGGCCAACACAGAGAGACAGACAACCATTCACTCTCACAGTCATACCTAAGGACAATTTAGAATCCCCAGTTTGATGCCAATTAACCTAACTTGCATGTTTTTGGCATGTGTGAGGAAACCAGAGAAATCCCGGAGTAAACCCACGCAGACACGGGGAGAACATGCAAACTCCACACAGATCACTGTTGGTCGGGGGCTGGAATCGAACCCAGGATCCCCCGGCTAAGGGTAAGTTGCTGTACTGCCACAGTGCTAACCACTCAGCCATCACGCTGCCACAGGTCGCAGATCGATGATCGATTGTGTTATCGTGTCATCAGACCCGCCACCATATGTCTTGGACACTCGGGTAAAGAGAGGTGCAAAGCTGTCAACTGATCACCACCTGGTGGTGAGTTGGATCCAATGGCAGGGGAGGATGTCATTCAGACCTGGTACACCCAAACGTATAGTGAGGGTGTGCTGAGAACATATGGCTGAAATCCCTGTCCGGGAGGTCTTCAACTCCCACCTCCGGAAGAGCTTCAACCACATTCTGAGGGAGTCTGGAGACATGGAGTTTGAATGGGCCATGTTCTCTACTTTCATTGTTGAAGTAGCTGCCCAGAGCGACAGCCGCAAGGTCGTCAGTGCATCTCGTGGTGGCAACCCCCAACCCAAGTGGTGGACACTAGTGATGAGGGGGGCCGCAAGCTGAAGAAGGAGTTCTATCGAGCTTGGTTGGCTTGTGAGACTTCTGAAGCAGCTGAGGTGAACCGGCAGGCCAAGTGGAGTGCAGCTCAGGTGGTTGCTGAAACGAAAACTCGGGTATGGGAGGAGTTCAGTGAGGCTATGGAACAAGACTTTTGGTTGGCCTCAAAGAGATACTGGCAAACTGCCCAGCGACTCAGGAGGGGGAAACAGCTCCTTGTCCACATTGTGTATGGTACGGATGGGGCGCTGCTGACTTTGACTGGGGATTTTGTCAGGTGGTGGAAAGAATACTTCAAGGATCTCCTCAATCCCACTGATATGCCTTCCACTGAGGAAGCAGAGCTTGAGGACGAGGGGAATGACTTGCCCATCACAGCGAGTCTTCAGTGACTGGGCCCGGGGGTGGACGAGATTCGCCTTGAGTACCTCAAGGCTCTGGATGTTGTAGGACTGTCACCGCTTCTGCAATATTGCGTGGAAGTTAGGGACAGTACCTTTGGCATGGCAAACTGGGGTGGTGGTTCCTCTCTTCAAGAAGGGGGACTGGAGGATGTGTTCCAAGTTTAGGGGGATCACACTCCTCAGTCTATCGGACCAGCGCTTGACCCACTTGAGAATCCTCAAGGGTTCGTGGGAGTTTGCCCAACTAGTCTACATGTGTTTTGTGGACTTGGAGAAGGCATTCAACCACGTCCCTCATGGTTTTTGCCAGGGGTGCTTCGGGAGTATGGCGTATTGGGCTTGTTATTACGAGCTATCTGGTTTCAATACAACTGTTGTGAGAGTTTGGTTCATATTGCCAACACTCAGTCAGACCCGTTTCCAGTGAGAGTTGGACTCCACCAGGGCTGCCCTTTGTCACCAATCCTGTTCATAGTTTATATGG
This sequence comes from Pholidichthys leucotaenia, assembly GCA_020510985.1. NCBI lineage: Eukaryota > Metazoa > Chordata > Actinopteri > Cichliformes > Pholidichthyidae > Pholidichthys > Pholidichthys leucotaenia. The sequence goes on along the minus strand of CM035842.1, from coordinate 357,946,181 downwards.
ACAGGATTTCTAGACACAGCTAAGGAATGGAGGGTGTCATGTTTGATGACCACAAGATCTCATCTCTGCTGTTTGCAGATGATGTCGACCTGTTGGCTTCCTCGAGCAATGACCCAAAGGTCTTACTAGGATGGTATGCTGCTGAGTGTGAAGCAGCTGGGATGAGAATCAGCACCTTCAAGTCCTAGTCCATGGTTCTCAGCCAAAAAATGTTAGACTGTCCTCTCTGGTTTGGGGACGAGCGCCTGCCCTAAATGGAGGAGTTTAAGTATATCGGGGTCTTATTCACGAGTGAGGGGAGAATGGAGCGGGAGATTGACAGATGGATCAGAGCAGCACCTGCAGTGATACGGACACTGTACTGGTCTGTTGTGGTGAAGAGGGAGCTGAGCTCTAAGGCAAAGCTGTCGATTTACCGGTCAATCTACGTTCCTACCCTCACCTATGGTCATGAGCTTTGGGTAATGACCAAAAGAATGAGTTCATGGATACAAGCGGCTGAAATGTGCTTTCTCCATAGGATTGCTGGACTCACCCTTAGAGATAGGGTAAGTAGCTCAGTCATCCGGGAGAGGCTCAGAGTAGAACCACTGCTCCTCTACATCGAAAAGGAACCAGCTGAGGGGGTTTGGGCATCTGATCAGGTTGCATCCTGGATGCCTCCCACTTGAGGGGTTTCGGGCATGTCCCACTGGGAGGAGACCTTGGGGCAGACCCAGGAAAGTCTCTCCAGTGTGTCCTGGGAATGCTTTGTCATCCTCTCAGAAGAGCTGGAGCAGGTGGCTGGGGAGAGAGAAGTCTGGGCTTCTCTGCTTGAACTGCTGCAGCTGCGACTCGGACCTCTGGAAAAGTGGTAGAAGATGAATGGATGGATGGATGTTTAAAGTTGGAGATGCTAAAGTTATAAAACTACACTCTTACAACTGCACTTTTAAGGTTTTTTGTATATACATTTTGTATTTATTAAACATATAAATTCACATTTTTCTCTCATTTAATAAGAATAATAACATAACATGTTTAGCTGTAATACTTATCTGTCAGCATAACATTGTTTACAGCAGAAGTGTCACTGTGTTCATTTTAATACTACCAGCAGCATTAATGCAGCTGATGAAAATTTAGATCAATCAATAGAATAAATGCAGTATGGACACTTATATCAAATAACACCTAATAAACTTAATCAGTTTTTCAAATCAGTCAATAAATGAATGTAAAGAAATGAAATGAATGTAATGATTTTTGTGAAATGTCCAGATCTCCTGACCTGACCTTTGACAATGACCTTAACCGCGATTCCTGGGAAATGTGGACAGATGACGGATGTTACGGCATCACAATAGCTCTTTGCTAGCTTTTTGCCAAAATGAACAAAAAAAAAAAAAAAAAATTAAAAAAATCAGTAGTAACTACTTATCAGAGATCAATTTCATAAATTTTGTTTAACTGTATTTAACATAAGAGCTAATATCTATATCAAAATGTAATGAACCTAATGTAACTAACTCAAAAATTTAGTTCATTATTATTCTGAAAAAAAATTTATATATAGTATACAATGGGGAAAATAAGTATTGACCACGTCAACATTTTTCTCATTAAACATATTTCTGATGGAGCCACTGACCTGAGATTTTCATCAGATATCAGTAGCAACCCAAGTAATCCATACATACAAAGAAATCAAGGCAACTGTGTTCACAAAACAAGTTATATTTATTAAAGTGGAATGACACAGGGAATAAGTATTGAACACATGAAGAAAAAGAGGTACAAAAAGGCATATGGGAAGCCATCTCATCCCCCATCAGTGCAAATTAATTTCAGCTTAAGTCCTGACTGATAGCCTTTAAAAAGGTTTGTGAAAATCAGAGTGTCACACCACAAAGAACTCATGATGGGTAAAAGCAAAGAGCTCTCTCTAGACCTTCACAACTTTATTGTTGCAAAACATAATGATGGCATTGGTTACAGGAGCATTTTTAAACTGCTGAACGTTCCAGTGAGCACTGATGGAGCCATCATTTGGAAGTGGAAGGAAGATCATTTTACCATAAACCGGCCACAACCATTAGCTCCTTGCGAGATTTCTGACAGAGAAGTCAAAAGAATTATCAGAAGACTTATCCAAGAGCCAAAGACCACTCGTGGAGAGTTCCAGAAAGGCCTGGAGTTCACAGGTACTGCTGTTTCAAATAAAAAAATAAGTAATGCGCTCAACCGACACAGGCTCTATGCCCGCTTACCTCGCAAGACTCCATTGCTGAAGAAAAAGCCTGTTGAAGCTCATTTAAAGTTTGCTGCAAAACATTTGGGCAAGTCAGTAAAATACTGGGAGAATATAGTCTGGTCAGATGAGACCAAAATTGAACTTTTTGGATGCTACAACACACAGCATGTTTGGAGGAGACATGGCACTGCAAATCAGCCCCAAAACACCATACCAATAGTGCAGCTTGAAAGTGGGAGCATCATGGTGTGGAGGTGTTTTTCAGCACATGGTACAGGCAGACTTCATATAACTGAAGGAAAGATGAATGGACAAATGTACAGAGACATCTTTAATAAGAATTTGTTGCCATCTGCCAAGGTGCTGAAGATGAAACAAGGGTGGACATTTCAGCAAGACAACGATCCCAAACACAAAGCCAAGGAAACTGTCAGCTGGCCCTAGAGAGGGAAAATAAAGCTGCTAGAATGGTCCAGTCAGTCACCTGACCTGAATCCAATTGAAAATCTATGGAACGAACTGAAGATCAGAGTTCATAGAAGACACCCACGGAGCCTTCAAGATCTGAAGACAGTTTGTGTGGAAGAATTGGCTAAAATCACTCCTGAGCAATATCTGCACCTAGTTTCTCCATACAGGAGGCATCTGGAAGCTGTTATTACTAACAAAGGCTTTTCTACTAAATATTAAATGTATTTCACCAAGCATGTTCAATTCTTATTCCGTGTCATTCCACTGTATTAAATATAACTTGTTCTGTGAACACAGTTACCTTGATTTCTTTGTATGTATGGATTACTTGGGTTGTTACTGATATCCGGTGAAAATCTCAGGTCAATGGCTCCATCAGAAATATGTTTAATGAGAAAAATATTGACGTGTTCAATACTTATTTTCCCCGCTGTATGCCACATCTATATATGACAGAAAATAATGAAAAGACCACTTTAAAGTAATTATACTATGATGTGTTATGTAATGACTCTGTTTTACAAGCAATTGCTTCAACTGGAAAAAAAACAATATACTCCAGTGCATCAGTACAGGGCACTGTACAAGTAAGGCAACATTTCTCCTAGATCCAAATAATTTCAAATTTCACTCATTTCCTCTTAGTATACGGTGACTAAATTTGAATAAACAATCCCCCAGTGTCTTGTTTCTTTAGCATATGATGTCATTTATAATCATATCCCTTGTAAAACCACAATATGAGGCATAAACTCTCTTTCACTGCACGAATGATTTGGATCCCACGCATCTCATTCTGTGTCTGGAAGAAGTGGCTCAAGTCTCCTACTCATTGGTACTGACCTTTAATTGGCAATGATGGGGGAAAAAAGATGTTTAAAACACCAGAGGATGGCACTAAACCACTGAGTTCATCCTCACACCATGTAGTAGTCTGTGATTCAGATCAGCAGTTCCGAAAAATTGCTTTCACTCATTCCAGTTTTGTAATGAGGTTGGCTTCACTTGTTTCTGCTGATTTGTTTTGACTCGGAGTGCTATTAGCAAAGGACAGTTAGCATCTACTCGGCTGTCTCTGCAGTGAGATAATCACATGGACTCCCAAGGTTTATTAAGTGCACTGTTATATTGTTAAGTCCCCAAGCAGACCACACAGAGCCAACAATGGTGTCTGCGTCCTCATTAAAACTCTGCCTGGGCAAACTACAAATGGCCAGTACACACAACAGATAAGGCAGTTTGCGACTCGCTTAGATTTACAGCCGCTGCCTCGGGGAACAGGAGGATGAGGGGTGTGAGCGAACATGAGTTCATATGTTGTTTCATGTCTGGCAGCCAGATGAACACACTAAGGACAATCAGGTTTTTTTTGAGAGCATAAAATGAAAATGGGCGTGTAGATGGCGTGTTTGGATGTTAGGCAGCTGTGATCTTGGCTGCAAAGATTGTTAGCGAAGAGTCAAAGGGGAGCCATGAGGATGGTTAAATGGGATGGAAAGAGTGTAAAGAGGAAAGTGTAATATGAGAAAATGGAGCTGGTAGAAATAGAGAAGATGGGATTTGAAGTTGAGGAAGTGTTGAGTTTTATTAAAGAAGATGTCATGCACAGTTTATGTCACATTTAATGTCTCACATCTGCCACAACAGTGCAAATCCATACAGCACGTCATCACTCGGGTCAGCACACCATCAGAGCAGGTAAAAATACACTTGGGAAGCCGTCTCTGAGTGATTAGCAAGTTTTACGCAAATGTCAAAGTTTCTTGTCAACACCAGAAATGAGCCTCTCTATAACCCCAGCCTGATCCCTCACCTCGTTCACATAAATTACCCTCCCTCATGAACAGAGGTCAACTTTGACTTATCCACTCCACTTTCCCCCTCCTCCTCTTTTCTCTCCCTTTGATTTACACCCGATGCTTTAAAGCCGGGGCATCCTGCTCTGGAGAAACACACCGTCTTAATTTCTTTGAGTAAATTTAAGTGGCGTGGGCTCGTTTTGGCGTGTTCAGTGTCAGGTTTTTGCAGACTCCCCAGTGTGCAAGCCCACCTAGTGTGACACTACACCTCATAAAAAAATCAAGCCAGAGTTTTGGGAAAGGCTCCCCCCCTCCACCAAGTGAGTGTTGAGTTTCACTACCAGTCTGTAGATCCAGTCAAAGTGAAACAGGCAGCGCTAACAAAGACAAGGTAATTTAGCATCCTGAAAGTGGATATACACACACATCCACACAAAGATACACAGCACAGTGTTATGTTGGAATAACATGAGACCGGAGCCGCATTCAACTGAGCAATGAACTAACTTTATTATAGAAAAAAAACAGCTCAATATATTCCAGCCGTAGCCCGCCTGATGTCATCACCCACAACCCCCCAACCAGGCGACGGCAAGCCCCAAATAAAAATATCCCCACACAAAACACGAAGAACCCCCAGAACATGAGTAACAAACGTTGTTTCCCTTTCTTTTTTCAACGTAACACTCAAAATTCAGTCAACTAAGTGGATGTCTGGGTAGACTACCAGAACACCCCTTCGTGTTGGGCCAGATTATTCTGCCACCCATTCCCAACATGCATTCGCCAACGCTGTCTTTAAAACATAGTCCTCCAGGTACCTGGGCCTCTGACGTATTCTAGCCGAGTGCCCCCCAGAAGGGGAACCTGCTCCAGGCGCCGTCGGCCGCACCTGCAAGTCCCCGACCCTCCCATCTGATAAGTCCCAAACCATACCAGTCCGTTCCGCCGTAGCTCCTGGACTCTGAGCAGGCAAGGACTTCCTGAGCCGGCTGGAGTCCCACCGAGACCCATCCAAGAGCTCGAACGTGTCCCGGCTTCGCCGCCTCACGATTTGTCAGGGCCCCGTCCAGACAGGTTGCAGCTTATGTGTGCGGTTGGGGTGTTTAATCCAAACCCGATCCAACACCTCCAGTCCGTAGACTCTCACTCTGAACTTCCTGTTGAACCATTGTTTCATCTTTCACTGTTGGGCAGCAACCCGGTCCCGTGGAGGGTCTGTACTCACTGGAGAAGAGGTCGTAGATGGTCTCAGAGGCCAGGTGGGGTTCACGCCCCAGCATGAGTTTCGCTGGGGAGCACCCTGTCATAACATGGGCCGTTGCCCTGTAGTGGAACAGTGTGCTCTGGAGGGCGTCCGGAAACATGAAGTCGTCTGCCAAGTGGGCTCTCAGCCTGTTTTTCAGAGTCTTGTTGAAACGCTCCACGCCCCATTGGCTTGGGGATGATAGAACGCGCTTTTGATTTGCTCTACGCCCCTAACGCCCAAAAACTCCTCAAATACCCCAGAGGTGAACTGTGGGCCATTGTCTGTAGTGATGGCATCCGGGACCCCCCATCTAGCGAACAGTGATGACGGGAAACACATAACCACATCCGCTGAGACTAAATTAGTGGGCAACACCTCCGGCCATTTAGAGAACAGATCGTAGACCACAAGCAGAAACCGACTGTTCGGGGGTGCTGCATGCAGTTTGCCACAGATGTCTAATTGGATGTGTTTCCAAGGGCCCTCTGGGTACGGTAGTGGTCGCAGGGGGAGCCGCCTTTCTTCCCACTCTCCAAGCACGGGACACAGTTCTTTACCATAGTTTCAATGTCCTTATCAATACCAGGCCACCAAACTGAATCCCTGCAACGCTGCTTCACCCTGACCACACCCAGGTGACCCTCGTGGAGCATCACCAGAACTCGTGATCTCAGAGACACTGGGATCAACATACAGTGTCCCCTCGCTACACATACACCGCTCCAACAGCTCAGTTCGTCCCTAAACCGGTGAAAAGGTGCCAGCTCGCCCTGCACATTTGCGGGCCAACCCTCCCTGATGACTGGGCACAATTGCGACAATGTGGGGTCCCATTCCGATTGTGTCCGGAGCTCCTGGAGGGATACCATGTCCTGTAGGGGTCTGTGCAGCGTGTTGACCAGATCGGCCTCCATGGGATCGTCACTGTCGTCATTTGGTTGCGCGGTGTTGGCCGTGGCATGGGACAGGAGGTCTCCCACTACATTCTCTTTTCCAGGGGTGAACTGGACATGCCATTCGGGGATCATCGACAGCACCGTTGAGCCCTCTTGGTCCGTGATGGAGAATCCCAGTTCCCCCAGCAGGTTAATTCAGAGCAAGTCGGCCCCCTGGCGCAAAATCTGGAAGGTGAATGTGGGAACGATCTTTAACCCACTTTTCACCGAGAAGCTGACTGTGCCCGCCATTTCAATTTCAGCATGACCATACCCAAACATTTTCACCACCACTGCACTGATGATTTTGCAAGGGAAAAGTCTTTTCAACGTAGCCATACTTAATATGAACTTACCGGCTCCTGAGTCCACCATAAGCGGCACATTAACTCTGTCCAGCTGCAGGACATATCACTTTAACGGTCCCTTCTTTAAGATAATAGGATAAGATAAACTTTATTGTCCCTCAAGGGGAAATTTGTCTTGGGCTTATCACCCGTGCTGCAACCACACAATCCACACATACACAATGGATGTAGTACATAATAAAATTATATATATATATATATATATATATATATATATATATATATAAAATAAAACCCAATAAATAATACAAGTACATACATAAACAAATATATAACAGCAGTCATTAAGAACAGGAGTTACAGTTAGGCCCAGAAATATTTGGACAGTGACACAATCTTCATGATTTGGGCTCTGCATGGCACCACATTGGATTTGAAATGAAACAACTACAACAGAATTGAAGTGCAGACTTTAAGGTTTAATTCAAGGGGTTGAACAAAAATATATGATTAAACATGTAGGAACTGTAGCTATTTTTATACAAACGCTCCTCATTTCAGGGGCTCAAAAGTAATTGGACAAATAAACATAACCCTAAGTAAAATGTTAATTTTCAATATTTTGTTGAGAATCCTTTGCAGGCAATGACTGCCTGAAGTCTGGAATCCATGGACATCACCAAACGCTGGGTTTCCTCCTTTGTGATGCTTTGCCAGGCCTTTACTGCAGCTGTCTTCAGTTGTTGCTTGTTTGTGGGTCTTTCTGCCTTAAGTTTTGTCGTGAGCAAGTGAAATGCATGCTCGATTGGGTTGAGATCTGGTGATTGACTCGGCCATTGCAGAATGTTCCACTTTGTTGCTTTAAAAAACTCCTGGGTTGCTTTTGCAGTATGTTTTGGATCATTGGTGAAGCGCCGTCCAATCAACTTTGCTGCATTTGGCTGAATCTGAGCAGAAAGTATATCCCTATACACTTCAGAATTCATCCGGCTGCTTCTGTCTTTTGTCACATCATCAATAAACACAAGTGACCCAGTGCCACTGGAAGCCATGCATGCCCATGCCATCACACTGCCTCCACCATGTTTTACAGAAGATGTAGTGCTTTGGATCATGAGCTGTTCCAATTCTTCTCCAAACTTTCTTCTTCCAATCATTCTGGTACAGGTTGATCTTAGTCTCATCTGTCCAAAGAATGCTGTTCCAGAACTGGGCTGCCTTCTTCAGATGTTTTTTTGCAAAGTCAATTCTGGTCTTTCTATTTTTGAGGCTGATTCATGGTTTGCACCTTGTGGTGAATCCTTTGTATTTACTCTCATGAAGTCTTCTCTTTATGGTAGACTTAGATACTGATACACCTACTTCCTGGAGAGTGTTCTTCACTTGAGTGGATGTTGTGAATGGGTTGTTCTTCACCATGGAAAGGATTCTGTGATCATCCACCACTGTTGTCTTCCGTGGACGTCCAGGCCTTTTTGAGTTCCCAAGCTCACCAGTGCACTCTTTTTTTCTCAGAAAGTACCAAACTGTTGATTTGGCCACTCCTAACATTTCTGCTATCTCTCTGATGGATTTCTTCTTTTTTTTTCAGCCTCAGGATGGTCTGTTTCACCTCCATTGAGAGCATCTTTGACCGCATGTTGTGTGTTCACAGCAACAGCTTCCAAATGCAAACGCCACACCTGGAATCAACTCCAGACCTTTTAACTGCTTAATTGATGACAGGTTAACGAGGGAAGAGCCCATGCAGCCTTGTTATTTTTTTTGCAGCCTTCTGAGTCAATTGTCCAATTACTTTTGGTCCCTTGAAAAAGAGGCAGCTACGTATTAAAGAGCTGTAATTCCTAAACCCTTGCTCCAATTTGGATGTGAATACTCTCAAATTACAGCTGAGAGTCTGCACTTTTTTTTTTTTTTTTTATATAATTGTATCCTGAATATGTTTTCTTAAACAGCTAAAATAACAAAACTTGTGTCACTGTCCAAATATTTTTGGGCCTAACTGTATGTGTCCCTGACCTATTTATCTGAGTTTAAAAGTTTTACTGACGTCGGGATAAATGAGTTCTTATATCTATTGAACCTGCACTTGGGGACTCTGTATCTCCTACCTGAGGGCAGCCGCATATATTCATTGTTTAGTACATGGCTCATGTCACTGATTATTTTTTGAGCTTGTCTACAGGCTGCCTGTTCGTGTAAGATCTGCATGGGTAAATACTCTTTAACTCCAATAATTTTCCATGCTGTATGAATTAAATGCAACACTTTGTTCTTTAGTTTCACAGAGAGGTTGCCAAACCAAGCTGTAATGCTGTATCTAATACAGCTCCCCAACACAGCCTGGTAAAATATTAACATAATCCTTTTATCAAAGCCATGTATTCTTAATCTACGCAAGAAATGCAGCTGCTGTTGTAGTCTACTACAGAGGTAGTAGACTACAACAGCGCCCGCTACACACACCTGCATCATACTCCCGGGCTCCACCGCCAATGATTTAGTAGTGATGGTACAGGCCCTGTCCCGTGCCACAGTCCACCGCCTTTTGGGGGTCCACCCAGAAGAGTTAGCTACGTTGCTAACGGTTAGACTTGGAAGGAAAACTTGAGTAGCTACGTTCTCTTTAGCTAGCACTGGCAGGCCCAGCTGAGCAGTGGACTCAAACCGCCTAGTCAGTTCAACCACCTTCTCTAGCGTGAGGACATCCGCAGTCAGTGTCAGCTTGTCTTTCAGCCACTCGTTGTTCGTACTGTGGGCTAGCTTGTCTTGGACTAGCTCCTCCTCGATAGGCCCGAAGATGCACTCCCTTGCTAAGCTACGGAGTTCCATAATGAAGGATTGGGTGGACTCACCAGCTCGCTGTCAGCAGTCAAAAAATTTATATCTTCGCACCGTGATGTTGGAATGGTCCCTGAAGAAATAGTCCATTATGTCCAAACCTTCCTTCAGCAAGCCGTTGCCACCCAGCCCAAAAAATATCCATTGGCCCTCCTCACCGAGGTAGTGAATGAGTAGGCTCCTCCGTCTCTCTTCAATGGCGCCGCTCAGACCGGCCGTGGTCACATACACCTTGAATGTCTCCCGCCGGCGGCCCCATGGTATGGCTGGCATGCCTGGAGACTGCAAAAATGGAGGTGGCAGTCTAATGCACGCTCCCATGGTTTATTCTCATCACCAAAATGTTATGTCGGAATAACATGAGACCGGCGCCGCACTCAACTGAGCACTGAACTAACTTTACTATAGAAAAACAGCTCAATATATTCCAGCCGTAGCCCGCCTGACGTCATCACCCACAACCCCCCGGCCAGGCTACAGCAAGCCCCAAATATCAAATCCTCACACAACACACAGGTCCTTTGCTTTCCAGTCACTCATACCTTGCAGATATATGTTCCCTCACCAGTGTTATTTTTCTTTAGATGGGGGGGGGGGGGGGGCTGAAAAGTTCATAGGCTGAAAAGTTCATAATGGTTAAATCTGACCAAATATGGTTTATTTTTCAACATAGTCTGCCCTTTGGTCCACACACTTCTTCCATCGGCGTTGCAGCGCTTGGATCCCCGCAGCTGAAAAATAAACCACATTTGGTCAAATTTGACCACTATGAACTTTTCACACACACACACACACACACACACACACCCTGTATGTACATATTTCTGCCAAATTTCTAGCTTAATCTAATAATGATTTAAAGGAAAACCGTATAATGTAAATACAACCTTGGAAGTTTGATGTTCAAACAAACTGTTTTTATTTACTTTAAATTTTTTAATCAAGTAAAACCCCACAAGCCCCTTCACTCAAACTACCCAAACCTTTCCCAGAAGTCCTCCAGGGAATTTCCTATGTTAATGGCACTAGTGAGTTGGCAAAAAGGCATCAGTTCCTCAAAATCTTGTGTATGAACTTGTTATACTCTCAGTACTCAAGCATCATTTACTTTCATTGGCATTCTGACTCTAAAATCCCACATTATCTGGGTAACAGACACATTACTTTTATGGAATCCCATTCTAAATCTGTAGGTTGGTTTTCGGGGCAAAAGGCAGTGTATAGCTAGGACAGACTGCCAGTCTATCACAGGGCCAACACAGAGGGACAAACAACCATTCACTCTCACATTCATACCTAAGGACAATTTATCCCCAGTTGATACCAATTAACCTAACGTGCATGTCTTTGGATTGTGGGAGGAAACCGGAGTACCCACCAGAAACGCACAAAAATATGGGGAGAATGCGCAAACTCCACACAGACAGGTCGCCGTTGGAGGGGGGTGGGTTTGAACACATGACCTTCTTGTTGTGAGGCCACAATGAAACACTGAGATGCCACAGGATATATATCCTGATATTCATTCCACTGAATGTTCTTTAAAATTTGGTTTTACTTACATTTCTATTAGAAAAAAGAATGAAAATTCATATATTCATATTCAGTGCATACACAGTGCATCATCATCATCATCAGTCCTTTTTGCCCACACATTCGTAGCATAGGGCCTCAATGAACGAACGCCAGTGATTCTAGGGTCCTCTGGTGAGACTGCTCTCAAGCTGGAGTTGACGTTTGTTCTGAAGGTTTCGTAATCAATAGAATCCACTAGTGGGTGATTGGCCCAAAAGCTTCACGCATGCCCGTTAGCCTCAAATTGTTTTAACGCAATCTGAGTTTCACCCTCCCCACCACTCTGAGGTGGGAACTCTGACTTCAGAGGGACACATAGTGCATACACAGTGCATGCATATCAACCTGCAGAGTCAAGACCCTGCAGGTTTTACCTTGAGCCACTGTTTTCAGCAGGTGATTTCACTGAATTTCTTCCCACTGTGCTGATCAGTAAAAACACCTGCTGAAGAGACTGGGTGGAAGAGAAAACCTGCAGGATCTTGGTCCTCCATGGTACATGGTTGGGGACCACTGCACTAGAGGGATAGTGTTTAATTTCATTAAAGAAATAGTTAACACATCAATATATACTGTATAAAAGGGATTCTACACTGTGGGTATATGTATGCATGTATGTATGTATGTATGTACTATATGTGGTAAACCTTGTCCCCCTACTAACTCAGAAGCCACTTGACCACAGGCTCTCATCTCTTGCATGGCGATGTTACAATAGGTGAGGAGTGCACCTGACAAGTTTCACTGACTGCTTCACCCAAAATTGATAATTTTGATCGTATTTGAAACTGCATTCTTAAATGCAATTATAGTGTCTGCCAGCAGAAGGAGCGCTAATTGAAACTTAGGTGATGCTCTGTGCAAGACGAGTAGTCGAGTAAGAGGGCAAGTGAGGGAGCGATGTTCACCAGAGTCCGTGTTGATCGGAGCAGGAGTAAAGAAAGCATTAAGTTAAGTTAGTTAATTCCCTTCCGCACCATGTGGTGTATAGGGGCGGCGCCTATCTCTGTTTCTCTGACCCTAGGCCGCACAGCTACTATGAGTAGTGAAAGGTACAGTGGGGGGTCAGTCGTCTGGCAGCTCTGTGCATTAACTTTCCTTTCCCCATTCTATTATACTGAACACCAAGCTAGAAGACGGAAAGTAACATTTTTTTATATGGTCTTTGGTATGACCTGGCTGGGAAAGTAAGCATCAACAGGCTATAAACAGTAGTAAATGTACATGATAGGCTGTTTTTAAACAATAATAAATGCTACAGCTCTTCAGTAGTAATGTCCAGGTGAAGCCTCAATGGAGCTCTGAGGCTTTCAAAGCTTACAGGCTTCATTCTAACTAAGAACAGTCACATCTGCTGGCCATCATGCATGTTCTTACATACTATTAGTATTTTATTGCCGTTTTACACAATTTTACCTTTGTTTTGACCTACAGTACTGTTATTATGATGGGTTGTACTATAATTTATAAATGCCACATTTCCAAGCTTCAGTTTTTTTTACTTCACCTTTCCATAATGTTAGTGTCCAAAACTCAGAACACAATATTATAAAATTACTGCTCCAACAATAGAAAAAGGACGTCATGGGATTCCATGGACAGTTATAAAGGGTAACTGATTAAGATGGAATGACTGAAGTGAGTGAGTACAAATTAGCCACTTAACATCTCCGCAGATGTCTAAAATGTTCATTGGTGCAGCAAGTTTCTATGATAACCTTGCTATTGCTCTTTCTGTATCATCATGCTTAATGAATGCCAGATGCACTGTGTCACTGGTGTATATTTTTATGTATGTGGATGAAACTTGCTATTGCTATTAAAGTCCCACTACCCTTAAACACCCTTAAACACTGCATGCCATATTCAATGGGCATCAATGCTAGTAATGAAATAAAATGAAAGTCCACATCAGAGAAAGTTCTTTACAACAACATTTAACCGATGAAAGTACTTTTTTTTCTTTAAAAAAAACTCACATTATCAAGCAATCAAGTTTATCCACATAGGTAGAAATATTTAAATTTACCACACATAGTCAGTAATTACAGTCTAATAACAAGCAGCAGAAATACAATTTGTCACTTATTTTGGGTTTTTAAACATATTTACATTCGATCCATTCTTCATTTGAAAAGCCATTCACTCTTATTTTGAAGGTTTACAAGACCAGATGGGTGCTCTCATTTTGAAAGAATGATTTATATACCTGCACAGTGCAAACTTCACCACAGATATGCTGTTGTAGTCAGTAATGTTTATCTTATCTTGCTCCCCTGATTCTTGTGTTTATGTCATAAACCGGCCCTCTCCGAGGGCAAACAGGACACCAAACACAGATTGTGAGTTTTCAGATTTATTAACTAAAAATAACACAAAATACAGAACACAAACTAACAAAAAACACAGCGCTGAAGCTGGAGCCCAACAAACAAGGATAACCAAGGACGTGGAGAAAGACAGGTAAATAATAACTTGACAAGACAATGAACCGAGCTTGGACAGATAAAGACTTAACTTGGCAGAGATCCTCGGGTTACTGCACAGACCATAGTAAATGCCGCTACACCAAGAAAGCGGTGCCAACTGCTTAAATAAGCAGCCCCAGATTACCAACACCTGCGGGGTCATGAGTAGCGATTATTGCTGGCAGCCGTGACAGAGCGTGAACAGAGTTTGACAGCAGGAGGTGACGCGCAAGCTGTCACCGCGCCAGCAACAATCAAAACAAAAACCAAAGAAGGATATACGCTCTAATAAAGAGAAATCAAATACTGTCAAACAGAAAAATAAACAGAAAAAAAACAAAATAGATCTAATAACTATGGCCCCCGTCCGTGCACCGGATCATGACAGAGCCCCCCCACCCCCACCCAAGGGGTGGGACCCAGACACCCCTTGGGTACAATCACAAAAAGAAAAAAACAAACCTCCCCATAGAAGATCCCCCCCAATACAAAACGAAACCCAACATGACACTATAACCAAGACCAACTAAAACAAGAGAAAAAATGTACATACCAGAGGAGAGCGGAGCTCACGACCAGGGGAAACAGAACACCCCAGAACACCGCAGCTGAGGCACACCCAGATGCCAGGGAACATGAGACAAATTCAGTCGGAGCACAGCGGGGCTTGACAGATGAGGAAATAGGGAAAAGGACAAAACGTGGTCGAAGCTCAACACACTCTCCTTAATGGTGATGGCCGACCAATTGAGGGCGTCTCAGTAGGGTGAGAACAGATCCTGATACAAAACTAAATCAAACCTAGCCATAACTATGACATTAAAATAAATAAATAAGACAATAAAGAATTAAATTAAGATCGAGACATAATAAAACTGAGGGTCTATATTCCAAAATGTAACAAAAGGAAAATAAAGCGGACTAAAATGAAATATAACAAAGGTTCCAAACTTAAGACAATGACTTAAAACAAAATAGCAAATAAATTTCTTCAATTACCAAAAGAAATGAAGCAAAAGGAACAGAAAAACAATAACAGCAAACCCAATAAACAAAAACAAAACAGTTCATAGACTAGCAAGAACTCAACATTTCAAAGGCAAGGAGAAATAAGAACAAAGCATAAACAGAAAAAGAGCCCAGAAAAAAACACTGCATTAAAAGGAAAACAAATAACATGAAATGAACAGAAAAACAACTCACCTCAGAGGGGAGGAGGGGGAACCCAGGCACGGAGGGACCAAAATGAAACACACAACTAAAAAACAAAAAGGAACCCAAAAGAAAACACTCATGACTGACAAAACAAAACAACAGGTGTTGAAGGCTCAAGGGCCTCGGGAGAGAACCCAAGGCAGCTCAGGTGGCCTACCAAAGTCCCAGGATCGCCGGCATTTATGCTGGAACACGTCGGGTGGCCTCCCCAACACCCAGAACCAACCGAGCAGGAGGGGCAAAACATTGGGCAGCCACACAGCATCCCAAAGCCGGTGAGCCGCAGCACACAACACACCCTCCCCCCCGGGGGCGGCAGCTGGGCAAACCCCCCCACCCCCACCCACAAAGAGCGCAGGAGCCGGGAGGTGGTGTTTATCTAAGATCAGTGGCCGACCAGCGATAACCTCCCAAGATGCACCCATGGCGGCCCAAGGCTTGGACATAGCAGCACCCGCAGTGGCCCCGGGCTGGGGCATAGCTGCACCCATGGCGGCCCTAGGCTGAAGCATAGCTGCACTGGCGGCGGCCCCGGGCTGGGACATAGCTGCACCTGCAGCGGCCCCGGGCTGGGGCACAGCTGCACTCGTGGCGGCCCTGGGCTGGGGAATAGCTGCACCCTCAGAGACCATAGACAGTGGGACAGTAGCACCCTTGGGGTCCAAAGACAGTGAGACAGCAGCACCCTCAGGGACCAAAGACAGCAGGACAGTAACACCCATGGTGGCCTCAGATGGAGGTGTTGCACCCATGGCGGCCTCAGACGGAGGCGTCACACCCACGGTGGCCTCGGACAGCGGGACAGCAACACCCACAGTGGCCTCGGATGGAGGCGTCGCACCCACTGTGGCCTCGGACGAAAGTGTTGCACCCATGGTGGCCTCAGACGGAGGCGTTGCACCTACGGTGGCCTTGGACAGAGGGGGAGCAGCACCCACGGAGGCCTCAGATGGAGGGGGAGCAGCACCCATGGAGGCCTCGACCGGAGGGGGAGCAGCACCCATGGAGAGCTCGGTAACCCTAGATGGTGGCTCAGTCAAGGGAACACAAACAAGAACACACACCAGATCAGGGTCACCGGCAGCAGTGGAACCCGGCGGGGATAACTCAAGTGCAGCTGAGGGCTGCACCTGGTTCTCCTCGCCAAGAACCAGGCAAGATTTTCCGGGGCTATAAAAGGAAACTTGCCTGAGCTCAAGCTCCACCACCATCCAGGGCTCTGATAACTCCACTGTGGTGGTCCAGACCTCTGGCTGAATGGTTGGCGCTGGGTTCTCCGATGCTGCAGGCTTCTCTACCACATGCGCGTTCCTTCCCATGGCCAGCAAACCCTCCAACAGGATGCCTGAAGCATAGATAACTCCAGCGCGGCATGACAGAGCCAAGGAATGCCTCACCGATGGAATGGGATCCTGTGATGCTGAACCCAGGGGACTCCTCCTCAGCTCAGCTCTCGGGTACCGGGGAACACTCCTTCCCCAAAGATCGCGTGGCTGCAGAACTGAGTCTGGCTTCCTCGGCTCCCCAGGGCCATCTCGCATCCGGTGGCTCCCCCCCAGGACCGGCGAACACTTAAGGAAGGCAGAGTGGGATACAGGAGAAGCAGGTGAGGACACAGATTTGACAGCAGCAGCAGGTGATGGGAGCCCGAGCACAGCATGCGGCTGCTCCTGGGCCCCCCCACCTCGAACTAGACCAGATAATTCATTTTTTGGCATTGGGAAATGGATAGATACTTGCCTAGATTCCTGGAGCTTGATGGTGGCTGCTGCTGTGGATCCAGCCGGAGCACCTCCGGGAGCTACAGAGGTCATCTGATGAGGTGGATGAAATGCCGGAGTCAGGGGACGTTCCTCCGTCGGCTCAGACTCCGTATCACTCAGTGACTCTCCCTCCAGCTGGCTCACAAAGTTCAGGAGTAGCCACGGCTTACAGTCCAGTAATGGATAAGTCTCTGCCACCAAAACTTGCCTTCACTCCTCCAGCTCCTCGGCCGATGGTGCGGACTATGGTTTGGGAGGAGGAAGCGGGGCTGCTGCAACCAGGGAGCAACGAGAGACTCGGGACTTCCGTGCCCAGGGCCGCTTCTTTGCTGGCACAGGCATAACTATGGTGGGGTTTTCCCCCAGCCTGTGGAGCATGGATGGGGGGTTGGCAATGCAGCTGAGGATGTCAAAGAGCTCCGAATGGTTCCAAAGGCTAGGGCAAGTCTCAAGCCCTTGAGTGGCTCCAGTGAGACACTCCCGGACCGTGTCGGGAGTGCGGGAAGCCCGAGCCTCTAAGAAGATGCCATGTAAGATGTTTAATGTCCACCTCTCCGCCTCGTTCAGCCCAAATCCACTGGGACCCCACAACGTTGCCATGCCAGCGAAGAAAATGGATTCTAAAAAAAAAAATTACGGGGGGGAAAATAAACAAAGTTCACAATCCGCTGGCATCCGAATGACAGTGGCATTCTGTCATAAACTGGCCCTCTCCGAGGGCAAACAGGACACCAAACACAGATTGTGAGGTTTCAGATTTATTAACTAAAAATAACACAAAATACAGAACACAAACTAACAAAAAACACAGCGCTAAAGCTGGAGCCCAACAAGCAAGGATAACCAAAGACATGGAGAAAGACAGGTAAATAACAACTTGACAAGACAATAACCTGAGCTAGGACAGATAAAGACTAACTTGGCAGAGATCCTTGGGTTACTGCACAGACCACAGTAGAAGCCGCTGCTCCAAGGAAGTGGTGCCAACTGCTTAAATAAGCAGTCCCAGATTACCAACACCTGCGGGGTCACGAGTAGCGATTATTGCTTGCAGCCGTGACAGAGTGCGAACAGAGTTTGCAGCAGGAAGTGACGTACGAGCTGTCAAAACACCAGCAACAACCAAAACAAAAACCAAAGAAGGAAATACTGACTCTAATAAACAGAAACCAAATACAGTCAAACAAAAAAATGAACAAACAGAAAAAGACAAAATAAATCTAATAACTAAGCACGGCCCCCGTCCGTGCACCGGATCGTGGCAGCTTAGAGATGGACCTGCTTTGATTCTGTAGGTCAGGCTATTTTTCTCTGTTCTCGGCCAGCATTCAGGGACCAGCAGCAACTGAGACATTTTCCACGAGCAGCAGTTCAGGGTGTGGGTGGCGGACACATCGTACTGCTGCCTCGCAAATCAATGTCATAAAGTATTTATAACATTACTTGAAAGCTTGACTGTGCAAAAGGAATTTTCAAAAGAATGAAGTGTATTTCCCTTCTCTCCATTTTTAAAAAGTGCACACGCACCCTAGAGGTTGTTTTCTGGTTGAGGTGTGGGGGTGGGGGTGAACAGCAGCAGTACTGTTGTGAGAGGAGACAGAGAGAGAAGAACTCTGAGCTTTTACATGCTATCATTGTACAGCAACATGACAAATTATATTTGATAGATAGATACGATATAGGCATTTTTGTGTACCTTGCATAGACAAATGTATTGTTATATCAAATATATTTGATATACTGCCCATCAAAGCCCTTCACCCATTTCTTTATGAACCTAAAGGGAACCTAAAGGGTAATCGACCTAAGAATGGTAATTATCCAGAATATTTTATTGAAAATGGCAATTTGATAAATAATATGGAGGATGTGGTCAGTGGTTTCAATAAATTTTTTGTAAACGTTGGTCCTGAATTAGCAAAATCGATAGTGACAACAGAAACAAACAACAGTGGTTCTGTAAATGAAATAGAAGATAGAAATCCAAACACAATCTTTTTGGGTGCAGTTACTGAAAAGGAAATTATCGAGACTGTGAGTAAATTTAAGAACAAAAAATCAACGGACTGGAATGAAATTGACATGATAATAGTGAAAAAAGTAATTGAAGGAATTGTTAAGCCATTAACCCACATCTGTAACCTGTCATTTCAAACTGGTAAATTTCCAAACAAAATGAAAATAGCAAAAGTAATACCTCTATAGAAAACAGGAGACAGTCATTGTTTCACAAATTACAGGCCAGTCTCTTTACTCTCACAACTCTCCAAAACACTAGAAAAAATCTTCACTAAGAGACTGGATGATTTCATTGAAAAATACAACCTCCTTACAGCCAGCCAGTATGGTTTTAGAGCAGATAAATCTACATCTTTGGCACTGATTGAACTTATTGAATTACTAGTTGTATAGATAAAAAAAAAAGTTTGCTGTAGGAGTATTTATAGATTTAAAGAAAGCTTTTGACACCATTGACCACAGAATACTACTAAGGAAACTGGAAAGGTATGGGATAAGGGGGTCGGACTGAGTTGGGTGGAAAGTTATTTAAGTAACAGACAACAATTTGTACAAATTGGTGAGCACAAATCACCTTTCATGGACATCACTTGTGGTGTGCCCCAGGGGTCAGTTTTGGGACCCAAACTCTTTATTTTGTATATAAATGACATATGCCAAGTATCAAAAATTCTGAAATTTATTTTGTTTGCGGATGACACAAATATCCTTTGCACTGGTGAGAATTTGCAGCAGGTTTTAGAGGTGGTCACAACTGAAATGAAAAAGTTAACGCAGTGATTCAACAAAAATAAATTATCTCTAAATCTGAAAAAAACAAAGATAATGTTGTTTGGAAATTATAAAATAAATCATGAAATAATGGTAACGATAGATGATACCAGAATAGAAACAGTACAGGAAAATAAGTTTCTGGGGGTGACGCTAGACAATAAAATCTGCTGGAAACCTCACATCAGTCACATCCGGGCCAAGTTAGCAAAATGTATAGAGATACTGGGGAAAACAAGACACATCTTGGACTATAAATCATTGTTCTTACTGTACAATTCACTGTTTCTACCTTATCTTAACTACTGTGTAGAAGTCTGGGGAAACACCTACAAGACCAACCTACAGTCAGTATGCACATTACAAAAAAGAGCTATAAGGATAATAAATAATGTAGGATATAGAGACCATACCAATTCATTGTTTTTAAAGTCACATGTCATAAAGTTCATCGATTTAGTTAAATTTAAGACAGCACAAGTCATGTACAGGGCAATTAATAATCAGCTCCCAACTAATATACAAAAAATATTTAATAAAAGAGACAATGATTATAATTTGAGAGGAGACTTAAACTTTACAAAACCCAAGATACGAACAACCAAGAAAAGTATGTGCATATCTGTCTGTGGGGTGGATTTGTGGAACAGTCTGGAGCCGGAACTGAAACTATGTACAAACAGAAATCAATTCAAAAAGTGGTATAAACATTATTTGCTGAAAGGATATATGTTAGAAGGGTAGTATTTATATGTACGATTCACTATGCTCACTCTGGGACACTATGGAATGGTGGGTGGTGTGGCGATGTTAAAATAAGGCACGGCGATCTGGGGTTTTTAAGGAAGTTTATTCATCAATCATCGCCATCACAGAGCTCACCCCAGCTACTGTATAAGCATGCTGGAGCGAGCTCTCAGGCTCTCATGAGCAGTAGTCAGAAGCAGTCAGAGTGAGAAGAGAGTGAACATATCATATTCAGCCACTTAAATACCCAGCTACAGACAATACATCAAAGGCATGTTATCATCAAAGGAACTGCAGTCAGGTATGGGACATTTGCAACACAATGAGAGCAGGAAGCATGAACGTTTGCATTTGAGTCATACATATCCACAGGATACTGGCGCCTGAACTAGACACGGAGAGGCTGCCTATTGATCTCAACACACATCTCATTGCTCTGTTAATTGCCCCAGCTGAGCGCTCTGTTTGTCCGTGGCTGTTGTGGGGGTTACCCCATACACTCCCCCCCAGAGGGCTTAGCGGGGAGCTGAGGCCTCGATCGTCCGGCATTGGGAGCGAGCTGCTGGGAAGGTCTGTGCCGGGGGAGGGAGGAGGGTGGGGGTAGCAAGTGCCGGGGGATGTCCGTGGCTGTGGGAAGAAAAATTAGTCTCTGATTCCTCTCGCGATTCAGTCCAGCAATGAAGAAAAACAGGAACTGAAGCTGTGTGAGGGACTTGGCGTTTAGGCTTTAGGTGCGTTCGCGGCCCTAAAGCCCTCGGGGACAGCTGACGGCTGGATTCCCGTCGTGCGCCGTGGCTGAGACCTACACCAAATCCTGTGTGCGGGCTGCGTGTGTGCTTCAGGTGTGTGAGCAGTCCTGAAGAGCCGTGTGCAGCAGCGGGGGATGATGTATAAGTCTGTAGAGCCAGCTCGTCTCTGGTGCGCGGCACGCGCTGCGGCCACGTGCCTTCCAGCTGCGCTGTTCTGATGCGAGGCTTCTGTGCCTGGCCGGTCCGCTCTCGCAAGGCGAATCAGGGTCAGGGGGCTTGATGGAGCTCTGCGCAGTCGGTGCCGATGGTCTCCCCCGTTCGGGCTGTTGGTCGTCGCTCGTGCCGGGTCATGGTGTTTTGGGGCGGTGAGAGGGAATAGACGATCTTTGTCCCTCGGGCTCGCGTAGATGCGTAGGAGCGGTGAGAGGGAGAAGACGATCTTTGTCCCTCAGCCGGTTCCAGCGTGGATGTGCAGATCTCAGGCGTGGATCGCACAATGACGCTTTCTGCAGCTTTCCCAGTCGTGGATGATCTCCGAGGGAGTTCGCCTGATTTCGGTTCTGTGTCGAGGTCTCTCGTGTGGCAGAAGGGAGGGCAGTGCTCTTGCGTCAGGCTGCTGCGTTCGCTTGTCGTCGGAGATACCATCGGGGCTGCATTCGTTGTCAGCGTGTTCTCTTCAGCGTCAGGTCACCAGTGTGGCGATGTTAAAATAAGGCACGGCGATCTGGGGTTTTTAAGGAAGTTTATTCATCAATCATCGCCATCACGGAGCTCACCCCAGCTACTGTATAAGCATGCTGGAGCGAGCTCTCAGGCTCTCATGAGCAGTAGTCAGAAGCAGTCAGAGTGAGAAGAGAGTGAACATATCATATTCAGCCACTTAAATACCCAGCTACAGACAATACATCAAAGGCATGTTATCATCAAAGGAACTGCAGTCAGGCATGGGACATTTGCAACACAATGAGAGCAGGAAGCATGAACGTTTGCTTTTGAGTCATACATATCCACAGGATACTGGCGCCTGAACTAGACACAGAGAGGCTGCCTATTGATCTCAACACACACATCTCATTGCTCTGCTAATTGCCCCAGCTGAGCGCTCTGTTTGTCCGTGGCTGTTGTGGGGGTTACCCCATAGGTGGGACAGTACTGTGTATATCTGTGTTATTTGAGGCTGGTTTTGATGTACGGACATCAATGTATGTTAGGATGGATGGGTGTTAATGTTGATATGTACAAAATGCAGTTAATTGTTTACTTGGGGTCTTAAATGTGGTAATTTGTATATAATTCACATGGGCGTATTTATGGAAAAGAGGAGTTGGAATTAATAAGTGTTCACTTCTTCCTTCTCCCTTTCGAACACTGTATACTGTTACGTTATTGCATTTGTCATTTGTTTTGTTTTTGGTTTACTTTTTTGTTCGAAATAAAGTATGTATGTATCTATCTATCTATCTAACCTTGCTTTGTGCATTGTGACACAGTCTTGCTGGAACAAAACAGGGCCTTCCTCAAACTGTTTGACATGATTGCTTAACCCAGGAGACAGACGCTGACACGAGTAGAGTAGTTTGACAATTATTTATTAACCCAGAGTGGTTTGGTGAGTGTGTGAATGTGTGAGTGAGTGCAGTGTAGCCTGGCAGCTGGAGCTGAGCGGGTCTTGCTGCGACCTGGCAACCCTGCAGGTGCCGCTGCGAGACTCCTGTCGGCTCTGTGACTTGGCGTGGCTTGGTGCAGGTGGCGCTTGGAGCTGTGAGGGTGAGGAGGAGATCCGAGGAGGAGGAGGTGACGTCCCGTTATCTGGGGAGATGAGTCCACCGCCAGGGAGGTCCTCCTGTGCACAGGGGAGAACACTTTGACAGGGTAAGTTTTGCTGTGGCTTACGTGACGTGGATTGACGAGATGACTTGGTATTAGCTCTGGCTTGAGGTTGTGTCCTTGACGCGATGCGTGGCGAAGACGACAGACGACTCCGTGCCGAGCAGTCAGAAGCACCGGCTTTTAAAGCCTGCTGATTACTGATGGCAGGTGTATGCGCAGCTGGGGCTAATGACGGCCCAGCGGCCGCCATGACAGTACTCCCCCCTCTAGAGGTGCCTCCAGGCACCTGCCCTATCCTACCTGGATGCGCCCGATGGAAATCGCGAATGAGCTGCTTGTCAAGGATCAACGCCGGGCGAATCCAGGAGCGGTGCTCAGGGCCAAATCCCTCCCAGTCCACCAAATACTGAAGACCCCGGCCCTGCCGGCAGACATCCAAGATGGCAGTCACCCCCCAAGCTGGGTGGCCGTCGACCATCCTCGGGGGAGGAGGAGCCGCGGGGGGTGGGCACAGAGGATCGGAGATGTAGGGCTTGACCTGGGAGACATGAAAAGTAGGGCAGATGCGCATGGAAGGGGGAAGAGCTAGGTTAATGATGCGTGAAATCACATAAGGACCGATGAAGCGCTTTGTCAACTTACGCTTCTCGGCCAGCACATTGATATTTTTGGTAGACAACCAAACCTGTTGACCCACCTTATAGTCCAGGGCGGGCCTCCTGTGGTGGTTGGTCACCTGGATATTGGGTTCCGTGGTCCTGAGGAGGGCTTTGCGAGGGATAGTCCAGATCCGACGGCAACGCCTGGCATGGGCCTGAACCGAAGGGGCCACCACCTCCTTCTCCTCCTCCGGGAACAGTGGTGGATCATACCCCAGAGACGCTTTAAACGGGGACATCCCCGTCGCCGAGGACACCGTGGCGTTGTGCGCATACTTGATCCAGGGCAGGAACGTACTCCAGGAAGAGGAGCAAGAGGACATGACACAGCGGAGCGCAGCCTCCAGTTCCTGATTGGCCCGCTCACACTGGCCGTTGCTCTGCGGATGATACCCAGACGAGAGACTTGCCGTGGCCCCCAACACTGTGCAAAATGCCTTCCATACCTGGGGCACAAACTGCGGGCCTCGATCCGAGACAATATCGGCCGGGATGCCATGAAGACGGACCACATGCTGCACCAGGAGATCCGCCGTCTCCTGCGCTGAAGGCAACCCCCAGAGAGGCACAAAATGGGCTGCCTTGGAGAAGCGGTCCACTATCATCAGGACCGAGGTGAAGTGGTCCGAGGGGGGCAGGCCGGTCACAAAGTCCAGAGTCACATGGGACCAGGGGCGGGAAGGGACCAGCAGAGGATGGAGAAGACCTGCCAGGGGGGAAGATGACGATTTCCCAGTGGCACATTGAGCGCAGGCCCGGACATAGCTGGTAACATCCTTCCTCAACCCTGGCCACCAGAAGGCTCTCTGCAGCAGGTCGATCATGCGAGTGATTCCTGGACGGCACGCCAACTTAGACGCATGACCCCACTGGATGACCTCGCTTCTGACCGAAGGGGGAACGAACAAACGGCCCGGGGGACCCCGGGCTCAGTTTCCTGCGCTCTCCTGACCCTGTCCTGGATCTCCCACGCGAGGGCGCCTACCACACAGGATGACGGCAGGATGGTCTCCTCTTGATCCCTGATGGTCTTTGCCTCGAACTGCCTGGAGAGGGCGTCTGACTTGCCATTCTTGCTCCCTGGCCGGTAGGTGATCGTAAAGTTAAACCGGCCGAAGAAAAGAGACCAGCGGGCCTGGCGGGCGTTCAGCCATTTAGCCGTCTGAAGATACTCCAAGTTTTTATGATCCGTCCAGACGACGAACGGCTGGGCAGCCCCCTCCAACCAGTGCCTCCATTCCTCCAAGGCGAGCTTCACAGCCAGCAGCTCCCTGTCACCGATGCAGTAATTCTTCTCAGCAGGTGTTAGGCGGTGGGAGAAGAAAGCGCACGGCCGGATCCTTCCATCCACCGGGGAGCGTTGGGAGAGGACCGCCCCAACTCCAGAATCCGAGGCGTCCACCTCCACTAGGCACTGCAGGGCCGGGTCCACCTGGGTCAGGACGCGGGCAGAGGCAAACTCCTCCTTCAACCTCCCGAATGCTGCAGCCACTTCCACACTCCAATGAAAGGGGGTCTTGGGGGACGTGAGGTCGGTCAGGGGGCAGGCGATGGTCCCAAAGCTCGGCACAAATCGGCGATAGAAGTTGGTGAATCCCAAGAAGCCCTGCAACTGCTTCCTGGATGTGGGCCAATCTACCACCGCCTTGACCTTGGTCGGGTCGGGGAGCACCTGATTGTGTGCAATAATGAATCCCAAAAAGGACGTCTTGTCAGTGTGAAACTCACACTTCTCGGCCTTGACAAACAGCTGGTTCTCCAGGAGGCGCTGCAGGACCCGTCTCACGTGCACCTGGTGTTCCTCCAACGTGCGTGAGAAGATCAAGATGTCATCCAAGTACACAAACATGAAGGAGTTCAGGAAGTCCCGGAGGATGTCATTAATCAATCGCTGGAAGACGGCCGGAGCGTTGGTTAAACCAAACGGCATCACCAAGTACTCAAAGTGGCCGCTTGGGGTCCGGAACGCCGTCTTCCACTCATCGCCCTCCTTAATGCGCACCAGGTGGTAAGTGTTACGGAGGTCCAGCTTCGTGAACCAAGATGCCCCCTGGAGAGAGTCAAAGGCCGAGTTCATCAGTGGCAGCGCGTACTTATCCTTGATGGTAATTTCATTCAGCCCCCGGAAGTCAATACAGGGACGCAGCGAGCCATCTTTCTTCCCTACGAAGAAGAAACCTGCCCCCACCGCCGAGGAGGACGGTTGAATAATTCCAGAGCTGAGGGACTCCTTAATATATGTGTCCATGGCCTCACGCTCCGGGGCAGACAGGCTATACAAACGACTCGCCAGGAGAGGGGCCCTTGCTCTGAGGTTGATCGCACAGTCGTAGGGGCGGTAGGGGGGAAGGGACAGCGCCCGTGACTTGCTGAAAACCGCTCCCAGGTCGTGGTAGACTTCTGGTACCTTGGACAGGTCCGGGGGCGGCACAGAGGGCGGGGTCACCAATACCGAGGGGGCACACGCTGCAGACTGGAGGCAGGCACTGAGGCAAAAGGTGCTCCACGCGGTGATATTTCCAGCTTGCCAGTCGAACGTGGGATTGTGGAGACGTAGCCACGGGTAACCGAGGATCACAGGCGAGGAGGAGATGGGCAACACCAAGAACCGGATCTCCTCCCTATGGTTTCCAGAAACAATCACCAACACGGGAGCCGTCTGGTGGGAGACAGTGGTCAGTGAAGCCTTTGACAGCGTGACAAGGTTGACAGCTGGGCGAAGGGGTTGACAGCTGAGGCCCAGATGGGTTGCCAGGTCTCCGGAGATGAAGCTTTGCTCAGCTCCAGAGTCAATAAGGGCATGTGTAGTGTGTTCCCTGTGTTTATATATTATTCTGATGGGGATACGGCAACTACTGGGGTTTTTTTCTGCTTTACGTCCGTGAATCCCCCTACTGTAACCCACGGACCTCCCCTTTTAACCGGTTAGGACACTAAGCTACCCCATGAGACTCATTGCCACAGTAAAAACACAAACCCAGGTCCCTCCGGCGCTGCCTTTCAACCGCCGAAACACCCGATTGCCCAACAATCATTTCCTCCTGCCCGGGAAGTTCCTCCGGCGGGGGCAGAGCCGGGATAGACGATCGAGAGGAGCGGGGGCGTGGTTTACCCAAACGGCTAGCAGCCCTACGTTCGGCCGCCCGCTCCTTCAGCCTACTGTCTAAACTAATTGTAAGAGAAATTAGTTCCCCTAATTTATCTGGCTTATCCCGTGTCGCTAGTTCATCTCTAAGCTCCAAGCTAAGACTGCGGAGGAAAATGCTGCAAAGAGCTGACTCCCCCCACCTGACCTCTGCAGCTAGCACCCGGAAGTCTACAGCGAAATCGGCGGCAGATTTGCTGCCCTGCCGAAGGCTAAGCAACCAGTCAGTTAACACCGCGCCCCAATCAGTATGGTCAAAAATCTCTAAGAATTCTGCCACGAACTGCTGGTAAGTTAAGTGGGAGTAGCTGGGTTTAGCCATCACGGTGTACGCCCAAGCTAACGCCCTCCCTTCGAGCAGGTTAGAGATGTACCCAATCTTGCTATGGTCCGTGGGAAAGTCTCCCGGGACGCGGTGAAAAACTGTCTCGCACTGTAGCAGAAAGCCCCGTGCCTCTCCGAGCTTTCCGCCAAAGCTGGCGGGGGTAGGCACGGGAGTGAGACAAGGTGAATTGACTAGCAGGTGGGACTACAGGGGCTGATGAAGCCCCAGCTGTGATGTATGGGAGTTGTATGAGTTGTATGAGTTGTATGAGTTGCATTTGCATATGCCACCCCATTGGTGGGCGCTGTATCCTGTGGCACTGCCAATAGTATAAGAGTGTGCTCACTGAACTGAACTAAAACGTGTATGTGTGCGTATGCCTGAGTAAACGAGCAAGCTAATGACCTGCAGCTGTGTGTGTCTTTGTGTTTGTTCCTCCGAGTGGTAATCTAAAGTAGAAACCCACGGACATAACATCATTGGCGACGAGGATAACTTTAGGTTTCCAAGTCTCGCCGCGGTATTGACTGCGAGTGACGGAGGAAGAGGAACGTTTGTCCTGGTGAGAGTTTGGCTGGGCGTGGCACGCCAGGTGACAGGACGCCAGGTGACAGTGCGCCAGGTGACAGGACGCCGGGTGACAGGACGCCGGGTGACAGGACGTCGGGTGATAGGACGCCAGGTGACAGGACGCCAGGTGACAAGATTGCTAAACGCTAGCTAACTGCACGCCATGGCTGGATTTATTGGACACATTAACCCATTCGACGAGTCGGTGGAGCAGTGGACAACCTACGTTGAGAGGTTTGAGTATTTTGTAACGGCAAATGGTATTGCAGAGGAGAAAAAGCTTGCTGTTTTCTTAAGTGTAATTGGTGCGTCAACATATGGACTTT
Source organism: Pholidichthys leucotaenia (assembly GCA_020510985.1). Lineage (NCBI taxonomy): Eukaryota > Metazoa > Chordata > Actinopteri > Cichliformes > Pholidichthyidae > Pholidichthys > Pholidichthys leucotaenia. The sequence goes on along the minus strand of CM035842.1, from coordinate 357,918,183 downwards.
TACGTAGTCTCGTAGCTCCAGATAAGCCAGGGGCTAAGACATATGCTCAACTCACGGAAGTTTTGAAAGATCATTTTTCCCCAAAGCCAATTGTAATTGCTGAAAGATTTCGCTTTCATAAACGGAACCAACAAGAGGGAGAAACTGTGACGCAATACATAGCAGTCATTAAAAAGCTTTCTGAACACTGCGAGTTTGGTATGCACCTGCAGGATGCATTGAGGGATAGGCTCGTTTGTGGACTGAATATAGAAGCTATCCAGAAAAAATTGCTGACGGAGGAGAAGCTTACTTTTTCCAAAGCAGTGGAACTAGCCGTGTCAATGGAGACAGTAGCTCGCGAGACACATCAGCTGAGCGACGCGCTGAAAGTGCATGTACTGTCACCACACGACAAACAATACACGAAATGTTCGCGCTGTGAAAAAATGAACCACAAAGAGAGTGATTGTTTTTATAAGGAGCAAAAATGCCATAAATGTGGTAAGAGAGGACATATCTCGAAAGTGTGCAGGAACAAAGAGACTGTAAATAAGGAGAAACCAGTGGAGTATAAAGCTAAAAAGAAAAAAAGGGTGCACCAACTGGATGTAAAAGAAATATCTAGTGATGGTAGCACTACAGACACTGAAGTGAGCCTGCATATGGTGTCTCAGCAGAGTAATTTGTCATACATGAGTGTTAAACCAAAAATTGAAGGTAAAAGGATTATTATGGAATTAGATACCGGTGCTGCCGTTTCTCTGATTTCAAGAAAACTGTATGATGCACACTTTAAGGACTTGCCCTTGCGCCAAACCCATATAATGCTGAAAACATACATGGGCGAGGTGATTCCAGCAGAGGGTGTTATCATTGTTTCAGTGAGGATGAATAAGCAGAGGGCTAGACTACCACTGTATGTGGTTCGGGGAAGTTCACCCCCACTTTTTGGTCGGGAGTGGCTGCGGAGGATTCGAATTGACTGGCGAGAAATAAAGACGGTCCGGGAGGAGACGCTAGAGGGCGTGCTACAAAGACATGCAGAGGTCTTTAAAAAAGAATTAGGCACTCTGAAAGGCATGGAAGTAGCCATAGCGCTGAAGCCGGATCATGTGCCACGGTTCTGTCAAGCGAGAGTCGTTCCCTATGCCCTGAGGCCAAAAGTGGAGGCTGAAATTGACCGATTGTGTGAGCAGGGCATTATATCCCCTGTCAAATTCAGTGAATGGGCAACACCCATTGTGCCCGTTGTGAAAAAGAACGGAGATGTTAGGATATGTGGGGATTTTAAAGTCACAGTTAATCCTGCCCTGTGCGTGGAGAAATATCCAATTCCACGCACTGAAGATCTATTCGCATCACTTTCGGGGGGGGCAGCATTTTAGTAAACTGGACTTATCTCATGCCTATTTGCAAATGGTGATAGAGGGAAATTCCAGAAAATATCTCACAATAACCACATCCAAGGGTCTGTTTTGTTACAACAGGCTGGCATTTGGAATTACCTCAGCACCAGCGATATTCCAGCGTGCCATGGACCAAGTCCTCCAGGGTCTGCCGAACGTTCACTGTTACCTGGACGATATATTGGTCAGTGGACAGGATCATGTGCAGCATCTGAAAAATCTGGATGCAGTCCTAGGGCACTTGGAAGAATTCGGTTTGCGAGTATGGAAGGAAAAATGTGAATTTTTCAAGGATTCACTGGAATATCTGGGTCACGTCATTGATGCCCAGGGTCTACACAAGGCACCAGAGAAAGTCAGGGCAACTGTGGAGGCTCCTGCACCTACAGACATGAGTCAGTTACGTTCTTTCTTGGGACTAATTAATTATTACAGCAGATTTATCCCCAACTTGTCAGCTATCCTAAGCCCACTGAATACGCTACTGTGCAAAGGAAAACAATGGCAATGGACATCTGAATGTGCTGCATCTTTCAAAGAGGCAAAAGAGCAGTTACTCTCTCAAAGCGTGTTAACCCATTATGATCCACAACTTCCCATTCGGCTGGCGTGTGATGCATCACCTTATGGTGTAGGTAGTGTCATCTCACATATTTTTCCGAATGGACAAGAGAGGCCCATAGCTTTTGCATCAAGGACTCTGAATAAGGTAGAACGCAATTATGCCCACATTGAGCGCGAAGCGCTTGGCATTATATTTGGAGTTCGTAAATTCCATCATTATCTGTATGGCAGGCAGTTTACACTCCTTACAGATCATCGCCCATTGACCACTATTCTGAGTCCGTGCAAAGCCACACCATCTATGGCTGCTGTTAGAATGCAGCGGTGGGCTCTCCTGTTAGCTGCCCATAATTACACCATACAGTACCGAGAGGCAGCTCGTCATGGAAATGCGGATGGGCTTTCACGCCTTCCATTACCAACATCATCAAGAGAGAGAATCAGTACTGTGGACAGTTTTCACATTAAACACCTAGAAGCCTTACCTGTGAACTGTCGAGAAATCTGCCGAGAGAGAAGGGGTGATTCTGTCCTTGCTCAAGTCCTGGAGATGGTCTCCACAGGTCACTTTCCGAGGGTCCAGGATGTGGCCAGCACATTGGCGCCATTCATCAGCCGGAGGGATGAGTTGACACTCCAGCAAGGTTGCCTTATGTGGGGTGTGCGCGTCGTCATTCCCTCAAAATTGAGATCACGACTGCTGTCAGAACTGCATACTGGACACCCAGGTGTTGTCAAAATGAAAGCTGTCGCCCGCAGTTACATGTGGTGGCCCGGAATTGACGCTCAAATTGAACAGGTCTCAAAAACATGCCAGTCCTGTCAATTTACACAGAAAGCACCGGGACCAGTACCACTCCACCCATGGACCTGGCCTGGATCCCCGTGGCAGAGAATTCATGTTGACTTTGCTGGGCCGTTCCAAGGCCAAATGTTTATGGTGGTTGTAGACGCCCATTCAAAATGGCCTGAGGTACACCTTATGAGTTCCACTACAACGGCTAATACCATCCAGGTGCTCCGAGGGTTATTTAGTCGCTATGGGCTCCCTGAGGTGTTAGTGAGTGAAAATGGTCCTCAGTTTACCTCACACGAGTTTGACACTTTTATGAAAGGCAATGGAGTAAAGCACATTCGCTCTGCACCATTTCATCCATCAACAAATCGTCTTGCGGAACATTTTGTACAGACATTCAAGCAGTCACTGAAGCGTTCCACTGGAACCACTTCCATACAACACCGACTGGACACCTTTCTACTCACGTACCGTAACACTCCACACTCTACAACGAAGGAGTCCCCGTCTATGCTTTTCATGCATCGCAAGTTGCGATCTCGATTGGACCTGCTGAAGCCTAGCGTGACATCAGAGGTAGAGAAAGCACAAGAGGCACAGTGTGCATATCGAGGAATGCATGCAAAAGCCAGAACGTTCAAGGTGGGAGATCCAGTTCTTGTTCGGAATTACGGGAGAGGAGAGAAGAAGTGGATACCAGGGGTTGTTCCAGCTGAGACTGGCCCTGTATCCTACACCGTCGACATCGGCACATCGCAGCACTGGAGGCGACACGCGGACCAGATGCTGGCCAGGGTTGTTGAATTGGATACCTCTACAGACGACGGCGGAGCTGCATCGTCGTGCATCTCAGCAGACCTGCCTGTGCTGGAAAAGACTGTTCCAGAACCAGCTACTCCGGTTCCTGTGAGTGACCCCTCACCATTACCTCAGGTAACCTCAGAGGGAAACACCACATCACCTCCAGAGACTGGTAAGAGATATCCTTCTCGTATTACTAGACCACCAGAGCGTTATGTTCCATAAACTTTGTTTAAGATACTTTTAAGAGACATATATTGGACATTTTTGAATAAGAGACCTTTTTTATGTGTTAGATGAGAGAGTCACGTCTCACCAAAAGGGCAGAATAAACCCTTGACTGACTCAGGGGTTTGGGATCGTCTACTCCCAGCCTCAAGGCTAGTGTGTGTTTTTAAAATAATAAAAGTTGTTTGTTTTGTGTATCTTGGGGGTGGGTACAACATTTAGTGGGGAGGAGATGTGATGTATGGGAGTTGTATGAGTTGTATGAGTTGCATTTGCATATGCCACCCCATTGGTGGGCGATGTATCCTGGTGGCATTGCCAATAGTATAAGAGTGTGCTCATTGAACTGAACTAAAACGTGTATGTGTGCGTATGCCTGAGTAAACGAGCAAGCTAATGACCTGCAGCCGTGTGTGTCTTTGTGTTTGTTCCTCCGAGTGGTAATCTAAAGTAGAAACCCACGGACATAACACCAGCGACCGGGGGGAATGCCTGGCGTCCTTCCAGGTGATCCAGCAGGCTGTTAATCTGAGCTAATTGATTTAAAATAACTGTCTGTTGATGGGCAATTAATTCTACTCGTGCGTTTAAGGTGTTAAAACGGCGCGCCAGCGCGCTGTCTGCTGGGTCGTCTTGACGGAGTCGTACTGACATGATTGCTTAACCCAGGAGACAGACGCTGACACGAGTAGAGTAGTTTGACAATTATTTATTAACCCAGAGTGGTTTGGTCAGTGTGTGAATGTGTGAGTGAGTGCAGTGTAGCCTGGCAGCTGGAGCTGAGCGGGTCTTGCTGCGACCTGGCAACCTTGCAGGTGCCGCTGCGAGACTCCTGTCGGCTCCGTGACTTGGCGTGGCTTGGTGCAGGTGGCGCTTGGCGCTGTGAGGGTGAGGAGGAGATCTGAGGAGGAGGAGGTGATGTCCCATTATCTGGGGAGATGAGTCCACCGCCAGGGAGGTCCACCTGTGCACAGGGGAGAACACTTTGACAGGGTAAGTTTTGCTGTGGCTTACGTGACGTGGCTTGACGAGATGACTTGGTATTAGCTCTGGCTTGAGGTTGTGTCCTTGACGCGATGCGTGGCGAAGACAACAGACGACTCCGTGCCGAGCAGTCAGAAGCACCGGCTTTTAAAGCCTGCTGATTACTGGTGGCAGGTGTATGCGCAGCTGGGGCTAATGACGGCCCAGCGGCCGCCATGACACTATTCCCACAAAGTTGGAATGTTGAACTGTCTAAGCAGATTTCCTTGGAATGAAACACTTGAATTCAATGATTAAGAGGTGTGGTATCATATTCTATCTCAAATTCTTGCTGTTGTCCAATAGAAATTTCCCTAATGAGGATTAATAGTTTTATTTTAAGATGTGCAGGAACAGTCAGAATAAATACTTCTTGTGGTGGGAAAATTCAGCCAACATGGAACTGCCACAAGTGGCAATTCCTCAAGCACTTCCTTGAGATTAGCTCCAAATTGCTAAAACTCTGTCTGTACAGTGTCTGTTACAAAGCAGACTTTAGACATGAAGAATGTTTATTGTCTGATACAGAACATTTTTTGTCTCTAAAGCTCATTTCTCCCTTTTTCATTTTCATTTATCAATGATGCTTATGGAATCCAGTGTTTTTAAGTTATAACCTAGCTGGAATACTGCTTTAGTATTTTTTGATCTGGTGAATTTACATGGTGTCATGAATTGCCCCTCAGAGGCAGGGAAAAGAGACCCAGGCGCTGAACTGCAGTTCGTGGTAATTTAATGAAAAAACAAGTCCAAAAGTGCACAAAATAAAACTTACAAACAGACGTAACAGGGAAAAGGATGGATCAAACGTCAGGACGAATCAGGGTACTGACAGGAACAGGAATAGGATTCCTTTATGAGACTCCAGCAAGGAGTGAATAAACAGACAGACCTTAAGTAGGTATGCAAACAATTATCACAAATGCCATCAGGTGTGAAAGTGATTACAATGAGCTGTGAGTCATGAGGAGAGGAGATGGGGCTGACAGTTTGACAAGGGCACCACCCACAACCAGGAAAAAAAACGGAAGTGCCTCTGACAGCTGCAACCCCAGAGAGAGAGAGAGAAAGAGGGAACCGGCAAGATACAAATACAATGCGATGACAAATAAAGATGGAAGGAAAAATACAAGTAAACCCAACTATGTAAATAACAAAACTGCAATAAATGTAAACAGGAAAATAAATCACACTAAGAAACAATACAGAATATGTGAAAACCAGCCAAGGATAAAATAACAGGAACTAGAACTCAAAAATACAACACTATACAAATATGGAAAAGAGAATGAGCATGGCGGAATCCACCATGCTTAGATCGTGACACATGCTGCTCACATATGCACAGCTACCATCAAGAGAAGTACTCTGTTTATAAAAAGTCACCACCAACATGTAATTAAGCAAACAGATAAGAGCTTTTCATTGGCTAATTACAGCAGGAGTTCCTGGGGGTGTTATTTAACTAATGCAATGAGTTTATTTCTTAAACTATCATACTGAAGACATAACCTGTCATCATGAAAACGATGTTACTGTTTCGAAACAGTGAGATTATTGGCCTCCAAAGAAAATAACTAATGAAATAAGCGAAACTACTAAAACTGAGTTAAGACCTGTCCAAAACCTGGAAGGATACATACAAGATTTTGGCAAAACAATGAATGCAACTGTGGATGGTAATAAATGTGGACCAATTACATGAGCCTGTTGCAATAATGCCACAGCAAATGTTTCCAATTAATCAAAACTAAAGGCTAAAGACCAGCAGTATATGCAACACAGCATTCACATTGGATGGTTCTTAACTTTTTTTTTACAAAGACACCATATCAGTGTCAGAGTTTCTTCCTGCAGTGCACAGGGATTGCACACATATTGCATCACTTTTTTCACTCTTTCTAAAGTTCCCAAATTCTCCTGCGGAGGTGGGTGGGGTATGATACGGTACATGGTTTTAAAGCTGCCTTCTTACTCAACAAGCCTGATTTGTGCAGACAGGATTGCACTCCTGTCTGCTTTCACCTTTACCTATGCCTTGGCATTTCCCTTTCTTTTGGAATTAAATACACATTTTTATGTTGCTAAGGTTTGGGTTACGTAGGGTGAAGAGTTCAGTTTAAAACATTTATAGAACTCCCTCACATGCTTCTGTCTCCCATCCTGCTGCATGAGTTTATTTTCACAACTGCTGCAAGGCGCTGTTTCCACTACTTTCATCGTCTCTGCTAAGGCATTGAGAAAAGGAAAATTCATTTCATGTAAATTTGTTTCTCCTTTTCTAAGACAAGTAAGCATGCTTTTTCAATGATGCTCAAGAAATTAGGCTGAAAACATGCTTTTTTAAAATAAGCAGTGTAAATTAATTATTTTTCAATTTCCCTCTTGATTCCTGAAAAATTTCAGGACAACAAACAGAAGATGAGCTGACTGACTTTGAATAGTTTCAAAAACTGTGACTCGTGGGAAAATGCATCAAGGCTTTTTTGATGGCACTATTTTATGAAGAGCAACTGTCAGAAAAATACATACCAACGAAGACAAAAGCAAGCAACATTACAATTCTGATGAATCACATAATTTGGAATCTGTTCTCAAATTAAAAAGTTCCCTGATCCTGTTCTCTGAAGAACAGGAGTATTATTATAGTGGTAGCTACCGTTACTGCTGGGAGGTGTCTCAAACAGGTTTTACTTTGCCTAATAGTAAAACTAAACCATGATGATTGACAAACAGTTAATTCTTGCAGATTTCATTTTTAACCTTCAGCTCATCACATACTCCAGAGTTTTTCAACCTTTTTTGAGCCGTGGAACCCTTTTTACATTGAAAAAAATCCTGTGGAACCCTCAAAATTTAAAATGCTATAAAATGACACATTGTAGCCTATTACAGCATATCTAAAGACAATTTAGTCTTGTAATTTGTTTTTACTCAGTGTGAAATGTGGCCCAACTACATACAAAGTCAATGAAAAGACAAACATATGCGCATTTGCTTGGGGCAATGCAAGTGCACGTGAGTTTGCGACTGCGTGAGTTGGATTTTGTTCAACTCAGGCCAGGAGTTCCCTTGATGCTTTTGGTGTTGTTTTATAATTAGTTTGAAAATGAGACAGGCAGTCACTTACTGGAGACTATCTTCAGATGCACGCTCCCACAAGGGGAGTTGTTTTCATGGCAAACATGCTTTTCTCGGCTGATGTTGGGATGCGGTTTCTGGGGGAGCTGGTGACATTGTCCCTGTCCAGACACTGTTGTGGGTTCAGCAATGGTAAACCTGAGGATCCTGAAACCGCTGCCTCTGGTTGGGTAGGAATCCCCGACTCGGCCTCAGACCCCATCGAGAGGAGGAAAAAGAGGAAGAACAAGGGGAGGGCTTGCATTTGTGCTGCCCCTCGCTGGCATGGAGGAGCCACTGCACGCACCAAATGCACAACAACGGTAAGTTGTTTGCAGTTTTTTGGGGGGGAGGGGGTGCAATTAAAAAGAGACAGTAGGCTACCAAATATTTTGGCTTGGTGGCTAGAAGATTTTTGCTTGGAGCCTTATAACAGATGAGGTTTTCATATTTGATTGCAAGAGTAAAAGTTGTGTAGTAAAAATATTTATTACAGAAATAGTAAATAGAGAATTCCTTGGATTTCTTTTCAGTTTTAATTCAACGATTATGTATCTGAAAGTATCTGCCTTTGCTGTTTCCTGCAATTACCTAATAAATTATCTTTATTAGCATCTCAGCTCTGGGGAAAGTGCTCTGTTTTATTGTTTGACATAAGGTTTTAATTAAATTAGAAGATACTGTGTTACTTACAGGTCTTAAGGGAATTTTTTTTTTTTTTTTTTTTTTTTTTTTGTCAGAGTAGGTGGAAGGCAATAATTTCTGGGAATAACTCCAGTGATGAATTGGAACAATAATGAATCTTCCCCCAAAAACAAAGATGATGAACAAGACAAACTTGTAAGCGTCATCATTAGCGTCACTCCCTTCACTGGCCCTGGTCTGCGTTGGTATATTCGTCCTATGGGGGTCACAGGGAGAGATATATCATGTATGGGAAGAGCAGACTTGCAGAGAAAAAAAGGTTTGCAGGTGTTAATGGAAAATTTTGATCAGATAGGACATAAGTGCAGAAATTTAATTTAATTAAATTAAATTAAATTTAATTTAATTTAATCCTCTTGAGCATGACTGTGAATTTCTGCTCTTGAACTGAGGTGTTGTTATGTAAGGACATTTGAATATTGGCATATTTTCAATTTACATGTTTCTGGAAGAAACTTCAGTCAGGTCAACAAATGCTAATGTGTTCCTTGTCTATGGCAAGATGGAGCAGAGCATGCAGAAACAAGGAATTACTTGGCAGTATTTTGTATTTGAATTATTCCTGCCGATGCATATTTACACAAACACATATTTACACAGAGGCAGATGCCCATGAGTCATGTTATCATCTTGCGCAACATGTTTCATAGTTTTTCTTTTACTGTAAATTATGAATTCAAGAAGTTAAACAGATAAACATTAATTTCTTAAGTAAAAGTGCTTACACGTTTTTTGTCAGCAGGGCCATAAAGTCTCTTTGCTTTGCTCATGAGCAGCCTCATTAAGAACAAATTTGTGTGCAAACATATGCCAATTCTCCCACGACTGCATAAAACCATCAATCACTAAATGTTATCTGTCACGCCAAAGACACCACAAACTCCCACAGAAAGCCTCGTCACATGAGAAGAAATAAAAAAACGTGATATGTGATGACTTGCTCATTGTTAATTGCAGGGTTTTCAAATACAGCCCAAACAGCAGGATGTGCTGTGATTACTGTTAAGAGCTTAACCTCTTGCTGGGAGGGAAAGATGATGTATTATTATAATATTACAACTTAATGCAACATAATGTGCAGAGAGAAAGTGTTGTGTGACAACTCATGTTCATACCAACCCAGCTGCTTTGGTCCAGCCCGGCGCCACCGTGGGTGCTGCTTTGCTCCAGTCCAGGGCCACCGCGGGTGCTGCTTCACTCCAGTCTGAGGCCACCGTGGGTGCAACCATGTCCCAGTCTGGGACAACCACGGGTGCAACCTCACTCCAGTCCAGAGCCACCAAGCGTGCCACAGTGTCCCAGTCCGGGACCACCGAGGGTGTTGCTGGCCAGTTTGAGGGTATCGTGGTCCCCTCTCCTCTGCCAGACGCTGTCGTGATCCCATCTCCTGTGCCTGACACCATCATGGTTCCCCCTCCTGTGCCAGACACCATCGTGGTTCCCCCTCCTCTGCCAGGCGCCGTTGTGGTTCCCCCTCCTGTGCCAGACGCCGTCATGGTTCCCTCTCCTCTGCCAGACGCCACTGTGGTTCCCCCTCCTGTGCCAGACGCCGTTGTGGGTTCCCCTCCTCTGTTGTTCCTCTTTTCATTGGGCCTCCCCGTGGGTGAGCTGCCTCCTGGGCCACCCCTTCTGTATAGGTGGCTGAAAAACTCTGGTCGACCGCTTGATGGACTGAGCCGTTGGGATGGGTGGCCCATATTCTCTGGCAGGCCACCCGACTCGTACCACCGTGCTGTCTGTCAGGCCTGGGACTTTGGCCGGCCACCTGAACTGTTTAGTTCTTTGGCCTAGGGGGCCTAGGGGCCTGGTTTTGCGTAGGTGCGGGTTGTAAGTGGGGTTTTTGACCCCCCCAGCCTGTTCCCCCCACCTCCCACTCAGGGTGGTTTATTGTTATACCTTTGGGGGGAGGGGCTTTTCCTTTTTTGGTGTTACTTTGGGGTGTCTGGAATCCACCCCTTAAAAGGGGGGCTCTGTCATGAGGCTGAGCGCAGTGTGTTACCAAGCTCAGGCTCTTAATTTATACCTAAGTATTTTCTGTATTTTTCCAGTGTTGTATTACTTTCCTGTGTGTTGATCTTAGAGGTGTTCTTTGCTGTCAGTTGTTTTATTACATTTTCATGTCCTTATTACTATTATAATGATTCTGTCAGTATGTTTAGATTCCTGTTTATTTTGCTCTCAGTGTTTATATCTTGTTTCCTCGTGGCATGACCTCCGCACCTGTTCTAGGCACTCCCACCTTGTTATTATTTCCTCTGTGTGCTCTATGTTAGCAATTAGGTCACCTGCCCGCTCATGTGAATCCGCACCTGCCATCAATTATGTTCTCAGTTATTTAAATATCATTGTTTTGTCTTCTCACTGCCACAGTCTTAGTTATCCTTCCTCCTCGCCACCAGAACCCCTTCCCGTTCTCGTGAGTTTGCTCTGATCCTCTGTTTGCAAGTTTACTTTGCTATCTGTTTGAATTTTTGTGTGAGTGCACTCTTGGAACATTTTGTGTTTTGTTAATAAATGCCACAAACTGCAGTTGGTGTGTGGGTCTGTCTCTCTCTCTCTCTCTCTCTCTCTCTCTCTCTCTCTCTCTCTCTCTCTCTCTCTCTCTGCCCTGAGGAACAAATCATGACAGAAGGAGCTGTCGTTAATACAAGGTTGCACCTTGGGTTGCTGGCTGTACAGGTCACTCAGTCAGAGCCCTGGGTTCAGGTAAGAGGAGATCACCTTGTAGATGAAAACAGTGAAGCTGGGTTAACCCTTCAATTACCAGCCACACAGTGTGACAGAAATCTCTATGAAGAAACCCTTCTAGGGACTGCAGCTGGTAATCTTGACCTCAAACTTGTGGTACAAGGTCAGGGTCTTCACAATTCAAATGTCATAGCATTTTTTTTAGCTGACTAGATATAAACAGTCTCTGTGAGATATGGAAAATAATACATTATTATTATTTTTAATTCATAAAATGAACAAAAATGGGGGAAAATGCACAACTGTGGAATGTGTAAAAGTCTTGACACGGTACATTAATTTATTGCATGCCAAAATATGATACCTGTTAAAGGGTGGCAAAATTTTTGCACACTACTGTATAAACTGGAAACAAGTTGAAAGGCAATAAAAACACTATGGGCCCTATATTGACAGTCTATGGCGCACTTCCTCACACCACAATTCCTGTTTTTGCACAGGTGGATTTGTTAGTTTCTGCCAGGACATAGTCTAGTTTTCACAGTTTGCGTCATGCCATCTAAGTACTTGTAGACGGTGCACCTGCTTTACGCTGCAAGGTGGAGACCTATTTTAAAGAAGAGTGGCACTGGCGCAATCTCGGCACATTGTTATTATGGTGTATTTCATCTCAATGCCTTTTTGATCTCCAAAAGGCAGGTCTATCATCAGAAGTGCATTGTTAATGTTATCTCAGTGGCATGCTTTATAATCATGCTGACAGGGGGCACACAAGGAAACACAACATGCACTGGGATTTTCCATTATTGACTAGACAGAGTTGTAACAGTTATAATCAGTTTAATTATAATATGATGATACACTGAATAAATATTTTTTTTAATCCTGTCCACATTTTCAATTTCATCATGAATTTACAGGAGAAATATTCCCTATAGATTAGGCATTAATTTTATTTTTTAGGGCTACAAATGAACGAACAGGGAGTGTGTGTTTTTTTTTCACTACAGACTACATTCAGGAGAGACATAAAGGCAGTCTGCACTGAAGCCTCAGCTGTCCGGGCTCTATGACCAGTCCTGACAGACCAGTACCAGTGGCTCTGTGCCTGCAGTGGCCAATGTCAGTCCGGTATACAGACAGCGTGATGTCTAAGACATGCAGAATGCTGTCAATTTGAAGATTTTCATCAGTTTGAAGAATACGGTTCATTAAGGGGAAGCGCAGGAGCACTTTGGACTGGATTATCCAAAACACACCTCTGAGTAATTAGACCAACCTCTTACTGCGTTTTACCAGGCGCAGAATTTGTTTTTGACCTACCGTGAAAACAAAATGGACTTGGACACTAACATAAATGAGCTCTATGCCTTAGACAATACACTGTTGAGTAAATCCTAGCAATAGGGCCCTATAATGTAGCATTCATAAATGATATTTCTAAACTTTATCTTTACCCTGTAATTTTTCTAATACAGTCCAATTATTCCTGCCAAAACTGATTTCTCACAATAACAACTGGCATATAGGAGCAGCACAGTGGAACAGTGGTTAACACTGCTGCCTTACAGCTAAAGGGCTCCTAGTTTGAATCTCCAGGTCAGCAGGGGTAGAAGCCTTCCTGTATGGAGTTTGGATGTTCTCCCTGTGCTTGAGTGGGTTTTTTTTTCCCAGGTGCTTCTTTTTTCCCCTCCCATAATCCAAAGACACGCATGTTAGGTTAATTGGTGATTCTTAATTGGCCCTAGGTGTCTCTTTGTTGTTATGTCCATACGTAAAATTGTGCATGCCTGCCCAGTGTGTCACTTTGTTTGTCACTGTCTTGTGCGCCATCCTTTGAATTGTGTTTTTAGATTGCTTCCCATTTCTGCGTGTGAACATGGGTGTGCATATGAACGTGTGTGACCTTATATTGAATTTGTGTGTATTTTAGTCGCACACTCTTGTGCTCAGGAATGTGGTGAACAGCTTTTTCCAGTGGGGAGGAGCTGGGTGGCGGTGCATTCTACCTGCCTTCTTTTTTCCTTGCTGGTTAATTTCCACACTTATTTGCTGGAATTTCACCTGAACTGCTCAGTGCAGTGTAAACATGTTTCAGCAACATCCACGGTAACACAGTTTACCTCACATTAATACCCCACCAAACCCACAACTGGTAGACAATCATCAAAGACTTTCAAAAGGCCTTAAGGTGTGGCACCAAAACATTGGGAAGTTTACAAAGCCAGTTTATGAATTGAGAGGTTTATGATGCAATTGTGAGCTGTGTTGCATGTTATGGGTAAGGCCCTTTTGATGTCGGGAGTAAATATTTGTAGAGTGAGTTCATGTCTTACAGTATTCTCAATGTGGCTTCAGCTTTGGCATATATAATATCCCAGCTGAGGGTATCACAAGTTGATGATAATGATGATGATAAAAACTGCACATGCACGCTTCAGTCATAAAGATAAAAATCTCTGGCTGTGGGGAAATTATTGGAAACTACTGAGACGATAAATGCCAAAGCATTTTAATTGTCTATCAGTCAGTCTAAATGAGGCAAAAGAAATGGTAAAGGTAGAAAGTTTAATCGGTAGAATGCTGTTTCCTTTTTTCCACTGACTAAAAGAGTGTTTATTGAATATGTATTTTCATATGAATATCTAGTTTACTTTTATTCATTTGAGTTTTGTGATTTTTTTCTGGATTTGCAATTCTGAGTAAAGCAGTAAAAATGGTTGCTACTAAAACTAGTGACATGGGCTGTGATATGATGTGCGAGACAAGGTAAACTCATGACACAGAACTTGATGTTAAACTCATGTCATGAAACTTGACATAACGATGTCATCCTGTAACCTATACCCGTGACCTTCAATCCCTCAGGCAGCACTGCTTTAAAAATCAACATCATTCTGTAAAGGATATTACCACGTGGGCTCAGGAACACTTTGGAAAACCATTGCCAGTTAGCCCAGTTGGCCACTATACCTACAAGTGCCAGTTAAAACTCTACCATGCAATCGAAAAGCCATATATCAACAACACCCAGAAACACCGCCAGTCGCTCTGGATCCCAGCTCATCTGAGATGGACTGATGCAAAGTGGAAAAGTGTGCCGTGGTCTGATAAGTCCACATTTCAAATTGCTTTTGGAAATTATGGATGTTGTGTCCTCTGGGCTAAAGAGAAAAAGGGCCATCCAGATTGTTATCAGTGTTAAGTTCAAAGCCAGCAACTGTGATTGTGTGGGGATGTGTCAGTGCCCATGCCATGGGTAACTTGCACATCTGTGAAGGCACCATTAATGCTAAATGATACATACAGGTTTTGGAGCAACACGTGCTGCCATCCAAGCAACGTCTTTTTCAGGGGGTGTCCCTGCTTGTTTCAGCAAGACACTGTCAAACCAGATTCTGCACATGTTACAATGGCGTGGCTTCACAGTAAAAGAGTGTGGGTACTAGACTAGACTGCCAACAGCCCAAACCTGTCTCCCATTGAAAATGTGTGACACATTATGAAGGGCAAAACATGACAACGGAGACTCCGGACTGTTGAGTAACTGAAGTTGTACATCAAGCAAGAATGGAAAAGAATTCCACCTACAAAGCTTCAATTAATTTATTTGTCTTCCTTGGGAGACAAAAAAAGAAAACCTTAACCTTAACATTTAGTGGTCTCAGTTCCTAAAGGCTTAGTGAATGTTGTTAAAAGGAAATGTAATGTAACAGTAGTAAACATGTCCCTGTCTCAGCTTTTTTTGGAATGCGTCGCAGGCATCAAATTCAAAATGACTGAATATTTGCAAAAAAAACCCCAATAATGTTTATGAGTTTGAACATTAAATATCTTGTCTTTGTAGGGTATTCAATTGAATATAGGTTGAAAAGTGTTTTTAAAAGATTGCATTTTATTTTTATTTATGTTTTACACAACATCCCAACTTCACTAGAATTGGGGTTGTAATAACCACTGTCAATAACGAAGTTTTAACAATGAGCTGCTATTAGCTTTGGTGCTAATTGGTAACAAAAGTTTTAATAAAATATAAAAGAATTTAGCTGATGTTTGCATTTAAAAGTCTGGACACCACAAAATTTTTCTGGAGCCATAGTTATATAGATACTCATGAAATACCTAGCCAGCTGATATTTTTTTCTAAAGATAGGGTAGGACTACATTCTAAGGAATTAGAAAATTCAGCTGATTCTTTGCCTCAGGGTTACTGTTTTTTTTTTTTTTTTCTAATATCTTCAATACATTTTTTCTCTTTCATTCCACTTCATATCACAAAGGTTTATTCGTGGACTTAAATGTTTTGATTTCTTTATACATGTGGATTTATTGAGTTAATACCAACATCTGGTGAAAATTTCCTCAGTAGAATCATTGGAAATATACAGTATGTACTAAAAAATATTGACACATTTAGTTCTTACTAGTGCTTTGCCCATAGAAAGCAAGTATATTCCTGTCTGAAACAAGTTGCCCAATTACTCTTTACATGCACAAATGTAGGCTGTCTTTGAACGTGTAATACAAAGAGGTGTATATGTAGGCAATCACACATTAGACTTTGACAAATATAAACAGGACTGAACAGCACTAAGATTTATTTGATTGTGTGAATAATATTAAATACAGAATAGATCTACATACGTAAATCTAATCCATTATTATTATTATTATTATTATTACTTTTGTATTTTTTTGTACTACTAACATAAGCTATTTCTTCTTCTTCTTTTGGGTGCTCACTTTAGGGGGTGCCATAGCGGATTATCTGCCTCCATCTCACCCTGTCCCTTACATTTTCCTCTGTAACACCAACCCTCTCCATGTCCTCCTTTTTCACTACATCCACAAATCTTCTCTGTGTGGTCTTCCTCTTTTCCAACTTTTATCTGGCAATGGTTTATCTTTGTGTTGGCTTTTTTAAGATTTTGTTTTCAGCCTTTACAAACAATGACTGATTTGACAAAATCATAATCTTTGACTTGATATCCACTGGCTGCACCAAAAATCCTTAAAAAAACCACCCTGGTCAAACAAGCCAGAAGTGTCAACGATGAGGTTGATGTAATCTTCTCTTGCATATAGAGCAAGCACAATTTTCTCCCCTCACTGAAAATATGTCACAAAAGGATTTCTATTCATATAGCACCTCCCTGTTCTTTCTGAATGTTTAAATCCTTTTTTTACTACAAGCTAGTGTTGTGGTCAAGACCAGACCGAGACCAAAACAAGACCAGAGTCTCCCAAGACCAAGACCAAGTTGAGCCCAAAACCACTGTGTATGTAGGGCTTGGTCTCGACTTGGTCTTGGGAAAGTCTGGTCTTGATGAGGTCTTGACTACAACCCTACTACAAGTGACATTCACTGTTTATTCTGTGGGCTACATATGACAAATTCAAAACCATCAATTAGCATGTATGTCTTTTGGAGAAAACCTCAAGCCCCTGAGGTAAACCCTTCCAAACATAAGGAGACCACGCAAACCTCTACATAGAAGGGTCCTTACCAACACTGAGATCCAAAGCAGGAACCATTTAGCTGTGAGGTGATAATAACCACTGTACCAGTTGACTTACCTAACACAATGTGATGCATATGCTTCCAGAGCAAATCATATGGTTCAACTAAACTTGCCAATAGATGTTACCATGGAAACAGGCAAGAAAAGCTCACCAGAGCTACCACACATTACAAACACTGCCCCTTTGACCATATACAGTGCTGAGAAAAAGTATTTACCCCCTTTCATGATTCCTTATATTTTTGCATCTTTATCACACTTAATATTTCAATTTATAAAACACATTTTAATATTAGACAAAGCTGGCCCAAGTAAACACAAAATGCAATTTTTAAGTGACATCATTTATTAATGGAAAAAACCTATCCAAACCTACCTGGCCCTATGTGACAAAGTAATTGCCCCCTAAACCTAATAACTGCTTGTGCCACACTTGTCGGTAACAATTGGAGAAAACCAATTGTTACCGACAATTGGTCGGTAACCAAAACCAATCAAGCATTTGTGATAACTGGCAATGATTACGTCGCTGTTGAGGAATTTTGGCCCACTCTTCTTTGTATAATTGTGTTAATTCAGCCACATTGGTGTCATAGGTTTGGGTGATGGAGAGCTCAGGCGCAGGCAGAAGTATGGTACAAAAAAACAATAATTTATTAATAAAAACTGGAACAAAGAAGCAGCAGCGCATGGGCTGAAAGCAAAACTAAACAATGCAGGCAAAAAACACAAACAAGGAATGGCAAGAATAATTCACAGGGAACCAGGAATACTCAGCAACAAGGACATGGAGCACGACAAAAACATTACAGGACATAGGCAGAAACATTAATGATGCCACACTTGACACAGACTGACACCAGTATATATAGACAGGGGGTAATCAAGACAACACAGGACAGGCGGGAATAATCAGGGGCAATCAGAGACAGCAGGGCAGCAGCTACAGGATGGGCAGGACCGCACAGACAATCACAGAGGGATGCACACGAGACATGACAATGAACATACAGGACAACAGTACAGAAGCAATACAGAGAGGGCGATGGCTACAGGTACGAAGAACATGAGAAGCTAGAACAACAGGCAAACAGATGTACACACAGACCCAGGAACAAACAGGGGACGACACAGAAGGCAATGACAGGGGACTCAGGGGAACACAGAGGGCAATAAATGCAAACAATAATCATGAATAATCACAGGGAGAATGAAAATAAACACAAAGAGTGGGCATGATCCCATGACCATGCCACGCCTGTGACAGAGCCCCCACCCCCGTCAAGGGCAGAAGGAGGGGGACATAGGCACAGCAGTACAAAACAAGAACACAAACAAGAAAAAATGTTCAGATGGTCGGCCAAAGTCACTGGACCACCGGTCTGATGGACATGGCATGTCTGGTGGTCTGCCAAAGTCCATGGGCCACCAGGCAGATGGATACGGTGTGTCGGGTGGCCTTCCAAGGGCCACCAGACGGATGAGCATGGTGCGTCGGATGGACTACCAAAACCCATGGACCACCAGACGGATGAACATGGTGCGTTGGGTGGCCTACCAAAGTCAAGGGGCCACCAAACGGAAGAGCATGACACGTCGAGGTGGCTTACCAAAGTCCACGGGCTACCAGGTCGGTGAACACTGCACGTCAGGTGACCTATCAAAGTCCATGGGCCACCAGACAGAGGAACAAGGCACCGCAGAAGCACAGAGCCCAGAGGCCAGTTGCAAAAAAGGCCAGAGCTCAGGAGACAACAACACAGGGGACCTTTGCCCTGGAGAAAACTACACAGGAGCCCTAAACTCTGGAGGTAACATAGTAGCCTTTTAAACTTAGGGAATGACAACGTACAGTGGATATAAAAAGTCTATAAACCCCTGTTCAAATGCCAGGTTTTTGTGATGTAAAAAAATGAGACCAAGATAAATCATTTCAAAACATTTCCACCATTAATGTGACCCATAACCTGTACAACCCAACTGAAAAACAAACTGAAATCTTTTAAGGGAAAAAAAACCTTACAATAACCTGTTAGCATAAATATGCACACCCTCTTATAACGGGATGTGGCTGTGTTCAGAATTAACCAATCACATTCAAACTCATGTTAAATGAGAGTCAGCACACACCGGCCACCATTTAAAGTGCCTCTGATTAACCCCAAATAAAGTTCAGCTGTTCTAGTAGACTTTTCCTGACATTTTTGTAGTCACATCTTCTAGAACCTTGAAACCTAGAAGATGGCATGGGAGTTTTTAGCTCTGGAAAAAACAACCTGGGAACTTCTTGCTCCAGAGCAAACAATCTGGGAGCTTCTTGCTCTGAAGATAACATAGGAGCTTTTTGCTTGGGAAATAACAGCATAGAATCTTTGACTCAGCAAATGGCAACAGTGGAACTTTTTGCACAGAAGAAAACATAGGAGTTTTTTTGCTTACAAGAAAACAATATAGGGGCCTCTTGCCCTCGAGAAAACAATGCAGAAGCCTCTTGTTTGGGAGATAACACAAGAGCTTTTGGCTCTGGCGATAGCACGGGTACTTTTAACTCAGGAGATAATGACGACACGGAATCTTTAACCTCAGGAAGTGAAAACATGGCACCTTTAACCTCAGGAGGTGAAAACATGGACACTTTAAACTCAGGAAGTGACAACATAGAACCTTCAAACTCAGGAAGTGACAACATAGAACTTCTAAACTCAGGAGGTGACAACACAGAACCTTTAAACTCAGGAGGTGACAACACAGAACTTTTAAACTCAAGCGGTGAAAACAGAATCTTTAAGCTCAGGAGGTGACAACATACAGTATCTCACAAAAGTGAATACACCCCTCACATTTTTGTAAATATTTTATATCTTTTCATAGGACAACACTGAAGATATGACACTTTGATACAAAGTATAAAGTAGTCAGTCTACAGCTTGTATAACAGTGTAAATTTGCTGTCCTCTCAAAATAACTCAACACATAACCATTAATGTCTAAACCGCTGGCAACAAAAGTGAGTACACCCCTAAGTGAAAATGTCCAAATTGTGCCCAAAGTGTCAATATTTTGTGTGGCCACCATTATTTTCCAACACTGCCTTAACTGTCTTCGGCATGGAGTTCACTAAAGCTTCACAGGTTGCCACTGGAATCCTCTTCCCTCCTCCATGATAACATCACAGAGTTGGTGGATGTTAGAGACCTTGTGCTCCTCCACCTTCCATTTGACAATGCCCCACAGATGCTCAATAGTGTTAGGTCTGGAGCCATGCTTGGCCAGACCATCACCTTTATCCTCAGTTTCTTTAGCAAGACAGTGGTCGTCTTGGAGGTGTGTTTGGGGTGGTTATCATGTTGGAATACTGCCCTGTGGTCCAGTTTCCAAAGGGAGGAGATCATGCTCTGCTTCAGTATGTTACAGTACATGTTGGCATTCCTGGTTCCCTCAATGAACTGCAGCTCCCCAGTGCCGACAGCACTTATGTAGACCCAAACCATGACACTCCCACCACCATGGTTGACTGTAGGCAAGACACAGTTGTCTTTGTACTACTCACCTGGATGCCGCCACACATGCTTGACACCATCTGAACCAAATAAGTTTATTTTGGTGTCATCAGACCACAGGACATGGTTCCAGTAATCCATGTCCTTAGTCTGCTTGTCTTCAACAAACTGTTTGTGGGCTTTTTTGTGCATCATATTCAAATGGGGCTTCCTTCTGAGATGACAGCCATGCAGACCAATTGATGCAGTGTGTGGCGTATGGTCTGAGGACTGACAGGCTGACCCCCCACTCCTTCAACCTCTGCAGCAATGCTGGCAGCACCCATACATCTATTTTCAAAAGGCAACCTCTGGATATGACGCTGAGCATGTACACTCAACTTCTTTGGTCGGCCATGGCGAGGCCTATTCTGAGTGGAACCTGTCCTGTTAAACCGCTGTATGATCTTGCCCACTGTGCTGCAGCTCAGTTTCAAGGTGTTGGTAACCTTTTTATATCCTAGGCCATCTTTATGTAGAGCAACAATTCTTTTTTTTTTTTTTTCAGATCCTCAGAGTTCTTTGCCATGAGGTGCCATATTGAACTTCCAGTGACCAGTATGAGAAAGTCTGAGAGTGATAATACCAAATTTAACACACCTGCTCCCCATTTACACCTAAGACCTTGTAACACTAACAAGTCACATGACACCGAGGAGGGAAAATGGCTAATTGGACAGAATTAGGACATTTTCACTTAGGGGTGTACTTGCTTTTGTTGCCAGTGGCTTAGCCATTAATGGCTGTGTGTTGAGTTATTTTGAGGGGACAGCAAATTTACACTGTTATACAAGCTGTACACTGACTACATTGTATCAAAGTGTCAAATCTTCAGTGTTGTCCCATGAAAAGATATAATAAAATATTTATAAAAATGTGAGGGGTGTGCTCCCTTTTGTGAGATACTGTAGAACCTTTAAACTCAGGCGGTGACAACATAGAATTTTTAAATTCAGGAGGTGACAATAAAGAACCTTTAAACTCAGGAGATGATAACATGGAAATTTTAAACTCTGGAGATGACAAAATAGACACTTTAACTTCAGAAAATGACAAGACAGAGCCTCCAAACTTAGGAGATGACGACATAGAAACTCCAGACTCAGGAGATGACAAGGGAGCCTCTTCCTCTGGAAAACACATGGGAGTCCCTTGCTCTGGAGAAAACAACATGGAAGCTTTTTGCTCTGGACACCACAAAGGAGCCTTCTGCCCTGGAGACCACAAAGGAGCTTTTTGCTCCGAGGACAACATAGGAGTTTTAAACATCATAAGAGCTCCTGGCTCTGGAGGCAACATAGGAGCTTTATGCACTAGAAATAACACAGAAACTTTAAGCTCAGGGGATAACTGTGCGGCGGCATGCGAAAATATGCAGCGATGCTGTGGTTTTAAGCAGGTTTTAATAATCATACCGCCGTCACGGGATCCCCTCTCCGGTGCATAGTGTGAGCAGCCCGGAGCGGGATCCTCAGGCTCTCGGAGAAGCGGACACAAAGTCTGTGTCCTGCAGCAGAGGTTGAAGTGTGAGAGAGAGGAAGTGTTACAGAACCTGTGCAGTATTTATACTCAACTCAAACAATACATCAAAGCAAATTCACAGCGGTTGGTCTGATCAAAGGGACTGCAGAACAGGCATGAGATATTTGCATTTGTGAGACACAGACAGGATGCATGAACACAATGCATGGGTGGCACATTAACCTCACAGCAGTGAAATGCATAAATGGCTGATTAGATCACAGCATGCAGCGGAAAAAACCCAGGAGTAGCGAGCTGTCTGTCTCTGTGTGTTGTGGGGGTTGAAACCAAACCGCCACAACTGCATAGAAGCTCTAAACTCAGGAAATAACACAGGAGTTTCTTTCTCTGGAGATAACACAGAAACTTTAAACTCAGGAGATAATAATAATAATAATAATAATAATACATCAGATTTATATAGTGCTTTATCATAGACACTCAAAGATGCTTTACAAATAGATACATTATTCAGTAATGGCATCGAAGCTCTAAACTCTGGAGGTAACAACATGGAACCTTGAAACTCAGGAGATGACATGGGAGCTTCTTGCTCTGGAGAAAACAACATGGATGATCTAAGTTCAGATGATAATAAGGGATAAGGACCTGTACTTATATAGCACTTTTTCTAGTCTCAAAGACCACTCAAAGCGCTTCACTAGTACTAACTCTCTATTCTAAGGGCCTATAGGAGAAAGATATCTAGGGATAATTTAGAACAACCAATTAACCTAACATGCATGTCTTTGGATTGTGGGAGGAAACCGGAGCCCCTGGAGTAAACCCATGCAGTACAGGGAGAACATGCAAACTCCACACAGAAAGTTCCTACCCCTGCCAGCCTGGGGATTCGAACCTGGAACCTTCTAGCTGTTAGGCAACAGTGCTAACCACTGCACCACCATGCTGCCCAACCACTGCACCACCGTGCTGCCCAATAACATGGAAGGTTCCAACTCAGGGATAGATGACAGCGGCTCGCTGAGCTCAGGAGCAGATATCAGTGGTGTGCTGAATATAGGTACAGGCATCAGTGGCACACCAACCTCAGAAACACTTGGTGGAGATGTGCCGGTCTCAGAAACACTCAGTGAAGGTGCATTGGCCTTGGGAGCTAAAGGTTTGGGTGTGCTGACATCCAGTGATGGCTCCTGAAGTGCGAGAGCATCCAACCCAGATGCCTGGAGCGCCGTCCTTACTACAGTCACCTCGGACAAAGGAGAGAGGCAGGGAATGAGTGAGGCATCACCACAATCACCATGAACTAGGCAAGTCTTTACTAATATTGAAATCTCTTAGGAAAGCTAGAACAAGTTATTATTCTGCATTAATAAAAGAGAACAAGAATAATCCCAGGTTTCTTTTCAGCACTGTAGCCAGGCTGACAGAGTCAGGACACTGTCAAACCTAGCATTCCCTTCGAGTTTACTAGTCAGGACTTTATGAACTTTGTCAATAATAAAATTTTGTCTATCAGAGATAAAATCAGTCAGATTCTTCCCACCGTTAACTTCAATACAGTAACTACTACAACTCCTTCAACTAATATCTGTTTGGATGAGTTTACTCCAATTGACCTTTTAGCGTTAGATAAAATAATTTCCTCATCCAAGCTTTATCTGATAGGTTCCAGTTTGTTCATGTCAGTAATGAGTTTTCGTCCAACTCAAAGCTCAGTCACGGAGTTCCACAGGGATCTGTGCTAGGCCCTATTCTTTTTAGTTTATATGCTTCCGCTAGGCAACATTATTAGAAAGCACTGTATACATTTTCATTGTTATGCAGATGACACACAATTACACCTGTCAATGAAGCCAGATGATAGCAATCAATTAGCCAAGATAGAGGTCTGTCTTAAAGAAATCAAAGCTTGGATGACTTGTAATTTCCTTCTATTAAATTCAGATAAGATTGAAGTCATTCTAGTTGGTCCAAAAAACCTTAGAAATACCTTTCCAAATCAAACTCTTAGTTTGTATGAAATTACTCTTTCTCTTAATAGTTCTGTGAGGAACCTTGGAGTTATTTTTGATCAAGATCTGTCTTTTAATTCACATATTAAACTTGTTTCTAAGACTACCTTCTATCGTTTGTGTAATATTGCCAAGATTAGGAGAATCTTGTCTCAGAGTGATGCTGAGAAACTAATCCACACTTTTGTTAGCTGTAGATTAGATTGTAACTCTTTATTATCAGGTTGTCCTAAAATATCTTTAAAACGTCTTCAGCTGATCCAAAATGCTGCAGCAAGAGTTTTAACAGGTACTAGAAAGAGAGATCATATCTCTCTGGTTCTGGCCTACCTTCATTGGCTTCCCATAGAGTTTAGAATTAAGTTTAAAATCCTTCTTCTCACTTACAAAGCTCTAAATCAGGCCCCCTTTTATTTAAAAGATCTGATACTACCTTATTATCCTAACAGAGCACTACGCTCCCAAAATGCTGGATTACTTGTAATACCTAGAATCTCCAAAAGTACAATGGGGGGCAGAGCCTTCAGTTATCAAGCTCCTCTCCTGTGGAACCAGCTGCCAATCTGGATTCGGGAGTCAGACTCGATCCCTGTTTTTAAGAATAGGGTTAAAACCTTCCTTTTTGATATAGTCTACAATTAGGGTGGGATCATGTGCCCCTGAACCCTCCCTTAGTTATGCTGCTAATAGGCTTAGACAGCTGGGGGACCTTCAACAATGCACTGAGCTTCACTCCTTTCTTCACTCTCAATGAAATATTTTTTCTGGTCATTAACATGTTTGTTCTCTCCCATAGATTGAGTCCCCGTCGTTCTGTTTGCTCTTTACATGTCTGTTCTTTTCTTCTCTATCCCCTCACCCCCCAGCCAGTCGCAGCAGATGACTGCCCCTCCCTGAGCCTGGTTCTGCTGGAGGTTTCTTCCTGCTAAAAGGGAGTTTTTCCTCTCCACCGTCACCAAGTGCTTGCTCACAGGGGATCGCCTGATTGCTGGGGTCTTTCTGTAATTGTGGGGGTTTCCCAGACAGTTGAAAGTGCTATGAGATGACTGTTTTTGTGAAATGGCACTATATAAATAAAGTTGAATTGAATTGAATTGAATGTTACAAAAGTAAAGAAAAGAACTTCCCTGAGCTCCTGGTTCATTGCTGCTGAGGTGACTGCCTCTGGATGAGCTGCAGGAGCTAGAGCATGCACCTTGGGCAGAACAGGAACAGGAGTGTGATCCTTGGGAACAGCTGGAACTGTGGTGTGCGCCTCAGGAACAGCGAGAGCCATTGTGTACACCTCAGGGACAGTGGGAGCCATTGTGTGCACCTTGAGGACAGCTGGAGCTATTGTGCACACTTCGGGGATGGCTGGAGCTTTTGTGTGCACCTCGGGGACAGCTGGAGCTGTGACTCACACCTCGCGAGCAGCTGGAGCTGTCTGGTGAGAAGCCGGCTCTACAGGCATGGTGACAGGTGAAACTGCAGGTGTGATGACCGGTGAAACTGCAGGCGTGAAGACAGTCGGAGCTGCAGACATGATGACAGGCAAAGCTGCAGGCATGGTGACAGGTGAAACTGCAGGCGTGATGGCAGGTGAAACTTCAGGCAAAATGACAGACGGGGCGAACAGCTCAGGTGAAACAGGTGGAGCACAAGCTGGTGTGTGCACCATGGAGAGAGCTGGGGCTGGTGGTGGTGAGAGGAGTGACGTCTCCCAGAACCTTCCTTCCATCCAGGACTGCCGAATGCCAGTCTCGATCCCTGAGCCTGCTCACTCTCAATGGCGGATGTCTCCCAAGGAGCCCGTGGTGCAGAAGGCTGCTGCTTTGGAGGTGGCGATGGGGCTGGAGCTGAGTGATTAGTGAAAAGCAGGAGGTGCTGAAGCCAGGGAACAATTCTTCATCGGCACAGACTTTGGCTTGTTTGGCGAACTCCTCACCATCCCGGGGTATTGATGCTGCAGGTCGGCCACAAGAGTGATCCTTTCCACCCCCTCAGCGTGCTCCACAAGCTGTGGATGATGGCGAACAGCCGCCTCTGTGAGCCCCAGAAATAATCCCATCTATTTCTATCAGTGCGTTACAAAGCTCCCACCCCAGGCCCATGGGGTACCGCCATCTGCCTGCTGAGTCCTTAACTGGTGGTGTCATTCTCTCATAGGTCTGGGTGGTGGAGGACTCAGGCGCAGGCAGGAGTATAATGCAAAAAACAATAATTTATTAACAAAAACTGGAACAAAGAAACAGCAGTGCATGGGCTGAAAGCAAAACTAAACTATGCAGGTAAAAAAACACAAACAAGGCACAGCAAGAATAATTCAAAAGAAACCAGAAATATTCAGCAACAAGGACATGGAGCATGGCAAAAACATTACAGGACACAGGCAGAAACATTAATAGTGCAGAGCCTTCAGTTATCAAGCTCCTCTCCTGTGGAACCAGCTGCCAATCTGGATTCGGGAGACAGACTCGATCTCTGTTTTTAAGAATAGGGCTAAAACCTACCTTTTTGATATAGCCTACAATTAGGAAGGGATCATGTGTTTCTGAACCCTCCCTTAGTTATGCTGCTAATAGGTTTAGTCAGCCAGGGGACCTCCAATAATGCACTGGGCCTCACTCCTTTCTTCACTCTCAATGAAATATTTTTTTAATATATTTTTTTTTGCTGGTCATTAACATCTGTTTGTTCTCTCCCATAGATTGAGTCCCCATCGTGCTGTTTGCTCTCTACATGTCTGTTCTTTTCATCTTCTCTGTCCCCTCACCCCCCAGCCAGTCGCAGCAGATGACTGCCCCTCCCTGAGCCTGGTTCTGCTGGAGGTTTCTTCCTGTTAAAAGGGAGTTTTTCCTCTCCACCGTCGCCAAGTGCTTGCTCACAGGGTTTCGCCTGATTGCTGGGGTCTTTCTGCAACTGTGGGGGTTCCCTTTACAGTTGATAGTGCTATGAGATGACTGTTGTTGTGAAATGGCGCTATATAAATAAAGTTGAATTGAATTGAATTAAATTATTATGCAAATTATATTTGTCTTTGATTTTCCTAGTCGATGCAAATGACAGTCAGTATAATTTTCAAGTCATCAACCGTTAGAGCATAATTCAAATTTTATAAACCTCCCAATGATAACTATTTTTTTTACAAAAATAAAAAACTCAAAATGCACTGTTCCAAACTATTATGCACAACAGTTTCAAAACATTTTATTGGTTGTAAAGAACTGAAAATGGTCATTTGTTGAATTTGCAGCATTAGGAGGTCATATTTACTGAAATCAATATTTATTTCAATCAACAACATCTTAACAGGCCAAGCTACATGTTAACATAGGACCCCTTCTTTGATATAACCTTCACAATTCTTGCATCCATTGAACTTGTGAGTTTTGGGAGAGTTTCTGCTTGAATTTCTTTGCAAGATGTCAGAATTGTAATGACTCACTCTGTGCTATCATCTTCTACAGCTGCGCGCACACCTGCTCCCCATCACTCACGGGCTTTATAACCTGCACTGCCAGGCTGAATGGTGCTCTGCTCACCCCCAGCTACAACATCACTGCTGACAGCCATCACCGCATTCACTACGCATACACGCACTCACACACTTACATGATATCAATAAAGATAATTGAATCCACTTGAGCCTGTGTCTGTTCCCTGGGTCTGGTAAACATGTCAGTACGGCTCCGTCAAAGCGACCCAGCGAACAGCGCACTAGCGTGCCAAATTAACAATTTAGAGGCTCGAGTGGATCAAATAGCTTACCAGGTTATCCTGAATCAGTTGGCACAAATTAACAGCCGGTTGGATCATCTGGATGGGCAGCAGGCGTTTCCTCCGGCCTCAAGAAGTGTTTCGGCTCCCATTAGCTCCCCTCCTAGCCAGGCTAGTCAGGTCCCCTTGGCCCGACTCACACCAGTTCCCACACCCGCTTGCTTCGGTGGTAAACTAGGGGAGGCCCGTGGGTTCTTACTCCAGTGTGAGACAGTTTTTCAGCGGGGCCCGGGGGATTTTCCAACTGATCACAGTCGCATAGGCTACGTTGCTAACTTGTTGGAGGGGCGAGCTCTAGCTTGGGCATACACCGTGATGGCTAAGCCGAGCTACGCTAACTTAACTTACAGGCAGTTTGTTAGCAAGTTTAACGAGTTATTTGACCACTCCAACCGCGATAGCGTGCTCATCACTTGGCTGCTAAACCTTCGACAGGGGGGCAGGTCTGTTGCAAACTATGCTGTCGATTTCCGGGTGGTAGCGGCAGAGGTGGGGTGGGAGGATGCCTTGTTTTGCAGTATCTTTATTAGAAGCCTGAGCCCTAGCCTGCGGGATGAGCTGGCATGCCTAGATAAGCCTGAGAAGCTAACAGAGCTAATTTCCCCAGTAATCAATTTGGATAACAGGCTGAGGGAGCGGGCAGCCGAGCGGAGAGCTTCCGGATGCTCGGGTGCCCAATTTCATTGCTCCTCTCAGCCTCCTCTATTGGCCCTGCCTTCGCTTGAGCCCTCAGACGCGCCAGAGGCTATGGTAATGGGGCGGACCAAGCTCTTGTTGGCTGAAAGGCAGTGCTGCAGGGAACTAGGCCTATGCATGTATTGTGGGAGTGATTCAATTCAATTCAATTCAATTCAACTTTATTTATATAGCGCCATTTCACAACAACAGTCATCTCATAGCACTATCAACTGTAGGGAGGACCCCCACAGTTGCAGAAAGACCCCAGCAATCAGGCGATCCCCTGTGAGCAAGCACTTGGCGACGGTGGAGAGGAAAAACTCCCTTTTAACAGGAAGAAAACTCCAGCAGAACCAGGCTCAGGGAGGGGCAGTCATCTGCTGCGACTGGCTGGGGGGTGAGGGGATAGAGAAGAAGAAAAGAACAGACATGTAGAGAGCAAACAGCACGATGGGGACTCAATCTATGGGAGAGAACAAACAAATGTTAATGACCAGCAAAAAAAAAAAAATATTTCATAGAGAGTGAGGAAAGGAGTGAGGCCCAGTGCATTACTGGAGGTCCCCCGGCTGACTAAACCTATTAGCAGCATAACTAAGGGAGGGTTCAGAAAACACATGATCCCTCCCTAATTGTAGGCTATATCAAAAAGGTAGGTTTTAGCCCTATTCTTAAAAACAGAGATCGAGTCTGACTCCCGAATCCAGATTGGCAGCTGATTCCACAGGAGAGGAGCTTGATAACTGAAGGCTCTGCCTCCCATTGTACTTTTGGAGATTCTAGGTATTACAAGTAAACCTGCATTTTGGGAGCGTAGTGCTCTGTTAGGATGATACGGTAGTATCAGATCTTTTAAATAAAAAGGAGCCTGATTGTTTAGAGCTTTGTAAGTAAGAAGAAGGATTTTAAACTTAATTCTAAACTCTATGGGAAGCCAATGAAGGGAGGCCAGAACCGGAGAGATATGATCTCTCTTTCTAGTACCTGTTAAAACTCTTGCTGCAGCATTTTGGATCAGCTGAAGACTTTTTAAAGATGTTTTAGGACAACCTGATAATAAAGAATTACAATAATCTAATCTCGAGCTAACAAAAGCGTGGATCAGCTTCTCAGCATCACTCTGAGACAAGATGCTCCTAATCTTGGCAATATTACGCAAATGATAGAAGGCAGTCTTAGAAACAAATTTAATATGTGAATTGAAGGACAAATCCTGATCAAAAATAACTCCAAGGTTCCTCACAGAGCTATTAAGAGAAAGAGTAACTGCATCCAAACTGAAAGTTTGATTTGGAAAGGAATTTCTAAGGTTTTTTGGACCAACAAGAATGACTTCAGTCTTATCTGAATTTAATAGCAGGAAATTACAAGTCATCCAAACTTTGATTTCCTTAAGACAGGCTTCTAACTTGGCTAATTGATTAGTATCATCTGGCTTCATTGACAGGTATAATTGTGTGTCATCTGCATAACAGTGAAAATGTATACAGTGCTTTCTAATAATGTTGCCTAACGGAAGCATATATAAACTAAAAAGAGTAGGGCCAAGCACAGATCCCTGTGGAACTCCATGACTAAGCTTTGAGCTGAGAGAAAACTCATCATTTACATGAACAAACTGGAACCTATCAGATAAATAAGATCTAAACCACTGCAACGAAGTTCCATTAAGTCCAACATAGTGTTCTAATCTATCAAGTAGAATATTATGATCAATAGTATCAAAAGCTGCACTAAGATCTAAAAGGACAAGTACAGAAACTAGTCCATTATCAGATGCAATGAGGAGGTCGTTAGTGACCTTCGCTAAGGCTGTTTCAGTGCTATGATGGATTCTAAACCCAGATTGAAACTCCTCAAATAAACCATTTCCCTGCAGGTGGTCAAATAATTGCATAGCAACAACTCTTTCTAAGATTTTTGAAATGAAAGGGAGATTAGAGATTGGTCTATAGTTAGCTAAAGCTCCTGGATCTAGCGTTGGCTTTTTGAGTAAGGGTTTAATTACAGCCGTTTTAAAAGCCTGCGGTACATGGCCTAAAGTTAATGAAGAATTGATTATATGAAGAATAAAGCTACCAATAAGTGGGAAGACTTCTTTAAATAACCTGGTAGGAATAGGGTCTAAAAGACAAGTTGAAGGTTTGGATGAGGAAACTATTTTGTCTAACTCACAAAGGTCGATTGGAGTAAACTCATCAAGACAGACATCAATAGAAGGAGTTGTAGTAGTTACAGTATTTAAGTTAACTGTGGGAAGAATCTGATTGATTTTATCTCTGATGGATGAAATTTTATTATTGAAAAAGTTCATAAAGTCCTGACTAGTAAGCTATGATGAGCATGAGGTAGCATCCTGAGTGATGAGCATGAGGTAGCATCCTGATGATGCTACCTCATGATGCTACCTCATGCTACCGCATGAGGTAGCATCCTGCCCTGTTCGGCCAAAAGAGGGGGTCCGTGTGTCGCAGTAGGGGGACTCATGGACTCATCTCAGCCTAATCCCCGCTCCAAATGTCTCCTGCCCATTAGGTTTATCTATAAACAGACTGAATTCCTCACACACGCTCTGCTTGACTCGGGGGCTGAGCAAAGCTTCATCTCGGGGGAAGTGGCAACCCGACTGGGGCTTCCCTGCCGACCACTTAAGTCCCCCCTAAGACTCATTGCTCTGTCCAAGGCCCCTCTGGCGACGGTGTCGCAGCAAACCGTCCCAGTGTCTGTCATCATTTCTGGCAATCATCAGGAGGACTTGAGCCTGTTTGTTTTACCCACATCGGCCTCTCCTGTCATCCTGGGCTACCCCTGGCTCCGGCTCCACAACCCCACCTTTGACTGGCGTGCGGGGAGTGTTATCTCTTGGAGCTCTATTTGCCTCAGCGCGTGCTTGCAATCCGCAGCATGCTCACCATCTGTGTCCCTGTCCACCCCCGCCTCCCCTCTTCCTGACCTGTCCAGGGTGCTGCCCGAATACCACGACCTGGGGGCAGTGTTTAGCAAGCACTGTCTCCCCCCCCCCCCCCCACCGCCCATATGACTGCGCCATCAATCTCCGGGCTGGCGCTTCGCTGCCGTCGAGCCACCTTTACAGCCTATCGGCTCCGGAGCGAGAGGCGATGGACACCTATATTAAGGAGTCACTCAGTTCGGGCATCATCCGGCCTTCGTCCTCGGCGGTGGGGGCGGAGTTTTTTTTTCGTTGAAAAGAAGGATGGCTCCCTGAGGCCGTGTATTGACTTCCGGGCTCTTAACGATATCACCATTAAGGATAAATATACCCTCCCGCTGACGGACACGGCGTTCAACTCCCTCCAGGGGTCCTCATGGTCCACCAAGTTAGACCTCCGCAACGCCTACCACCTTGTGCGGCTCAGGGAGGGGGACGAGTGGAAGATGGGGTTCTGGACCCCAAGCGGCCACTTTGAATACCTCGTGATGCCATTTGGGTTGAACAACGCTCCGGCCGTCTTCCAACGCCTAATTAATGACGTTCTCCGGGATTTCCTAGGATCATTCGTCTTCGTGTACCTGGACGACATCCTGATCTTCTCCCAGTCGGTGGACGAACACCGGGTTCACGTGAAAGGGGTCCTCCAACGGCTCCTGGAGAACAAGCTGTTTGTGAAAGTTGAGAAGTGTGAGTTCCACACCCACAAGACCTCATTTCTCGGTTTTATCATCTCGCATAATCACATCATCCCTGACCCCGAGAAGGTTAAGGCGGTGGTGGATTGCCCCCCCCCCCTTCGAGGAAACAGCTTCAACAGTTCCTGGGGTTCGCCAACTTCTACCGCCGGTTTGTTCAAAATTATAGTGTTATTGCCCTCCCCTTGACCCGTCTCACTTCCCCCCAAAGTGGCTTTCCGGTGGACGGAAGAGGCTGCAGCGGCGTTCACCACACTCAAAACTAAATTCTCCTCCTCTCCTATCCTGACACAGGGGGACCCTACCCTCCAGTGCCTGGTCAAGGTGGACGCTTCTGATTCGTTCTTCTCGCATCGTCTGTCCCCAGTGGAGAAGAATTACAACATCGGTGACAGGGAGCTCCTGGCGGTGAAGCTCGCCCTGGAGGAGTGGCGTCACTGGTTGGAGGGGGCCGCCCAACCTTTTATTGTATGGACAGATCACAAAAATTTGGAGTACCTGAGGACTGCCAGACATCTGAATGCCTGTCAGGCCCGTTGGTCCCTGTTCTTCGGGCCCTTCAATTTCATGATCACTTACCGCCCCAGGGCTAAGAACGCTAAGCCAGATGCCTTGTCCAGGCAATTTGCTCCGGATGCCATGGAGGGGCATGAGCATACCATCCTTCCTGCTTCTTGTGTCATGGGTACCCTCTCGTGGGGCATCAGGGAGAGGGTCCTGAAGGCACAGGAGACTGAGCCGGATCCGGGCGGGAGGCCTGCGGAGAGGTTGTTTGTTCCTTCATCTGCTTGGGGCAAGGTAATCCACTGGGCCCACTCCTCTAAACTCTCATGCCATCCAGGGGTGACCCACACGGTGGAGATTCTCCAGAGGACGTTCTGGTGGCCGGCGCTTCGGAAGGACGTCACCGACTACATCCGCGCCTGTCCCCAGTGCGCCACCGGTAAGACACCATCTTCTCCTGCAGGATTACTTCACCCGTTGCCGATCCCCAGCAGGCCCTGGTCCCACATCGCTCCGGACTTCGTTACCGGCCTTCCCCCTTCTAATCATTACATCACTGTCCTCACCATTGTTGATTATTTCTCCAAGGCTGCCCACTTTGTCCCTTTGCAGGGGCTGCCTACAGCACAGGATACAGCGGACCTGCTGGTGCAGCACGTGGTACGTCTTCATGGGATACCCGTCAACATCGTCTCCGACCGGGGTCCCCAATTCGTGTCCCAGGTGTGGAGAGCCTTCTGTAACCCGCTGGGGGCAACGGTGAGCCTGTCCTCCGGTCACCACCCACAGAGCAACGGGCAGTGTGAGTGGGCCAATCAGGAGCTGGTAGGCAGCCCTATGTTGTGTCATCTCCTCCAGTCCCTCGTCTTGGAGCACTCATCTCCCCTGGATCGAGTACGCCCACAACTTGTCCGTGTCTTCAGTGATTGGTATGTCTCCTTTCAAGGCCTCTCTGGGTTATAATCCCCCACTTTTCCCTGAGGAGGAGAGGGACATTGCTGTGCCATCGGTCCGTGCTCACCTGAGACGCTGTCGCCGGCTCTGGACGGCTACTTCCTGCACGGCCCTTCTTCACACTCATTCATTCATTCATTCATTCATTCATTCATCTTCTTCCGCTTAATCCTGTTCGGGTCGCGGTGGGGCTGGAGCCTATCCCAGTATCTTTGGGCGAGAGGCAGGGTACACCCTGGACAGATCGCCAGTCCATCATAGGGCCAACACAGAAAGACAGACAACCATTCACTCTCACAGTCATACCTAAGGACAATTTAGAATCCCCAGTTTTGATGCCAATTAACCTAACTTGCATGTTTTTGGCATGTGGGAGGAAACGGCGCGGTGGCGGAGTGGTTAGCACTGTGGCAGCACAGCAACTCACCCTTGGCCGGGGGACCCTGGGCTCGATCCCAGCCCCCAACCAACAGTGATCTGTGTGGAGTTTGCATGTTCTCCCCATGTCTGTGTGGGTTTACTCCGGGATTTCTCTCTCCTTCTTCACACTGCTGAGTGCAATTCCAGGACCGCGAATCGCTGCAGGAGACCGGCCCCGCAATACCAGGTGGGTCAACAGGTTTGGTTATCTGCTCAGCATATCAATCTGAAGGCAGAAAAGAAGAAGCTGGCCCAACGCTTTATCAGCCCTTTCACCCATTGTTCGCGTTATTAATCCTATGGCTGTGCGCCTGGCTCTCCCCCTGCCCTCCATATCTGCCCTACGTTTCATGTCTCCCATATCAAACCTTTCTGTTCCAGCCCTCTCTGCCCCCCTCCCAGGTCTCCACCCCCACCTGTGGTGATCGACGGCGACCCGGCATGGAAGGTCAATGCCATCCTGGACGTCTGCCGCTGGGGTCACGGTCTGCAGTACCTGGTGGACTGGGAGGGGTATGGCCTGGAATGGAGATCCTGGGTATGTCCGTCCTTCGTGTTGGATAAACAGCTCATCAGGGACTTCCACCGTACGCATCCAGGTAGGCTGGATCAGGTGCCTGGAGGCACCTTTCGGGGGGGGGGGAGTACTGTAATGACTCGCTCTGTGCCATCATCTTCTACAGCTGCGCGCACACCTGCTCATCACTCACGGGCTTTATAACCTGCTCTGCCTGGAGTCTGGCATGCAGCCGTCTGTCTCCCTGACTGCAGAAGCCTGACTCTCGTCTTCTAGCTTACGTCCAGGTCTCTTCGCTCCTGTCAAGGACCTCCTCATCCTGGCTTCATCCCTTGGAAGGATTCAGCCTCACCACACCAAGTAAGCGCTATTGCTACTCACCCTTTCCAGCTATTTTCCCCTGTGCACAGGCAGACTCCTCTGGCAGCGGAGTTAGTTCTCCTTGGCAGCGGAATGTGCCTTCCTCGCTCCAGCAGGCCACCTGTCCATCACCGGCGTGTGCAGCAGACGCTGTCTTCCTGGCAGTAGCTTCCGGGCCAACCTGAGTGTCCTTCTTCCACCTGCAAAGTAAGCCCCAGTCATTGCTTTGCACATTCTCTGGTGGACTGCACTAACATCTGTGCCTCTGTCTTGTCATAGGGTTGCCAGGCTGAACGGCGCTCTGCTCACCCCCAGCTACGTCACTGCTGACAGCCATCACCATATTCACTACACATACACACACACACACACTTACACGATATCAATAAAGATAATTGAATCCACTTGAGCCTGTGTCTGTTCCCTGGGTCTGGAAAACATGTCAAGAATAGCCTGCCACAGCTGCTGTTTTGATGTGAACTGCCTCCCACCCTCATAGATCTTTTGATTGAGGATGTTCCAAAGGTTCTCAATAGGGTTGAGGCCAGGTGAGGATGGGGCCACACCATGAGTTTCTCTCCTTTTATGCCCATAGCAGCCAATGACACAGAGGTATTCTTTGCAGCATGAGATGGTGCATTGTCATGCATGAAGATAATTTTGCTACAGAAGGCACAGTTCGTTTTGTACCATGGAAGAAATTGGTCAGTCAGAAACTCTATATACTTTCCAGGGGTCATTTTTACACCTTCGGGGACCGTAAAGAAACCTACCAGCTCTCTCCCCATGATTCCATTTTACCCAGGTCATGAAATGCCTGGGTAAAAAAAAAAAAAAAAAATTGCATGAATGACATCAAATAAAGAAAGAGGATGGTGTGGTGGACACAACACACATGGCACTCCACCCAGTACAGGGGGTTGGTGGGGGAGAAGATAGGGATGCTAATGGAGAAAAGGTGAGAGGAATGAAACAAAGAAAGACGTGCCTTTCACCCCCACAGCACCAGGTTTGCATCTGAGGATGCAGGGGTGTGAATGTATTGTAGCAAGACCTGCTCTGTGATGTGTGTGTCAATGTTATGTTAATGTGTGTACATGTCTTTCAGTGTGTATGTTAATGTGCTTACCCTGTGTGCCGAAAACGGGAATAAAAGTGTATAAAGGAGTTCACTCAGGCACTCAGGGTTATTCTGTGTTGGAGGAGAAATAAAGTTCTGTCGTGAAGCTCGTTGTCTCGTCTGATTCCTTCCTCCACAATGGCTGAGAATGTAAACGTGCGGAGGACCCCGTGGAGTCAAAAAAGAAAAAAAAAGATAATATACTGACAGTTACCTGAACTATGGATTTATAGAAGCACAAGACTCTTTTCAGCCAGAATGTGTTATTTGTGGTGAAAAACTAGCTAATGACAGCATGAAGCCCAGCAAACTGAGATGGCATCAGGAGACTCAACACCGAGAGACCATTGGTGCAAGTCGGGACTTTTTTGAGAGGAAATGGCACCTGGTGCTTTCAAGCAGACAGGGGGATATCAGAAAATCCTTTGAACGGGCAGGTAGTGATTTACTTAGACCCACTGAAGCATCATTCGACTGTGCGCTGCTCATTGCGAAGGCAAAAAAGCAGCACAATATTGGTGAGCAGCTGATCAAGCCTGCATGCCTAAAAATTGTGGAGAAAATGTGTGGAGCACAAGCAGTTGATAAAGTCAAGGCTGTGCCCATTTCTGACAATACTATCAAAGACAGAATCGATAAAATGGCTGCAGACTGCCAAAACCAGCTGCACAAGAAACCTAGGAGGATTCCCTTCTCCATTCAACTGGATGAGACGACCACGGTGGCAGACGAGGCTCTGTTAATTGTGTATTGTCAGTATATTGATGATGGCAACTTAAGACAAGACATTCTTATGTCAACAAATCTAGCAACAACGACAACAGGCGTGGATATTTTCATGGCTGTGGATTCATATTTGGCATCCCACAATCTGCCCTATGAGAACCTGGTGGCGTGCTGCACTGATGGAGCCGCAGCGATGATGGGAAAAATTACTTAAGGATTCAACACACGGCTGAAAGAAAAGGCTCTGGAATGCGTCATTTTTCAATGCATGCTCCACTGCCAAGCATTGGCAGGTAAAAAACTTTCAGAAGACCTCAGTAACACCCTGTCAACTGTTGTCAAAATCATGAACTTTATTAAAGCACGCCCTGCTAATAAGCGACATTTTGCACGACTGTGCGAGGACGAGGCGCACCAAACATTACTGCTCCACACTGAAGTATGATGGTTGTCAAGGGGACAGGTGCTTGTCCATTTTATTGAATTGCAAGACAAAGTTAAAGAATTCTTGCATGACCACAATCAGCCACTTTATGAGCA
Source organism: Pholidichthys leucotaenia (assembly GCA_020510985.1). NCBI lineage: Eukaryota > Metazoa > Chordata > Actinopteri > Cichliformes > Pholidichthyidae > Pholidichthys > Pholidichthys leucotaenia. The sequence goes on along the minus strand of CM035842.1, from coordinate 357,881,086 downwards.
GCTGACAGACGCGTTTTGAATCCAAGCGGCATACCTGGCGGACACATTCGCTCTTTTCAACGAAACAAACAAGCGGATGCAGGGACCTGAATCAAACGTCCTACAATGCAAAGATGCACTGGATGCTTTTGTGCGAAAACTGGAGTACAGGGTCACTAAAATGTCAAAAGGGGAGTTGCAGCAGTTTCCACTTCTGCAGAAGCAGTCCGGTGGCACCGTGGGTGCGTCTTTACACACGGACTTCACACGCCACATGAGCCTGCTGTGTGACAAGATGAGGAGTCGCTTTGCCGACATCAATGGATATTTATCCAAGGAAGCATGGGTGATGGACCCCTACATTTCCAATCACAAGGATGTTGAATACTTGGGCTGTGAAGATGAGCTGTGTGACCTTCAATCTGATTCATCCATCCATCCATCCATCTTCTACCGCTTTTCCGGAGGTCCGGGTCACGGAGGCAGTAGTTCAAGCAGAGAAGCCCAGACCTCCCTCTCCCCAGCCACCTGCTCCAGCTCTTCAGAGGGGATACCAAGGCGTTCCCAGACCAGCTGGGAGACATAAGGGCCTTTTCCACTAGCACGCTTTAGTGCGACACGGGACGACTCAGCAAGCTTTGTACGCTTTTCCACAGCCCCAACACGGTTTAACAGCCGCAATTCTCAGCCCCGCTGCAGGGCAGGGTACAGCAGTGCTGAGCTGTGCCGTGTTGTGACGTTAACAGACTGGTCGCCGCTGATTGGTCAGGTCGTAACCGGCGCTGATTGGTCACGTTGTAACCGCCCCTCTCCTCCTCCTCATCTACCAAATCTTCACGACCTTCTCAATAAAGTTTTTGAAAAAAAAAAAAAAAAAAGAATCTTCACGACCGCCTTTACTCAGCACGCAACCACTGTTGGCGGTTCCTTTCAGTGTATTGCTGTGCTATTTTCATTTATTCTCTATCAAAAATGGCTTCGCGTAATAAGGGTGTTCCATGGACCAGTAAGGAGCTGCAGTGTCTGTTCACTGCATTGTCAGACGAACGTATGCAGCGCGAGTTAGACGGAGCTGCCCGGAATGAAAAAATATACCGGGAGGTCTCGACATCGGAGTCCTTTAACGGTGAGTTTTAATTTTTTTTATTGTGCGTTTTTTCGCAAATATATTCGGTAAGACACTCAGTTTATTTATGCAATAAAAAAGCTGTTCATTTGTGGATGGATCGCTGCTTTATTGCAGCACACTGCGGACTCAAGCTTTTATTTTAATTATTCATGTGAACAATACGCTGAAATAAGCTTATGTATTCTTGTTAAAAACTATTGTGCTGTATTTTATTGTGTGCATTTTCCTTGTAGAATCATCCCACGCGTCCGCCACGACAGCCCGTCCGGATTATTCAACCGAGCCTTCCTGACCCACAGCTGGCAGAGGCGCTTCATTCAACCGAGCCTTCCTGACCCAGTTTGGGAAGCTGGGAGAGGCACTCAGTGGTCGGCGTGTATAAAATGTCGATTAACCTTCATGTTGTGTTGCAAAGTTTTTTTTTCTTTTAATATTTTGTATATAATAAAATGGAATTGTTTTGGAAAGTGTGGTTTGTCTGTTATAACACTGAATTATAAAACAGTATAATTTCATAGAAATTCCATTGCCTAATCTGATCAAAATGATACTGATCTTCCTGTCAGGGTCAACCATTGTAAAGGTAATGTAATTTTTAACTAGACCAAAAAACAAATGTTTTTGTAAGCTTTCTGTTCTTTTTATTGAAATATCATAAAAAATTAGCTCCACATGATCCAGTTCTAAACTTTGGGTACATTTTTTATGTTAACTTATAAGAAGTTGCACAGTTGGACTTTAAAATGCAGCAGGAGAGACTGATCAAGCTTACAAGTCATGTAAAAAAGTAAGTATATGTAAATTGAATGTTCTATCGGCATTCCAAATTCAGAGAATTACAATACTTTAGAAGGAGTGTAGCATCATCTAAACGGAAAATAATAATACTGTTGTTCCAAACGTTGACCTGAAGGTGAAAAACATGAATTTTTTTAATTCAGTACATCCAAAATGCCCTAGGATGTAAAAAATAATAATTTGGTGTAGGCCAGTGTGCCACCGTTTCATTATTTAATACGAATAAAAACAAGTTTCAGCTCTTTATTTCTAGGTCATTTGGCAGTTAATTCAAAACAAAAGTGACTTGTGTTGTTGCAGCTTAATTATGAGATAAAATTAATTGTGAGATAAATCCACAGAGCGAGCAAGGCAATAATCCTTGAATCCTTTTTTGTCTCGTGTAAATAAGGACTCAGTCGGGTGCGTAACGTCACGGGAGTGTGGCCCCGCCTCGCTCAGAATCTGCTGCTGCCCCGCTTCTAAAACCTCCTAACAAACCATCACAGCACAAGCACAACACCAATGGAGACAGAAGCATTCCGAGCCGTACTGAAGTGAATCGAGCCGTACCGAGGTGTACTGGGCTAGTGGAAAACAGGCTATAGTCTCTCCACCGAGTCCTGGGTCTGCCCCGGGGTCTCCTCCCATGGGACATGCCTGAAACACCTCAAGTGGGAGGCGTCCAGGAGGCATCCTAATCAGATGCCCATACCACCTCAACTGACTCCTTTCAATGTGGAGGAGCAGCGGTTCTACTCTGAGCCTCTCCCGGATGACTGAGCTCCTCACCCTATCTCTGAGGGTGAGTCCAGCAATCCTACGGAGAAAGCTCATTTCAGCTGCTTGTATCCGCAATCTCGTTCTTTCGGTCATTACCCAAAGCTCGTGACCATAGGTGAGAGTAGGAACGTAGATTGACTGGTAAATCGACAGCTTTGCCTTAGAACTCAGCTCCCTCTTCACCACAACAGACCGGTACAACGTCCGCATCACTGCAGATGCTGCTCCAATCCGTCTGTCGATCTCTCGCTCCATTTTCCCCTCACTCGTGAACAAGACCCCAAGATACTTAAACTCCTCCACTTGGGGCAGGAGCCTGTCCCCAACCCGGAGAGGACAATCCACCTTTTTCTGGCTGGCGGACTCATCCCAAGCAATCTGATTCAGTGTCAAAAAAGAAGTATTTCCAGGAAAACGGATAAGTTTTGGATGGTCAAAGGACACACCGTCACTCCTACACTGGCCAAACACGCAATCAAGAGGGTCATTCTTCCTTTTGGTACTACGTACCTGTCTGAGGCAGCTTTCAGTGCCTTTCTAACTACTAGAAAAGCACTCGGAGAGCGTAGACCTCCGCCAAGCGCCACAGTTCCCCCCATACAGTGTTTTACATCATAAATATTAATCCTAGATTTATTGTGTGTACGTTTTCAGATTCCTTGACCATGAAAACATATGAGTAGCAATTGGATTCACATGGATAGGATTAGTGGTTCAGTAGTTATTCAGGAAAATCGCATTTCGCATAATGGCGGTTTTCTTCTGGATGTAGCTCCATAGCTTTTAAAGATACAACAAAGCCGTTGACACACTACAGATTCCTCAGTGTCTTGGCTACATAATGGTGTTTGTTGAGTGATTTTAGCTTCATTTGTTCTCTTCCTATGAGGAAAATTGCAAAGGTCCCCTATTTTTGTTGATATTGTGGATCATAGTATCCGGAATTATTGCATTATCCGGATAAGTCTTCGATATATTATAGAACCTGTGGGCATGTTGTCCTGTATTTTTTTTGTTTTGCAAGTGTTCTGCCGATTTTTGGCAGACTTACGTACATGCACAAATATTGAAAATGGCCCTATCTCACAATGTTAAAGAATCTTTAAAAAATTCCTGGATCCAGACGGTGATCCGGATCACCACCAAAATGTAATCATCTGTAGGATACCCCATATCTGACAATCTGTGAAAATTTCATGAAAATCCATCCATAACTTTTTGAGTTATCTTGCTAACAAACAAACAAACAAACAAACAGACAGACAGACAAACCAACGCCGATGAAAACATAACCTCCTTGGCGGAGGTAATAAAAACAAAAGTAAGGAACAGGCTGGATGTCCACCAGGACTTTAGACTGGCGATCACCACTATCACTCCAAACATCGCATCCCTGGTCAGAGACATGCAAGCTCAAGTTACACATTAATATTATTTTTTGAATCAACACACTGGAGAGAGTAAAAAGTAAAGACACATTGAACTATTTTTTGCAATGTTAATTGCTGGGTAGTGTTATGAGAAATAGCAGTCAAGGATATTTGTTCTTTGTGTAAGACGGGGTGCTTATAGGCCTACTGCCATTAGGCCCATACTGACTGACTTTTAGGCCTTTACTGATTTATTCTGTCATGTGTGTGTACACCCACTATTTTGGCTGTTAGAAATGTTTGCTTTCTCAAGGGACATGTTCTTGTTAACACTTATGTTTCATACCTCTGGCAAAGATGAAAACTTTATGTTACTGACAAAGAACAATGAAGACTCAGGACTGCCTTCTGGCGTCAAAAAGGCATTGTTTAAAAGTAATGCTGTCTTAAAACAGAATGACAAATATTTTAATACCATTGCAGTCATTTCCCACATTTATTTTTTTGTCTGTGTGTGATACACATGTTCATATAATTCAATTTAGGTTAAGTATAAAGGAAAACAAATCTACATTTCAAAACAAATGGAACAGGTTAAGCACAAAATTTATGTTATTTTTTTTCCTAAATAAATGTTCTAAAATGACTTAATTTCTCTGGCGTGATCATGTGGGCTCGGGGGGGGGGGGGGCACTTATGTGACACAGGTGGGGGGGCTCCTGGGAAAAAGGCTGGGAACCACTGCTCTGGAGGATCCTACACTTTGAGGTTTGTGGGACTCCAGAGGCACCAGCAGCTTCAAATACCTGTTTCCTGCTTTGTAATGGCATTTTAGCAGCTGCTCTCTTAATCCGATGAATTTGTCTGGCAGAAACCTTCCTTATCAGGCCTTTATCTGCACAAACTCATCTGTGCTCTGAATCAGCCACAGATTTCTTCACAGTACAATGATTACGCTTAAGCTTTCATGAAATATCTAATGTTTTCATACCTTGTCCAAGGCATTGCACTATTTGATGCTTTTCAGCAGCAGACAGATCCTTTTTCTTTCCCATATTGTTTGAAAACTGGGGCATGCTTAATAATGTGGAACATCCTTCTTGAGTAGTTTTCTTTTAATTGGTCTCACCTGGCAAACTAATTATGACAGGTGTCTTGAGACTGATATCAGTGATCCAAAGAGCCCTGAGACACAATACCATCCATGAGTTTAATTGAAAAACAAAACACTGAATATTTATGACACTAAAATCCTATTTGCTTAATAATTTGGATCACAGTGTATATAGACAGGGGGTAATCAAGATAACACAGGGCAAGTGGGAACAATCAGAGGCAATCAGAGACAGCAGGGGAGCAGCTACAGGATGGGCAGGGCCGCACAGACAATCACACAGGGGATGCACACGGCACATGACAATGAACATACAGGACAACAGTACAGGAGCAATACAGAGAGGGCAGTGGCTACAAGTACGCAAAAATATGAGGAGCTGGAACAACAGGCAAACAGATGCACACACACCCAGGACCAAATAGGGGACGACATAGAAGGCAACGACAGGGGACTCAGGGGAACACAGAGGGAAATAAATGCAAACAATAATCATGAATAATCACAGGGAGAATGAAAATAAACACAAAGAGTGGGCATGATCCCATGAGCATGCCCACATTGACAATTAGAGGGTTTGAGCTTGAGGTGATAAACTGATGGCCGGACATTCTCCTTCAGGATTTTTTGGTAGAAAGCAGAATTCATGGTTCCATCAATTACTGCACGTCTTCCAGGTCCTGAAGCAGCAAAGCAGCCCCAGACCATACACTACCACCACCATGTTTGACTGTTAGTATGATGATCTTTTTATGAAATGCTGTGTTAGTTTTACACCAGATGTAACGGGATGCACGCCATCCAGAAAGTTCAACTTTTGTCTCACCAATCCTAAGAATATTTGAGAATCATCAAGATGTTTTTTTGGCAAACGTGAAACAAGCCTTTGTGATCCATTTGGTCAGCAGTGGTTTTCAGCTTGGAATTCTTGATGGCAATAGAGGGATATCAAATGTTTCATATTAACAGATCTCAAAAAAAGGGTGGTGGTGTTGCACTGTATATTGATGACCTGTATAGGTGTAAGCTTGTAAATGGAATGTCCTTTGCACTACCAGGGATTCTGGAGTGTGCTACTGTTGAGACTGACCAAGATAAAACAAAAAATCTAATTATAAGTTGTATATGACGCCAAGAGGGTCACCATCATCATGCCCAAAGACATCCAGCTGGCCCGCCGCACCCGCGGAGGGAGAGAGAGCTTAGAGTTTCTGCTGCACATTCACCAACCATAATGCTCTGCACTGTGTCTATATATTTATAGTAATATGTACATATTTATACTAGCTGTTCTTGGTTTTTTTCTTGCCTTCTGATTGTTGCTCTGAGTGTTGCTATCCCTGTGCTGTTGCAATCCTGGAATTTTCCCATTGTGGGACTAATAAAGGCTTATCTTATCTTATCTTATCTTATATATAGAATGCCTGGAACTTGCATTGAGACATTCAGAGATAAATTAGTTGAGCTGTACAATAATATTACTAGTAAGAAAATGGTTGTAATTTGTGGAGATTTCAATATTGATTTATTAAATCCAATTACAGAGTTCATGAATTCTATGTACAGTATGAGTCTATATCCCACAATAACACATCCCAGTAGAATCACAGTTCACACTGCTACACTTATTGATAACCTGCTTGTTAATATTATTGATAAGAAAATAGAAAGTGGATTATTGATAAATGATATAAGTGACCATTTGGCAGTCTTTGCACTTATCCATGGCCACACAGGGACCAATACAGAAAAAAAACTTTAAAATCTTTCAGATACAAATCACAAAATGCAATCAGTTCTTTTAAAGAAGACTTGCTGAAGCAAGACTGGACAAAAGTCTCTGTATCAGATGTAAATGAAGCTTACGACATATTTATGAACATTGTAACCACTCTTTATGAAAAAAAAATTGTCCATTAGTAAAGAAAAAGCTAAAACATAAATTTGTCGACAAGCCATGGTTAACCAAAGGATTACAAAAGGCGTGTAAAAAGAAAAATTTATTATATTAAGCTTTTCTAAAGAAAAGGACAAAAGAAGCAGAGCAGCGGTATAAAACATACAAAAATAAGTTGACATATATAATGAGATGTAGTAAAAGAGACTATTACAGTAAAGAACTGGAGAAAAACAGAGACAATATTAAAAATACATGGACAATACTTAACAATATTCTTGGAAATAAAAATAGAAATATAAGCTACTCAACCAATTTTTCAAAAAAAAAATAAAACGACTCAGAATGTGAGTGCAGTCTCACCTACAGATGAATTTAATAACTTTTTTGTTAACATTGGTCCTAATTTGGCTCGAGAAATACCCATTACAGCACCTACAGGTGATACAATAAGCAAAAACATTGCTATAAAAGACTCCATTTTCATAAAGAACACAGACGAGAGAGAGGTCATTGAAATTGTTAAATCGTTTAGAAGTAAAACATCTACGGACTGTGATGGTATTGACATGCTCTTAGTCAAAACTATTATTGAATGCTTAGTGAAACCACTGACGTATATGTAACCTGTCTCTCCAAACAGGTATATTTCCCAATGCAATGAAAATAGCTAAAGTAATTCCAATATACAAGACAGGTGACAGAGAGGAATTTTCAAACTATAGACCAATTTCACTATTGCTGCAATTTTCCAAGATACTTGAAAACATATTCTGTGAGAGAATTAACAATTTCATAATGAAGAATAATTTATTGTGTGAGCAGCAATATGGGTTCAGACACAAGAGGACAACTGCATTTGCTCTAATGGAATATATAGAAAAAATATCAACCGCCATTGAAAATAAAGAGTATTCACTTGGAGTATTCCTGGATCTTAAAAAAGCATTTGATACAGTGGATCATAATTTATTATTCAAGAAACTACAAAATTGTGGTATTGGGGGGTAATGAAGAATAATTTATTGTATGAGCAGCAATATGGGTTCAGACACAAGAGGACAACTGCATTTGCTCTAATGGAGTTTATAGGAAAAAATATCAACTGCTGTAGAAAGTAAAGTGTATTCAGTTGGGGTATTCCTGGATCTTAAAAAAGCATTTGATACAGTGGATCATAAATTATTGTTAAAGAAACTACAAAATTATGGTATTAGCGGGGTAGCACTGTCCTGGTTAAGTAGTTACTTAAAGAATAGATATCGGTATGTATGTGTTGGTAACAAAAACTCACAGTTACTGAAGGTTACTTGTGGAGTCCTACAGGGTTCAGTTTTGGGGCCACTGTTATTCATTGTTGGATTTTGGTTTTCCCCTTTGTTACATTGATCTGTTTCTTTTTTTTTTTTTAATCTTTACTTTTATTCTAGCCGAAATATCCAAAATTCTTTTTGGCTTGGGATGGGGGGGGGGGGGGGAGACTGCTTTCCCACATAGGGCCAGAGAGGACTGGATAGCTTTTTCCCTTAATAAATGAAATCATCATTTAAAAGCTATATTTTGCATTTATTGTTTGGGTTATCTTTGTCTAATACTAAAATTTGTTTGATGATCTGAAATATTTAAGTCTGACAAATATGCAAAAATATAAGAAATCAGAAAAGGGCCAAATACTTTTTCACAGCACTGTACAAGTAAACATCGTTCAGAAACATCACTTTATGGATTTGCTACTGCTTAATATTTTGACTATGAATACAAATGAACTTTTTGTTTATATCTCTAGCCTTACTTTGACATGTGAAAGACAGCTAGGTTCAAATTTTCATCAGTTTATCTGGAAGTGAAAAACTGAATGCACTGTTGGCTCACTAATCCATCTTTGAGGTTAACAAAGTCACTGCCCTCTGCTCCTATAATAGCATAGGTTTAATACATTAAAAGTGTTTTTAATATTGCCAGAATCTAAGAACATCTCTCTAAAAAGCTATATCCCATCCCACTTCATAGTTACTATTTCTATGTCATCCCTTGACTCGAAAGGCTGTGAAATTTGGAGTTTGAATCAGATGGGCTTTATTTCTTCTTCATGGCAGACTAATTAACCTGAGGTCAAACCCTGAGGTCGCAGGTCAGTGTTTGTGAGGAATGGGGCATTATGATAAGTAAGCGGGTGTGTGTTTGTATTTGCGCTTATGAGAATGCCTGTGTGGCCATCAACACAGCAGGATGGGAGAGTTGTGACAAGGTACACACAGATAAGCCGGTTGTGCATAAGGAAAGTGACATTACCCAAGAGTTCCCAAACACACCTGGGAGATGTTCCTTCAAGAGATAAACGCTCTGAAAGCATCCACAGCAAATACCATTCATTTAAAGGCTTGACATTTGGGGCTGGATAAGATTTTACTTTGTACTCTTAGTGAGGAATGGCACTCTTCTGGATACTATTTAGACAGAGTGAGACAAAGTCATGGATGTAGTTTAGAGATATGTTAAACAATGAGATTAGTCTTGCTTAGCTCAACAAACAGAGACAAGGCTTTCCTTTCCGTTTCCGGCCAACAGTAAAGACTGGTTTTCATTAACCATGACAGCAGTTTCTCCCTAATATTATCACTGAAAAAAGTGTAAAGTTAAAGGGTTTACTCACACATATAAATAACATCCAATATTTCAGTTCACTTCAGTTCTGCGGAAGGTTTTAGCATCTTTACATTGTTGTTCTGGCGTTTTATTCCACAACTGTGCATTCTAATTATACTCTTCAACCATGCTTTCAATAGAGGTGTTGTGTCAAAGTTATTAAATATCAAAGAAACACTGTAGCATTTACTGTATATGCTGAAGAGTCAATGCAGTACAATGGTATAACATATTAATATGCAGGTGACAGTGTTACGGCCCTGGCCATTTGTTTGGTGTTTTTCTGTGTTCTGTTTGGTGTTTTTCTGCTGCAGTGAGTCATCCTCTTCATAGAGGATCTTCGCCAGCTTAACACGCCACAGCTGGACGAAGGTTGCTGGGGATTGGCTGAAATTGGTGCCAATGTCAGGTTAAAATCTCTGGCCAGACCGGGTGACAGTTGACAGCTTGACAGCTTGAGAGCAGCAGCGTCTTGTTTCGGCCTCCAAAATAGTGTGCTTTGCTTAGTTTGATCAATTTGTTGTTAGTTATTTTGTGATTAATTCGTTGTTAGTTACCTTGTGACCTTTTTCCTAAAGGACTTGTAAATACTTGTGTATATAAAGTGGTAAGACCACATCCTTGTGTATATTCACAGAGCAGAAGGGGTGAGCTGCCTATTTCTTTGTGTCCATTTTTCTCCTGTTTTTGTTAGTGTAGGGAGTCAAGTGTAGGATTGTCTTTTTGTTTCACATAGGGACTAGTTAGCACTAATCTGGATAAAGATAGGTGGGGTTTTGTTTGTTATTTTGGCCTTGGTTCACCCTGGACACACGCTCACCGGTTTGTAAATAATTCACATGTAAATAAAGCACACTGAACTTGTTATTAATCTCCAGTTTTGGTTTTTGGGGACCAGGACCGGGCCCCCCCCTCCCCATTCTGTTTATGGTGTGCTCCTTTTCCCGTAGACAGGTGCATAACAACAGTAACACAATAACTGAGCACATACAGTGTTTCCTCTTGCTTAAAGACCTAGGCATGGTGGCAACATATTTTTCTGGGGGGGAAGGGAGGCAGAAAACACATGACACTATTGTAACCAGAATGTGTTAATTTTATACTTTTTCTTTCTTTCTTTTATTTTGCACAGTAACTTTGCATATGGAACTTACCATTTGAAGTACTGTACAACCAAGGCTTGAATGTTGGAATATAGGGCCAGTTGGGGTCCCACCCAGATATCCTGTGTTTGGACTTTTTACTGGTGTCATCCTTCTCTCCATCCTCTGCTCTCACCTCTCCTGGACCCTCTGCCTGAACACTTTCCTCTCCTTGGCTCATCTTGTCTGTCTCATCTTTCCCTCTCTGAACTCTGTCTAATTCAGGTTCTCTCTCTGTCTGTGGTGGTATACAAACAGGTTAGAAAATACTAAGCGTCACATTTTGTCTGCAAGATTTTTTTGTCATGGTTTACATAAATGACAAAAATATTGTATTTTTATTCTAGTGTTTCTTTTTTCCACTGAGAAAGAGTAGGAAAGAGAAAGGGGAAAAACATTCATAACAGTAATTTACTCATGCATACTTAAATTATATGATCAGAGGTAGGTATAGTAGCCAGAAATTGTACTCATGTAAAAGCAGTGCTAAGAAATTAATAATTAAAAATAGATAATAAAAAAAATTCTAGTTGAGTTAAGGGTACAAAGAGTGCCCACTTAAAATTTTGAGTAATGACTTCAGTTTTGAAGGTTTGAGATTTTTCTCCAAAATTTATAACAATTTTCTTTTAGTTTTCTACTTTTCTCTGTAAATCTATATAAATTTGCAAGCATTTTCCTCATTTGTAATCTCCTCTTGTAAAATTATGACTTTTCTTGTATATTTGTCATATGCAACCTCCAGTAGAAGGGAATGAATGGACTCAGTTGTGCAGGCAGAACTCCAGCGAATCATAGCTTATTTACAGAGAACAGAAAATAACAACAGCTCGGGGGCTGAAACACAAACAGAAAGACCGGCACACCAACAGTAATGCATTTGCTGCTGTATGTCTCTGCACTTTACTGCAACCATTTGCACAAATGCCATATCGGCTACTGTCTGTCATTGCAGTACTGATCATGTGCAGTCCTGTCACTGTCTGCACCTGCACGACCACCCTGAACTTGCAACTACGAATATTACTGCTCTACTTTTCTGTATATAGGATTGCTGGGTTTCATCGTTTATTGTTTATCTTTATTTGCACTATGGGAGGTCTGGGTCTATCTTTCGTTGCCATTTGCACTACGGGTAGCATTACTGTACATAGACTGCTGTTGTTGTTTTTCTAGCCTTATTCCTTTTTCTTTTTTATATTGTGCACACCACTGAAAAGAGAGAGAAACGCCATTTCAATTCTCCTGTATGTCCTGTATGTACTGACAAATAAAATCTTTGAACCTTGAATCTTGAAACAGGGCTGTGGGAGGCTAAAACTCACTGGGAAACACGAAACAGGGATACCGGCAGGGAAATTCAGACAATGACACCACAAGGAGTAACAACAGAGACAGACATATATGGTAACAGACAATCAGGAAAACACGGGACAGCTGGGCTGACAATCAAGGGAAAACAGCAACACGTGACAAAAAGTGGCTAAAGATACAGAACACATGAGGGACTGATAACAATAAATAAACAAATGTACACACAAGACCATAATAATGATGATGAAGACAAACGGGGTGACACAACAGACCTGAGAAACACAGAAGACAATAACATAGGACCCATGGAAACACAGGAGGCAAATAATGCAAAAGATTATAATAAACCAAAACAGGGGAAATCACAGAGAACAAAAAAATGAACATAAAGCGTGGGCATGATCCTAAAACCATGCCTGTCATGAATCGGTCTTGGGATTCTCCACAGCCCGGCTTCATGGCCTTTTTGTGTTCCTCAGTTATCTGTGATTTATGTTACCTTTTGAGATCCATATTGTGTTTCATTGTTTAGCCATGTACCGCTGTATTTTTGGTACTTATTATTTGCTCTTTGCCATTTGATTATTTGCTATTATTCCTTAGTCTGTGTTTGGTTTTGGGTTTATTTATTTTGGTGTCTTATGGCCACGCCTCCCTCTCCTGTCAGATGATTCTAATCTGTCACTGTCTGCTCCTCTCCCTGCTCAGGTCCACACACCCACTCTCACACACACACACACACACACACACACACACACACACACGCACTCACACCTGCACTCACTTAGCTCACACACCTACTCACACCGGCAATCACCCTGGTCATTATGTTATGTATTATTTAAGCTCTGTGTCCCCTCTGCTTGTTGCTGGATTATTGTATTGTCTTCAGCACAGTCTCCTGTTTTGCCCTCTGCATTTTTTCTGTGTTCTGGGATTGACTCGGACCGCTCCAGCCCTGTGAGTACTGTTTTGGTCCCCCCCACACACACTTCCAGTCCTGCCTGGAGCGCTTTGGGTTTTTTCTTTGGCTTCCCCACGCTATCTGCTCCGCCAGTAGTGCCTTGGGTTATTTTTCTCAGGTTGTACTCACTAGCGAGGTGTTGAGTATCCTGGAGTCATCCCTGTTTGTCTTGTACTATTTGTCAGTTTGTTCATTTGGACTGTCACATTACTTTTGTTCAATAAATACACACAACATCCTCCTGCGTTTGGGTTTCAGTCTCTCCTGCATGACAGAATAATCCGGCAAGAATAAATAAACCCAGCGGAGGTGTTGTGTGTGTGATTTTTTTTCATTTTTGTGCTTTCTCCCTCAACTGTTTTCCTGGAGCGCACGATGCCTCGGACTCGCCAACCTCGACATCGCCAAGGAGGGCCGGCAGCTGGTTTTCCTACGCTGGAGGAGGAATGGAAAGTGGATTTTATCCGGGACTTCGTGGAGGAGGCTCTCGAGTCCCGGGGCCCCAAAAATAAGTGGGAGTGCTTGGTTGGAGCCGTGGGTATTCTGGAGGCGCATCCTGGCCCCTGGAGGTGTCCGCAACACGCAGAGCTGCTCTCTACGGTCTGCGCGCTCCAGCGAGTATTTTCTGATTTCTTTACAGGGGCATTTCCCGCCGAGCCGAAGCAGAGATGCTCCCCTCATCAGCCGTCCTCTCCCGCTCAGCCTGTTCAACCAGTCTCAGCCCGTGCGTCCCCAGCTCCTCCTAAACAGAGTCATCCTGCGTCGAAAAGCCAGAGGAAGCCCTCCTCTTCATCGGCGGTCATCTTCTCTTCTGCAGTTGAGAGGTCCTCCTGGGTTACTCCGGTAACACCTACTTCCATGTCATTTGAGTCGGCTCCTCCGCTATCCATAGAGGGGTCCAGAATTGCCATCGACACAGAGGGGGATAACAGCTTACCACCTGCAGCAAACCCCCCAGACCTGGGATGCCAGGCAAGTGTTTTTACATTCTGTTCAATCCTATAATGATAAACCTTGTCTATCTCCCGGGAGAGAGACGCAGGCTCAGCAGTCACCTGCGTTCTCTCCTCGAGCCGCAGCTGCTAAACCTTCTCTCTTCTTCATGTCTTCTCTACTTTTGCCTGAGTGCCTGCTGGATCGCCAGAAGGAGGATCAAGCCTCTCTGATGGCCACAGGCCGTGGGAAGAACGCCTCCACTCCTCTGCCTGTCGATTTGTGCTTGCCATGTCAGGGAGGAACACCTATAGCTTCAGCCCCCTGGGACTCTTCTCTGGCTGTCACGTCAGCTTTCCTCCGTGGGGCCGTCGCAGCTGAAGTTCCTTCTCCTACGGCACCTTCATAGACTGCTGGGAGCGCAGCCGGTCCTCCCTTGGCCCCGCCCGTCATCCAGTCTGCAGGGGCGGCTTCCTCAGGTTGTCCAAAGGGGTCCACGCTCATCACCAACATGGAGCTGGAGGGGGCTGGGCTTGCTGCAGTGGGAACCATCACGCCCAGGGAGAACAGGCAAGTGTCTCTTCATTCTACTCAATAATCTGATAAATTCCCTTGCCTGACTCCCAGGAGTGAGGCCCAGGTTATGCAGTCCACTGGGTCCTCACCACCCGTTGCAGCAATAAGTGACTCATCTACCCTGTCCATATCTCTTCCTCTCGCCTTTGAATGTCCACCAGCCCTGGAGCCCTGGAGCCCAACCGCCGGATGATGGAGGAACCCGCGGCACTGAAGGATTCCACCCCAGCTCCGCAGGGTCTCAATGGACAGGGAGAGGGCGCTGAGACCGACCCAAAGCCTGCACCGATGGAGGAGCATCCCCTGGCTTCGGTCTCCTGGGGTCCAGCGCAACTAGGAACCGCACCTCCAGAATCCACGCCAGGAGAACTGCCTGCATGGGAGACCTCACTGGAGGTGACCAGGACTGCCATGTCCATCATGCCTGCTGCAGGGCCGCTGCAGCAAAGTGGACACCTGAGCCGAACCTTCTGAGGGCTGAGCCTGCAGGACTATCGTCGCCTGGATTGTTGGAGTCCTGGACGATGATGGAGCTCGAGCTCAGGCAAGTGCTCTCTTTCGGTTTTTTCCTCTCAGTATTAGAGCGATCTTGCCTGGCTCTTGGTGAGGAGAGTTGGGTACAGCCACCCACTGCACCTGAGCTTGCCTCGCCAGGCTCTGCCGCTGCCGGCAACCCTGACCCCTCTCCCTTCTGTGTTATCTCTGAGCTTTCTCCCAGGGTCGCTAGAGAGGAGTCAGCACCGCCAGAGGTCTTCGAGGATCCGGGTCCGCCACCTGAGGTTCCAGCTGCACCCACCGTTGGCTGTTCTACTGAGGACACGGCGCTGCCCCAGTCCGGAGTCTCAGAGGGTGCAGCATTGCTCCAGTCTGGACCCACCGAGGGTGCTGGAGGGCTCCAGCCGGAGCTGCTGGGGGTGCAGCCTTGGCCCAGTCGGGGCCCACCATGGGTGCAACACTGGCCTAGTTGGGGCCCACCGTGGGTGTGACACTGGCCCAGTCGGGGTCCACCGTGGGGGCTATGTTGGCCCAGCTGGGGTTCACCGCTGGTGCGGCCGAGCTCCAATCCGGGGCCCGTTCTGGTGCTGCTAAGTCCCAAGCTGGGACCATCGCGGGTGCAGCATTGGCCCAGTCCAGGCCCGCTATGGGTGCAGCGTTGGCCCGGTCCAGGCCCATCGTGGGTGCACCCATGTCCCAAGCTGGGACCACCGGGGGTGCAACTATGTCCCAGACCGGGACTCCCACGGGTGCAACCTCTCTTCTTCCTGGGACCATTGGGGGCGTGGTTCTTTCACCTCCTTCACCTGACATCTCTGAGGGTCCAGGATCACCACCGAAGACCACCCAGGGTCCAGCTCTCCTCGTAGAGGTCACCATGGGTGCTGCCATGTCCCAGACCTGAACTGCCGTGGGTGCTGCCATATCTCGGACCGGGACCACCGTGGGTGCTGCCATGTCTCGGACCGGGACCATTGTGGGTGCAGCTACCCCCCCCCCCAGTTTCCTGCCACTGTGGGCATAGTGGTTTCCTCCCCGTCGTCGTTTAACACCGGGGCTCCCTCTCCTCAGCTCCCCTCTCCAGTGGTGGGTCTCCCTGTGGGGGAGCCGCCACGTAGTTCATCTCTTCCGAGCTGGTGGCTAAAGAACCCAGGCCAGCCGCCCGATGTACAGTGCCATTGGGTTGGGTGGCCAAATTTCCCTGGCAGGCCACCCGACTCGCTCTTCCTGACTGTTCGGCTGGCCTGGGATGCTGGTAGGCCACCGGATTGGCCTCATCACTCGGACCATGGGTCCTGGGACTCTGGTTACTGTTGGTTGTTGGTCTTTTTCTGGTGTGGGTCCTGAGCGTGGTGTTTTTTTTTGTTCCCTCCTAGCCTGTTCCTCCCACCTCCCACCCTGGCCAGTTTTTTGCAGTCTTGCTGGGGGGGGGGGGGGGTTGTTTCTTTGTTTTTTGATGGTACTCTGGGTGTCTGGACTCCACCCCTTGAGAGGGGGGCCTCTGTCATGAATCGGCCTTGGGATTCTCCTGAGCCCGGCTTCATGGCCTTTTTCTGTTCCTCAGTTATCTGCGATTTATGTTACCTTTTGAGTTCTATATTGTGTTTCATTGTTTAGCCATGTGCTGTTGTATTTTACTTATTATTTGCTCTTTGCCATTTGATTATCTTGTTAGTTATTTGCTATTATTCCTTAGTCTGTGTTTGGTTTGGGGTTTATTTATTTTGGTGTCTTATGGCAACGCCTCCCTCTTCTGTCAGGTGATTCCAATCTGTCATTGTCTGTTCCTCTCCCTGCTCAGGTCCACACACCCACTCTCACGCACACGCACACGCACACACACACACACACTCACACCGCACTCACTTAGCTCACACACCCACTCACACCGGCAATCACTCTGGTCATTATGTTGTGTATTATTTAAGCTCTGTGTCCCCTCTGCTTGTTGCCAGATTATTGTATTGTCTTCAGCACAGTCTCCTGTTTTGCCCTCTGCATTTTCTCTTCTGTGTTCTGGGATTGACTCGGACCACTCCAGCCCTGTGAGTACTGTTTTGGTCCCCCACCCCCCCGCTTCCAGTCCCGCCTGGAGCGCTTTGGGTT
Source organism: Pholidichthys leucotaenia (assembly GCA_020510985.1). Lineage (NCBI taxonomy): Eukaryota > Metazoa > Chordata > Actinopteri > Cichliformes > Pholidichthyidae > Pholidichthys > Pholidichthys leucotaenia. Next base: position 357,863,861 of record CM035842.1, on the reverse strand, counting down.
TTCTCTTTGGCTTCCCCGCGCTATCTGTGCTGCCAGTAGCACTTTGGGTTATTTTTCTCAGGTTGTACTCACTAGCAAGCTGTTGAGTGTCCTAGAGTCATCCCTGTTTGTCTTGTACTATTTGTCAGTTTGTTTATTTGGACTGTCACATTACTTTTGTTCAATAAATACACACAACATCCTCCTGCATTTGGGTTTCAGTCTCTCCTGCCTCAAAAAGGCAGGAATTCATGACAATGCCCAGATTATGACAACATTTGAGACTTCATTATAAACTTGTGGATTGTTTTATAGCTAAGTTTTGTTTTTTTTTAATAAAATTACTGTTTTTTTAATAAATTTGAAACAGATTGTGGTAAAAAAAAAAAATAAATAACTTTTTTCCTTTTATCAATTTACACTTTTGACCATAATTTTGCAGAGCCAGAACAGATCAATAATTTAATTCTGATTTCAAAGAAAAACTATTAATAAAATTGTATTTAAGGAAATAAATTAACTTAAATTACCAAAGATGCAGTTATTTGTTATATTTAAAGTTTTTTTTAGAAATCTCCTCACCACCCAGAAGGCTGGAAAAACCTCCCTTATTTTGAAATCCAAATGTTGGCACGTTTACAGTAGTTTGTCTGAAGGCTATAGACAGATTAAAGTCATTGACTTCATGAATTTTGGTCATCTTAACTTGCCAGGTACATAATAATGAACAAATTAGTTAATATTGTCATGGCTGGTGAAGGAAATTCTCAGCAATTCATCAGTCACTCTTGCCTTTCCCTGCATATGAAGCCTAACCACACCTGTTAGCTAAGCAACTCTTCATTATTGTTCCCGTTACCAGCAGGTTAAAACCACCATAAATGCCTCCACTGCTTACATACCTCTTCTGCTTTTTTTTCCGCATTTAAAGTACTTTAATAAGTTCATGCTTCTCTTGGACAGCAACACTAGAGAGACACTTTGCCTGGCGATTGACAGTCACACGGGTGGCGTGCTTCCGAACTCCAACGTGCAGATGACTGTCACATGCGTTGTTCGTGTGCACGCTTGCAGAACGTCATTCCTTAAATTATTTTTCTTAAATTTATATTTCCTTAGGGCGGTGGCATAGTTTAAGGGGTGGCGGCCTGAAATGCAGAACTGTTACCAACGGAAACCCTGACATACCAATAAATAAGACAGACCCAAATCTGGATTGAAAGAATTTACTTGGAAAGCTAAAGCTAAACATGGTTTGTTGTGTTGGACCCCAGGAAGAGTAGATGCCGCTTTTTATTGCAGCTAATGGGAATCCTAAACTAAACTAATCTAAACCATTAAGGTAGGAAAAATGAATGTAATCAATCAACTGAGTACCTTTAAATTGGACGTGTTGATTGACACACACAGTCACATAAATTCCAATGACAGACACGCATTTAGGTATTTAGGATGTCCCCTCCTAAATCAGGAGTATCAGTCACTACTAGAAAGTTTGATTTAGGAGGTGCATGAAAGCATTGAGGACTTCTACTTTCTGAATTAGAAGGTGGGATGTCCTTAATTTTTGACAAAAAGACACTGGGAAAGGCTCCAACTCCCCATGGCTCGAAACAGGATAAGCAGCTTAGAAAATGAATGAATGAATGAATGAACAAATGTACACACTGTGGAATACTACTGCGTATCTTCTTTCCAAACAGCAAAACTAGCTTCTTCAGAACCTTTTGTAAGTAATCATGGGGTGTGTGTGAATCATGAGGTAGGAATAACTGGTTACCAGGAAAATGCAAGAGAAGCCTGTAACATGTGTTTAATGCTGAGAAAGGGAGTGTTTCTAACTCAAACCTTATTATTTTGCTTTACCTAAACAAGAAGCTTTGACGCCAAACTTAACTAGCAACTAGAAAGAAAAAGTCTGAAATGAAAGTAAAATTCCATGCAGGGTTGAAACCCCCAGTTTTCTCAGTTTAAGTCAAGTACATATGCCATGATGATACAAGGAAATATGTTTAGGTCTAAACATAAATAGTTTATTTCTATGGGGATGTGCATTTTATAAGACAGGAATGCAGACAGACAGTGCTGATAACAGCTTGGTAAATTACCTCAGGCAATAAAATTTCAGGAAGGATTTGTTGGGACTGAAGATTGCAAGTTTGTAAAATAAAAAAAAAAGTGTGTGGATATCCTGTCTCAGCAGCCCCAGCAGATGTCAGAGGATCTGGGTTGCATACACCATTGCACACCTGGATCTCTAGCTAAGTTTCGTTTAAACAATTGTCAATTTTTGACAAGGAAGAGTTGTGGGAGGAATAAAAACCAATGGCATCTCATCTATAAAGTCCTGGATGATCAGCCCACATAAAGACCTCATAGTTCTATGGTGCTCTTGGATGGCAGGATTATTTGTGGTTCACAGAGTTTCAAAAAGTAGATTTGGAAGTGGCGTATTCACTGGTCAGGCTCCTCTATGGTGGAACCAGCACCCAGCTTGGTTTTGTGGGGCAAACACCCTCTCTGATTGAAAACTTTTAGTTAATGACAAGGCCTGGAACAAGTGACCCTGAATCATCCCTTAGTTATACTGGTATAGGCCCAAGCTGCTGAGGTGGGGGTGGGGGGACCTCCTGTGATGCACTGAGTAGTCCCCTCTTCTTTATTGCATGTACGTACAATTATTATATGTTAATCTTTCTAGTATACGTTGTCCTTTCTCCCGCTAATTATTTTGTTGCCTCTATGCTCTGCTTTTGTTTCATTTTTATCGTCTCACCTATGCCTATGGCTGCCTGAACCAAGGTGCAAACCTCTTCGAGTTCTTTCTTCCTGCCTTCATCAAGAACTTGCTCAGTGGGCATTAGCAGATCATTGTGGTTCTCTGATATTATGTGACCTTTACGATACAACAAGTAAAGACACTACAACAAACTGCTGCTGACAGGACAGTAGTTGTGAGCTGTAAAAAAATTAGTACAATTTAAATACATTGAATTGGTTGATCCAAAACTTGGAGAAGCTATTGCCAAGTGTTGGTGTAGCCAAATGTTGGTTAGGTTTACACCCATGTTCAACATCAAACACACAGAGGCATAAAAATAGCCAGACGTCCCCCAAGTAACTCAAATAAAATCTGACACCTCAGCATGATTATGAATTTATGTTCTACACATACAGTACTGTGCAAATATTTTAAGCCACCCCTCAATTCTTTATTTTTTCCTTTCTGATTTCTCCTTCTGCATAAGATATAGTCCACCTATGTGCACCTTCCTCCACTCTTACAAGTCAACCTATGGTCTTCTCTTCTTGAAATATGTGTTCACTACAGTCATGTCCATCCTTTTTGAATCAAAATCTACAATCATCTCTCCTTCCATATTTCTCTCTTTAACACCATACCTACCCAAGACGTCCTCATCACCTCTGTTCCCTTCACCTACACGCCCATTAAAGTCTGCTCCAGTCACCACTCTCTCCCCCATGGAAATACTCGCTACCACTTCATCCAACTAACTCCAGAATTCCTCTTTCTCTTCTATATGACATCATCCAACATCCAACATGTGGTGCATATGCACTAACAGCATTCAACATCACACCTTCGATTTCTAGCTTCAAACTCATGATCCTGTCTTTACCTCCTAAACATTCTTCACATGCTCTTCCTTCAAGATTACTCCTACTTCATTTCATCACTCTTCCTATCTAAACCTGGTAGAACAGTTTAAATCCACCTCCAGTGCTCCTAGCCTTCCTGCCCTTCCAGCTAGTTACTTGTATACACGTAATATGTATGTTTCTTCTCTCCATGACATCAGCAAACTCTCTCCCTTTACCAGTCATAGTCCCAAAATTTAAAGTCCCTACACTCACCTCCACAATTCTTCTTTTCCTTTTCTCTCTCTGCCTCCAAACACTCCTTCCTCCTCTCCTCCTCCTCAGTCCTCAGCCAACAGCCACCCCATTTCCACCCACACCCTGTCAGTTAACAGTGGTTGTTGTTAACCTGGGCCTTGACTGAATCGGTACGGAAGTCTCATCCGTGATGATCCGTGTATTTGATTTGGCAAAGATTTTTCGCCGGATGCCCTTTCTGATGCAACCCTCCCTATACCTGGGCTTGGGAATGGTACTAGGAGTACACTGGCTTGTGCTCCCCCTTGTGGCTGGGTTTCCAAGGAGTAAGTCCTTCTTGACAAAGCTTTTTTTCAGCAAAGCCCTGACACAGGACCAGAGAGATGCATCAGACTCATCAGTTGGTCTATATACTGTTCACAGAAACCTCATTACAATGGTTTCAATATAGGTCTGGCTTTCAAGAAGTCATTCTTCATGAATGGAAACAGAAAGAAAAAGTTGAGATATGACAACTTACTCCTTGACTCCAAACCCATAGTCAGGTCAGGGTGTAAGTCATCAAAGATGTGTATTAGATACAACTACTGTATAAATCTGAAAAACCTAAATCGTTTCTTTCAGTAGTTATCATGTTTAGAAGATTTAGGGAAATCTGATCTCTGACCTTTGACCTCAAGGTCATCTGATATACTCATCAGACTATATCAATTCATGGCACCAAGTTTCAAAACAATTGGGGAAAAAAAAGTAGGAGGAGTTGATTTCACAAAAGTGGGACAGATGGACGGACGGACAGATGGATGGACAGACCCATAACATAATCCCCCTTCGACTTTGTTTAAAGGGCTCTTCGACCCCTTACAAGAAAAAATTACAAGAAAGCATGCCTAAAAGAGTTCAGGCTGTGTGGTCATACCAAATATTGACTCTCTAGCTCGTTATGATTGTACAAACTCTGTTTTACCTCAAATCCTATATTTCTTTTTATGCCTCTATGTTTCAATAAATTGCTGCACAGATTTCCCATTTTCCTAGCAAAATATAAACGAGGGGTTGCTCAAGACTTTTGCACAATACTGCATATTAGATGTGATTAAGGTACATACAGTAGTTTAAGGAGCCTGTCTTAGAAAAAGAAGTTCAGTTTAATAATAAAAATAATGGTTTGCATTTATATAGCGCCTTTCAAGAAACTCAAAGTGCTTTACAATGAAAACCCATTATTCATTCACTCCACAGGCAGACAATGGTAGTGGTAAGCTACTAATGCAGCCACAGCTGCCCTGGGGCAGACAGACAGAAACGTGGCTGCCAATCCATGCCAACAGCCTCTTCGACCACTACCAAACATTTATACACATTCATACCCAGTGTCATGGACACTGGAGGCAAGGTGGGTAAAGTGTCTTGCCCAGGGACACAACGGCAGGATAGCGGGATTTGAACCACCAACATTCTGGTTACTGGATGACCTGCTCTACCTCCTGAGCCACTGCCGCCCACATTTCCCTTCTCCGTTCCATTTTTGCTGAGCACCAAGCTGGATGGCAGAAAGTTCCACTTTTATATGGTCTTTGACAATGACCCAGCCAGGACTTGAACCCCGACATCCCAGTTGTGGGGCGGATGGTCTACCCCTAGGCCACCACTCCAATTTAAGGATAAGAAAATACCCCACAGGCTTTTGCTAGTTTCTGCTGTCTTAGTAGTACACAATATTCTCTCTCTCTCTCTCTCTGTGGGCGTGGACGTGAGTGCGAGCTGGGAGCGTGTGACAGCGTGAGTGAGTTATCTCAAACTTTTCTCTATCTTTTTGTGTTTAAGGTGTTTTTTTGTTAAATAATCTTAAGTTTCGTTGTGTTTTGCAGCTGGGGTGGGGTAGGTGTTCTGGGAGGGGGGTTTCTGCTGCCAGCTTTGCTGGTCAGCATGGTTTTGGAGCGAGGCTCTGGGTTCGAGAAGCTGACACGCCAGCATGCTGTCAAGTTGGCTCCGGCTGTCAGCTGCTCAACGGAAGATTGTAGTCTGGCTGTGGGGGAGTTGGTCGGCTATGAAAGCATCAGGTCTGCTTCCAGAATGAATAATGCCGTGGTAATTTTCCTGGACAGTGTTGAAAAAGTTAATCAGGTGGTGGAGAGCGGAGCTGTAATTAAAGACACACAGGTTCCTGTTCTGTCTCTAGTAAATCCCGCAAAAAGAATCACAATATCAAATGTCCCACCGTTTTTAAAGAATGAGCTGTTGGAGAAGGAACTGTCGAGATACGGGCAGCTTTTGTCCCCCATTAAACATATCCCTCTCGGTTGTAAGTCCCCGCATTTAAAGCATGTCATGTCTTTTAGACGACAGGTGCTCATTTTTTTAAAGAACAGCGAGGAAAGCCTCAACCTCATATTTAAGTACCGGATTGATGGCTTTAATTATGCCATCCATGTCACCTCTGATAATATGAAGTGCTTTGGCTGCGGAATGGAGGGGCATTTGATTCAATCGTGCCCTCAGGGAGTGGGGGGTGATCATCCAGGGGAGGCCGCTGGTGCGGCCTCGCTGTCAAGCGCCGCGGCCACAGGGCCGTCTGGCAACAGGGTGGCTTCACCATCCTCCAAGGCTGCTGGCGCAGCCGCACCATCAGGCACCTCAGCCGAGGCCACAGGGTCGTCTGGCGGCGGGGGCGGCTTCACCGCCCTCCACAGCCAGCCTGTCAGTCATAAATGGAACAACAACAAAAGTTAAAGTACATTGCAGGGCTAATGCACAGACCAACATTGTGGACAAGGGTGAGATTACCGAGAGGGATCACACTCAGGATCAGAAAGATGAGCAAAATGAGGCACATGTAGACAGTGGGACTATAAAGATGAATATAAAACCACAGCACAGGGTGAGTTAAAAACAAGAAGAGACAACTACTAGGGTGGCTGAGTCAGTGTTGGAGGATGAGGATGATATTAAGATAGATGAAGAGTTATCTAAAGCTTCAGTCAAACGGAAGAATTTGGAAAACAAACAGCAGAGGAGTAAAGTGAAAAGGGTTGTCAGAGAAAGTTCTGAGGTTTCTCTATCTCAGCCAGATTCTTATGCTGGGTCTGAGATAGAGAGTGATGGTGAATGCAGCAATGATGTGGCCAGTGGAGGTGGTTACCCCTTCACAAAAATACAGAAGTTTTTGCAGGACACTAAGGGATCCAGAATGGTTAAAGTTGAAAAATTTTCCCTGACCTAAAACGTTTTGTTGACTCTGCTCGGGCCTACATGAAAAATAGGGGAGAGCTTGAGCAGGAAAGCTTCACTGATCAGGAGAGCTACAGACTAAAAAAGATTGTACTAAAAGTTAAGAACCAAATTGCCCAAGATGATTAGTTTTTTATTGATCATTCTTTCTTTTCTGTTGTATTGGTTTTGCCCTCTTATACACTTGTAGTTTTGATTTTGGCACACTCAATATCAATGGAGCAAGAGAAATGTCCAAGCGAGCATGTGTTTTTACTCTTGCAGAATGTAAGAAAATTAATGTTCTGGTTGTTCAGGAAACTCATAGTTCTGATGACAATGCTGCTGACTGGAGGGAATTTCAAGGGGAAGTTATCCGCAGTCACAAAAATAGCAGTGGTGGAGTGGGATTTTTATTTTCTCGAGATTCTATTCCACTTTCTTATGACATTGATGAGATAACTGCAGGCCACATTTTAAAAGTTCAAGCTGTTTTTGAGAATGTGAAAGTTGTTTTTATAAATGTGTATGCTCCAACCGTAGGCACAGAAAGATTGGCCTTTTTAAATATTTTAAATGACACAATCAAAAATTGCAGTAATAATGACTTTTTATTTATGAGAGGTGATTTTAATTGTACAGAAAATCCTTTCATGGACAGGAATCACCCAGAGCCACATGCTGCATCCAAGGGAAGCTTAAAGGGTCTTGTGGATGTAGGGAAGAGTCAAATAAAGAATCTGTGCCTACAGTATGCTCGCAATGTCTCTGGAGACTTGGCCAGGTCTATCAGGGACCCGGAGAGAGAAGTAGTGGAGTTGCAGTCTTTGGCAGGCTCCACAGGAGAAAGAGGACATTTTGAGGCCCTCAATGGCAAAAAGTCTGTTTTAACTGACTTACTGGGCGTGGCCGCTAGGGGCGCTGTGGTACGCAGTAGGTTCCAGAACATCACACTAATGGACGCTCCATCTCATTTTTTTCTTTGGTTTGGAGAGGAAGAATGGTCAGAGGAGGATGAGCCACTCTCTCAGCTCCAAAGAAGGGCGGCTGATCCATGAGTCTGCAGAGATCCGTCACTTTGCAGCTGCTTTCTATAAAGATCTCTTTAAGAAAGAGTTTGTTGAGAAACCACATGTGCTGAGTCATTTTTTGACAGACTTGCTGAAGGTGATGGCTGGTATGAATGCAGAGCTGGAGAGTGAGATCACTCTGCAAGAACTAGCAGTGGCTGTCCAATCTCTTCAGGGTGGAAAAGCCCCAGGGATAGATGGTCTACCATCGGAGTTCTACAAGACGTTTTGGTCTGATATCTGTGAGGACTTGCTGGAGTACTGTCTGACAGTCTGCGGAAGGGTCACCTGCCCCTAAGTTGTAGGAGAGCAGTCCTCACCCTCCTTCCCAAGAAAGGTGACTTGAAAGACATTAAAAACTGGTGTCCAGTGGCCCTCCTCTGTACTGACTATAAAATTCTCTCCAAAGTGTTGGCTAACAGACTGAAGAAGGTGATGGAGCAGGTCATACATGTAGATCGGACCTACTGTGCACCTGGTAGGTTGGTTACAGACAACTTTTTTTAATTTGTGATGTTTTGGACTTCTCCAACTCATTGGTCAAGGAGCTTGGTCTCATTTCACTAGACCAAGAAAAGGCGTTTGACCGAGTTGAACATCCATACCTTTGGCAGACACTAGAAGCCTTTGGTTTCAGCTCAGGGTTCATCGCCAAGATCCAGGCCTTGTATAGAGACATTGAGAGTATTCTTAAGATTAATGGTGGTTTGAGTGCTCCTTTCAAAGTTGAGAGGGGTGTCCGACAGGGCTGCCCCCTCTCAGGTATGCTGTACTCTCTTGCCATCGAGCCCTTCCTTTGTAAACTAAGGCAAGGCCTCACTGGTTTTAAAGTCCCCAACTCTGACTCTGTTTTTAAAGTGTCTGCATATGCTGATGATGTTGTTTTTACAAGAAATCAAAATGATGTAGACTACCTTTTAAGAACTGTTAATTTTTTTTGGTGAGTGCTCCTCAGCGAGAGTGAATTGGGGTAAAAGTGAAGCTTTAATGATGGGGGTAGACTACAAAAAATTGCCCTACCCGGTGGCCTTTCGTGGACACAAGGTGGTTTTAAATATCTTGGTGTGTTTTTAGGAAATCAGACTTTTACAGGGAAAAATTGGGAGTGTTTTTTGGAAAAAGTTGAAGGAAGATTAAAAAAATGGAAATGGATTTTGCCAAACTTGTCCTTCAAAGGTTGTGTTTTAATCATTAACAACTTGATTGCTTCAATGCTGTGGCATTGACTGTCTTGTTTGGACCCTCCAACCAATTTGCTGGCCAGAATGCAATTTATAATTGTGGACTTTTTCTGGGACCGTCTTCACTGGGTTCCACAGAGCATCCTGTTTTTACCAAAGGAAGAAGGTGGTCAAGGACTCATCCATCTGGCCAGCAGGGGAGCCGTCTTTTGCCTGCAGTTCATTCAGCGATTGCTGAGTGGCCCTCTCGACCTTGTGTGGAGACCTATTGCCAGAGCTGTCCTGGCTTGCTGTGGGGGGCTGGGACTAGAGGAGTCATTGTTTTTAATGGACTTAAAGAACCAAAAACTGTCACAACTCACTCTCGCCTGTCTCCCGTCTCAGCTGTGCACGCACCTGCGCCTCATCAAGCTCGGGCTATAAAGCCCGCTTCACCCTGAGCCTCGGTCTGGAGCCGTCTGCTCATCCATGCTGTTCTCTCCAGAGCTCGCCTATTCATCTACAGCCTGCACTCTTCTGATACCAACCACCCTGGCACGTAAGATAATACCACTCACCTTCTCTCCAGTCTCTCCCCTGTGCACAGGTGGATCCTCTGGTGGCGGACATCGCTCCCTCGTCCCAGCCATCACTCTCCTCACCACGCCGAGCGCACAGCTGGACGCTGTCTTCCAGGCAGAGGGCCTGCAACGTCATCCAACGCCAGCCACCTCTCCCACCTGCAAGTAAGCACCAGCATTAAGATTCACTCTCCCGTGTGTTGCCCGCTGCTAACCTCTGTGTGTGCTTGCCCTTAGGGTTGCCTGGCTGTACGGCGCTCCTCTCTGCCCTCGGCGCACCCCGTTCTCCAGCACTACATCACACCTTGCCCTCACGCACTCATACACTATTATTGTTCAATAAAATCACTGAAAACTTGCTCGAGCCTTGTGTGTGCGTGTTCCCTGGGTCTGGACTTATGTCAGTACGGCTCCAGGAGAGCGGCCCAGCGGACAGCGGGCTCACACACCGTTTGAACATCCTCGAGGCTTGAGTACGACCAGATTACGCACCAGCAGCAGGTGATTTTGAATCAGCTGATCCAGATCAATCGCCGGTTGGATCGCCTGGATCCCCCGCAGGCGTTCCCTCCGGCTCAGCGTAGCGCTCCGGCGTCCGGCGTTCTCCCAGCTAGCCAGGCTAGCCCAGGGCCGCCCACCCGGCTCACTCCCATTCCTACGCCCACGTGCTTCAGCGGCAAGCTCGGTGAAGCGTGGGGGTTCCTTCTCCAATGCGAGTCGGTGTTTCGGCGCGTCCCCGGGGACTTCCCGACCGATCACTGCCGAAGTAGGTACATCGATAACCTCCTGGAAGGGCGAGCGTTAGCCTGGGCCTACGCCGTAATGGCGAGGCCCAGCTACACAAACCTGACCTACGCCCAGTTTGTCCGTTTTTTAATGAGGTCTTTGATCATTCGGATCGAGACAGCGTATTAACCACCTGGCTGTTCAACCTTCGTCAGGGTAGCCGGTCGGCCGCCGACTACGCTGTCAACTTCCGGGTGGTGGCGGGGGAAGTTGGGTGGGGAGATGCTGCCCTCTGCAGTATTTTCGCCCGTAGCCTGAATGCTAGTCTCTGGGATGAATTGGTCAGCCGGGATTTGCCGGAGTGTCTTTCTGATTTCATTTCCCTGGTTATTAGCCTCGATAACAGGTTGAGGGAGCGGGCCGCCGAACGGAAGTCGTTCAGCCGCTCGAGCGGAGCCTCTTCCCGCACCCCTGAACCTCGCCCCCTGGTGTTGCCCACCCCAGAGTCCGCTGACGACCCAGAGGCGATGCTGATAGGGCGGACCAAGCTTCCGCAGGCGGAGAAACAGCGCCGCAGGGAGTTGGGCCGCTGCATGTATTGCGGAGATGACCAACACCCTGTGGAGTCCTGCCCGGTTAAGCCAAAGGGGGGGGGGGCTGCAAGTCGCTGTAGGGGGTCTCGCGGACTCAACCCAGCCGAATCCCCTATCAAAATGCCTCCTCCCTATTAGATTCTGCCATAACCTCACGGAGCATTTCACTCATGCACTGGTGGACTCGGGGGCAGAACAAAGCTTCATTTCCAGAGGCCTGGCAACCCGCTTGGGCATCCCCTGCCAAGCCCTTCCAGTCCCCCTCAATTTAGTCACTCTCTCACGGACGCCCCTGGAGAGGGTCACTCACCGGACCGTCCCCATTTCCATCCTCGTCTCTAGCAACCACAGGGAGGACTTGAGTCTTTATTTACTGCCCACCTCCGCTGTGCCCGTGATCCTAGGCTACCCCTGGCTACGCCTCCACAATACGGTCTTCGATTGGCGTTCCGGGAGCGTCCTCTCTTGGAGTACATTCTGCATGAGCGCCTGCCTCCAGTCAGCTGCCTGCGCCCCCTCGCAGCCTTTCTCGCCTCCTGACACTCCTCCCCCGGAGCTCTCCAAGGTACCTCCAGAGTTTCACGATCTGGGGATGGTTTTCAGTAAATCCAAAGCGCTGTCTCTCCCCCCGACCGCCCGTATGACTGCGCCATAAACCTCCGCCCGGGGGCCCCCTTGCCATCGGGTCGTTTATACAGCCTATCGGCCCTGGAGCGGGAGGCCATGGACGTCTACATAAAGGAGTCACTCAGCGCGGGCATCATCCGCCCCTCCTCATCCCCAGTCGGAGCAGGATTCTTCTTCGTGGCCAAGAAAGATGGGTCTCTTCGGCCGTGTATCGCCTTCCGGGCCTTAAACGGCATCACAGTCAAGGACAAGTACACGCTGCCGTTGATGGACTCCGCCTTCGACTCCCTCCAGGGGGCCACCTGGTTTACGAAGCTGGACCTCCGCAGCGCGTACCACCTCGTTTGGATCCAGGAGGGTGACGAGTGGAAGACAGGTTTCCGGACGCCCAGCGGCCATTTTGAGTACCTCGTCATGCCATTTGGGCTTACCAACGCTCCGGCCGTCTTCCAACGGCTCATTAACTATGTCCTGCGAGATTTCCTGGGTCTGTTCGTCTTCGTCTACCTGGACGACATCCTGATCTTCTCCCGATCTTGGGAGGAGCATCTGGTCCACGTGAGGCGGGTCCTTCAGCGTCTTCTCAAGAACAGGCTCTATGTAAAAGCTGAGAAGTGCGAGTTGTTTACCGATAAGACCTCCTTCTTGGGCTTCATCATATCTCGCAACCAGATCATCCCGGACCCGGCCAAGGTCAAGGCGGTAGTCGATTGCCCCCCGCCCCCCCTCCAGGAAACAGGTCCAGCAGTTTCTGGGGTTCGCCAACTTCTACTGCCGCTTTGTCCCAAACTACAGCTCGATCGCTGCTCCTTTGACCCGCCTCACCTCCCCCAAGGTGCCGTTCCGGTGGACTGAGGAAGCTGCGCTGGCCTTCGCAACGCTGAAGAGGGAATTCTCCTCCTCCCAGGTCCTGACTCAGGTGGACCCCACGCTTCAGTGCCTCGTCGAGGTGGACGCTTCTGACACGGGGGTGGAAGCAGTGTTGTCTCAGCGCTCTCCGGTAGATGGGGTGGTGCGTCCCTGCGCCTTTTTCTCCCAGCGCCTGTCTGCAGCGGAGAGAAATTATGATGTCGGCGACTGTGAACTTCTTGCAGTGAAGCTCGCGCTGCAGGAGTGGCGTCACTGGCTGGAGAGGGCAGCACAACCATTCGTGGTCCTGACAGATCACAAGAAACTGGAGTACCTGAGGACGGCCAAGCGCCTGAATGCCCGCCAGGTGTGTCGGTCCCTGTTCTTCGGTCGTTTCAGGTTTTCCATCACCTACCGCCCCGGCTCTAAGAATGGGAAACCGGACGCGCTGTCCCGGCAGTTCACCCCGGAGGTTGCCAAGGAACTCGGGCACACCATCCTACCGGCCTCGTACGTCATGGGTGCTGTTTCATGGTCCATCAGGGACAAGGTCCGGAAGGCACAGGAGGCTGAACCTGATCCTGGCGGTGGCCCGGCTGGGAGGTTATTCGTGCCATCTGCTGTCCAGGGTGATGTCATCCACTGGGCGCACACCTCAAAGCTCACCTGCCACCTGGGGGCCTCCCGTCTTATTGAGCGACTCCAGAGGTCCTTTTGGTGGCCGGGTTTATGGGACGACGTGGCCAGTTACATCCGTGCCTGCCCCCAGTGTGCTAAGGGTAAGACCTCGACCTCTCCCCCCTCGGGGCTCCTCCATCCCCTGCCGGTCCCAGGAAGGCCCTGGTCCCACGTAGCCTTGGACTTCATTACCGGTCTCCCGACGTCCAACTCCTTTGATACCATCTTGACCCTCGTGGACTGGTTCTCCAAGCCGCACACTTCGTGCCACTCCGCGGCCTCCCCACGGCGCGGGAGACAGCAGAATTGTTGATCCAGCACGTTGTGAGGCTGCATGGGATCCCAGTGGATGTCGTCTCCGATCGGGGGCCCCAGTTCGTGTCCAAAGTTTGGAGGAGCTTCTGCTGCGCTTTGTGGGCCACGGTGAGCTTATCCTCCGGTCACCACCCCCAGACCAACGGGCAGTGTGAGCGCATGAACCAGAAGCTGGAGGCTGCTCTGCGCTGCGTCGCCTTGACCAATCCTTCCTCCTGGAGCGTCCATCTACCCTGGGTGAAGTACGCCCACAACTCTACCCTGTCAACCGCCACAGGGATGTCTCCCTTCCGGGCGTCTCTGGGCTACAATCCCCCGCTGTTCCCTGAGGAGGAGAAGGAGGTGGCAGTACTGTCCATCCAGGCCCACCTGAGGCGCTGCCGGCGCAATTGGACCGTTATGCACCAAGCGCTGTTACGCACGGCTGCGCGCAACTCCAAGATGGCAAATCGTCGTAGGAAGGCCGCCCCCCACTATCAAGTGGGCCAGCAAGTTTGGCTGTCAACCAAGGACATTAACCTGAAGGCCGAAAAAAGAAAACTGGCGCAGCGCTTCATTGGGCCTTTGCCCATCGTCAAGATTGTTAATCTGGTGGCTGTGCGTTTGGCTCTCCCCCCCTCCCTCCAGGTTTGTCGACGTTTCACGTCTCCCAGATTAAACCCTTCATAACCAACCCTCTCTGCCCCCCCCCAGGTCTCCCCCCCCTCCTGTGGTGATCGACGGCGACCCGGCGTGGATTCCCGCTGCCAGGGTCGCGGTCTCCAATATCTGGTGGACTGGGACGGGTATGGCCCCGAATGGAGGTCCTGGGTACGCCCATCGTTTGTGCTGGACAAGCGCCTCATCACGGAGTTCCACTGGACGTACCCAGGTGAGCCAGCGCCGGGAGGCGCTGCTCGGGGAGGGAGTACTGTCACAACTCACTCTCGCCTGTTTCCCGTCTCAGCTGTGCGCGCACCTGCGCCTCATCAAACTCGGGCTATAAAGCCCACTTCACCCTGAGCCTCGGTCTGGAGCCATCTGCTCATCCATGCTGTTCTCTCCAGAGCTCGCCTATTCATCTACGGCCTGCACTCTTCTGATACCAACCACCCTGGCACGTAAGATAATACCACTCACCTTCTCTCCAGTCTCTCCCCTGTGCACAGGTGGACCCTCTGGTGGCGGACATAACTCCCTCGTCCCAGCCATCACTCTCCTCACCACGCCGAGTGCACAGCTGGACACTGTCTTCCAGGCAGAGGGCCTGCAACGTCATCCAACGCCAGCCACCTCTCCCACCTGCAAGTAAGCACCAGCATTAAGATTCACTCTCCCGTGTGTTGCCCGCTGCTAGCCTCTGTGTGTGCTTGCCCTTAGGGTTGCCTGGCTGTACGGCGCTCCTCTCTGCCCTCGGCGCACCCCATTCTCCAGCACTACATCACACCTCGCCCTCACGCACTCATACACTATTATTGTTCAATAAAATCACTGAAAACTTGCTCGAGCCTTGTGTGTGCATGTTCCCTGGGTCCAGATTTATGTCAAAAACTCCCAGAACTTCCTCAGTTTTATCAAAGTGCTTTTAAAATCTGGGGACTTTTTAAAAAGAACTCTCCCCAGGCTTCCTTGTCACCTTTTTGCCTTTTAAAGGAACCACTTGTGTTTGGGAGCCGTTTTGATGTGGGCAATGTTGTAGGACCTTCCGTTTTTAAAAAAGTTCCTTTCTGCAAAGGTTACAACACTGGGACACTTGGTGAACTTATGTGGTCCTAACCTGGACAATGCTGTTGCCCTGTGCTCGGCTCTTGGTGTTTCTTCAGTCAGAGTTATAATAAACTTGCTGAAAGATTGGAGAGACTGCCTCTCCGCAGAAGAACACTCTGCTATTGTTTTACATTGCAAAAATTCTGTGCGACCTGCTGATGAGCCTTTTCCTTTTAGTTTTTTATCTCCTGATTTTAAAGATGGCACTGGTGTGTTTTTAAACTCTGAACACATTAACATTTGTGACTCTTCTGATAAAAAAAAATGTATAGGCTCTTGGTGAAAGTTCTAAATGTGAATAAATTAAAAGGTCGAGCTGATACACCATGGAGGAAACACTTGGGTTTGGGTTCAGAGGTGAGGCCTGCCTGGAGAACACTCTATAAACCACCATTAACTAAGAAGGCTGGAGACCTGCAATGGCAAGTTCTACATGGTGCTGTGGCTGTAAATGCTTTTTTCTCTATTTTAAACCCAAATGTTGTTGAGGTTTGTCCATTTTGTCCTCAGAAAGAGACTGTGTTCCATTGTTTTCTGGACTGTAACAGACTGCATTTGTTGTTTGTTTTTTGGGGGAAGCTGTTTTATCTGTTTGGAGAAGTCTTTTCCCTGCAGATTTTTATCTTGGGTTTTCTATATAGACAGAAACAAGAAAAAAAAGTGAACTTTTAAATTTCATCCTGGGTCAGGCTAAAATGGCTATTTATGTTAGTAGGAAAAGAAAAATTGAACAAATGCTGGATTGTAACGTAAAAGACATGCTGGTAAGCATGATCAAGACTCGAATAATGATTGATCACAATTACTATCATCTGATGCAAAATGTTGGAACTTTTGAGGCTATGTGGTGCTTTAAGCACATCCTGTGTTGTGTTAAGGAGGGGAAAATTACCTGTGGTGTGGTTCTGATATAAGAAGCAAGTTTTTGTTTTAGTTTTCTTGGTTTAGTTGCTTGTGTCTTTGATTTCTTGTCAGTGAATTAATTTACTTTTCATTGCTTCTTTTAGTTGAAGTGTTTTTCTGTTGAACTTGTGACAATAAAGGTGTGTTGAAAAATCAAGAATCTCTCTCTCTCCCCCCCCCCTCTCTCTCTCTGTGTGTGTGCTTTAATTTCTGTTCTTTTCTGACCAAATAGGCTTCTGAACTCTTTGAACTGCTTTACTGCACGGCACACAGAAAATAACTCCTTACTGGAACAAACCAAAGGAGGAGATAAAATAAAATAAATGAGAGTGAGAGAGGCAATGGAGAAGAACATGCAGGAAAGGGTAATGGACAAAACAAGCACTTGAACTTTTAGATCTTACTTGACCTAAAAGCTTCTACTTATCTGGACATCCTAATAAGAGATGAGAATGGAGGTGGTGATGAGGGTGATGGAGGATTGTTGGACTGTGCTGCCTCTGCTTTGGCACGTGCCTCACAGCTGGACCGGGTTAACAGCCATGTCGATGATTGCTCATGATGATTGATACAGCCACTATCCAGTCATATGTGTCTCAGTGAGTCCAAGAGACCGTCAGATGTTTTCTGTAAGGAAATGGAATGACATTTGATAAGACAAAAGAGTCATTTTGTGTCGTAGGAAACATGCCGCTGGAATCCTGACAGATGGTTTAAGTCTGCAACACATCCGGGAATGAGATAGCAAAGTGTATTAAACACATTTTATTCATGCTGCTAAAGAAGAGATTTTTTTTCCCCTTCCCTAATCTGAGAGACACACATTCCTACTGTATGCACCCAGTGCAGACACAAAATATAACTGGCATGATGTCAAAGAGCACTGTGAGTTTATTCTTGAATAAATCCTGTAAGAACTGTGATAGGCCAGAGAGAAGCTCCTTGCAGTGCAAATCACTCCCTAGCACAGACTTACCAGCAACCTGCACTCTTACGAGCGTTTGCCAAGAAGCCAAAGCTCACTTCTTATAAACAGGAGTGGAAGGTGGAAAGGAGGAGTAGGAGCAGAAATGAAGAATGTCTAATTTGGTGTCAGGTGATATAAGATTGTGGCAGCAAGCCATTTGGCTTTCGGTAATGGAATTCCTCTGTTACATTATAGGTTCAAACGGTGTCACTTTCATTCACATACACATTTATTCACAACTTTTTTATTGACTGGAAAATGCTTCACTAGTTGTTTTGGCGTACTTATTAAAAACTGGATTACTGCCCATGTACTTCAGAGTTAAAATACCACCCCTCAAAAAAAAAAAAAAAAAAATCAGAAAGCTGTAGCGTCTCAGGTTTGTGCACACTTTCCACTGTTGATTATGTGATGTTGTCCAACTGTTCTGATTAACCACGTGTCTTGTCTGCTGCAGCCTTTATAAGGGGGCAGTTCCCCTTCTGCATGGGAATGTTGAACTTAGAATGCCAGCAGCTTGGTGGCTGTCTTCTCGTGTGCCTACCATCTCCACCTTCTCCCAGCACTGGAAACTGTAAGAGCAAAATCTCCTTCATCTAATCTACAGTGGTGTGAAAAAGTGTTTGCCCCCTTCCTGATTTCTAATTTTTGTATGTTTGTCACACTTAAATGTTTCAGATCATTAAACAAATTTAAATATTAGACAAAGATAAAACAAGTAAACACAAAATGCAATTTTTAAATGAATGTGTTTATTATTAAGGGGGAAAAAAATCCAAACCTACATGGCCCTGTGTGAAAAAGTGATTGCCCCCTAAACCTAATAACTGGTTGGGCCACCCTTAGCAGCAACAACTGCAATGAAGCGTTTGCGATAACTGACAATGGTTCTTTTACAGCACTGTGGAGGAATTTTGGCCCACTCGTCTTTGCAGAATTGTTGTAATTCAGCCACATTGGAGGGTTTTCAAACATGAACCGCCTTTTGAAGGTCATGCCACAGCATCTAAATCGGATTCAGGTCAGGACTTTGACTAGGCCACTCTAATGGCCACTAAGCCATTTCTAAAGCTTTGGGACTCCTGCGAACCCCAGTGAGAGCAATTATCCACAAATGGCGAAAGATGGAATAGTGAACCTTCCCAGGAGTGGCCAGCCAACCAAAATTACCCCAAGAGCGCAGCAACGACTCATCCAAGAGGTCACAAAAGACCCCACAACAACATCCAAAGAACTGTAGGCCTCACTTGCCTCAGTTAAGGTCAGTGTTCATGACTCCACCATAAGAAAGAGACTGGGCAAAAATGGCCTGCATGGCAGAGTTCGAAGACGAAAACCACTGCTGAGCAAAAAGAACAAAGGCCCGTCTCAGTTTTGCCAGAAAACATCTTGATGATCCCCAAGACTTTTGGGAAAACACTCTGTGGACTGACGAGACAAAAGCTGACCTTTTGGGAAGGTTTGTTTCCCATTACATCCGGCATAAAAGTAACACAGCATTTCAGAAAAGGAACATCATACCAACAGTAAAATATGGCGGTGGTAGTGTGATGGTCTGGGGCTGTTTTGCTGCTTCAGCACCTGGAAAACTTGCTGTGGTAAATGGAACCATGAATTCTGCTGTCTACCAAATAAATCCTGAAGGAGAATGTCCGGCTATCTGTTCATGATGTCAAGCTAAAGCGCACTTGGGTTCTGCAGCAGGACAATGATCCAAAACACACCAGCAAGTCCACCTCTGAATGGCTTAAGAAAAACAAAATGAAGACTTTGGAGTGGCCTAGTCAAAGTCCTGGCCTGAATCCGATTGAAATGCTGTGGTATGACCTTAAAAAGGCAGTTCATGCTTGAAAACCCTCCAATGTGGCTGAATTACAATAATTCTGCAAAGATGAGTGGGCCAAAATTCCTCTACAGAGCTGTAAAAGAATCATTGTCAGTTATCGCAAACACTTGATTGCAGTTGTTAGTGCTAAGGGTGGCCCAACCAGTTATTAGGTTTAGGGGGCAATCACTTTTTCACACAGGGCCATGTAGGTTTGGAATTTTTTTCCACCTTAATAATAAACACCTTCATTTAAAAACTGCATTTTGTGTTTACTTGTGTTATCTTTGTCTAATATTTAAATTAGTTTTACGATCTGAAACATTTAAGTGTGACAAACATACAAAAAAATTAGAAATCAGGAAGGGGGCAAACACGTTTTCACACCACTGTATCTCCTCTGTCCCCACCTATTCCGGGACTAAAACCATACTTACCATTTTCTGGCAGACTTGGATCTTCTTTGTGGCAGAGGCGCAAACCCGCAAATCCCCCTACTCTCAAAGTAAGTCCAGTCAACAATATTCACATTCCCTTTAACAATAAAGTCCTCAGGCCCAGGGCATCTCACCTACACTACTGTTCAAAAGTTTGGGGTCACCCAGACAATTATTTTGTGTTTTCCATGAAAAGTCACACTTATTTACCACCATGAGTTGTAAAATGAATAGAAAATATAGTCAAGACATTGACAAGGTTAGAAATAATGATTTGTATTTGAAATAATAATTTTTTTCTTCAAACTTTGCTTTCATCAAAGAATCCTCCATTTGCAGCAATTACAGCATTGCAGACCTAACATGATTGCACAAGGGTTTTCTAATCATCCATTAGCCTTCTGACGCAATGAGCAAACACATTGTACCATTAGAACACTGGAGTGATTGTTGCTGGAAATGGGCGTCATTTACCACATTAGCAATGTATAGAGTGTATTTCTGATTAGTTTAAAGTTATCTTCATTGAAAAAAAGTGCTTTTCTTTCAAAAATAAGGAAATTTCTAAGTGACCCCAAACTTTTGAACGGTAGTGTACCTTCTCCAAAACTCTCAACTTACCAAAGCCAAACTTATCCAGTCTCCACCTGACAAAGAGTGGCAGCCCACCTATAAATGCTCACCGTTCCACATTACTCCTTCACCTGTAAAGCCCCCGTCACACTTATTCAGAATTAGCAGGAATCGGGCAGAACCAGTGCTTCGAACCTGTCTCAAATGATTCATGCACATTCTGAGTGTATTAGTTCTCGAATGCAGCTCGAATGTAGATGGAACACAGTAGGAACAATGAGAATGCTGCTAAAATGCAGTCAGAATATATAGAATGGACTTCGAATGCTATACAAGGGTAGTTTGATTGCTGACCGAATACCACCTGAAGTCGGAAAGTGCCTTGAATGCTGTACGAATTCACCTCAAATGCAGTCAGAATGCTCCTGGAATGGCCGCCAGTTATGGTTCGTTCCTCAATGCTGACTGACGTTCCAGTGGCTGCGTTTTTATTGCCCCGTCACACTTATTCAGAATCAGCAGAAATCAAGCAGAACCAGCTGGAATGAAGAATTTTCAAAATTCATGCCACATTGGGGAGGGAATTTCAAATTAACCTAAAACCCTAGAAACACTTGAGGCTGAATATGTCATGTTCGCTGCGTAAACTGCAGCGAACATATGAAATAGCAGCGAGCCCAAAGTGCAGTATGTAGCGTGTTTATTTACACGAGTAAATATACAACAATGTCCAAATACAGTCACAGTGCCTATGTGGGAGACAACCGGCTACAGCTACATTGGCTGGGGTTACATGCCAAATGCGCTCCTGGCCGGTTAGGAGTGGAGAGAAAAGGCATAATAACAGAACAGACTTACTAACATGTAGGAGCGGAAGGGCTCTGAGGCACAACACTTGTTCAGTCCGGGAAAAAACCAACAGACGCCACCGGAATGTCCAAAGTAGACGTTGAAGCTGCCGCAACAACTGGTCACACTCAGCTCTATTAATACACGAGCCTAAATGAGAGCAAGTGGACACAGCTGTGTAGTGACAGGTGTGTGACTGATTGAACTAAGTGTGAGAGTGTGTGTGTGTGTGTGTGTGTGTGTGTGTGTGAGAGCGTCTGGTACAAGGGGAAAATAATGACTGTAGGACTGACAGAGGGCAAGGCTCAATCTGCCAGCTGGAATTAATAAGACATGATCAAAACCTACAGCCACAAGTCTTGGACGGGGTAGCAACCCCGAACATGACAGTGCCCCCCCCCCCAAGGGGTGGAGACCAGACACCCACCAAACCATCAAAACAAAGAGCAAACCCTGCCCCCCCCCCCGAAAGGCCAACACCCCAAACCAGGGCGGGAGGTGGGGAAAGACAGGTTAGGAGGGATCAAACAAGGATGGAGAAACACCACAAAACAACACAATAACACTACCCAACCCCAAGACAAGCTATCCCACCCCACCCCCAAGAGTCTCTTGGTTCGGGGGGGGGGCAGAGTCCAAGGCCCAGCGGGTGGCTGTAAGTTCAGGTGGCTGACCCAAGTCCCAGGGCCAGCAGGTGGCCTGCTGAACAGCATCAGGCAGCCTGCCAGAGAAAAAAGGCCACTTGACCCGGGAACCTAATCCTTCGATGAGCCTGCCCACACGATTGGGCCACCAGGACCAGAGGAGCAGATGAGGTGGTGGCCTACCCACCGGAAGGCTGAGAGGTGGGTGGCCAGACAGGGGAAGCGGAACCCCTGCAGTCGCAGGTGGCGAAAGCAAAAGGACCCTGAGGGGTGCCCAGCAGAGGGAGGAGGAACACCCACAGGGCCTCCAAAAGGAAAAGGAAGACCCCGGCGTCCCCAAACTGTCCTGTGGCACCCCCGGTGGTCCCGACGTAGGGCTGGAGCTCAGCTGCACCCTTGATGGTCCCGGCTTGGGACTGGAGTTCGGCTGCACCCTTGATGGACCCCAACCGAGCCATGATTGCACTCGTACTGGAGCCCGGGAGGACCCTTGCTGCACCCGCGATGGGACCCGGCTGGGCCACTGCTGACTTCCATGTCGTCCTGACCCTGGGTCAGCCGGCCCGCAAGAGAATCCAGACCAGAAGGCGGTCAATTATAGGTCTCCCCGGGGAACTGGGCAGACGGGGAGCTGAATCCACCGGGGCCACAGCGGGGCTGGCAGTGGCAACGATAACCTCCTGGGGCAAGCCTGGGTTCCCTGTCTCATCCGGCGACATGGACCTCTCTCCGAAGACCCTAGACAAGGACTCAGATACAGAGGAGGAGGGGTCAGGGTTGTTGGCAGTGGCAGAGCCCAGCGAGGCGAGCTCAGGTGCAGCGTGTGGCTGCAGCTGGCTCTCCTAACCTGAAGCTAGGCAAAATGCTCTATAAGGGAAAGAAGAAAGACAGAAGAGAGCACTTGCCTTAGCTCAAGCTCCACCGCCGTCCAGGACTTTGACGATCCGGGCAATGTCCTCCCAGGATCGGCCTCCAAGGGGTGCAGCTTAGGTGCTGACTCTGCTGCAGCAGCCTCCGCAGCAGGTGTGGTGGTGGTTGCAGTCTTTGCCTCCTCCAGCGAAGGTTCCCATGTGGGTGGCTCTCCCAGCATGGATTCTGGAGGTGGAGTTTAACCTTGCGCTGGACCCCAGAAGACTGAAGCCAGGGGATGCTCAATCATCGGCACAGGCTTCAGGTCGGTTGCAGTGCCCTCTCTCTGTCCATGGAAGCTCTGCAGAGCCGCGGGCTCTCCCTTCGTCCGGTGACTGAGCTCCCGGGTCGATGGATGCTCAGAGGAGAGAGGAAGAGAGCTGGAGAGGGTAGGTGAGTCGCCTTCAACAGCAGCAGGTGGAGAGGGCTCAGGGGACTTCTCTTTCTGAGCCTCCCTACCAGGAATCAGGCAAGACATTTCATTATGAGTTGGAGAGGAATGAAAATGAACTTGCCTGTTAGCCTGGCCGTGGATGCTGCCTGCTGCTATACAGTGTGGGGTGTCATCCCTCTCCCTGGCTCCAGAGAGCTTGGACCCCATCAAGGGAGAAATAGGAACCACCCCCAGCGTCATGGAGACAGAGACTTCCGGAGACGGCATGGAGAGCCTCCGAGCAGCGGAAGGAGCCAGGACTGTGCGGCAGCTGGAGAAGAAGGACAGGCTGGCATGATAGCCGGTGAGGATGAGCTGGAAGAGGGGGCTGCCGCGGAAATGGTCTCACAGGATGAAGGACGGGCTGCTGGCGAGGAGGAGATGGGGTTCTCCGGCAATTCAGGGCTGGAGTCGAGGTGGGTTGGAGCTCCGATGACAGGGGCGGGGCTGGAGCGGACAGGCTGACGGAGGAGTACGGCTGCTTACGCCGCGAACGCCGCCTCCGTGTCAAGGGCTGCTCCAATGCTGACAATTCCCTCTCGGACTCCTCCTTCGTCTGGAACCCCAGGGTCAGTGAACAGTCAGAGGGAGCAGGAGGAAATAGGGAGAGGGTAAGTGGGATGACAGTGGCTACAGCAGGTGGGGAGACCTCTGGGGACTGCACACTCAGAGACTCTCTACCAGAGAGCAGGCAAGAATTTTCAACAATTTTAGAAACAGAATGGAGGAAAACTTGCCTGTTCTCCTGGCTGATGGTGTCTCCTGCTGCAGCTAGCGAGGGGTAGCTCCTCGCATTGGTTGTAGTGGGGCTGGACTCCTCCATTGACTGTGGAGAAGCCTCCTTGAACAGTGCTGGAGCGGAAATGGCGGCTACCAATCTCTCCTCCAGGTGGCGATCAATCTCCTCCAGCAAAGTCAATCTGCGTTTCTCCCACCCCCACAGAGAATGAGCGGACCCGAGTTCTGGAGACGCAGGCGGGGCTGAAGCGGGAGAGCTGAGGAAGGAGGTATGCCTTTCATGTCCTGAACGCCTCTTCCGCATCGGGCGCCGCTTTGCCGCTGGCAATTCCCTCCCAGGCTCCTCTCTCTGCAGCGCGAGGATGGGAGGAAGAATGTCCGCCGACTCAGGGAAAAACAACAGGTCGGGACATTCCTGTACTACCTCCGCTGCGGTATCCTGGATGACACAAACATCCGGGAAAAGGCTTCCTTCAAACGGGTCAGCCCATGCCGCTCCGTGTCACTCCAAAAGTCCATTACGGCTCCAACAGCAGGTAGGAAAAAATGCACAAAAAATGAAAAAAGGCACGCTACGCACTGCTTGGGCTCTATTGGCGGCAACTTACTGTCATGTTCACTGCATAAACTGCAGCGAACATATGAAATAGCAGCGAGCCCAAAGTGCAGTATGTAACATGTTTATTTACACAAGAGTAAATATACAATGTCCAAATACAGTCACAGTGTCTATGTGGGAGACAACCGGCTACAGATACGTTGGCTGGGGTTACATGCCAAACGCGTTCCTGGCCGGTTAGGAGTGGAGAGAAAAGGCATAATAACAGAACAGACTTACTAACATGTCGGAGCGGAAGGGCTCTGAGGCACAACACTTGTTCAGTCCGGGAAAAAAACAACAGACGCCGCCGGAATGTCCAAAGTAGACATTGAAGCTGCCGCAACAACTGGTCGCACTCAGCTCTATTAATACACGAGCCTAAATGAGAGCAAGTGGACACAGCTGTGTAGTGACAGGTGTGTGACTGATTGAACTAAGAGTGTGTGTGTGTGTGTGTGTGTGTGTGTGTGTGTGTGTGTGTGTGTGTGTGCGCGCGTGGTGATTCAAGCAACTGGTGAGCGTCTGGTACAAGGGGAAACGCATGACTGTAGGACTGACAGAGAGCGAGGCTCAATCTGCCAGCTGGATTTAATAAGACATGATCAAAACCTACAGCCACAAGTCATGGACGGGGTAGCGACCCCGAACATGACAGAATGAGCCGGAATGCCAGAATGAAAATTCCTCTTACAGGGGGAGGGGCTGCGGACTCAGCTGACCTATGTTCCAGCGGCAGCTGGCCACATTTTTAATTCAATTCAATTCAACTTTATTTATATAGCGCCATTTCACAACAACGGTCATCTCACAGCACTTTCAAACTGTAAGGGAAAACCCCACAACTGCAGAAAGACCCCAGCAATCAGGTGATCCCCTGTGAGCAAGCACTTTGTGACAGTGGAGAAGAAAAACTCCCTTTTAGCATGAAGAAACCTCCAGCAGAACCAAGCTCAGGGAGGTGCAGCCATCTCCTGTAACTGGCTGGGGGGTGAGGGGATAGAGAAGAAGAAATGAACAGACATGTAGAGAGCAAACAGCATGACGAGGACTCAGTCTAAGGGAGAAAACAAACAGATGTCAATGACCAGCAAAAATATTTCATCGAGAATTAAGAAAGAAGTGAAGCCCAGTGCATTAATGATTTATGATTTATGTGATTCAACTCTCCCTGGAATGTGATCAGAATGTTTCAGATGCTGTTGGAATGCCGTAAGAATATTTAGAATGCAGTCACAGTGCCATTAGAATACACTTTGAATGCTGTTTGATATTTCCCCACTTCAAATGCACCTGGAAAGTTTTGAGCATGAGCAAAACATTTTGGTCGGCCACAAGAATGGGCGCGAATATTTGGAATGCCCTCAGAATGCACTCAGAATTTTTCGAATGCACTTTGAATATCCAGGAATATACAAGGAATGTTCATTCTGATGGCATTCCAGCTCATTTCGCCTCTAGTGTGACTAGGGTATATTTGCCCAGCAATCAAACCACACTCGTATGGCATTTGAAGTACATTCTATATATTCAGACTGTATTTTAACAGCATTCTCAATATTCCTACTGTGTTCCAACTACATCAGTGTTGCCAACTTGGTGACTTTCTCGCTAAATCTGGCGACTTCTCAAATCCTCCTGGTGACTTTTTTTTTGTTAAAAAGCGACTAGCGACCAATCTAGCAACTTTTTTTTGGTGTTACCGGAGACTTTTCTGGTGTTTTGGAGACTCTAACGTGAAAGCACGATTACTCTGCAGTTACTGTCCTCAACAAGCAGTGGATGCTACCATGAGCCTCTCCCCATCCCAAAGCACTCACACAGTGTTGCCAACTTAGTGACTTTGTTGCTACATTTAGTGAGTATTCAGACCCCGCTAGCAACTTTTTTTTTTTTCAAAAAGTGATTAGCGACAAATCTAGCAACTTTTTCTGGTGTAACTGGAGACTTTTGGAGACTCTGACGTGAAAGTACATATCATTATACATACATATGATACATATCATTCCTACTCTTCTCAACGTGCAGCAAGTGTCGCCGTGGGCCCCTCCCCTGTCCCAAAGCACTCACAGGTGGCCCAGTCCTCAAGCAGCAGTCTGTGGTGTCAGGTTCCGGCACCTTATTGTGAAGTTCGGTGTAGTGACGTGCACTTCCTGTCACATCACTGCACCGGCCATGTATAAGGCAAGGCCACCATCTTGTGGCCTCTTTTGCCGGATGCCTATGCTGGTGCATACCATGTACTGCTGTGTATATAGTTTGTCTAATAAAGCTATGTTCACCAACCGTCATCCTTCATCCAGGAATTTCCATACATAGCATTTGGCGATCAAGAATTAACTCATGGAGGCATGCATCACCCCACTTCGTCCCTTTCTCAGGCTCCCGGGCAAACCACCGGTTTCATGGCCGCATTGGTGGGAGGCCTATCAGACGTATGTTACGGCGCTGGGCCTCGGGGAACTCGATAAGGCGAGAGAGCGCACACTTCTCATTAACAACCTGGGTATGGAGGGCCAGAGGGTCCTGCGGACGCTCGGAATGGCAGACTCATGTGAGGACATTGTGAAGCTGTTAGCTAAATGTTTCTCCACCCCAGACAACATGACTGTCCGGAGGATTTGTTTTCGGCAGCGATGTCAGCAGGTAGGTGAGCCTATCCGCCAATATGTCATTGACTTGAAGCAGCTAGCCACAAGTGTCGTTTTGGACTGCTTGAAGATGAAATGGTACGCCATCAACTAGCAGAACACACGTGTAATGCTGAGCTGCATGCCAGGATATTAATGGCGCCTAATGACTTAATGTCAGCTAAACCAATGGAGCTAGCTCTCCGGTGGGAAGCCGTTGTTAAGCTAGCTGTGGAGCTAAATTGGCGCCAGCCACAAAAGCAGCCGGAGCCGCTTGCCTCAGCTAATGTTGTGGACCCTGATAGCGAGGATAGCTCGGACGAAGATTTTTGGGAAGTCAATGCTGCTAGCTAAAGGTCTGCCCTGGGAAACTCCCGTTGCAGAGATTGTGGGTCCACGACGCACCGCCATAAAGCTAAGAAATGTCCGGCTAGAGGAAAGTGTTGTGGTAGATGTGGACGCTGGAATCATTACACCAGGGTGTGCTGTTTGTTTTGCCCGGGAAACCCACGGGAGAAATCACCCTGCTCGTCCCAGAAGAACACTGGGATCGAACAGTACGAAGAGCTAATGGACGCCACAGCAGTCAAGTCAACCAGTTTTCGCCCAGGGTCGGTACCTATGCCGACGAGCAACACCATGCTGGCCCCAGATGCCTCCGGTACTTGGCCACAGTTGACTGGGGAGTCTGCAGCTACAACGGTGAACACTACAACATTTATAGAAGAGGACAGGGCCAGACCGTTGAGCATGGAGTTACTGTATGCTTAGCAGCAACACATCGGGCCGAGTAAAATTCCACTCCGGGCTAAGGACTTGGTGCGGGTTCAGGGTGAAGGACGTCCACGGCGAAGATGAGCCAAATGACAGCCAGCAAAACATCGAGAGTGTCTGCGCATTGTGGCTGACCTGGGCGCAGCGTGCTTCAGGTTGTCTGATGGCTCGTTGAGGCACACCAGTCAGCTTCGGCGTGTCCGGGGAGAAGCTCCAGGTGGTGAGGCTGGACGGGAGTCGGTGATGGCTGTGTGGGATCCAGATTCCACCATCCAGAAGATCAGTCATCACTTCGGGGTCGGCGATCTCCAGGGGCACGCCTGCAGAGGGGCTGCCCTGAACCCCCCCATGCAAGTTCAGGTATTTTTCACCCAACTGACTGTGCGGTAGCACTCTATTTATAGTTCTGATATTTTAATGCATGCATACTGTGATATGGAGTTATTTTGTGTTTTGTTTTTAGTTAGGTGCACAGCTGTGATTTTTAGTTTCAATAAAGACTTTTAGTTTACCAGTGGCAGAATAATCCACTGTGCCATGAAGGCTGTACGGTAGTCCACCCGTCAGCCCTATTTTAGGTTATGTTGTGTGAATGTGTGGGGCCATTCTAGTACATTGCTTTTCATTATTTTAGTGTGTGATTCGGGTCCCAAATTGGGGAGGTTTTAGTTGTGTGCATGGTTTTGGACTTTCTAAAGGGGGGAGAGAATGTGGTGTCAGGTTCCAGCACCTTACTGTGAAATGCGGTGTAGCGACATGCACTTCCTGTCACGTCACTGCACCGGCTATATATAAGGCAAGGGCACCATTATGTGGCCTCTTTTGCCAGATGCCTATGCTGGTACATACCATGTACAGTGATCCCTCACTTATCGCGGTTAATGGGTTCCAGAACCGACCGCGAAAAGTGAAAAACCGCGAAGTAGCGTCACCCCAATGACGTCATCCATAAACAATACGTACGTTCATTCTCTCACTCTCATATGATACGTGTGTGTGTGTGTACGTGTACATACATACGTAGATGTAAACAAAGTGTACATAAATATGTTTTTAGAACTCTTTTATTCTTATAACAAGATACGTAACTCAAGATGAAAATGATTTACTGCACAGGTTAATGAGAGCTTTACTGCTCCTCAGGTGACACCTCATCGTGAGGTGCTGGAGGCGCAGGATCATCGAGGGCAGCTTCCGATAGAGCTGAAGCTGCAGGAGGCGGCGTAGTGCCTCGACGGGAAGACTATTTCGCACAAAATGGCACAAGAGAACAGCAAAAAGTTCCACGCGGCGAGACTAAATAACACGAGCGATAAAAAGCAATGAATGCGGTCTTTCTTCCCTTCATGGGTGCTCGGCAGGAAGAGGAGGTGGGTGAGACGTCTCGGCCAATCAGCTTGCGGGGTGAAACGTCTCGGCCAATCAGCTTGCGAGATTTCCAAGCCCAGCCAACACGACAACAGCGAACAGAGAGTTGTGCTGCTCTCCGTGTTGACACGTGATGGTCTAATGTAGTCTCCCTGCCTTCTGCTAGCGCCCGCCCATTATTTCTCAATTTTGAATTTTTGATGAATATTTTTGAAAAATCCGCGATGCACTGAGGGCGCGAAAGGTGAAGCGCGAAGTAGCGAGGGATCACTGTACTGCTGTGTATATAGTTTGTCTAATTAAGCTGTGTTTGCCAACCATCATCTTGCCTCATCCTTCACCCAGGTATCTCCATACATAACACAGTCCCTCTCTGTCATGAGTCTGGGCTCAGTGTCTGCTGAACTCAGACTCTTAATTTATTTCTGAGCATTTTACGTCTGTTATTATTATTATTTTGTCACTTTCTGTATATTTTTGGTTTTGTGTCAGGAGCCTTCCTCTTTCTCCAGACACTCCCACCAGCTGCTCACTGTCTGTCTTCAGCCATCTCAGCTGTGAGCAGTTGGGTAATTAGGTCACCTGCCCGCTCATCCGCCGACAACTGCAGCTCATTTGTTTATCTATTATTTAAGGACTGTCAGCTCACTGTTTCTCTGCAGCAGTATTGATGATTGTCACTACCAAGTATGTCTTCATCTCCTCCAGAGCGATTCCGGCTCTGGAGCATCTTCCCTGTAAGTTTACCGTAGTCTGTATGTTGCATTCTCTGCACAGTTTTTGGTTTTTCTGTTCTCCTTGTTAATAAATATCACTATGCAGTTCAGTGCTTGGGTCTGTCCTTCTGCCCCGGAGGGGCCAATTATGACAGAATACAGCCACCTGTAACAAGTCCCAGCTGCTGCATGAGTGAATTCCTTTTTGTCCTTTTTGTGTTTTTTCACTAACCTGGTCTCTGGAGCTTATCATGTCCCCGGCTCGCTGGTCCCACACAAACAAAGAGAGCTCAACAGCGGGGTCCCCGAGCTTGGAGGAAGAGTGGGGGGTGGACTTTATCCAAAGCTTTGTGGATGAAACTCTCGCCAACCGTGGACCCAAAAAGGCCTGGGAAAGTGTGAATGGAGCTATGGGCATTGTGGGGGCACATCCTGGCTTGTGGAGATATCCTCAATACACAGAACTGTTGTCCACAGTCTCCGCGTTCCAGCAATTTTTCCCCAGGCTGAAGATGTGGTCCCGCAGAAACGAAACCGTCACGGAGGCATCCTCTTCGGCAGATGTCCGCCTCCCCTCCCGGTTCGCCGGCTCCAGCTCCAGCACGCGCGTCGCCAGCTCCATGGCGGCGCCGTCATCCCGCTCCAGACCACCGGAGGAATTCCCCCGCCTCGCCGACAGCCATCTCCTCAGCACCAAAGCAGAAGCCTCCCTCAGCAGCACAGCCCTCCCTTCTCTCTTCTCTGGCTGCATCCTCAGCTTTTCCCGGGCCTGTAGCTGCTGTTCCTTGCTCCCCTTCGGTGTTCTTTCCCTCTGCCGAGAGGTCCTCCATACTTCTGTCTCCGTGATTACAGGGGCGGCTCCTCCACAATCCTCAGAGGGGCCCATATTCACCATAGCCGTGGAGAGGGATGACTTTCCACCCGCTGCAGCAGACAACATCAAACACTGGGAAAACAGGCAAGTTTCATTTCATTCTATTTCAATGCCTAATTCCTGGTAATAAGGCTCAGGGCCTGCAGTCCCCTGAGCTCTCATCACCTGCTGCAGTTACGAATTGCTCGCCAGCCCTCTCCGTGTCCTCTCCCTCGGCCCCTGAGTGTCCGACGACCCCGGAATTGAGCCGCCAGACGTGGGAGGAGCCTGTGGCCCTGGAGGACCCAATTCCAGTGCCAGCGGTGAGCCGACTCTCAGCTGCCACACCGGACAAGCCACCAGAGTGGGCCACTTTGTCTGGAGGAACCGACACTGCAAACACCATCATGCATACTGTGGAGGCCGCTGCAGCAAAGTTAGAGCCGAGCTTCCAATGGACTGGGCCCAAGACGTCGTCATCTTCTGGATCGACGGAGTCCTGGATGGCAGCGGAGCTCGAGCTCAGGCAAGCGCTCTCCCTTGTTTTTCTCCTGTCTGTTCTGGAGAAATCTTGCCTGGCTCTTGATGAGGAGAGTCAGGTGCAGCTATCATCTGTGCCTGAGCTCACCTCGCCGGGCTCCGCCGCTGCCGGTGATGCTGCCCCTGCCTCTTTGTCTGTGCTTTCTGAGCTTTCTCCCAGGGTCACCGAGAATGTTCCAGCGATGCCACAGGTCTCCGTGGGTCCAGGTTTGTCGCCCAAGGTCGCCAAGGGTTCAGCTCCCCCTGCTGAGGTGGTCCCGGGTGCTCCGTCCCAACCCAGGACCTCCATGGGTGCAGCTCATCCTCTGCCCGAGGCCGTCATCTGAGTCCCTCCTCCTGAATCTGAGTCTCCGTGGGTCCTACGTCCTGGTCAGGGACCCTCATGGGTGCTGCAACCTAGCATTAATCCAACGTGGGTGCTGCACTCCAGCTTGGGCCTGCCATGGGCACTACGCCCCAGTCCGGGTCCACTGAGGGTGCAGCATTGGCCCAGCCTGGGTCCACCGCGGGTGCTGCAGTGCTCCAGCCTGGACACACTGTGGGTGCTGCAATGCTCCAGCCCGGTGCCACCGTGGGTGCAACCGTGTCTCAGTCCGAGACCACCGAGGGTGCTACTGGCCTGACCAGGGGCGTCAAAATAGCAGCCTCCCAGGAAGACAAGACAGATGTGGAGGAGTATGCTGAAACGGTCACCAGCTATATCGCGAAGTGCACAGAGGATGTCACTACAGTGAAGACCATCACTATGCGGGGTAACCATAAGCCCTGGATGACTGCAGAGGTGCGCTCGCTACTTACAGCCAGAGATGCAGCCTTCAGAGCGGAGGACAGGATCACTCTCCGCTCAACCAGGTCTGTGCTCTCAAAGGGAATTAAGGCGGCGAAGTGCGCCTATGCGGAGAAAATCCAGGGACACCTCTGTGACACTAGGAACACCAAGCAGATGTGGCAGGGAGTTCGGACACTGACGGGCTATAAGTCTAGGCAGGGGGTCGATGATGACGACGCTTCACTTCCAGACAGGCTCAACGACTTCTTTGCACATTTTGAAGCATCTAACCCGACAACCAGAGGGAGGGCTGGCCCACCCCCACCATTGGTCGGACCAGCTTTTACCATTAACACAGTGGACACACGGAGGACCCTAACCAGAGTCAACCCACGTAAAGCTGCAGGTCCGGACAACATCCCAGGACGTGTACTCCGAGACTGCGCGAGCGAGTTGGCGGATGTCCTGACTGACATTTATAACATCTCCCTGAGTCAGGCCATTGTTCCCAGATGCTTTAAGACCTCTATCATTGTACCAGTGGCAAAGAAACCAGTTGTGTCCTGTTTGAATGACTATCGTCCTGTTGCACTGACACCAATTGTGATGAAGTGTTTTGAACGGCTTGTCAAACCACACATTACAGCCTGCCTCCCTGCATCACACGATCCGCTCCAGTTTGCATATCGTTCAAACCGCTCCACGGAGGATGCTATGGTCACCACCCTACACTCTGTCATCACCCACCTGGACCAGAAAGACACCTACGCCAGACTCCTGTACATTGATTTCAGTTCAGCATTCAACACCATTATTCCCCAGAGACTGATGGAGAAATTACTCCTTCTTGGTCTGAACACCGCCACATGTCTCTGGATCCTGGATTTCCTGACTGAGAGACCTCAGTCTGTCCGGGTTGGAAACAACATCTCCAACTCTGTCACGCTGAGCACCGGATCCCCTCAAGGCTGCGTACTCAGTCCACTGTTGTTTACACTTCTAACACATGACTGTGTATCCAGACACGAGGGGAACCAGATTATTAAGATTGCAGACGACACCACGGTGGTGGGGCTTATTCAGAGGGATGAGGACTCAGTGTACAGGGAAGAAGTGAGAGACCTGGAGGGCTGGTGCAGGGAGAACAATCTGGTGCTGAACGTGGACAAAACGAAGGAGATGATTATCGACTTCTGGCGGTCACAGCCTGAACACGTCCCTCTCAGCATCGGCGGCCGTTTAGTAGAGAGAGTGGAGAACTTCAAGTTCCTCGGAGTGCAGATCTCGCAGGACCTGACCTGGAGCAAGAATTCCTTGGGGATCAAGAAGCGGGCTCAGCAGAGACTGCACTTCTTGAGGAAACTCAAACTGGCCTCTCTCCCCATCTGCATCCTCAGGACCTTCTACAGAGGTGTGGTGGAGAGTGTTCTGACGTACTGCATTGCTACATGGTACTCCAGCTGCAGTATGTCAGACAAAAAAGCCCTGCAGAGGATAGTCAAGGGAGCTGAGAGGGTAATTGGAGTCTCCCTCCCCTCTCTCCAAGAACTTTTTCAGAACCGTTGTAGGAGCAGGGCACTGAACATTGTCAAGGACCGTTCTCACCCTCTGCATAAACACTTTGAACTTCTGCCAACTGGTAAACGATTCAGGAGCATCAGGGCAGAACCACCAGACTGATCAACAGCTTCCTTCCACAAGCTGTCAGGATGCTAAACAGTTGACCCGGAATCTCTCATACACACTACTGCACCTACGGACATTATGTATATTATTTGTATATTATAGTTAGTTAGTTTTTCCCAAGTATGTCTCAGGGATGTGTGAATGGATGGGGGGTGGGGGTGGGGGGGTGAAGATATGTGTGAGTGTGTCTTATATCATGCTGCTTCTATTTATATGGATGCCGAGAGAAACGCAATTTCATCTTGCCTGCACTACAGTTGTATGTACAACAATATGACAGTAAAGTTTGATTTGATTTGATTTGATTTGAGTAATGTTGCTAACAGACAGATAGACAAACAAACAAACCAATGCTGGCAAAAACATAACCTCACTGGTGGAGGTAAAAAAAAAAAAGAAAGAAAGAATCCTTCAAAAAATTCCTGCATCCAGATCGTGATTCAAATCACCACCAAAATCTAATCATCTGTTGCCCATGCCGTTACACACCTTTCCTGAAAATGTCATCAAAATCCATTCACAACTTTTGAAGCAATGTTGCTAACAGACAGACAGACAAACCAACACTAGCAAAAACATTACCCCCTCCTCTTGGCACTAGTATGTGGTGCCAGAGTTACGTCCACCGGTACTCCAAACCCCGTCTTAAACTGTACACTTTGCCTGCTTTTTCTTGGCGTCTTCAGATGAAACTAAAAGAGCACTCAGAAAGCGCATACCTCCGCCAAGGCTCCTTCCATCCCTCATGGATCACCTCCAAAATGTAATGGGTTTGTTTTGAAGAACTTTTGCTAACACAGTGTGAGAAGATAAGAGCCTTCCTTGGTGGAGGTATGCGTTCTCGGATCATCACCAAGATGTTATGGGTTCCTCTCTAGCCCAAGAACCACCTCTGGTAAAAATTTCATTCAAATCCATCCAGTAGTGTTGGAGTATTCTTTGACATTGACATTGACATTGATTTTATTTGAACATTGTTAAAGAAAGAAAGAAGAGAGTTCAAAACACAACAAAAAAACAAACCAAAAATAAAATGTTCCAAAGGAGTGGGAAGAAGCCAACGCTTATACAGTCCCACCCCTTCTCCACACCAAACAAATTACAGTGTTACTCATAATCATCATTATCCCACAACCACATTCACTATAATACACCCATAGTCAAATTATACAACAAAAATGACAACAATGACAGTCCATATCCAACAATATTGCAACAACAACACTTCTGGCATGTTCAATGCAAACACAAACAACACCATCACCTTCACAATCACCATAACACACAACAACCTTCCCTCACTGAAGACACAATGTAACATCACTGCCCTTCATTCTCATACTGCTCAAAAATCATTTCTTTATATGTTGATTTAAATATATGGATGTTTGGACATTGCCTGTGTTTCTCCTCCAACCCATTCCACAATTTTACCCCACACACAGACACACAAAAACTCTTCCTTGTAGATCTTACTAAGTGCATTTTAAATTTTGTAATCCCCCGTAAATTATATTTCCCTTCTCTCTCCCTGAATAGATTCTGTATATTGTGTGGCAAGAGGTTTTTACTAACTTTAAACATTAATTGTGCTGTGTAATAATGAACCAGATCCCATAATTTCAATAACTTCGAATGTAAAAACAATAAATTAGTATGTTCGAGGTACCCGACTTTGTGTATAACACGGACTGCCCTTTTTTGTAATATTAACAATGAATTAAGTTTACTTTTATAACTGTTACCCCAAACCTCTATACAATAAGTCAAGTATGGAAGTACTAATGAACAATACAAAATATGAAGGGATTTATAATCTAGGACCTGCTTAATTTTATTTATAATTGCAATATTTTTTGCAACTTTATTTTGTATGTATCTGACATGTGGTTTCCAACTAATTTTATCATCCAGTACTACACCCAAAAACTTGATCTCCTTAACTTTTTCAATAACTACATTATCTATATGAATGTGTATATCTTCTTTATTTTTACAATTACCAAATATCATTACCTTAGTTTTCTCTATATTTAGTGATAGTTTATTACAATCCATCCATTTTTTTAGCTTATTTAATTCATTATTTAGAGTATGGATTAGTTGATTATAATTATTTCCAGAATAAAATATATTAGTATCATCAGCAAATAATATTATTTTTAATAATTTAGAAACTTGGAATATATCATTTATATATATGTTAAATAATTTGGGGCCCAATACTGATCCTTGGGGGACCCCACAGGCAATTCCCATACACCCAGACAGATATTCTCCCATTTTCACAAATTGTTGTCTCTCAGATAGATAACTTGTAACCCATTTCAGAGCAATTCCCCTAATACCATACATTTGCAATTTATTAAGAAGTATTGAATGATTTATTGTATCAAATGCTTTTCTAAAATCTATAAACACACCAATTGCATATTTTCCTTGATCTAATGCATTTATTATTTCTTCTGTTGCATCCATTATCGCCAAGGATGTTGTACTCTTGGCTCTAAACCCATATTGGTTCTGATTCAGCACATCCTGTTTATTTAAAAAGTTTTCTAATCTGTTGTTGAAAAGTTTTTCCAGAATTTTTGAAAATTGTGGGAGAAGTGATACTGGTCTGTAGTTTGTGTATTGGTGTTTATTTCCTTGCTTAAATAATGGAATTACTTTTGCCATTTTCACTTTCTGCGGGAATGAACCAGTTTGAAATGATAAATTACAAATATATGTGAATGGTTTTAATATACCATCAACAGTTCTTTTTATTAGTGCCATATCAATACCATCACAATCAGTAGATAATTTATTTTTACACTTTTCAACAACAGATTTTACCTCTAGTTCATCCACCGCTGTAAGAAAAAATGACCGAGGGTTACTTCCAATTAAAGTCTCACTCACAGTGTCTTTTCCTTGATTTGGAATCTTTGCTGCCAACTCTGGCCCAACACTTACAAAAAATTTATTCATTTTATTTACTACCATATTCTTATCATAAATATCACCACAATTATCAGTAAAATATTCTGGATATATCATTTTCTTAGTTCCATTTTTCCTTAATTTGTTTAATATATCCCAGACTCCTTTTATATTATTTTTATTTTCATTTAACATTTTCCTATAATATAATTTTTTACTAGTTCGTATTATTTCAGTTAATTTATTTTTATATGTTTTATATCTTTTTTCAGATTCTTTAGTTCTTAATTTAATAAAATTTTTATAGAGATAATTTTTCTTTTTACAAGCATTTTGTAACCCTTTGGTTAACCATGGGCAATTTTTGTATATGTGTTTTTTATTAATTTCTTTAATTGGACAGTTTTTATCATATAATAATTTAAATATATCAATAAATTTATCATATGCCAAGTCCACATTTTTCTCTCTATAGACAACATCCCAATTCTGTAACATTAAGTCTTCTTTTAAATCACTGATTCTATCTTCTGTTCGTATTCTTTTATAGATAATCTTTTTACATAGTTTATTATTATTCTTACTCTCATTAGCCCCATAATTAACATCTAAAGAAACA
This sequence comes from Pholidichthys leucotaenia, assembly GCA_020510985.1. Lineage (NCBI taxonomy): Eukaryota > Metazoa > Chordata > Actinopteri > Cichliformes > Pholidichthyidae > Pholidichthys > Pholidichthys leucotaenia. The sequence continues at coordinate 357,826,713 of CM035842.1, read as the reverse complement.
AATACAGGCAAGTGGTCACTAATGTCATTTATTATTATACCACTCACCATATTATATTCAATAACATTGGTAAAAATGTTGTCTATCAGGGTAGCACAGTGTGTCGTTATTCTTGTAGGTTTTGTAATCTTTGGAAATAAGGTTAAGCTATACATTATATCTAAGAAATCTTCAGTTGGTTTGTGTTGTTTTATTTTCATTAAATCTATATTAAAGTCACCACAAATAAAGATATCTTTTTGTCTTATTTTTGCATACATCTTTTCCATCCCATTTTTAAATTTTTCCATATCAGATCCCGGTGCTCTATATATACAACTTACTATTATATTTTTTCTTTTCTCCATCGTAATCTCAATTGTTAAACATTCCATACTTTCATTCACTGCTGATGTCATACTGTCTACTTTTTTACTTTTTAATTTTCTATCAACATACAGTGCTACCCCACCACCACTTTTACATTTCCTATTTTGTGTGTACATCTCATATCCATCTAGTTCAAAGTTTACATCTTTTTCTTCATTAATCCATGTTTCACTTATTGCAATAATCCTAAATGGTGTATTAAATTGATTCAAAAACTCCTTAATACTATCAAAGTTTGCATAGAGACTCCTACTATTAATATGTATTATTGTTAATGTTTGATCCAAATTCATAATTCCATTTAATTATTGTTCTTCATAATAAACACACTTATTATTAATATGACCAAAATAATTGTTGTCTGGGTCAACACCTCCCAAAATGTCCTGTGGTTGCTGTTCAGCACTAACAAAACTTCCAGCTTCAATTTGCCCCACTACACCTCCATCATCAAATGAGGAAGGATGATTGACGAAAGTACTAAACATAATTTATGACAACCATGTACACCAAGAAGAAAAAAGGAAAAGAACACAAAATTTCCACTCATGATTACTGCACCGTTATTCCTGAATCAGGGCTAAGGTTTAAATCTGTCCAATTCCTCCATTTCTCTAATCATCATTACTTTAGCGTCTTCTGGAGTGCCAAGCAGTTTTATCCACACCTTACAGTTTCTTGTCCATGTCAACTGTATTTTTCCTTGTTTTCTGAGGGCCCTGGCTTGTCTGCTATTTCAGAGTTCTTTTTTGTTAAATGTTCATTTATGTAGACAGCCATTCCTCTCAGTTTTGACTGGCAAACCTTCATTATTTACTGGATGCCTAGTTCTAGTCAATTTATTGTTATGTTTTTGAATTGACATCTTGACTTTAAATTAGCTGAAATACCAATTTACAAGGTATTTATTCCGGGCTATTAATTGCAGACAAATGTGAGAGCCTGCAAGGAATTTCTGCCCTCGGAAGGCTGCAATCCGGCAAAGTGGTCAGTGAAATGTTTAACTCTGTTGAAGTTTAATGATGGTTGTTTGAATATGCACATGTTCAAAGAATAGAAACTTTTTGTGTGTGTTTCTAATATGAAAATCTGATGTGCACAAACCATACAATTTTAAATGTGGATTTGATAATCTGTTGTATTTGTTTACAGTAAATGCTGCATAATTTTTGCTGGTAGCTTTCTTGCAACAACTCAGTAAACCTAAAAAATCTACCAATTGAGATCATAAATGTTTACATTTGTGTGTATGCAGTATGATTTAATTTCTGTAATACTAGAATTTTGTGTCCACAGCTAAAATAATGTTTCTTGTGTTTGATATGTTTCAGTCTTTACGGTGTTTGATGCATTAAAGTCAAAAGCAAGGACATTAAAGATGTGTCAAACATCAGTTATTGCACACCAAAATGCAGCTCATAATCCGGGGCCGGAACAGTCGCAGAAGATCAATTTTTGCTTTCCTGCTGACGAATCGGATGATAATCACTGGTTTTCCTTTACTGTTTTTATTGGGTAATGTGTGGCAAGCCGAAATAGTCTCATTGTCCACAACAATGTTATTAGAATTGAAAAAGGTCAATGTCTGCTGCTCAAGAGTGTGCGACTCAGCCAGTGTCTCATCCTGCCCATCCTGATCATTCTTGCTAACATACTGTGAGAGGATAAGAGCCTTGGTGGAGGTATGCATTCTTGGATCATCACCAAAATGTCATGGGTTCCTCTCTAGCCCAAGGACTACCTCTGGTAAAAATTTCATCCAAATCCATTCAGTAGTTTTTGTTTAATCCTGCTGCACAAATACAAACAAGATCCTTGGTGGAGGTATGCACTCTCAGATCATCACCAAAATTTTATGGGTTCATCCTTGGCCCAAGGACCACCTCTGATGAAAATTTCATCAAAATCCATCCAGTAGTTTTTGCATAATCCTGCTAACAGGCAGACAAACAAACAGACATATGGATGGATAGTCTGACGGATGGACGGACAGACAAACCACCCTGATTACATAATCTGCTTAGCACAGATAATAATGTCAATCATCACATACTATCTGGATGGAGACCACATTTCTTTTTGTTCCAAGTCATTTTACTTGAGTGCACTGTTTTTCTCCCTGGACACGTCTTAAAGGGGAAGTACATGAAAAGCTCAATAGTAACATATAACATAATTTTTAAAAATTTCCTAGCTCCAGCTCGTGATCTGGATCACCACCAAAATCTAATCATAGGTTCCCCGTGCCATTACACAGCTTTACTGAAAATTTCCTCAAAATCCGTATAACTTTAGGAGTAATGTTGCTAACAGACAGACAGACAAACCAACAAACCAACGCTGGCAAAAACATAACCTCCTCCTCTTGGCGGAGGTAAAAACAACAGTCGACAGAAGTTCATTTGTAGTTCTAAACATACTTAGGGTGTTTTTCCTCACTTTTTGTCTTTCCCACAGTGTTATTCCTTTCTCCTACAGCACCCATTACAATTACATACACAGTGTGGCACATATATTGAGTTCATATCTCCCACAAATGTATGGCTGTATGTGTACTGGGGGCTTCACGTCTCGCGGGACAAAGAAGGTCTGGGTCTGCAGAGATCTACAGGAGATGACGAGGAAGTGCGAGTTTTGGCCTTTGTCTCAGAGAGGATGCCCCAGAAGGATTCCCGGAACATCGAGGGATAAGAGACGGACATCAAAGAGTTGCATTGTGACTGGGAATTAAATGCCATGTGATTGTATGTTTGCTAAAGCACCATGTGACTTAGGCAGTATAAGAGTGTGGTATTTCATTGCTCGGTCTCTTTTTTTGTTGAGAGATTGCTAGAGAATGTGTTCTCATAATAAAGCTGAATCTGAGAAATACACTCAGCCTCATCCTCGAATGCATTCTCTACACTGGTGACCCGACGACAAATTATGGCCGGGAACGACATTCCCGCACCGGACTCATCAGGAGCCAGCCAGGCTAACGCAGCTACCGCAGTCCAGCTGCCCAATTTCTGGCAGCATAGCCCACGCTCCTGGTTCAACACTGTCGAGGCGCAGTTCCATCTTCGGGGAATTTCGGCGGGTGCAACGAAGTTCTACCATGTAGTCGCAAAGCTGGACAGCCTCACAGTCCAGCAGGTGGAGAGCCTGACTAACCACCCACCAGACGACAACAAGTACGACGCATTGAAAGCCGCTCTCATCCGTGCTTTCACCCCCTCGCTGGGAGAGCGAGCAGAGAGGCTCCTGGTGTTGACTGAAGGCGAGGCAGACAGGCCTGCGGACCTGACGGCGAGGATGCTGAGCCTGAGAGGCGATGATGATGACGGCTTTATCTTCACCCATCTTTTCTTCAGGACACTACCGCCAGCGGTGAGAGTTACCCTGGCCGGTTCACAGCTGCTGACCAACCGAGATTACCACGAGCTGGGCCAGGAGGCACAGCGACTCGTCGATGCCCATAGACGCCACACGGCCGCGACGGCGGCAGCGGAGCTGAGCGCAACGCCCGGAGACGGCAGGGGGCCAGAGGCTGCAGCACCAGATTCGCTGACGTCAGCAGCGGCGGAGGCCAGGAGACACGGAGCGGGCGACGTCCTCTGCTTTTATCATCGACGTTTCACCGAGAGGGCACGCAAGTGCACTCCACCGTGCCAGTTCAGACGCTCGGGAAACTCTAGGACCGAGCCGGTAGCAGCTGCGGCTCTCGGCATGAAGAACAGGCTGCTCTACCTTACGGACGCGAAATCAGGGAGACGGTTCCTGGTGGACACAGGCTCCCAGCTGAGTTTCATCACACCTTCCTACACTAACCGGCTGGCACCTTCCAGCGGACCCCTGGTGTTGGCGGCGAACGGCTCGACGATCAAGACTTTCGGGGAGAAGACCCTCCCCCTGTCTTTTTACGGTCGGACATTCGAGTGGACTTTCGTCGTAGTGGCAGTCAGTCATAACATGTTAGGTGCTGATTTTTTGTGCTCGAATGGTTTATTGGTTGATCTTGCTAATAGACGTCTGGTTAATGCACTTTCCACTCTATTTCCTGTACAGCCCGGGTGGTCCCGCCTACTGCACAGCCCAACATCACAGCTGCGGGTGGTAAGTTCCAAGCACTACTCACTCAGTTTCCAACACTCACAGTCCCAACGTTTTCGGCATCAGTGGCTAAACATGGGGTGGAACATTTTATAACTACCACCGGGCCCCCCGTTTTTGCAAAAGCTCGGCGCTTGGACTCAGCTAAACTAGCCATTGCGCGCGAGGAATTCGCCAACCTGGAAAAGATGGGCATCATTAGACGCTCCAACAGCCCCTGGGCTTCACCGCTGCATATGGTCCCCAAGGCTGATGGCTTGTGGCGGCCTTGCGGTGATTTCCGCAGGTTGAATAACGCTTCAGCACACGACCGCTACCGGATTCCGCACATCCAAGATTTTTCGGTGCATTTAGCGGGGGCGCGCATTTTTTCTAAAATAGATTTGGTGCGCGGGTACCATCAAGTCCCAGTCCGCGCTCAGGACATACCCAAAACAGCGGTTATAACTCCTTTTGGGCTTTTTGAGTTTTTGCGTATGCCGTTCGGACTCAAGGGTGCTGCGCAGACTTTCCAGCGCGTGATGGATGCAGTTTTACGCGGCCTCCCTTTCGTGTTCGTCTACTTGGATGATATTTTGGTAGCCAGCACGTCTGAAGACGAACACGAAAGCCACCTCACAGCGGTTTTTCGGAGGCTGGCGGAGCACGGGTTAATAATTAACCCAGCGAAGTGCCAGTTTGGGGTGGCGCAAATCGATTTTTTGGGGGACCGCGTTTCACCAGAAGGAGCGGTCCCTCTGCCCGATAAAGTACGCGCAATAACAGATTTTCCCCAACCACAGACGGTCAAAGCGTTGCAGGAATTTTTGGGAATGGTTAATTTTTATAACTGTTTCCTCCAAAGCGCAGCGCAGCTCATGCAACCATTGTACGCGGCACTTAAAAAACAAAAACCTGCGAATAAGATCGAATGGTCCCCGGAGCGGGAACGCGCATTCTCCCAAGTCAAATCAGCCCTGGCGAACGCCGTTTTGTTGGCACACCCGGTGCCAACGGCCCGCATGGCGCTCACCACAGACGCTTCCGATTTAGCAGTGGGGGCGGTCGTTGAACAGTTTGTGGCAGGGAGCTGGCAGCCGCTCGCATTTTTCAGTAAAACCTTGCGCGATAACGAGCGGAAATACAGCGCGTTCGACAGGGAGCTGTTGGCCCTGCATTTGGCCATCTGCCATTTCCAGTTCTGGCTGGAGGGGCGCCGTTTCACCGCGTTTGTGGACCACAAGCCGCTAACGTTCGCGATGGCCAAGATTTCAGAGCCTTGGTCAGGCCGGCAGCAAAGACAGCTGGCCGCGATATCGGAGTTCACCACCGATATTCAGAATGTCGCGGGCAAACATAATGTAGTGGCAGACTGTCTTTCGCGTGCGGTAGCAGCGCCAGGCCCCGTGGGGGCAGACTCGGCAGCCGTGGCCGCGGGCCAGGTTTGTGGAGCGGAAGCGCTCGCAGCCCCGGTCCGCGTAGGTTTGGATTACGCAGTCATGGCCGCGGAGCAGGCTAGCGACGCGGATGTGCGCGCGCTCCAGTCTGGACCAACAGGGTTAAGGCTGGAGCACAGGGTGCAGCAAATAGGTATGCCCCCTCTAATCTGCAATGTCTCCACGGGGCGGCCTCGCCCTGTGGTGGTTCCAGCTGCATGGCGCCGCCGCGTTTTTGACTCAATTCATTCCCTGGCGCACCCGGGGGTGCGCGCGTCGATTAAAATGGTGGGGGAGAAATTTGTTTGGCCGGGGTTGCGTAAACAGGTCAAGGAATGGGCAGCAGCCTGCGTGGCATGTCAGCGAGCCAAGATACATAAGCATACTACAGCCCCTTTGGAGCCTTTTCACATCCCGGCTAAGCATTTTGATCATGTGCATGTTGACTTGGTGGGCCCCCTTCCGTTGTCACAGGGGTGTACACACCTTTTGACGATGGTAGATCGCACCACGCGTTGGCCAGAAGTGGTCCCTTTGGCGTCAACTGCAGCGGCAGACGTTGCACGCGCGTTTTTAACAGCTTGGGTCGCGCGTTTTGGAGTTCCGTCGGACATAACGTCCGACAGAGGTCCCCAATTTGTTTCCGAACTCTGGTCATCGATGGCCCACAGCCTAGGGGTGAAGATTCACCGCACTACCGTGTATAACCCCCAGGCTAACGGTTTGTGCGAATGCTTTCATAGGTCATTGAAAGCAGCCCTCAGAGCGTCTCTTACGGATACAAATTGGGTGGATAAACTTCCATGGGTTTTATTGGGGTTGCGTTCCGCACCTAAGGAGGATTTGCAGGCTTCTCCGGCTGAATTAGTTTTTGCACAACCCCTCCGTTTGCCGGGGGAATTTCTTCCCGACAACCCTGTGCCAAATTGCCCCCCCCCCGCTCAGCTGTTGCAGAGCGGCACAGGATCAAATACCCTTCCTGGCCCAGTTCATCACAGTTTTCCACGCGTTTTTGTGCCAAAGGCTTTAAAAAATGCGGAGTTTGTTTTTGTTAGACATGATGCCCAACGCCCAGGTTTGCGACCGCCTTACGACGGGCCTTTCAGAGTGTTGGAAACAGGAGAGAAACATTTTTTGCTTGATTTAGGAGGCAGAAAAGAGTTGATCTGCATTAACAGACTCAAACCCGCCTTTGTTCTGGCTGATGAACACGTGCAGTTGGCTAGGGCCCCCCGCTGTGGCAGGCCGCCGAGAAGGCATTCTTCGCAGCCCTCACAGAGATGTGCTAACAATTCTGATTCACCGATGCAGCAGGTCGGGGCAGAAGGAACAAAGCCGGCTTACAGCAGATATGGAAGGAGGTTAAAACCCAAGCAATTGGTGGACTGATTTGCGATATGCAGTGATGTTTTTTTGTCATGCATCTCTGATTATGTTTTGTCCCTTAATAGACGTTTGGGGGGGGGGGTTATGTGGCACATATATTGAGTTCATATCTCCCACAAATGTATGGCTGTATGTGTATTGGGAGCTTCACGTCTCACGGGACAAAGAAGGTCTGGGTCTGCAGAGATCTACAGGAGATGACGAGGAGGTGCGAGTTTTGGCCTTTGTCTCAGAGAGGATGCCCCAGAAGGATTCCCGGAACATCGAGGGATAAGAGACGGACATCAAAGAGTTGCATTGTGACTGGGAATTAAATGCCATGTGATTGTATGTTTGCTAAAGCACCATGTGACTTAGGCAATATAAGAGTGTGGTATTTCATTGCTCGGTCTCTTTTTTTGTTGAGAGATTGCTAGAGAATGTGTTCTCATAATAAAGCTGAACCTGAGAAATACACTCAGCCTCATCCTTGAATGCATTCTCTACAACAGGGCCAATTATGCAAATTCGGCAATGACATCATTTAGCGACTTCTAGCGACTTTTAGGTCAGCCAATAGCTACTTTCTTTATTGAGGAGTTGGCAACACTGAACTACATTCGAGCTGCATTTGAGAGCTAATACACCCGGAATGTGCAAGAATCATTCAAGGCAGGTTTGAAGCACTGGTTCTGCTTCATTCCTGCTGATTCTGAATAAGCCAGTCCAATCCAACTTTATTTATAAAGCACTTAAAAAACAACAACAGCTGACACAAAGTGCTGTATATCAATAAATAAATAAAATATAAAAACAATAAAATACAGCTAAAAAAGTACAAAACTGCACAAATAAAACAGTAGTCATACAACAGAGACAATAAGACCAAATAAAATCAATGTCTCAAACTGGGTCAAAAGCCAGACAATAAAAAATGGGTTTTAAGATGAGTTTTAAAACTCGGTAGAATAACCGGTAGAATAAGTGTGACAACAGCATAAGAAAAATCAATTTGCGATCACAGTCATAATCTCACCATTCATTATATTAATCTTTTCCTCTTCTCTCTCCACAGGGTTGACAGCTCTTTGCTGTGCACATTTCAATAAAATATTTTTAAAACTTTTCAAAACCGTCTCCTCTCAGTGTCTGTATTTGGGTCCATTAAAGAAAACGTGTCAGTCCTCATTCTTCTTCTCAGTAAAAACTGCTCAGCAGAATACAATTTTCTGAAAAAGTTGCTTAAATACATGTAACAGAAAAGCAGATTTGTTACATCCTGTTGTGTCTGTGAATGAGGGACAGCAGAGACAATGGCTGTGCTGAACGGTGCCTTTTATTAAAGAAGCTGGTGGCATGTGGAACAAGTAACATGAGCTAGCAGCCTAACTATTCAGGGATACAGGTTAGGTGTGTAACTAGAGGTGGAGTGCCAAAGACCCAGGCTGCTGCCGTCAGTCTCTTATCATAGGTACGGCGTGATGACGTCACCAGTGCCTGTGCCATCACATCCGTGCCGTGCACAGTGTTATGGCAGCACACACCATTCACCTCCCCCCTGGGAAAAGCCAAAACCATTACCAACATTATGGCAGGCATGTGAACTGACAAGAACCTGGGCAACCAGGTAGACCACCAGTAGACCCTGCATGGTTGAGTGGGTTATTCTACCACTGTGTTTCCAACCATGCTCTGTTAAACATTTCAAAACAGTCATTCTCAGTTCAACTTCAGGAGGCCTCTGGCGAGCCCGCGGTGGGCGCGCCCCTGAAGGCGCTGGCTGCAGTAGACCTGGGTGCGCTCTCTCATCAGTAAAGTCCCAGTCCCGGTCCCACACTGCCTGGGTCCCCTCCAGCGTCGTGGCTTGATCTGGGGCAGCTGCTCTTACCTTTCACTGATGGCTGGCGTGCCATCTCAAGCCATCAGACATCTGGAAGGTGGCTGGCCCCAACTGTGCGGTGATCATCATCCGCGGTGACTGAGCGTCTGCAGGTCCAGGCATTCGGATCAGAGTACCCGAACCCAGTCCAATACTGTGAATGGCGATCTGTTCGGCTGCACTTGGCACTGCATGCCCGATGTTGGTTACTGTTGTGGCAGCGTGCCATTCAAGCAGGCGGCAGGACGCCCTCTGGATTGGCATTGTTCTGCTGGGTCCTGCTCAGCCACGGACTCTCTCTCCTGCAGCGTTGTGGCAGCTCCCTGAGGTTTATGCCGGGTGAGGATCTGAGATGAGTCCGATTTACCTCCTCTCTCTCCTGGTGCTGGTTGTTGTTGCGGTGGTGTGTTGCTCTCGCCAGCGACAGGACGTGCGCCAGGTTGTCATTTTTCACTGGGGTCCTGCTTGGCCATGACCTCTCTCTCCTGCAGCGGTGTGGCGGCTCCATGAGGCTTATGCCGGGCGAGGATCAGAGACGAGTGTGGTTTATGCCCTCTCTCCATGTGCTGGCATTGCTGTGCCCTGGCCAGACAGGGGCGCACGCGCATTCGGTGCATGGGGAAACCACAGTTACCACGCATTCGGCGTCCTGTGATGTCCTGTTGTCCCGTGGTGTTCACCTTGGTGTCCTCCAAGCTGGTCGCGGTGTTAACGGGTACTTCTGCTGGGGTAACTGCATGAGCTAGCGGGGTTTGTTGCTGTGGGTCACTTAGTTGTGATGCTAGCTTGTCGGCGGCCTCCAGCTGGAATGCTAACTCCACCACCTTCTCCTGCGGCAGGTCATCCGGTGCCATCAACAGCTTCGCCAGCAGCCACGGGCTGTTGGTGTGCTCCGCTAGCTGGTCCCACACCATTTCGTCCTCTAGTGCCTAAGTCTGCACGTGCTTGCCAGACAGCAGAGCTCTGTGAGAACTGCTGGGTCATGTGTCCTGCTCTCTGGCCATGCTGGCAGAACCTTATCCTCCTTGCCAGCACGCTTTCGGGCACCGCAAAATGTCCAGCTAGCAGCATGATACACTCCTCGTATGTGTCCACCAGTCCCAATGTACTAAACACCCGTCGTCCCTCGGTACCCAGGCTGTGGATCAGGAACGCACGTAGCCACATCTTGCCGACCTTAGCCAGGTCCATAGCCGACACGTATGTCTGGAATGACTCAAACCAGCGAGGCCATGGGATGGGCGGCTCACCTAGGGACACGAGGAACGGTGGTAGGGATGTCAGGCATGCTTCCATATTGACGTTTTTAAAAGTTTCTCCTCATCGCCAACGTTGTGTCTGTGAATGAGGGACAGCGGAGAAGATGGCTGTGCTGAACGGTGCCTTTTATTAAAGAAGCGAGTGGAACGTGGAACAGGTAACATGAGCTAGCAAGCTAGCTATACAGGGATACAGGTTGGTGTGTAACTAGAGGCAGAGTGCCAAAGACCCGGGCTGCTGTTGTCAATCTCTTATTATAGGCAAGGTTTGATGATGTCACACGTGCCTGTGCCATCACGTCCATGCTGTGCACAGAGTTATGGCAGCACACAACACAACCCACATCTGAAAGTAAGATTACTGTTGTTAAACAGCAGTAACCAACCAGCTGAGTTGCACTGTATTAAAGAAGGGGATTTTGCCAACCATCACTTCAACTTTTTATTGTGTATACACGTTTAAAAAGCTAAAGTTTTAAATATTTTAGAAAGTATTAATTGCATATTTCTGAAATTGTTTAAAGACAATAATTTCCCCCAGAGTTTCAAAGGGTTTAAAATATAAAGTAACCAATCAGAATAACATTTAGCAGTTAACTATAGAGCTGCACACCTCCAGCATCTCTAAGGCAACATTTTCATTGTGTCCTTCAACTGTGTGGAAAACTACGCGTGCAGCTGCATTAAATCAGACTCATGGCGTGATTGCTCAGGATGGAAAAAAGGCCAAACATTAACTGATGTAAAACAATGTGACTTTAGCTGCAATGTAAACAACTAAACCAATTATTCTTCAGCCCTATTACCGATAAAACCAAAGGGTGAGGCCTTGTCTGCTGTCCCCAGCGCACCAGAGGACATCACCCCGAGTTCTTCCTGCTAACAGGGCATGTGCAGTATGTGCGTCAGTGTGCAGATTGATGCAGGGGAGGCTGTTTTTTGTGCTTTTAAGAAAGTGCCATTTCATTAAAGTGTGCGCATGGAGTCAGCGCATGCTGGGAAGGGGAGGGGGGGGACACATATGCACTATATCAACTGTAGCCCTGCTCACTTGAGTGCGCACAAACACACAGGTGAATGCACGCGCTCTGAGTCAGCAGAAACAGGAGCTTGGTGACACCGCTAATGAACTCAAGTGTTGTTCTTCAATTTAAGTATACGAAGCAGGCCAAGGAACTCCTCTCAGGGCAGCTCCAGTTACACGTCAGCCTTCTCCTCCTAAATGCTGTCTTTCTCCTTATCCATCGCTCACTCTGCTTCTCTGCTTTCTTGCTCCATCATGCCTCACTTCCCTGCATTCTAAAGTCTTATTGTGTCTCATTTTTTCTTTCTCATGCCATCAAATTCATGATAAATTACAACAGACATGCCCATATAGTTGCCACCTTAAGTCATTACATTCTTATCATTTTTTTTTCATTTCCTTTGTGTCTATAAACCTGTCAGTGTTCTCAAGGGTAGACAGGAAATTTTCACCTGCTGCAGTGGACTGCTGGTCCAGGAGAGGGCATCACTACTACCTGGAGCTGCTCATAATGTAGAGATTAAACAGATGAAATTACAGACAAATAAACTCGGAGTATTTAAAATGGTACTCAGCATCAGCTCAGCTTGAGATGCTCAACTTTTCTATTGAAGACAATGGAGTTTTTGCACATGCTTGAAGAAACTCAAATTTATATGCCTTTCTGTATTTCCTTAGGTGATTTTTAAATAGAAATATGAAGGAAGAGAGTATATAATGTCATGCCAGTACATTTCGTTTTTACATTTTTACACTCAGTTGTAGGTACTCAGTAAAATCTATCCATCAAATCTATATATCTAGCAAATAATGATTGTATGAAAAAAGTCACAACTGAACAATGCTGAGGGGATGCTACCTCAATGAATGATGAACTGCTGTTCACAGTCCAGTTTTTGTGAAATTTCGAGGAATAAGTTCAGATGCTCGTTAGAAACAAGAGTAGGCTTGCAGTGCAGCAAAAACTGGAAAAAAGAAATATGTGAATCACCCTCATTTTAGTGTACAGCTGTAACACTATACCATAATTTCACAGTAAACTAAAGAAGCAGTGAGAAACAATCCTTCAGAGGGAACATGTCATGCTATCTATTCATCCATCCATCATCTACCACAATACTGGGGATCTGGGTTGTGGAAGCAGCAGTCTGAGCAGAGAATCCTAGACTTCCCTCTCCCCAGTCACCTGCTCCAGCTCTTCAGAGATGATACCAAGGCATTCTCAGGCCAGCTGAAAGACTTAGTCTCTCCAGTGTGTCCTGGGTCTGCCCCAGGGTCTCCTCCCAGTCCAACGTGCCCGAAACACCTCACGTGGGAGGTGTCCAGGACTCATCCTAATCAGATACCCAAACCACTTCAACTGGCTCGTTTCAATGTGGAGGAGCAGCAGCTCTGCTCCAAGAATCTCCCAGACTACTGAGCTCCTCACTCTATTTCTAAGGGTGAGTCCAGCTCTCGAGAAAGCTGATTTTAACAGCTTGTATCTATGATCTCATGCTTTTGGTCATTACCCAAATTTATGACCATAGGTGAAGGTAGGAACGTAGATTGACCAGTAAGTCAACAGCTTTGCTTAAGAGCTCAGTTCCCTCTTCACCACAACAGACCGGTACAATGTCCGCATCACTGCAGATGCTGTTCCCATCCGTCTGTCAATCTCAATGAAATGAATGTCAGTGAAATTTCTGGATGCACCTAAAATGCACTATAACCTTTACAGGTGAACTGAATTTGACCTTCTCTAACCTTTTGAATGCACATGTCCAACTATTAAACATTTCAGTACTTTCTGCGCAACTTACTGTTCTCTAACAAGGTGCTTAACGGCAAAATTCACAACAGGTGTTTGATCCATGAATCGACCAATAAATTTTCTGGTTCAATTAGAATTGGTATTTAAACAGTCCTTTTCATCATGCTGTTCACATTTTGACAACACGAGACCAAGACAAAACCTCACAATTCATTAACAGTACCTCACCATTCCGAGGCTTCAAAGAGGATGTTCTCAGAGGGAAGTGGCCACTGAGCTTAGAGTGTCACAAAGTGTCATCAACAGGTTGCAACAGAGATACAAAGAGACTGGAAGAGTCACAGAAAGGCATAGAAGTGGACGTCCTTTGGCCACATCCCACGCTGATGACTGCTTCACTGTGAACAGTGCCCTGCAGAACTGGATGATGAATGCCACTCAACTCCAGGCATATATAAGGGAAGTGAGAGGCACCCAAGTGTCACATCAGACCACTCAAAACCATTTACATCGGCATGGTCTCCGTGCTAGATGACCTGCAAGGATATCTGACCACACCACCAGGCACAGGCGTCATTGTTTGCATGGGCCAGGGAGCATTTACACTGGACAAGGGACCAGTGGGCTTCAGTGCTGTTCTCTGATGAATGTCGAGTCACGCTGAGCAGAAATGATGGCCGCCAATGATGTTGGAGACGTCAAGGAGAGCGCTATGCATCAGTCACTGTTGTCACCATGTTACAGTCTGGGCAGGTGTGTCTAGTCAATACAGAACTGCCCTGCACCTTGTGAATGGTACAGTGACAAGCCAGTACTACCTGAATAACACCAGTCATTGCGCCCCTGCATGAACAACACAGGCCTAATTTCATCTTCATGGCCGACAATACTCCAGCTCATCAAGGTTGCATCATTTGGGAATGGCTGCTGGAGGCTGGGGTACCTCAAATGGAGTGGCCTGCACGTTCTCCAGAGCTGAATCCCATAGAAAACCTATGGGATCAGCTGAGTCGCCGTGCAGAGGTTTGTAACCCTGCACCCCACAACCTCAATGACCTGAGGGTCGCCCTTCAAGAAGAGTGGAATGCCAAGCCTCAGCAGACAATAATGTAGTGTTGTTCTTAGGACTCATTATAGTGTAACACGGGTGGTGACGTCACCCGGAATATAAGAGGGCTGTGCAGAGAGGGGGTGGTCTCTTTGACCACCTCTCAGCCTAATGGGAGCGTCTCTGTACTGACAGTGAGTCTACAATAAAGCCCTGTGTAGTTCACCACTTGCCTCATCATTGTTCCACGTTTTATAGACATAACATTTGGCGACAAAGATAAAGTTATGGATGCTGGCATGTCTTCAATTCGGCTGTTTCTGGAGTCTCCAGGAGAGCCTCTGGTTCCTTGGGCGAGATGGTTTGCCGCATTTTAAAATTACTTGGTGGCACTGAACCTTGGTGAACTGAAGAAGGTATGGGCACGGGCAATTTTGGTCCACAATTTAGGTATGGAAGGGCAGCGTATCCTTGCTACCTTGGGTGCTAGCGATAGCTTCAACGACGTGGTTGAGCTAATGGCGCGACATTTTTACGAGCCTGCAAACGTCACTGTCTGGAGGATCCCGTTTTGACAGCACCACCAGCAGACTGGCGAGTCTGCAGACAATAATGTAGTGTTGTTCTTAGGACCCATTATAGTGTAACATGGGTGGTGACGTCACCTGGAGTATAAGAGGGCTGTGCGGAAGAGGGGTGGTCTCTTTGACCACCTCTCAGCCTAATTGGAGCGCCTTTGTACTGGCAATGAGTCTACAATAAAGTCCTGTGTAGTTCACAACTTGCCTCATCATTGTTCCACGTTTTATACACATAACAAATAAGTCGACTTGTAAGCAGCATGAGACATCATTGTCAAGCTGCAATTGATGCTCAAGGGCACATGACAAGTTATTGAGACACTGACATTTTTTGTTGTGGTATACCCACCACTTTTGTTGGCTTTTGTTTCAATAAATCATTTGAGCTGAGGAATTCACCATTGCATGTTTCTACTTAAATGCCCCGTTTTCATGATATTATATCACTGTAGCGTGAACTTTTTACATTTTCCATAAATTTCACCCAAAAGCCAAATATCCCAAACTTTTTGTGAGTAGTGTATGTCTCAATGACATAACCACACTGATATGAGGCAGGTGAGAAGGTGCTTCGCATTTCCACAACTGCTGCACGAATAAACACAAGCACAGTAAGTTCTGTTACATGTGAAATCAGCTGTTAGAGGATAAACAGGTGTGTGTGTGTGTGTGTGTGTGTGTGTGTGTGTGTGTGTGTGTGTGTGTGTGTGTGTGTGTGTGTGTGAATAGCACCACCATCACTTGTCTTTATCCTCATTAACACCAAGAACATCACTGGCAACTAAGAAAAGCATATTCAGCGCCCTCTTCTCTTGCTTTAACTCACATTTTCATCTCTCCTTCCCTTCTCCCTGGCAATAATGGAGGAAATCTGTGTGACTCCTCCAAACCAGGTGGATTCCTGTTGCACAGAAAATCCATTACAGGAACTCTTCGAGAAGTCATGACGCCTATGGCCCCCCCACCACCCCGCTTTTTCCATGAGTGAACAGGATCTGGTCGGATGCGGCGATACCACCTGACAGGCGGCGCAACGTTTCCCGGTGCACGCACGCAGAAGCAGTCTATAGGCTACGTGTCCGGATACGCACGCTGTCACGTCGGCGAGTTCACGGGGTTTCCCTGTTTTAAGGAATCGGGATGAATTTAATCACCACGATGAGTAACATCAAGGGTATATATGTGCGATCACGTCGGAGTAGCGGATAGTACAAAGGAAATCTTGTGATGAGGCGCGCCAGGCGGTTTATTTAATTAAATGTGCGAAATAGACAGTTTTATCCAGTAAACTGTCTAAATCAGACGCTTGTATCTTTAACTATTACAGCGTTAATAACTCGTGTAATACAGGTGCGAGTGTATCTGCCGGTGGTGCGCGACATGTGGCTCATTAAACTGATATATTTTTAAAAATATATCACAATCAGATATTAGGATGCCCTCCTTTTTTTTTTCCATCTGAAGGAAAATAAAAATAGACCGGAGCGACAGAAGTCACCTCGCATTCTTTTTTAATAGCGATCACGAGTTTACACGCAGCAGCAGTTCTGCGTGTCGGCCCGTAGAGGACACACCTCCCATAATTATCCAGCAGCCTCTCGGCTGCGCCGTTTCAGAATGGAGAGAGGCGGACAAGAGGCTGACGCACCGCGGAGAGAGAGCCGTCCTGCGTTAATGTGACAGGAGGGGGGGGTCAAATCAACCAGCGCTCATACGCCAAAAAAAGTTGTACCGGACGATCAACTGACAGCGCGCTGTCTTTTCCTTTTTTTTCTTTGTAATCCCTGTCCTGCCGGCTGAAGTTGCGCATCGGGAGCGGGCGGCAAGTTTCACATGGACAGACGCTCGGCCGGCTCACCAAGCATGGGATTATATTTGTAATGTGGCTCGCTGCTATCCCCCGGCAGGAGAATAAAGATCTGCTACGGAACAATGTGAGACGTTTCCCCTCTTGGATTCTCGTGTTTCTGGATATCTTGAAAATCATTGGCAACAGTTGAGGAGAAGAGGTTTTGTGGGGGGGGGGAAGAGAAATTTTCAAGAGAGAAGTTTTCAACGCGCCGAGGATTGTATTGTACTCCAAGCCTTTGGGACCAGCATGGATTTGATACTCCAACCCCACTGAGAGGGGTGCGCGCCGCCGTGCTCGTTGTAAACTTCGTGTGCGAGGACGCATCGCCACGTTTGGCCTGTTGAATTTCGAAACGTCGCCCGCCTTTTTACATTGGATTTTCTACACAATGAACTTTATTGACAGTTTGACACTATTATTTTTGACGCTGTCAGCTGTCAAGGTGAGTGTGCGCCAGCCGGGGCCTCACACACACACACACACACGCACGCACACACACACACAGATCTATTTGCTAAGAGCAACGACTGGTCATTGGTGCGGCTCGTCCTTGTCTTTCCTCTGGCTAGGTCACCGCTCGTGTTTGAACAAGCCCCAAAATGTTGAGCGGCGCTGGGGAGGTTTTAAACAGCCGTTACGCCAAAACAAAAAAAAAAAAAAAAAACCTGACACCACATAAACCTAGCCAAGGTCCTCTTGGAGGGGGTGGTGAGCAGCAAATGTGGCACAGCTGATGATTTATTTATTTATTTTAAATAGAAAATCTTGTAAAGTTTGGTTGATTCCAGGCCAGCCCTGAAGCCACCTTGGCGATATTATTACGCTTTAAAGGCGCAGCGGCTCCATATCTGAATTAAGAAACATGAGAGCAGGTTCACTACCGGCACTCTTTTTATGGCTTGCCTTACAGGAGGAAGACGGACGCTATAGTCCCGAAAACTGGCTGGATTTTAAACGATCGCTGCCACTCAAACAAGCAGCGCTTCCCAAGCAAGTCACGTGAACCGAATAATTCTAATGGCCAGCTGTAAACCGTTTTTTTTTTTTTTTTTACATAATCATTAATCAAGCGCTGTATGGCTTTGGGCAAAGGTTTCAAGATTAAAAAAAAAAAAAAAAAAAAGCTTCATCAGTAGGAGGCTGTGTGTATTTTCCTGCAACATGATTGGACCTCACGGGATTAGGGCAACTCTCCCAAATCCGAACCTAATAACCTCAAATGCGAAGTCCGCCAAAGCGTTAATTTCGACACCACCATTTATTGACAGCCTGGCCACCCAATCCACACCAAACGGTTTACATGAGGCGATGCCGACACTGCGCATCTATCAAGCCCGCATAGCACAGCTCTGCCTGATCCCCCACTCTTTACAATAATGTATGGGGGTCTTCTTCTTTTTTTGGGGGGGGGGGGGGGCTGGTTTGGGGTCCTCTCACGCCACCAGAAGAGGGGTGGAGCCTGCGCTCAAACTAACCCCCCCCCCCCCCCCCCATTGAGTAACAGAGTTTCTAAAAAGCTTTCCTCAAAAAGACTCCAGTGTGGCTCAGCTGAAGCCAGATCTCACGCAACGCTGGCAAGATATTGCACCAGTTGCGCGTGCTTCTATGTGGAAAAATTGCGGGGGGGGGGGGGGGAGGTTGTGCGCAATGTGTGTGAAGGCCAGACAACATTTTATGTGTAACTATAGGGTGTCTACGCGCGTAACGAAGTGATGGAAAGTTGCCAAAAAAAAACAAAAAAAACAAAACAAGATCCTCTGTGACCCGAATAGTGTGATGACAACTAAACGGCTGGCAGGGGGAAGTGGCAGGCTGACATTCTTACCGGCTTTAACGGCGGCGCTTATTAACCGGCGTTGCGTTGGAGGCAGAAGGTTTGGCCGCTGGACGTGAACGGATGTGTGGGAAGCGCGCTGACAGACGCTGCTGCGGCTCAGCCTGGGTCCATTCGCTGCACCTTTGATCAAACACAGGGCAAATAGATGTTAATACAAGAACCCAAATGGAGGAATTGTGGCCCCTGTGATTGCTGTTTCCAAATATTATTGCTCCCGTGTTATTAATTGCTGTGGAGGCATACTCACTCTCACTGCACCGTAGGTCAGCACATGATAAGCCCTGTGTGGGTTTCTGTGCGGTTTCCATATTTTGGCAGCGGTCAACACAAGTGTCAAAATGCAAATATGTATTTTTTGCACAACTCTGGATAAGTGAAAGGGCAAGGGAAATGGTTGCACTCGAATCTTGCACAACCTACTGTGACTGCGTGATTTTTAATCTCTCTCTCTGTGTCTCTGTCCTTCCCCCTTGCAGAGTGCCCACATACCGAAGGAAACAGAAAGAGGTCCACATGACGGTAGGTGTCCCACGGGGCACCGTGGGAATTGGGCTCCCTCTTTGGCACACAGCCAAGAAAATAAAGGGCCGGTTTGAGATTTCACTTCTAAGGAAAAAAATTATCACCCCCTAGTGGTCAGCTGTGGAGTTTGACAATGGAGAGACGTTGCAAATGCCCCCCCCCCCTTCTGGTAGTGAATGAGTGTCATGTCTAAATGGTTCTAAATTCCTTCCTTTTTTTTTTTTTTTGAGGTTGAGCTGCAGGAAACATTATGGTGACCAGACTCCTTTTTAGAAAGGAATGTCACCCTCTTGGCCAGCACTTCTGCTTTGCACAACCCCAGCCTTGCCCAACATAATTTGGATAATCAGGAGCTGAACTTGGTGATATTGTTCAGGCCCCCTGAGTGTTTGGATTGGCTTCCCAGCGGGCTGTCAGGGTTGTTTAAGGCTCATGGATGCTCTGGGCCACGTTGTGGGTCTCTGTCCTAATATCTTTCTCAAGACCAAAAACTCCTGCAGAGGAGGCTGAGGAAAAGTGAAAAATCCGACTGTAAAGTATTACCAAACAGCTGCACGTGAGGTGTCATTTAAGTATGGCAAAGAGGTTGTATGACAGAGCTGTTGAGGCTATGACAGACAGAGCAGTTGTTACCTCAGATAATCAGAAAACTAGCTGCCACCACAAATTTTACCGTTCCAGTTGTTAATAAGTTCTACTAAACACATTTGAACTGAAAGGTGTAGCATCTGAAGAGGGCTCTTGAATCAAGATTAAAAATATTTTTGATGCACTGATAATTGATGGTTGTAAATGCAAATAAGGGAAAAAGTTGCACAAGTGTAAAACTGTTCCACCCTGTATTTGCATGCACAAATGATTTGGTTCACAACGACATAATTCAAACATGACTGTACATGCATGTGTGTTGAGTCTGTCTCTATAACAGTTTGTCATTCTTATTATTAAAGACTATTTGGTTGCGTGTGTGTGTGCGTGTTGTTACACCAGTGTAGCATCCCATGAGTCGGTTACTCAGAGGCATTTTCTAACCCTGTGGATTGTGACTCTGTCCCCCCAGTGATCCCTTTGAGGGAGGTGTACAACAAAAGTTTGTGTCAGCCTCGGGAGATGCTGGTGGAAATTTTGCAGGAGCATCCAGAGGAGGTGGAGCACATATTCATCCCGTCCTGCGTGGTGCTGAAGCGTTGTGCCGGCTGCTGCCTCGATGAGATGCTGCAGTGCGTGCCGACATCCAGCTATAACGTTACTATGGAGGTCAGAATTATTATTTGAAGCAGTGATATTTGGCATGTTTGTCCTGTTTTAGCTCTTAAACACCTCTCTAAGCATTTTGTCTTTGCCCAGATGTCACAGACAGGGGCACATGGGCAGTGCACAGAGCCCCCCAAGAGCTTAGCATGAAAGCCCTTTCAGTCAGTCCAAGTGCACGTAGCCCAAAGGCTGCTTAGGTGTGACCTTTGGGCCAAAATGATCCTTTTTGTTGCATACAACAGAGGTGCACTATGTGTATTGTAATCTTTGAGTGACTGTGCAGGGCTCTGAAAAAAACCCACCATCACTGCTTTTGAACAGCATAAACTTTTCCTCTATTGTTCCTTTATAAAGTTGTAACAGCATATTGAAAAATTCAACTTTAGTCTAGCAAAATAAAAACTCCTGTAGAAACATTTCACTTTCAATATTTTACATCAGGTATCATCAGCCTCCACTGTGGTTGGACGGGTATTTTGAACAATTTTTGGCCAGTAACAAAAATCTGCATAGTGATTTTTGCAAATTTGAGACTTTTCTTGCAAAATTGCTGCTTTTTTTTTTAGTTTTTTATTTTTTTATTACTTATTTTGTACCCGTAGGTAGATTTGTTTTGCAGTCTGGTGACAAGCCACCAGCTGCCAGTCGCTGCGTGCCCTTTTTACTTTTATTCATTTGGCATATTATTTAAAGCCACTGATGATGGTTTAAAAAATGCATGTTTTGCTCCAGAGCCACAGGTTGTAGACCCCTGATTTAACTCAGTGACCCTGCTTATTTGGAAAATTCCCTCTTCTCTGCCCACATGTGATTAGCTAAACTAAAGGTCTTCAGCTGCTAAAACAGTTGGCACTGGAACTCCCAGCTCTTAGTTCACTAAGTACTTCATTATCTAATCATCTAAAGAACACAGTGTAAAAGGTTGGAACTCCTAGAATTATAGAAGTTGCCATTAATATATTAGGATCCTAGTCATTTCTTTCCTGTGTTTCTGTGAAGAGGTGATTCCTTTTAAAGTCCATCTCAGCATTAAGCAGTGGGACATATATCAATCTATGCATAATTCCTTTGGTTTCTGTCTTTGCCTTCTCTTGTTGTACGACTGTGACATTTTTTGCAATCATACAGAGTAACTATTGTTTTTGGAAACGGGTTTTAGCGACACCTTGTGGCCACTGAGTGAACAGCATTACAATACCACAGCTTCATCTGTTTTGGTAAGAAAATAGAGAATAAGGCTGCTGTTCACATTGTAAACAAAAGGTGTCACCTAAAACCTGGGGGGGGCAGGTGCTCAGCCAAAAAAAGGGCACTCCTAAGTACACAACGACCATAGTCTTCAGCATTAATTATTTCTTTACATGACAAAAGGTTGATGACAAAAAATGGGCAGCATCCATTGAAAAATAAATTGTTCAAAACAAATA
This sequence comes from Pholidichthys leucotaenia, assembly GCA_020510985.1. Classification (NCBI taxonomy): domain Eukaryota; kingdom Metazoa; phylum Chordata; class Actinopteri; order Cichliformes; family Pholidichthyidae; genus Pholidichthys; species Pholidichthys leucotaenia. Next base: position 357,805,036 of record CM035842.1, on the reverse strand, counting down.
AATCTTTGCAAAAATCAGAAAAAGGCTTTTCTTTCAATATCTTCATTTTTTCTCGTATATTTGTGTTTTTTCCTTATATATCTTACTTTTTCTTGCAAATTTACTACTTTTCCCCTCATAAATTACAAACATTTATACAATTTTGTATATAAAAATGCAGCTGATTAATTATAAATTAGTAACTCCTTTTCTCATGATTTAGAATTACATTTTCCTTGTACATTTGAGGCTTTATTCTAATGAATTTGCGAGTTCTTTCTCATAAATTTTTGGTATAGATTTATGTCTTTTTTTCTGCATATTCACAGTTTTTTGTGATAAATTTTGGACTTTATGATTACACTTTGCAAATCTTTCCTTTTAAATTTGTGACTTCACAAAAAAAAAAAAAAAACTCCCAAACCTCCAGTTCAGGTGGGGCTCAGGAGTCGGTCACACAGAATTAATTGGATGTCAAAATATAGTTATTGGACATTAAAACACACCGGCAATTGGTGTCTCCATGGGGGAACATTAAAAACTATAATACCTTTAAAAAAAAAAAAAAAAAGTTCTCCAGAAGGGCACTTCAGAGGGCAAAGGGGCAGGTGCTAGAGCATCACCTGTGGTCTATCTGTGCACGTGCCTGCTCCACACAGTACCTTTCATGCGTGTTTTAGCCAACTTTACTTTTTTTCTGATTATTTTTTATTTTTGCTTCCACAGATAAAAAGAATTAATCCCAAAAGGCAGCAAAACGATATATATATGACATTTACGGAACACAGCACATGCGAGTGTAGGTAAGAACCCCCAAACACACACACACATACACACACAAGAGGAAATTCACTGCACCTTTGCGGAGCAGAGAGAACCTGTTGGGGTTATAAGTTATTGTTTTCATTCTGGCCCCTCACACATTCAGCACATGTGTATCATCTCATCTTTGCTCCCTTCACTCCACGGAGCTAAAAAAAAAAAAAAAAAAAAAGGAGGTGTCCTGAGCAGGTCTGAACACATCTCAGCGGACAGCCTCCACACCTTACACTTGGTTGTCCTTTGGTAACATGCTCAGTTTATTAATTAAACTACACAGGTCTGATTGTTTTAGATAATGAGTGAAGTATTTTAAAGTAGTGGCATCTTTTCTGTTAAATTTTAATACAAATCCTTCTGTCTTCAAAAAAACAAAAAGTGTGGATGGAGGAAATTAAGTATATACTAATTAAGTATATACTGTATATGTTGCTTTTTCCTAAATTTGTAATCCTGTAGGATTATCTCGATGACAGATATTTTAGTGGTGTGAGCTGGCTTGGCAAACTGTGAGACAGCAGCTCAGAGGGGACATGCATCATCCTCCCACGTTTCGGCAAACAAGAAAACAAACATTGCAGGGGTGACTTTTCAGTCGAGTTGCTCATTTTTCACTTTTCACCGCTTTATTTTTGCTCCTTGGGTTAACTTTAAAAATGTTTTCCAGGAATGAGGGCTCACTCGTCTGTCAGGCATCTGACGTTAAATAAATATTGGTCTTTACAGTACTGAATGGAAGTCTTATGAATGGAATCTGTAGTGACACCTTCTGGCCACTCAGTGAACTGCAGCCTTAATCACAACATTGATACCTGCTGTTTTTCTTCAGATGCCTAATTATAAAGTAACTTTAACTCGCTGTAGTGACTGCATTCTTTTAACTTTAGTTCACACAGTATAATCAGTCTTTTCAGTTCTTTTTATTACTGTTTTTCCATTAAGTTTGTATTTCATGGAGCAACACATGCTGACGATTGGTGCGATTTCTGGGTTTCGTCAAGGTTCGTAAAAGGTTCGCAAACAGTTTTTCCGATTTTTTTTTTTTTTTTTTTTTTTTTTTTTTTTTTTACCACAAACAGTTGCAAACATTTGAAAAATAGTTGCAGCGTTTGCAAACGGTTGTAACGCGTGTCGCTAAAGTTCTTTTTGGTTTGCCAAGTAGTGAACATTAGCAACTGTTTAAGAACCTTTACAAACCCTTGAAATCTGAATGCTGGGAAGGGTTTGCTCACCATTTTTATAGGGTTGGGCCCAAGATCCCCCTAATAGCCACCTGATATTTCACCTGGAGTTGATGGAAGGTCCCAAACGTTCCCAAACTGTGGCAAAAGAGATGCTAAGCATTGCAAACACTGTCGCTAACAGTCGCTAATGTTCACCCACTGTCTGTCGCAAGCAAACATTCACACAAATGTTGCTAATTGTCACTAAATGTTATTAATGACAGAGGCGAGCCCTGATATTAGTCAACATCTGTCAGAAAAGTTGGCGAATCAAAAAATCACAACATTCCTCAGCATTCGCCGTTCCGTGAGATACTGGCTTTAAATTATTGAAATTATTATTCTTTTTCAAATGGATAAAGGTAAAAATGGCATGATACATAACCAGTTGTGTGCAGCACACACAAAGATATTCTCTTGTAAGAATAACTCTTTGTGTTATTCAAAAAAAAAAAAAACAAAAACACAAGAGAATAACTCTTTGTGTGTTTTGTTTTTTGTTGGGGTTTTTTTGGCACACTTAAGGTTTGGAAAGTTTCAAAGCCATGAGAGTTAGTTTGGACCAACCGTCACTGGAAAGAAGAAGAGACATGCAGTTTATCTGTTTTTTACTGCTCAGCCAAGTTTGCGTTATTGTGTCATTTTAAAGGATGAGTTTTAAACCCTCTCTTGACTTTAAGGCTGACCTTCTAACGTCAGAGTTTCTACATGTTAATACAACACTATGAGGTGCTATTCTAAAACTGAAGCCAAATAATTTATTGATGAACAAACTCTTCTAAATTTCATCTAAATAAACTAAAATAATTTTTCACAATATTTCTAAAAAGCTACAATTTTTTTGATCAAGTATATTGTGATTTAATAGTTCTGATGGATTTTGAGTTCATGATTTTTGGACCCTCATAGTACAATGTAAACCATGGGTTCCTACAGCATGTCACAGTCAGGAGGTTTCATTACTCCTGAAGAACACACATTCATACAGAAACCAATTTTATGGCTTAGACCAGGGGTCAGCAGCCTTAAAGTGGAAGGAGCCATTCTGCACAATTCCTGTGCAATCAAATCTGTACAGAAAAAACATACACTTTTTTATAAGTTAAACATTTTTGGTTGGAAATTTGACAGATTTCTGCAACTTATTCACATCATTTTGAGACTTTTTTGGTACAAATTTGCTTTTTTTCTTGTAAATGTGTAAATTTTTTCTTGTGAATTTACTCTTTTATAAGTTAACTATTTTACTTGTAACTTTGACACATTTTTTCCTTATAAATTCACTACTTTTATTTTATGAGGTAGTGATTCATTCCTTGTTAAATCCACTTTTTTTTTTTCCCTCAAACATACGTGGTTATGGCCAAAAGGGCCACATATGTCTCCCAAGCCACAGGTTGCAGAGCCCTGGGTTAGGCATTAGGTGCAATCTTCATGCCAGTCTGTCAAATATGAGTTCATGACCTTTTCTGAAGGAAACACTGTTGCCTAACGATTATGGCTAACTCTTTCCTCCAGAGCGTGCCCGTAAATTAGTTGATCTTGGCTCTTACTGCCAGAGATGTCACATGGGAGAGAAGTGAAACAAACCTGGGTATCCAACGACAAAAGCACCCCCTCATGCTTCTCCGTGTATGACCATTAAACTGCATTGTGTCCCGGTGATTTCTGTTTCATTTACCATGCCACTCACTGGAAAAGTGAGAGCCAGTTTTGTCACAGTTTGTGGTAAAAGTTGACGTAATATGATTTGTTTTGCAGCCAATCAGCTCCTGGTCTGTATCTGTTTACAGGGAAACAATTCATGCTGTGAGCTAATGTCTCATTGTTTTGTTGCTGTCTTTCAGGCCGAGAAAAGAAGTGAAAGAACAGAAAGAAAAGTGAGTACAGCGCTCTTTCTGCATGGAGATCGGGATTTTGGGGGAGACAATGGGGACTTGAGATTTGATCTTTTTCCTGTTTTGCTTTGCAAACAAATTCCCAGTCCTCTGCGATGATAAGCCACTCTGACATTATTTTGTGTACTTGTTATTTTGTCACTGCTTATTTTTTTTTTTTCTTCCGCCTGCTCACTTAATTTCACACAGTCTCAGCACACAAAAGCACTCAACAATAATCATACTTCAACAGAACCTCAGTGGACAAGCTACATGAGATTTGATTTCAAATTAGCATGTTTCTGTTGGACTTTGAGCATGGGGAATACCAGCTAATTGCACTCGGAGGAATGAGTGACACTTGATGAGTTCGTTGAACTCTCCATGTGTGTCCTTGACAAATTTCCCACCTTTTCTATCTGATCTTGACATTCCACTCCCTCCTCTTTATTGTTTACATCCCACTTGACTTCTGTAACTCCTGTGTCTGACTGCTCTTGTGTAGATAACAACGTTTTTGAAGAGCCGTTAAACTTTTGTGTTTATAGGTTTGCTTGAGTGATCTTGCCTTTCCAGAAGTTAGTTTGAGCTAAGGGTCATTAAATTGCTTTATCTCTTTCCCGTTAATATTTTTTCCACTGCAGGGTTGTTGTTGGCTCATGTTTGGTTTTATGTCATATCATTTGTCATATAGATAAAGGTTAGACTTGTGCTGGATTTGGTGGTGTGTTGCCACAGCAAAATGGTCTTTAGGTCATTCAACTTACAGCGGGGAAAATAAGTATTGAACACCTCAACATTTTTCTCATTAAACATATTTCTTGATGGAGTCATTGACCTGAGATTTTCACCAGATATCAGTAACAACCCAAGTAATTCAATACATACAAAGAAATCAAGTCACCTGTTTTTTTTTATTTATTTATTTTTTTATTACTTATTTTGTACCCGTAGGTAGATTTGTTCTGCAGTCTGGTGACAAGCCACCAGCTGCCGGTCGCTGCATGCGCAAGCGCCCCTTATCCCTAACCTGCATGTTTTTGGCATGTGGGAGGAAACTGGAGAAATCCCGGAGTAAACCCACGCAACACGGGGAGAACATGCAAACTCCACACAGATCACTGTTGGCCGGGGGCAGGGATCGAACCCACGATCCCCGCGATCCCCCGGCCGAGGGTAAACTGTGCTGCCACAGTGCTAACCACTGCGCCACCGTGCTTCACCGTGTTCACAAAACAAGTTATTTTTAATAAAGTGGAATGTCACAGGGAATAAGTATTGAACACATGAAGAAAAAGAGGTGCAAAAAGGCATAGAAAGCCAAGAAACCAACTGAAATCCATCAGAATTTAGGAAGCCATCCCATCCCCCACCAGTGCAAATTAATTTCAGCTGGTTAAGTCTTGACTGACAGCCTTTAAAATGGTCTGTGAATATCAGATTGTCACACCACAAAGAACTCATGATGGGTAGAAGCAAAGAGCTCTCTCTAGACCTTTGCAACCTTATTGTTGCAAAACATAATGATGGCGTTAATTACAGGCACATTTCTAAACTGCTGAATGATCCAGTGAGCACTGTTGGAGCCATCATTTGGAAGTGGAAAGAACATCATTTTACCATAAACCGGCCACGACCAGGAGCTCCTCGCAAGATTTCTGACAAAGGAGTTAAAAGAATTATCAAGAGTTATCCAAGAGCCTAAGACCACTCATGGAGAGCTCCAGAAAGACCTGGAGTTAGTTACTGATGTTTCAAAGTGAATAGTAACTAATGCGCTCAACCGACATGGGCTCTATGCCTGCTCACCTTTAGTTGGAGAGCCAGGTGGATTTTATTCACACTATTGAGTACGAAAGGTTTGAGTTTGTAATTCTGTTGTAAATCGCCTATCAATGAAAGAATGGGCGTCTTAAGTTGCACAATCCTGGGGTTTGGTCCCTGAGGGTCTCAAAAGGGGACCCAAAAATCCATTTAAACAAACTTTCGAGTACAACAACCGTTTCAAGCCTGTTTCATTTAGATCACCCCTCACATTAAACTGATGCAACTTAAGACATGAAAATGTCTGGGGTTACTAAATAAGACACCTACTAATTAACGCCCAATTAACGATTTATCTAAACTTTCAAGTACAACAAAAATTCTTTTTGCAAATGATAATTTACTAATCCTAGACACCATATCCACAACTTAAGATGCAATTTTTCCTGGGGTTTGTAGATAAGACGGAGGTGTTTTGACCCCAAGGGATACGAAGACTCTCAAAACTGAACTTATTCAAAAGAGGGAGTACAACAATTTTGATTGATGCTATGGATAAAACATTATTTCAAATGAACAAAAATGCAATTTAAGACACCAAAATATCTGGGGTTATTAATTAAGACAACTGCTAATTAACGACTAATTACCAATTTAATTACACTTTCAAGTACAACAAAAATTCTTTTTGTAAAAGATAATTTAGTGACTCTAAACACAATATGCACAACTTAAGACACAATTTTTCCTGGGGTATGTGGATAAGACGCTTACTAATTAACAAGCAATTAATGATTTGTTCACAATTTTAAGTACACCTACTTTAGGAATTCGTTCAGCTTTTTATAATTTAGGGACTCCTGACATGAAATGAACCACTTGGAACAGTTATCCCTGAGGTTTGCTGGTAAGGCATTTGTTTTTCACAATTAGTTAACAGCTGGATGCTGGATAAGCTCATAATAGTTTCTGGGAATTCCCAGTTGGTGGTAATGTGAATCATTGAAACAGAGATCACTGCATGTCAATGCATACACAAGAATTCCACGATACGGCTTTCCTCTCAGCCCATCCGTGAGTTGTAGGCCTACCATACCCAAAGGTACTGGTTCAGTTTGATACAGGCCTAGAAAACGCAGGGAAAAATCATTGGCCGCATTGTCTTTTATGCCAAATCTATTTGGGTACCGGTATGGTAGCGTTCGAGGATGCCCAAAAGACATCAAGGGCCTATCATTGACTCTGGCTATGATAAGGCAATTTACCCCTGGCTAGTGGTCAGCTGTATAACGCACCACAAGGTGGCTCTCATCAACTGAATTCCGTTCAAAATGTGCTGACACCGCTGTGCGTGATGCTAAAATGACAATAACTCCATTGCAGAATGCGACAGGCCTACATGTACAGCACCATATCTAATGTAAGCCTACTACATGCAGGGTGTACTTATCGCGGGGGGCGGGGAGGGCAAATGCCGCTTCTGAAATGTGAGCCTTCCAAAAATGTCATTTTCATAGATTTTGAGTGAAAATGGCAATGGTCTTATGCTTACATGTATTTTGCCTGCTTGAATTGAACATGTTGAAGTTCGATGTGAACCAATAGACTCATTTTCCTTTCAGAAAGCACCTGTGAAATAGGTTTTCTTTTGTGCAGAGAGTTCTGTGGTAATTAACATCAGCACTGGGAAGAGTGTAACAGATGCCACGAGTACATCATTGTTGAACATTCCAGAAGACGGCAAGAATAGGCATGAAAGCTTTGTAAAAGAATGCCTCGAAAGTGCAGAGCGTTTTGAAAAACCAATTCGCAAACATCCTCTTCGCACGTTCGCAAGTGAATGCGTAACCAATCGAAAAGCAGGCAAAAACGCCAAAGAGGCACAACTCAAATGTACCAGTGCACTTCTTGGCCGCATTGCCTTCACAGCAGCAACAGGTGACGTTGACCTTGAGCTTGTCTTCTCATTTCCACTGACACCGGTGCCACTTTCAATGTGTCACAGTGATGGCACAATGGCTCACACGGATAAAAGCAAATTGTTCAAAATTCTGGAGGGAACTGTCAGTGACCATGGCAGCCCATCATTTGTAGGTACTCATATCATTGACGGCAATTTCCAACTCCACTGCATGTCGCCGGATCAGCCTGCAACATACAGGGAGCTGTCACGAAACATCCTGGTTACTAGCTTGGCATATAAGTCACGGAGAATTGACGTCAACTTCGATACGTATGAAAGACCATCCATCAAGGACTGTGAGCGAGAGCGCAGAGAAGCTGTTGTGGGAGGGGAACTAGTTATTGAAGGACCTCAACAGAAAAGAGACTCAAGCTTCAAGAAACAACTCGAGAGGGAGTCGTTCAAACGAGAGCTACCCCTCTTTCTCACAAAGGATTGGTCGAGCGACTTCTACAGGCCTCTTCTTGATGGAAGGGAAGTGTATTTGGGAGTGATGGGAGAGTGCACTCGGTACTTCGTAGAAGATGGAGAAGTAAACGCAGAATCAGTCCCATCTCTAAACTGCAACCACTCGGAGGCCGACACCCGAGTCATCCTTCACATGATTGAGGCGGACAAGTCCACACCTGGCGACATAGTCGTAAGAGCTTCTGACACTGACATTCTAGTGTTACTCCTACACCATGTCCATCGAGTTTCCTCCACTGTGTGGATGGAGGTTGGGACAAGAGGACAAGGCAACCTGCGTTATGTAAACGTAACTAAGATTGCTGCTGCGATAGGCCAAGCTATGTGTGCTGCACTCCCCGGCCTACACGTGTTCACTGGCTGTGACTATACCTCTGCCTTTGCAAGGAAAGGAAAGAACAGGCCATATGCAATTGTGGCAAAAAGTGACAAGTTCCAGAGAGCGTTTGCTTCATTGAGTCACGCTGTCCCAACAGATGAAGTCATCCAAATCTTGCAGGATTTTGTCTGCGTGTTGTACAGAGCACGGAAACTTGTCCCGCTCAACAAGCACCGGTTCAACGTGGTCGAGAAAACCTACAAAAGAAAGTCAAATGCTAAGCACCCATTTGAGAAGCTTAAAAGCATTGCAGGCAGTAGCATTCCACCGTGTGAAGCGGAACTAGCACCTCACGTGGACAGAAGTGCATTCGTTGCAAGATTATGGGGTAGTGCTCATCACCAAGACCTGGACAAAACACCCACCAATGGATGGGAAAATGTCGACGGCGAATTTTGCATCATTTGGTTCAATGGAGAATAGATGCCCCCTGCACTCATTCCAGAGGTTCAGGTCGAAACAGAGCCAGATGACAACAGTGATGATGCCCAGGAAGATGGTGGTACGGATGATGACATGGATGAAGATCATGATCCTCTGCCAAGAGAAATGGAATCCTCTGATGAAGACAGTGATGACGATCACGAATGAGATGATCGCAGTAAAATTACGACAGAGTGACTTGACCTAGGATTCCGATTTGGTCGCTATGAAACAATAGGACATTTGCTTGCCAAATAACCACTTTCAAACAATAAACTGTGTTGTACATCACAATGTACATTCCATGCCACATTATATTTTGGAAAAAGAATTTTTGTGTTACATGAAAGTTTAAATAAATCGATCATTAATTAATTAGTCGTTAATTAGTAGTTGTCTTAATTAATAACCCCAGATATTTTGGTGTCTTAAATTGTATTTTTGTTCATTTGAAATAATGTTTTATCCATAGCATCAATCAAAATTGTTGTACTCCCTCTTTTGTATAAGGGTCTTCATATCCCTCAGGGTCCAAAGACCCCCATCTTATCTACAGACCCCAGGAAAAATTGTGTCTTAAGTTGTGGATATGGTATCTAGGGTTACTGAGTTATCTTTTGCAAAAAGAATTTTTGTTGTACTTGAAAGTTTAAATAAATTGTTAATTAGTCGTTAATTAGCGAGTGTCTTAATTAGTAACCCCAGACATTGTCATGTCTTAAATTGCATTTTTGTTCATTTGAAATAATGTTTTATCCATAGCATCAATCAAAATTGTTGTACTCCCTCTTTTGAATAAGTTCAGTTTTGAGGGTCTTCGTATCCCTTGGGGTCCAAACACCTCCGTCTTATCTACAAACCCCAGGAAAAATTGCGTCTTAAGTTGTGGATATGGTGTCTAGGATTAGTAAATTATCATTTGCAAAAAGAATTTTTGTTGTACTTGAAAGTTTAGATAAATCGTTAATTGGTCGTTAATTAGTAGGTGTCTTAATTAGTAACCCCAGACATTTTCATGTCTTAAGTTGCATCAGTTTAATGTGAGGGGTGATCTAAATGAAACAGGCTTGAAACGGTTGTTGTACTCGAAAGTTTGTTTAAATGGATTTTTGGGTCCCCTTTTGAGACCCTCAGGGACCAAACCCCAGGATTGTGCAACTTAAGACGCCCCATTCTTTCATTGATAGGCGATTTACAACAGAATTACACACTCAAACCTTTCGTACTCAATAGTGTGAATAAAATCCACCTGGCTCTCCAACTACTTGCAAGACTCCATTGCTGAATAAAAAGCATGTTCAAGCTTGTTTAAAGTTTGCTGCACAACATTTGGGCAAGCCAGTAAAATACTGGGAGAGTATAGTCTGGTCAGATGAGACCAAAATTGAACTTTGTGAATGACACAACACACAGCATGTTTGGAGGAGAAATGGTACTGCACATCAGCCCCAAAACACCATACCAACAGTGCAGCTTGGAGGTGACAGCATCATGGTGTGGGGGTGTTTTTCAGCACATGTTACAGGCAGGCTACATATAATTGAAGGAAAGATGAATGGACAAATGTACAGAGACATCCTTGATAAGAATCTGTTGCCATCTGCCAAGATGCTGAAGATGAAACAAGGGTGGACATTTCAGCAAGACAATGATCCCAAACACACAGCCAAGGAAACTCAACTGGCTCCAGAGAAGGAAAATAAAGCTGCTAGAATGGCCCAGTCAGTCACCTGAGCTGGATCCAATTGAAAATCTATGGAATGAATTGATGGTCAGAGTTCATAGAAGACACCCATGGAACCTTCAAGATTTGAAGACAGTTTGTGTGGAAGAATGGGCTAAAATCACTCCTGAGCAATGTCTGCGCCGAGTTTCTCCATACAGGAGGCATCTGGAAGCTGTTACTACCAACAAAGGCTTTTGTACTAAGTATTAAATGAATTTCACCATGTGTGTTCAATACTTATTCCCTGTGCCATTCCACTTTATTAAATACAACTTATTTTGTGAAAACAGTTGCCTTGATTTCTTTGTATGTATGGATTACTTGGGTTGTTACTGATATCTGGTGAAAATCTCAGGTCAATGGCTCCATCAGAAATATGCTTCATGAGAAAAATATTGATGTGTTCAATACTTATTTTCCCCCACTGTATGTCTTAAATGTTTTAACATACTCATGCTCATTTTGACACAGGATCTCTCTGTTGGTTTGAGCCATGTTACAGAGGTTGGCAAATTTTGTTCCAGGGATTAGATGGTTCCTTTGCCCCATGATGGCTCCCACATTATGTTCATTACTCCTGTATTAATCCTGATCTTATTTTATTGGCAATAGAAGTAGACAGTAAAGACAGTTATGTCGATCTGAGGTCAAGTTGCCATTCCCACCAGTCTTTGTCATAAATACAGCTAATTAGTGAGTTTTAGTATGCTAACACACTAATCCAAAATGGAGAGCATGTTTCTGCTAAACAATATATAACCTAATATTGTCAGTGCTGACAGTTAGCATCTTAGCATTGAGCTCAAAACGCCACTGTGATGACGCTAAGCCTCACAGAGCTGCTAGCATAGGAACTTATGACAGTTTTTACAGCTGACTAACTGTAGTTTTTCAACTCTGAAATTGCCCCCGCACATTTTTGTACCATATTAGTGCCAAATGAGATGAGTGAAGCAAATAGCTTTATTCAAATATTTTTATTATAAGGGACAACAAACATTTTAACTTACTATTTCCACAGACTGCACCCTTAACTTCTACGGTGTGTGCGGCAAACTAATATCCATGATAGAAATAGATTCAGTCTTTTTTTTCTCTGTGAAGACGTTTTTCTATTCAAGCCAAAGGCAGACGTTCCTGAGATCAAGGACGTATCTTTGTTTTGAAGATTGAAGCAACTGCTGCAGCGCACATTTTTAAGAACCTCTTTATCACTGAATAATAATGTAACTCAGGTTGAATGCTGTGTGTGAAGGGTTTTGTAAAAATTGTTACAGTAGTCCTGCGCCGAAGCTTGACAGAAGATAGCTCATTAAATTAGCAGCACCTGTAATTATGTATTTATTTCTCTTTGTAGTCTTACTTAGATTTTTTACCAGCAAGTAATTTGAGGGTCAGTGAGGGAGGATGCTATCGCCCATGTTAGCAAAATACACAAAAACATCCCCCTTTTTAACCTGCCACCTCCTATTCAGAGGTGAAAATCAAGGGGGTGGATGGGGGGCATAGCCCCTCCCAGCCGGGAAAAAAGAGAAAATTGCCCCCCCCCCCCAATATCATCATAAACCTTTCTATAAATATGCTGCGTAACTGAATAGCATAACTTCAAACAACCAGTTCTAGATTCAAGATTCCATACTTTATTGCCATTTGTTGCTGTAGGCTTCAAGGTCACACACTCACTTAAAAAAATTCCAAACCAAAAAGATAAATACACAAATAAATTGCAACCAACCAGTAAGATATGGTAAAATCCAGGCAATAAGTTAAATTCAAGCATAAAAATTAAATGTAAAGCAACAATAAACACCTGCATTGCACATGAAAGAAATAGCTCTGTAGTTAAAATTTAAAATCTGAGAAAATAAGAAGTCGGATGACTTGTGGGTCTGTACTGTTTTGGAATCTGGTTGATTGTTGTTATGTCTAAACAGAAATGGGGGAAAAATACAAAATTTATATTAAAAAAAGTTCTCGTTTGCTTGCAACTTTTTTCTTCATAAATATGCAACTTTTTTCTCAAAAATTTGTGACTTTCTCAAAAAATGGTGACTTTTTTCTTATAAATTAGCATTTCTTTCTTGTAAATTTGCAACTTTTTTCTTGAAAATTTGTTTTTTCTCAAATTGCTATTTTTTTCTCAGAATTTTTTGACTTTTTCTCAAAAAAGGCCATTTTTTTCTTGCAAATTTGCAATGGCCATCTGCATGATGATTAAATTTTTATACTGTGTAATTAAACTGTAATTTGCAACTTTTCATATCTTTGCACCTTTATTTGCAATATTGTACCTAATTTGCATTTATATATTTGCGCCTTATGCTGAAGTGCTGAATACCTCTCTCCACCTTATTAAAAATAATAAATCACCTACTGTTTTCTACCATATAAAACCAGAATTAATCCACTGTATATAGGTATCAGTACAAGTTAATCATGTCTAACTAAATTATTTAGCATAGCTGAACACATTTAAGGCATAGATGGGCTAGATGAAATCTAGCCTTAGACTCCAGGTGTGTGCTTATAAAGCACATGCTGTTGTTCTCGTTGTGTCAGTGTTTGGAACATGTTGAATCAGCTTTACAGATTTGACCCAGATAGGTTGAAAAATGCAGTTTTAGTGAAGTCCATGCATATTGTCCACATTTCCTCTGGGAAATGATTAATGGCTTTCCTTTTTCTGCAGAGTCATTGTACTATTTGATATAAAAAGAATGGCCATCTTTTGAGCCAGACACTAACAACAAAACTATTTTCTCACGGAACATGAGACGTTCTCATTTAGCATGCATTTGCATTTTAGAGTTAAATATCCACTGAGCTTTTTAAATCTACATCATGCCTGACTGAAGTGAATAAGTCACAGACACTCTGATGTCTTTCTAATAAAAAAATGACACATTAAAAGCCCATATAAGCCAATCAAAAGCTGTAAACTAGCTCCATAAAGTAACAACTTTTGAATGACTAACTGATTGCCTCTTAATCAGTGTTGGCTTTAGCAACCTTTGTTTTTAAGATTTTAACACTTAGTTCATCTCTCTCGTCACTCTCTCAGGCTTTTTCTCTGCGTTGTTGTCCTTTTTCTCTTGCAGAAAATCCCGGACAGGGAAGGGCAAAGGCCAAAAAAGAAAACGAAAGAAAAACCGTGACAAAACAATTCATGATGCGTATGTCAGCTCTGCCTTCTCCACCTACCTGCACCTGAGTGTTGCGCTTCTCATAATTAAGCTAATTTGGGAGGAGCTATTTTGTCCCTTTTAATTTATACCATTTAATTTGACCATCAGTTAGCATGTTGCCTCCATCTGTTGCCCTAACTGTCCCATCAGCCATTCCTGTGTATATTCATTATATCAATGTCTGTTTGCCAGTGTGTTTTGCTAATGGAGCTTCAGCAAAACTTCATGACAGTGATATCCTAGAAAATAATGCACACATCATCATTAATCATTTCACACACGCAAAAAGGAAATGGATAATAACTCATCAACCCATCAAAATCTCCAACTAATTGTATCAGAACATTACCAGCTTGTTGTCGGCAAGAATGCCACTCAGTGTGAACAAGGCTAGACTGATGACTGGAATGAGATACAGCAATGTATCACAGAGAAAACAATAGAAACCTGAGGTTCAGATTGCTTCTGACATCTTGTCAGATAGCTAGCGGTGTAGCCAATGATTGGCCTGTTTAAAGAAGCTGGAATAAACAGATCAGAGATCAGCTGTTAGGTGTAACCTGAACCCTCGACTTACTGATCTCAGATCCACCAGCATGGCTTCGCAGACCGGCTGGTACTGTTCTGGTATCTGTGCTGGGATCACGTGGATTGTAATCACCACGGTCCTGCCCTCAGTGTTGAGTCTGTGTTGCTTTGCTGTGTCTTATACCTGTCCCCCGTTTGTTCTTTTCATCTTTACAAACTGCCTTTGCTTTCTTGTGCCTAATGCTGGTACTTTTTTATGTAATGTGAAGATATGAGTGATGGCTATCTATTGCCCTCCTTTTTGTTGGGACGAGGGGGGTGGGGGTGGGGTTAACAAGCATATTGTTTTGCAAATGCTTTTGTTTTGTTTGTTTGCCTGCTTTTGTCTCTGCTACCATGATGAATAACTCATATATAATTCAAAGGTAATATAAGAAAATGATGTTTCTTCAGTGCTCATACTGTGAACTGATGCCTGTCTGTATGCTCATTTTTGTAATTTGTATATTGAGATGTCAATGGAGTAACTGAGCCTTCACTCCATCCAAGAAATGTAATTCAGACCACGATCAAACTCTGTTTTGAATCTCATTGCTTGTCTGTGGGAAGAAAAATAGTCTTCAGTTTCTTTCAATAAAATGAAATCTTTCTTAACAGTGCACCAAACAGACCCTCGAGTCTTCTTTATCAAGCATTAACCCTCTGCACGAGTGAAAGAGAGAAGAAGCGTGCTGTGCAGTTCAAAGCCAAAATATATGTACAGTAATTCTGTGCTGCATGAACTGATCTTGAGTTCGCTAACCGCATGTTTAACAAGTCATTTGTAAGGGGCTGAATCAGTGAGGGAGGGGTGGGTGTGTGAGATTAATTTTACTGCTCGACTTTCCGCCTGTCATGTAGGACCCCGTGAGCAATACTACCCGGCAGTCACATGCAAAACATCTTGGCAGTGGCTCGGACGAGCAAACCGGAGCATATGAAAGGGTTGACCTTAAGGCGACCTTTCTTATTGGTGGTAATGGTGCACGATGATAATCTGCCTCTTCCCTCTTCCTCCCTATCTCTTTCTGTCTGTCCAGTGTTTGTGAGCCATGTTGTGAACGCTGCCCAGAGAGAAGAAAACGTTTGTTTGTGCAGGATCCCTCAACCTGCCAGTGCTCCTGCAAACACACGGATGAATACTGTAAAGAACGCCAGCAAGAGCTCAATGAGAGGACCTGCAAGTAAGTGGAAGTGGGGAAGTGAAATTCAGTGGCAGCTCTCATGATCTGTTGGGTGTTTTGGGGGCGTCGGTGATAATCCAAAAGCAAAAAAGTTCAGCCTTAATAATGCAGAATAGTACAGCTAGGTTGGTCAGGTTTGAATTTGATTGGTCACCCCTTCAGTGCCACATCCTGATACACTTCTGGACTCCTTCCAGGCCTCCAGTCATTTTACATCTCTAGGCTTATCACATTCTAGCCACTTAACATAGGCTTACTGTGATTTTAGTATGGACTATAAAACTGAGAACTGGAGTGGTGGCCTAGTTGGTTGAGCATCCGCTCCACCACCGGGAGGTCCTGGGTTCAAATCCCAGCCAGGTTATACCAAAGACCATATAAAAATGGCACTTACCGCTTTCTAGCTTGGTGCTCAGCATAATAGAATGGGGAAAGGAAAGTTAACGCACAGAGCTACCAGAGGACACCCCCCCCCCCCCCCCCCCCACTGTAGCTTTCACTGCTTAAAGTAGCTGTGTAGCCTAGGGTCAGAGAAACAGAGATAGGCACCACCACATGGTGTCCCACATGCTGTGGAAGGGATTAATTTAACTTAATAAAACTGAGAAGAGAAGCCAACTTCTCAAACTGACCCAACTGTTATTTCGATCTGACAGTGGGAGCCAGGTTGTGCTGCAGCCTGCAATGTCCCAGCTCCAAGATGAAGCAGCATTAATTTGTCCTCCATAGTCAGACCAACGAACAGCTCTTTCCTTTCTTCAAAGGGGTCATTGACTGAAAAATTGTGACTATCGAAAAAATATAAAACACTCACTTCTCATAAAAAAGAGCATCCAGCCTTTATCTCATTTTTCTCTCCAAGAAACCGTTTTGACTCTTCTGGGTATTTACCTGTACATCAAGAAATGAGAATCGTCACTAAAAGGTAAATGTCACTAGCCTGGATGACTGCCTGCTGGTCTATTATTGGCCAGCCTAGCTGTCTGTCATGTAGATGGGTAGGAGCTCACATTTATAATGTTATTTTCTTTAGATTTCAGTAACCTTAATAGACATCACTGTTTCCATCTGGTTCACTAATCCACCGTCAATAGTATATCTCGCGTCATTCTGTCAGTTTTGTTATATTTTCGCTGTGATGCTACATCATTAGCTGCATTAATACCACCAAGTTTTCACCACTAGTCTTGGCTCATTCCCGGATGTTTCTGTGCTTACTGTACTCTAGCAACCGGTCATATCTTATTGACCACTAAAACCACACCCTTGTCCACCAGTGATGCTTCATTTCATTCATTCTCTGAGACAAATTTATGTTAGTTGGCTCAGGCTACATCTGGGCCAGCCAGCTAATGTTAGCTATAGTGACTGTAAGAGGGAGGGCGGAGTTTAATGTGGTCTGAGAGATTGAAAGAGACATGCACTGAAACCAGCTGTTCTCAGAAAGGCTGTGGAAATTTTTTTTGCTGCAATAATTGAATAGTTAAAGAAAATTTGCCCAAAATATATCACAAACATTTCATTAAGACATGTGACTCCTTTAAGTGTTTCACATTATATGCTATCCAAGTCTATTAGATGGCAGTTTTCTTTAATGATCCGGCCACTCAATTTAACTGAAAATGAAAAGATTTTGTGCAAATCGTTAATGTACGACTAATTATAATGGATCTAAACATGGCAGGAGCAATAAAAGCAGTCAAGAGGTGCACGTGGGATCTTGGGCGGGAGGTTTCCTAAATTTGAATCAGGGTGGTTTTTGCTTTTTATTGACAGAGTAAGGGTCCCTTTGCACTGCACAGAGATCGCTGACAGGCCAATTTTTGATTTTTAGGGTGGATTCACACTACAACGTTTGGACCAACTTTTACTGATGTTTTGGCAAACGTCTGGCTCTGCTGGCAAAAGTTAATGATAGTTGGTGTTTGTTGGCAAACGCTGGTGAAAGTTGTGTTCTTTGAAAATTTTCAGCATGCTGAAAATTTGCTGATGTTTGGAAATACACACTGGTGAAAGTTGTGCTCAGTTTGTAAAAGTTCCTGAGTTCCTAAGTTAGTTCACCTTAGTCGGCCTAAGTTGAGCTCCATTGGCAAACGTTGACTAAAATGGTGGTGGAAGCAGATGTTTTTAGGCTAAAACTCACTTCAGACATGTACAGACAAGAGAAATGGAGAGAAGGGGTAATTAAAAAAAGAAAAAATATATATAATCTCCCAAAAATGTAACAGCCCAAAAGAAAAAAAAAATCTCATTGCGAAATGTACTGTTCTTAATTTTCTGCACCATGTGTAATCATTCTCCAGGATTTATTGGTTCAGCTTCCATTGTGTGGAATCAAAAAGCACTGATATGGTGTCAAGAAGTTGTCATGAAGGGCCCCTCCGGGGCAAAAGACAGACACAGATGCTGAACAAAAAAAAAAATCCAAAACAGTGCAGACATACAAAAAGTGCAAATGAGGATAACTTACGGGAATGTACTCCAGAGCGAGAATGGCTCTGGAGGAGGAGAGGAGATACCCGGAGGAAATAATGTCCATTCAACTCCAGACAAACAGTTAGCCACAGTGAAACAATGAACAGGCCGTCTTTAAATACTTGGACAAGCAAATGAGCAGTAATTGTGGGCTGTCCACAGCTGAGGTGGCAGGAGAGCAGACTGTGAACAGTTAGTGGGGATGTCTGAGAGAGGAGGGCACATAAGTGACAATAAACCAAAATATATACAGAAAACTGACAACAAAATAATGACACACAAACAAAACTCAGAAATAAATTGAGTCTGAGCTCAGAAGGAATATGTGAGCTCAGACTCATGACAGAAGTAAATGACATTTAATGGGATTTTATATTATTTTAATGGAGATAGCTGTAACAGTCAAAATATAATCACCTGCCATTTTATTTAAATGATGATACACTAAATATTTTTTTTTATTCCATCCACATTCACATTTTAATTGTGGACTTACTATTGGAGTCTATAGATAGGCATTATTGTATTATTTTTTTAGAGGAATGAATGAATGGGGAAAAGGGGCATGCAGAAGTAACTACATAGGAATATAAAACGAAAATAAATACTGAAACAGACATATGTTCAACAGACACATGTTCACTCCAAAAGCAGATCCAGAATGGCAGGAAGCCTCCACAAATGCTGATCTTTATATAAGAGTCGCCTAACACTGATGTCAGCTGACCTGCGCCGAGTATTCTTTTGCTTAAGTTAACCTAAGTTGGCAATAGCTACACATATGCTAGCCTAAGCTGGCAAGAGCTTGCCAACACTAAATGCAACATTGGCAAATGCTAGCAAAAGTTCGTAAAAGTTCATAAACTTTTGTAAAAGTTGGTGTGCGCTGGATTAAAAAAAAACTGCTCATGAATGTAATTTAAATAATAATAATGGATTAGATTTATATGGCGCGTTACATGGCAAGTGACATCTCAAAGCGCTTACAGTGAGTCCATTATTCATTCACTCCAGACAGACATTGATAGTGGTAAGCTACTACTGTAGCCACAGCTGCTCTGGGGCAGACTGACAGAAACGTGGCTGTCAATCCACGCCAGTGGCCTCTCCAACCACTACCAAACATTTATGCACATTCATACCCAGTGTCATGGACACTGGAGGCAAGGTGGATAAAGTGTCTTGCCCAGGGATACAACGGCAGGGGAGAGCGGGATTCGAACTGAAAACCCTCTGGTTATTCGACAACCCGCTCTACCTCCTAAACCACTGCTGCCCACATTTCCCTCCTCCATTCCATTTTTGCTGAGCACCAAGCTGGACGGCAGAAAGTTCCATTTTTATATGGTCTTTGGCATGACCTGACCGGGACTTGAACCCCGACTTCCCAGTTGTGGGGCGGATGCTCTTCCTCTAGGCCACTAGCACTGGAGTGGTGCATTACCCCGATGTTTGGACTAATTTCTCAGATTTTTCAAAACATCTATAAAAGTCGGTCCAAACGCTATAGTGTGAACCCAGCTTTAGGATCATTTGGGAGATCCTTGTGTGTTTTGGCTTGAGTCAGAACGTTGAGGAGACCGTGGTGACTGTAGAGATCACTGAAGATCATTGATAGATCAAAAATTAGCCAGACCAATTCAATTCAACTTTATTTGTACAGTGCCTAATCACAGCAAAAGTCATCTCAAGGTGCTAGATACAGCAGCACAAATCATAAGTAATTCAGAGAAAAACCCCAACGATCAAATGATTCCTTATGAGCAAGCACTAGATGACAGTGGGAAGGAAAAACTCCCTTATAGGAAGAAACCTCCGGCAGAACAAGGCTCAGGGAGGGGCAGTCATCTGCCACGAATGGTTGGGGGGGTTAGAGGAAAGAGAAGAAAAGAACGAAAGAGGAGACATACTATTCATACAGAAAACAACAACATACAGGTAGAACAAACTTTGTACAGGTATGACGTGCAATGTTGCATCAAAGCTAAGTTAACCTAGGATTACAGCATTTTATAGGCTTTTGTCAGACTTATTAAGCTAGCTAACAAATCTCATAAGTAGCACTACAAGCAAACGTGTAGTTGGACCTAGTGGTGTAATGCCCAAACACTATGCATAATTAGCAGTGTTTTTAGTGGACATAAATGGTATTCACTTACATTGTGCTTTTTCTCATCTCTAGATGATCAAAGTGCTTTACAGATCCTGTCACACACACACACACACACACACACACACACACACACACACACACACACACACACACACACAGGCCTGACCCACCAGGAGCAACTGGGGGTTCAATGTCTTGCTCAAGGACATTTTGACATGCAGACTACAGACAGAGCGGGAATCGAACCCCTGACCGTCCGATCAGTAGTCGGCCACACTACACCTGCACCACAGCCGCCCCACATAGTAGATAGATAGTAATAGTATAGTACAAAACTATGACATGAAAAATCCAGTCTAAACTTGTGAATGACATTCAGTTAAAACATATCATCTTGCTAGCCAGCTGTCACATAACTTATACACACAATCAAACACAATCAGATGCATGCACATGTGCACAGGGCCCCAGATCACTCAACGATCTCTGTGATCTCCATCCCTGTGTAAAGGGGGTATAATTGAACTACTTTATGCTTTTAGTAGCTTTTTATAAAGCCCATTTCCAAAAACTAGAGATGCACTGGTATTATCGTTTGTTTAGTTGGTAAAAGAACAGATTGTTGGCAGAAAGCATGAGCATCATCATGGTAAATGATCTTGTCTACAACATTGTTTTTCAGTTTTCTGCAACTGCTTCTCATTCTTATGGTGTTTTTCTCTCTTTAATGTCTAGATGTGACAAGCCACGAAGATGAGAAATGTGGGAGCACCAGATGTAGAAGATGAAGGAACATTTTAGAGCTATTTCGCCACATCGCACTTTGACCTTTAAAAACCGTAAGCTCCTCTGTGGAAAGCATTCCCCCTTGGACTGACTGAGAGAGAACAAAGAGAAAGACTATACTGGTTTCCACCCATTGTATATCTGTGTGTACATAGACCATGATAAAAGAAAAAAGTATACAGATTTGTTATGCTGCTACTGAAACAAATAACTAAGCCCATCATTTGACTAAAAGCAAAATCGCTGCCATGTGGTTTTGCATTTCTAACAGGCTTGCAGTGCAGGTGTAGTCTTATTGTCAATTCAATGTATGCAATTACTTCACTGGATATGAGTCTACTGTGGTTGTGTGTCAGTCCATAACATGCAAAACCTCTCAATCTAAGATATATTTAACTGCTAAAGCAGCGGGTGAGACTGAAGAGGACATGGGTGTGCTCTCCTCTCAAAAGTGACGGATGGACTTTTTGCTCAGACGATGTTTTGCCCCTGGAGTGACACAGCAGGACAAAGGGGGACAGCTCATGGGAATCTCAGCCGTGTCTCCTTGTGATATCGCTTCTTTCCTTTTCGTGGACACTGCAAGAGTGGCGTGGACTTAACACGGCACCACCGCCATGATCAGAGGAGACTCTTTTAGAGTGCCATATACTTTTCAAAGGGATAACCGTCCATCAGAATAGATGTTTTGCAATGTCCTGTGAGAAAAACCACTGAAAATATCCTATACTGTAGTTTGATTCCATTTGAAAAACTGTGCCTCACAAAATGTACTAAGAGATCTTTCGAGTGCTTTTTAAATTATTTGTGTTTTTTTTTTTTTTTTCAGAGGGGACTGTCTACATTGTTTTGCTCGCTGTTAAACGCAATCCAGAATCCAGTGATTACACATCTTCTTTGTACATACTTAATATCCCTCTATGTCATAGTCCATTTTAGATAATTTATAAAGTTATAGAGTATTTTTCAGTATTCAGCCTTCTATCCATATTTAATTTGGTTATTTATGTATGCAGTGTTATGTTCCTGCAGCTGTCCTGTCTCCCCCATGTGTAAGGTCACTGATAGCAACTGTGCGTTTCTATGAAACAAAAAAAAAAATCAAAAGTGATTTGTTAACATTCCCTCTATGGATCATTTGTACTGACAGCGTCTCCTCCTCTTCGACCCCCTCTCATCAGAGGGTGTTAAGTGCTGCATAGAACTGAATGTGAGTTTGTGTACTCCTGTGTGACTGACTGTGTGAGTGTTTGTAAGTTGTATTTAAGTATTTAAATAAGTAGCGGACCTGTCTTTTGTCCGTTGTCTGAGATGCGAATAAACTTGTGCAAATAGCAGCTCTGCATACTCTGCCACAACAACCACCACAGTTTTCAATTTGGATAACAATCCACATTTTTTCTTCTTCAGCCACCAGTCACAGAACCCTTTATTAGTTCTCATTGTCTCTTCTTCATTATTAACATGTTTTCTGTGTTTATGTAAACCGTAAAAAAACGTATTTATTTTCAAATCATATTGTTTTATATAAAACAGTGAAAAGGTTGTTGTGTTGTGAATGCTGTGTTTTTAAGATATTTAATTAGGTGACTGTTTTCACTGTTTCATGGAGCAAACTGGTACACGTACAGTATAAGAATAAACCTCTGAGAAATGTGACCTGAAAGAGAGCAGAACACACAAGATATAAAATTCCAGCACAACAGTGAGACTCTAGACAAAAGAATAAAATGGCACTTTGAAGTAATATGCAATATGTCCATGTGTGAACTCCACTCCAGACAGCACAGGCAAAACAGCATGAGAGATGGACATGGTCATAGAAATCTACACAGAGTTATGCAACTGAAACAATTTGTAGGTTTTGCAGTTTAATGACCATGTAAACCCACATAAAAACGGACCTTGTGATTTCAGCTAGTGATGCACGATATTAGATGTTTTATTTTTTAAATGTATTTATTTTTTGCCACTAACTGATATGCCGATATTTTGAAAACAGTTTTTGCCGATTACCGATGCCAGTACTGATTTACAGTATGCACATATTTTTTTCCACCTATTTACATCTCCTTTGTCTTACAGCGATGATTAACTGGCATATAAAGACACATTTATCAAGGAAAAAAAGACAACCACCTCAATTTAATATGAAAATACATGCTTGTTTCTTTTTTTGGGGGGGGGGGGGTAGCAACATGCTCAACAGAACTGTAAGCTTCCTCCTTTTTATAGAATTGGAAGATAATGTATCGATAACACATTCAGTCCCGGGATGTTTTCTGAATTTGCGGTTCTAGTCTACTGTTGCCTCTTTCAGGGCAAAAGCAATGTCACACAACTGGGACACACCAGAGGAATATCAGCACTGCCAATACTTTATGTGCCAATATCAGTCAATAGGGTCTGCCAATACTGACGTTGGGCCTGCTGTATATACTGGTGCATCCTTAAATTCAACCAAATGTTTTGTTTTTTCTCTAGGTTAGGAATAAATTCATGCAAGATTGAACTGTGATAAGCCAGCCACTTTAGGGAGAAAAATCAAATTGCAAATTTAACATACAGTGGGGCAAAAAAGTATTTAGTCAGCCACCAATTGTGCAAGTTCTCCCACTTAAAAGATGAGAGAGGTCTCCAATTTTCATCATAGGTATACCTCAACTATGAGAGACAAAATGAGAAAAAAAAAATCCAGAAAATCACATTGAATGATTTTTAATGAATTAATTGGTAAATTCCTCGGTAAAATAAGTATTTGGTCAATAAGTTCATCTAATTGGTAAATTCCTCGGTAAAATAAGTACTTAGTCAATAAGTTCATCTCAATACTTTATGTACCCTTCACTGGCAATGACAGAGGTCAAACGTTTTCTGTAAGTCTTCACAAGGTTTTCACACACTGTTGATGGTATTTTGGCCCATTCTTCCATGCAGATCTCCTCTAGAGCAGTGATGTTTTGGGGCTGTCGCTGGGCAACACGGACTTTCAACTCCCTCCAAAGATTTTCTATGGGGTTGAGATCTGGAGACTAGCTAGGCCACTCCAGGACCTTGAAATGCTTCTTATGAAGCCACTCCTTCATTGCCCGGGCGGTGTGTTTGGGATCATTGTCATGCTGAAAGATCCAGCCACGTTTCATCTTCAATGCCCTTGCTGATGGAAGGAGGTTTTCACTCAAAATCTCACGATACATGGCCCCATTCATTCTTTCCTTTACACGGATCAGTCGTCCTGGTCCCTTTGCAGAAAAACAGCCCCAAAGCATAATGTTTCCACCCCCATGCTTCACAGTAGGTATGGTGTTCTTTCTCCTCCAAACACGACAAGTTGAGTTTTTACCAAAAAGTTCTATTTTGGTTTCATCTGACCATATGACATTCTCTCAGTCCTCTTCTGGATCATCCAAATGCTCTCTAGCAAACTTCAGATGGGCCTGGACATGTACTGGCTTAAGCAGGGGGACACGTCTGGCACTGCAAGATTTGAGTCCCTGGCGGCGGTAGTGTGTTACTGATGGTAGCCTTTGTTACTTTGGTCCCAGCTCTCTGCAGGTCATTCACTAGGTCCCCCCGTGTAGTTCTGGGATTTTTACTCACCGTTCTCGGGATCATTTTGACCCCATGGGGTGAGATCTTGCGTGGAGCCCCAGATCGAGGGAGATTATCAGTGGTCTTGTATGTCTTCCATTTTCTAATAATTGCTCCCACAGTTGATTTCTTCACACCAAGCTGCTTACCTATTGCAGATTCAGTCTTCCCAGCCTGCTGCAGGTCTACAATTTTGTTTCTGGTGTCCTTTGACGGCGCTTTGGTCTTGGCCATAGTGGAGTTTGGAGTCTGACTGTTTGAGGTTGTGGACAGGTGTCTTTTATACTGATAACGAGTTCAAACAGGTGCCATTAATACAGGTAACGAGTGGAGGACAGAGGAGCCTCTTAAAGAAGAAGTTACAGGTCTGTGAGAGCCAGAAATCTTGCTTGTTTGTAGGTGACCAAATACTTATTTTACCGAGGAATTTACCAATTAATTCATTAAAAATCCTTCAATGTGATTTTCTGGATTTTTTTTTCCTCATTTTGCCTCTCATAGTTGAGGTATGCCTATGATGAAAATTGGAGACCTCTCTCATCTTTTAAGTGGGAGAACTTGCACAATTGGTGGCTGACTAAATAGTTTTTTGCCCCACTGTACGTTTTTACAAATTTGCTATACAAAGCTGTAAATTTACAGGAAAAGGTGAAAATTTATGACTATATTTTGAAGATCGATGCAAAACTGTTGTCAAAAATTGCCAAAACTGGCAAAAAATTGTTCATTCCGTGACTTAAAGTGTCTGTGACACAATTTAGGAACTATGGATCAATATTCAGTATGAATTTATCTTCAATCATCCATATAGTTGGGTCTTTTGACTTAGAATGCTAAATAAGTGGAAAAATATTTCCAAGTGAATTCAAATTTAGTGTCGTGTTGCACTAACGCAATCTCCTGAGACTCGCCTTGTTTCCGGATATGACGTCATGAGGTGAAGTTCATCTTGGCTGATCCGTGTGCTGTCAATGTAAACAAGCTGTTTAGCTTCTATATCAGCAAAGAAATGCCAAAACGTTGCGTGGCGGCTGGGTGTTCTAATTGCTCCAGTGAACGTATAAGCCTGTTCTCATTCCCAAAAGATCTCGATCTTCTTAAAAAATGGGCGAAGCAAGTACAGGGAACAAGGGACAAATGGCAACCGACACCATCTTCTGCACTCTGTAGCAATCATTTCACTGCAGACAGTTTTGAGAAGGCGCCTGCTATACAGGAATCTTTAGGCTTGAAAGTTCGTTACAAATGGGTTCTAAAACCGACTGCCATACCTACGTTTTTTAAATGAAAACCCACAGCTCAAGACAATATCAACATATCAAAACAGCGCAGAGAAGCAACAGTGTCAAAACTCTCCCGGAAAAGAGTTTGTGTAATTGATTTTTTTTTTTTTCACATAAGGCGATCGTTATTTAATCATTTGGTTTACAGAAATTTTGGCTTCATTTTTTTTTTTTTAATTTCCCCGATGGGGTGGTCAGAGAAATAAAAAAAAAAAATGCTCAGATATTCAGTTTCGGTAGGCAATGAGATTTATAAAAATGAAAACTGAAAAAAGTAATATTGTAGAGAGAGGAATGATCAGGCGAGGCGGTAGCTGGCACAGAGCAGACTTTATTAATCTCTCTCTAACATCAACAACAATAAGAAGCCTAAACCAGGTCACAGGCACCTCTCTTTTTATACCATACAACTCGCCCGGCGACCTGGGGTGTTTGCATTAACATGCATACATTTACCTTGACAATTCCCTTTGTCACTGTTTGCATTAACACACATACATCTACAATGACAGTTCCCGAGGAGAATGCATATTCTCATGCGAAAACCATAGACTGCCTTGCATATCCATTTCTCAGCTCTTATGCATCTCCTCCTGCCGTGCCATTCAGTCTGAGTAGAGAACGTACTGACTGGGTCCCCCACAATATAATGTTTTTTAACACAAAGTCGTTCCATTTGGAGTAAAGTCAACACTCGGCTTCAAAATTCAAAGGGGAGGATTTTACTTTCGGCGGAAAAAAATTAATAAAATCACGATCGCCTTATGTGGAAAAAAAAATCAATTACACAAACTCTTTTCCGGGCGAGTTTTGACACTGTTGCTTCTCTGCGCTGTTTTGATATGTTGATAGTGTGGAGAGTGTAAATAACGAGACTGATTCATGAAGCAGACGACTTTATTCACTCTCTCATCAGTCATGCACAGGAAAAGCATGTCTCAATACACCATGGGTTCTCCTTTTAAACCAACCACTCATCTCACATTTGCATGACATTTAACATCACAATACATTCATCCTTTCTCACCCCAACTCCTTCTTCCTGCTATCTCACCATGATCTCCCTAGCTATTGTTCTCCTCTCTTTACCCTCTGCATCCAGTCTGAGATGATTAACCCAGTCTCTACACTGCCCCCCCCCCCCCCCCCCCCAGAATCTCAGACAGAGTTTCAGTCCTCACGTTCTTTTGGCTTCAGTCTCCTCCCATATCTGCTGTAACGGGGGTTTACCGCCTCCACGGCGCTGCTGTGCCGGTGGGAGGATCCTGGGGGTGTGTCTGTCTGCGGGTGGGCCATGGCGGGGGGGAGGAAACTTCAATCTGCACGTGTGGCTGCTCCGATGAATCGTTTACCTGGGGAGTTCTCAGTGGGGGTCTTCCACGCCGAGGGGCCCGAGCCAACAGCACTTGCTCGTCCGCCACTACAAAGGCAGGCTTAAGTCTGTTATATGCATATTTTCTCCCGACGACCCCCCAAGTCTAACAAAAAATGTTTGTCCCCTGTTTCCAGCACTCTGAACGGGCCATCGTAGGGTGGGCGCAATGGCGGGCGGTGGGCATCGTGCCTGACAAACACGAACGCCGTGTTTGTAAGTTTTTGGCACAAAAGCGTGCGGAAAACAGTGGTGGGCTGGGCCCGGCAGCGTGCCTGTGTCTGCACTATGCTGCAAACGCTGAGAGGGGCAGCTGTCCGGCGCGGGATTATCTAGCAAAAATTCCCCGGGCAGCCGCAGTGGCTGAGAAAAAACAAGCTCTGCCGGGGAAGCCTCCAAATCCTCTTTTGGTGCGGAACGCAACCCCAATAAAACCCATGGCAACCGGTCAACCCAATTTGCGTCTGTCAGCGAAGCCCTGAGCGCTGCTTTCAGTGACCTATGAAAACGCTTGCATAACCCATTGGCCTGTGGGTTGTACGCGGTTGTGCGATGAATTGCAACACCAAGGCTGCGGGCCATCGCGGACCAGAGGTCGGAAACAAACTGAGGGCCCCTATCGGACGTGATATCCGACGGGATTCCAAAAGGTGCCACCCATGTCATCAAAAAAGCGCACGCCACGTCCGCGGACGTGGTTGCCGCCAGCGGGACTACTTCTGGCCAGCGTGTGGTGTGGTTCACCACTGTCAGAAGGTGCGTGCATCCCTGCGATGGCAGGAGGGGGCCCACGAGGTCCACGTGAACATGGTCGAACCTCTTAGCCGGTATATGAAACGGTTCCAAAGGAGCCTTCGTGTGCCTGTGTACTTTGGCTCGTTGGTACGCTACGCAGGCTGCAGCCCACTCTTTCACTTGTTTGCGCAGGCCTGGCCACACGAACTTCGCTCCCACCATTTTGACTGACGTGCGCACTCCTGGGTGCGCTAGAGCGTGAACTGACTCAAACACGCGGCGGCGCCACGCAACTGGGACCACCGACCAGACCACCGTGGTCTCTGGGACCACCGTGGAGACATTGCAGATTAGGGGGGGCTTGCCGCCTTGCACTACTCTGCTCTCCAGCTTTAACCCTGTTGGTCCAGACTGAAGCGCGCGCATGTCCGTATCGCTAATCTGCTCTGCGGCCATGGCTGTATAATCTATCCCCACGCAGACTGGGGCCACTACTGCGCGTGAGAGGCAGTCCGCCACCACATTCAGTTTACCCAACACATGCTGAATATCGGTCGTAAACTCCAAGATCGCGGCCAGCTGTTTCTGCTGCCGGCCCGACCATGGTTCTGAAACCTTGGCCATCGCGAACGTCAGCGGCTTGTGGTCCACGAACGCGGTGAAGCTGCGCCCTTCCAGCCAGAACTGGAAGTGGCGTATGGCTAGGTGGAGAGCCAGCAACTCTCTGTCGAATGCGCTGTATTTACGCTCACTGTCGCGCAAAGCCCTGCTGAAAAAAGCAAGCGGCTGCCAAGAACCATCGACACGTTGCTCCACAACGGCTCCTATGGCCACATCCGAGGCGTCGGTAGTGAGTGCTATCCGGGCCGTTGGATCTAGGTGCGCCAACATTGTGGCGTTTGCCAGGGCTGTTTTAACCTCAGAGAACGCCTGCTCTCGCTCCGGAGTCCATTCGACTCTATCCGCGGGTTTCCGTCTCTTGAGTGCGGCGTACAATGGCTGCATGAGTTGAGCTGCGCGGGGGAGGAACCGGCTATAAAAGTTAACCATCCCCAAAAATTCTTGCAGCGCCCTGACCGTCTGAGGCCGGGGAAAATTCGCCACGGCGCGCATTTTGTCAGGCAAGGGTATCGCTCCCTCCGGTGAGACACGGTGCCCCAAAAAATCAATCCCCGTCACGCCGAACTGGCACTTCGCCAGGTTGATTATTAACCTGTGCTCCTCCAACCTCTGGAAAACCGTCCTGAGGTGGGTTACGTGTTCGTCCTCGGACGCACTGGCCACCAGGATATCATCCAGGTAGATGAACACAAACGGGAGATCGCACAACACCGTATCCATCATGCGCTGGAATGTCTGTGCCGCCCCTTTTAATCCGAAGGGCATGCGTAAAAACTCAAACAAGCCAAACGGAGTTATTACCGCTGTTTTGGGTACGTCCTCCGCGTGCACTGGGACCTGGTGGTAACCGCGGACCAGGTCTATTTTAGAAAAAATGCGTGCTCCGGCGAGGTGAACGGAAAAATCCTGAATATGAGGAATCGGGTAGCGGTTGTGCGCTGTGGCGTTATTCAATCTGCGGAAATCACCGCATGGTCGCCACGATCCCTCGGCCTTAGGGACCATGAGTAGCGGGGATGCCCATGGGCTGTACGATCGCCTGATGATGCCCAACCTTTCCAGGTTGGCAAACTCCTCGCGCGCTATGGCCAGTTTAGCTGCGTCCAAGCGCCGAGGCCATGCGAAAACGGGCGGCCCGGTGGTGGTGATAAAGTGTTCCACCCCGTGTTTAGCGATGGTCGCCGAAAACGTCTGGACCGTGAGTGCTGGGAACTGAGTGAGCAGTGTGTGGAACTTACCGTCTGGAGCTGTGACATTGGCTTGTGTTATTGGCCCCTCGAGCTGTACAGGGGAGAGAATCAAAAGACAGTGCATTAACCAGGCGCCTGTTAGCCACATCATCTAGTAACCCATGTGCACACAGAAAATCAGCTCCCAGGATTGGGATACTCAGTGCCGCTATGACAAAAGTCCACTCATACATACGGCCGTGTAGGGATAAAGTCAGTGTTTTCTCAACAAAAGTCTTAATGCACGGTGGCGCAGTGGTTAGCACTGTGGCAGCACAGTTTTACCCTCGGCCGGGGGATCGCGGGGACCGTGAGATCGTGGGTTCGATCCCTGCCCCCAGCCAACAGTGATCTGTGTGGAGTTTGCATGTTCTCCCTGTGTTTGCGTGGGTTTACTCCGGGATTTCTCCGGTTTCCTCCCACATGCCAAAAACATGCAGGTTAGGGAGTTAAGGGGCGCTTGCGCACGCAGCGACTGGCAGCTGGTGGTTTGTCACCAGACTGCAAAACAAATCTACCTACGAGTACAAAATAAGTAATAAAAAAATAAAAAATAAAAAAAATAATGCCCAAGCCGTTTACTGCTACCAGCCCGGGGCCGCTAGGTCCTGCCAGCCGATCGGCGTAGGACGGCAGGATGATGCTCTTCTGGGTTCCGGTGTCTACGAGGAAGCGCCTCCCCAAGCGCGAGTCCGTCACGTAGAGCAGCTTGTTCTCTTCACCGGTGGTCGCAGCTGCTACCGACTGCCGGCCTTGGCGTTTCCCGAGCGCTTGAATTGGCACGGTGGCCCACATCTGTGTGCGTTCTCTCCAAAGCGGCGGTGGTAGAAGCAGAGCGTGTCTCTCTGGCGCTCCCTGACCCCCGCTGCCACTACTGTCGGTGGCTCTTCGCCTCCGCTGGTCGTCTCGCTGGGTTCC
This sequence comes from Pholidichthys leucotaenia, assembly GCA_020510985.1. Taxonomy (NCBI): domain Eukaryota; kingdom Metazoa; phylum Chordata; class Actinopteri; order Cichliformes; family Pholidichthyidae; genus Pholidichthys; species Pholidichthys leucotaenia. Next base: position 357,774,356 of record CM035842.1, on the reverse strand, counting down.
AACGCCGCCGCGTTCACTGTGAGGGCTCTGGTGGTGAGGATGATCCGATCTGCCTCCTGGGCTAGCGCACGGTAGTCACGCGCGGCCAGCAACGGCGAATTGGCAAGAACCGCTCTGGCCACTGTTGGGAGGTTCCGGAGGAAAAGGTGGGCAAACAGAAAATGCCCGTCGTCCGTGCCCATTAACGCCAACATCTTCTCCATCAGTTCGACCGCCGAACCATCTCCTAACTCGGAGTGCCTCAGGAGCCTCTCTGCTCTCTCACAGTCCGAGAGCGTGTAGCGTCGGGTCAACGCGGCCTTGAGAGCCTTATATTTGTAGTGGGCTGGAGGCTGTTGGAGCAGGCTCGCTACTTGCTGAGACGTGCGAGCATCCAGTGCTGCGACCACATAGTAATACTTGGTGTCGTCTGCCGTTATTCCCCGGAGGGCGAACTGAGCCTCGGTGTGGTGGAGCCAAGAGCGCGGGTTGTGCAGCCAAAAGTCCGGTAGTTTGACTGAAACAGCGCACGCGTTGCTGGGAGTTCCTGTCCGGGCCGTCTCTGAGATGCTTGCCACGTCGCTGGGGCTTCCCGTCCGGGCGGACTCCGGGGTTCTTGCCTCGTGTTCCATAATTCGTCAAAGGGTCACCAGCGTGGAGAGTGTAAATAACGAGGCTGATTCATGAAGCAGACGACTTTATTCACTCTCTCATCAGTCATACACAGGAAAAGCATGTCTCAATACACCATGGGTTCTCCTTTTATACCAACCGCTCATCTCATATTTGAATATTGATCCATAGTTCCTAAATCGTGTCACAGACACTTTAAAGGTGACAGCAACAACATTCTGACCTCCTGGCCAGATGTCAAACTTACTCTTGTCCCAGCTGATTGGTAGAGCCATGTGACATTAACCCAGTTATGCTATTGGCTGTCACCTGCTGTGACAGCCTTACTGGACATAGATATGTAAATAAACACTAGACAGGACACAAGCCATATACATACATAGCTTACTTATATGATTACAGTAAATACAATGAACAAAATACAATGGACAGTTGTTTGTGTATCCTGTTGTCACAATGGTGCATATTCTGTAGGTAATTATAATTACCTACAGAATATGGCACCTCCGTTTGCCATGAAAATGTTTGCCATGGCCTATCTAGTGTGTGTGTATATATATATATATATATATATATATATATATATATATACACAGTATATATATATATATATATATATATGTGTGTGTGTGTGTGTGTGTGTGTGTGTGTGTGTGTGTGTGTGTGTGTTACTGGCCACTGGAGTCCTGTCATTCAGCTGCTCAGATGTAAATATAATTATTTTGGTCCTGTAAAAAAATGAATATTTTTTTCATCAATATATTATTTTTTAAGAATATGAAGACTTGAATTTTACACCTTTCAAAGCATTTTGTTGGTGTATTTTTTAAAAATTGTTTTCATGAAAATACTGTCTAGTGCACCTGTAAATACTGAGTCAAATTAAAATTGGTGTTAAAATGGGAGCAGGACCATGTCTAAGTGTTCCATTCCATTTTCTACAGCTTTTCTGGGGTCTGGGTCGTGGAGGTAGCAGTCCAAGTAGAGATGCCCAGACCTCTCTCTCCTAGGCACCTGCTCCAGCTCTTCAGAGGGGACACAAGGCATTCCCGGGCCAGTTGGGAGACATAGTCTCTCCAGCACATCCTGGGTCTGCCCTGTGGTCTCCTCCCAGGGGACATGCTCAAAACACCTCAAGTGGGAGGCGTCCAGAAGGCATCCTGATCAGATGCTCAGACCACCTTAACTGGCTTCTTTTAATGTGGAGGAGCAGCGGCTGTACTCTGAGCCTTTCCCAGATGGCTCAGCTCCTCGCCCTATCTTTAAAGGTGTGTTCAGACCAAATGCAAATTTTTCGCACAGCACAATTACATGTTACCTCAGTGTAAACACACAAATAGACATTAATTCACTATCTGAGCGAGCTACAGACAGGTGGAGTTGCCTTTATACCTTCTGCAGCTGTGTTCTACCTGCTGTGGAAAGCCCCAAAACACTGTCATGTTTAGGTTTACGTTATCCAACGGTTCTCTCGCCTGGAAAAATTGTCCCTGCCTCCAAAACTTCAGAAGTTGACGGTTGTTTACATAGCATGTCAGTGACAGGAGTCCATGGAAGACTAACTCTGACACTCAAATTCAGCTGCAGAGCCCTTGGTCCATCTGTCTGTAGGTGAGTGGCAGTCTCATTTTCATACTAGTTCACTCTCCACTGTTGATTCAGTACTTTTATTCTAGTGATGGCAGAATCTCAAGGTCATTACTAACTAGTGCTATCCCTCAGACACGAATGTGCAAATTTTTGCGTGTTTGCTTCTTTCCATTGACTTTGTATGTATTCACGCCATGCAAAAAATTCGCTTCGCATTTGGTGTGAACGCACCTTAAGGGTGAGTCTTGGAATCTTGGGGGAGAAAGCTCATTTCAGCTGCTATTATTCTGAATCCGAGTTTCGACCAACAGCTGGACTCTCCTCTCTAGTACCTTGGCATAGACCTTCCCAAGGAGGCCAAGGTGTGTGATCCTTCTGAAGTTGGAACCACCACCCCGGTTTGCCATGCCAAAGGCACTGTCCCCAACCTCCACATGATGTTGCAGAGACGTGTCAATCATGACAGCCCCACAACATCCAGAGCCTTGAGCTACTCAGGGCAACTCTCTTCCACCCTGGGGCCCTGCCACTGAAGAGTTTTTGGCAACTTCAACAACCTCAGACCCAACGATGGGGGAGCCATCTCCCTCATCCTCAGGGTCTGCTTCCTCTGTGGAAGGCTTGTCATTGGGATTGAGGAGATCTTCAAAGAATTCCTTCCACCATTCAACAATAAAATTCCCAGTCGAAATCAGCAGTGCCCCATCCGCACTATATACAGTGTAAACAGGGAGCTGCTTTCCACTCTTGAGTCGCCAGACCCCTAAATGTATTAGGAAAAAATCTGTTATTATTATTAACCAATAAATGTGTACCTTCTTCCATGAGAAGTGAGGTAAAACTTTGCAGAATTTTACAAACCATTTTGATAGTCTCTCAGTTTGTTATGTTTTAGTTCTCGTGTTGAAACTCCAACTCTAGGCACTTCTGAAAATTTAAAATAACTTAACACTGCTACCTACATGACAGTCTATGGTTTTGAGATTTCAGATTGTGTTTTTGACAAATTTGTTGGCTGTTATGGTCTTTACAAAGAGTACCCAACAGGCTAAACTGAAAAAGAGAATCTAGAACGTTTGTCACACCAAAAATCCTGCTATGCTGTCATTTGCAAACGCCTCCTATGAAAAATTTTGTTTTGTCTTTGAGTTGTAGCCTGAGACAAAGCTCCTTTTATTAATGATAATTATCTTGGGTCAGTTTGACACAGAAGTTGTTTGCTCCCTGTACAACTTTGCATTGCAGTGACAAATGCAAACTGCAAAAAGGTCAAACAGGACTTCCAGGAAAAAAGATCTGAAAATAGCAGCAGCAGTGGCAAAGGTACCTCTGGACCTCTGGACATGGTCCAAAGGTACCGATTCCATTGCAAGTTTGTAAGCTACACTAAATCTTCCTCCAAGGCCATATCCTTGATTGCCAGAGGAGCCAAAATAAAAAAAGATATGTTTTTTTCTTGACTTATTTTTTAGAAACCAAAATGTGTTCACATTTATACATTATACAACAAATACTTTTATATTCTGACAATTAAAATCTCAGCTAACTCAATTCCTTTCATGGAAATCCCTGCATCAATGCACTTGAGGTGGTGACGCAATGAGCTTTATGATTGTTGTATCAAGATTGTTGCCATAATGACTTTTAAAGACAAATTGTAAAACCGTTGCAGAGATTAAAGTCTTTTAGTGCTTTGCAGCTTGGCATCTGATAAACCTTCAAATGCACTGGCCTATTACGTAAACTGACTTTTCTGGAGCATGTTTTGACCTCTGTGCACCTGGAGTTGTATCTCTTCAACTCACTTCTTTGCGTTTGTTGAGGGTTCACTCATACAAATCTTGAATGACATCAATTGAATATTTCCAAAATAAAAGTCAGTCATTATCTCTTTATGTCATTTAATTGTTGGATTCTTTTGTAGGTTAAAGAAAAACTGATAAATACCTGGGTCAAGAAACATTACACTTTTCATATTGCTGAACAGAACAGAAATTAAAAAAAGGAGAAAAACCTGAACCATATTTGGGCTGTTGATTACAGATTTCCCCTGACTCATTTCCCTTGAAGCACAGTTATTAGCCTTTCTCTACATAGGTACCTCCAAGGGTCACACACTTCTCCCATCATGCAGCTGTGGAGACCTCACCTATAGAAGTGCATCAGAGGCCACAACTTGACCTCAGAAATCAGCATTTCATCATGTTGGAAGTGCTCGCCTTTCAAAAATGACTTAATGGTTGGAAAGGGGTGGAAGTCAGATGGTGTGAGTCGGGCGAGTAAGGGGGGTGAGGAAGGATTTCATAGCCGCAGGACCATTTGTCTGTCTGGGCAACATCCAAGTTATGAATCGAGATGTTGTCTTGCAGGAGGCAGACACTTTTGGTCAACATGTTACATCTCCCAGTTTTGATGGCCTTCTGCAATTTCTGCAGCAGTGAAGTGTAGTAAGTCCTGGTAATTGTGGTACCCTTTACAAGGAAATCTAGTTACAAAAGACCATGAGCATGACCTTGCCCGCCAAGGGTTGGGCACGTGCCTTCTTAGGAGGTGATGAGTCATAATGCTTCCATTGCTTTGACTGCTTGACATTTTCCACAAGTGTGCGTATTGTATACTTGACTCAGGCTACATTGAGTAAGATTGTGATTTCTCAATACCCTCACTTCTCTATCCCCTCAACCCCCACCCCCCAGCCAATCACAGCAGATGACTGCCCCTTCTTGAGTCTGGTTCTGTTAGAGGTTTCTTCCTGTTAAAAGGGAGTTTTTCCTGTCCACCATCACCAAGTGCTTGCTCACAGAAAATCATGTTGGAGTCTTTCTGCAATTGTGCTGTCTGCCTGACAGTTGAAAGTGTTATGAGACAACTGTTGTTGTGAATATGCGCTATATAAATAAAATTGAATTGAACTGAATTGAATCCTTGTTTGAACATTCATCATGAGAGTCTTTTGGATTGCTCTTTGTCTGGCCCTTCACCCAGGACCTATTTGTTTTGGGAGACCCTACCAGAAGCAAATTGCCCCATCAACATAGTTCCTGGGATCATAAGGGCTCACCCCCCCCCCCCCCACCACCACCACCACCATAAGGTAGCAATCCCTCCGCCCTGGAGCCAGGCCTTGGGGATGGGCTCAACGGCAAGCATCTGGTGGCTGGGTTTCTGCCCATGGGACCCAGCCGGGCTCAGCCTGAACAAGCCACATGGGTCCGCCCGCCAGTGGGTTCTCCACCCACAGGAGGGATCATGGGGGTCTGGGGCTATTGGTTTATTTGTCAGGGACCATGTACAGAAAAAAACATTAAACAGGGTAAAGATGCTCTGTACCAGATTATAGCATTCTCACTCATTTCCATCTGTAGTCCCCCTATGTGGATCGGGTGGCAGTCAAAGGCAGAGACCTTGGTGAGCCAATCCCCAGCTTACTAAACTGACTTTTGGAGCTTGGAACGTCACCTGTTTGGTAGGGAAAGAGCTTGAGCTTGTGCATGAGGTTAATAGATACCGGCTAGATATAGTCAGGCTCACCTCGACACACAGCTAAGGTTCTGGAACCAGATTCCTGGGCAGGGGTTGGACCTTGGCCTTTTCTGGAGTTGCCCTGGGTGAGAAGCAGCAAGCAGGGGCTTGTATCCTTGTATCCTCCAATTCTGGCCTCCTTTATGTTGGGGTTCTCCCTGGTGGATGAAGGGGTAGTTTCTATGCGCCTTCGGGTTGGGGAACAGGTCCTGACCATCATTTGTGCATATGCACCAAATGATGGGCACCAAATGATGGTTCAGAGTACCCACCATTTTTGGAGTCTCTGACTGGTGTGCTGGAAAGTGCTCCTCTTGGAGACTCCATTGGCCTACTGGGGGACTTCAACGTGCACATGGGCAACAACGGTGAAACCCAGAGGGGTGTGATTAGGAGGAACAACCTGCCTGATCAGAATCCGAGTGGTGTTCAGTTACTGGACTTCTGTGCCAACCACCGTTTGTCCATAACGAACACCATATTCAAGCATAAGGATGTCCATATGTGCAATTAGCACAAGGATACCCTAGGTCGCAGGTCAGTGATCAACTCTGCTATCATGTCATCAGAGCTGCAACCGTATGTTTTGAACACTCAGGTGAAGAGAGGTGCAGAGGTGTCACCTGATCACCACCTGGTGGTGAGTTGGATCCAATGACATGAGATGATGCCATCCAGACCTGGCAGCCCAGACAGATAGTGAGCATGTACTGGGAACATCTGGCTGAGGCCCCCGTCTGAGCAATCTTCAACTCTCACCTCTGGAAGAGCTTCAACCACATTTCTAGAGAGTCTGGAGACATGGAATCTGAATGGGCCATGTCCTCCACCTCCACTGCTGAAGCAGCTGCTCAGAGCTGTGGCTGTAAGATTGTCAGTGTCTTTCATGGTGGCCATCAAGCTGAAGGAGTCCTACTGAGCTTGGTTGGCTTGTGGGACTCCTGGAGCAGCTGAGTTGCACTGGCAGACCAAGTGGCATGCAGCTCAAGTGGTTGCTGAGGCTAAAACTCAGGTGTGGGAGAAGTTCGGTGAGGCCATGAAGCAAGACTTTCAGTCGGAGTGGTGACCTAGAGGTAGAGCATCTGCCTCACAACCAGGAGGTCGGGGTTCAAGTCCCGGCTGGATCATGCCAAAGAACATATAAAAAAGAGAACTTCCTGCCGTCCACTTTGGTGCTCAACAAAAATGGAAAGAAGGGAAACATGGGCAGCAGTGGCTCAGGAGGTAGAGCGGGTCATCCAAGAAACAGAGGGTTGTCAGTTCAAATCCCGCTCTCCCCAGCCATCCTGCCATTGTGTCCCTGGGGAAGAAACTTTACCCACCTTGCCTCCAGTGTCCATGACACTGGATATGAATGTGTATAAATGTTCGGTAGGGGTCAGAGAGGCTGTTGGCACAGATTGGCAGCCACGTTGCCATCAGTCTGCCCCGGGGTAGTTGTGGCTACAGTAATAGCTTACCATTATCACTTTCTGTCTGGAATGAATGAATAATGGACTCACTGTAAGCACTTTGAGATGTCACTTGACATTTAAAGCATCATATAAATCTAATCCATTATTATTATTATTATTATAAGACTTTTGGTCGTCCTCAAAGAGATTCTGGCAAACTGTCCGGTGTCTCAGAAGGGGAAAGCAGCTCCCTGTCTACACTGTGTATGGTGCAGATGGGGCGCTACTGACTTCAACTGGGGAGATTGTAGTGCAGTAGAAGGAATACTTTGAGGATCTCCTCAATCTCACTGGCACGTCTTCCATTGCGGAAGCACAGTCTGAGGATGAGGGGGATGACTCGCCTATCACAGGGGCTGAGGTTGCCGAAGTTGTTAAAAAACTCTTCGGTGGCAGGGCAGCCAAACTCGTTCCCAGTCAGAGATGGACTCCACCAGGGCTGCCCTTTGTCACTGATCCTGTTCATAATATTCATGGACAGGATTTCTAGGTGCAGCCAAAGAACGGAGGGTGTCATGTTTGGTGACCACAGGATCTCATCTCTGCTTTTTGCAGGTGATGTGCTGTTGGCTTTATCAAGCAATGAACTATAGCCGCTGCTAGGGCTGTGCGATATGACAATATATATATTTATCGGTGACGTGATAAAAAAAATGTCTACCGTTTCATATAAAACTGTATCATTTATATTGGGATTTAAAAGACACATACCTCGTTTCTACTTGTCACCACTCTGCCTCTTCCCTGCAGTGCACCAGGTGTGTGCAATAGTGGGTTCCGGTGGCAGCACAGCAGCTAACTGCAAGCTAATGTTTTGGTCAAATAGCTGCTACTTCTGTTTGCCAGGGATGTAGGACTTTTTCCCACCGTGCTGCGGCAGAGAGAATAGTCCTTTAACCTTGTTTTAATTGGAGGTAAGTAATGTTAACGCCATCTCTAACTATAAAACAACAAATGCTAAATGATGATGCTAACTTGTCACTAATAGGCAGTGTTGGGAGTAACACATTACAAAGTAATGCGTTACTGTAACGTGTTACTGTCATGACGGCCGCTGGGCCGTCATCTGCCTCATCACCGCCAGCTGTGCACACACCGGCAGGTGCCAATCAGCGGCCTTTAAAGGCCGGCATCACTGACGGCTCAGCACGGAGTCGTCTGTCATCTTTGCCTGGAAATGAGCCAAGACCACGACCTCAAGCCAAGCCGAGAACTTCACGTCAGGACCGGTCACGTAAGAGATCTCTTCACTCATCATCCCCTAGCCTTTTCCCGTGTGCACAGGTGGACCTCCCTGGCGGCGGTAATTGTTTATGCTTGTGTGTTCCAGGGTTGCCAGGTCACCACCAGAACTGCTCAGCTCCTGTGACCAGACATCTATACTCGCACTCACACACGCATTACACTCACTCTCAATCAATAAAGAATAATTGTCCATATCTGCTTGTGTCAGCGTCTGTCTCCTGGGTCCTGAAACATGTCAGTACGACTCCGTCAAGTTGACTCAGCGGACAGTGCGCTGTCGCGCAGACTAAACACCCTTAGCGCTCGGATAGATATGATAGCACACCAACAGACGGTTATTCTTAATCAACTGACTCAAATTAACAGCCGGCTGGATCGTCTGGAAGGACACCAGATGTTTCCCCCAGCCGCCAGGGCTTCTTCAACCCCTGCAGGCTTATCGCCTGGTCTAGCTAATACACTACCTACACCTCGCCTCACCCCCGTGCCTACCCCTGCCCGGTTTAGCGGAAAACTTGGGGAAGCACGCGGTTTCATTCTACAATGTGAGTCAGTATTCCTCCGCGTCCCGGGAGACTTCGCCATTGATTCAAGTAAGATAGGATATATCATCAACTTGTTGGGGGGTAGAGCCTTAGACTGGGCATATACAGTTATGGCTAAGCCAAGTTATCCTGTGTTAACTTACCAGCAGTTTTTGGCGGAGTTTATGGACGTGTTTGATCATACGGACAGGGGTGCAGTGTTGACAGAACGGCTGTTGAGCCTGCAGCAGGGTAACAGATCCGCTGCTGACTACGCCATTGACTTCCGGGTCTTGGCCGCTGAGATTGGGTGGGGGGAGCCATCGCTTTGTGGTATTTTCCTTCACAGTCTCAACGCCGATTTGAAGGATGAGCTAGCGGCACGGGATAAACCGGACAATTTAGGAGAGCTAATTGCCCTTACTATTAGCCTAGATAGTAGGTTAAGGGAGTGAGCGGCTGAACGGCGGTCTACTTCCCGTTCGAATAAGCCCCGCCCTCGCTCCACTACCTCTCCCCTGCTCGCTCTCCCCTCGTCAGAGGAACTTCCGGAACAAGAGGCTATGGTAATAGGGCAATCAAAGGTGTCAGCGGCTGAGAGACAGCGCCGCAGGGACCTGGGCCTTTGTTTCTATTGTGGCAAGGGGTCTCATGGGGTGTTTGAATGTCCTAGTCGGTTAAAAGGGGAAGTCCGTGGATCGCAGTAGGGGGATTCACGGACAAAGAACAAAAAGAACACCTCACTAGTTTCCGCATATCTATCAGGCTACTACATAAGCATAATGAACACTCCACACTTGCTTTAGTTGACTCTGGAGCTGAGCAAAACTTTGTCTCCAGAGACCTGGCAACCCAGATAGGTCTCAGCTGTCAACCTCTAAATCCTCCTGTCAATCTCATCACCCTGTCCAAGGTGTCACTGACCACCGTTTCCCATCAGACGGCCCCCGTATCCGTGATCGTCTCGGGCAACCACAGGGAGGAGATTAGGTTTTTGATCCTGCCCGTCTCTTCCTCGCCCGTCATCCTGGGGTACCCCTGGCTTCGGCTCCACAACCCCACCATTGACTGGCAGGCAGGGAGCATTACAGCATGGAGTACATTCTGCCTGAGTGCCTGCCTTCAATGTGTGCCCCCTCTGTCACGGTGCCTCTACCCTCAACGCCACCCCTGGATCTGTCCAAGGTGCCGGAGGTTTACCACGACCTGGGGTCAGTATTCAGCAAGTCACGGGCGCTGTCCCTAACCCCCCACTGACCATATGACTGTGCTATAAATCTGAAGGCTGGGGCCCCTCTTCCTGCTAGCCGCCTGTACAGCCTATCAGCCCCGGAGCGTGAGGCCATGGATACTTATATTAAGGAATCTCTGGCCTCCGGTATCATCCGCCCGTCATCCTCGGCCGTGGGTGCCGGGTTCTTCTTCGTTGGGAAGAAGGACGGCTCATTATGCCCCTGCATCGACTTCCGGGGTCTTAACGAGATCACGGTCAAGGACAAGTATACTCTGCCTTTGATGAACACCGCCTTCGACTCCCTCCAGGGGGCGTCCTGGTTTTCCAAGCTGGATCTCAGGAATGCCTATCACCTGGTGCGCATCAGAGAAGGTGACGAGTGGAAGACGGCTTTCCGGACCCCAAGCGGACATTTCGAGTACTTGGTGATGCCGTTTGGGTTAACCAACGCTCCGGCCGTCTTCCAACTGCTGATAAATGATGTTCTTCGAGACTTCCTCAACTCATTCGTGTTCGTGTACCTAGACGATATACTTATCTTCTCCCGCACGTTGGAAGAGCACCAGGTGCACGTTCGGAGAGTGTTGCAGCGCCTCCTGGAGAACCAGCTGTTCGTCAAGGCAGAAAAATGTGAGTTTCACACCGACCGGACCTCCTTCCTTGGGTTCATCATTGCCCGGCCAAGGTCAAGGCGGTAGTGGATTGGCCCATGCCGACGTCCAGAAAGCAACTACAGGGGTTCCTGGGCTTTGCTAATTTCTATCGTCGGTTTGTGCCCAACTTCGGGAATATTGCCCGCCCTTTGACTGCTCTCACCTCCCCAAAAACCCCTTTTTGCTGGAGTGAGGAGGCGGCCAGGGCGTTTGAAGAACTCAAGGAGGAGTTTGCCTCGGCCCGTGTACTGACCCAGGTGGACCCTAACCTACAGTGCTTGGTGGAGGTGGGCGCTTCGGATTCGGGGGTGGGGGTGGTGCTCTCTCAACGTTCCCCGGAGGACGGCAAGATCCGGCCATGTGCCTACTTTTCCCATCGCCTGTCGCCAGCGGAGAGGAATTACAGCATAGGAGACAGGGAGCTCTTGGCAGTAAAGCTCGCCTTGGAGGAGTGGAGACACTGGCTGGAGGGGGCTGCTCAACCGTTCATCGTATGGACTGACCACCGCAACCTGGAGTACCTCAGGACGGCGAAGCGTTTGAATGCACGCCAGGCTCGCTGGTCTCTCTTCTTCGGCCGATTCAACTTTACCATCACCTATCGGCCGGGGAGCAAGAACGGTAAGCCGGACGCCCTCTCGCAGCAGTTCGATGCACCATCCACCGAAGATCAGGACGCACCCATCCTACCGCCCTCCTGTGTGGTGGGTGCCTTGTCCTGGGGTATTTGCAAGCGGGTCCGAAGAGTGCAGAAGACGGAGCCAGATCCGGGGGGGGGGGGGTCCCCCGGGTCGCTTATTCGTTCCTCGTTCCATTTGGGGTCAAGTGATTGAGTGGGGTCATGCTTCCAAGCTGGCGTGTCATCCGGGAGTGGGTCGGACCGTGGATCTTCTCCAGAGGACCTTCTGATGGCCAGGGCTGCGGAAGGATGTCTTAAGTTATGTCCGGGCCTGCGCTCAATGCGCCACTGGGAAAACGTCATCTTCCCCCCCGGCGGGCCTGTTACATCCTCTGCCCGTTCCTTCTCGCCCCTGGTCCCATGTTGCCATGGACTTTGTGACTGGCTTGCCCCCCTCTGATAACTTCACCACCGTTTTGACGATTGTGGACCGTTTTTCGAAGGCGGCCCATTTTGTGCCCCTTCGGGGGTTGCCTTCGGCTCAGGAAACAGCGGACCTCCTTGTCCAGCATGTGGTCCGCCTTCACGGCATCCCCGCTGACATAGTGTCTGACCGGGGGCCACAGTTCATCTCCCAAGTTTGGAAGGCGTTCTGCGCAGCATTGGGAGCCACAGCCAGCCTCTCCTCTGGGTATCATCCACAGAGCAACGGCCAGTGCGAACGGGCTAACCAGGAGCTAGAGGCTGCGCTGCGTTGTGTCATCTCCTCCTGTTCTTCTTCATGGAGCAAGCATCTACCTTGGATTGAGTACGCCCATAACACCACGGTCTCTTCGGCCACGGGACTTTCCCCCTTCAAGGCGTCGCTCAGATTTGATCCACCACTGTTCCCTGAGGAGGAGAGGGTGGTAGCGGTCCCTTCTGTACAGACCCATGTCAGGCGCTGTCGGCGAGTCTGGTCCATCACTCACAGGGCCCTTCTGAGGACCACTGAGCGCAACATCCAGGTGGCCAACCATCATAGGAGGCCCACCCCGGACTACAAGGTGGGTCAGAAAGTGTGGTTGTCTACTCGGAACATCGGTGTGCCGGCTGAGAAGCGCAAGCTAACTAAGCGCTTCATCGGTCCCTACACCATCTCTCGTATTGTCAATCCTGTATCTGTGCGTCTGTCTCTCCCCCTTCTATGCGCATCTGCCCCACCTTTCATGTCTCCCAGGTCAAGCCATACATCTCTGATCCCTTGTGCCCGCCCCCCGCGGCCCCTGCCCCCCCGAGGATGATCGATGGCCATCCAGCTTGGGGGGTGACTGCCATCCTGGACGTTCGCCGGCGGGGCCGAGGTCTTCAGTACTTGGTGGACTGGGAGGGCTTTGGACCGGAGGATCATTCTTGGATTCGCCCAGCGTTGATCCTGGATAAGCAGTTGATCCGCGACTTCCATTGGGCGAATCCAGGTAGAATTGGGCAGGTGCCTGGAGGCACTGCTAGAGGGGGGAGTACTGTCATGACGGCCGCTGGGCCGTCATCTGCCTCATCACCTCCAGCTGTGCACACACCGGCAGGTGTCAATCAGCGGCCTTTAAAGGCCGGCATCACTGACGGCTCAGCACGGAGTCGTCTGTCGTCTTTGCCTGGAAATGAGCCAAGACCACGACCTCAAGCCAAGCCGAGAACTTCACGTCAGGACCGGTCATGTAAGAGATCCCTTCACTCATTATCCCCTAGCCTTTTCCCGTGTCCACAGGTGGACCTCCCTGGCGGCGGACCAGACTCCCCGACCAACGGGGCATCGCCTCCTCCATCGCGGAGTTCCTCCTCACCCCCACAACTTCGGGCACCACGAGCACCACGAGCACCACGTCGCACGGGCACTCGGAGCCAGCAGAACACATCCTGTGGCACATGCAAGTAAGCCTAAACCATCTACAATTACCCGCCATCGCCGAACAGCTGTAATTGTTTACGCTTGTGTGTTCCAGGGTTGCCAGGTCGCCACCAGAACTGCTCAGCTCCTGTGACCAGACATCTATACTCGCACTCACACACGCATTACACTCACTCTCAATCAATAAAGAATAATTGTTCATTTCTGCTCGTGTCAGCGTCTGTCTCCTGGGTCCTGAAACATGTCAGTTACAAAGTAATGCATTACTGTAACGCCACTACTTTGCAGTAATGTGCTGCATAACGAAATTACTATTTAAAAAATAGTACTTTTAAATAGTAACTATTTAAAACTTGCGTTACTTGTTTTATTAATATGGATAGATATTTTGTAGTGCAAATAAATATTATTCTGCTGCCATAGTCGCTAAAGTCCAAAAGAAAAATAGCCGTGCTTCTAAAACTAAATCCATCCCCGAACACAGCTGTGGACAAAATTGTTGGTACCCTTCTGTTAATGAAAGAAAAACCCACAATGGTCACAGAAATAACTTCAATCTGACAAAAGTGGTAATAAATAAAAAGTCTATGAAAATTAACCAGTGAAAATCAGACAATGCTTTTTGAATTGTGGTTCAACAGAATTATTTTAAAAAACAAACTCATGAAACAGGCCTGGACAAAAATGATGGTACCCTTAACTTAATATTTTGTTGCACAACCTTTTGAGGCAATCACTTGCAATCAAACAATTTCTGTAACTGTCAATGAGACTTCTGCACCTCTCAGCAGGTATTTGGGCCCACTCCTCATGAGCAAACTGCTCCAGTTGTCTCAGGTTTGAAGGGTGCCTTCTCCAGATGGCGTGTTTCAGCTCCTTCCACAGATGTTCAATAGGATTTAGATCAGGGCTCATAGAAGGCCACTTTACAATAGTCCAATGTTTGGCTCTTAGCCATTCTTGGGTGTTTTTAGCTGTGTGTTTTGGGTCATTATCCTGTTGCAAGACCCATGACCTGCGACTGAGACCAAGCTGTCTGACACTGGGCAGCACATTTCTCTCTAGAATACCTTGATAGTCTTGAGAGACACCCTGTGCCAGATGCAGCAAAGCAGCCCCAGAACATAACAGAACCTAGTCCATGTTTCACAGTAGGGACAGTGTTCTTTTCTTGGTATGCTTCATTTTTGTGTCTGTGAACATAGAGCTGATGTGCCTTGCCAGAAAGTTCCAGTTTTGTCTCGTCTGTCCATAGGACATTCTCCCAGAAGCTTTGTGGCTTGTCAACATGCAGTTTGGCAAATTCCAGTCTGGCTTTTTTATGATTTGTTTTCAACAGTAGTGTCCTCCTTGGTTGTCTCCCATGAAGTCCACTTTGGCTCAAACAATCACGGATGGTGCGATCTGACACTGATGTACCTTGACCTTGGAGTTCACCATGAATGTGTTTAGAGGTTGTTCTGGGCTCTTTTGTTACCATTCTTCATCAAGTTTCTTCCTGTGGCCACGTGCAGGGAGGTTGGCTACAGTCCCGTGGATCTTAAATTTCTGAATAATATGTGCAACTGTAGTCACAGGAATATCAAGCTGCTTGGAGATGGTCTTATAGCCTTTACCTTTAACATGCTTGTCTATAATTTTCTTTCTAATCTCCTGAGACAACTCTCTCCTTTGTTTCCTCTGGTCCATGTTTAGTGTGATACACACCATGTCATCAAACAGCACAGTGACTACTTGTCACCCTTTAAATAGGCCGACTGACTGATTACAAGTTTGTAGACACATGTGATGCTAATTAGAGGACATATCTTGGTTGAACATGTCCCGATGGTCACATTATTTTCAATCTTTTCTAGGGGTACCATCATTTTTGTCCAGGCCTGTTTCATGAGTTTGTTTTTTAAAGTAATTCTGTTGAACCACAATACAAAAGCATTGTCTGATTTTCATTGGTTAATTTTCAAATAATTTTTATTTATTACCACTTTTGTCAGATTCAAGTTATTTCTGTGACCATTGTGGGTTTTTCTTTCATCAACAGAGGGGTGCCAACAATTTTGTCCATGTGTGTATATATACAGTCAAATTTTCATAACAAACTAGATTGTAGGGAGCTTGAAATGAAGAAGCGATGTGATTTTATAAATCAAGTTTTATGATCAGCTTCCTGTCCCTAACATGTCTCATCTCGATGCAGAAGCAGAATAAGAGAGGTCGAGCGCAGTCAGACCTTCATACTTATACCCACACTCAACAAAAGACATTGCATATCAAAGCTGATATCCCGCATTAGCGTAATCCCTCTCCATTGTCCTCTCTCTCCTCCACCTGACCCTGGGTGGTCAGGAAGTTCGATCAGGTCTCCACCGCTGCGACTCCGTCTGCTCCTTGATCTTCGTCGGTGGTCGAGACCTCTTGTCCTGCTCTGAGACGTGAGGTCATTCTACATATGCAATCTCTAAACATTCCACTTATGTCTATACATATGTAGGTATGGATATATGAATAATATAAGCCACAGCCCCCCCCCCAAACGTCTAAGAAAAGGACAATCAAATTAAGTTTACAGCTTAAGATAACATCCATGACATATTATACTGTTATACATCTCGACAGGAAAAAGGAAAAAATATCTTCAGCAGTCATGTTAACCTTCAAGTTATGCAGCATGATCCTGTTAAAAATTCAGTGGTAACAACAACAGCATAATTAATGTCACAAGTCAGCCTTAAAACTGCAACGGCACAATCCGACAACATAGTTAACAACTCTTTGTCAATTTTACATCAGTCTATGTGTCATCTGGGTTTTAATCTTCTCCCGAATCTGCTGTAGGCCCGCTTTGGCGTCCTGGCGGGACCGTTCTGTAAGGGATCTGCAGCTTGGGGAGGAGAGTGGTTATTTGTTCCCTGCAGGGGGGCTGAATCTTTTCTCTTGGGGGGTCTACCCCGCCGAGGCGCTCTCGCCACCCGTGCAGGCTCATCGCTCAGCAAGAAAGCAGGTTTAAGTCTGTCAATGCTGACTGTTTCTTTTCTGTCCCCTAAATCAAGCACAAAATGCTTATCACCAGGTTCCGGCACTCTGTATGGTCCGTCGTATGGAGGGCGGAGGGTTGGTTTTAAAGCTTCGTGCCTAACAAAAACGAACTCGGCGTTTTTCAAAGCTTGGGGGACAAAAACCCGCGGAAAAGAGTGATGTACGGGTCCGGGGAGCGTGTCCAGTCCCGTGCTGCTTAGGGGCCTCAGGGCTGGTAGGTGCCCGGGCTCTGGATGTTCTGGTAAGAACTCACCTGGGAGCCTGAGAGGTTGTGCAAAAACTAATTCTGCCGGGGAGGCGTCTAGATCCTCCTTAGGCGCAGAACGCAACCCTAATAAAACCCAGGGAAGTTTATTCACCCAATCTGTATCCGTTAGTGAGGTCCTGAGGGCGGCCTTTAAAGACCTATGAAAACGCTCGAATAAGATAAGATAAGATAAGATAAGATAAGCCTTTATTAGTCCCACAACGGGGAAATTCCAGGATTGCAACAGCACAGGGATAGCAACACTCAGAGCAACAATCAGAAGGCAAGAAAAAACAAGCAAGCAAGAGCAGCTAATATACATATGTACATATTACTATAAAATATATATATACACACACACACACAGACACACAGTGCAGAGCATTGTAGCTGGATGGAATAAATATATGAATATATGAACACACAGTGCAGAGCATTGTAGCTAGATGGAATAAATATGTAAATATATAAACACCCACAGTACGGAGCATTGCAGCTAGGTGGAATAAATATGCAAGTATATAAACACACACAGTGCGGAGCAATGTAGCTAGATGGAATAATATGTAGATATATAAAAACACAGTGCGGAGCATTGTAGCTAGATGGAATAAATATATAGATATATAAATATAAACACACCCAGTGCAGAGCATTGTAGCTAGATGGAATAAATATGTAAATATATAAACACACACAGTGCAGAGCATTGTTGCTAGGTGGGATGAAACAGCATAACCGTCTATTTAGTTATCCTACATGGTATGATTATGTGCCCATACATATTCTCACCCTCCATAGCGACCGGTATGTTCCTAGTTGTAGTTGAATAACCCATTAGCCTGAGGGTGATACGCGGTGGTGCGATGAATTGTCGCCCCTAACCTGCTGGCCATGGCTGACCACAGCTCTGAGACAAATTGAGGCCCCCTATCGGACATGATGTCCGATGGGACACCGAAACGCGCCACCCAGTTTGTTAAAAAAACGCGAGCGACTTCCGCGGCTGTGGTTGACGCCAGCGGGACCGCCTCCAGCCAGCGCGTGGTACGGTCTACCATTGTTAGCAGGTGTGTGAACCCTTGCGACGATGGTAGTGGGCCCACGAGGTCAACGTGTACGTGGTCAAACCTCCTGGCTGGAATTCGGAAAGGTTCTAGAGGAGCTTTTGTGTGTTTGTGTATTTTGGCGCGTTGGCAAGACATGCAAGTCCTTGCCCATTCCTTTACATTTTTACGCAGGCCCGGCCAAACAAACTTCTCCGCGACCATTTTAACCGGGGCGCACACCCCTGGGTGCGCGAGGGAGTGAACCGAGTCAAAAATGCGGCGGCGCCACGCAGCTGGAACCACCGGGCGAGGCCGGCCGGTTGACACGTCGCAGATTAGGGGGGGGAACGCCGTCACGCAAACCCCTTTCCTCCAGTCTTAACCCTGTTGGTCCAGACTGGAGCGTGCGCACGTCCGCGTCACTGCTTTGTTCCGCTGCCATGGCCGCGTAATCTATCCCTACGTGGATTGGGGCCGCGTACGCGTCCGCGTTGGCCATGAGTTCTGCGGCTGGGGTAGTATAATCTGCTTCCTCGCGCTCTGACGATGTCACAGCGCGGGAGAGGCAGTCTGCTACCACATTAAGCTTGCCTGCCACATGTCGAATATCTGTGGTGAACTCTGAAATTGTGGCTAGTTGTCTTTGTTGCCTGCCTGACCATGGTTCTGAAATTTTAGCCATCGCAAAAGTGAGTGATTTGTGGTCTACAAAAGCCGTGAAACGCCGCCCTTCCAGCCAGAACTGGAAGTGGCGGATGGATAAATGAAGCGCTAGCAGCTCCCTGTCAAAAGTGCTGTATTTGCACTCGGTTTGGTTTAAAGATTTACTAAAAAATGCTAACGGTTGCCAGGTTCCGCCAACATGCTGTTCTACGACTGCCCCTATGGCCAGGTCTGAAGCATCTGTGGTTAACGCTATGCGGGCCGAGGGATCGGGGTGAACCAACAATGTGGCATTCGGTAGTGCACTTTTTACTTCCGCGAAGGCGCGTTCCCGCTCCGGGGTCCATTCGACCGCGTTGGAGGGCTTTTGTTTTCTGAGCGCGGCATATAGGGGCTGCATGAGTTGAGCTGCGCGGGGGAGGAAACGGTTGTAAAAATTCACCATTCCTAAAAATTCT
This sequence comes from Pholidichthys leucotaenia, assembly GCA_020510985.1. Lineage (NCBI taxonomy): Eukaryota > Metazoa > Chordata > Actinopteri > Cichliformes > Pholidichthyidae > Pholidichthys > Pholidichthys leucotaenia. The sequence continues at coordinate 357,755,562 of CM035842.1, read as the reverse complement.
TGTAGCGATCTGACCGTTTGTGGTCGTGGGAAATTTGCTACCGCGCGCACTTTGTGCGGCAATGAAACTGCCCCCTCTGGTGAAACTCTGTGTCCCAAAAAATCAATTTGTGACACGCCGAATCGGCATTTGGCTGGGTTGATTATTAACCCGTGCTCTTCTAGTCTCCGAAAAACTGTAGTGAGGTGTTGTTCGTGTTCTTCCTCTGACGAGCTGGCTACCAGAATATCGTCGAGGTAGACGAACACGAAAGGGAGGTCGCGTAATACCGCGTCCATCATACGCTGAAAAGTTTGAGCAGCGCCTTTGAGGCCAAACGGCATTCGTAAAAATTCAAAAAGACCAAAAGGGGTTATTACAGCCGTTTTGGGAACGTCCTCCGGTCGAACCAGAACTTGGTGGTAGTCGCGGACCAGGTCTATTTTAGAGAAAATGCGCGCACCCACCAGATGTAGTGAAAAATCTTGGATGTGCGGGATTGGGTAGCGGTCGTGCGCTGTCGCATTGTTTAATCTGCGGTAATCACCGCAAGGTCTCCAAGAACCGTCGGTTTTCGGGACCATATGTAGTGGTGATGCCCAAGGGCTTTTCGAGCGCCGAATAATGCCCAATTTTTCTAGGCTGGCAAACTTGTCGCGTGCTATTTTTTTTTTTTTTTTTTTTTTTTTTTTGCTATGGCGAGCTTGGTCGCGTCTAAGCGCCGAGCTTTGGCAAAAACAGGTGGGCCTGTTGTGGGGATGAAGTGTTCAACCCCGTGTTTCGCTACTGTTGCTGAAAATTTTTTCTCCTCTCGGCGCCACACCAGTAGGCTGCCTTTTGCAACAGCGGCTCGATTCCGAGTTTTTTTTCCCTTCCTCTCTCTTTTGATCACTTTTTTTTTCACCCCACTTATATCACGGACACACAGATCGTCCCAAATGTCTCCTGAGCCGGTGGACGGAGCCACTGTTTATAGCAGGATACGATACAACAGGGAAGAGCTGCTAGCATTTAACCACCACCCGGTCCCACTGGAAAAACTCGACATACCGAGAGAATTGAGGCGAAAGCGTCGCGGCTGCCGGGCTGGAGTAAGGCGGAGGACAAAAAATATAAGGTACAGACCCTCCCTTCCATCTGTTGTCATGGGAAATGTACGGTCAATACTGGGAAAGTTAGATGAGCTAGCGGCTATCTCCCGTTACGATAGCACTTACCGGGAGTGCTCTCTCCTTTTGTTTACTGAGACGTGGCTAACTGAACTAGCAGCAGATGCTAACATTGAGCTGGAGGGTTTTCACATGATACGAGCTGACCGAACACCAGAGAGTGGCAAAACTAGGGGCGGTGGAGTGATAATGTATGTTAACAACAACTGGTGCAGACCGGGACATATCACTGTTAAACAACGACACTGCAGCAAAGACATTGAGTTGCTAGCTGTTAGCATGAGGCCTACATATCTCCCGAGAGAACACTCACACGTGATCTGCATTGTTGTTTATGCAAATCCGACGGCGAACGCTGGGACAGCGCGTGACGTCATCCATTCAGTAACCAGCAGGCTGCAGACAGAACACCCAGATGCTCTTCTCCTCATCTCAGGCGATTTCAACCACGTTTCACTGTCTCCCATTCTGCCCACTTTCACCCAGTATGTCACATGCCACACTAGAGACAATAAAACACTGGATTTGTTCTACGCAAACACTAAGGAGGCGTACACCTCATCACAACTCCCCCCACTTGGGAGATCGGATCACAACTTGGTTCATCTCCGACCAGTGTACAAACCCCTAGTGCACAGACAACCTCCGGCCATGCACACTGTGGAGTTATGGTCTGAGGAGACAATGGACACTCTAAAGGACTGTTTTGAAGCCACTGCCTGGAAGCAGCTCTGCGATCCACATGGTGAGGACATCGATGGCCTCATTCACACCTTCACGGGCTACCTCAGCTTCTGTGTGGACAAATCCGTTCCCACCAAGACCATACGACGTCACTCAAACAACAAACCCTGGATCAACCCTGAGATAAAAACACTTCTGAGAGAGAAGAAGAGGATCTTCAGGTCGGGGAACAGGGAGATGCTGAAGTCCGTACAGAGGGAGCTGAGGAGAAAGATCAGAGAAGGCAAGGACAGCTTCAGGAAGAAGATGGAGGACAAGCTGCAACAGAGCGACATCAGCGGGGTCTGGAGAAACCTCAAAACCATCTCGGGGCTCCAGAATACCTCCCCCCAGGCCACGGGGGCAGGGAGTGGGCGAACAACCTGAATCTGTTTTTCAATAGATTTGACCAACCGCCCTCCCCCCTGTCTGCACAACAACCACTGCTGCCTCTAAGAAATCAAGTCCTGCTGCCCACTCCCCACTCCACCGACACCCCCCCCCCACTCCCAACACACAGCCCCCCATCCTGACCCTGACCAAGACCCAGGTGAGGACGGAGCTGAGGAAGATCAAGGCGAGGAAGGCGTCGGGACCGGACGGCATCAGCGCAAAGCTCCTCAAGTCCTGTGCAGACCAGCTGTGTGGGATTGTGACGTATATCTTCAACATGAGCCTGAAACTGGGGAGGGTACCACAGCTGTGGAAAACATCTTGTGTGGTACCTGTACCAAAAACTTCCCACCCCAAAGACCTGAACAGCTACAGACCGGTGGCCTTGACGTCCCACTTGATGAAGACCCTGGAGAGACTGCTCCTTGCTCATCTCCGCCCCCTGGTGGAACCAGCGATGGATCCACTCCAGTTCGCCTACCAGCCTCCTTCACCGTTCTCTGTCCCACCTGGAGAAGCCCGGGAATATGGTGAGGATCATGTTCTTTGACTTCTCCAGTGCTTTCAACACCATCCAACCAATGATCCTGAAGGACAAGCTGCTGCGCGCAGGGGTGGACCAGCACCTGTCATCATGGATCCTGGACTACCTCACGAACCGGCCTCAGTTTGTGAGAATCCGGGACTGTGTTTCCGACACGATCATCAGTAGCACGGGGGCCCCCCAGGGAACGGTGCTGGCTCCCTTCCTGTTCACTCTTTATACTGCGGACTTCTCACACAACACAACACATTGCCATCTACAGAAGTTCTCTGATGACTCTGCGATCGTTGGTCTCATCTCCAACGGAGATGAAGCTGAGTACAGAGGGCTTATCCAGGACTTTGTGGACTGGTGCCATCGGAACTGCCTCCAGATCAACGCGAGGAAAACTAAGGAGCTGGTGGTGGACTGCCGCAGGCATGGGCAGCCCCTCACAGCACCAGTAAATATACAGGGAACAGACATCGAGATGGTGACATCCTATAAGTACCTGGGTATTCATCTGAACAATAAACTAGACTGGTCACACAATACTGACGCACTCTACAAGAAGGGACAGCGCAGGCTGTTCCTGCTGAGGAGACTCAGGTCTTTTGGTGTACAAGGGGCGCTGCTGAAGTCATTCTATGACACGGTGGTGGCATCAGCCATCACTTTTGGAGTGGTCTGCTGGGGCAGTGGCATTACTGCAGCCGATAGGAAGAGACTGAACAAACTGATTAAGAAAGCTAGCTCTGTCCTGGGGCAGCGCCTTGATCCGATGGAGGAGATAGGAGAGAGAAGGACGGTGGCTAAACTGTCATCTCTGCTGGAGTCCGAGTTCCACCCTATGCAGGACATACTGGATGCACTGAGGAGCTCATTTAGCAGCAGACTACATCATCCCAGGTGCACAACCGAGAGGTTTCGTAGGTCCTTCCTACCAACGGCTGTCAGACTGTACAACTTAAGCAGGGCTGCTCGCAGAGATAGCAAAAAGACGTAACAAACTAATAGTTTTTTTGAATGCAAAAGATGCAATAGACTTACACAATGGTCCTCTCTGGCATACAACTAGGAACATACCGGTCGCTGTGGAGGGTGAGAATATGTATGGGCACATAATCATACCATGTAGGATAACTAAATAGACGGTTATGCTGTTTCATCCCACCTAGCAACAATGCTCTGCACTGTGTGTGTTTATATATTTACATATTTATTCCATCTAGCTACAATGCTCTGCACTGGGTGTGTTTATATTTATATATCTATATATTTATTCCATCTAGCTACAATGCTCCGCACTGTGTTTTTATATATCTACATATTATTCCATCTAGCTACATTGCTCCGCACTGTGTGTGTTTATATACTTGCATATTTATTCCACCTAGCTGCAATGCTCCGTACTGTGGGTGTTTATATATTTACATATTTATTCCATCTAGCTACAATGCTCTGCACTGTGTGTTCATATATATATTCATATATTTATTCCATCCAGCTACAATGCTCTGCACTGTGTGTCTGTGTGTGTGTGTGTGTGTATATATTTTATAGTAATATGTACATATGTATATTAGCTGCTCTTGCTTGCTTGTTTTTTTTTTTGTTTTTTTTTTCTTGCCTTCTGATTGTTGCTCTGAGTGTTGCTATCCCTGTGCTGTTGCAATCCTGGAATTTCCCCGTTGTGGGACTAATAAAGGCTTATCTTATCTTATCTTAATTTGGGAACTGTGAGTGCTGGAAATTGGGTGAGGAGTTGGTCAAACTTACCTCCTGCTGTGGTGACGCTGGCCTGCACGGGTGGTGGAGAGACTCGAGCTGAGCAGGGGATAGAAGAAAATGAAGAAAATTGCAAGATCGACTAACAACCCATGTGCACACAAGAAATCAGCGCCCAACAAGTTATAACTCACTGCCGCTATAATAAATGTCCACCTATAGTTGCGGCCGTGAATGGACAGAGGTAGGTTTCTTTCACCAAAGGTGTCGATGATCGAGCCGTTAGCTGCCATCGCTCCGTTTCCACGGGGTCCCATTGCCCGGTCTGCGTTGGACGGGGTGATGAAGCTCACCTGAGCTCCAGTGTCGATGAGGAACTGTCTCCCGGAGTGTCCGTCAGTCACGTAGAGCAGCTTGTTTGTCTCGCCGAGAGCCGTAGCTGCTAAAGGTTCCGGGCTTTGGTGTTTTCCCGAGCTCTTGAAATTGCAGGGGGGCACGCATTTGTACGCCCTCTCGGCGAAACGTTGGTGATAATAGCAGAGGTCGTTCCACTTGCTGCACCTTGGTCGCGTCGCTGCCATGGTGGGCGGGCTCTGCTCTGTTGTCTGTGGTTCTCCGCTGCACTGGGCTTCCGCGCCGAGATCTGTAGATGCTGCTGTGGCCGTCTGTTCACCGCAGGAGTTGATGAGCCGCTGCGCTTCTCGGGCCAGCGCGCGGAATTCCTGCTGGGTGCTGCACCGCATGTTGGCCAGGGTCCCTCTCATGTACGACGGCAGAGTGCTGAGGAAGATATGTTGAAAGAGGAAGTTGTCATTGTCTGCCTCCCTCAGCTGCAGCATGTCCTCCATGAGGGCCATCGGTCTGTGTCCTCTGTGGCCGTGAGTCGCCAGAATCCTCCCTGCTCTTTCCTCGGCTGAGGGGACGAAGCTCTCGATGAGGGTCGCCTTCAGTTCTTTGTACTTGTCGTGGGCGGGCGGTTGTTGTATCACGCTCCGCACGCATCTTGATGTGGCGGCATCGAGTCTGGCGACGATGTGGTAAAATTTTGTTTCATCCGCCGTTATCCCCGCCAGTGCAAACTGAGCCTCAGCTTGCTGGAACCACGAGCTCGGGTCGTTTTGCCAGAACTCTGGGAGTTTGACGGTGACGGCGCTTGCCTGGGCCGTCTCTGATGTGTCTGCAGGGCAAGAACGCCTTTCTTCCGTTCTCGCGGCGGGGCTGGGGACGGTGCTCGGTTGAGCCCTCTCTGACGATTCTGCTGTGGGGGAACGTCTTCCATCCGTTCCCGTCTGCGTTGGCGACGGCGCTTGCCTGGGTCGCCTCTGATGAGCTTGTAGCGGGAGAACGTCTTTGGTCCATCCTCACATCTGGTCACCAATGTAGGGAGCTTGAAATGAAGAAGCGATGTGATTTTATAAATCAAGTTTTATTATCAGCTTCCAGTCCCTAACATGTCTCATCTTGATGCAGAAGCAGAATAAGAGAGGTCGAGCACAGTCAGACCTTCATACTTATACCCACACTCAACAAAGGACATTGCATATCAAAGCTGACATCCCGCATTAGCGTAATCCCTCTCTATTGTCCTCTCTCTCCTCCACCTGACCCTGGGTGGTCAGGAAGTTCGATCAGGTCTCCACCGCTGCGACTCCGTCTGCTCCTTGATCTTCGCCGGTGGTCGAGACCTCTTGTCCTGCTCTGAGACGTGAGGTCATTCTACATATGCAATCTCTAAACATTCCACTTATGTCTATACATATGTAGGTATGGATATATGAATAATATAAGCCACATAAGGTGCTTTTCCACTAGGGTCAGTACGGTATGGTTTGGGACGGGACGGGACGGTACAGTTCGGCCCGCTTTGTGTTTCCACTGCACTAGGTCCCACTTGAAATGGGTGGGAATAGTTACAGGGGAGGCGGCACAATCCTCTCCCTCCCGTTAAGTAAAACAAGCGTAACTGGCGTAAAACAAGCGTAACATTACGCAAAACACAAGCTAGCAGGATACGAGGCGTCTGCGTTCTCTGGCTTTTTTTGCCAGAATAAAGACAGAAAAGGAGAACAGAAGGCAAAGGTGGTGATACGACACACTCTGGAAAAGTACTGGAGCGTTTAGGAAACCTTAGAGTAGTACAAAGGGGAAGACATGAGGATACGAACTCCATCACGTATGACAGTAAGCTAATGATTGCTAATGCTACTTTGCTTTTAAGTCCGTCGTACAACATTGTAATGTCGGCAAGTTATCGATATTAGGTACTAAAATATGTATTCTCTGTGTGTGTGTTTCAGATGGCTCTCTTGTGTATCTCTTCAAACCATCGGTCTGAACGTTCAACACAGTGATGTCACCACAGCTTCACGAACGCGAAGTGGTTACAGAACTGCAGAATATCTGTAGAAATGTTTAGCTTTCTGTGCAACAAATTGCTCTGATCTGTGTCAAAATCATGGAGAGACCATTGAGACGTCATGGGATTTATCTGCTCCAGCCAGTGGTGTCGTGGCAAAACATGGATCAGCTAGGTGCCATATTGTAGTATATGAGCCGTAAAATATATATTTCAACAGGTAAACAGTGCTGAGTTAGGCATAAGATATATTTAACAATTATGATGCATTTTAAGCCAAAACAAATGGATCTAGGATTAAAAGTAATTAAAATAATGCAGTCACAAGGTTACATGGAGAAATACATGGATTAACTGGAAATGTATCATATTGAGTATTGCTGACTACATGTAGATATTGTATAAATATGTATTCTCTGCATTAGCAGAGAACTATACATGTATTCATATACGTAGTATTGCCCTGGGAATTTGGACAATAAACCTTTGTACTTTTGCAGGTGTGTCTCTACTTTTGTTTTATGTGTGAAGGTTACCACCAAGTGACATAAATACTAAAAGATTGGAAAAAGCTGTCTAAGAACAATCCAGCAGTTTGAGAAATCACTTTTGGTTTGGTGTAAGTCTGCCAACAGAATTATGAACCATAAAGCAGTTTGTGTTAAAATGTTAAATCCCATTAAACCTGAACTCAGGGGTGTCTAATCATGTGTCATGGAGGGCCAAGACCCTGCAGGTTCTCTCTTCTATCCCATTATTAGGAAATATAGATGCTAATATGGCCCAGAATTCCTCCATATACTGGGACTATCACTAAAGTGTGCAGTGTCTTCTGCACTGGCACATTCAACAATACAGTCTTCAGCAAATAATTGTTTTGGTTACTTTTCTTAAAAATGAGCCATTATTTTCAAAGTCACTGAAAAATGGTTTGTACTGTTGACTCTTTTCCCACCGGTGTCTTAACAGACAAAACAGAAAATCATGATGCAAACACATAAATCACTAAATTGTTTATTACAATCAGCAGCAAATTCCAGATTATTTAGAATGTGCAAAATTCAAACTGTAAAAAAAAAAAAAAGAAAAGAAACTGGAATGAGTCGCTGCCTCACTGAGAAGCAACTGGATCGGCCCCTCGTACTGGTCCCGGTTCAGCAGATCTTCAGCCTGCATCTTTGTAAATAGTGAGGCAAGGTCCGGTTTGAGTAGATCGTTTTCCCCTTGCCTAGATGAAAGACAGAAATAGGTGGTGGATAATTAAAGCAAGTTTAAAACATATTTGAGAAATGAATGAATCTTTATAGAGAGAGAGAGATCGAGAGATCGACAGACGGATTGGAGCAGCATCTGCAGTGATGCGGACGTTGTACCGGTCTGTTGTGGTGAAGAGGGAGCTTAGTTCTAAGGCAAAGCTGTCGATTTACCAGTCAATCTACGTTCCTACTCTCACCTATGGTCACGAGCTTTGGGTAATGACCGAAAGAACGAGATCGCGGATACAAGCGGCTGAAATGAGCTTTCTCCGTAGGATTGCTGGACTCACCCTCAGAGATAGGGTGAGGAGCTCAGTCATCCGGGAGAGGCTCAGAGTAGAACCGCTGCTCCTCCACATTGAAAGGAGTCAGTTGAGGTGGTATGGGCATCTGATTAGGATGCCTCCTGGACGCCTCCCACTTGAGGTGTTTCAGGCACGTCCCACTGGGAGGAGACCCCGGGGCAGACCCAGGACTCGGTGGAGAGACTATGTCTCCCAGCTAGTCTGGGAACGCCTTGGTATCCCCTCTGAAGAGCTGGAGCAGGTGGCTGGGGAGAGGGAAGTCTGGGCTTCTCTGCTTGAACTGCTGCCTCCGCGACCCGGACCTCCGGAAAAGCGGTAGAAGATGGATGGATGGATGGATGAATCTTTATTTCGGATAGATTAGATTAAAAGATTAAAAGAAAGGAACAGAATAATATAACAAAGGGGAAAAAAATCCAACAAGGCCAAATTAAACAGCAACTCCTCGGATTATACAGTTCAACATAAGTTACCCGAAATGGGTGATGGCTGAAGCCGCAGCTTATATTGTCCACCCATGTTCCATCTAAGAATTCAAAAGGAAAATAAAATAAAAGTGTTTACAAATCAGAACAAAGCTAAGACAAAACGTGACAAAAAACTAAGCAACAGCACAACACAGACTGGATATGATCATCCTTATGTGATTTTACATGCCATCTAGTATATATGTTTGGAGTATTTCTTCCTTTAGTTTTTGTTTAAATTGTCAAAGCGTTGTACATGATTTTAATTTAGGTCCAAAAGCGTTCCACAGTCTGACTCCTTGCACTGAAACACAGTGTTGCTTGGTGGTAGTTCTCACTGAAGGTTTTTGAAATATACATGTTCCTCTGAAATGATATTGTTTCTCCCTTATTTGAAACAACTTTTGGATATTTGCAGACAGTGATAGATTCTTAGCTTTAAACATTATTACTGCGGTTTTAAAATCAACCAGATCTTTCAATTTGAGAGCTTTTAATTTAAGAAAAAGTGGGTTTGTTGGTTCCCTGTAAGCAGCTTTGTTTATTATTCTAATAGCTCTCTTCTGAAGCATCAAGACTGGATATATGTTTGTTTTGTACTGTATGTATTTCCCCATACTTCAGTACAATATGTCATGTATGGGAGTATTAATGAATGATACAAGGTATATAGTGTGGGTTGATTCAGCAAATAGTTCACTCTGTGTAGTATTGCAATTGATTTGCATATTTTACCTTTAATATACAGTAATTAATATGTGACCTCCAACACAGTTTACTATCAATTATTACTCCAAAGAATTTAATTTCGGTTACCCTTTCAATCTCTACACCATTTACACTGAGTTTAGATACTGAGTTGTTGTGATGGTGTGAAATAACGTTATCAGTAAAAGTTTAGGCACTGCTGTGTCACCCTGGTTTCAAGTGTGGGTGGTGTTTTGTGCTTGTATTGCTAAAATATAAAAGGAAGCACTACAATGGGTCTCAAATATTTGTAATGTGTTCTTTTACTGGATGAGTCTAAAGATGAAATACTATAGACTACACATAAACTAAATTCTAATGGTGACTGAACAACTCCCATTCCCCAAAGTGCACGATACACTATTATGACTATAACTCATAAAAGATTACAGAAATGATCTGATAAAATTAAATAAACAAGCGGTTTATTTTATGGTGGCTATTATTGGATGTGCCATTCATTTTCAGTTACTATGTAATTAATATTCACACAATCAAATAAATCTCAGTTCAGTCCCTTTCATATTAAGTGGAAATTGTGCTACTTTAAATCTGGCACTATACCTATACTTTAACTTAAAAAGCAAAAGATTTGACTATAAATAACAAGATGTGTAGCTTACCTGTCAGAATACATTGCTGTCAAAACGTCGCCATTCAGAGCAGATCCTGTTTTGACTCTACAACGAAAATACACACAACTTAAGTACATGCTCAGCACGAAAGTGCAACATGTAAAAAAACACCTTTTTAACCAGGGTTACAACTAGCTTATTTCATCAGATATCGTCAGCACAAGTGCAAAATACAAGGACGGACATACAGTAGCATTGACAGCTAACAAGCTAGGTCATCGTTTAAACACGAGCAAGTTTTCGTCTGTCCAAAGTGAACTTTCCACTGCTGGGATAAATAACATAAAATATGCATATCACATCACTCACCGTCCTCTATATCCCAGTATCACGGCTTCAACTGCTGACGTTGGGTGCTTCCGCGGCTGTACATTCAATTCAGTTCGGGTGGCTCCGTCTACTTCCCAGTGCGGCTCCGTCTGCTTCCCTCTGGATTCTCTCATCAGCCGAAACGCACAGAAAACTCTGCTGGACCGCGGTGTTGATTTCTGCTGATTTCTGTGAAGCCATTCTATCGTTGTTGTTTATAATATCACTTGTTGGCTAGCTCATGGATGAATCATTGCAAATGGTGGCTCGCCAGCAATTCTGGAAAGTCGGCGTTACGCCCACTCTCACACCGTTACGCCCAGACCAATCAGTGGCCTGCAGTGTTTTTATGTAACCGGGACGGTACCCTTGGAACCCCAGTCGAGGGGTTCTGAAAAAATAGGAACAGTTCCGAAAAAACAGAACGGAAAGCAGTTACGGTCCCTAATGGAAAAGCGGACAAACCGTGCCGTACCGTACTGAACCGTACCGTACTGACCCTAGTGGAAAAACGCCTTAATAGATAAGTAATATGTACTGTTACGTCTGAAAATAACGGAGCATCAGGAGGAAGCTGGAAGGAACATTCTCTTTATTTCTTTCTTTCAAAGGTCTTTTTATTATTATTAATTGAAGTATCAATACAATACAAAGTATTAGAAATTTTCATTTTTGTTTTAACCAAACAGTGCAAAACTAGAATTTTAAGCTAACAAATGTGAATGCTTCAAAACACAAAAACCTTTCGTCGGCCTCCGTCGGTCTATGATGACCATGGAAGAGAATCCTAAACGTCTACTCTGCTGGAACAGCACCGCCTGTGGCTGAACAGGCCGATGCGCGAATGACAGTCCCTGTCACACAGGTCACACTTGTGGGTGGTCTCCGTGCTGCTGGGTCTGTGGCGGTTCTTCCTGCGGGTCCTTTTTTCATCTGCTGCAGCAGTCAGTCTCTCTTCACCCGCCTTGAGCTGTCTGGTCAGGGTGCCTCTCCATTTGGAGCGGTCCGTTGCAAGGTCCTCCCAGCGCTCTGTGTTGATATCCAGGGCCTTCATGTCTCTCTTGCAGACGTCTCTAAAGCGCAGCTGTGGGCGGCCAACGTCTCTGCTGCCAGTTGCCAGTTCTCCATAGAGGACGTCTTTGGGGATTCTGCCATCCTCCATACGGTGAACGTGGCCTAGCCAGCGCAGCCTGCGCTGCCTGAGTAGAGTGAACATGGAGGGAAGGCCGGCGCGGGACAGAACTTCTGTGTTGGGCACTTTGTCCTGCCAGGATATGTCCAGGATGTGGCGAATGCAGCGCAAGTGGAAGGAGTTCAGTCTCTTTTCCTGCCGGGCGTATGTTGTCCACGTCTCACTCCCATAGAGCAGTGTGCTGATGACGCAGGCGTTGTACACTGCCATCTTCGTCTTGACAGAGAGTTTGGGATGCTCCCACACTCGTGTGGTGAGGCGAGCGAGTGTGAAGGCTGATTTTCCAATCTTCTTGTTGATCTCTGTATCAAGGGAGAGGTTGTTGCTGATCGTGGACCCCAGGTACGTGAACTGATTCACGACCTCCAGCTTGTAGTCATCAGTGGTGATGGTTGGTGGTGCTTCCGTGCCTTGCGCCAAGACGTTAGTCTTCTTCAGGCTGATGGTAAGCCCGAAGTCCTTGCATGCCTGGGAGAAGCGGTCCATCAGGGTCTGAAGCTCCTGCTGTGTGTGGGTTGCGACTGCAGCGTCGTCTGCGAACAGCATGTCTCTGATTAGAGCCTCGCGTACTTTGGTTCTGGCTTTCAGGCGGGCGAGGTTGAAAAGCCTACCGTCAGATCTTGTGTGCAGGTAGATTCCCTCTGTTGCTGTGCTGAAGGCATGCCTCAGGAGCATAGCAAAGAAAATCCCAAAGAGGGTTGGCGCAAGTACACAGCCCTGTTTCACTCCGCTGCGTATGTTGAATGGCTCTGAGACGTTGCCATCATGCTGCACTATCCCCTGCATGTTGGTGTGAAACGATTCGATGAGGCTTTGCAACTTTGGTGGGCATCCTATCTTTGGCAGGATCTTGAAAAGGCCCTCTCTGCTGACCAGATCGAACGCTTTGGTGAGGTCGATGAAGGCGACGTACAGAGGCATGTTCTGTTCTCTGCATTTCTCCTGGAGTTGGCGGATGGAGAATATCATGTCTACCGTCGATCGCTCAGCGCGGAAGCCACACTGAGACTCGGGGTAGACACGTTCGGCAAGCTTCTGTAGACGAACGAGAACAACTCGTGCGTAGACTTTGCCAACAACGCTGAGGAGGGAAATGCCCCTGTAGTTGTTGCAGTCGCTTCTCTCCCCTTTGTTTTTGTAGAGAGTGATGATCTTGGCATCCCTCATGTCCTGTGGTACGGCACCTTCCTTCCAGCACTGGCAGAGGACGTCATGCAATGGCAGCAGTAGGGCGGTCTTGCAGTGCTTGATCAGGTCAGGGGGTATGCCGTCGTTGCCGGGTGCCTTGCCAGCGGCCAAGCTATCAATGGCCTTACTGAGTTCGTCGATGGTTGGCTCGGCGTCAAGTTCGTCCATGGATGTCAGGCAGTCGATGGCATCAAGGGCTGACGGTGTCACGGTATTCTGTCTAGAGTAGAGGTCGGAGTAGTGTTCCACCCATCTCTCCATCTGCTTGTTCTTCTCTGTGATTATCTCCCCAGTGGAAGATTTGAGGGGGGCCGTCTTGCTCTGAGCCGGACCAAGTGCTTTCTTGATGCCATCGTACATACCACGGATGTTCCCTGTTATGGCAGCAGTTTGAATGTCTTGGCTGAGCTGAGTCCAGTACTCGTTGGCACAGCGCCGAGCAGTCTGCTGAACTTTGCTTCTCGCAGCCCTGAGAATCTGGAGATTCTTCTCGTTTGGGTACTTCTTGTACTCAGCAAGTGCTGAGCGCTTGGCTTCAATGACGGGGGTCATCTCGGTCAACTTGGCATCAAACCAGTCCTGTGACTTCGAGGTCTTCCTCCCAAAGGTAGCCAAGGCTGTGCGGTAGATGGTGTTTCGCAGCTCTTCCCACTTCTGCTTTGCAGATTCTCCTCCTTGTGGTACACCAAGTTCCTTCTCAAAGGTGGAGGCAAACTGCTCAACAAGTTCTGGTTGGCCCATCTTGCTGGTGTCAATCCGTGCCTTTCCAGGTTGTCTAGCACGATGGAATTTCTTCAGCTGCAGCTTGACCTTGCAACACACCAATGAATGGTCTGTGTCGCAATCTGCACTCTGGAACGAACGGGTGATTAGCACGTTCTTCAGTGAGGTGCGCCTGGTCAGGATCAAGTCTAGCTGGTGCCAGTGCTTTGAGCGCGGATGTTGCCAGGAAACCTTGTGTTGGGGCTTGGTCTTGAAGAACGAGTTTGTGATGCACAGATCGTGATATGTGCAGAACTCGAGCAGCCGCTGTCCGTTGTCGTTCATTCTGCCCACGCCAAAAGGTCCAAGACAGGAGGGCCAGGAGTCGTGGTCAGCACCCACTCTGGCATTGAAGTCTCCAAGGAGAATGAGTTGTTCAGAGTTGGGGATGATCCTGACAGTTGTTGCGAGATTCTCGTAGAACTCGTCTTTTGCCTCTGGTGTGGCTGTCTGTGTTGGGGCATACACACTGACGAGGGTGACTAGGCCTTCAGTGGTGTTCAGGCGGAGGGTGAGGAGTCGTGCAGAGCCAGTGCTGCCCGGTTCCACCATCTTCAGCAAAGTGTTCTTCACTGCGAAGCCCACTCCGTGTTCCCTGTGTTCGTCACTGCCCTTTCCCTGCCAGTAGAACGTGTAGTCCTTCTCTCTCAGTGTGCCTGCATCAGCTAACCGTGTTTCCTGGAGAGTGGCGATATCCACTCCCAGTCTCTTCAGCTCATTATTGATGATGGCAGTCTTCCTGGTGTCGTTGATGTCCTTGAGGTTAGCAGCGAGTCCTGTCATCATAGTGCGGACGTTCCAAGTTCCCAGTTTTAGAGTTGGTCTCTTTTGTTTTATTGTCTTGCCTGGTGCGAAGGTTCTCAGCCTGCTGTTTGGATTTCTCCTTATCCCCATGCACCCAATGAGGAAAGCAAGCTGTGGCAGGACAACACCTTATTGGCTGGGGGCTGCCCAGCTTGAGGCGGGCGGTAGCTGTCCAGTGAGATCTGATGATCCCTCCCACTGTCGGGAACAACCCCTGGCGCTACACTCTACGCCAATTGAGCAGTGGCTTATAACCGGTAACTGTCATTCCCCGTGTTTTGTCTACGCCAAAGGCGAAGCTGGAGTGTCCTCTCCAGTGATCCGGTGTTCTACCTTCCAGCGTTGGGCGTTGGTAGGATTCAAGCCTGGGCAGGAAGATATGGAGGACAAGATGTTGCCCATGCAGCATGTCCCCCCTCTCCACGTCACTGATGAATCCAAAGGAACAGCAGGGCTGCTACAGTTTGGCACCAGCGCCGTTGCAGGAGCTGCCAGAACGATGTTGAGCACAACATAGAACTGCCTTAGGGGCTCCGACTCCAGATTTTTCCTCAGGGTTGACTCCCGAAGCCTTTCCCGTGACCGGGTATGCCGCAAGGCAGCAGAGGTTTGAAATCAGGGTTTACCTTCCCCTAGATGGGCTACCTTCCCAGGTTGACGAGCCACCATCTACCCGAAGCATCTGGTTTTAAGGCGCCAGAGATCCGCCCTCGCCCCTTTTCCTACTAGTAAAAGCAGTTCCGCCGGGTTTAGAGACTAAACCACACGGGCAGGCTAGGAGTTGGACTTAGTTGTCAGAGGCTTTTCGAGACGCACGCCATAAGGAGCATTTTATGAGCACTGGGAGCTTAACCCCAGTGCCGCTCCTGGCTATGACAACCTTAGAACCATAATAAACAATAATTTAAAAAAAAGAAAAAAAAAGAAAAATTGTGTGTGTGAGGTGGGGGTGGGGTAAAGGGGATATGAGCTACTCAGAAACTATAATCGTGGGTCTTTCAAAGAAATAAAGAAACGGGCGCCATAATTTATAGAATTTGTTTTCAGAGCCACGAACTGTATATCTGATTTTTTCTAAATCCAAACAGGACATTATATCTTTTATCCACTGTAAATGTGAAGGGGGCGAAGAGTCTTTCCACTTCAGTAATACAGCACGTCTAGCCAATAATAATGAAAATTTGAATACTTTTAATTTGGAATTTGGCAAGACAAGTTCTGGAGCCACACCAAAAATGGCGCATAATGGATCAGGTTTAATTTGATATTGCAGGACTTCAGACATAGTGATAAAAACAGAATGCCAAAAATTCATCAATGAAGGGCAGGACCAATACATGTGAAGCAAAGTGCCAGGAGCGCTACCACACTTTTCACA
This sequence comes from Pholidichthys leucotaenia, assembly GCA_020510985.1. NCBI lineage: Eukaryota > Metazoa > Chordata > Actinopteri > Cichliformes > Pholidichthyidae > Pholidichthys > Pholidichthys leucotaenia. Next base: position 357,739,648 of record CM035842.1, on the reverse strand, counting down.
AGTTGGGTCTATATCCAAGTAAATACGTGCTAACATAACCTTGGACAGGTGCACCCGGTGTACAATCTTAAATTGAATAAGAGCGTGACGAGCACACATTGATGCAGTGTGAACCTGGCCAAGAATAGAGTCCCACAGTTCATCAGTAAAAGTAAAATTAAGATCTTGTTCCCAATTCAATTTAATAGCGGCCAGAGAAGAAGATTGTAAATTTGAAATTAAATTATATAAAACTGATATTACCCCCTTAGAAGTTGGTTTAAGTTGGTTTAACTAATAAAAAATCATCTAGAGGATTATCAGAAGGTTTTTGAGGGAATTGTTTTGTCATGGTTTGCACATAATGTCTGACCTGGAGGAAGCGGAAAAAATGTGTAGAAGTGATGTTGAATTTAGTGGAAAGTTGAGAAAAACTTGCAAATTGACCATCAATTTCCATCAACCAGCAAAAACCCCTGGTATTTACCGGTGGTTACCGGTTCCGGCTCTGCCGGACCGGCGGCGCCACACGAGTCGGCTGCCTGTTGCAACAGCCTTTTTTTTTATCTTCCTTCTTCTTTCTACACCTTTCACTCTGTATATATATCACGGACGCACGGATCGCCCCGGGGATCTCCCGGGTCGGCGGACGGAGCCACGGTTTGCAGCGGGAGACGTTACAGCGGGGAGGAGCTAGTGCTAGCTAGCACTTGGCCGCCGCCCGGTGCTAATGGGAAACTCGACATACCGGGAGCTGTAGCGAAAACGAAGCGGGTGCCGGGCTGGAGTTTAGGCGGCGTGAAAGAAATATAAGACAGAATAATAAAGAGCGATGGCAAGAACCAAGCAGACCGCCCGTAAAATCTACTGGAGGAAGAAGCCCCCCAGGAGACAGCTAGCCACCAGGGCTGCTCGGAGAGGCGCTCTGGCCACCGGCAGAGTGAAGAGGCCTCGCCGTCACAGGTCCGTGGCTCTGAGAGAGATCCGTCGCTACCAGAAATCCACGGAGCTGCTCATCCGTAAGCTGCCCGTCCAGCGCCTGGTGAGGGAGATCGCTCAGGACTTCAAGACCGTCCTGCGTTTCCTGAGTTTCGCCGTCATGGCTCTGCAGGAGACCAGCGAGACCCACCTGGTGGTCTCTTCTTCGCTAAGGGGGTCACCATCATGCCCAAAGACTTCCAGCTGGCCCGCTGCATCCGCGGAGAGAGAGCTTAGACTTTCTGCTGCACATCCACCAGCCATAATGCTCTGCACTGTGTGTCTATATATATACATTTATAGTAATATGGACATATGTTTGCTAGATGTTGTTTTTTCTTGCCTTCTGATTGTTGCTCTGAGTGTTGCTGTCCCTGTGCTGTTGCAATCCTGGAATTTCCCCATTGTGGGACTAATAAAGGCTTATCTTATCTTATCTTATCTTATCAAAATATAAATCCGCAAAAGATTTTAAACCTTTTCTGTGCCATATATGAAATGCACTATCAATAGTTGATGGGGTAAATAAATGATTTGCAGCAATTGGACTTCTAATGGAGAAAAATTGAAGACCGAAATTTTTCCTGAATTGAGACCAAATTCTAAGAGACTGACGAACTACTTTATTATTACCCAGTGTAGACAAAGCAAGGGGAAGTGGTGAACCTAAAATTGCCGGTAGGGAGGCTTGATTGTCTACATGTGACTCCATAAGGATCCAAATGGGTGATTTGGGTTCCAGATAGAAATGTTTCCAATATAACATGCACCTGATATTTGCTGCCCAGTAGTAATATTGAAAGTTAGGCAGAGCCATGCCACCCACTGATTTGGGTCTTTGAAGAAAAACTTTCCTCAATCTCAGATGTTTACCATTCCAAATAAATGAGGTAATCAGAGAGTCCAAAGACTTAAAAAAGGATTTAGGAATAAAAATGGGGAGACACTGAAACAAATATAAAAACTTTGGAAGTAACATCATTTTTACAGAATTGATTCTGCCAATTAAGGACAAGGATAATGGGGACCATTTGGAAAGTATTAGCTTGCACTGGTCAAATAAGGGGAGAAAATTATTTTTAAACAAGTAATTAAGTTGTTTAGTGACACATATCCCAAGATAATTAAAATGATCAATAACAACCTTGAAAGGAAAATTTTCAAGATCCTGAACTTGAATCTTTTCATTAATCGGAAACAATTCACTTTTATTAAGATTAATTTTATTACCAGAAAACCTACTAAAACTATCCAAAATGTTGAGTATAGCGGGTAATGAAGTAAGTGGGTTGGAGAGAAATAGTGAAAGATCGTCGGCATAGAGTGAAACCCTATGCTTGATGCCACCCCTACGAATGCCTAGAAAGTCCCGGCTCCCACGGATTGCAATAGCTAACGGCTCAATTGCCAAGGCAAAGAGCAACGGGCTCAAAGGACAGCCTTGCCTCGTACCACGGTAAAGTCTAAAATAGTCAGAATAGCGACAATTAGTTAACACTGAAGCTAAAGGACTAGCATAGAGAAGTTTAATCCAGGAACAGAAGGAAGGACCAAAACTGAACCTCTCCAAAGTAAAAAACAAATACTCCCACTCAACCCTATCGAATGCCTTTTCAGCGTCCAAACTAATAAGATATTCAGGTATGTTGTGGTGAGGAGTATAAATAATATTAAACAACCGCCGCAAGTTAAAAACAGAATGGCGATTTTTAATGAAACTGGTTTGGTCCTGTGAAATTATAAAAGGAAGAATCTTTTCCAACCCTGAAGCTAACAACTTTGACAAAATTTTAACATCGGTATTTAACAAGGAAATAGGCCTGTAAGAAGCACAATCAACAGGATCCTTATCTTTTTTAAGCAACACAGTGATACAGGCCTGATAACATGAAGGAGGAAGTGTACCGGAGTCAAGCGACTCTGTAAAAACTTGACAAAGGAAAGGGGCAAGGTCGTCAGAGAATTTTTTGAAAAAATCAGCGGAAAACCCATCAGGTCCTGGAGATTTTCCTGATTGCATGGAAGATATTGCCAGCTGAATTTCTTCTTTTGTGATGGGAGCTTCTAGAATTTGCCGAGATTCTGAGGAAATCGAAGGGATATCAATAGAATCAAAAAAAAATTCCAAATCCTTTAAGTTTGTTGTATATTCTGAGGTATATAATTTGGAATAAAATGACCTGAAAATATCATTAATCACTTGTTGGTCAGATGTCACCTCTCCTTTATCTGTCCTAACTCCAGTAATAATTTGCTTAGCTCTAATACCACGCAGTTGATTAGTTAGAAGTTTACTGGTTTTTTCGCCATGTTCATAAAATTCACTCTTGTTCCTTATCAAACAACCTTCAATTTGTCGAGTAGAAAGTAAATTAAGTTTAGTTTGTAATGTCATACGTTCCTTGTGCAGAGTGGGTGATGGAGATTGAGCATATTGTCTGTCAATGTCCAAGATTTGATCTAAAATAGCCTTCTGTTCCTGTATTATGGATCGTCTTTTAAATGCTGCCAATGAGATAAATTCCCCCCTAAGAAATGCCTTCATGGCCTCCCATATCGTTTTATTTGGCATACCAGGAGTTTTATTTTCTTTCAAAAAAAAAATAATTTTAGAAGAAATATTCGCAATCAATTTTTCATCTGTAAGTAATAACGGATCCGATCTCCAATGCTTTCTCATGGAGTCACATCCATGGAGGATCATTTTAAGTACAAGAGGGGCATGATCAGAAACCGAGATGCTATCATAACTGCAAGAGCAAAGGTTATTAATTAATAAATTGTCAACAAAAAAATAATCTATTCTGGTATAAGTATGGTGTACGTGAGAGAAAAAAGAATAGTCCCTGCCGTTAGGATGTAAAAAACGCCAAGGGTCTGTAAAGCTATATTCCTCAAGAAAAGACTTAACATAAGTTGCAGATTTATTAAGACTAGCAGGTTTTGAGAATGAGCGGTCTAAGATCGGATTCATATACAAATTAAAGTCACCCCCAAGAATTAGAGAATGAGTATTTAAATCTAGAAGTTGCGAAAAAAGGTTGCGAAAAAAGTGTACATCATCAAAATTCTGCGCATACAGATTAGCCAAGGTGACATGTTTATTGCCAAGTTTACCTGATACTATTACAAATCGTCCATTTTTATCTAATACAACATTAGAAGGAATAAATGGGATATTTCGATCAATAAGAATAGCAGCGCCCCTGGCCTTAGCTTTAAAATTTGAATGAAAGAATTGTCCTGACCAACATTTTGACAAACGCAAGTGGTCGGAATCCTGCAAATGGGTTTCCTGCAAAAACAGTACCCCAGGCTTAAATTGCTTTAGACGTGACATGACTCTCTTTCGTTTAATTGGATGGTTCAACCCCTTCACATTCCAGCTTACCAAAGTAAGATTACTATTCATTCAAAGAGTAAAATTTATATATTGTGTTGTGTAGCCCAAAAAAGACTAGGGTGAGGTATGGGTAAAAAAAAAAAAAAAAAAAAAAAAAAAAGGGGGGGGGGGGGTAAGGGGGTGTAAATAAATCCATAAAAAAAAATTTAAAAAAAATTCAACAACCAAACCTATAACAACACTCCAGCCGGTTGCAAAGAACAGCAACCGCTCCATCTCCTGCTCTATTCTCATCCTAACAAAATACTCCCATACAACTGGCTTCAATCCTGCATAGTATGAACATTTTACCCTAAAAAAAAAAAAAAAAAAAATTAAAAATTAAGTAAACAACAACGTATAGGGAGCCAATTCTACCTTGTTTTTGAACATCTAAAAATACATCAATGTCCAGTCAGTGCAGCTTTAATGAAGTAGTAATCAAGTAGTCCAGTGTGGTAGTTGGTCAACCCAGAAATGTCCAGTTCAAGGCGAAAATCGCTGGTTTCTCTGCATGGTTTGCATGAAGCGGGTGGCCTCCGAGACGGACGCCAGCCACTGGTTTTTGCCGTCTGGAAGAGTTATCCGGAGGCTGGCGGGGAAGAGAAGAGAAGGACGAAAACCTCTCTTGTGCAACTCGGACATAACCTCCTTATATTCGGCTCGTTGCTTCTGAACGTCGGCGTTATAATCCTCGTAGAACTGGAGTTTATGCCCACGATATTCCAAAGTCCCACGGCATCTCCGCGCTTCTCTCATCACCAAGTCTTTGGTCCGAAACCAGTGGAAACAAATAATGACAGCGCGCGGCTTCCCGTTCGGACCCGGCTTGAGCGTGAGGCTGCGGTGGGCTCTATCCAGCTCTGGGGGAGATGACAAAGTTTGTGTGCCAAAGACGTCCACCAACAGCAGAGAAAAAAATTCAGATGGCCGTGGACCCACATCAAAGGACTCCGGCAGACCCACCAGACGAATATTCAGCCTCCTGCTTCTTCCCTCCAGGTCAGAAAGTTTGTTTTTCAAAAGTTTGTTCTCCTCCTGCATTGACTCACACGTAACTTCAAGCGCCGCTAGGCGCTGGCTGACGTCCTCCACGTTGCTTTCAAGGTCGCCAATGCGTTGCTCCTGGTTCGCCACATCTGCTTGAATCTTGTCCAGCTTACCATTAATAAGTTCAAATGAAGCTTTAAAGTCAGCAGCTATGGACATTCTGTGTTGCTCAAGCAAGGTAACAAGTGCAGGGTTAAGGCTTATAATAGCATCCTCAGCTAAGCTGGTGTTATCATTGTTCTCTACTGCCTCCTTTTCAGTCTGCTTTCTTGTTTTGAACATATTTCTCAACTCAAAACAGATTCTGCGCGTATTAAATGTCCAAATCATTGACAGCTTACAGCAAAGTAGGGTTTAAAAAGTAAGAAAAAAAAAATATAGCAGGAGCCAGCAACGCACACACCTACTCCATTGCCAGCACACCTGATGCCCCTTTATTTCTAACAAGAACACTTATATTTATATTCCCAGCCATAACCTGCCTGACATCACTCCAGCCCGCCCAGACCAGGCTACCGCAACCCCTAAGGTACAATTCCACTATGGTATATTCCCCCCCTTGGAAAAATCAAGAACATTAACAAAACATACAAACGGAAAACAACAATATACACCTCAGAACACCAAGTCCAACTAAGTCAAACCTCCATCCTAAACATTACATGGCAGAGCCGTTCTCAGTCACCCAGGTAATGAAATTGTCCAAGTACTTGGGTCGCCGACGTTCCCTAATCGGGCGGCCCTTGCATGGACACTCCGCCACTGGCACCGTCAGCTCCAGCTGAGGGTCGACCTCCGTCCGACCCCTCCAGTCCCAAGTGCCATTCAAATTGTCCAATGCGGGGTCACTCACCACCTCTGGTGGGGACCTCCACAGCCGACTCGCATGCCATCTGGACCCATCACCCAGTTTGAAAGTGTCCGGTCCTCTCCGTCTCACAATCGTACGTGGCCCAACCCACACCCTATCCGCTACATCCAGGCCATGTCCTTTTGCTCTATGCTTCCTATCGAAAAAGTCCTTCATTTTCTGTTGATGTTCCATGACCCGGAGCCTCAGTGTCCCTGACTCCTCACTGCACTCCCTGTGAGCCAGCCCCAGTCGTCTCACCAGAAGTGGCAACTCCCATCCCAACATCAGAGCCACCGGAGAGCGACCCGTTGTGGCGTGCACCGATTCCCTATAATGGAGCAGGGTGTTGTGTAGTGCATCAGTGAATGTAAATCCATCTGCCAGATGAGCTCTCAAGCTATTCTTCAGTGTCTTATTAATTTTCTCAACTCTCCCGTTAGCCTGAGGGTGATACACCACAGTTCTAATGTGTTCCACCCCTCTGGCTCTCAGGAAATCTTCAAAAGCCCCCGAAATGAACTGCGGGCCATTGTCAGTGATGACCGAAGTTGGAGTCCCCCATCTGGCAAACAACAATGACAGGAAGCCCGTGATCACCTCAGTTGTCACCGAGCCAGTCGGAAGTACCTCCAGCCATTTAGAAAACAGGTCATACACCACCACCAGGAACCTGCAAGTTCTCATGCAGTTCGCCACAGATATCCAGTTCAATGTGCTCCCAGGGATCCGCAGGGTACGCAAGCAGCCGCAGGGGAGGCGGTGGAAGTCTCCCAGTCTTTCCGATCTCCAGACATGAGACACAGTTTTTGACCATTATTTCAATGTTCTTGTCAATCCCCGGCCTCCAAACTGCATCCCTGCCACGTTGTTTGACTTTAACCACTCCAAGGTGACCCTCATGTAGCATATCCAGTACACGCCCTCTCAGCACTGCCGGGATTACTGCACAATGTCCCCTGGCCATGCACACCTCATCCCAACAGCTGAGCTCATCCTTAAACCGATGAAACGGGGCCAGCTCACCCAACGCTCCTGCCGGCCAGCCCTCCCTGATCGCCGTACGCAATCTCTTCATCACCTGGTCATTTTCTGAAACCTCTTTAAGTTCCCGAGGAGACACAATGTCCCGGAGAGCCCCATGTAGGGCGTGGACCAGTACTGTCTCGACTGAGTCCACAGCCCCCAAATCTGGTATCAAAGCACACGTCGGAGCCCTAGACAGAAGGTCCACTATGACGTTGTCCTTGCCCGGAGTGTATTTCATCTCAAAATTGTAAGCCCTCAGTCTCTCGGACCACCTGTGGATCCTCAGCGGCCTGTGGCCTGACCCCGAAGTCTCCAGCAAAGTTGTTAATGCTCGATGATCCATCCTCAACGTGAAACGCCGGCCATAGAGGTACATATGCCGGCATATGCATATATGCATATACATATGCTGCCCAATGCTACCTTTACGTGCTATGGCTAAGAAGTTCCAATAGAAACAAGCTTAGCGAATCACCCTCTCGTTGCCGTCTCGTAAAATTTCCACCGGCTCCTCGAGACCGTGGAGGGGTCACCAAACACTTTGTCCAACACCCTCATGCATTCCTCCAGCGAGACATCCTGGCACTGACCAAGAGCGATTCTCTGTCCTTCGGTGCCGAGGTGCTGGATTAAAACACTCTTCCATCTTTCTTCACTGGCTGAGTCCAGGTCCGCCACTGTCATGAACGCCTCAAAGCTCTGTTTCCAATGAGGCCATGACACTGCCGGTAAACCTGGGCACTCCAAAAACACAGGCATGTGCCCAATGCATGCTGCCATTATATTCCTCGTTGCCAAAATGTTACATCTGAAAGTAACGAAGAGTCAGGAGGAAGCTGGAAGGAACATTCTCTTTATTTCTAACAAGAACACTTATATTTATATTCCCAGCCGTAGCCCGCCTGACATCACTCTGCCCCGCCCAGACCAGGCTACAGCAACCCCTAAGGTACAATTCCACTATGGTATATGTACATTCACATTCCTAATGGCGGCCCCCCTCCACGCCAACACATCCTCCCCACAACCTGAGCATACTACACAAAACACACATATATTTTTTAAACATCAAACAAATAGTTTTGGGGCTCTGCCTTCTCTCTCTCTTTTTTTTTTTTCAAAATACAGGGCAAACACACAATAGGAAAATGTGAAACATATTAATTAACTGACTTGGGGTAATAAAACTAGAACAAACACATATCAAAAATTACCCCTATTCACATTATAGACCCGGTGGAAGGGCCATCCCTGGATTTCCATCTGGTGGATCCCGCTCGGAGCGCCTCCACTTCTTGGCTTCCAGGGACGGGCTGCATCTGCATCTCCTCTTCAACACGCGCCACAGCTCATTGGGGTGCCACCACAAGTCATCAGATAGCCCCAAGTAATCTTCCCGGGCAGCCATCACTCTCACCCGCCCCCATCCATCACGTCGTCTTCTTTTCTCATGGGCTACTCTCAGCCACGCTTCTCTCCTGGGTCGAACCTCATCCCCAACCTGCAATGGCGCCCGACTCAGCTTCAGATACCCCCGACATCTAATCCGGACTGGTTCTCTGGGTCGCACCGTTCCTTCAACCCAGTCCGCAGCTCCCTCTGGCCTCCCATGTCGTTGGGTGGCACGTTGTCCTACTGCGCCAGCCGGTCCTGCCCCGCTCTCTTTCATTTTACGTGCCGGCAAAGCCACTGTAGCTCCTTGCTTCTCGTATTCCTCAGGCCACATTACGGAAGCAGAGGGGGCTAGCATTTTGGCTCCATCTTTCCTTGCGGGTGTTCCACCATGCCATCCAGCTCCCACACCAAGGGCAACGTGGACACTGGCACCGGAACCCTCCCGCAACGATCCATGGTGGGTCTCATCCTGCTCCGTTCCCAGACTACTAGGCCAGTCAGTGTCCCAAACCGCATCATCATCCACAAACAGGGCAGGTCTGTCCCACAGGCCACAGCCCAACCACTCCTCTCTGACGCTGCTGGTGATCTTGAAGCCGAGGCCATAGAACACGTCACACCCCATGATGTCCGCTCCTCTTGCTGTCACCACAAATTGGAGGTTTGTCATGACTGCCGACTTATACCGGGACCGTTAAGTCCAGTGACCTCACGATGGCTAACTTGTCTCCACCATAGCCGTGGTATGATTCTGACAGTGCTCTCATGTGGTAGTGTGGTAACAGACTCCTCACAGTGGCCCAGCTCAACACTGACTTCACCGCTCCCGTGCCTATCAACAATGGCACTTCCACGCCGTCCAGCAACACATTGCAATAAATGTACCCATCTGTGCTCGGAGAGACGGTATGAACAACAATAGGAGTCACTGCGGGGGAATCCACTCCGCGTCTTCAGTCCTCCCGCTCAAAATTCCTGCAGGCCCTGGCAAAATGATGCAGGAGACCACACTTGCCACAACGCTTGCCTTTCGCCGGACACTCTCTTGACTTATACCGGTGCCTCATGGACCCACAGCCATAACATCTTGGCAAACCTGGGGCGGACCTAATTCTTTTAGCGGCAGCATACTCTTTTTCATCCTCGCTGTCCTCGCTATCCGGGTCCACAGCCAGCTCTTTCATCCGTGGTTCTGTGTGCCCTTGCGGACTTCTCCCTCCCAAATCCTTCAATAGCCTCTACACAGCTTCGACCTGTTGGGCTAGCTCGACAGCCGTGGTCAACGTCATCTCACCAGTGTGTGTCAGGAGCCTTGCTTGTGCCACTGAACAGAGGACGTGCTCCGCCAGTTGGTCACAGATCATCTCATCCTCCAACGCTCCAAAATGACACTCCACCACCAGCCGACGCAGATCTGTGACGAATCACTGTATTGACTCTCCAGTCCGCTTGCGGCGCTGCTGAAACCGAATTCTCTTAACAGTGATGTTTTCCGGGGCGCGAAAGCAGTGCGCCATTAACCTCATCACGTTGTCAAAGCTATCACTAGTGCCCAGCATTCTGAGAATCCGCTGACCCTCCATGCCAAGATTATGGACCAGAATGGCTCGCACACGCAGTTTTTCCAACTCACCAAGGTCCAGGGCTACCAAGTAATTTTGGAAGGCCGCGTACCACCTCTCCAAAGGAACGGGCAGCTCACCCGGGACCTCCAGGAATGGCCGTAAACTGGAAAAACCCCTATCCATAACTTTTACCTCATCTCCAAATGTTATGTCCATAACTCACAGTTACAATAATAATCAGTTATTGATGAACCAACAGTGTAGTAAGCGCTCCGTACAAGTCAAAGGGTCGATGGTGAAAGAGACCACGTCCCTTCCGCCCTGGACCTTTATACTCCAGATGACGCCAACACTGGAAAGGTGGGTCATCACCTGTCTCTACACCCAGGGTTCCACAGCCGTCATCTTACTACACAACAGCCCCCATCAGCTCCTACCTCTGTGGTTAAACATGAGTATTTTTTGAGCAAGAAGCTCGCATTTAAAGTCCGCAGTTGTGTAAATGTGTAAGTTGTGTAAGTAACTGTAATAATTTTCTTACACACAGAGAAAAAGTGACTGTGATTTGTTGCAGTGAACAGCTTCTTGTAAGCGGTGACTTTCATTTATCTGTGCTTTTTGTTTTATTTTATCTCATTCATGTACATGCTGTTGTGATATGCAACTATTTCATGGAAGTAAATCCTCTAAATATGCATTTTTAATGGGCTGGTCCAGGGGTGTCAAACATAGGCTCGTGGGCCAAAAACGGCCCACCAGGGGGTCCAACATTTTCTGTGAATTTGCAGCTTTATTTCTTGTAAATTTCTGACTTTCTACTGATTACAATAGTTTGTGTAAATCTGAGACATTTTTTCACAATAAGATGAGATTTTTTTTTCTCAGTTTCTTTTTCTTCTTTTTTGATGTGAACAAGGGGCCCTTGATCTTGCTATGTGTGCAAGAGGATTTAAGTATGCATTTAAAAGTAATGTGAAAGTTACTTTTCGAAAGTAACTAGTTACTTTAATCATGCAGTAACTCAGTTACTTTTGAAAAGAAGTAACTAGTAACTGTATCTAGTTACTGTTTTTTAGTAACTTGCCCAACACTGCTAATAGGAAACATTATAGTGTAACAGACTATCATTTCTTTGGTTTAAATTACTGCAGAGTTTCTTAATTTTGTCTGAAAAAATATTACTGAAGCTGAAAAAGTGCGTGACAGCAACCACATACACACTAAATAAATAAATTAAAATGTGTCGGCACAACCAGGCTCTTAATATGAATTGATTTCTAATAATGTTTAATTAGTCAAGTAGTGATAATGAATAAAGTTGAAGTCATCTCAAATGCACATTATAACACTGCAAAATTAAGAGGGGAAAAAAGGTGCATAAAATTAATGACAGAAGAGATGAGAGATTTTTTCACTATGTACTAAAATGTAGAAAAAGAGATGGTCCATTTTATTGATTATATATAAACTATAGAATTTACAGAAAAA